>OY728141.1:179906798-182406798 GCA_963277665.1 Viscum album
ACAAATTTCAGATTTGTACTACTTCATATCACCTAATGATATAATGAGGCTCATAATCCCATGAGTAGTTTCCCATAAAAACATGGCTCATAAAATCCAATCCACATATGATATTTGGAGGTGTCTTTACAATTGGGTGTGTTGTGATTTATATGTATGATATGAAGGGTTTACACCAACAGTCATCTCGATCATCTATAACAGGCTTGACATCACGCTAAAATTAGATAGATATTGGATTCTACAACCATAATTTGGGGGTGGATACCCCCACCCCCCTTGGACACCCCCCCCCCCACCCACCCCCTGGACACCCCCACCCCACTGGACACCCCACCACCCCCAAGGATAGCCCCCCATCCCCCTAAACAGCCCCCACCTCCCTTAGAAACCCCCAACCACCCCTTAGAGAACCCCCCCCCCCCCTGTATACCACTCTACCCCATGGACACCCCCCACCCCCATTAGACACCTTCACCCCCCACTGGGAAGCCTCCCACCCCCCTGGACAGTCCCACCCCCCTTGGATAGCTGGCCCACCCTCCCTGGATAGCCACCCCCACCCCACCCCCTGGACACCATATACCCCCTGGATAGCCCCCACCCCTGTGGACAACCCATACCCCCTGGATAGCACCCCCCCCCCCCCACCCCCACCCCTGTGGAAAAACCGGCCCACCGCCCAAGACACCCCCCACTACCCCCTAGAACCCCCCCCCCCCATCCCTCCGGACACCCCACCCCCCTGGAAACCCCTAAACCTCTTGGATACCCCCCCCCCCCCATGGATACCCCCCTTTGGACCCCCCCCCCCCTCCCCACCCCCACCCACCCCGTGGACAGCCCGCTCAACCCCTGGATAGCTTTTCCAACCCCCTAGATAGCTTTCTCAACCCCCTGTACACCGCTGATCCCCTTAGATAACCCCCACAACCCCCTAGACACCCCCCCCCCCCCTGGAGAGCCCCCTCCCCACCCCCATAGACACCCCCTACCCCCCTGTGGACAGCCCGCCCACCCCCCTAGAAACCCCCTACCCCCTGGATAGCCCTACCACCCCTGTGGAAATCATGCCCACCCCCTAGACACCCCCAACCCCCTAGATAGCCATTCCACCCTCATGGATAGCTCACCCACCACCTAGAAACCTCGTACCCCCGAGACAGCCCCCCTCCCCTAACCCTCGTGGAGAGCCCGCCCACCCCCTGAACACCCCCCACCCCCAGAAACCCCCCATCACCATGGAAACCTCTACCCCCTAAACACCCTCACCCCCTAGACACCACCCCCCCCCCCCCCTCATGGACACCCCCCCACCCCCCGTGGATAGCCCACCCACCCCCCTTGGACACCCCCTACTCACCTTCACAGCCCTTCCACCCTCTTAGATAGCCTCCCCCACCCCCCTAGACACCCCATACCCCCTAGACAGCCCCTCCACCCCCGAGGATAGCCCACCAATCCCCCCCCCCCCCCCCGGACACCCCACCCCCTAGACACCCACCCCACCATCCCCCTAGACACCCTCCTAGACACCCCTGACCCCCTTGGGAACCCCCCAACACCCTAGACAGCCCTTATACTCCTGGACCCCCCCCCCCCCATGGATAGACAGCCCACACCCTGGACACCCCTACCCCATGGACAGCCCCCAACCACCTAGATGGCCCCCCTACCCCCAATGCATCACCCCACCACCTAGAACCCCCCCCCCCCCCGGACACCCCCATCCACTGGACAGCCCCGCCAGCCCCATGGATAGCCCGCCCACCCCCTAGATACCCCCCCCCCCCCCCACTCCCATGGAACCCCCCCCCCATAGATAGCCCACCCACCACCCTGGACCCCTTACCCCCTGGACACCCCCCCCCCACCCTCGTGGACAGCCCGTCAACCCCCTGGAAACCCCCTACCCCCTGGCCAGCCCCCGCCACCCCCATGGACAGCCAGCCCGCCCCCTGTACATCCCATACCCCCTAGACAACCTCTCCCCCCCATGGACAACCTACCCACCCACCTGAACACGCACCTAGACACCCCCCCCCCCCCACCACCACCATTACCACCCCCTCAGACACCCCCCCATCCACCCAAACATGCCCGACCCCCCCTGGAAACCCCTGGACCACATAGAGAGTCCCCCACCCCCTTGACACCCCCCCCCCCCTCCACCCTCATGGACACCCCCACCTCCATGGATAGCTCGCCCACCCCCTGGACAGCCACGCCACCCCTGTGGACAGCCCGTCCACCCCCTAGACACCCCCCCCCCCCACCACCCAAACACCCCCCATCCCCCCGGACACCCCCCACCACCCTGGACACCCCCGACCTCCTTGGATAGCCCCCCACCCCCTAGACATCACCCCCCCCCCCCCCACCCCCCCCATCCCTCGTGGACACCCCCACCCTCGTGGACAGCCCGCCCACCCCCTAGACACACCGACCCCCTGTAAATCCACCCCCCCCCCCCCCACCACCACCACCACCCCCCCCCCCTCGTGGACAACATGTCCACCCCCTGGATAGCTCCCACACCCCCATGGATTTCCCGCCCACCCCCCTGGACAGCCCTACCACCCTCATGGATAGCTCTCCCACCCCCTGGACCTCGTACCCCCTTGGAACCCCCCCCCCCCCCCATGCACTTCCCATCCACCCCCCCTCGACACCCCCACCCCTGATCACCCCCATCCCCCCCCCCCCAGACACCCCCCTGGACACCCTCGACCCCCTCGAACAGCCCTCAAACCCCCTGAACATCCCCCTGGACACCCCCCCCCCCACCCCACCCCTATGGACACCCCCGACCCTTATGGACGGACCGCCCACCCATTGGACACCCCTAGCCCCTAAACACCCCCCCCCCCCCCCCGCAACCCCTAGAAGCCCCCCCTGTACAAATCCCCACCACCTGGACACCACCACCCTAAATACCCCCACCCCCATGTATAGCTCCCCCCCCTGGACACCCCCCCCCCCCAAACACCCTCAACCCCATAGACACCCTCAACCCCCTTAGACAATCCCCCCCAACCCCCTAGACCCCCCCTAGACTTCTTGGACACCACCCCACCACCTAGATAGCCCCCACCCCCCTGGACACTCACACCCCCATGCATAGCCCCCTACCCCCTGGACAGCATCCCCCCCCCAACCCCCTGGACGCCCACCCCCTCCCACCCCCACCCCCTTCCACCCTAGACACCACCCCACCACCTTAGACACCCCCACCCCCCTGGACACCCCCCCCCCACCCCGGACACCCCCCTACCCCATTTGACAGCCCCCCAACCCTCTGGACTACCCCCACCCCCCTAGACACCCCCCACCCACCCACTAGACACCCCCCTACCCCCCTTAGAACCCCCCCCCCCCCCAACCCCTGGACACCACCCCAACCCCTGGACACCACCCCACCCCCCCTAGACACCCCCCCATCCCCCTGGACACCCCCCCCCCACCCCCTGGATACCCCCTACCCCCTTAGACTTCCACCAAAACCCCCTGAACACCCCCCCACCCAACCCCCTGAATTCTGAATTGAATTGTTTATGTATTTAATTAACTTATGAATTATGTGTTAATGGTGTATGGGTATAATTTTTGTATCGGTATAATTGTTGTATGTGTATACTTTTTGTAATTACCTTATGAATTATGTGTTAATTATATATGTCTGTAGAGGGTAATTAAATACAGAATTGGAGGTTTTCATAATTCTGTATGAATTATGTGTTGTATGAATTCTATGTTTATTCTGTATGTATTCGGTAGGTATTGAGAATTGTGTATGAATTCTGCACAAGGGGGAGGTAGGCCTTCTAGTGGAATTTTGTGGAAGTGTTGCAGCTTCACAGGGGGGGGGTCGACTTACTATTTTAGGTACATAAAGTCTATGCCAACAATTTAAAACCATAAGCATATCTGTAAAAAATAGAACTTATACCAACGGTTTTATGTAAACCATTGGTAAAAGTATATACCAACAGTTTACAAATCGTTGGTATAGGTATTTTTACTTGATATTTACCAATAATTTTGGGGAAACTATTGGTAAAAGTCTATACCAACGGTTTGTAAATAGTTGTTATAGAGATGATTTTAGATATTACCAACAATTTTAAACCATTAGTAAACATTTATACCAATGGTTTCAATGAATCATTGGTATATACTCAATTTTTTAGACATATCCCAATGGTTATCAAAGAACCGTTGGAATATGTCTGTCCTCAAGCCTCAAGACCGAATATTTTTTACAAATGTTGGTATAGTTTTATACCAACAATTGTCCAGCCTTAACCAATGGTTTTAAACCATTGGTAAAGATGAATTTTCCAGTAGTGATAATCATTATCACAATTTATCCAATATGAATAAATCTTCATATGGTGAAATAATTAATTAATCTAGAAAAACTCATTAAAAGATAAACTTAACACTTTACATAAATGAATTTCCTTATGAACCCTCCATAATTAAAAATTTATAAAGAAGTTCAATAAATTTCCCAATGTAAATTTATCATTAATCCCTAGAATATCATAAAGTAACTCTTAATTGTCATATACCAAATATGTGAATGCCATAGTCATATATTTTATTGAATCATGGTAATAACCATAATTTTCATAAAACCTTAATGAAAACATACATAAATCCTCATTATTTGAATAAAGAAATATACTATTGAATATATTCCATAAATCCAATAATTTTGTAAACTCCATCAACAAAAATTGGAACCACTTTGTTAATAAATAAATAATCATTTCCAAGGTCATTAATACTAACCAATTTACTTAATTTATATCCATCATCTTGTTATCACAACATCAATATCTAAACATCATGAAAATATTAATGGTTATATTCCCTTAAACTTGTATTTTTCATAAAATATCACCTTTACATTAAATCACTTTTCTAATTAATTTGTATCATTCTACATATTCTTGAAAACCCTTAATGAAAAATATATACTGAACAATCCTTATATATTTCATAATTATTGAAATTAATTACATAAACACTTAAATAATTCTACTTCATTCATAAACCATTAACTAGGATTCATCATCTTATTCCTTAATACCTTTTTCATTTCATATGTCATTTGTAGTCTCTCCATCATCAATAATAAAAACATTACTTGTATCACTATTCTATCCTCTTCTTGAGATTTCCCTTAAGGATATCAATTTTTCTAATGCCCATTACTTTCCACATTTATAACAATCATCCATTTATGATGCCTTATCGAAACCATTATTATCATCCATTTCACTAATAGAAATTATCATTTTTTTTCACAGAAATCTCTTACTTTATTTCCTTCTTCTCCATAAATAAATCATAATCTATTTCTTTTGATACATTCCCTAAAGTTATTTTTCTAAAATTATTGACATATAGGAAACTGAATCTTCTTTTCTCTATGGTCTTCACCACCAAAACTCAAAATAAACTCTATCCTTCTCTTTTTTGGTGTGTCTAGAAGTTGGTTAAGGTGAAAGTTGTCAATCATATATCTTGATAACTAATTAGGAATAATCAAAATATCTTTCACTCTTGTAATCATCCCATTTATTTTATCATCAACACATTGTATATCAAATTCAACATTAATCCAGTTCCTTCTAGTTCCCAACATTGACTAAAAACAAAAAACATAAGGTGAGAAATAATATATATAGTGGGAAATAAAATTATCATGAAAATTCACTTATAATGTTTATAAATCATGACGCGTTATTTTCAATATATGGAACCTTAGTCTTATCCTAGTTCAATCCTGGTCAATTATTTAAATCTTTTATGATGGTTCATGAAGAGTTTGTGAATTTCCAATGAATATCCCATGAGATTGTCAAACAAGATGTGAAGAATGTCCCATTTTTGTGCAACGGGTGAAGATAAATTCCAAGTCAATGCACCCTTTTTGAAGTTATTACCCCTTGTTACCTTAACAATGGAGCTAAAACTAATTGTAGTGTCCATAAAAGGATGTAATTTCATAGAAACTACTCACTCTATCCTTTACCAAAATTCCAAGACATTTTTTTATACTTTGACTCATACTTATACTTATCATTAAAAAAATCATAGACATATCTATAGAATTATAACCAGGGATATAACTAATATTTTCTCATCGTAGTTTCCAAATATTATCTAATCCTGTCCTCTGATACCAACTATAAGGATCTAGTATTTTCACGTAAAAATATCATAGATTTTTATATTAATATTCAACACATTTTATAAAAACACACTTGAGGATCATAATAGTTTAGTTTATTTAGATATGATAAAAAATATTATTATTTTGTGAAATATCTTCAATATCTCTCAAAAATATTTTCTCATAGAGTACAATTATTTTTCATACCCAACCTAAACATTCCTTTATAACCTAAGATAGATACATAAGAAATGGAGAGCATATATGCTAAAAATATATAAACATAGAAGATATAAATCTATGATCGTATGAAATATTATGTTAATAATTAGATTATGTGATCATGAATATAACTTAGTAAGTTCATACCCAACCTTTCATATATCAGAAACATGAGTAATGGAATAAAACATTATCATTTCAGAAAATTTGTCCCATAAGAGTGAGAAATAGTTATAAATCTATCATGAACCACAATATTATATCACAAAAGTGTGTAACTACTATAAATATATAAATAAATTTTATATTTAAAGAGTTAACTAATAGTACCATCAACATAATAGATAAGTACTTATCACCCATTTCCCATTATGGACCAGGAACCCCAGTTTCCTATAGTGGATTAGGACTCATCTATTTACTATAGTATATCAATCTTTTCAACTCATTTCCCATTATTATCACATGATATATAAAGGTTTACCCAATGCATAGGAGGTATATATAGTTCCAATACATATTTTAATGAAAATCATACTTATGTGTTTCATAATATTGTAAAACATTCATCACATCATCACAACATAAACCATGTAAAGAAAACAAGTTTCATAAACATTTCATAAATTCACTATAGTATAACCCATTAAAAATAAATGGGTTTCACAAACATTTCATCAACATAAACATTAATCATATATAGAAAGAATAAAGATGGTATCATTCAACCTTATCCCCAATGAAGCATAGTAAACATGAAATGACGTTGTCTTAGATGGAAAATTATTTTGAATGAAACATAGAACATTTCTTCAGGAAAATAGCCTTTCCACTTTAAAAAAAACATATTTTAAAACATAAAATATTTTCAAAATCCATTTCTTTGAAAATAACATTGTAATATTATAATGAAAACTTTAAATATCATTTAAAAAATTTCTTGATGAAAATAATATTTCCAATTGAAAAACACTTTGTCAAACATAAAAAAATCAAAATCATTTGTTTTTAAAATAATATTGAAATAATATGTAAGAATATTTAAAAATAATGAGTTGGTTTTGATGGTGGAAAATAATTTTCATGTCATATCATTTAAAATAAATATTCTGTTCACATTTTCTATAAAAGAGAAAATAGACTTGTTTTAGAAAATGACATAATGATTCCTTTTAAAAAAAATTTTAAAAAGTATAACATGTATAAAACATTCATTAATAAATAATTTTGGAGAATTTTATAAAACTTTTTTGAAAACATTTTTAGAAAACATGATTTTATAAGAAAATGGATTTTCAACCAAAGGGAAAAATAAAGTTGTTTTTCATTAAAAATGTTCTTTTGGAATCATGGGTAAATAAAGAGAGGAAAATGAAGTGAAAACATGTATTCTCATGACATAGCCTAACGAGAATAGAATTCATGATTATCTTGAGAGATTTATTATAATATTCCATCATCTAAATCATAATCATAAATAATCCTGATGAACATTAAGATTGTACCATCAAACCCCTACTACTTTGAAAAATATTGAATCATAAGACCCAATAAATAAAAACATAAAAATAAACATTTAATAAAATTAATAGAAGGATATTAATTATATAACATTTAAAATGGGATTTAATACTCTTCATAATAGAATATAGGTTCATAACATAACTTATGTTCCAAAGGAGACAAATTGAGACAAAAAAACTCTTATCCCTTTGGTAATATTTTGAATTGTAATCCATAATAAATAATAACATTAAATAAAACATTAAATATCCTTAAAATAAATTTATCAATGATATAACATGTCAAATATTTATTATAAAACCATACCAAATAGACAAGTGGTGAATATGGAATATGTCTCCTAGAAATAAAAGAGATACTAGAAATCCCGTACCTTAAGTCTCGACTTACATGTTACATGTTCTAACCTCCTATATAATAAATATAATTTTATTATAAATACATTAAAAACCATAAAAATATATATTATACCATACACAGTTTCCTTATAACCTTTTATTTCTCTTTTATTAACAATTCCCTCTTAAATTCAAGTTTCTGTTAATAACTTCTTTGTTTTTCATGTATGTTTCTATTCGGTATTATTTCCTCTTAATTTTCTCATGGTTTTATAATATCACTAATTTTAAAAATGATATAAATATATTATATTTTTATTATATTTATATTTATATTAATCAATAAATAATATTGATTGAAATTGAAATACAATGTTCATGGATATTATAGGCCATACATACGCATGAATGTTGTTTTCATCTTCTTAAAAGATGAATTGAAAGAAAGGTTAGTAATATATTACCTTTACAGAATAATATTTATCTCATGTATGTTTATATATATAGTATATTCATTAAATTTACCGTAAATACTTTCCATGCAAATATTTAGTGAAAAATTAATTGCATCACTTCATGAGGTAGTTGTTCATCAAACACACGAACGATGTTGTCATATTCTCTATGGAATGAGAAGTAAGAAGTTTTATATAATATCATAATTCCAGAAGTATAATTATATCATAAATATCATATATAAACATTATATTATTTATTATAACCATATGTTATATGTTGTGATAAAAAACAAATTTCATTGGTTCACAAGGTGGTAATATGTCGTACACACGATCAACAATTTTGTTTCCCATTTGATGGAGGTGTAGATGGTTGTAGGTCATGACCTTAACATAAAAACATATCATTATATGAAATAATATTGAGTTATATATCAAAATATTTTAATAATAATTTAATTATTTGGAGGGAAACATAAAATAAAGTGCTCGGTTAGGGAGGTTACCTCTTCTACATACAACTTCTTTTGAATTGAACCAAAATCCAAACTAGGTTATATTTACACAAAAAATAAGGATTATAGCATGAGGGGAGTGAATTAAAGAATCTATTTGGTAAGTTATTGTCCAAAAAAATTATTTTTAAGTGAGAATTGAATATGAGATATGGCATCCTTTTATAAGTGAGGTGAGTGGGGCACATAAAATTTTAGAGAAGAAAAGGTTGTACCCATGTTTTTTACATGACAAAAGGCACCAAAATGGGAAATTATAAAAAAAATATTTCATAACGTCTAAATGCGGCCAAAATGGTTATGGAAAATTTTATAGTTCATTCTACACGTTATATTCTTAGTTTAACCCCCAATAAACCCATTTTCACATTAACCACGGTAATTAGTTTTTCAAATTTTATTATTCATAATGGTAAAAAAATTAAGTTAAACTAATTATATAATATAAATTTTTCTAATTACAAATATAGAATCCATTATTGAAAATTCAATTCACATAAGTGTAAAATTTTAATTTTAAATTAATGTCATAGACATGTCTAAAAAGTGGTTTTCCAAAAAGAAAAGTTTTAAGACATAAAAAAATTTAAATATAAATTAAATATAAAATTTATTTAATTACCTATGTTGTATTAATAGTTATATAATTGAACTAATTTTAATCTAAAAAAACCTAAAATAATTTGTATGTTTTTAAATTCTTTAAAATAAATGATACTTCTTAATAAAAACAGGTATTTTAATTATTCATCAAAAAAATTATCTTTTTTGGAAAATTATCAAAAAAAATCACTCCAATATAATTCCAAAATTATGATTTCAAAAAATAATTTTAATTTATCAAATAAATTTTAAATAATTAGAAAAAAAATTAAAATAAGTGTGAAAAGGAAAAAAAACTAATTTTTTGAAAAATACAGTTTTTAAGCATAAAATTGAATTTATTACTTTATAATATATAGAAAACAAATAATATAAATGTTAAACATTTGATTGAATATATAATATGTAATTTTAATTAAAATAATTCAAAAAAAAATCGTTTAATTTATTTAGGTAAAACATGTTTATGCGTATAAAAATAGTTTTTTAAAACAAATATTTCTTTTTAAATGGTTCTCTTTTTCATTTATAATTAATTGGTCACCAAAGAAGTAATTTTATATATACATGAAAATCATATATTTTCATAATTTATTTAATCTTATCCACACTCTCCATTCCAATGGCTAGAAAATAATTGTCATATTAAATAATAATGTTTTAATACTATATTGTGTTTTGTTAAAACTTGGTGTTGTGTGTTAAACAATATATCAAATAAATTAAAATTATTTGAAAAAACAATTTTATAAAATATTGGGGTGTTATAGGAATTAAGGATATATTCCATGTATATATATGATATAAGGATCTATTCATCAGGGGTTATATAGATTCTATCTTTCAAATAGTTCACAATGATCTGAAGATATAGTCAAGATATATCTTCAGTATAAATGGAAGAGTAGTGTGTTGTAATAGTTCAAAGAAGATCATTTTTGATGATTCTATATTGGAATAATAGTTCATTGTAGCTTCTGATTCATCAAAAGAATAATTTTTTATATGAAACTTCATTTAAGGTCTTGATGTGGTCCCTAGTAGTAAATATGCTTCCACCTTATATTTTGGTAATACTAAAGTTGGGGTATCGTAAAAGAAATAAGATTACATCAAATAAAAATAAAATACTTTGGATGTATTACCTATAGAGTTATTTTACTCATAGGGTTAAGTTCATGGTGTAAATATTTTCTATGAATAAGAACATGGAAAATTCATTGAGTATCATGTGAGAGCTAGCTAACTGAATGTCATTAGTAGTTGGATATAGTGAAAGTAACCATCTATTAGAGCAGGTTCCCTAAAACCAACTTCTACACACTTTATAATTACCTATATTTTTATCTTCTTAATATTAAAAAATTTCTTACCATGTCATGGTTTTTCTTTTTATGAAATTATATGTGATAATGACCTAAGGGGTACCTATTTCACTAAAGTTAATATAAATTCCTTATTATGATGAGAACCAGAAGTTCCATGAAATTATTCTTAAATATATGTTCCATTTAGAGAGGATATAATTTCCTCATAGAAAAATAATGCAGGCCATCAGGGGTTCATAAGACATTAATAATTAATATCATTAAGTTCATCCTTTCTAATCTCAAGAATATAAATTTTGAGAACCTGAACCATTATTAGGAAATCTAAATTTATATGTTTTGTTTCATATTATTATAGTAAAACATATATAATGGTACTTAGAAATTAAGTTTGTTATTAATTCATATCATGACTCGTATTCTTTAATGTATATAAATAAAGTATGATGATATATGTTTTTGGTGAATTTGGGTGAATTGGGTGATTCATGTATGATATAGAACTAATGAATAATGGATAACATATTTTTTCCCTTCATGTTTAGAAGAAGTTGATATCATAGGACCTTCTATTGAAATGGAACTTCTCAATTAAGTCTATGTTCATAGTGTTTTTTCAGTAAGATCTTATCTAAAAAATAAAATAAAGTTACATTGAGAAGATAGGTTGATGGAACCAACATGAAAACTACTAGATTCGAGATATCCAGATGAAGGGATTATAATACACTTTTCATGTTTGTATGTGGTTATTATGATTGTGAAATTTTACTTCTTTCTCAATGAGTGTCTTGGCATGTTTCTAGATTTTATCTTTAGTCTTTTGATATAACAACCTAATGTCACTGATTAGGGGACCTCAAATATCACACACTAATTATATTTTGAAACTCAGTTAAATTCTGTATGAATTTAAAATATTGAATAAATATTTCTCTCATGTTTGATTTAATAATTATTTATGTATTATTGATCTAAAATATTTGGTTACTAGTTATTCAAAAGTATATCTATGTGAGTTAAATATGTAATAAATATTTATTTTCTATTTTAGTGAATATAATATTTATTTATTTATCGGTGAATAATTAATTTATTTTTATTGATTTAAATAGTCATTATTCAAGTTCTGATAAATATTCATGATGATGTAGTATGAATTAATGATCCAGTGAGAAAAAATATATATTACTTATTATTTTAATAAATATTGATTTATTTATTCGAGAAAAATAATATTTATTTTATTCATGAGTTTGGATTATATCAAGTAATTATTATTATTTTTATTTTTATTTTTATTATTATTATACATGTGTTTTTTAGGGATTTATAAAATAATATGTTCATGGGTGTAATTATTATTTTTCTAACCCTATCTCTTTGAAATCTTAGTTGTGGAATTTATAAATAAAATTGTCATTATGCACAATGAAAGACTATAAAAACCCATCAATACCTAGAGTGTTTTTATATGAGAATTATCTAATAAATGGATAGTGATTCCCCTCCATCAACCTATAATACTGGAGATATCAAGAATATTCCTTCCATCTGATGTGATTCTTATGGTGATCATAAATGAACAATGAAAGAATTAAAATATTCTATACTAGAAATTGGGGACACCTATAGAAATTTTTGAAGGTTCATAGTACTTGAAAGGATCACTACTAAAGGTATTCTATACTTAAACAATCTCACCCTAAATATGGAATGATAATAAGTGGTCAATGGATTCATCAATGAGGAAATAATTTCAATGTAAGATAATTCTTAATAAAATAAATAAATTATAAGTTATATTTTATGATTATGTCATCTTTATTCTAGTGTAATAGTCAAAAAAATATTTTCTTTAATTCCATTTCGCATAACCTTCGTTATCATGGAAACATTGTATTATTCATTGATTATTATAAAAATACAACTTACTTATGGTTCATAGACGCTTCCACTACATCTAGAACATTCATCTAAAATGAATAATCATTTGTGTAGTATAAATAAACAATGACATTAACAATGGTGACATGACATGGTATCTCCCTAAAATTTCAAATAGGTATTTTCTCCCTTCACCAAGGCATTCACCATAGAATAAAGACCCGGTCTCATCATTATGTTGAATAACCAAAATTCCTGATAACTCGATTATTCAAAAAAAAGAACCCAACATATCGTAACCATGGGGACTCAAATGGGTATAAATAAATATTAATTATCTATCTTGGATTACAATACATAATTTACCTATCAATCATGAAACTGACATCAATAGATTTAAATTTTGAAACACTAACTTCTAAAATCCTTCTATAGATAATGAATTAAAGCCTTAAACTTTCAATCAACACTTTATCTAATTTGAAGATATTTAATTTTTTTAGATTAAATATCCAAATTAAATAAATGAATAAGAGTTAATTTTAAATATTTATTCATACGTAAATGTAATTCTGCAAAATTTAAGAGTCAATATTTTGTGGGAAAATCCATATATAAAAGTAATACTTCACTATCAAGATCAAACCTAAAATTATAATCTACAAAATTTAATAGTAAAATAATTTAATAAATGTTAGAGTCTATAAAAGTAATATTCAATAAAAAATAATAGTAAACTATAATTATGTAACAGTTTGAATCTTAGGAAAATTTTCAAACACACAATAAGTACAAGTAGAACTAACAATACATAAACGTCATTGGCTTGGAGAATTATGAACTAATATGTAAATGTAATAAACTAATACACAAGGTTATTTACTATGATATATTAAATGTGTAATATTCAATAATTAGATAGAAAAAAATATTCAATGGATTATGAAATTAATATAATAATAAAGAATAAGAATTAGAGAATAACAATAAAGAAAATAAAATATTAAAAATACAATAAAAATGAGGGATATGTGATTATAAAAAAAATTAGAAAGTAACCACTCAGATTTATCTCCATTTTTTCAATTAAAAAAACTTAATGAATCTAAAATGAGACTCTCTCCCCCTTTTGTAATTATCAAAGAGATAAAATAATAAAGACAAGTTCATGAAAAGAAATTAGATATTTTTAAAAAAAATAATAACTCTCCCCTAAAAATAAAACAAATCCCCCATAGTTTGAATCATAAAGATAGTTAAAAATGATAATAATATTAAAAGGTCTATAGAAACATTCTTAAGATGGAAGATCAATCACAGCATACTCAATACAAATTTAACAATTAGAATATGGGAATAACTCCCCCTAAACTAATGGATAATTAAAAATATAAATCAAGAGTTATAAAATGATAAAATATAAAAATAGTATAAAAAAACCAAAAAAACATGCTTTTTATATCTTTAATAGATAATACGGTGAATGAAAACTCTTCCTATATAAAAAATGATACAAGGATCATTATTTTAATTAATAATATTCAATGAATAAATATAAAATATATCCAAAGAATAATAACCCACAAATTAGAATATAAAATTTTATTATAATAATCTATATAGATCCATGTTGAGAAATATCCTATTGAATACATCATTATATGTTCAAAATTAATCTTTTCAAACATTATAGCATCCAATGTATTTGTAAAAATATTGGTTAGTTTTACTTCTAAAGGAAAAAAACTCCTGAGTGATATCACAGTTTTTTACATTATGTCTAATAAAATGATATCTCTCTTCTATATTCATCATTAAATAATGTTATAGATTATTTTTTGAAAAATATGTGGTTAGAGAATTATTACACATAATTAATATCCTTTCATAATTAATATAAAAATCAGTAAAGGCATACCTAACCTAAAGAGTTTGATCACAGTATCTTGCTATATTAATATACACATATTCATTCATTGGAAAATATATTCTAAGATAAATCATTAACCACCATGAAACTATGTTTTTTTTAAATAAAAGTACAAATTCTACTAATTATTATTCTATATATATTACATATTATAAAGATTGAATCAGAATAACTCTTAAATATTAAAAATAACTTCCATAGAGAGAATATTCCAATGTTAATAGTACCTTTTACATACTTATTAATTTTTTTTAACTTTAGTCAAATGAATTTAATTTGGTTGATCCTAAAATCATTCACAAAAATAAATTTGTAACATCAAATTAGGTCTACTAGTTATTAAATACACAAGATTTCTAATCATTCCATAAAAAATATTATGATCAACTAATTTATCAGTGTAATATTCTTCTATTCAACAAGTGATGCACATAGAAGTATTCATATTTTTAAAATAATTAAGTCCAAAATTATTTCTCGATCCATCCGAATGTACAGTTTTATACATAAATATTTTATCATATCTTTGATAAATCTAAATTAAGAAAAAAACAAGAGTTCACCCATTAGACTTTTATCAAATTCATTATTCATCAATTATAAATATTTCTTATAAATAAATTCACTAGATGAACCTAATATAATATCATATATATTAATATAAAAAATCATAATATGATGGTAATACATATTAATAAATATTTTATGACTAACTTTAACTTTAAAAAATCATTATAAAAATAAACAGTGAATGCCTCACATACCAATCCCACAGTGCCTATATCAATCCATAAAGAGATTTAGAAATATTAAAAGCATGATCTGGAATCTTCTAATTCTTAAAACCTGGTGGAAATTTTACATAAAAATATTCTGATATATGTCTATTAAAGAATTAAATTTTCATATCAATTTTATATGACACAAAACCATGAGGTGTTTTATAAGAAAATAAATTCTGAATAGCTTCAATTAATTTGACAATTATTAAATTTAAACCATAGTCAATGCCTTCTTCTTAACTATATCCTTGAGTAATTATTATATCAATATTCATTACAATATTTTTATATGCATAATTTTTATTCATTAAAATTAATTTATTTCCAATCACTTTCTTATCTTTAGATGGTTTGAATAATTTCAAAACATTGTTCTTTGAAAATTGGTTAATCACATATTGCATATCTAAAACCCAATTCAATCCATTTAAATATTATCTCACATAATTTATAAAAATGAAGGATTCTCTATTTTATAAGAACCTTAATCTTTTATTGATGGGTACCAAGACAAAATAAATTAAGAAGAAAAAATGGTAGAGGTTTATAAGAAACAAATTTAGTTGATTTAGTTTCATTAACATATAATTTAGAATTCAATACCACATTAGGACTTAATAAGACCCTTTTTAACATGCATGAGAAGCCCACAGTGATAAAAAAATATTCTTATGAAGGATATTGTTCTATATGTAGATGTAAGATGGAAAGTAGGTTTCTAATCATATTAAAAACATCAATAAAAAAAATTCATTTAGAGTTAGTAAAGGTGAACTTTTCAGATCCAAAGTGGGTATTTTGTGTTACTATCATTTCTCTATGATTCTTAGTATTTAATGAGAATTATAATGTGTAACTCAATAAAGAAGAGTTTTTTAGTGTTTTTACATGTCTAAAATTTAGTTATGATCAAGTATATTTATCAAAAGAATATATAGAAATATTATATAAATTTATGTAGTTAAATAGGAAAGGGCAGTCCATGGCATACAAGGTTCACAAGAAATATAATGGAAGGAGAATATGAAGAAAAATAATCTTCAGAAACCTTGGTATAATGTTCCATAATTATGGAAAGAATGATCATATCAAGTAACATTGTGTGTAGGGAAGAGTGAATTATAAAAGCTTCACTTTTGGAAATGGATTAATGAATATTGTATCAGGATTTAGGAGTGCCTTAATCATAAGTTTCATTGGTTCACATTTAACTTGGGTGATAGAATCTGAAGATTAATTTCATTCAACATGTGATAGTGGAATTATTAAGAACTATACATGTCAAATACTTAGTAGGGAATATCTATAAGATCATGAAGTGATTGAGATAGTTTTTTTAGGGGTTATTTCCATGTAAAAAAAGATCAAAATATTTTTGAACTTATAAGGAGTTTGGCACATCCTGATATTAAAAAAACATAATTCCCATTGTATAATTATATAATATAGTTTTTTATTTAAATTTCATAGGTAGTGTACGTAATATTCTATTTGGTTCCATGATCATGGGTAAAGGGATGAATTATGGGAATTTGTACCTCAAGAGGGTATCGAAATGTATGATTCATACCATATAATAAACACACAAAATGTTATGAAATAGCCTTTTGGTCACCTTAGTGAGAAGAGGATGAAAGTCTTAGATACTAAAGGGATGTTGAAGGTTTGAATATTGGATTATATAACATAGTGTGAATTTATTCTAGATATTTAGTATAAATTTTACTTCCAAATTGAATATAATATTCAAATTAACTAAGAATTAATGTTGGTTCATACTGACTTATGGGGACTGGATCCTATTCATTATCATAGAGGATCACTCTATTGTATGACTTTAATTAATGAATCTACATAGAAATTGCGTGTGTTATTTCTCAGTAACAGTTATGAGGTATTCAGCATATTTATTTGATGGATATGCATGGTGGGAAAGGAGATCAGTTTCAATTTAAAGTGCTTGAGGTCTAATAATGGTGGGGTATACAAAAGTAGGGAATTACAAAGGTTTTAATGGTGTAAATGTAATTTATTTGAGAATACCATACCAATTACTCCATAAAATAATAGAATTACAGAGAGTATGAATCATACATTTTTAGAAAAATATATGAGCATGAGAATTCACATAGGATTCCCCTAGGGGTATTTGGAAAGAAGCGATGAATTACATGAAATAGTTAATCAAAAAAAATCCTGCATCTCTTATGGGGTAGAAACTTCTTAATGTTTTTCAGTCAATAATTTTGGTATAATTTACCCATTTCTAATTCTTTAGTGCACTCTCTAATATCCATTTTATTTAATGGATATGGAAAAATTAGTTCTATGTACTGAGCATATTTCTTGGATATTTCTATGAAGATTATAACTTTCAACTATTGGATAACAACTCTTGGAATGTTTTTTAAAGTTAAAATGTGATATCTAAAAAAGAAAATATATGAAAGGATTGGAACTTAGTGTATATTTTTTTGATATTAATGTATCATTAGAGGTCAATGTCTAACTAAATGGACATCCATAAGTTACTGATATTCTGAAAAATTCAACACAAACATCAATACTAGAAAAACTATATTTTCTGAAGGAAGTTTTTAAAGGTAAAAAGTTATTATAAAATTAAAAAGTCCTAAAGTACCAAATAGATTAAATACTATAGATAATAGATAAAAATATCTAGAAGATATAGTTCCATAAGTTGGGGTACTATAAGGAACACAACTAGAGGGACGGTTGTGGATATTTACCGAAGAGAGGCACCTTGTGTAGAGGTATAGAAGTAACTTAAACTACATACTTATTATGAATGATAGAGATCCTCATACATCAAATGATGGTATAATTTTTAATTACTTAAATCATTGGGTTTTATCTATGATGGATGTGATTAATTCCCTCTATGTGTCTAAAACATGGTAGTTGACGGTGGAGAGGCCCTCTTGGAAGAAAGTCCCCCAAAATAAATGGGTGTATCGATTGAAGTCCAAACTAGATGGTTGGTGGAGCTAAAAAAATAGGAAACTCATAAAGATATTTTAAAAAATATAATATGTGTATTTCTCAATGACCTTTTAACAAATAATTAAACAATAAAAATTCATATGGTGTTGAGTATGGTTTCTATGGAGGGGCTTTAGATAGAAAATTTTTTATGTGCCGAAATTATTCCTTTTTTATGTATTAGATAATGAAATATACATATATAAGGCTATTAGTTTTGTGGATCATCAAAAATAAGATATTATATAGTGGATCGAGTGTAAACTTTTGGGTTTGAATCAGCTTCTAAGGAATTATAATTTGAAGATCAATGAATTCATAAAGTAAAAAAGTTCTTCTAGAAAAATGATAACCATTATTGTTATCAAAAATTATTCAATAATGTGATTTTTATCCTACTAATTATCTATGGTTATGATATTCTTATTATCATACCATTGAAGTAAAAAAAATTATGAGTAAAAATTTTAAAATTATTAATGATTCAAGATAAAGGAGCTTGGCCTAGATAAATGGATTTTTAGGATATAGATCATAAGGGACTTATATTCTGGTTCTATTTTCTTAATATAGTCACACTACATATGAATGGAGTGGAGTGATATAGCATGAGTGAGGAAAATCTGGTGACCACTCCCATGACAAGACACTTCATGTTGATTAATGTTAAGGCTCTCAAGATGGAAGATGAAATAAAGTACCAGGAAAAGATTCAATATACATCAATTGTTAGAAGCCTAATGTATCCAATGGTTTGTAGTTGACCATAAATTATACTAGGAGTGGGTGTTATCACTATATTCATGTTAAACAATGTAATATAACATTATTGGGATATAAAGAATATTCCCTGGTACATAAAGGGTTACATAATATTTGTAATTTACTTGATAATAGATTACTTTTTTAATGGGTTTATATACACTAAGTTTTATGGATATAGAGACACTCAGAAGATCACCACTAGATAGATGTTAACCCTTAGAAGAATAAAATTGATCTATTTATAAATTATTTAACTAGTAGTTTATCTATTTGAAATAAGATTAGTCTCTATTTTTCTAATAGAACCTTGTAGTTTGATGGTCTGACTAAAGCATCTATCGGAATATCTCAGAAGAATCCATGATGATGGGATTCCATTTTGTGACTCATAATGTGTGATTCACTTAGCTAAAAATTTGACATTTCATTCTTGGAAAAATCATATTGATATAAAGTATCACATAATCTAAAAGTTGTTGGAGGATGGAGTGATAGATCACTAGAATATAGAAGGGTCTTCGAATCTATAAAATATGCTGACAAAGGTCATAGTATGGGAAATGATGAGGCATTATTTCACTTAATGTGGGATAGGATAATAAAAAACCTTGTGGGGGAACTATACAGCTAAAAAGGAGGCTTGAGGAATGGAATGGGTATGCGGGAGTTAATGAAGGACTTAGTGGTGAAGCCTATAAAATGATTCTAAACTATGATATTGTTAGGATTTACTATAGAAACTATTTTTAATGGGATTACAAAATCATAATGATAAAATATAGGTGTCTATGTATCGATGGTTATTTGATGGTGGTGGTTGATTGATAAAAACCAAGGTCCTTGTTTCTAAATGATATAGTTGGGTGATTCAATTAGATGATTTATCCTTACAATGTAGACTGATGATACAACTAGATAATGTAATTGAATATAATAATTAGATGATGGAATCAGGTGGTATAGACGAAAAGTGTGATCATTTTTTACCCCTTCATCACTTCTCATAGTTATAGTGTGGAAAACATAAAGTTAATTTCATACGATTAATGTTGTGAGAGTATCAACCCATGGATCAATTAATTAGACAGGGGAGTTGAGGTGATAGAGTTACTTGGCCATTTGATGGTATCACATAGAGATAAAATTGTGTGAAATTCTTCACATGGGTATCGGTTGGTGGTGAATTCCAAAATCACTTGTTGGGTCTACTATAAATAGTATGTTGGCTTAATTATAATTGTACTATCCACTTAGGTGATTAAAATAATCCCTTATTACCTTAAAAAAAAATTAGTGACGTTATTCTATAGAATAGGATTTAAGTCTGAACCATTTAAAATAGTGTTGTTCTTATGACTTTTTTCTTTTATTCATTGTCTTCCAATAATCTTGTATATGTGAATTTGAGAGGTTGATAATTTTGATGTATTGATTTGGATGAATAATATTCAATGTTCTAGTATACATAGAACATGCTCATCATTTGTTACTTTTTTCACCTTCATAAGTTCTTATTGATATCTTCTTATGGGTTTAATAAAATATATCAATAATACCAATGTAGTGTTCATTCCATCAAGAGATATAAAATTAAGTGCTTGATTTTATATAGTGTTCCTTATATGTAATAGATCCATATTTTTCTTCATCCAAGTGGTTATCTAGTTTCTTTCTCTATTATCTTCCATCATTTTCCTTAGAGGAGTGACTATTATCAGTTGGTGAAGAGATGAATATCAATAAGGAATTGGTAATTGGAGTTATTAGTTAATGTGATATGAGGCTTGGATTTGATAATTAAATATTAATGATAACATTTTAATACTTTAATAGTGTTATTTATATTTTATTATTTTATTATTTTGTGCTTCATTTTATTTGTATGATCCTAGATAGGTTTTATTACATATTATATTGTGTCTTGGGTGTTAGTAATGTTATTAAAACCCCATAGTGGTATCAATGCAAAGGTTAAAGCCTTACTGGTTCCTGGGAACTCTAATTCATGAATGTGTGATGAATAGAAGCTCTATGCATATAATATTTGTATCATCCCTAACCTATATATCCTTAACAACACCAGATCCATAGAGTCACTCACCTCAGGCCCACCTCCCCATATTCCAGAGCCCACTAACTAGCGGTAGGGGTCTAGGAGATGATCATGACAAGACTATTACAACTAAATATAAAATCAAAATTACAATGGATGTGTAAATAATCATAGTTAACAATAATCCAACACATATAGAAAAATAATTATTTATTATTTTATTCAATTCATATAAACTAAAGAAAGATTTTCTATGGGGTATTCGTATAAAATATATGAACAAAAAGGCCAAAACAACCTCAACTCGGCATAAAGGATCCAACAAGTCCATATTTGACCATAAAAATCTTATTGAAACATCCACTTCACCTCTAAATACTATTATATATAATTAAGTTCTATAAGACCCTATGACACTATGATATATTTCATTTTAAATAAATTTAATCTCTTTAATGGATTGTGATACACACAACTCCAAGACTAAATGAACCATAATATGGTATACCATTATAACCTAGCCATTAAATTTAGGGTATGGAAAGAACTAAATAAATTAATAAAGGTATATGGTTTACACTTTTATAAAATAAATTCATTAGTTATCTATCGATAAGAAATAAAAATAAAAAACATTTGAATGTAAAATAAATATTTTTCTAAAAAACCATTCATATATGTGAAATGTGCTTTTTAAATTAGTCACTTTTAGTGAATGATTTTAATGAAATTTATATATTATATATATAATAAAAAATTTATAATTCATCTAATATTTTTTCTAGGAATGATATATGAATCAATCCATTCTTATGCCTATAATTTTATTTTTCAAAAAAAGGGTTTCATCAGGTTTTTCATACTTATTTTAAAATTAGTTTTTACCAATTTTTGAAAATTTATTTGAAAAAATGAAATTATTTTTTTAAATAAACATTTTAAAATTATCCTGGAGTTATTTTTGGATAATTTTATGAAAATAATACTTTTTCAATGAATAGTGAAAAATAATGATTTTTATTGAAAAATATCTTTTCATTTAAATCATTTAAAAAGATAATATTTTTTTAAAATAATTTTAAAAGTATAATTAGTTAAATTATATAATTATTAATCCATTTTATGTCATTGGAATAAATTTTATGTCGATTTTTTATATAAAAACGTTTTGTATTTGATAAAACTTTTCTTTGGAAAACCACATTTTCATCACACTTACGGGTTTAGTTTTTAATTAAATTATACAACTTATATGAATTGAATTTAAAAAAATTGATTCTATATATTTAATAATAATAATTAATATTAGGAAATAATTTTAACATGATTTAATTTCATAATAAATAGTAAAAATAATAAAAATTATTTACCATGATTATGGTCACAACTGGTTTACTGGGGATTAAATAGAAAGTTAAGGGTATTTTTTCAATAAAACATATCAAATTACTATTGGATGACATATTTTTAAAATATTCTATCTCATATTCAAATATATAATCATTTGGATACATTTTTCTATAATTATTTTATCATCTTGTATTCTTTTAGTAAATTTCAAAGTGGGTCCCCCACCCCACTTATAAAAGGAAATCCCCTCTCTTATTTTCTCCACACATAAAAGGCCTTCAGGTTATATAATTACTTGAAAATATACCTTAATTACATCCCTAAACATTACCTATATCCCCTATTTTTATCATAATACAATTCTAGGAAGGATTTATATATAAACCTAAAGAGGTTCTTCAGATAAGATGTATAGTTCTTAAACAGGTTTCATCGTTTAATTGATTCAGATACAACCAAGATATAATCTACAATTATGATAAAATAATAACAATAGTATTTTAAATATAAAAATATATTATTATATTAATTTAATATTCTACATCTGCCACCTCTTCCATGAAATATGAAATGAAATTATCGATTGTGTGTATGGCGGACAACTGCCTCGCAAACCGATGTAATTTGTTTTCCATCACTACTGCTCACAAATGGATAAAATGATTAATTTTATGTATATATATTATATTTATGAAATAATTATACTTATATAATTAAAATATCACATCTATATTATACCTCATAATCCATTGGAAAATAATAATATCTCTTATGTGTATATGTGGACTACTGCAACCACAAAGTGATGTGATACGTTTTTCATTTTATTTTAACATGGATGGTAATAAGAATAATATTAATATATATATATGATATATATGAAATAGTACTTATATGATATAATTTAATTATTATTTACCTTTATTTACTTCCATCTTTCAAAAAATGGAAAGAGCTTTCCTGCGTACGTGTGACCAACCATCACCGTAAACGGTGTAGATCATTTCTCTATAAACAAATTTTTGAGATGACTATAAATATGGATATTTTGAATATATATGATATTTAAATAACTATTAACATTTTTGAGATGATTTATTCATTACTAAATAACATGTACCAAAACTACCGAACCAAAATATACATGAAAAATTAAGCAGTTATTACCCGGAATAGTGATTTTAACCAAGAATTATTAATAAATGGTTGTCAAAATGTTATAAGAAAATAATATAAGGTATAATATATCTGATTTGGATTATTTTATATATTTATATTTAATGTATATTTATTATACTATATGTTCATACACATAGGAATGAATTCATTCCAAAGGTATGGGTTTATCATCTTAAATTGACTTCTTTGGGACATATGTTATGTTATGAACCTATATCCATTAATAACTTGTATATACATCCCATTTGATAATTTATTATATTAATATCCATATTATATTGATATTTAATGTTTCATTTGATGTTATTCTTTCATGGGGTTTATGATTCAAAAGTTACAAAAGAATTTGGGTTTTATTTTGAAATCTACTCATTATTTGAGATTGTTTATTTTTTAGCTTCTATTGAGTGAATTATTTCAAATTCATATGATAAACCAAATATATATTCATATAATATGGTTATTTTAAAAAATTATAAGTTTTTCATTGATTTTAATCTTTTAAGTACTCAAAATATATAAAAAATTATGAAAAAATGATTTTCTTCCCACTTTAGTCATGAATGTTTTTCTTCCAGGTCCATGTTTTTTAAAAATGTTTTCAAGAATGATTTTAGTATTCCAATAAAAATAGTTAAATTAATTTTACCTATGAAATAATTTTTATAAAATGTTATAAAATTAATAATTTTTTCTTTTTTTAATGAGGTACTTATTGATTTTTTAACGAAAATGTGAAATATATCTTTGTTTTAACATACTCAACTTGAAAAGAATTTTCCACCATTATAAATTCTTGGTGATTTGAAGCTTACTTTACAATTTTCCATGGTACATTTAAAATAAAAAAAAATTTATTATATTTTGTAAATTTTATTTTTTTTTTAATTCAATTTCAAAATGAAAAGTTTGTTGTCCTCAAGAATTCATTTAATGATCTTTCTATGGTATTTGTATTCATCAACAACAACAACCCTATTATTATAAACTTGTAATATGATTTAAGGATACCATTATTATTATTTATTTGGATGTTATACGATCATTTTTACTAGGTATATACTATTTTGATACCATTAAACATATTACTCTTGATGGTCTATGATTATGTTTATTGATTAGAGAAATTATTAACATTTCATATACTAGTATTTTCGTAAGAATGTTTGCATTGATTATATTTGTCCCCTTTCATATGAGGAATGAATTGGACATTGTAAGAGATGGTTAGGGCATGATATATCCCCTTGATGCATCAATGGGTCTTATGAGACTAACTAACTTAGGTATTTAGATAAGACCTTACCCATTTATGTAAGATTTCTGGGCATGAGACCTTCAAGGTATCTTTATGATTTTCATCATTATTCATTCCCTCATAATGAGATTGGTTATTGATGTAAATTTTATTATCTGATTAGTTATGATATCGATTGATAGTTTCAAGCTCATGTTATTACTTATATGGAATTATTTGATAATCATTTATTTCTATCATATTATTCTTCATACTCGAATTATGGATTAAAAGGAATGTGTTTTAAAATATTTAAATATTCATATTGATTATACCTTATTTATTAATGATATATTTGATTGTATAGATACAATTATAAAGTATATAATATCTCATATCTTTTATGGTTTCTTTACATACAATTCTAGGAAGTTTATTATGGTTGATATATAGGGATATTCCAAATTGAATAATGGTTTTCTCAAAGAAAATACTATTTTTTATTTTACTTTATCAATTATAATTTTATATTAAATTATGTATCTAGTTAACCAATAATATTAAACTATTTTAATATTCTATATGTTATCACTTCTATTTGATTCCTATTTAATAAAGTAACCAATAATTCTGGACTACAGGGGTTAGGGTCTTTACAGTTTGTATTAGAGAAAGTTTAGTATAAACCTTGGGAACTAGATTTAGGAAAACAAGGATTAGACTACAAAACCCTATAAATTAAATTGAGGATAATAATATATATATAATAAATTCTGAATGTTTTATTAGAGTATAGATGATGTATATTTCCAAATAATACATACATTTCTAGATACTAAAAGTGGATGTGGCTCTGGAATAGTTATACCTAGGGGTATTAACTCTAAAAAGGGTGTATTGGTATTTGGAATGATCATCACCTAGTGCATGATAGTAATCCTTGATGCACACCTAGTTTGACACTCTCAGGGGATATTCTTGGGATAATTCCCATTTTCTTTACAAATTATTATGAAGGATTTGGAAATATTTTTTGATTTGAAAACTTTCCCAAGGAAACCATGTTTATGATTCTTAGATTAGTTATGCATAAAGTTTTTGATTTATGTTAAGTGTTTCACTGCTTTTTGAATTATACATTATGATTCATAATGTTATGATATAATCTAGTGTATTAAATTATCTAGAAATGGAACCTAACGAAATTAATGATAACCGTATTAATGCACATAATCCATGTAGTTATTTTCTTCTAAAGAAAGATAATGAATTTAGACCTAGAGGTGAATCTAGAGAAGAATAAATTATAAATATATTAAGGTAATTGAATCAGTTTATGACTAATAATCATGTCTATATAGAGAGTCCTAATAATCCTCAACATGGTGTAACATTGTTATTCTACTTCATGCATCAGAAACCTCTATCAATTAATCGGACTAAAAATCCATTTGTAGCTAAGAAATGGATTGATTCCTTAGAGAATATATTTCTCACTTTGGAAAGTAATGAAAGGTATAAGTTTTTCATGGTATTTTATCATCTCTCAGAATATTCAGATCAATTATTGTCATTTATTCAAAACACTGAGGATGAGGAGGAAACAACAAGAATGGAATGGAAGGATTTTGAGGAACTTTTTTTAGGAAAATATTTTCATCATGAAAAATGAGAAGATATAGAGAGATAATTCTTGTGTCTAATACAAAAGGAATATGAAATTTTTTCTATGTGTATATCCAACTTTACATGATTAAAAAGAAAACATGAAGACTACGTACATAATCCAAAGAGTAATATTTACTATTTCATTTATGGGATTAAAATAATCCTTTAAATTTATCTGGTATCCTAATAATTGTCATCATATAAGGATATAGTATCATGTTATATCAATAAAAAAATAATCACACAAGTCTTATGGCTTAGAAGGACAGAAATATAAGAAAATGGTTGATGAGAACTCTAGAAATGGAAAAATGTAAAAATGGAAAAAGGGAAGGGTAGAATTTCTAACCTATAATAAATGTATAAAGAAAAACCATGGAACAATCTTACTAGAATAGAAAGTTATATACAAGTGTGGAGATAAAGTACATAATTTTCATGATTACAAGAAAAATAATGAATCTACCAATTTTTAATTCATTAGTTTTAATTACATGAGGCACTATGAAAATTATTTTCCTAGGCATCAAGGGAGTTTTTATTAAAAAATAATAAATGAGAAAGGCCAAGATAATATGATCAAAATAGCTAATTTTGAATTTTTTAAAGATGTGGTGGAAGGTACTTTAATCATGTCCACAATTTTTTCTAATGCTTAATTTTATTCTAGATTATCTAACTCTTTTATACCATCTATTTTTTCAAATAAAATTAAATATTTACCCAACACCTTAATAAGGGAGTTATTAATTAAGAATCATAGTAGATGTCTCACAATAACAGGGATATTTTAGTAAATTCCCATTATGACACATAAACATTCCATATTTACTAAATTAATTATTTTACATGTGGTTAATTTTGATATAATACTTGGTATGTATTGTATTTCAAAATATGATGTGAAATTTTATTTAAAAGATAATGAAATTATTATTAGTGATAAATATATCGAATTACTTACCTTTATAGGGTAGACTTCATCATCTGAGTCATGTCTAGATCCACCCCTATTTACTTATATGATTGAGATCCTTGGTGATGAAGAGAATATAAAAGATAAGGATACAAAAGTTAATATTAAAATTGAATATGTACATATTTTAAAGGAATAAATTGATGTATTTTCTGAGTAATTAACTATACATATACTATATCATGAAGTTGAGTTTTCAATTGATTTAATTATTAATGAAAGACATATATTAAATAATCCATATATAATGGCCAATGTGGAATTTATGGAATTGAAGAACCAACTAGAGGTATTTTATAATAAGGGGTTTATATGCCATGGTATTTCACTTTTTGGAGCCCATGTTCTTTTCATTAAGAAAAAATAGACATATGAGGTTGGGAATTGATTATAGGGAAATAAATTCCATTATCACTACTGGAAAATATCCATATACCCACCATTTTTCACAACACCATGGTTATAGGGCACCCCTATACCAATGTTTTTCCAAAAATGTGGGTATCGGTTTTTATTTGAAGACCTATTCCCACGGTTTTGGAAAACCATGGGGAAAAAATAGCTATACCCATGGTTTTGGTTAAAAACATGGGCGTAGGAATTTTTTTTCAAGGCCTATACCCACAGTTTTGGAAAAATTGTGGGTATAGGATTTTTTTTTTCGAAGACCTATGCCCACGGTTTTATAAAACCGTGGATATAGATTTCTCGCGTTATGGTGGGATGAAAAAATTGCACGGGATACAAAAAACATTTGTTGGGAAAGACTATATCTACAGTTTTCCCACCTATACCCATGGTTTGGATTAATATATATAGGTAGATACATATATAAAAACAAAAAAGTTCCGTAGATGAGTTAGTGTGGCATCATATATTGTTATATTTGGTCGTAAGATCAAATCCTACTAACCTCTTTTTTTATAATACCAGGAGTGATATTAATATATTAAAATAAATGTAGGTATATAAATACATAAGTGAATTATCTAGGTTGGTTTATCTTTGTAATTATGAAGATGAAGTCGTGGGATCGAAACGCACGACATGTTTTTCTCTAATACAGGCATAAATAAATATATTTAGAGGAATTTAGATATATTTTTATATAAGTGATGAAGCGCGAGTGGTATGGCATCCCGAATATGCAGTGCACGTCGCAGGTTCAGTCCCTTCTACGTTTTTTGTACAATTTATACACACAGTTTTAAAACCTTGGGTATAAGGTTTTGACAGCGTGGCGGGAATAAATGGAACATTGAAATGGTGGCAGCAAAGCTTTATAAACAGTTTTATAAATTGTGGGTATAGGATGGGGACCTATCCCAACACCTCAGTTTCCCAGAGTTCCAAAAACTATGGCTATAGGCTATACCGACGGTTTTGGGGTCTATACCCATATTTTTGAACTGTGGGTATAGGTCATTTTTCCAGTAATGTATGATAAAGAAAAAGTATCCTCTAACTCACATTTATGACTTATTAGATCAACATCATAGGGCTCAATATTTTCTAACCATTGAAATTCTTTTTGGTTATCATCAATTGTGAGTAAATAAGGAAGATATTCCAAAGTAATCATCTCGGATGAGTTATGGACATTATTAGTTTATAGTAATTACATTTGGAATAACTAATGTATCCTATGTTTTTATGGATATAATGAAGATATTATTTAAGTAATATATTGATAATTTTTTTGTGGTATTTATTGATGATATATTGGGGTAATATAAGATCTATAAGGACCATGAGAATCAATTACGAATCATTATTGAGTATCTTAGAAGAATATAGTTTTATTAGAAATTTAGAAAGTTTGAATTATGTATTTAGAAAGTTTCTTTTCTTGGTTATTAATCTTTAAGAATGGAATATCATTTGATACTATGAAGACAAAGGAAGTTCAAGAATGTTTTGAAACAATGAACATAAATGAGGTACATAGTTTCATTGGTTTGGTTGATTAATATCGGTGATTTGTTTAAAATAATTCTAAATAGGCTAACTTTTTAACTAAGCTTACTCATAATGTAGTTAATTTTATATGGACAAATGAATGTGATGAATTTTTTGAAGAATTGAAGAAGATATTTTTGAATTCTCTGATTTTGACTGTACCATCAGTAAATGAAGGATTTTTGATATATATTGATGCATCAAATAATGGAATTGGTTGTATCCTTATAAAAAAGAATAATTTTATTTATTATGAATTAATGAAATTAAATATTCATTAACTAAACTGTCCAACCCATGATCGTGATTTGATAGGAGTAATATTCTCTTCGAATATATGGAGACATTACCTATATAGAAAAAATGTTAGATATACACGGATCATAAGAGTCTAAAAATGAATATTTTAATATAAATAACTTAATATGAGGAAATTATTATTCCTTAAGACAATTATGGATTATTATTTCTCAATACACTAAAACCTTTATAAGTAAAATAATGTAACAAATGTATTAATTATAAAAGATCATGGAGTAATGACCAAAATGAGGATTGATAGAAACCCCATGTTCCTAGATCTGGTACATATGGATATGGGAATTATTAATTAAGGGGGATATCAATCCTTTTTAAAATTCTTTCTAAACCATTTTTTTCTTTGAAAAATAAATAAAAATCTCAAACTGATGTTGAGAATTCAAAAAAAATTAATATTTTGAGTGATAGAAAATTAGTAGATATCATTTTTGAAGATGGAGTTTTGAAATTTGGAAAGAGAATATGTGTTACATATATAGATGAGATACAAATGGATTTTTTTTATGATTCTCATAGCATGAATTTCTCTATATAGATTAGAATCACCAAGATGGATAGATATTTGAAGGGAATGTTTTTTTGATAATTTGAACCGGTAAAATACAGATTATGTGTCAAGATGTATAGTTTCTCAACAGGTGAAGGTTGAGATAAAGTATCCTATTGGATTCATTCAATATCTTCCAATTACTATGTGTAAATGGGATGAAATTACTATGGACTTTGTCACTGGATTACCAAGGACTCCTAGAAAGAATGATGCAATATGTGTTATCGTTGACTGACGTACCAAATCTATACATTTCTTCACTATAAGATAATATTTTCCTATAGATAAACTTGAAATAATCTATACTAATAAATTTTCATGACTTCATGGTGAACAAATTTTAGTTGTGTATAATCAAGATCCACTATTTACATTAAAACTTAGGAAAAGTATTCATAAGAATTTTGATATTAAGATTTATTTGAGAATTTATTACCACCCTCAAACTGATGGATAGTCTAAAGGGACTATTAAAGCATTTTAAGAGATTTTTTTTTCATGCTCTATTGAATTTCAAGGTATGTGGGATTATTATTTATCATTGGTAGAGTTTTCCTATGAAAATTGATTCCATTCATGTATTCAGATGGAAATGTATGAAGCATTATATGGAAAGTTATTTCATACTCCAACATTTTGGGATGAAGTTAGTGAAATGAAGCTTACAATCCCATAAAATGTGGAGGAGAAAATGGAAAATTTCAACACTAATCAAACCAATATCAAATCATCTCAAAGAAAGAAAAATAACTATACTGATAACTAAAGGAAAGACTTGTAATTTAATGTGAGAGATCTTTATTTCATGAAATTATCTTCATGGTAGTGTGTCATAAGGTTTGGTATGAAATGGGAATTGATCCCCATGTACATAGTACCTTTTGAAGTCCTAGAAATAATTAGGGCTTTAGAATACCATTTGTTAATTCCACCAAGTCTCTCTAAAGTACAAGATGTGTTCAATATATCATTGTTGTGAAAGTAAATGTCAGACTCGTTGCATGTTATTGACTCTAATGAAATATAATTAAAACTTTATATATCTTTCTATGAATATCCAATTCAGATTATAGACACTAGATAACAAGTATCAAGGAATTGGATGACTTGGTTGTTAAGGGAACTTTGGAAAAAATCATACGATAGAAGTGATGAAATAGAAACCGAATGAAATTATGATGAAGGACTACCCAAATCCATTATTGATGTGACATTATGAAAATTTATATGATAAAATTGTTTTATGGATGGAATAATTTAACACCCTAATACTTTATGATATATTTATTTTCAATTAAATTTAACCTCTTCAATAGCTTGTGATACACACAGACTCGAGTCTAAATAAATAATAATATGTTATATTGTTATAAAATAGAAATTAAATTTATAGGTATTAATAGGACTATATATATGATTAAAACTATATTTTTTACACTTTTATAAATTGATTCATTAGTTATTAATCGATTATAAATACCAATAAAATTCATTGGAAAGTAAAAGAAATATTTTTCTAAAAAAATTTATAAGAACAATGTGTTTTTTAAAATTAATCACTATTGGTGAATTTTTTAATGACTCTATGTATTATATATTAAAATAATTATCATTCATATAATATATTTTCAATGCATGAGGTAAGAATAAATCTATTTCTATCCATATAAACATTATTTTTCCAAATAGAGATTTCATCGCATTTTGTGCAGAAATTTTAAATTTAATTTTTATCACATTTATTAAATTTATCTGAAAAATTAATTTTTTTAAAATAAACATGCCAAAATTATCCATGATTAAATTGTTGAGAATAATATGAAAAGTTTAATTTTCCAACGAATAGTAATAAATTCACTTTTTTAGTGAAAAAGCATTTTCGTTTAAAGAATTAAAAATAAATAAATTTTCTTTTATAAAGGCTTTAAAAGTAAAATTAGTTCAATTATATTATTATTAATCCAATTTATTTCATTTTAATCAATTTTATGTTTAAATTTTATATAAAAACATTTCATATTTGAGAAAACTTTTCTTTGGAAAATTGCATTTTCATCGCATTTGCGGATTTAATTTTAAATAAAATTATACCACTTTATTGAATTTAATTTTAAAAATGGACTACATATTTTTAATTATAATAAGTATTATTAGATAGTAATTTCAAAAAAAATCATAATGAATAGTAAAACAATAAAAACCAATTACTACTATTATGGTTAAAATGGGTTTACCAGAGGTTAAACAAAAAGATAATGGTTTTTTTTCCAATTAAACATATCTAAATCGTGTTTTATGGCCATATTTAAAATTTTTAATATCCAAAATTATAATATGCTTCCATTTTTAGGCATTTTACTTGGGAATTACTTTATCATTTTGGTTTCTTTTTGGAAATTTCCAAGGGGGTCCCCTCCCCAACTTATAAATGAACACACCCTCTCCTCTCTAATACATACCTACAAGGTCATTTGGATTGTAGAATAATTTACTAATTACCTTCCTTAAATAAATTATCATGACCTAGATTATCTGTTTTTATCATAATACCATTCTAATAATGATTTAGGTATAAACCTAATGAGGTTCTCCAAAGAGGATATACAGTTATTAACAATGAATCTTCACTTTTTTTCTTCCTCTAACCAATTAAAATTTTAAAAAAATATGATAAAATTTTACACCAGTATCTTCCACGTATTTATATTTTATTATGTTAGTGTAATAACCTATATCTACCCTCTATTCTATAAAATGGTAAATTAAATCATTGATCGTGAATACGGTGGACTACCGTCTCACAAACTAGTGTAATTCATTTACTATCACTGCCTATCCGGGATGGATATAATGATGGATTTAATATATATATATATATATATATATATATATATATATATATATTATGAAATAATTATACATTTATAATTATAATATCAAATCTAACTTCTTACCTCTCAATCCATTGTTAAACTATAATGTCGCTCATGCATACATATGGACTACCACCTCTATGAAGTGATCTCATAGATTTTTCATTTTATTTGAACATGGATGGTAATAAGGATTGATTTAATAAATATATATAATATATATGATATGATAATGATTCTTTAAAAATGATTTAGTATTTACCCTTCTTTCATTCCATACAGTTAAAAAATGGAAACAAAATTAATGTGTTCATACGGCCTACCATCTCCATGAATTGTGTAGTTAATTTTTATATCTCTAACTTTATGGATGACTCTAAATATTTTTATCATGAATATCATGAAAAATAATTTTTTAACACACTTTAATTATTGATTTATTACATAAATACAAACTTAATATAATCTAAGATGATTGTGAGGCCTAATTTCATTATGTAATTAGGTACATAACATAATAACTTGTAAAATAAATACAAAATAATTATATAAAAACTATATAATATAATCTTATATTCCATTTATTTTCTAAAATTACATGGTATAACCTTGGGATGTATTTAAGAAAGAGGTTATCTATAAATCACAGTAATAGAATAATCAAATCATAACATGATGAAATCAATGCATGTCTTCCAATAGGTATATCAAAAATGACATAAATGGGGTGAGAATACAAATCTTAAATAATGGGGAATGATATAACAAGATAACAACAAGGAAACATAGTAATGTGGAAACAAAATAAAAATTAAAATGATAAACATAATCCAATGATAACCACCAAGATAACATAACATATTGTGATTTAGATAACCCTATATGCACCATATTTGGAAAATCATTTGGTAAATAAATTATCCAATTAATTGTAGTGATATATAATTTTGGGTCCACACCCATCACTTTTATATTATGTATAAGTATAAGTATTCCATGTACATCATACAACATAAGGATATCTTTTATAATCTTTAATCATGTTATTAAGTAGTGTCGACTACATACATAGAAGTACCTAATCAATCAATTATAGGTATATCTTAATGAATACCCTTGAGTGGAAATGGATTTGGGTATTATCTACACAAATGTTTGGCAAGGAAAATCACAGGATAATTTTGGAAGCATAACGGGGGTACATAATGATTCATGAAAGAGAATGAGAAGATCACTTACCTTGAGAGGGTGCTTTTTAAAGCTTGGGAGGAGATTCTTAAGAGCATGTGGGAACCTTGGGAATCCTCTGGAGAGGGAATATAAGAATAACATTCTGATCCAAGAGTTTTTAGTAAAGAGGAATGGTATTTTGGGTGGGTTATTATAGAAAATGATATGGGGACTCTATTAATTTCCAAACATACGTTTTGGACTCTATATAATAAATTATTCCAAACCAAAAACCATCCCATTGTTTTTCCCCATGTTTTTTACAAAAGTAGAGTTTTATACATTATTTAATAATTATATGAACTGGACACCTTAAAATAATACCATTAGAGATGTGGAAGTGGGTCATGTTTATAAAGAATTGATTTTAAAATATTAAAATAAAATATAGGTTTTGTAGGATTCAATAAGGCATTATAAATATAATCAATAACTTAAAAAGAAAATTATTTTAAAGGTAAAACATAATTTTGATCATGGATGCCTCTTACTCCATATATTACATCACTTTGGGTCATTATGATGTCAAAATACGTAATATATATTTATACTGTATTTAATTTTTACCAAAAAAAATTAACTTTCTTAGAAAATTAATAAAAAAATAATGGATAATTTATAATTTCTGATTACAAGATTTATATTTATTTAATATAAATAATTGTCAATTTATGATAATTTAAAATTTTAAATCAAAATCCCCATTTATTTAAAAACAATGTTTTTTGACAATAACATTTTTTCTGAATGTTATAAAGATTACATTTGACTTCATAAAATTCCATTATCTTTTAAATTTAATAAATATTACTTAATGATAATATTTTTTAAAAATATTATTTATTTCAAAAAATATTGAATTTTATCAGAAATAGTGTCTGGATTTAAACTATATATTTCCTAAAAATAAAAAAAAATTATCATCATATAAAAATATATTTTTTATCAAAATTACTATTTAATCATCATAAATAAGTAATAAAAGAAAAATATAATCAATATTTTATTAAAAATAAAAATATAAAAAACCAAAATGTTAGGGTCTAGATATATAGACCTTTATTACACCAGTTAATTCCCTAAGGTTAAGGTGTGAGATGGTGAGATTTTCTTGGGGTGGTTTGATGAACATGGTTTGGGTCATGATCTCGATGAGCTTGAACTTATCCTATAAATTCATTAGTTCTTACTTTGGTTGTCGAATATAGACTTGGGATTGGTCAAGGGTAAATCCTAGTGATTATAATATCCTAAAAAGCTCTAATAAATTGTATTCATAGGGTATGATCATCATGGTCAAGGCCATTGCTTATTTTAACTATGTTAATTAGAATCTTTCATAACAATTAATATATAATAATCATAAGATCATTATATACCAAATATACTATCAATGTTTATGATTATTAATTTTATTAAAAGACTGACTGAAAATTAAATTTTTATTAAGATAGACCCCCTTTTAAGGGGTAAGGGGGAACCAAAAAGGCTTCAAGACATAAAAACTTTCAATCCCTACATCCCAATGACCAAAATAATTGAGTCGAGATTTCACCTTCTCATTGTTGTTGTCTAGTAGTCTCTTGAACAAATGTACGAGCACGGAACCAATGGTGAATTCCATACCCTCTCAAACTTCCAATTATAAAATAAATGATCAGTAAAAACGCCCTACTCTGCACCTATTCTGAAGATTTCCATTGAGTAGAATTAGATGCATTGACCCCTATGCCATAGACTGAAGCAATACAAAAAATACCAACAAACCAAGGAAATGAAAATCAACCAAATAGAAAACAATTACACAAATACGTACATCTATATAACATTTGGAGGAACAATAACAACATCAAACATCTTTATCCACCATCGAGAAGCCCTTGCAGATCACCCAGAACAATGATCTCGATCGCCATGGAGCAATAACCAGTCGCTGGTATTGGAGCTGAGCCCACACCGCAAGCCATTAAAAAATCACACAACCAAACCATGACAAACATAAAGAAATAATTCAAAATAAAAAATCAAACCCAAACACACATTAAGAGTACCCCTCTGCAAGCAAGGAGCATAGATCTTGTCTCCGGCTTCAGAACTGCACCCAGGGACCAGATCTATGCAACACACCCGAAGATGGCGTGCAACACGATGGCAGCACCCGGACCACATCTGGAACTCTCTCCCTGGACCAACATAGGGTCATCGTGAAAGCCCTAGCCAGTTTAGTTGTTAGGTTGAGGATAAGTCCTTCCAATGATGAGGGATGCTATGATTTACCATCCCATATGATTCCGCCATTGGGAGAATCCACACACCATGGACGTGTTGAGCAGAAGCGCAAGAGAATACAAGTTCATCCCGAGGAGTTCATCCCGAGGTAGTGAATTTGTTTTCTATATCTACATTATTTGACAAGGTATTTATTCATTCAACATGGTAATTTCATTTATAAAATTTTGGTTCATTGAATTATTAATCCCTTCAGAAATATATCCATAAAATTTCTCATTTTATACATTCAAATAGATTAGGGTATTTTTATTTCATCACCCCTTACAGTTCCCATTTCATTTCCTCAATCTTGTGGTTCCACCACAATAGTTTGACTAGGTGAGTTTTATTATTTTATATAACATTGTCTCTGTGATCTAAGATATTCATTGGATGATCCTCATATGAAATATAATTCTTCAATGGTACCATATCTAGATCTAGTACAAGTGAGGTATCTTGTATATAATTCATTAATAGGGATACATGTAACACATCATGCACATGATATTTATTATATCAGAGTGATAGTTTATATGCCATATCACTGATGTGGTCAATGAAATTAATGAGGATGATGTATCTTAGACTAATATTTCCCTTATTTCCAATAATTATGACATTATTCTATGGTGATATATAAAGGAACACTTTATCTTTAACTTCATGCTCCAGGTATCATTGATTACTTTATATATAGATTTTCTATCAAATTTTTACATATTTCATATGATGTTGGATGGTTTAAACATTATCCATTATATCATGGAAAAAATTAGGTCTCATAATATTCCTCTCTCCAACTTGATCCCAACATATTGGAGTTTGATACCTCTTCCCATAGAGAGCCGAATAATTTACCATTTTAATGATATGAAAGAAATATTTTTTATATAATAAATCCACAGGTGGAAGGTATTGATCCAAAAATCCTTTAAAATACATTGAAAAATATCATAGCATATCCAATATAGTTATAATGGTTATTTCATACTAATAGTCATATTGAGCATGGTAATTAGTGATAAAGCTTAGTTCTTAATTCAATTCTTGCTTAAGGATTCTCTAAAACCTTAAGGTAAACCTCGGATATCGATCATATGTGATCAAGAGTGGAACTCTATGCATTCTAACCACTTATCTTTTTTATATCTTTTATATTTGGTCAATAAATAAATATACCTTGATAGAAATGAAATACGCTAACTTTATATTGAGATCGATTACCACCCATATGAAATTATTACCTTAAGAGGTACTAGGGAGTCCTATGATGAAATCCATGGTAATTATTTCCCATTTTAATATTGGTATGGGAAATGGTTTCATCATACTCTTATACTTTAATAGTTTATCATTGACTTGTTAGCATATTAATCATCATGATATAAATTCTACAATATCTCTCTTCATGTTATCCCACAATATGTTTTTATTCAAATATCTACATATCTTAGTATATATTGGATGAATAGAGAAGGATGATCTATGTGAATCATCTAGAAGTTCCTTCCTCATTTTTGGTTTATATGGGACACATATTTGGGATCCAATATTTATAACTTCATCTTTAGAAAATTGAACTCTTAAATATTAGCTACTTTTTTGGTATCACTTAATCATCTTTCTAGGACTCTTTGGCCTATATATAATATATGGTTGAGAATTTATGTGATTAATGTATGATTAATATCATTTTATTATTCCTATTTATATCCTTTTCATGTCCAATAAATTTGTATGCCTTGCAATCCTCGTCATGGATAGAGTTGCAGGATCCTTTTTAATCAGAGAATCTTCCACTTTTTTCACCTTCTTAAGATGGTAATGGATTGAAATATCATAATCCTTGATCATATCTAACCACCTTAATTGGCTCATAATAATCTCATTTTGTGTGAATATATACTTTAGGCTTTTATGATCTATATATTTGTCACACATCTCCCCATATAAATAATGTCACCAAACCATCAATGAAAATATCACTGAAGCCAATTCTAGATCATGCAGTGGGAAGTTATACTCATGGATATTTAATTAGAGGGATTTATAGGCTATCAATTTTTCATTTTCCTTGAGCACACAACCCAATACCTTTTTGGACACATTGCTATATATCACAAATCCTTCCCCACTTTTGGGTAATGTGAGTATAGGTGCAGTGATTATCCTCTCCTGTAGCTATTTAAATATTTATTCACATTCACTATTATATAAAAACTCCACCCAATTATAGGTTATCATGGTTTGTGGGATTTAAAATCATGATAATTTTCTCACAGATCATAGATAATACCCAGGTAATCCAAGAAAATTACAGATTTCAATCACCAATATTGGTCTAGACCATCCTTAAATTACCTCTACTTTAGAAGGATCCATGAATATCCCTTTTATAGTGATAAAATTATCTAGGAAGGTTACTTTATCTATAAAAAACACACATTTGTTGTACTTTTCAAATAATTTTTCTTTTCAAAAAGTATTTAGTGTGGAATACTAATTCTCCTCATGTTCCTCCTTTATTTTGGAGTAGAAAAGAATATCATCTATAAAGACTACCAAAAAAATTTTAAGGTAATCCATAAAGACTATATTAATCAAGTACATATATATTTTTGGATCATTAGTAAGTCCTAATATCGTCACTTTGAAATTTTAGTTCCTATATCTTGTATGAAAAATTTCTTGGTGATATCTTTCTTCTTCAATGTTACATGTTAATATCCCAACTGAAGATCCACCTTAGAGAAGTATTAGGATCCACATAGCTGATAAAATAATCCATAAATGTATTATAGATGATACTTTTTATTTATCATGACCTTATTGATCACACAATAATAAATTTAGAGTCACATTTACCCATCCATATTCTTGAAAAAGACTAGTGTAGCCCATGGTGAATCACTTGGTCATATAAACCATTTATCGAGATTCTATTATAATTGTTTCTTTATCTCATAAAGTTTTGTAATAGCTATTATCTATGTAATTTTTGATATTTTCAATTCTCTAGGTAAAATTTTTATAGATAAATCAACCTCTATTATAGGAGTAACACTTGGATATTCTTCAAGAAACACATTAGGGAATTACCTTATAATAGGAATGTCAAAAAGGTTGATATTTTATTTAGTATAGATTATTTGAGATATATACACTTACTCATAACATAATATTATCCATTATTGTTACTATGAAACAAAATAATATTCATCCCCTAATTTAAATTTTATAGAATCGAAGGGTGATTTGTGATGCATAGGGTGATTTCCTTCTCTCTGTAATTTATGTTAGCTCTATAAAAGAAAATCCAAATCATTCCTAGTAGGGAATTAATTTCTATAAAATGGAGTATCACAAGTTTTTTTGGGAAATTAACCTACTAAATTTAGAAGGGAAATTATTAATATTCTCAGGATTCACCAATTTACCCATTTTCTATCTTCTCTAATAACTCAACATCCATGTTTTTGGGTAGTGTTTTAATATTTATACTAAACATGTATGATATAAAAGAATGTGTATTACCATAATAAAATAACATATTTTAAATCCCTGAATGAATAACTAAAATAACTACTTATAATTCATTTTCAAGATCCACATAGGTATTTTTGATGGAATAAGCTCTCCCTTTCTCTCTAGGACTTGTATGTTGTTGGCATTAGTTATTTTCAAAAACCCTTATTGTAATGAATTGATTCGCATAGTGTTATTGTTTCTTGTAGTTGAAACATTATAAAATAAGCTGAGAGTTTATTGGATAATTTCTTTCCTTCATCACATTAGTGGATTACTCCCATCAGTAATCACTAGCTAGGTGTCGTCCTTCCCACACCTAAATCATTTCCTTAATTCATTCAAGAAATTTCCAAGATTCATCTTCTCATACTTTTAAAAATTGGGATGGTGGATTTATTTCCACCATGAGTTTTATTCATCATGCCACCAGGATTAAAATACATTATCCATTTCTTATATACTTACCCGAAATACCCATGAGATTTACTAATCTTCATTTCAAATATAAGGGAACATCTGAATATTTTCTCATAATTATCAAAGTCTCAAGTTGAAAAATATTTTTATAGGCTCTACTTCTACCCAACAAAGAAGCGGACAACATTAATTTCAGTGGAGATAACAAAGTAAGAGTCATATCATGAAATTGATGTGAATTTTTCTTTATATTCCCTAATGAATTCATTATATTTTTTCTTAAGTCTATGTAAATTTCTCTCTATTTTAAGTTTGAGGGTGAAAGGGAAATAGTTTTTGGAAAACATATTCCAAAATTCCTTCCACTCCATTGCTTTGGTATCCTCCTTGAGATATATATTTTTTACCAACATCCACCATTGATTATATTCTTATTCTATAAGACAAATAGAGAGCGTGAGCTTCTATTTCTCATATAATTGAAAGAAAATAATATTATTTTCAATAGAGTTGAACCATTTTTCATCAATTAATGGATTGATAGATCCAATCAAAGACAAAGGTCTTTAATGAATAAAGGTCTCAATTGATACTTTCTATTTATTGGGGGATTCAGGTGTTCCTCCTAATTAATTTTTCATTTCAAAACTTGAGTTAATTGAGAATTTTTTTTATGATGTTCTTGACTGCTACTCCCACCAGGTTAGGCATCTCATTCAGGTAGTCATCACATTTCCCCTCACATTTTCTTTTGACTCGATTTCTCTTATTTCTAGCCATTGACTAAAAAAATTAGTAAATTAGGGATAATAATTTTTAAACTATTAACAAAATAAATGGAAAAATATGAACATTAAATTTTAACTAATAAATAAAATAAATTACATAACTTATGAATTTATAGGTTTCAATATAAGTTATCCACATTTTATTACCTAACATAATGTCTTATGGTATTTTTTTCCCTTAATAATGGTTGTTAATGAGCATGAAGATTTACCAAATAATTTTCTTCAAGAGTTTAAAATTAGGTGTGCATTAAGGACCACTTTTGTACACCATGTGATGATCGATTTTAGATCAATGATCCCCTTGTAGGGTTATTACCCCTATGTAAAACTATTCCAGAGCCACATCCACTTGTAGTATCCAAATCAGGATGTATTTTATTGGAAATCACTTGCTGTATACTTTTAAATATTTAGGTATGTTTCCCTATGTTTTAGTATTATCCATAAGTCTTTCACAAGGGTTTTTCTAATCCTAATACCAAAATAACTAGACTTTTATATGATACCATTTATGAAACCCATATTTTAATACATGTTAATTAATGATTTATTCCTTAAAGATATAACTAATACAACCTGAGAATATCATTAGGCCTATTTTATTTGGGTGATTAGGTATATGACATAACAAATTGAAAAATAAATGCAAAAATATTATTTAAAAACTCTATAACATGTGCTTGTATTCCATGGATCTTCTAAAACTGCATTGGATAAATTGGGGATGTACATAAGAAAGGGGTGACATATAAATCCCAATAAGGGAAAAATCAAAGTATAACATGATTAAAGTAATAAATGAGAGTCAATAAGAATAATAATGGAAAATAAAATGGTCAATAATCAAAATCATGAATAATGAGTCATGATATAACATGACAACACCAAGGAAACATAAGAATTTAGAAAAATACATAGAACCTGACATCATAAACATAAGAGAAGGATAACCACCAAGACAACAAAAACATAGTGTTCTTAGGATAACCTTATGTTCATAATATATAGCATATCATGAGATAAAAACATTACCTAATACATTTTAGGGATATATAATTTTGGTCCAGCCCGTCACTTTCATATCATGCACATTCATAAGTATGCCACATAGATCATATAAAAAAGATATCATTAATAATTTTTAACCCCACTATTAATGATTGTGGGTTAAATAAATCTAGTTACTCAATAAATTATTAATTGGTGAATCAAGGTGAATTCCCTTGAGTGTAAATGGGGGTGGGAATTCACTACACAAATGTTTGGCATTGAAAACTATAAGATAATTTCAACAGCATAATGGGGGTACATAAGGATTCATGGAAATTTTTAATGAGAGTGAAATGGGTCAATCATAACTTGGATATCATCATTACAATAATATGGATGTGTAAAAACATATCTCAAAAAGAAAATTTTGAAATCATAAGGTATAATATAATGAAGGTTCTTGAATAAATAGAAGGAGATGATCCCTTACCTTGATAGGGGTATTATTGAATATTGTGATGAGCTTTTTAGGAGACTGGGGGAGAATTGTGAGGTATATGGAGAGGTAAGGGTATATTATATTCATGGTCCATGTTTCTAGAGTGTAGAGGAATGGGTGTTTACATGAGTTTTTGTAGCAAAAGTGAGAGGAATTATTTATTAATTTCCAAACTTGGTTTTTGGACTCTAAAATATATATTAATAAAGAAAATAGAAAATCTAATGGTTAATGACAAATTTGAGAGGTTTTTTTATTTTATAAGTGTAATAAATGAACACCTTAAAATAATACCCTTAGTGATGTGGATTTTAGTCATTTTTATAAAAAATGGTTTTAAAACATTAAAATATAATATATGTTTGGTGAGATTAATTAAGAAATTATAAAAATAATCAAATAACGTAAAAACACATTTTTTTAAAGGAATATAATTTTTTTCATGGATACATTTTATGTCATATATTATATCACTTTTGGTTCATTATGATGTCATAAAACATACAGTATATTTATACCATATTTAATGTTTACCCAAAAATTAGACCGTCTCAAAAAAATTAAAAATTCATAATTTTATGATTATTATGTTTTGATTACAAAAAAAATTATATAATCAAAATTATTCTCTAAATGTGAGAATTTCCACTTTTAAATCGAAATCCCCATTTATTGATAAATACCGGTTTGTTTTTAACTATTATAAAATTTATATTAGACATTATAAAATTATATTATCATTTATATATAATAAATTTTATTTAATAATAATAATTTATTTAAATATCATTTATTTTAAAAATATTGAATTAATTAAAAATAGTGTCTTGAATGAAACTATATATTTCCCAAAAATAAAATTTTTTATCATATCAAAATCTAATTTTTATCAAATTGATTATTTAATCATTATAAAATAGTAACAAAAGATAAATATTTTCATTATTTTATTAAAAATAAATAGTTAAAAATAAATAATTATAAGGTCTAAATACATATCCCTTTATTAAACCAGTAAATTTCATAAGGGTAAGGTGAGTGATGGTGAGATTTTCTTGGGGTGGTTTGGCGAACATGGTTTGCGCCAAAATATTGATGATATTTAACTTCTACTATAAATGGTTTAATTCATGATTTAGTTTTTGAATCTATATTTTTTATTAGTCAATTTTAATTCCTAATGATTCTATCTTCCTTGGAAACTATAATTATTTGGATTCATAGGGTACGATCCTATTGGTTTTGGCCATCATTTCCTTTGTTTGAGTCAATTTGACTTTATCATAACCCTTTAAAAATACTAATCATATGATAATTTTATAATGGATATAATATCAATGGATATTATTCTTAATTTTATATTAAATTTGATAAGATATAATTTTTAATGTTCCAAAATAGCCGAATTAGTGCATGTGTTTTCTACAACTACATTACTAGATAAGGCATTGATTCATTCAAAAATAAAAATTAATTTATAAAATTTTGGATTTTTAAAAATTTATATGATATTTAAATCATGATTAAAATTATTTATATGCTGTAACTATGAAAAAATTACATGGATGGAAACTATTGGAGAAAAATATACATGTAAAACATAGCATTTATTGCACAAAATAGTGATTTTAACATATAATTATTAATAAACATGTAATATAAGGTGATAAGTAAATATTATAAGGTATAATATATATTATTAATAATTTTTAATAGATCTATAATAAATCTATATTTATTATATAGAAGTTTCATATAGATATAAAGGAAGTCAAACCTGGGGTGAGGGTTTATCATCTCAATTAGTCTTCTTTGGAACTTATGTTTTCTTATGTACATATCTCAATTTATGACGTGCATATATTTCCCATTTTACATTTTATATAATTATTATCTTTATTTTAGTTATATTTAATGTTTCATTTGAATTTATTCTTTCATAGGGATTATGATTCAAAAGTTACCAAAGTCATGAGGGTTTATTTGACAATCTCATCATTATTTGAGATTGTTTATGTTTAAGTCTCTATTGGGGGAATTATTTTAAATTTATATGTCAAAAACAATATATCTTCTAACTATATGATTATTTTTTAAAATTAAATGTTTTCCTTTCATTATTCTCTTTTACATACAGAAAATATCAAAAAAATTATGAAAAATTAATTTTATTCCCTAGTTAGTCGAGAATATTTTTCTTCCATGTTCTTGTTTAATAAAATCGTTCTCGATAATTTTTTTAATATTCCTTTATTATTTTTTAATTTATTTTTTACTCTTGATTGTATTTTTACAAAAAAAAATTAAAAATATATCTTTTTTCATTTTACGAACACCTTTCTTATTGAATTTTTACCAAAAATGTTAACGGAATATTTGTTATAACATAATTAGTATGAAAATAATTTCTTACCATAATAAATATGAAATTATATAAAGCATCATTTATATGTTTACATGGTTATTTTCAGATAATTTTTTTTTATTATATTTTGGAAGTTTTTTGTTTTTAAAAGTGGATTTCAAAATGAAAAGGTTATTTTCCTCAACAATTTTATTAATTTTATTTTTATAATTTTTATATTCATAAATAACAACAACCCTTTTATTCTCCATTAAGAATATGTTATAATGATATCATACTTATCATTTCTCTAGATTTTATATGATTAGTTTTATAATGGATGTACTATTTTGATACCATTCACTATATTACTTTGAATGGTTTATGATTATGTTTATTTATTGGGGAAATTATTAACATTTCATATGTTATATTTTCAATAAGAATTTTTATTTTGATTATTTTTATCCCCTTTATTGTGATGAATACATTATATTTAGTATGTAAAAGGATTGGATCTTTATATCCCCTTGATGCATCATTAAGTCTCATGAGGAAAACTATGTTGGTATTTTGAAGAGGCCTTACCTATTTATGTAAGATTTCTTATCATGAGGATTTGATGGTATGTTTATGATGGCCATCATTATGAATTCCCTCATTATTAGATTATTTTTTGATATCCATATGATTATTTGATTAGTTATGATATCCAAGGATAAGTTTCAAACTCATGTGATTATTTTTATGGCGTTATTTTATCATCATTTATTCTCACTATAATATTATTCATGATTAAGTTATGGATTAAATGTCATTTGTTTTTATATATTTACCTTTACATATTTATTATTTATTATTTATTCATGATCTATTTCATTAAACGCATACCCTTACTGAAAATCTAAGCTCGCCCCTTTTTTATGTTTCCTTTCCCTAGGATTTTGAGGAAGTGTGTTCGGATTGATATGTAAGGATATGTTAAAGGCAATAATAGTATTCTAAAATAAAATATAATTCCATATTTTTAGTTTTTAATTGTAATATGAGATTAAAGGATGTATCTAGTTTACAAAGTCTACTAAACTATTCAATACTTTAAGATTTTATCTCTTGTATCATATGCCAATGTTTTAAAGTAACAACTGATTTTGGGCTATAATATTCGGGGTCTTTACAAGGAATATTACCTTTCTCATTACTATACCACAAACCATAAAAGTTTCATAGTTCTAGGAGGGACTATATAGGTTATGAGTATTAAATCAGTAGTACATGACCAAAAATGTTACTAGATAATATCCATATGTATATGATTGTCTGATAATGAAATTAGGGAAACCAATTAAAATCACTCTACCCACTCCATACATACACAAATATCTAAGAGTGATCCTTTTACGACATCAACTTATGTTAGGGTGGGATGATATATCTATGTTCTATCATACTAGAAGTATAATAATCCTTCCCACCATGTTTATATCACAAATAATTATATGCCAACTATGACACATGATACCATTATAAGTTAAATCAAGATAACCCAAGGCACACCCCTATCTAAAATAAATTCCTTAGTCATATGACCACTTTACCAACCTATTGGATCCATATCCTAATGAAACCCAAATCATTGTGAATGCATGTACTTTATCAATCCTAGACCATTATCCCCAGTTTATTCCACATACAGAGTGTGTATCCCACTCCTAATTAGTGATTTGAAGCACCCCAAAAATCTCATAGCCACCTATAGAATATCCCTCCTATAAAATGGGTTATCACCATCACCCTTATGTCTATTAGTCTATAGAGGATACTATTAATAAATAGTGTCTGAAATCTACTAATGGAACCTATCCTATATGAACATGACCTAGTGAACTCAGTCCCTTAGTGAGAGTAAATTCCTAATAACATATATCCATAACAAATCTAGTGAACCACCATCACCAACCAATGTAAGTGTTCATCACCACACATTTCATATCAGTGCATCATGTCACCCCATTATTAGAGATCAAAATTACCCACACCATACTTATGTACTACAATTACATCCATATACATACACCACACCAATCAAAAGAATTTAATCCCATCCAATCCTCACAATAAAGACTTATTGAACAAGACATCAGTCCAATGACCATTATATGAAACTCTATTATTTTAACCGAACACATATCCATGTGTAAAAACCCTATAATAACCTAGTACAACCCTTGAGTATACTGGAGACTATGATTGGTTTTAATTATGGTTTTTCACATGACCCTATGAAAAATTTAATTTCACATGATTCATAAAAACACCTATAAAACAAAAAATATATATATCTAGGAAACACAAACCACATACTATCAAGGAATTTATGTCTCATTCCATTAACTGATTCAACCCAAGGAGGAAGAAATGAAAGAACTAGATAAAATTCCTAAAACATAAATAATAGTTTAATCTCATTATAGTGGTGACAAAAAATAGAAATAAATAGTGAATTCCACTAGGGGAAGGTAATCTATGCCTATGGAAACCTCATGTGATAACCTTCTATGATATATGGAACTAATAATGGACAACTGGTGGTGAGGATATCCTTCTAAAAGACTCAATGAGTTGGATAGGGGAGTCCCTAAACATTCTAGTCGAATAGGTTCTTTAATTCTCTTATTATATAATTAATTAATTAGTTAATTAGTTTAATAAAATTAAAGGCCCCAATGGAACTTTGGTGGACACCCACCAGAACTCTATCAGTTATAAAGTGGAATAATTCAACTATGAAGGCCACCAAAACATTGGTGGTCTTCTAGAGGAACTCGTATAGGAGTTCTTAATGAAACCAAAATCCTCAATAAATGGCTCATTTTTTTGTAAAAATCGATCTCAATACTCTTATCACATCCTCAAAAAATCAAACCCATTGAATTAAACATGTTATGTGAGTCTTAAACGAAAATTACCACAACTTATAAACCTCTCCCCTTAAAATTGTCCCAAGAAATGATAGATCAACCCTAACCTATCTTAGTTCACACACAAACTAGACCTTATCAAAGATCAATCATCCCACTCACCGAACACCAAAAACATAGATAAGATTGAAAAAATATCCATATATTCCTAATTAAGAAAACTAATAAGACCAACTCTATTCATATCACTCCCTACCATAGGAGTCACCTAACCAGTTACATCCCAAATGACCACCCAATGCACTGATGGAACCATACCCAACCAGCAACCCAATTTTTACACACACTACATATCTATAAATAGAAAAAGCCATCATATATACCATTACCATATTCATGCATTATACTTTATTCCCACACATCAACTAGTACCCAAGTGACCCAATACACACATACACTAATCGGGAAACCATATCTATCACACAAACCCAAAATCCAAATTTCTCAAGGAGTATATATAACTTTCAATATCTCTATATTATTATCTAATTATATTAGTGAAATATTATACAAAAAACATGAATCCCAACTCTTAGAGTTATATCACCACTATAGATTCTCTCTCACTATCATCCATTACCACCACTATTGGGATTAATGACGATTTTTAGGACTTCTAGATATAGAAAAATCGTGGAAAGTGCCTCATAATACTTCTCCCAGTCCTATATCATATTCCAAAATATAAATAGATCTAAAACCCCGAGATTATTTTTATTCCATATAAAATCCATTTAAAATACCTTAATATGGCTACAATCTCAACACTCCTTTGGTAGTCAGTTGCACTATGCCTGAAAATGGAATGTATTCCTATAGTTGAAACACCTTGATAACATCCCAATCTATGGAAGAAATGTCAAAACTATATTATGATCACCATGGTAGGTCCCCTTATGTACATTATTTTATACTATATGCATGAAATCATTGGTCTTGATCCTCCCTCAGTATCTCATGAAAGAAATTCTTGGATAACCATTCCTTAATGACCATCCATGTCATCCCCTCATACCAACCTACCTACAATTGTTTATGACAGAGTGTTTTGAATGTCCCCTAAGTGTATACAACACCAAATTCACCCTTATCCCTAGTGGCATCCTAATCTAATAAAATATCACATGTACTAAATCAATCCAATACTCTCCTACCTAGGTTCCTCTCTCTCTCTTTAGAATAATTGATGATACTAAAAATGGATCTCATGTATCAGATCCTCCATGGATGAATCATATCCATAACCACCTTTATTAATGCTTTGTATAACCTATACCATACTCACCCTAATATTCTCATCAAACAACTTCCACAACTCTTCTATAATGTTTTAATGAACTACCAACCTCAGAATTTATACCAACGGCTCATTAACGCCTCCTCTCTCAGGGTCCTCGGTATATTCATACACCATTAGCATTATATACTCAAATTTATAATACTCTAAAGCAACCCATCTAGGTGGAATCTTTGTATAAACTTAATATTATACTCAATATATATATAGAACACTAGATATCTCAAATATGGGAATCTTTAATAGGTAATGTGTCACAGGTGCCCATACATTTCACTAATCACGCCCATATCCCATATCATCAGCACTAAATGTTTATCATACCTATAAAAATTTTAATTTCCCACACACCACATGAACATAGAATCCAAAAACGTGATTACACTAAGAATCACATCACAGGTATAGCTGAGTAGAAATCCATCAACAAGGTGTAAGGGGAAATAATATATATGATTTGGCTGATACATTAAATATTCAAATACCTTATCATACTAGAACTACAATCAAAATAGAATAAAAAAGTATCCACACACGTATCATGTGAGTCCTATGTGTCTATAATAATAAATTAGTACCAAATATTTCCTCTTAGGTCCTAGAGCCCAGAAAATAAATCAATAAAATAAAATAATAATTTTTCCAAATCAAATAACACAATTTTAACCATTAAAAACAAAGTTGTATTCTCGATTCCTTTGGAAAATTATACATTATCCCGCACTTTTTTTAACCAAGCATTCAATACATCACCCTTCCCAAGTCCAGTGATTCGAACTATATTGTAACACATTTCTTAATCCCCTATACCATTACCTAAATGACAAACAAGACCCACTTGTTACCATTTTAAGCAATAATATATCATACCACTTTTAACTACCCCCAACCAGGATCACTCGAATGAAACCCGAGATAGATACTCACTAACCATTATCACACAACCCTGTATTCCAAAGGCTTCCTAATAGGGGGTTTTAGGTGGCTCTTGTGGGAACACTATTCCCCATGAATATAAAATGAAAAAATGAAACAAAAAATAATAGTCTAAAAAACTAGAATGTATAGAAAACTAAATAGATACTACTCTATGTAAGTCATGTAGTATAAAATATAATCACTCATAGGCTAATTATATACAAACATAAACAAAAAGTGAAAAAATATACTTATCTTTTCACTGAGGATACAACCTCCATCTTAAATCATAGACATTCATCCCATGCATCTAATGAACCTCTAGTTATTATTCCATAGATATCAGGCCCTTTCCCTTTCCCTTTCTTATACCACAAATTATAAAGCCTTTATGTTCCCCAAAGGTCCCATGAATGTTTGAATATGGAATTATTAGGACAAAATTAATAGTTTCCTAATATAATATCATATATAAAAGAATATTAAAGTGAAAAGTGTGATAATAAAAACAATCCAATCAACCCACTCCACTTATGCTCAACCATTCATGAGTGGCCCTTTACCTTCTTTGGCCAGTATTGGAGTGGTATGAGATACCCAAAATCATTGTACTATAATATCCCCCATAATTCTAACATAGTTTATAGTGCATGATGTTATTTGATAACCATATCCGATGAAACCATTTCGAGTCAAATCAAGATTCCCTGTGGAATGACCCCATATCAAACAAAACATTACATTACCCTCTAACCACCTTAACAACGCACTAGATCAATATCTTGATGAAACCCAAGGAACAATGAATTCCCATCTTTTAACAAGACTATCTCATCATCCTTAACTTATTATATATACAAGTATTTCATCCTATACAAAACCAATGATCTCAATCACTCCCAAAATCTAGTCGCCACCCACAGTGTATCTCTTCTCTAAAATAATTGTCATCACAATCACACCTATATATCATAGCCTATAAAGGATACTATTAATTACTAGTCATTAAACCCATAATATATGATCTATCCTATTTTCACATGATCCCAATGGACTCAACCCCATGGTGAGTGGAAAACACTAACAACCTACAACCACGATGCATTTAGTGAACCTCCATCACCAACTAACAGTAGTGGTCATCACCACCTATTTTATATGGGTGCCTCACACTGCCCCATCATTAGTAGTCAACATCACCTACATTATATTGGCATACTATAATTACACCCATATTCATACATCACACTAATAACAAGATACCTATAACATCCAATACACATAATAAATTTTTATCAAACAATCCATCAATCAAAATACAACTATACAATACATCGTCAGTAGAACCTAGCTCATATCTATATGTAATTTCCCAATACAAACCTAAGAAAATAGTTGAGTACCCAAAAGGTAACTATTGGTTCCAATTCCAATCACTCATATAACCCTATGTACGCTATCATTTCACAAGAAGGATAGACATGTATGTATAACACTAGAAATATCTTGGAACCTCTAACCTTGTACTATTATAGGATTGCACATCCAATTAAAAAAGATGATTGTACCTGAGGGACAATAAATAAAAAAGCTAGAGAAAATATCTAAAATTATAATATTAGTTGAATCTCATTATAGCAATGACAGAATAGGAAACAAGTGGTGAAGATTGCTAGAGGAAGTTAAGACTCACCTTTGGTGGCCCCATGTGATAGAAAAGACCATGAATTCACAACATGTGGGTGAGATCACCTTTCAAGATAGAAAATGAGTGGTAGATAAGATTTCATGGGTGTTTTGGTCAAATGGGTTCACCCCCTCTCTTATTATATCATAAATTAATTAATTAATTAATTTAAAACAAAATTTTAATAGTCCAAAAGGCCCACCAAAAGATAAGTCGATGTCCACCAGAAAACTGGTGAGTTATGCAGTGGTGCAGAGACACTATTAAGTCTACTAGAAATTTAGTGGCCACCTAGTGGAACACCACTTGGAGTTCTTCTCATACACCAAAGTATCCATCAAGGAATTATTTTCTTGAAACTCAATCTTTGCCACTTCCTACATCCCTAATTCCCCAATACTACATAATTTCACATGTTTAGGCCAATCTTAGACCCAAATTACCTCATATCAAAATATTGAACAATTACATGATTTATTGTTGATTTAAATAGTAACATAGCCCAAGGCGTTGGTGAAATGGATTAATAAGATAGGTTCATATAAAGTTCACATTAAATGTGTCAATATAAGGGATATGATCCCACTACCCTTACAATGGTATAAAAATAACACTTGATAAATGAAAAATGAGTTAGATAAATGTTAAAATGTTTTATATTATGATGATATATTCAAACTATTAAAAAATAATTAAAAATTAACATGAAAAATTTATGGAAATTTTGATGTTGTGATTAGTACACTTAAAGAAAATTCCAGGAAGTGAATTTTCCTTCATCCCTTATGTGAAATATCACATTACCTATACTCTGGTCCACTTAAACCCTTGAGAATGGTATATCATTTCATCTTAATAAAATTTATGAGTAAACATATAATTATTCTATGTAATTTGATTATATCATTATCCATTATATGGTATATAATGAGAAGTTAATTAAGTAATTAATATTAATATGATGCATTAAGTATGTATAAGATAAAAATTATTGAATTAATGTGAATATAATAAAATAGAGTATGCATGTGATAAAGAAAATTTTAATGCTGAGAATAAATATAAGATATTTTATAAAATGGAAAATTGTTGGATGAATTTTGATAAGAATCATGTTTTTGAAGACCATGATCATTAAAATAGATGGATCAGGATCATTTGAGCATTAATAATCTATCTTCATTTATGTGAAAAGTGTAATAGTCATCCTAAAGTTAATGTTAGGTAAAATGTGTCTAGGTAATTCAATTAGATTATCACCTAAATAAATTAGTCTAATAATATTCATGAGGTGAATTGGAAAATTTATTTTTCACTGAAAAAATATAATGCTTTTATTTGAAATTGTTAACAAGAGTTTACATAAATATACATGAATTAAGATAAAATCACAACTGATTTATGAATTTTAGAAATATGAAACATGACCCTCTAAATTTATAATAGTAAATATTATTATTTTTTCATGGTATATTTAATAAATGAACATATTGAGTAATAATATATTTGATACAAATAGATACACATATTTTGTTGTATATTTTCAGGGAAATAATTTTTTTTTAATTTATCCTTGAGATCAGTCCATGAGAAGGAAAAATTTAATGTTAATAATTTGATTGAGTGGTGTTTTAATTTGAGAATCATTCTTAAACAAGATAAAAAAATTTATATTTTAGTTCAACCCACACTATATGTGTTATTTTTTTATACCTCATAAAAGATAAAATTTTCTTATAAAAAGTATTTGAAGGAAGTATATAGTATAAGATTTATCATTTTATCAACCATAATTTCTAATATTCATAAGACATATGAAGAAATGTAATCATTTAATATAACTGAATGGATTAAGAAGATATCAAATATTCATGGGTGTAAACTTTTATATGTTATAGATATCAATTTCTCTAACTCTGGGCCATGGGGATTAGATACGATATATGAATAACATATTTGTGGTAATGAATACATTCTAAAAGAATAAGGGAAATTTATTAATGGAAAAGTATACATATGATTAAGGAATACTAAATGTGTTGCTATATTATTAGCTGGTATAGTGAATCAAAATCTTCCTAGTGTATTGTCATTTTTATTAAAATATTGATATCATGTACCATTGATAATAAAAACAATTATTTCTATATCATTCCTAGATAATATTGGATTTTCATTTATGATAAAAAAACAATTTTTTCAATTTTAGTGAATGAAATGTTTAATGGTTTTTATAACATGTTTAATGGTCTATATATATATATGATCTTGACAATATTATCTATAATTTAAAGAATAAAATAGTAAAGATTAATGGTTTGAGTATCAATTTTATTTGGTATTTTCACCATGGTCATATAAATAACAATCATATCCAATGAATCCATAATGATTGATTAAAATATTATATTTATTGTGAATCATTTAATGTATATGAGTCTTATTTGTTAGGAAAAATATGTAAATACTTTTTAAGGGTAAATAGAAACAATATAAAGATTTATTTGAACCATACATACAGGAGTATGTGGTCCTACTAGTAAAGTAACTCAAGGTAGATTTTAGTACTTTATTAACCATATAAATTAATTCTGTAGGTATGGGTATGTGTATCTTATGAAACACAAAAAATAACCCTTTGGAATATTCAAAGTTTTCCAAAATCAAGTATAAAATTAACTTTGATAAGGTGTTAAAAACCATCATCTGATAATGGTAGAGAATATTTGATTCATGAATTTTGTTATTATCTAAGATATTGTATTATATTAACAAAAATAACTCAATATAGTATAAAAAAGATTAAAGGTGTATCTTAAAGGATAAATTAAACTCTAATTGACATGGTTAAGTCAATAATGATTCATGAAAACCTTTATATTTCATATTGGGGTTAGCCTCTAGAAACTAATTCATTTATACTAAAATGTGTTCTATCTAAGGATACTGAAAAGACACCACATGATATGTGACCTAGGAAACATCAAAATTTTTCTTTCATGAAGATTTGGGGTTGTGAGGAATGTGAATTTCATAGTAATTGAAGTAAAATAAAACCTAAAATATATAAATTTATATTTATTGGTTATCCCAAGGAGATAGTGGGTTATTGTTTTTATAATCATTTATATCACAAAGTGTTTATAGATCAATATGTTTTCTTTCTAGAAACAGAATTTGTTTCCAAAATAATTAGTGGAAGTAAATTTTAACTTTATTTAGTTTAATACCAATAGGATGATGTTAAAATTGAGATGGATGATTCAAAAATATACACAGTTGTAAAAAATGAACAGGCTTGATCCCCATAAGAACCAAGAGGGTATAGTTGATTTTATCATGAAATTAAGAGGTTTGGATTTCTTATTTTTTTACTAAGTCTATATAATGATCATATAATAAGATCCAACATCTTACTAAGAGTTCATCATGACTTTTAAATTTGATAAATGGTTAAAATAAAATGAGTCTAAAATAGAATCCATGTACACTAATCAGGTTTAGAACCTGGTAAATCCACCAGAAGGGGTAAAACCTTTAAATTATAGGAGTTTTTTTTATAAGTAAACTAACATAAATGGTTTAAACAGGTTCGTGGTATTGACTATGAATAATTATTTTTACCAGTGGCTATGTTCAAATCCATTATGACTATTTTATCTATAGAAGAATATTATGATTATGAGATATATCAAATGGATTTAAAAAGCTATATTCATTTTTTGGAATTTATTTAAAGATGTAAATATTATAAAACCTAAATATTCATAGTATTATAGAAATTTTTTTAAGATTTATATGTTTAAAAAATATTTTTATGGGTTAAAACAAGCATCTTGATATTGTATTTTTTTTATGAAGTTATCAAAGAGTTTTAATTTATAAAAAATGTTTTAAAAGCTTATGTATATAAATAGGTTAGTGAGAGAATTGTTTTTTTATAGTATTATATGTTGATTACATACTTCTCATCAAAAATGGAATCCAAATGTTACAATATAATGATAAATTGGTTGTAATATATCTTCTTAATAAATGATATTGGTTAAGTGTCATGTATACTCGGTTTAAAGATTTATAGAGATGGATATAAATAAATTCATGGACTTTTAAAACATATATATTAGTAAAGTGTTAAAAATTATAAGGAAAATTTTAAAATTGGTTCTTTATAAATTTTACATGGTAAGAGACTTTTAAAGACAAGGTTTTTTTTCATTTAATAAAGAACAAGAACACATGAGTAAGATTCCATATGATTTGGTAGTTGTATCAATCATGTATGATATACTATTTAATCATCTAGATGTATCTTATACATTGAGTATAATGAGTAGATACCAATCAAATCTTAGTGAAATTTATTAGGTAACTATGAATAGTATCCTTAAGTACATGAGCAGAAATAAGGATATATTCTTAGTATTTGATGGTGTGTAAGATATATTTTAAAAGGATTACACTGATGCCAATTTCCAAAGTAAAAAATATTATTTTGTATCTCAATTATATTTTTTTACCTAAATGGTCGAACTATATTCTATAAAAGTTGTAAACATAACATAGTTTCAGATTCTATAATAGAATCTAGATATATCACATCATCTTATGTATATATATATTTTTTATAAGTAATTCCATTACTAAACTAGGGTATTACTAAGAATTAGACACCAAATTAAACACTACTGTGATAATAATAGATTGGTTTCACAAGATAAGAAACCTAGGCCTCTCCGAAGATAAAAATATAGTATTAATCGATTTTATCACATTTGAGAGATAATTGATATAGGTAATATTAAGATATGTTTGGTTCCTATAGAAGATAATATTATGGATCCCATAATAAAGACCCTTATGCAACAAAATCATGAAATACACACTAGTCCTCTATGTATTTGAAACATGGGTAGTGGATTTAGTTCATTTGGGATATTTTTAGTGTTTTTTCTCTAAAGTCAGTAAAGTGTTATTGGCTTAAGGACATTCTATTTCACATAATTTATATTAATGGAAATACATTATCAATAATTTATATTTTTCATATAAAATTGGAGATGATATGATGACAACCACTGGAAGATAAGTAAAACAAGGTTATCTATGATTTATGATCATAATATTGGGTTTTGATAATATGTTAAAATAAGTATGGGTATGATCACTTGTATCGAGGTACAAAAAATCACTCATAGGATATAACTTAGTGAACTACTATTTTGATTGACTTAATTAAAGTACACCACATTGATAGTCATATGTGTTTCATTGGTTTTATTTAAGTGAACATTGACTACAGATCCTTTTTTTATTTAATAGGTTTCCTACTTATGAAGTTTCATACTTTGATATATATCTCATTTCATTGGAGAATTTGGAATAATAGAAACTAATTGGGCTTTATAGTAATCAAACAAAGTGAATTTATTAGCCAAGATAACATGTGTTTGCTCATTTGAATGGTTATGACATCATAGCCTTGAATTGTATTGAGACTAAGTAAGTGATTGGTCTTATTAGGATAATTACATGTGATATAAATATTTAAGATTTAGCCAAATCATGAATCAAAAAAAGAGATAATCTAAATGGGATTGACATTATACATGTATCAATCATGATATAGATGTTAAGGATAATGGATTTTAGATAACGGACATGTGTTGGATTAAATCACACTAAACCCCTTTTTAAATTTTTGTGTCAATGATGTGTTTAAAGATACTAATCTTATTTTAGGATGATTAATGACATTCTGGATCATTTCAAGCATTACAATGGGCCCTTGGGTCACACATAATATAATGTTAACTGGGAATTTTTGTCTAATGTGATTAATTAATGTGTAAATATGGTTATGTTTTTTATATACCCAAATAAGATGTTTATTTTACACATTTTAAATATTTAATTAAATAATAGTTATTTAATGAAATAATTAGTGTAATTTTATAATATAAATAATGAGTTTTTATATTATTAATACATAAACATGAGGAAATAAAAAAACTAAAATGGTATTTAGACTTGGGCTTAGTGTAATGTGATTTCAAGGATAATTTCATATTTAAAATATACAAGATAATTTATAAAGATAATTTAAACACCTCATTTAATATCTTTAACAAGTTTTTATGATCATTAATTCACCTACCAAGGTGTCTTGAGACTCAAAAAACTTTTGGATGCTATTTAATGCACTAAATGACCATTGTAAGCTATTTATTTCACCTACTTTGGTTTTGTATGAATTTAGCATATATAGAGGATATTGAATGACCCTATCTATATAAATGAGAATTAATAGGGGTATTGTTATCATTCAATCAAGAGAAATAAAAGGTGTTGATTAATTTTCTATAATATTCTTAATCAGTTAGGGTTCTCTAGTATTCCTAAATCATGATGTGATGATTCATGTCATTATGGGTAGCGAAATTCAAAGAAAAATTAAATTTTAAGATATATAGAATGTTATTTTTGACATAAAGGATTTGTATTAGAGTTTAAGGGATGGTAACATCCGTAATGGGTTTTAGATGTTTTTGGGTGTTTTATGAGGTTCAGAAGGTGGATCAGAGGTCTGGAATAAAAAAAGGTTGGTAGGGGAACTATAGCATTCCATCAGTTCACATTGGGTACCCTATAGAGCTCCACCGAGCACCAGGTGTCCTGGGCAGTATCCTTATAAGGCCTGAATCCCCATTATCTAACCAGTGGGGGTTCACCATATTCCTGTGAATCTATGGGTAGTCGGTGTAGTTTGATCAGGCACCTAGTAGCCATGGGGTTTCATATTTAGTGTGGAGATAGAGGGGTAGTTGCCATAACCATATTTGAACCCTATTCAAATGGTCTCCTCCCATGGTTAGACGAACCAAAAGGGGAGCACCCCCCCCCCCCCTTCACCCAACTTCTATCCATTTTCTCCCATATAACTATGATTCACCAATCTTATTTATTCATTCTAAACCAAGGTAGTTCTTCCTCATACTTCCTCCACTATATATTCCTTTTTTATTCTAAATTCTTGGGTTTCATCACACTAGGTTCCCTATCATATTTATCCAAATTATGGAGAAATATAGATTATATTTTTGATCCTTCATGTTTTGGTGTATTTTGGACATATAAAGGATGAAATTCCACTTGTTTCTCATTGTTTCATTGGAGATAATTTATTAGATGGATTTTTATTTGGTTTCCAGTAGTTTGTATTTCAATTGATAATTGGTCTGATATCAAATAATTTGGATTTTGTTTTTAGTCATGTTAAAAGAATTACATGGGTCAATGGGGTGTTGTTTCTCATGGTTTTAGTATTGAGTGGTCACTTGGTGAAAATTCTGAAATTATTCCTCCTTAGTTTAAATAAAATAATTAATTATAAATTTATTTAATTGAATGATTATATCATGTGATCTAACATACAATATTTTTAGTATATGGGGTATTGGTCTAGCTTAGTTGGTGGTGGTGAAAATTGATTAAATATGGTAAAACTATTTTTGAGGTAAATGGTCTCTTTAATACTAAACCATAAGTGTTTATTCATGTTCATTTCATGTAGGATCCTTTTATTAGGTTCAGATAATCTATATAGGGTCTTAGTAGGTCTAGAATAGTGTGATATGCATATGTTATGCCTTTGGAATGTAACATAAGTGTTTCATACATGAGTTAGAGGTTTGGGAGATTCATGGAAGTAACTCTATCTAGGAGGCACAATTTCTTGAATTTTTTAAAGGACCTCAGAGAGGAATTGAGTCAAGTGGTAAGTCATTTTTTGCATGGGGTTATCCCTAGTGATATTTTTTATGGGATTCTAAGTGGGTAGAACCATAGAAATTGGACATTTAGTGTAAGACATACAGAATTGTGAGGAAAATGATATGAGAATAGCCTTGTAACTATGGAAATCCTCAAGAAAGATGGGTGGAATATTAGATATGAGTATAGTATACATAATAGGATTTTTATCTTGGTAAATAGGTGTCATAGAACTATATAATAGTGTAACCAATCTCCTTGGGCATGGTTACTGACCCTCAATGATTTTAAAAATAGGGTAAGGGAACTCTATAGCATGTGGATCTTGTGATAGAGACATAATAACATTTTATGATAATGGATAGGTTATAAAATCATACCTTTTTATTATATAACTTAACAAGACATTTAAAAAAGGATCTTTTGGGTTTAGTGTCTTGGAAATCATGTTCACAATACATGAAAACTTAAAACACATTCTTTTAATCCACTTGAAAGGCTTATTCAAGGCCCATCCTAAGTAAATTTATTTAATCTCATAACCTGAGGATATAAATAAAAGGAATGGTTGATCAGAAGTCCCAGTAATGGAAAACAAGTGAAAAAAATTATATATTAACTTGATTAAAATCAAAAATAACATGAGGAATATCATAAAGTCATGATAAAGAGGAATATCAAAATAATAATAACCTGAATCACAACTTGAAAAGGTGGCTACAAGATTTAATTTATACATTCATAATCATATCACCAAGGTCTATCTACAAGGTGTCATAAAAATTTTACCAAGGTTATTAAACAATGTATCATAAAAGAATATCACCAAGGTTTATCACCAAGGTGTCATAGTAATTACCAAGGTTATTCACCAAGGTATCATAAAACTTTTCATCTTTATAGATTAATTTATTAACCTAATGTATTAGATTGAAATCAGGGAACATCCTTGATATATATTTATTTTCATGTGAGACACATAGATCATAATCTCACATTTCATAAATAACCCATATATAATAAAAAATTGGGTTTTATATCAAAATAATTTCATTTTAAAAAGTGCTTAAAAACATGATCATTATGTCATTTATAACCCATAGAAAGGGAATGAGGGTTTTATGTATGTAAATTCTTGAAAAAAAATATCATTTTTATGTATTAATGAATACCCTTGTAAAATAAATACTTTTGGGTTTTCATATAAATAAAATAAAATAATTTATTAAGAAAAATAGCTAGATTTTGAGATAAAAATTCTATAGCATAATGGCAGTGAAACATGGTTTTAGAAAATATTAAGAATATAAGGAACAGGAGTCACCCATTCATAAAATACTCATAATAAAGTATATGGAAAAAATAAAATGGAAATAAGAACATGGTATAAAAATTTGAAAGACGTGCCACATAAAAGAGAACATAAAAGGAATAGAGAATTAGAAAATTCCCTTAATAAATTTCGGCAGCCTAACAGCGTCACATAAAATTCATAAAATGAGTTGATGAAATAAAACACATTCTCTCATAAATTTTAAATAATATGGAAGGTAAGTGATATATTTAATGACATATCCCAACATAAGAAAATATAAATTAAAAAGGAACAACATTAAATAGGTTCTTGAAAATAGAAGGGTGGTAGATTCCCTTACATTGTAGAGTAACTTCTAAAACTCTAAGATCGGGACCTTGGGGGCTTTATTGAACATTATGAGGAATCCTTGGGAGATAATACAATCATAAATTTGTGTAGAATTATTTTTTAATGAAAGGAAACAAAGGAATCTTTGGGTATTTATAGCCAAAGTGGTGGAATATTTTATTAATTTCAAAAGACACCTCATTAGTGGTATTTGCAAAACCATTGGAATTCCCATGGTATTTTCCCACGGTATTGGCCACTTGGGACACCTCATATCATATTTTAATCCATAATATTCCACCATCATCTTATCTTACTCATTACATCATTATGACATAGTTATGATGTCATTAAACATACCGAAAACCGAAAACTGTATTTTTACTATTCATCGAAAATTAATCTGTTTTAGAAAAATCCCAAAAAATTATGCTAACCATTTTTTTATCTGCAAAATTAAAAATTTAACTCCATTTTATGAAAATTAATTTCATTTTGAATTAAATTTAATAAAAAAATACTAATACTTAACTAATAATTTCTAAAATATTTATTTACTTATACTATGATATAATTATATCACATTACCACTTAAGATGACTGAAACAAATTTATACTTCCTTATGTGAGTTTACTATTCAATTGGTCAAATTACCATTCATAAGGGTAAAATTACTATTCCAAAGGGTAAATTTACTATTCACTAAAAAATTATTTTGATCCTATTGAACTTGATTTTTCACTATGATTACAACCATGTATGTCCAATTTTCGAAATACATTTCATAGAAAATGTTATTTAGAAATAAATTATTTTTTACTATTCATCAAAAAACACTATTAATAAAATACTATTAATAAGATAAATAATACTCATCAAATATTATTCATCAAATACTAAACAAATTGAAACTTCTTATAAAACATCTAATAATTCGGCCTAGATTAATTTTGACATTTGAAATTCAAAATTGATGTTGATATTACAATAATAATTCTTATGAGAAATTTTAATTTAAAATATAAAAAACCTTAGTTATTAAAAATAATAGTGGATGGAAAATACATAATGAAATTGCATAGTGAAATTGTATAGTGAAATTTCTGACACTTAAAAAAATATTATCATTTACATTTTAAAAGGGGTGTTTTAATCATACTATTTAATTAAAATAATCATTATTCAAAATACCTTAATTTTTATAATAATTATATCATTTATGAAGATTATAAATTGGGTTCGAAAAGAAAATTTCTCAAATTCGTCTCAATTAAACATATATTTTATTAAGAAAAACTATTCTTAAATGTGTATATGTCATTGTTGTTTATAGTTTTACTACTCAAAATTTATGCATGATATATACTATTCTCATGAAATAAATAGTAATCATATGTTCTTATATTATAAAACATAATAAAAAGTTATTTGGAGGTAAGAGTTCCATAAATAAAAGAAGTACATTTTTTTGGGTTGTTACATTCTTCCCCCCTTAACGAAATTGTGTCGCCGTAATTTTCAATTTTTAAAAATTTTTTACTACTTGGAATATTATAAATATAAAGTAATTATATTTCTTGAAAAATTCATGATTGAAAAAAAAATATTACCCTTAAACAACAATTAAATATTCTATAAATCATTCATAATGATTTATAAAAACCTTTTTATTAACTAAACATATCCCACAAGAGTGTCAAACTATGAGTGTAGCAAGGCCCATTGTCGTGCACCAGTTCCTGTTTCAGTATAGCTCAAAGAGGTGTTTTTGGGTTTTACCCTAAGATATATCTATGTCAGAGCTACATCCACTTGTTCTTATCCATACATGGATTTATTTTTTCAAAAATCACTTACTTAATATTTCACAAAAATACCGTGATTTTTTCCAATATTTAAACTTTTCTATAGGGTTCTTCTTAAGGTTTTCATATCCTAATTTCCACAAATAACTAAACTATCATTCTATACAACTATAGAATCATGACATTTTATTAAATAACTTTACCTAACATTTTAAAAACAGAGGATCTTTTAGGTTTAGTTTCTTTTAAATATGAAACATAATACATGAAAACATAAAATACATTCTACTAATCCACTTGAAAGGCTTCTTAAAGGTTCATCCTAAGTACATTTATTTCATCTCATAACCTAGGGACATAAATCAAAGTAAAGGGTGAGCAGAAGGCCCAGTAAAGGAAAAAAAGTGAAATAATTTAAATGTTAACATGAGAAATATCAATAAGAACATGAGAAATATCGTAAAGGCGTGATAAAGAGGAATATCATAATAATAATAACTTGAATCACTACAAGAAAAGTTGGCTACAACATTTAATTTATACATTCGTAAGCATATCACCAAGTTCTATCCCCAAGGTTTCATTAAAACTTTACCAATTTTATTCACCAAGGTATCATAAAATAATATCACCAAGGCTTATCACCGAGGTGTTAAAGAAATTATCCAGGTTATTCAGCAAGGTATCGTAAAACTTTTCATCTCTAGAGATTAATTTCGTAACGCAATTCATTAGAGAACTATCAACTTGGAAACTTAATGTGTCTTTATTTTCATTTGATCCACATATATCATAATCACACATTTCATAAATAACCCATATAGAATTAAAGTAATGGTTTTCATATCAAAATCATGTCATTTTAAAAAGTTCTTAAAAACATGATCATTATGTCATTTATAACCCATAGATATGGAATGAGGGTTTTATGTATGTCAATTCTGGAATAAAATATATAATTTATATCTATTGATGAATACCCATAGAAAGAAATATTTTTGGATATTCATATTAAGAAAATAAAATAATTTCTTAAGAAAAAGAGAGAGATTTTGAGATGAAAATTCTGCAGCATAACGGCTATGCAACATAGTTTTAGATAACATTAAAAATAGAGGGGAAATGGGTAACCCATTAATAGAAGACTCATAATACCATATAGAAAAATAATAAAATTTAAATATCAACATGGAATGGAAATTTGAAAGACATAACACAAAAAAGTAAACTTGAAAGGAAAAGATAAGTTGAGAATTCTCTTACGAAATGTTTCCTGCAAAATGGCATCACTTAAAAATAAATAAAATGAGTTGATGAGAGAAAAAGGGGTATCTCGCTATTTTTACATAATAATTACACTAATTTGGATATGTAATGACATATCCCAACATAAAAAAACATAAATTAAAAAGTAATAACATTAAAGGAGTGCTTGAAAAGATAAGGGCGGTATATTCCCTTATATTGTAGAGTAACATCTAAAACTCTAAGATCGGGACCTTGGGCACTTGATGTAACCTTGAGAGGACTAATTTTCAGGTAATACAATCATATATTCATTTATAATGATTTTTTAATGAATGGAAACGAAGGAATGTGTGGGTATTTATAGTAAAAGTGAGGGAATATTTTAATTATTTCAAAGGACACATCATTAGTGGTATTTTCAAAACCATGGGCCTAACCATGGTATTTTCCCATGGAATTAGACACTTGGGACACCTAATATATTATTTTAATCCATAATAGTATACCAACATCTTATCTTACTCATTACATCATTATGAAAAATTTATCATGTCATTAAAAATACAGATTACCCAAACCTATATTTTTACTATTTATCAAAAATTCAACTATTTCAGAAAAATCCCGAAAATACAACCTAATAATTTCTCAAAGTGTATAATTGAGAAGTAAAATATATTTTATAAAAAATAATTTAATTTTATATTAAATTATATAAATAAAATACTAATACTTAACTAATAATTTATAAAATATATATTTACTTATACTATGATATAATTATATCACATTACCACTTAAGATGACTGAAACATATTTATACTGTAACAACTCGAGATTTTATGAGAATTATTATTTTTAATTTCATTTATGTCTTGTGTTTTAATCTACACCAAAAGGAGCTTGCAGTACATGCATCCCTGACTTGTCTTGCATTACATGCAATCGCAACCTTCCTCGATAGCATGTGTAGTACGCAATACTAGGTTTCACTAAACAACGATATATTGTTATAATATTATTATGGACTATCAGTTATGAATATTATTAACTAAATTTTGAATTTTATAACATTATTATTCAACTTACACATTTTCTAGAACATGGTATGAGAACAAAATAAATATTTTGGGTAAAATAAGTATTTTTTTTTAAAATGCAGTTTTGTCGCCTTTTTATGGAACAGCCACTTTAAATCTATTTTTTGACATTTTTATAAGTTAAATTTGAAAAAATAAAATTCTTATTTGTAATAAGGATATAAAAATTTACTTTGGATAAATTTTTCATATTATTTTGATAACTTTCATATTTTAAGAAATAGTGAAAACATGCTATATTTTAATTAAAAACAGCCTTTTTCATCGCAATAATTTATATAGATAAATTATAATATTTAATGATTTTAAAGTATAAATAGAATATATTTTTACCATTTAATATAATTTATGTCATTACCATTAATTTTACATTGAATTCATAGGTAAAAACATTTCAATCTTTGGTAATATTTTAACTTTTAAAACCCATTTTCTTAACAACGGGATAAATTTTAATTCAATTACTGCAACTTCTCGGTTTTGAATTTAGAAAAAATGGATTATATATTTTTATTCAGTGGGTTAAAATTATGTTCATAGGTTACTTTTATTTTCTAGATATTATGAATAGTAACTACGGTAATTTTTATTTACTTCAGTTAAAGATAAATCGGGTAATTAAGGGTAAACCTAATACTATAAAATTACCCTAACACATGAAAAAATTATATTGGATGACTAAAAGTATATCCATATCACCTAAGGGTCGGATTGGATTCATTTTATGGACTTTTGACCATGAAAATAATTTAATTATTATTAAAACCAAAGAAAGTGACAACATGTCACTCTCTTAAATCTTATAAGTATAATAATTTTAATTAAGTGATAAACTTCATGAAACTTCGAACATGAATAGTACCAAGAAATATTATAAAATTATCTAAATAATGTGAATTTATTTATAATTTTTATGGATTAAATAATTATCATTAAATGTGACACAATAGTGATGTTGAAATTATTTTATTTATTGAAATATTAAATAAATGGTTTTAAAAAAATAAAAATAAATATTATATGAACTATTTAATGTGATCCACGAATTTTTTAGATAAATATTACATGTTATGAATCTATTAAATATTTTTTTTGAACATATATTCTGTGTGGATTTTATTTAAATTCAAATAAATTAATTGTTTCAAAATTGACACTATTGATATTTTATATTATTAAATTGTATAAAAATCACAAAAATATTTTAAAAATTAAAAATTAAAATTTATATGATCTGAAAATTAATAAAATGTCAAATTATTTATAATTAATAACACACAAGTAAGTATTTATAACCATATAAAATTTATAACATTATTAACACAAATAAAATTAAATAGATTAAATAAGGATAAATCAAAATGATAAGGCATAAAATAAAATAAAAAACGTGTATAAATTTAATTGGTTGATGATATTACAACCCTATCTTATCTAATATCCTAATTTGAGTCACGTTGAAAGTTTTTAAGTGGTTTTTAGGTTTATTATAAATTAATATTTTAGAGGTTTCCAAAAGTGCCCCTCTCCTCCCTTATAAAAGGTCACCTCCTCCCTCTTCTCTTTACACAACATTGAGCTTTCAAGCTTGGACAAACCCTGACCATTACTCTTCTCAACATCCCTAGTAATATTCTTGATATTCTGATCTTCTCAAAAGACTAACTCTAGTCCCTTAATAGGAAGTTTAAAGGAGGCACGTCGAAGAAGAGGTACTGATTCTTTCAAGTTTTGTTATTCTTCTTATTTAGTTGTTTCATTGTAAATTAATAAAATCAATATAAAAAATATACTGATATGATATTATAAATATTAAACAACCCCATTTAACCTTTTATCCATCCTACGAAAAATGAAATCCCCACGCGTGCGTACGTACGGAATATCATCTCCACACCGTGGTGTAATTAGTTTTCCCACCACCACCTTACTGGGATGGGTATAATGGTGTAAATAATAACTATATATGGTTATTATAAAATCATAATTATTCTGAGATATTATATCATTCACTCCAATTCTATTCAATAATTATGGGAATGATATCATTGCTTGTGCGTACGTACGGACTATCGTCTCCACGAACGCGACGAGATTCATTTTCCCTGATTAACCATTCAAGTATGATTATAAAGTATATATGTAATAAATAATCATGAAAGATATTACATAATAATGATACTATATTTATGTATATATATGTTGTATTTACTTAATTCCATTCAATTCAATAAGGAAACGAAAACACTGTTCATGCGTACGTACGGCCTACCATCTCCATGAACGGTGTATTTCATTCCATTTATCGATCTATCGTATATATTAATATATTTAATATATATTATATATAAATAATTTTTTACATTCTTGAATGAGTTAAATCATTATATGAGTAATAATATCAAGAATAACAAATCGAAACATGTACGATAAATGAAACGATTTTACCCAAAACGCTGCTTTAACATGGAATTTACAAAATAACGGGTAATATAAAGTCATAAGTGAATCATATATGATATTATAAAAATGAATATGATTTTGTAATAATTCAATGACATTATTTAAATCATTATATAGGAGGTTCAAATACATATGAAGCATATCGGACATAAGGTAAGGGATAATTTTTCAAATCTCATTTTTATCTGAGATTTCTTATACGTAAGTATTTATTGGGGTATATTTTTCATAACTTTCCATAAAATTGTTTTTCATAAAGTGTTTAATATTCTTAAATGTTTTTTTAAATTCATGTTTAACCCTATTTGAATTTTACTTTGTGTTATGGAGGGAATATTTCTTTTGTTTACCATATGTTGTACTTTTTGACTTTTCTGTTAAAAGTATGAGGAGAATGTTTTTTTTACTTATACAGCATGAACAGTTTTTTATGGTTTTATAATGCCTTATTTTCATAAAGCTTACTCTACAAGATTTCATGTTTATTTTCAATAAAATAATTTTATTTTAAAATTGTGTGGAATTTTGTGAAAAGAAAATGATTTTTAAGGAAAAAGGATATTTTCCTCAAGAATTCATTTCAAGTATTTTATCAAAACCATTTTCCATCTAAGATGACATTATTTCATATTTTTATGTTTCAAGTATAATGTCTCTATGATTTACATGGTTTCAATTTTCTTATGATGAAATGATATCCATTTGTTTTATATGGATTATGTTATGATGGGATGATGTTTATGAAACTCATTTTATTCTTTGGGTTATGATGAATGATTTATGTTTATATTGTAGCACACATAATAATGATTTCATTATGAGATGGGTGGGACCTATATAGCCCTCCAATTCATTGGGTAAAGATTTATATCTCATGAGATAGACATGTCTGGAACGGTAAGTTAATCTGGTTCAGTGATACCGGACTAGAACGAGGAGTGAACTTGATTCAGAAAGGGACTTTGTCCACTAAGATTGTCTTGGAAACAATGCCTTCGCTACTATGGAAATCATATCATGTGCTTAATGGTTTTCCACAATTACATGCTTTCTTCCCATACTATTTTATCATGATTGATGGTCCATTATGATATAAGCCTTACGTACTTACAAGATTTATGTCTTTGCTCAAGATTTTGATGTTTAGATTTTATGTTCAAGTTTTTGCATTAAAATGTTTATGGATTGTTTTATGTTCTCTTTTTTTACCCATACTGAGAATTTAAGCTCACCCTTTTTATGTTTTCTTTTCCTCAAGATATAAATAAAGTTTTTAGGTAAGAAAAAAAGGGGAAGATCTTTATGGGAGATGTTGAAGATCTTTCACCATGATTAGAAAATTATGTTCCATGTTTCCAAATACACAAAACTATTATGGTCCTTTAGTGTCTATTTTTGTTATGTAATAAGTATTCCACAAAAGTAATGTAATTTCTATGTACGTCAAGTATGGGTATCTACAGTTGGTATCAGAGGAAAGGTTTATTCAACCTTTGGAAACTAGGATGTGAAATCTTTAGTGAGATCCCTAGAGATATTTTTAATGTATGTCTAGGGATGTCCCTAAGTATAAGTATAAGTATAGGTTATAGTCCTAGAATTATGGTAATGATATTAGAATTAAACCTAAGGTGTTAGATATTGAAGTTACTCCCCCTTTATTATGTTGCTTTCCTAGCATGATTTTTTCATCTCACAGTGTTCTTTTTGAGTTTTAGATGATGGATGGAACCCGAAGGAACCATGTTGATAAATGTAATAGACAATGAAATGATTGTCCTCCCGAGCAACCAAATCTGATGGGAAATGGAGTGAAAAATCTTATTATTATACTTACATAAGCTATGAATCATTCTATATTTCCAAATGATCAGAGAAGGGAACAATATTCTATTGTGTCTTTCATAAGGCAACGTCCACTGTCTTTCAATGGGTCTTATGATACACTTGTTGCTGAACAATGGATCATAACCATTGAAATGATATTTTACGTACTTCGCTTTTTAGAACATGAAAAAGTCATTTTAGTTGTTTACCATTTAGAAGTTGAAGCAGACTAGTGGTGGACTCTAATTAAGAATACAAGTCCCTAAGATGAGATCGAATCCATGCAATGGGACAAGTTCAAGAACTTGTTTTTTAGTAAGTACTTACCTTGTATTCTTTGAACAAATATAGAAAAGGAGTTTATTGATCTTAAGTAGAATGATGATGAATATGATGGTATATAAGAAGCAAACTTTACAAGACTTTTAAGGTATGCATCTGGATTTATCATCTAACCTGAAAGTAAAGTTGATCAATTCTTCAGTGGCTTAAAACCAAGTCTTGGAAGGGAATTAGCTATAAGAGACTTCAGTAGCTATGAAGAAATTGCACGTTGTTCTATCAAGGTATAACTGGAAGTTGGTGTAACATATCCATCTCACGGTTTTGACAAGAAACGAAAGATGTAGTTCAAGGAAAAACCTTAGAACAATGGTGAAAAGAAGGTGAATGTTTCTTTATGCTCAAAGTTTGGAAAGAAGCATGGTGGAGATTGTCTAAAAGGTACTAGAAAATGTTTCAAGTGTGGGAAAAAAGGTCATCAAGTAGCTGAGTGCTGAAGTAATGGGAAAAAGGTTTCTAATGACGTGAATAGAGAAAACACTACAGAGAACGCTCCACCAACACTTCAATGCTTCAAGTGCAAGGAAATGGGGAATTATGCTAATTAATGCCCTAATCCAAGGGTTAATGATGATCAACGTGAGCAACCTCTTAAGGCAAAGAACAAAGGGATGTCACATGCAATCACTATTGGAGATGTTGATTATAACAACGATGTAGTGGAATGATTATGTGTTTATGTAATGGGATTCCAAAATAATGTTGTGGAATATAATTTATAGTACAGTGGAATATTGGAATATCTATGTATTGGTTTATTATGGTTTTCAATAATTATATGGTACCGGTAACCATGAAAAGTAATTCAAATATTTTGGAAAGCAGATGATATGCATATAATGAAGGAATAAAGAGAAAATAATATTAATGGGATCATGACTGATATAAGGAAAAAGTGATATCATGGTTTGAGTATATTGAAATTTTGGGATTTTGGTATGTGGAAAGAGTTACCTTTTGACAGCATTTATGTTTTAACTATGGTTCTATGGTAATTCATTTTGCAAGATAATATAAGATTAAGGTATTAACATGTTTAGAATGTGATCAACAAGATATATCTTATGATATATGGGGGATAAATGATGGTATTCACATGCTTGGTTAATTACATTTCTAGTAATCATTTTCTTTATATTATGATATTGGACAGATGTATTTTGGATAAGTCTAAAGAATAGAATGGATTATGTAGGACATCAGATAGTATTTTTTAAGTCTAGAACTTTTTTTAATATTATTTCTATAATGTTATAAAATTTATGTTTTAGAAAAAAAAAGACAACCTGCAGGACAGAAGACAACCCGTTATGTCAGACAAGGTTGCAGGAATTGAACCCACAATCGTAGTGAGAAAAACCTTTATTTCCTACCACTAGCCTAAAGGAAGTCCCTAGTTATTAGAAACTAGTTTTATTTTATTAATTGGTATGATAGATGAAGTATAAGTCCATTTTTTGAATCATATTCGATTTACCTCACTATAGATGGACTTATGTATATTTGATAACTTTTGCTAACATTTTTTTGAGACATATGGAATGACCCATAATTCTATCACATGATCTTATAACACTTCAAGAATGACAAATTCAACTTCATTTCTTTAAGAGATGAAGTGTAAATTGTTCAAGGCACGAACAACGGTGAGATTATACCAAAATAAAGTAAGTATTTCTTAAAATTTAAATTCTTCAACTTTAGAGAAATGATCTTGAAAACCAAAAATGTTGTCCTAGTTCCCTTATATTCTATGAATCATATGGTACCTTAGATTATCACAAATTTATGGCTTTGTGATTTTTGGCTTTTTCATAGCCATTTTCTCTACCACTCTCCATCAGAACTTGATGGTTAGGTTTCTCTTCTATATCCATATTTTCACCTATGTTCTCTTATGTGGAAACCCAGTGATGAGTTAATTTGGGTAACCGATATGTTTCATACTTCACTTTTTAAAATTATGTTTTAGTATTCTTTTTTATGATGTGGGTTTCTATGAAATAAACTTTCAAGTAGTAAACCATTTAACCCGGACGAATTTCAAGGGCGAAATTCATTTTAAGGGGGGTAGAATGTAACAACTTGAGATTTTATGAGAATTATTCTTTTTAATTTCATTGATGTATTGTGTTGTATGATACACCAAAAGGATCTTTCACTACACTCATCCCTGACTTGGCTTGCATTACACGCAATCGCAACCTTCCTCGATAGTGTGTGTAGTACGCAATACCGGGTTTCACTAAACAACGATATATTGTTATAATATTATTATGGACTAGCCTTTATGAATATTATTAACTACATTTTGAATTTTATAAAATTATTATTCATCTTACACATTTTCTAGAACATGGTATGAGAAAAAAAATAAATCTTTCGGGTAAAATAAGTATTTTTCAAAAAATGTAGTTTTGTCGCCTTTTGATGGTGTACCCACTTTAAATATAGTTTTTTACATGTTTATAAGTTCAATTTGAAAAAATAAAATTCTTCTTTGGAATCATGATATAAAAATTTACTTTGGACAAATTTTTCATATTATTCTGATAACTTTCATAATCTAATGAATAGTAAAAACACGCTATATTTTAGTTAAAAACAACTTTTTTCATCGCAATAATTTATATGGTTAAATTATAATATTTAATGGTTTTAAATTATAAATAGGATATATTTTTACAATTTAATATAATTTATGTCATTACCATTAATTTTACATTGAATTCATAGGTAAAAACATTCCAATCTTTGGCAATATTTTAACTTTTAAAACTTGTTTTCTTAACAACCGGATAAATTTTAATTTAATTACTGAAACTTATGGGTTTTGAATTTTGAAAAATGGATTCCATATTTTGATTCAGTGGGTCCAAATTATGTTAATATTTTACTTTAATTTTTTTGATATTATGAATAGTAACTACGGTAATTTTTATTTACATCAGTTAAAGATAAATCAGGTAATTAAGGGTAAACCTAAGATTATAAAATTACCCTAACACATGAAAAAATTATATTGTATGACTAAAAGTCTACCCATATCACCTAAGGGTCGGATTAGATTCACTTTATGGAATTTTGACCATGAAAATAATTTAATTATTATTAAAACCAAAGAAAGTGATAACATGTCACCCTCTTAAATCTTATAAGTATAATAATTTTAATTTAGTGATAAACTTTATGAAACTTAGAACAAGAATAGTCTCCAGAAATATAATAAAATTATATACTTCATGTGAATTTATTTATAATTTTTATATATTATATTACTATCAATAAAGGTGACACAATAGTGATGTTGAAATTATTTTAATGATTGAAATATCAAATAAATGGTTTTAAAAAAATAAAAATAAATATTATATGAAATATTTAATGTGATCCACGAATTTTAAAGATAAATATGACATGTTATGAATCTATTAAATATTTTGTTTCTAACATATCTTCTGTGTGGATTTTATTTAAATTCAAATAAATTAATTGTGTCAAAATTGACACTATTGATATTTTATATTATTAAATTGTTTAAAAATCAAAAAAAATATTTTAAAAATTACAAATTAAAATTTATATGATCTATATGTCATAAAATATCAAATTATTTATAATTAAGAACACATAAGTAAGTATTTATAACCATATAAAATTTATAACATTATTACCACAAATAAAATTAAATAGATTAAATAAGGATAAATCAAAATGATAAGGTTTAAAATAAAATCAAAACATGTATAAATTTAATTTTTTGATGAGATTAAAACCCTATATTATCTAATATTCTAATTTTATCCACTTTTAAAGTTTTTATGTAGGGTTTAGGTTTATTATAAATTAACATTTTAGAGGTTTCCAAAAGTGCCCCTCTCCTCCCTTATAAAAGGGAACCTCCTCCCTCTTCTCTTTACACAACTTTGAGCCTTAAAGCTCGACCAAACCTGGACCATTACTCTTATAAAATTCCCTATTAATATTTTTGAGGTTCTGTTCTTCTCAAAAGACCAACTCTAGTCCCTTAAGAGTAAGTTTAAAGGAGGCACGTCGAAGAAGAGCTAATCTCTTCTACCGATTCTTTCAAGTTTCTTTCTTATTCAACTTCTTCTTCTTTAGTTGTTTCATTGTAAAGTAATTAAATAAGTATCAAAAATATACTGATATTATATTATAAATATTAAGAAACCCCATTTCACTTTCTATCCATCCTACGGAAAATGAAATCACTGCGTGTGCGTACGTACGGAATATTGTCTCCATGCCGTGGTGTAATTAGTTTTTCCACCACCACCTTACTTGGATGGGTATAATGGTGTAAATAATAACTATATATTATTATTATAATATTATACTGATTCTTAGATATTATATCATTCACTCCAATTCTATTCAATAATTGTGGGAACGATATCATCGCTCGTGCGTACGTACGGACTACCGTCTCCACAAACGGGGTGAGATTAATTTTCCATGATTAACCATTAAATTATGATTATAAAGTATATATGTAATAAATAATCATGAAAGATATTACATAATAATGATACTGTATTCATGTATATATATTTTTCATTTACTTAATTCCATTCAATTCTATAAGGAAATGAAAACAGCGTTCATGCGTATGTACGGCCTACCGTCTCCATGAACAGTGTATTTCATTCCATTTATCGAGCTATCATATATATTTATATACTGAATATATATTATATATAAATCATGTTTTACATTTTGGAATTAATTAAATCAGGATATGAGTAATAATATCAAGAACAATAAATCAAAACACATTCGATAAATGAAACGATTTTACCCAAAACACTGCTTTAACATGGAATTTACAAAAGAATGGGTAATATAAAGTCATAATTGAACCATATATGATATCATAACAATTAATATTATTCTGTAATAATTCAATGACATTATTTAAATCATTATATAGGATTTTCATATACATATGAATCATATCGGACATAAGGTAAGGAATAATTTTGCAAATCTCATTTTTATCTGAGATTGCTTATACGTAAGTATTTACTGGGGTATATTTTTCATCCATGTCCATAAATTTTTTTTCATAATGTGTATAATATTATTACATGTATTTTTAAAGTCATTATTAACCAACTTTGACTTTTACTTTGTGTTTTGGAGGGAATCTTTCTTTTGTTTACCATACGTGGTACTTTTTGACTTTTCTGTTAAAAGTACAAGGATAATGTTTTTTTTACTTATACGGCATGAACTGATTTTTACGTTTTTATAATGCGTTAATTTCATGAAGCTTACTCTACAATATTTTATGGTTATTTTCAATAAGATCCTTTTATTTTAAAATTGTGTGGAATTTTGTGAAAAGAATATGATTTTTAAGGAGAAAGGATATTTTCCTCAAGAATTCATTTCAAGTATTTTATCAAAACCATTTTCCATCTAATATGAAATTATTTAATATGTGTATGTTTCAAGTATAATGTCTCAATGATTTACATGGTTTCACTTTTCTTATGATGAAATGATATCCATTTTTTTATATGGATTATGTTATGATGGGATGATGTTTATGAAATTTATTTTATTCTTTGGGTTATGATGAATTATTTATGTTTATGTTGTGGCACACGTAAGAATGATTTCATTATGAGATTGGTGGGACCAATATCTCCCTAAAATTCATTGGGTAAAGATTTATATCTCATGATATAGACATGTATGGAATGGTAAGTTAATCCGGTTCATTGATATAGGACTAGAACGAGGAGTGATCTCAATTTAGAAAGGTACTTTTTCTACTAAGATTGTCGTGGCAGCAATGGTTTGGCTACTATGGAAATCATATCATGTGCTTAATGGTTTTCCATAATTACATGTTTTCTTCCCATGATATTTTATCATGATTTATGTTATATTATGATATATTCTTTATGTACTTCCAAGATTTATGTCTTTGCTCAAGATTTTGATGTTTAGATTTTATGTTCAAGTTTTTGCCTTCAAATGTTTATGGATTGTTTTATTTTCACTATGTTTACCCTTACTGAGCATTTGAGATCACCCTTTTTATGTTTTCTTTTCCCCATGATATAAATAAAGGTTTTAGGTAAGAAAACAAAAGAGGAAGATCTTTATGGAAGATGTTGAAGATCTTTCACCATGATTAGAAGATTATGTTCCAAGTTTCCAAAGACACTAAACTATTACAGTCCTTTGGTGTCTGTTTTTTGTTATGTATTAAGTATTCCGAAAATGTAATGTAATGTCTATGTATTTCAAGTACGAGTCTCTACATATACTTCCTTAGGTGAGGTTACTATTCTATTGGTTAAATTTCCATTCTTAAGGGTAAAATTACTATTCCAAATGGTAAAGTTACAATTCACCAAAAAAATATTTTGATCTTATTGAACTATATTTTTCACCCTAATTACAAACATGTATGTCCAATTCTCAAAAATAATTTCACAAAAAAAAAGATATTTAATAATAAAATATTTTTTTACAATTCATAAAAAAACTCTTCATCACATACTATTCATCAAAAAATACTATTCACTAAATAGTATTCATCAAATACTAAAAAATTTAAACTTCCTAGAAAATTTCTAAAAATTAATCTTAGATTAATTTTGACATTTGAAATTAAAAAATGATGTTGATATTTCCATAATAATTCTCTAAATATGAGAAATTTGAATTTTAAATATAAAAAAAATTAGTTATTAAAAATAATATTGGATGGAAAATGCATAGTGAAATTGCATCGTGAAATTTCTGACACTTAAAAAAATTATTTTTTCATTTACATTTTAAAAGTGGATTTTTAATCGTGCTATTTAATTAAAATAATCAATATTCAAAATACCTCAATTTTTTATAATAATTATATCATTTATGAAATGTAAAATTTGGGTCTGAAAAGGCGATTTATTATATTTATCTTAATTAAACATATATTTTATTAAGTAAAACTAGTCATAAATGTGTATATGGAATTAGTGTTTATAGTTGTACTAATAAAAATTTATGTATCATATATATGAAATAAAAAGTATTTCTATGTGCTTCTATTTTAAAACATAATAAAAATTTATTGGGAGGAAAGAGATCTGAAAATAAAATAAGTACATTTTTTTTCATTACATTCTTCCCCCCTTAACGAAATTGTGTCCTCGCAATTTTCTCTTATTAGAAATTTGTTACTATTATGAATCTTATAATTATAAATTAGTTTTATGTCTTAAAAAATCATGCTTAAAAAATATTATTCTTAAACAACAATTAAATTTTATATAAATCTTTCATAATGATTCATAAAAATATTGTGATTAACCAAACATATCCCCCAAGAGTGTCAAACTAGGAGTGTATCAAGGATCGTTGTCATGCACTAGTTCCTGTTTGATTCTAGCTCAAAGTTTTGTTTTCAAGTGTTACCCCTAGATACATATGTTCCAAATCCACATACACTTTTTTGTATCCAGACATGGATTTATTTGTTCAAAAACCACTTACTTAATATTTCACCAAAATACCATGAAGTTTTCCTACATTTAAGCTTTTCTATAGGGATATTCCTAAAGTTTTCATATCCTAATTTCCAAAAATAACTAAACTATCCTTTGATACCAACTATAGAATTCTGCCTTTTTATTACATACCCTTACATGACATTTTAAAAACATAGGATCTTTTGGGTTTAGTGTCTTGCAAATTTGGAACATAATACATGAAAACCTAAAACACATTCTTCTAATCCACTTGAAAGGATCATTCAAGGTTCATTCTAATTACATTTGTTGAAACTCATAACCTGGGGACATAAATCCAAGGAAATGGTGAGGAGAAGTCCCATTAAGGGAAAACATGTGAAACAACTCACATGTGAACTTGAGAAATATCCATCAGAACATGAGGAATATCATAAAGTCATGATAAAAAGGAATATCACAATAATAATAACTTGAATCAAAACTTGAAAAGGTGGCTACAAAATTTTATTTAGAAATTCATAAATATATCGACATGTTCCATCCCCAAGGTGTCATAAAAAATTTACCAAGTTTATTCACCATGGTGTCTTAAAAAAAATATCACCAAGGTTTGTCACCGAGGTGTTATAGAAATTGCCAAGGTTATTCACCAAGGTATCGTAAAACTTGTCATCTCTAGAGATTGATTTGTTAACCCAATGCATTAGATCACTATCAGGGATCACCCTTAATAAGTTTTTATTTTTATGTGAGCCACATAGATCATAATCACATGGTTCATTAATAACTGATAGAGAATAAAAGAATTGGGTTTCATATCATAATCATGGAATTTTAAAAAATTCTTAAAAACATGGTCAGTATGTCATTTATAACCCACAGAAAGGGATTTAAGGTTTTATGTATGTCAATTATAGAATAAAATATATCATTTTTATGTATTTATTAATACCCTTAAAAATTAAATAGTTTTGCGTATTCACATAATGAAAATAAAAGAATTTGTCGAGAAAAAAGTGATACATAGGGTTAACCCATTCATAAAAGACTCATAATAGATTATAGGGGAATAATAAAAATGGAAATAAGAACATTTTGTGGAAATTTTAAATACATTCCACATAAAAGATAACTTGAAAGGAAAAGAGAAATTGAGAATTCCCTTACGAAATTTCAGCAGCCTAACGGCGTCACTTAAAAATTCTTAAAATGAGTTAATGAGAGAAAAATGGGTCTCTCATCATTTGTACATAATATTTACAGTAAGGGGAACATATAATTACATATAAAAACATAATAAAATATAAATTAAAAAGGAATAACATTAAAGGAGTCCTTAAAAATAGAAGGGTGTTAGAATCCCTTACATTGTATAGTAAATTCTAAGAATCTAGGATCGGGACCTTGTGCACTTAATGGAACCTTGAGAGGACTCATTTGGAGGTAATAAAATTATATCTTCATGGATAATGATTTTTTAAATGAAGGAAACGAAGTAATGGGAGGATATTTATAGCAAAAGTGAGAGAATATTCTATTAATTTCAAAGGACACCTCATTAGTGGTATTTGAAAAACCATGGGCCTACCCATGGAATTGGCCACTTGGTAAACCTAATATCATATTTCAATAAATAAGATTCTATTGTCATCTTATCTTACTAATGACATCATTATGACATAGTTATGATGTCATTAAACATATCGAAAACCCAAAACTGTATTTATACTATTTATTGAAAATTCAACGGTTTCAAAAAAATCCCAAAAATTCACACTTTCTCGACTTGTAGAATTCAAAAGTTAACTCCATTTTATAAAAATTAATTTTATTTTAAATTAAATTAGATAAATAAAATTCTAATACTTAACTAATAATTTCAAAAACATTTATTTAATATACTATGATATAATTATATCACATTAAAACTTAAGATGACTGAAACCTATTTATACTTCCTTATATGATCTTACTATTCCCTTGGTAAAATTACCATCCATAAGGCTAAAATTATAATTCCAAGGTGTGAAGTTACTATTCACCAAAAAATTATTTGGATCTTATTGAACTAGATTTTTCACCCCGATTACAACAATGTATGTCCAATTTTCAAAAATCATTTCACAGAAAAAGTAATTTAATAATAAAATAAAATATTTTTCTACTTTTCAAAAAATATTATTCATCAAAAAAACATTATTAATCAAATATTATTCATCAAATACTAAAAAATTGAAACTTCTTAGAAAACTTTAAAAAATTCATCCTAGATTAATTTTGACATTTTAAATTAAAAAATGATATTGATATTACCATAATAATTCTCTAAGTATGTGAAATATAAATTTTAAATATAAAAAATCCTTAGTTATTAAAAATAATAGCAGATGGAAAATACATAGGGAAATGGCATAGGGAAATTTTTGACACTTAAAAAAATTAATTTATCATTTACATTTTAAAAGTGGTGTTTTAATCATACTATTTAATTAAAATAATATTTATTCAAAATACCTTAATTTTTTTATCATAATTATATCATTTATGAAAAGTACAATTTGGGTCGAAAAAGAAAATTTATCAAATTTTTCTCAATTAATCATATATTTTATTATGAAAAACTATTCTTAAATGTGTATATGAAATTATTATTTATAGTTTTACTAATCCAAATTTATGTATGATATATATTGTTCTCATGAAATAAAAATTAATTCTATGTGCTTCTATTTTAAAACATAATAAAAAGTTATTGGGAGAAAAGAGATCCATAAATAAAAGTACATTTATTGGGTCGTTAAATAGGTAGTGAGAAGTCATGTGATTCTTGGTTAGAATTTAATGGATTGTATTTATAGGTAGACTGATTGAGTTTGTTTAGGATGCATGTGAATCCCTAGATTAAGGAACTATTAATAAAGGGGCTCGAGTATCCTATGAGACACCAATTTTTGAGGTTATGTACTAGTTGCATGTAATAGTGATAATAGATATAGTGGTTGTAAACATATTTTGAGGATCGTTGTATATTGGCGTGGTTGGGTATAACCTAAGGTCTAATTGTTTATGGTAATAATGGTCAATGAAGGTGATATTGACCTATATGTGCTACCCTCTAACTAAAATTCATGTGTGTATGGGTCTATATCATGGTGATGGTTAGGCTATAGTTTTCCTTCCTTATTCATCTTTTTATAATAATAATTACTTCATCTTGTTTTGTTTCAATGATGGTGGAATATGATATGTGATGTGGTATGAGAAGTCACTCTGAGTGATAATGTGGATGTCTATGATGTGATATGAGATGTGAGATGTGACATGTGACATGTGATGTGTGATTAGACCTTGACCTGAGTGAGAGGATAGTTATAAGAGATATTGTATGAGATAATTCAAATGATAAGATATGGGAGATCACCCTTAGTGATAGGGTGGAGGTATGTGATGTGGTACATTTATGTGGATATTACCTTACCCTATGAAAGAGGGTAGTGGTATGAATGTGATTTGGGACCTTTCCCTAAGTGAGAGGGTAGTGGAAATGGTATGATATTATACTGTTCTCTGAGTAATAAGGTGTAGGTGAGTGATATAGATGTGATGTGGTATGACACCTCACCCAAAATCATAGGTTTTTTTAAAATAGATTTTTTATGAGATGTTTTTTGAGACTTCTCCCTGAGTAAGAGGGTATTGGTATGTGACTGGATATGAGATTATAACTTGATATGAGACCCTACCCTGAGTGATAGAGTAGTGGTTTAGACTCAGTTATAGTTACATACCTTAAGTGAAAATGTATGGGTTTGGATAATGTTACCATATGACCTTATTCTTAGCATTGGATGATGCAGGTGAGGTTATGTATAATAGTAAACTATTTAACATATAATGAACTAACATGATTGATTTCTTGAAATATAGAACTAACTATTTTTTACGTAGATTTATATGAGGGGAACTTATAGATACTTTACTAAGTTTTATGCTAATATACTATACAGGAACCCCAATGCATTTTCAAACATTTTTCTTTGTTTTTAGGTGACAAGTTGTATGAGGAATCAAGATAAAGTAGCTGGATGGATGTTGGAAATCTGATCTGGGGAGGGGCTATATTTTTTAATTGGTTTTTCCTTTTTTTACCATACATCCTATTATTAAAAACTTACTATATGTATATATATTGGTCATGTCTATCATTTATGTTAAAATATGATGTAGTTGTCTATTATTGTTGGATATCTCTTAAATATTATTCCATTTTTCTACTTTGATGTTAGATGAAATATTTATTACTCATAGGTTATTTTCTATGGTAGTACAAATATTATAACCTCCCAAAGTCTGTTATAAACTCTCACCTCTAGTTGACATCTTGTTTCATATGGTGATACATGCCCGAGGTCTTGTGGTGATCCAACTATGGTGTCATTTAGTAAATTTTAGTCATGGAATTTCAAAGTGATATCATAGAATTATTATGATTTATTTATAATTATGAGTTGGTATTTAGAGGTAAGATATTATTAGATCTTTGGATATACCTTATTCTTTAACATAACTAACCCATGTATAAGTAAATTTCAAGCTACAAGGTATGGTAATATTTTTCATTTATTTTCACAGATATGATTTGGGTGTTTACACAAAGATTATGTTCTAGGTAAGATTTGTAAATATGGTTTTACACGTATCCTAGTGAGGAAAGATTTTATTTATTCATGCATAATATTAGGCATAGAGTTATACATGTACATTTTCATGAATTTTGAAAATAGTTTTCAAAAAGAGGTAATTAGTTTTATAAGACATTGAAAAGTAAAAAATGTGATTATTTTTTGGAACAGGTCTCGATTAATTAAAGAATCAATAATAACTTATTAGATACTTTCCCAAATAAATTATTGGTGGCTCCTTAATTAATTGGGACTACTAAGGTGTTTTTTTGTACTGTTTTGATGTGATTATAGATGTGAAGATGGAAGAAAACATCCCTATTATTGGTAGTTCTAAGTTTGAGGTTCCTTATTATAGGCCCCGGTTATGGGTTTCTGTGAATGTTTTGTGCTTGGATGAGAGATTTTGGTTGGTTAGAGACCCCCTGAGTGCGTTCATTTGTTATGTGATGTCACCTTGTAAGGGTGGTGTGGCCCTCTATAGAGTAGATTAGTCTTGAGGAATTCTAGTGGATATGCCTTTCAAGGAGATTAATTATGGTGGGATATTATACGTTAGTTTATCCTCAATTTTCCAAATGGTAAAATGAGTGGGTATCATGTGTCGTAGGTACATGGGATACCACCTAGGTTTAGAGTATCATGGTTTTTTTCTTTGAATATTAGGGAAATTCTCAATCATGGGTTTACGTGCTCGATTCTTTTTAGGTTTTCCATGGGTATGTTGGGAATAAAATTTTTGGGGATGATTTCTGGTGGGTGGGTTGACCTTATAGAATTGAGTATAATTTTATATAACTTCTTCTTCAGTTCAAAAATCAAAGTGAGTTTGGGTTTAAATTTCAAGTCATGTTTATGGATTAGGAGTTCTAAAAGTATAAAATTTATAGTAGGTTGGATAGTGATGAGGTGTATTATTCTTGGAATAAAAATATCTTTGAATTCTTGTAAGTTATGGTTTAAAGGGGATTTATAAATCTATTTTTTCGATGGTTTTCAATCTATGAATAATTGTATAAGTATTTTGAGAATCGTTGTATAATGAGAAACTTGGTATCAAGTAGAAATGTTGGAAAGAAGTTTATCCTAGGATATGATAACCCAAATCTTTGATACACTTTATCCATTATTTATTACATTAAGATACACATAACACCATAACAAAATATTGATAATCCTGGTTTATATTCTTAATTATATATATATATCACCATAACATGAAACATGGATACAATAACATTATTTAAAAACTCCATAATGATCTTATAATAGTGCACGGAATAACCTGGGGACATACATAAGAAATGGGTGAGCTAAAAATACCACTAAGGGAACAATCAAATAATAGAATGAAGTAATATAGTACATGTGAGTCAAGGTTAATAACATGATGACATATATAGGTGAGAACCATCAAATCATGATATAACATAATAACATCAAGGAATCTTATGAATGTGGCCACAACATAAAACTTGAAATCATAAGAAAAATTCATGGATAACCATTGTGAAATCATATCAAGGTGTGATTAGGATTATCTCTTATGCACCATAAATAGTATCTCATGAGATAAAAACCTTAAAAATGAATTGGAGGGATATATAATCATGGTCCCACCCATCAAATTCATATTATGTACATGCATTTGTGTACCACATATATCATACAACATATGAACATATTTTATCACTTTTATTCACAAGATTATGGAGTGTGTTTTTTATAAAAATAAGTCCTCAGTCAATGAAAGATAGGTACATCACATTAAATATTATTTATTGGAAAATGGGATGGGTATTCACAATAAAAGTGTGTGGCATGGAAAATCATGTGATAATTTTAGAAGAATAATGTATGTATATAATGGTTCATGGAAAGATAAATGAGAGTAAATTATGGTATATCATTAAGAATTAATCATAAGGATGATATGTAAATTTTTAAAACACATTATAACATGAAAAATCAAAAATCAAAAGGCATGGTAAAAAAATACATGAATATAAAGGAAGAGGATAGAATCACTTGTCAGGAGGGGGTTCTTCTAAAATCTTGATAAGAGCTTCATAAGGGCTTGGGAACACCTTGGGAGGGATTTATAGAGGGGTATGAAGAGTAAATTAATTCCCAATGGTTTTTTATTAAATAAGAATGTGAAATTTTCCAGGTATTTATAGAAAAAGAGGGGAATTATTTATCAATTTCTAAACATAGGTTTTTGAATATAAGTAATAAAATAATCAAAACCAAAAAGTGTCCCATCATTTATACACATGGTTTATTCCAAAGGGGCATAGATTTCAATATTTTATTAGTATAATCATTAAAATAATAACATTCATGATGTGGAGGTGAATCAAGTTTATAAAGAATTGTTTATAATACCTTAAAATATAATATAACTTTTTGAAGATTCGTTATGGGTTTCTTAAATTAATAATATAAATTCAAAAAACAATATTTTAAATGGTAAATACATTTTTGGTCATGCATTCCATTTATTGTATTTTTTATATCACCTTTGGGATATTTTGATGTTACAATACATATCATTTATTTATATTATATTTAATCTTTACTGAAAAATTTGGCTATTTGTATAAATTATAAAAAAATTACCATAGGATAATTTAAACATGTTGATTTAAAAAAATTATTTATTTTTTTAAAAAAATTATTTTCTAAAAATATGAGTTTTCACTTTTAAATAAAAAACATTGTTTATTTAAAAATACAAATTTTTACTACACAAAAATCTTTCTCGAACTTGTAAAAATTAAATGGGACTTTATTAAATTATATTGTCATTTATATTTAAATAAATATTTTTAATAAAAAAATCATAAAAATATAATTTATTTTAAAAATTATTAAATTTATCAAAAATAGTGTTTAAATTGAAACTATTTATTACTTGAACATAAAATTTTAATTTCATTATATTAAAATATAATTTTTATCAAACTCATTATATATAACCAGATATATAACAAGTAGTAATAAAAGGGGATAAATATAATATTTATTTTATTGAAAATAAAATATAAAAATTCAAACTATTATGGTTAAGATACATAACCCCTTGTTATACATGTGCACTACCTAAGGGTATGGTGTGTAATGGGGGAACTTTCTTGGGTTGGTTTACTGAGAATGGTTTGTGAGGTGATTTCTATGAGCTTGAAATTATCATTTCAATAGTTTCACTTATGTTTTAGTTGTTGGATCCCAACTTCATATAAATGAATGGTAAAGACCAATGATTCCATATCCCTTGAATGTTTTGAAAAAATGTATTCATTGGGTATAATTATACCAGTCTAGGCCATAATTTCTTCCTCAAATGTCAATTAAGCTTTATTATAAACCTTAATGTATACTAATATTAAAAATTACTTTAGAATGGATATATTATCATCGTTTATTATTTTTAATGGTATATTAATCCTAATATAAAAATTTTATAACAATAAAAAATAAAAAATGAAATATAGTGTATGTACTTTCTATAACATTATTACTTAATAAAAAAATATTCATTCAAAAGGGGATTTCATTTATAATAGTTTGGTTCATTACATTCCTCCACCCTTAATAACTTTCACCTTGGTAATTTTATTTCATACACTAAAACAAATGAGGGTTATTTAGTTTTATCACCTATTCTAGTTCCCATGTTGCCTCTTCAAACTTCTGATTCCTTCATAGTACTTTAATCAGGTGATTTTCCTTGTTTACTAGAAATTTTTTCTATATGGCCTAAGATCTTCACAGAATACTCCTCATAAGAAAGATCATTCTCCAAAGGTACCCCCTATGGAGTTACTACATGTGAGGGGTCTAGTATATAATTTCTTAATAGGGATATATGGAGTACATATTGTACTTGAGATATGTTTTGTGGGTGTGCTAGCCAATATTCCACAACTCTGATGCGATATAGGATCTCAAATGGATTATTGTACCTGGGAAAAATCTTTTACTTTTCCCAAAACCTCATACCTTTCTTCCATAGATATATACAAAAGATCACATTATATCCAGCCTCAAACTCTATGTATTATCAATTATTGTCTATATATATTTTCTATTTACTTTTTGATGATTTTATATGACTTTTAATGGTTTGAACATTCTCTATCATTAGTTAGATAAGATTAGGTCACATCAATTTTTTATCTCCAACTTCATTCTGGTATGTTTGAATCTAACACATATTCCCATACATATCCTCATAAGGTTCCATTTGAATATTATAATTGAAATTATTGTTACGTAATTACTCCACTAGGGAAAGGTGTTGATCAAAAAATCCTTGGAAACCCATTGAACATGATCTCATCATATCTTATAGAGTTTGGATGGTTTTATTATACTGACCATCCATATGAGGATGATAAGAAGAAATGAAACTCAACTCTGTATCTAATTCTTATTGAAGTCTTTTCTAGAACCTCAAGGTAAACCTTGCATCTTGATCAGATATAGTGGAGAGTAGTACTCTATATATTCTTAAAACTTCTCTTATGTATACCTTAGTGAGTTGGTAAAGATGGAATTATTCCTTGATAGTAATGAAATTAAATGAATTTAGAAGGTGATCAACTACCACACAAATGGTGTTATTTCCTTTAGATTTCCTGGAGGTTCATACAAATAAATCCATGGTAATGTCTTCCTATTTCAAAATTGGTGTGGGTAATGGTTTCATCATACCCTTAGACTTAAATCATTCAACCTTGAATTGTTGTCATACTAAGCATCGAGATACAAATTTTTCAATCTCTCCCTTTATGTTATCCCACTAAAATTTTTTCTTTAGATAACTATATATCTTAGTTTTTCCATTATTAATATATAAGTATGAGATAATTTAATAATACATAAGTTCCCTCTTTAGTTATAGTTTTTATGGGATACATATCCTGGTTCTAGAACTTATGACCCCACCTTTAGATAATTTGAACTCTCTAATACCCGCTAATTTTCCCTATATCTTATTATCATCCTTTTTTACTTCCTTGATCCTATCAAGATTGGATGGGTGAGGGTTTATTTTGGAAAGGTATGATGAATTTACTTTAATGATTCCAATTTCCAAGAATATTGGATCCATTTCAACCCTCATCGTGGATAGTATTGTAGGATCCAATATACTCAAAGAATCTACCACTTTGTTGGCCTTCTTAGGTTGGTAATGGATTAAAAAATCGTAATCCTTAATCAGCTCTAACAACCTTCATTGTAGAATGTTTAGATCAATTTTGTGTGAATATATACAAGAGGTTTTTATGATCTATATATATGTCACACTTCTCCCTATATATATAATTTCACCAAATCGTCAATATGAAGATTATTGAATCCAATTATAGGTCATTTGATGGGTATTTCATCTCATAGATCTTTAATTAGAGGGAGGCGTAGTCTATCAATTTTTTATTTCTCTTGAGTACACAACCCAAACCTTTTTTAAATGAAATATTGTAAATCATAAATCCTTTCCCATTAGTGGGTAATGAGTACACAAGTGAAGATATTATCCTCTTATTTAACTATTTAATGCCCTCCTCAAATTCACCAGGATTAAAAAATCAATTCCATCTATGTTATCCTGGTTAGTGGTTTTGACAACCATGATAATTTTATCACAAATTGATGATAGAATCCATATATTCCAAGGAAAATATTTAACTCTATCACATATGTTGGAATGGTCCATCCTTCAATTTCATATATCTTCAAAGGATCCATGGATATCCTTTTTTGGTGATAACATTCCCCATGAATGTTACATGATCCATAAAAAACTCACATTTACTACACATTAAATATAAATTTTCCTTTTTCAAGGTCTTTAATACAAAATTCAAATGATCCTCATATTCCTCATTTATTTTGGATTAAATAATAATATTTTCTATAAAGAATACCAAAACAATGTTTAGGTAATCCATAAATACTCTTTTCATTATGTCCATGAAGATAGATATAGAATTAGTAAGTCCAAATAGAATCACTATAAACTCATAGTACTTATACATTGTATGAAAATAAGTCTTGGGGATATGCTTCTTCTTCACCTTTACTTGATAATATCCCAACCGAAGTTACAACTTAGATAACTATTAGGATCCATGTTGCTAATTGAACATGTCATTATTTTAGGGAATATAATACTTTTTCATTATCTTGATCTTATTGATCTCATAATAATAAATATAAAGGCAAATTAATAAATTATTCCTCATGATGAAAAGGATTGGTTCACCCTAAGGTAAATCACTTGGGAATATAAACCCTTTATCCAGATTCTCTTATAGTTGCTTCTTCAACTCTTCAAGTTCAATAGTGTCCATTCTATATAGATTCTTGGATATTGGAAAAGATTAAAGTATAAGTTTGATTAGGAACTCAAACTCTTATTTTAGTGGAATAATGGATGGTTTTTTCGGAAACAAATTAGACTACTCTATTACAAATAGAGTTTCATCAAGGATGGTCTTTTAATTAGACTCGATCATTTTAGCTAGATACGTTTTCTCATAAGATAATAATATACAGGCTTGAGATGATGACTCCAAAGGAGATCCATCCTCCACCTTACACTAGTATATAATCAGATTGAAATTCAAGATACTAATGGTTTATTCCTTTTCTAGGTAATTTATATTGGATATATACAAAGAAATAAAATCCATACATTGAATATCATTGAATTCTACTAAAGATAGTATCATAATGTTTTATAGTAAATTAATCACTTAAGTATTTATAGTGAATTTATATACTCAAGGTGAAATTATTTCTCCATTTTATATGTTCATTGATAAATTGACTTCTATATTTTGAGGTGGTGTTTGAATATATCTACTAAAATTACAAGATATGAAAGAATGTGTAGAACTAGAATAAAATAGTATATTACCTATTCTTAAATGAATAACTAGTGTACTTGTAACCACTTCATTTCCAAGATCTATCTCATCAATGATGATAACATATTCTCAACCTTTCTATCTAGACCTTGGTTGTTGTTTTCATTGGTTATCTTAAACAACACTTAGATTAGTGAATTATTTCATATACTTTTGTAATTATTTGAAATTTAAACACTATAAAATAGCTTAAGGGTTGACTGGAACATTCCTTTCTTACATTAAATGGGTGGGTTTCTCCCATAAAAATTTTCTAGATCGATGCCCCTCTTTAACAAACATAAATAATTTCCTTAACCCACTCATGATATTTCTAAGATTCTTATTCCCACACTTTGACAAGTGGGATGTTACAATTTCTTTCCCCCATGATATTTCTCCATCATTCCTGTATAAATAAACGTTATTCTTTAATTTATATCTATATACCCATGAGACCCTTGATATTCATCGATCTCTATTTCAACTTTTAGGTATCATCATACAATTTTTTTATAACTATCGAAGTCTCAAACTGTTACACTTTTTGTATATTATTCTTTTTCCCACCAATAAGTAGTCATATTTACTTTTGAGGTCAATGAAAAAGTATGAGGTGTATCATTCAAGTCTTGTAAAATTTTCCTCATATCTATACATGGATTCGTTCTCTTTTTCTTAAGTTTAAGGAGCTCCCTCTCTATTTTATGTAAAAGAGTGCGATTAAAATTTTTATTAAAAAAATTCTTGAATTATTTTCACTCCATCACTTCGATCACATCCTCAAGATTTGTATTCTTGATCAAATTTCACCATTGATCAGTTTATCCCCCCATTAAATAAAAATCCATCATGATATTTTCTTACTCATATCATTGAAGTATATAAAAGATTTTGTAGTGGAGTTGATTCATTGTCCCATGATTAAGGGATCAGAAGATTCATTGAAAGTTGGGGGACTTTGTCACATAAATGTCTTAATTGTAACTTGATATTTATTATAGGGTGTGGGTATTCCTCATGATTTATTTTTTATTCAAAAACTGAGTTAATTGATTAAGTATTTTCATAAAATTATTGAATCATATTCCCATAAAGTAGATAATCTCATTTGGGTAGTCATCACATTTCACATGAAATTAGTTATAAGATCAGTTACTCCCATTTCCATACATTGATTACAATAAGGGAATATTAGTGATTAGAATTTTAAAACTATTAAACAAATAAAATGGAAACTATGGACATTGAAGGTATAACTCATAAATTACATATAATCCTTAACTTAGAATTTATAGTTTTCAATCTATGTTATCCATGGTTTATTTCCTAACATTAATTTTATAGGAATTTTTATTACCTTTATAACGGTTTTTAAATAGCTTGTGAATATACCAAATCTTATCTATAAGAGTATCAAACAAGGTGTGTAGAAATTCCTCTTTTTTTGAACCAGGTATAGATCGATTTAATACCCAAAGATCCATTTCAGTGTTATTACCCTTAGGTACATCTGTGTTAGAGCCACATACACTTGTGGTATCCAGACAAAGAATATGTTTCTTGGAAACCACTCACACTATAAAAAAATTAAGGATGTTTTCCTATGTTTAGAGTTATCCTTCTCATTTTCAATAAGGTTTTATAATCCTAATCCTAAAATATAACTAGACTTTTATTTGATAGAAGTTATTGAAACTCATATCTTTTGTACACTTTATTTAAAGATTTATGACATTAAGATACACATTACACAATCCTAAAAGATTGAGATGCCTTGTGTATTCTAGTAATTAAATACATATCAACATAACATGAAATAGGGATTCAACAACTTTATTTTAAAACTCCATAACATGCATTTAAATTCCATCGACCTTTTAATAGTGCTAGGGATCACATGGGGTTGTACATAACAAAGATGTGAGCTATAAATCCTAGTAAGGGAATTATCAGAGAATAGAAAGAAGTAAATTAGTTCATGTGAGTCATGGTTTATAACATTATTACATAGAAAGGTTAGAATCATCAAAACAATATATGATAATATCAATGAATCATAGGAATGTGGCATCAAAATAAAACATGACATTATAAGAATAATTCAAGGAAAACTAGTGATAAATAATAACAGTGTGATTAGGAAAACATCATATTTACCATACATGATATCTAATGATATAATTAAATTAACCAATTTATTATAGGGCTATATAATTCTGGGTCCACCCATCACATTCATATCATGTACAAGAATTTGTGTTCCACATAGATCATAATACATAAGAACTTCTTTCATAAATTTTAATCTCATGATTAAGGGGTATGTGTAACATATATAAGAGTCCCAAATAAATGAAATATTGATACATATATGTTAATTCACTTGAGTGTAAATGGGTAGGAGTATTCCCATAAAAATGATGGAATGTAAAATCAAGGGATAATTTTGGTAGAAAATGAGTGTATATGAAGGTTCATGGAAGAATATGATGAGACTGAAATGTTGTATATCATTAATTAGAAATCGTAAAGGAAGTATAGGTATGTGTAAAAACACATTAAAATGAAAAAATTTAAATAAAATACTTATTAAAAAATACTTGAATAAAAAGGAAGAAGGGAGAATCCCTTACCTTGAGGGGGTGCTTCTAAAAGCATGGGTTATTAAGAGATTGAGAAAACCATGGGATGGATTTTTGTATTTATATGTATAGTAACATCATTATCAAACGGTTTTGAGTGAATAATAATGGTATTTTGGGTGAGTTTTTTTATAAAAATATGGGGGAATTATTTATTAATTACTAAACATAGGTTTTAGACTCTAAGTAATAAATAATAAAAACCAAAATCACTCTCATTGTTTTTTACCATGGTCTCTACAAAAGAGGAGTGGTTTTAAATATTTTGTAATTCTATGATCTAAAATAATTAAAATAATACCATTAATGATGTGTAGGTCAGTAATGTTCATAACGAATTTGTTTTTCAAACATTAAAAAATAATATAGGTTTTGGAGGATTCGTTATAGATTTTTAAAATTAATAAAATTACTTAAAACATATTATTTTAAATGTAAAATATATTTTTCATCATGGATGAATTTTATAGTATTTATTAAATAAATTTTCGGCTATTATGATGAAATAATACATACCATATAGTTATATTATATTTGATTTTTACTCAAAAAAATCATTTGTCTCAAAAAACTATGAAAAATTCACCATTGGATAATTTCAAAATGGTGATTTCCAAAAAAAAGATATCTATTTACTAAAATAATTTTCTTAATATTTTAATTACCACTTTAAAATATAAAAACTGTATTTATTGAAAAATATAAATTTTTATGATGTAGACAGCTTTTTGATCCTTATAAAAATTAAATGGGATTTCATTAAATTATATTACCATTTATATTAAAATAAATATTATTTAATAAGGCTATTTAATGAAAATAAAATTTATTTCAAACAATTTAAATTTATCAAAAAGTGTTTTTTAATTGTATATATATATTTCCCAAAAATCAAATTTTTGAATCTTCATATTAAATTAAAATTTTTATCAAAATCATTATATATAATCATATATATATAATGAAAATTGATAAATATAATCAATATTTTATTAAAAAATTATTATTATTCATACTACTAGGGAGAAGATGCATACCCCTTATTACACCAGCACATGCCCTAAGGGTAAGGTGTGTAATTGTGGTAGTTTCTTGGGGTGATTTGGTGAACATGGTTTGGAAAGTGAACTCCAAGATCTTAAAAATCTCCCATGAATGGTTTTTATAATGTTTTAGTTATTGAATATCAACTTGGGATTGGCCAGGTTTAAATCCTAGTGATTCCATCTCCCACAAAAGTTCCAACAAATGGGCTTCATAGGGTACGATTCTACTTTTTGAGACCATCACTTTTTACTTATATGTTAATTAGACTTTCTCATAACCCATAATATTTACTAATAATAATGGTCACTATAGAATGGTTATATTATCATTGTTTATGATTCTTAATAGTCTCTTATTCCCAACATGAAAATTATGGATATATTTTATAATGGTCCAAAATAACAATTGAAATATAGTGTATGTGTTTTCTATAACTACATTACTTAATACGTTATTTTTTCATTCATAATGGAATTTAATTTGTAAAATTTTGGTTCATTATAGAGGATATCAAGTGCAGTTAAAAAATTTCTTGGATGGTCAGTGCTATGATGAAATTATCTTAGGAATGTGTATGTTGTGAATATTTAAAACTTTCAATGGTGATTTAATAAAGAGGGATATGGTAGTGTTTTTGTTTCAATTTTCATGACTATCGTACTTAATTCTCAAAGGATTATGGGATAACCATGGTGATTGGTGGGTGGATCTGTAGTTAGTGGATTGGTTTGGTATTGAGGTAGTGATCATGGAAAATGTTATCAAATGGGAAGTGGGGATTCCATGTGGTGGAGTAACATCAGTTGATGGTGGATAAAGTTATGTCACAAAAGGGGTGATATGGGATAATGACTATGCATGTGAGACACTTTTAGGGAGAAATATAGTATAAAAATATGTGTGATTTAGAAATGTGGGTTAGTGGTTGGGGGTTGTGGTGATGAATTTAACTAAATTTTGTAGATGATATTAGTGTGACCTTAGGTGATTGAGTGTTTCACTGATCAGTTGTAATGGATGAGGACCATCTAGATTAGGAAAGTATTGTTTATTTTTGTTTCCCATAAATTGTCCAAATGGTAGGACTTTTGGGTATATAATGACAGGTTTTGACAGCCAAGATTTGTTTAAGGAAGTCCCAATGGAATGCCAATGTTTGGGTATAGTTGTGTTTATGGGATGATGGTATAAACCATAATATTTGTTGAGTCATAAGTTTTACTTATTACGTTTTAATTCGTTTTGTTTGTTAAATCAAAAAATAGTTCTTAAAACTTAATTACTAACTTTTTATGTCCAAATTGTTTTAGAAGTTTTTATAGAAAACATTATATAATACAAAACTTAGAATATGCTCTTAAGTATTACAAGTAAAAACTTTATATTGTTAATTATGATTATCATAATGTGTATAAATTAGATTAATTAGAATCACCCTTATCAATTCATATGTCATAATTTATTTCATAACTATCGTATTGAAAAATTATTAATAATCGAACTAATATTGGTATTTATAAAATCAGTTTGACACTCAAAAAGGTTATCGTAATGAAAATCATAAGGAAGTCTATCAGACTGAAATAATTTTATAATTTTATGTTAAATACTTATTTATAATGTAAGGAATAGTTTTTATACTATAATGGTGTAAACAAATATGACGTAGAACATTTATTTATTTCATATCATTACGATCTGTCAAGTTTCAGGTGTCCAAGTCATTGTGAGAAATTAGAGAAAATATAACCATTGGGAGATCAATATTATTTTTGGGAAGTGCCAATAAATACCTAATAAATCAAAGAATTTTGTGTTTACTGGTTCATTTTTTGTTTTCCCATTTTTCAAGAGATCTGGAGATTGCATAGTAGGAACATCTTGTTCTTAGTCTTTGTAACTGTTTAGTGTTTTGTAGTTCTAAGGAAGCCTTGTCAGGTTGTCTCCTAATGAACTTCTGCATTGAAATATGTGTATGTTCATTGTAAAGAAAAAGGTATTTTGGCAATAGGTGTATAGATAATTCAATCCAAAAAAAATCACAGGCTACAGAGGATAGGTAGATAGATAATTTGATCATCATACTGAGGGATTTTGGGGATAGGAAGACAAAGCTATTCTGATCATCATATCGATGGATTTCATTTGTATGGAAAGACTGAATTTATTATAAGTATGAAATAATGGATACCTTTAGTCTGTATTATAGACTACCTTTATATTAAGGTTAAAAGAGTTATATTTTTAATATCTATAAAGTTATTATTTCTTTTATATGTTGTTGTTTACTAATTATTTATAAGTTTTTTTTCTACTACATATTTTGATAGAAAGTGAAACATCATATTCATATTTCTATTATGATTTTTATATTTGTTTTAATCTTTTTATGATAAAAACAAAATATTTGATTTAGTTTTTTCCTTCGTGATTATTGTACTATGATAATCAGATCCATAGTGATACTGATATTTTACTCTGATTTATTTGAACCATAGCTTGGTTATAATTTTGTGATTATGATAATCAGACTGAGATCCAAGACTAATTATATACATAAATAGGTTTCTGTATTTTTTATTTTAGTTATTTTAAAAGTATTTTTTAAAACTACAATTCACCCCCCCCCCTCTTGTATGTTATATGTCTAAGCATATTCTTACAATCCTAATCATTATTAGTTCTAAAATATTGATCCAACAATTGGTATCAGAGACAATTCCATAGCTCGGAAATCTTGATACTAATAATTGGTATCAGAGAAAGATTCCACTGCTCATATACGTGAAGAAGTTTTTACTTTATTTACTATTGAAAGTTGTAGAAGTTTTTTTATAAACCATTTTTTATAAAACTATTGTTACACTAACGTGTTTTGTGGAAAGGAATATTTGTATTTGTTTTAAATATGGAAGGAATTATTATTGGATCCATAGATAATATGATTCCAAATAGACCTCTTAATTTTTAGGTTGAAAGTTATTAGTAATAGAGGGATAGGATGAAAACATTTGTTATCAATATAGGAGTTGAAGATTTTGTAATGCTCATTGTAGATTGTAAAATTCCTGATATGGATATAACTGCTTTTACAAATCAATAGAAAAATGAATATCAGTTAAACTATAGTGGTATAAATACTTTGTTATGTTCTATGAAAAGAATCATTTATAGTCATATTTGTTATTTTGAAGTTTCCAACAGTATTTGGGAAAATATTCGGATCACACATTTTGGTACATCTATAGTTTATAAGACTTTGATATCTAAGTTAAGAGAAGACTACCAAGCATTTAACATCTTACTAGGTGAATATTTTGAAAATATTAATCATAGATTCATAACTATTATTAATAGTTTATAATATATCGGTGATAAAATTTTTGATGATGAGATTCTTATTGAGAATATAACAGATTTCATACCTAATGAGTGGGAATCAAAGACGACTATTGTGTATGAGATAATAAAGTTTAATATTCTTAACCTGTGTGATCTTATTGGAACTCTTATGCAATATGAGGGGATATTAAAAAGAGATTCTGAGAAATAGAAAAAAAAATTGGTGGTGTTACTTTTTCTTCAACATCTACCTTATCTTATAAAGTACAATCTGTTGAAAAGGTTTTTAAGTCTTTAAAAAATAATAAAGTTGTTATTTAATCCTATTCAATTGTTTTTGAACATTCTGAGAATGAATTATCAAACTTGTTCAGAAATATGAATAAAATATTTTTAAAGAAATATTTCCAATGTCAGTACAGGAAAGTTGATATAGATAGAAGTTATAATAAAGATGATGTTACTTGTTAGGAATGTAAGAAATATGGAAACATCAGACCAGATTCTCCAAAGATAAAGATTAAACATCGAAATGAAAACAATTTTTAGAGTAATACTAAAAAATATTGTAAATCTAAAGTCAATAAAGTAATTAAAGTTTTTGAATCTTGGATTTCTAGTAGAGGTGAGTCTTTTTATAATTCTTTAGAAAATGAAAGTTCCATCCATAGGAACATAGTATCTTACAGTAATTTACCTAAATTAAATCAATTTTTTATAGATAAGATAATAAATTTTATAAACCTTAAGAATATTTCTTTAAGTGCAGACTATCCAGATGAGAAAAATTATACATCCTCAGATGAAGAGTATTCCTCAGCCAGGGAAGATAATACTCTTCCTTCTTATGAATAAGTTTCCAAATTTTCTAAATTACTTAAAAATGAAAGTTGTAAATTTTTTATGAAAAATTAATAATGCTAAGGAAAAAAACACTAAGGATGATTAAAGGATTAATGGATTGACAAAAAAAATATTGGATCTTTCAAAATATCTTGATGAGACAAATTATGAAAAATATATGATATCTAAAGATTTATAAAAAATAATTTCTGAGAAAGATTTTTTATAAACTAAATTTATTTCCAAAACTAATACTTTTTAAGATAAAGATTTATTTGTAAAAATAAAATCTGAAATCTCAAGTTTGAGATAGATTTTATCTAACTCTACCACTAGAAAGGAAAATTTTGATAGAATTTATAAACAAATCCATAATCATGGTAATGGTTTTGGAATGGGTTATAATTATAAAAAGCTAGCTTTTAGTAACAATTTCTTGGTTCTTAAAAATAACCCTATTTTTACTAAGTATCAATGTGGTGTGCGTTGGAAAAATAATTATTACTTAAATAAATTTCAATCTCTAGGATTTCATAAATCCTATTTTTCAAAAGAAATGAAATCTTCCCAAAATAAAATCTTAAAAATGTGGTTACCAAAAGTTTTATTTTTTAACAATATCGGACCCATAAAGGTTTGGGTACCAAAAGTCTAATGTTTTTGTTCTCAGAAAAACAAATAAATTACCAACAACAAGAATATATGGTACATGGATAGTGGAGGTTTTATTCATATAACTGGTAAAAATTACTTCTTCTATAATATACAAATGATGAATGTTTAAAAATTCACTTTTTGAGATAATGGACAAGAACAGATTATTGGTATAGAAAAAATTATTCTTCTTAGTAAATACTTAAATTCAAATGTTTTGTTTGTAAAAGGTATTAATCACAACCTTATAATAATAATTCAATTATGTGATTAGGGTTAACTTGTAAACTTTACTAATGATAAGTGATTGGTACATAGTTTCAAGGATAAATTCTTTGTTTCTATCCATAAACATGAGAATGTTTATACACTTAACTTAAAAGACCTTAGGAGCCAACACTTACATTTCCTTAGATCAATATTTGTTATGTCATAGAAGGTTAGGACACTATAACCTTAGAAACTTATCTAAGTTGACTAAGAAAGGACTTTTCAAGGATTTACCTAAACATAGGTTTGATTATTTAAATGTCTATAACCCATTTCAATACGGTAAGTAACATAATTCAAGTTTTAAATCAATTTGTGAAGTCTCAACTTCTAATTATTTATAGTTAGTGCATATTTATTTATTTTTTCTTACACAAACTGAGAGTATTGGTGGAAAATATTATGTATATTTCATAGTCGATGACTATACTAGATATACATGGGTTTATTTTCTCACAAAGAAATCTGAATCTTTCTTATTTTAAAACATTCTTATCCAAAATTAAAAATGAGAAAAACATTCCCTTGGTAAATATTTTAAGTGATCATGGTAGAGAATTTATAAATTCTGATTTTTGAAAAAAAAATAGTAATAAAGTTATAGAAAATAACTTTTTATCACCTAGAACCCTTCAGCAAACTAGTGTAATTTAAATAATAAATAGGATTCCTCAAGAAATAACTAGAACCATGTTGGGTGAATACTCAATTTCTAGGAATTTTTTGGATGAAGTGGTTATTATATCCTTATATACAATAAATTGAGTTTTAATTAGACCATTTCTTAATAAAACTCCTTATGTGTTGTGTGCAACAACAAAATCCAAAAGTTTATTACTTGTCAGTTTTTGGTTAAAAATTATTCATCCTAAATAATAAAATATAACTAATATAAATTTTTACCCAAATTCAAGGAAGTTATATTTTTAGGTTATTACACTACTTCTAAGTCATATAGGGTTTTAAATAAAAAATATTGTACTATTGAGGAAACATTTCATGTTAAGTTTGATGAAACTGACCCTTTTGTTTTCAAAAAAAACAACCAACATTCTTGGATGTGATTTCTAAAGATGGATTTCAACCTTCCTTGTAAAACTATTCACATAAGGATTCAGCTCAATAAATTATTTCTGAACATATTCCTTAGGAATATTTTATACCTATTATTAAATAATATACTTTTCAAAATCTAAGAAGTCATTTGTTTCTTAGTAATCATCCTAGTGATAGTATTATTGGTTATGTCGATCAAGCAGTTGGGATTAGAAGTTCCTCATGGAATGAAATTAAACATCTAGCTTTATTACCCTAATTTTAACCTAATAATCCTGATGAGGCTTTAGGTGATGATAATTTGATTAAAAAATGCAAAATAAGCTCTATGAATTTGATAGGAATAAATTCTATACTTTAGTTAATGATGAAAAGAAACTTCTATAATTGGAGTAAATGGGTTTTTTAGAGACAAATGTAATGAAAATGGAATTATTGTTATAAATAAATCAAAAAAAATTATGAGGATTATAATCAATAGTAAGTCATAAACTGTGAAGAAACATACGCACCAAAAGCTAGACCTTAATCTATTCATATTCTACTAGCCTTTATAATAGTAATTTATTTTAAAAAATTTCAAATGGATATGAAGTGTTATTTTATAAATAGATATGTTTAGGAAGAATTTTATGTTGAAAAAACTCCTATTTTTTAAAATAAAAAACATCTTGAATATATTTATAAACTTACCAAATCTTTAAATGGACTTAAAAAATCCCCAATATCATGGTATGATATGTTAATAGGATTTTTGTTAAAAAACAATTAAGGGGTATATGGATACATCACTTTTTATAAAATAAGATAATAAAAAAAATAATGATTTTTCTAATATATGTCGATGAAATTATCTAAGGAAAAAACTAAAAATCTTTAAGAGATTCCTTTACGGATCTTATGAAATCTGAGTTTGAAATGAGTATTATGGGTGAGTTAACATATCTTATTTGTTTTCAAAACTCACAAAAACTGTAAGGAACTTTTATAGATCAACATAAATGTATAAAATATATTCTTAAGAAATTTGTAAATGAAAATACTAAAATTATTAGTACTCCTATTGGTATCTCCAATACACTTGATCTTGATGAGGTTGGGAAACCATCTGATCAAAATATTTGTAGAGGTATGATGGGATGTTTACTGTACATAAATACTATCCAGTTAGATTTATTGTTTTTTGTATGCTTATATTAAAGATACCAATCAAATACAAAATAATTCAATTTAAAATTAGTAAAAATAATTTTTTATTATCTAAAGAAAACTATGGATTTAATACTTTTTTATTCTTCTATAAATGATTTTTGAACAAAAAAATGGATGATTTATTTGGTGGTTGTACAATGGATAGGAAAATAACATCTAGAACTTTTCATTTGATATGATATTATTTAGTTTCTTGGTCATGTAAGAAACAAAACTAAGTAGAACGTTCCATTTCTAGAGTCGAATATGTGGAATCTGTAATTTTTTGTTCTCAAGTGTTGTGCATGAAACACACTCTCACTTATTATATATTCTGTTTTACTAAAACTTGAATATTATGTTATAATAATAGTTCCATTACTTTAAGTAAAAACCCAACACTTCACTAATACTCTAAGTACATATATATAATACACCATTTTTTTTAGGATCACACACTTAAAGGAGATATAATTTTACAATTCATCAGAATGTAAGACCAACTTGCTGAAAATTTTACAAAACCTTTTCTTTCTGATAGATTAAAATACATTAAACATAAATTAAGAATGATCGGTGTAAACTAATCATTCATATATTCTTATTTTTTATCCATTACCATACATTAAGATACTTTTTTATAGGGAGAATATATATGTTTATATTTTTCCAAAAAATTATTTTTCTAAATTTTTAGTTTTCTTAAAAATTCATTCATAATGAGTTTTCTAGATGTGTATTTCTTTATTACATTTTTTGAATCACAATTCTTAAAATAATGTTGAAGTCTAAAAATTTTATAAAAATTTCTATACTCAAGTTTTGTTACAAATTTTTTGGAGTTAAAAATAATATCATAATATGTTTTTATAATTAAACTATTATAATTAGTTTTCATAAATGAAATCATTGTAATTGGTTTTATTTAAAAACTATTTTAATGTATTATATTTTAAAAAACATTGGTATTTAAAAATAAAAATGATCATATTACATTAGTTTACAAAAATCAAGAAGAATATTTAATCATACTGATGACTCTTATCACTCTGAAAGGTACCTCTTTATTTTTTTAGTTTTAAACTATCTCATTATGATGTTTGTTTAATTCTTTGTAATTAATATTTTAGTTTTATAAAAAAAATTATTATGTTTTTGAAATTTTTCATATCATATTATTTCTCAATACGAAAAAAAATTAAAACCTCATGAGTTCAAAATTTCTTTAGAATTTCTTTGAATCAATATCAACAATATGATTAGAATGGGTTAAATATAAACTATTTTTTTGGAAGATGAACTGAAAAAACCAATAACTTATATAAATGGGACCCCCTATATCCCACATAAGTTTCTCTAGAGTTTCTTCCCCAAGTTTCTGACCTCTTTAAGTTGGCCAGCCTGAAAGAACATCTTTTCATCTCATTCACCAATCTAAGTCTCAGTTCAATGGAAAATGGAAAATATTACAAGAAATGGTTTGTATTCATGGAGAGGTTAGTCAAAAAATATTTTTATAAGAAGTATGGTTCTACTTTGAAAATAATTATATAATTCCATGATTGGGATTTATTTTTTCTACAAAAATAAAACATGGATTTTGGTTTACATTATCCATATCTTGTTCATGATTTTTAGGCTTTATTCAATCTTTTCAAGGATAATGGGAAACAAAATATATTATTTCTCAATATATGTAAAGGGTTATAAGATTTAATATAATAAATATTAGAGAATAGTATGAATATCATTAGAAGGAGAAGCTTATTGTACTTTGTGTAAAATTCTAGGTGATCTTGGATATTTTAATTGGATAAAGTTAGAAAATTATTTTTTTTTATAATTATGAAAATTTTAAGAAATTTTCACACCTGACTCTGGATAATCGAGTTGTTTCCTTATGTATTAAAGGGTTTTTCATACCGAGGAATGGAGACTAATATACTCTAAATTTTTTTGATGCCTTTGTATTGGATTTTCTATTAAACATGAGAATGATAGACTTGGTAGGTTTCATTTTCATAACTATAGAAAATATAAAATTAGGAACAATGAAATCCTAGATCATCATGTTTCTGTAATTCTTGAGTAAATTAGTTGAAAAAATCATGGATTTTTTCAAAATCACCAATAAATCCACTCCGATGAAAGAAAATATATATTTCATTAGTGATTATAGGATATCCCATGTGATGTTTTTCTTTGATATAAAATCAAATCAATTTTTTGAGAAAGTTGGTCATGTCGCATCATAATAATAACCATCAAGAAAATAAGATAAATATATTAATAAGAAGAAACAGAAATTTGAGACCTCCCCACCAAAGAAAGGAAAGAAATAAAAGAAAATCCCTAGTGAATTATATAATGAGTGGGTGAAGAATAAATAAAAATGAAACTAAGAGAACCACATATCAAAATTAACCCCACTAAGACCAAATATTTAATAATTCATGTTACTAATATGTTATAAAAAGAAAAATTAAAGAAGATATTATTATATTCTCAACTCTGGGAAAATATTTTGAAGGGGGTTGAAAAAGATTTCAGGAATGTAGTTATACATACTTCAGAAACAAATTAAGTTAACTTATATGCATGATTGGTTTTTGAGCAAACATCTATTGTTCATTCTGTAGTTCCTTCCATGCCTGATAATGGAAAAGAAAAATTTATTGATGAGGAATCGATACCATTTTTTCAAGAGAAAAGATTGGCACCAAAACCTTCTATGAAAGGTGATATAAGAATATCATGATAGCTCATGTATTATCTATATAAAATAGTTGAATAATAAGTTGATGGTAAAGTTAGAGATGAAATGGAAGAAAAATAAGGATAAGAGGAAGAAGAAAGTGAAGAAGGTGAATATGAAAAAGTAGATGAAGAAGAAGATATTGGAGAATAGGTAGAAGAATAATAATAATAAGAGAAAGAGAATGAAGATGAAGAAGATTATAATGAAGAGGGAGATTAAAATGAGAAAAATAAATCCAAAAAAAAGTCATTGGATTCATTATTAGAGTCATCCTCATTGGAGTTTTCCTCTAATATTGATAAAGGTAGTAAAAATGGAAGTTATGAAGAAGAACATGAATCATCATAAATGAAATAAGATGATTTTAATTCCAAAACTAAAACTGATGAAAAATATGAAGCTGAAAAAGAATCTCGAATCCTTGAATTATCTGATGATAGATAAGTTCCTAAGAGTAAAATTTCTAAATAAGTTGTAAAATTGGTTTCAAGAAAATAAAAGAACAAATGAAAGGAACTGGAAACTAGAACAACTAGAATCAAACCTTTTAAGATTCATCTATAATAATCAAACTCAGTCAGAATAACTTCTTATAAAGGATTTGATTATATTATCTAATAATTTAAATGGTTATAATGAATGATTACTTATTTCTCAAACCTTGAATATCAGCTTCTTCTTGTCCAAGATAGTCTAAATGAAAAATTGAAACTGATCAAAATGTTAACTGAGAATTTTATTCAACTCAATAATCAATTGAAAGTGATCTCATAGGAAGTCATGTAATCAAATGGTGAAGTGGTCTCACTAAGTTGATACTAATATTAAGCTCTATGATGAGAATTTTGATGATATAAAGAAGTACTTGAATGAATCCACGGAATCTTTTAATCAGTTTGCTAAATACATGGAATAAAAGGTAAATTTTGTAGAAGAGTGAAGAGATTCAACTAACAATAATACTATGGAAGTAAATTCTATGAATGGAAGGATCGGATGCATGTAGTTGCATATAACTAGAATAAATTATTATGAATTCAATTTAAATGTATTGAGGAATGATAACAAATATTTTTCTGAGAAGGTTTCTACTCAAGAAGGAAGGATAGAGAAGTTGGAGTGGGACTGAAAAGAATTCAAGAAGATGAAGTTTTTTTTTTGAAAAAATTGATGATGAAAGACTGATTTTTTTTCTAAACAGTCATTTTATTTAAAAATTTGAAATATTTTATAATGAATTATTTACTCTCTTTATCCATAATTATTTCTATAAATAGTTTCTAATTTCAATTAGATGAATGTTAATTCATATTTTTTTCTATGATTAGTTAGTTCATTATATCATTTTGAATGATTTTTTTCTCTCTAAATCTTCAAGAAACTTCAAATGTATTCCCCATTCCATTTTTAATATCACAAAGGGGAGAATATTTATAGTAAGGTAGGTAAATATTAAAGGAGTAAATATTAAAGGAGTATATTTTCTTAAATAAAGATAATTTTTTACCATGGGGGGGTATTTCTTTAAAAGGGTGACTATAAACCTTAAGTTGAGATATTATCCAAAGGGGAAGTTAATCATATTCAACATCATAATATCTATAGTATTCCATAAAGTTATAAACTCAGAGAGAGTTAAGATTTCAAATAATAACTCTAAATATGAAGTACTTAAAAAATGGACTGTAATTTTTTCAATGTTATTTTTCATTCAAGTCTAGAGGTTTTTGTTTTCCAAATATTTGGATATTATTGTGTCAAAAGTTTTACTTCTTAATTTTTCATTCCTTTTGTTTTGTAAATCACAAACATTATCTTAAAACTTATTTAATAAATTTTTATGTCTAATGATTTTTATAATATTTTTTTAGATAGAATTATATTCTACCATACCAAGAAAAATCACTTATGTATTATGATTATTAACTTTATATTCTTCATTATGATTACTGTAATGAGTATGCATACAATTAATCAGACTCTCCCTTATCAAGTCAAATGTTATAATTTATTTTATAACTATCATAATGAAAAATTATTTAAAATCAGAGTAATACCAGTACTGAAAACATCTAATTGACACTCATAAAGGTTATCATAATGAGAATCATAAGAAAGTCCATCGAACTGACTTAAGGTTATAATTGTATTTTGAAGACATATTTCTAAGGTATGGAATACTCTTTACATTTTAATAGTGTTAAAAAATATGATATCACCCATTAAATTATTCCAAATTGGTTTCATTCCAACCGAATTATTACTTTCAGTGGCACAAATTTTATTACACACTCTCACTACTAGTATAGAGTAAGTATGGGATCGATCCCTAGAGATAGTTAAAGTGTTTTGTTTCTTGAGTTTAAATTAATTAAATAAATGTTTTCTGAATTTATAGTTGATACTTTAGGGATTTGAAAGTTTTTTTAAAGGATTAATCAAATAACTCTTCAAATTATTTAAAAATTTACTTAAATAAGATAATGCAAAAGTATGTTTTTAACAATTAATAGGAGATATGCATAGGGGATATGGGTGGTTATGAAGATCATCAAAAATAGATTTTATTAGCATTTTTTCATAATAACTCACATATCTAGGTTTCAAATATATATGAAAACTTTCTTTCTCTGGTGAGTTCTGATTATGTTAATAGAATTCAATTTCTTGGTCTGAGAATTATTTTTTAAAAACATTATGAAAAAAAATACCTTTTAAGATGATGAGTGCACCCAATGATCATGGTATTACTCATCTTAATCCTCTTGGAGATCCATGGAAACTCTATTCTTGATCTGATGTGGATTTTCCAGCAAGAAAAATAAAGGTATTGAAGGAAAAAAAATATGAGATGTAGAATGAACCAGCACAAACACAACAAGTAAAATTAATTACCAATGAGTCAACATTGTCCACAGCCCCAACACATAAAGGTAATTATATAATTATTTAATAAATAATGAAAAACAAGCTCTTAATACCTAAAGTTTTCATTTTATCTAATAATGAAAAGGAAAAACACCAAACCACCAAAAGGGAAATATTCCAAAAATCACTAGAATGAGTTTTCAGCCCTCCCTCCACACAGATCGACCCTTCTTGGATGATGATATCTCGAAACAAATAGTCCTCCAACATTAATTGGTTATCCTCCACTATCTAAGGGTGGTTAGGGGTCCAAATCCTAGGTCAAATTGTGGTTAGGAGGGGTAGATATAATGTAGGTTTCCAACGGTTGACCTTCACAGGGTTTAGCAGTATGATTAGTTAAATTATGTGCCAACTATGCTTCATACTCTCCCTTGATTAATTTAGGTACATGTTTCCCTAGTTCAATCCACATGGTTTGAAAACCATGTGGAGACCATGAAATAATCCACTACCTCCAAACCAACACACCCCACATGGTTTTCTGGAGGATCTGCATGTTTTAGAAAACCATACGGAGACCATGCAGAATGCTCTGTCTCGAGGCCCCAAGATCCTCATGGTCATCTAATTTTTCCTGCTCAGTTTTAGTGACTTAATAGTGATCATGTATCATGTAAAAAGGGTCCAAAATCCTCTCAATTCCATCTTAAATGCCTTTTATATGCTATATCTTCATATTCCTTCCTTTTATGAATAAATTACACCTATCAAAACATTTTTAGGTAGTAAAATAATAAACAATTATCAAAACAACCAATTTCAATATGCATATAATAATATAAATGTTTTATGCACATGAGTGCATCAAAATCCCACACACTTTATGGGTTGTTTTTCCTCAAACAAATACATATACAATAATCTCCCAGGAATCACCAAAGAAAAAGGTAGAAATATAACAGTTTATATCAACTAAATGAATGTGGATTTTGGGTGAATTATTATTGAAATTACTACATGCATTATTCATGAATCACCAATCTTAGAAATTAGTCAGCAAAGTAATCTCAATTTAAAACTCCCAAATATTCACTCCTAAACCATTGTTTTTTAAAACTAAAATTTTCCTTCTTTATTCATAGAAAGTTAAAACCTTAATTTCCATCTCATCATACACTTAGGTAGGTTAATAAAATATTTCTTAGAAACCCAATGTTGGGTTATCTCTTTTCCAGTCCACACAAACTCATTAACTTGCAGCTTTTGAAAAATGATGAAAGGTCATCAACAAATTTGGGCATGCCTTTGCATATCTGGAATTGTTTTCATTGGGGTGAGATACTAGTATGGAAATTGAGGTCCATTTTTTCATATCAAAACATGATTAATTAAGGGTGAAACTCAATAATTTAATAAATTAATATCACATAATAACCACTAGTGTGACATAAACAATTTCCATACTTCACTTCCATTTAAGCATAAATCGATTTTCATTTAAAGGGGTTCATTAATTTAAACTAATCCATTAGAATATTCATTTTCAAAAAAAAATTTATGAATGAATATATAAAGGTTTATCTTCCTGAATTACAATACTTATTAACATCATAAAAATGAGCTTATCAATCTGAACATATGAGTAATTTTAAAAATAAGTCTCCAAAATCCCTTTTTACCCGGTTGGTAAAATTGTGTAACAGCAATTACAATCCTCTAGTTGTCCCTAATAAAAACATGACATCTGAGGTAATTTTAAGGCAACAAAGAAATGGGGTCCCAAAATTAGGTTCCCTCCCCCACACTTAAAACTAAGCATGGTCTTCCATAAACACGATAAGGTGGAGAAGGGTGGAAAGTGAAATTGTATGCAAGGTGATGGAGAAAAAATTAAAGGAAATAAAGTGGAATTAAAATAGATAAAATCCCCTAGAAGAAGGTGGATGAAGAATCATAGATTGGTGTTTAAGATCCCACCCAAAGAGTTTCCTCATGTCAATAATTAGCAATCCACCTGCTGGCTTGAAAATGAAACCATAAAAAGTGAATGAAAAATATCATAGTAGTTGCAAGACGAATGAAAAAGAAGCACATAAACACACCACATATAAAAATTAAATAAAATAACTAAAAGATCATGTAATTTCAAAATTCAAAAAGAAGAGTGAGTGGTAAAAATGATATAATATCAAAGAGAATTAGTGACATCCCACAAAAGGATCATCACCAGATATAGCATGGAATTCAGTGTGGGTTGCCTCACTCTAGAAGGATATATAGAAGGTGGATTGGTGTCTATTACTTCGATAGGATGTGCAGATGGTGGATTCACTAGATCCTGGTGATAGGAAAGGTAGTTTATGGGTAAGGGATGATAAATATCAGGGGTAGGTAAGTCTTGTATGGTGATTCCTACCATCTCCTACCAAATGGCCTCAACCTTCTAGTCGAACATAGCATACATATCTTGTTGCATCTTCCAGTTGAGATATGGGACACTAAATGTTATTCCCTCTATGTTTGGGGTGTGGTATAGGTGGAGTAGGGTGGAGGTGGCATAAGTGTAGTTCGAGGGGGGTTGGTGGTCCTTATCATGGGGGGAGGAGTGGTGGGAGGCATTGGGGTGGGATAAGGTGGGTTGGGGTTCAACCTGGGATTCCTCTTGATGGACTCTAAACCAGTAGTGTCTACCATCAAATTCTATCACGTGAATGTGGATTACCATGTTTATATCAAAATTAAGATCCATTTTTATCTCAAGTAATACATCCTCATCAAATTCAATGACAATGTGTTTAGTGAGGAGAGAGATGAAAGGCTCGCTGAAAATGTATCCCTTCGATTTGAAGAAAATATACTTAAGGTACTATGTAAAGATGAAGGTGATGTTAATTAGAGTTCTAGTAATCATGGCATGGAGGATGAACAAATCTCAAAGGCTAATTTTTCCTTCATTATCTGATCAGGCTATGAAACAAGTGGTAATGATCCAGTGTAAAAGGTGATGGATGGGGTTCAGGAGCCGAGAAGCCTTGGAAATATGCGGGACATAGAAATATCCAAGATGGGAAATGGTAGCCCAAAATCCTCTAGAATCCATATGATCACATTCTCAGGCTACCTTGGTATACTCAACACTCTGATAATAGTCTTGATCATATACCCCAACAGATGTGATGAATTAACGCATTTGAAAGCTAAAGCAATGGTTCATAAGGTGGAATGTGATGTCGCCTTCATCCTCTCTCAAGTATACCTAGTCATAATCTATATATATTTTATTCTAAAAAAGTTGTTATTGAATTTAAATACTAGTTCCTTAAAGGTAGGTTGGTTCACAGCATGTAACTGGGTGAGGTGCCCATGGAAAATCATCCTCTACAGCTCATCTAAAATACCCAAGTCCTCAAGATGCTATGGTGTGAAGTAGTGGTGGGTGTTAACCTCATGAGTGACTAACACTCTATTATTCTAATTATCCTTCTTTTTACAGAATTTATTATGGGTACCAAAGAGTTGGTGGAGCTAAAATCACAAGCATGTTTTGACAAGTCCATGGGATTTGGGTTGGTTGTCCTTTAGGTTGTGGAAGGAAACACATAGAAATTGCACACTTGATGAAAATGATATATATAAAATTGAATTATTAATATTAAAAACCTGAATAACCTACGAAAACACAAAAATATGTAATATTAGTGCATGATATTGTGGTTTTTGAAAAACAATGATTTTGCATCTGTGAGGTGGGAGGTTTTTATAAGAATGGGTGTGAAGAGAGGCGAAGAAATCCCATGATTTAAAAAGAGAAAAAAAATTGAAAAAGGGGTGGGATAAAATATTGTGGCATCCTAACCCTATGTAAGTGATGAAAGGTAATGAAAAATAAGGAAGGATGAGTGGAAAAAGAATAATTAAAGAGAGTAAATAGTAAGATAATCTTACCTTGGTGTGAGATCCAGCTGAAGCGATGGAGGGAGAAAACTTGAGGTTCAAGGAGAGGGTTGAGCCAAGGGGTGCGCGTGGCTGGGATAGGGAGGATCACATGATTTAGGGTGTAATTTGGGGGTACTATTATTTTTAGTTTTTATAATTTTTTAGCCATTTTAAATGGAACACAATCACATTTCCTGGTTTATCAAACCATGCAGTAACCGTGTGTATGATACGGGAAATTGGATTCCCTCCAACACAATTTCTTAGAGGATCCACATGATTTGGTTAATTATGTTACACCCATGTGAATGCTTCTAATATATGGTCTTTACTACACATGATTATTGTACATGATTTATTTAACCATTCACCAACCATATGTGTGCCTCTAACTTGAATTTTTTTGAATTTTCCCTCCATTTGAGTGAAATGCAACCCATTAAAACTAAAACATTTGTTCTCCAATTAATTTAAAATATGATTTGAGATTTCTATATGATTTTTATTTTAATAATAATAAATATTCAATGATATATCTATCACTTTTCATGATTATTATAACTAAAACATAAAAAAATTAAAAACACTCTAACATTCTCCCCTAACAACACACAAACAAACAATTATTTTGACAGAAATTTTAAAATTTTGGGTTACCTCTCGGTCAGTGATTCATTTATTATCTTGAACTTGATATAACTAGGCCTCATGTTACCAAAATTGAATGGTGGAGACCATGACCACTACGTCCTCAATTTGTATGTATGGTTTTAGCCATTTCCCATTCACCTTGAACATTTTTCAGTCTTCTCCAGAAACTTCTACAATGCCTTGGTGGAAAACATTGACCACTTTGAAAGTTCCTGACAATAAGGAATTCATCTTTTTTAGAAACAACCACAACTATAAGTTGAATAATAATATTTTATCATCAATTTTGAAGATTTTATAAGAGATTAGGTGGTCATGAACCACCTTTTTCTTGTCTTTGTAAAGATTTTAATTTTCATTTTCTTTTAGATGGCTTTTATTGAGAACGGGAAATTGGAACTTTTATTTATCTTTAGAGGATTTAAAATCATAATTAAAATATTTGACTTACTAATATGACTTATTCTTGAGTTCCATAGGTAAATTATGGGGCTTTCCATAGATCAATATAAATGGGGACATACCCAATAGATATTTCAAAGTGAACTGGTAGGCCCATAGAACATCGTCTAGTTTTGTGGACCAATACTTTCTCGATTCTCACACTGTATTTCCAAGTATTTTTTTAAGTTATTAGTTAGAAACTTTAACTTGGGCACTATTGTAAAGACCCGCAAATTTCAAGGAAATTTTTTTTCTTAATTTTCTTTGGAATTTTGCAAGAGCGCAGCTTCAGACGGCACCTGATTCCGAGGCCCAGTGTGCCCGGAATCAATTTCCAAAGTTTGGCTCGGGTACGTTCAGTGAACAGACGAGCGGGTTTTTTCTATCTTTTGAACCGGTGCCCGGAATTGAATTCTGAGGGCACCGATGAAATCGCAGCGCCGGTATTTGCTTAGAAACGCCTCTTCCGGAGTTGCGTTTGCTCAACCGTGGTTTTTAAAATTTTGGGCTTTAAGTCGGAAATAAAATAAAGGTTGTGCGACAACTTTATTTTATTTCACTTAAGCCGCTTGGAAGTCACTTGGAAGCCACTTGAACTGAGTTAAAGCGGATAGGGTGCTATCCGGAAATACCCTACCCCTGGGTAGGATATTTGTGAGGTGGGGCCCGCACGAGCCCCGTCGTTTCTTTCGCTAAGTAACGCACCCGCGAAAACCCGTCAAAGTAACTGAAAAGTCAACCGGCGCGTTTTCTTTAATTTCTTAACAGACCATTTAATTGGGCGGTTTATTTCGTGAATTAAATGGGCTGTTTCATTCGTTGAATTAATTCAACGAATTTAATGGTTCGTTACTTACGCGTTTGCGTTCGTTGGCGATTTAATAAAATAGACCAACGTGTCTATTTTGGAGGATTACTCTTTATTCTTTGGGCCTCCACCCACCCCGTGAAGAACGCGAAGAACGCGAAGAACGCGAAGAACGCGAAGAACGCGAAGAACGCCAGAACCAAAATTCGACGACGCACACCGTGATCCGCGACGTCGACAAACTTTTTCCGCGACCTTCTTCTTCTTCTTCGGCGCTTCTTCTTCCGCGGAAAACCTACGATCGGCGGTTAAAGGTGAGAATCGAATCTTTTAAATTCTCCCTTTTTATAATTCGATATCAACGGATTTAAATTAATTAAATCTGTTTGATCTTGATCTGGAGATCGTCGGCGCGACTCCTTCCCGCGGTGCGACGAGCGTCTCTTCCGCGACGATCACCAAATCCGCGATGACCTCTCGTCCGACCACGACGACAAGGTAGGGATTTAATTCTTGATGATTCATTCCCGTGTTTTTATTTCTTTTTGAATAAAGAACCGGAATGAATATTTTCAATTAATTAAAATTGAATTGCCGTTTAAAAGAAAAAGAAGTGAACAATTTCTATCTTGATTAAAAATTGTTGTAGCCCCTTTCTCCCGTTGTTTATGACTAACGCGGAGGGTGCGGGTCTAACGAACAAGACCCGACAACCCTCCGCCGATCCTTTTCGTGTGCGGTTTTGGCAAGCGACGACGAACCGTGCGGCAAGGGAGATCCGTTGATCCCGCAGTGAAGATCGGCCCCCGGGAGGAGCAACGGCGCAGACGGGAGAGGAATCGGGCCACCGGAGCAACTCCGGCGGCCCGCGGAAGGCGGCGGCGGCGCCGGCGACCGGGGGCGGCGGCGCCCGGCGCGCCGCCGGAGGATCCGCCGCGGCTCGGCCGCGGCGGCGGCGAACCGCCGGTCTGCGTCCGCGGTCCGGCCACCCAACACGCGGCCCGCGCAGGCCGCGTTCCACCTAAGCCGCGGGTCAAACCCGCGGCGCCCCTTGGCCGCTCGGCCGAGGTCGAGACGGCCGGTCCGGTCGGCCGGGACGCGCCCAGGCCGGACCGGACCCGGCCCAACAGGGCCGGGCCGGGTCGCCCCGGGCCCAGAACCCCCGTTTTCGGGCCCTCTCCGGTCTTTTGCCCATATCTTGGGCCTAGGACCTCCGATTGACGAACCGTCAGCGGCTACGCGATCCTTGGATCGATACAGTCGTTTCGGTATATTACACTCAAGGTTTCAGAAGACTTTGGGTTCGGCCGGGTTGGTTCGTACACGAAACCAACCGGGCCCTCGGAGCGGAAACGCTCATAACTTGAGCTACGGACGTACGATCGACGTACCGTCAGCTGTGGTAGTTTCCTCTAAGTGAGACGGAACTTTTGGCATAATCCGCCCGAGGATCGGACACAGGCGGAGTACGGTCGGGTTGGTTTTTCCCTAAAAACCAACCGGGCCCCTGGGACGAAAATGCCAATAACTCTCAGACCGGGCGTCCGATTGACGCGCCGTCTGTTGCGTTGAGATCCTGTTGTCGATACGGAACTTTTGGATACATCAACTTCGGACTACGTGTCAGTTGATGTATCAGCCTCTCGGCTCGTGGAGCGGACCCTCCTAAACGAGCTCGCTGTGTGCGGGAACCCTAGCGCTGGCTGTGACTTCGACGACAGAGCAGAGATCCTCAGTGGACTGCGACGACGACAGAGCAGAGATCCTTCGTGGACTGCGGCGACGACTGTGCAGAGATCCTCTGTGGACTGCGTCGACTACTGCACTCAGCGATCCTACGTGGATCAGTGCTACAGGTCCTGTGTGGGCCCGATCCTGTGTGGGTCATCTCTTACGGTTCTATGTGAGCCATTGCTACAGGTCCTGTGTGGGCCCGATCCTGTGTGGGTCATTGCCGAGGTTAGTACCTATCGATCCTTCGTGGGTCCGACGACTTAGATGGATCAGTGATCATCTTTGACGTCATCTGAAAAAGTATACCTGGTTGAGCTGAATCTTATGTTACTCTCCTTTGTGGATTGTGTTGAACTATCCTATGTGGATTTACTATTTACTATTTACTCCCCCTGGTGGATTTGAGTCTTGCTTTCCTGTGTGGATCGAGTTGACCTTGAGCTCGAGAGCAGAGCTAGAAATGGGGACTTAGGTATATGTATGGGCATATACCTAAGTCGAGTCAGTTGTTTCTTCGTGGTTGCCCCTTTCTTTTGTGCTATATCCTTTGTGGATTTCGGGAGACCTTCGGGGGTCTCGGGGTCCTTACTGAGTAGTTTATACTCACCCCTGCACGGGCTATTCCCGCACCTTGTTGTGTTGGATGCAGACGACGGACAGTGCTGATCTCGGTTGGGGCGTGGAGTAGGACGGTACCTGGAGGCGGACCACTGGGCGGGACGTGCTCGGAGCGGACGTGGGACCCGAGGAGCCTGAAGGCTATCTGTACCGACCCTTCAGGTGGGATTGCCAGTGGACGACACGAGGCCGCCGTCATTTCTTCAGTTGCTGTTCTTTTCCTCTTCAGTTGTACTTTCAGTTGGGCTTGTATTCCGGCCCCCTTTACTTTTCTGCACTTTGTAGTTACTTTCCGCTTGCTGACTCTGTGGTGGTTGTTACTTATAAAGGCAATGCCTTCCCTGTTTACCGGGATTTTACGCCTTGGTGCTAGTCGCCAGCCCCTGGCCTATGGAAGGCGGGCTTGGGGTAGTCACGGCACGGGCCCCGAGGTCGGGTCGTGACAAATTGGTATCAGAGGCGGTCGGTTCTACCGCAGACTCTGATCGTCTTTTCTTCCTATATGAAGCAATAGTGTTTAGTGTATTGAGTGTGGTTATCAGTTCAGGGAGCCCAGTGTTGGTGCGGCGGCCGACGTATCCGTACACTAGGACCCTGACTCCTGATTTCTGACTTAATGCATGAAAACATTGATTGTGTGTGTGTTTCAAGTTTTCCTTGTGATTACTTGTGTCAGCTCACCGGGTATACTGATCTGCTTCATGAAAGTCTCAAGTTTTCCTTGTGATTACTTGTGCCAGCTCACCAGGTATACTGTTCTGACTGTGGTGCTCTTGTTCTCCTTTTCAGGATGGCCCCGCGACGACAGCCAGTTAGGGTTCCGAGTGTAGGGCGCGACGGCAGCCCACCGAGCGACGAGGCCTCGGTGCAGGGCCCTTTGCCAGCAGTGGCACCGGCGGTAGCTTTACCCACCGAGCCACCGATGCTACCAGTACCAGACGCTGACGATGCACGTCACCTCAGGGCACTGCATGAGTTTCAGAGCCAGCGACCGCCCAGGTTTCACGGTGAGGCGGACCCCCAGGCCGCCGAGGACTGGCTAGAGGCGGTGGTACGGATCTTTAGGCTAGTGAGGACACCAGCGGATCTCATGGTGATTCTCGCGGCGAGCCTCCTGCAGGCGGCGGCAGGACGATGGTGGAGCTTGATGCTCCAGGTTCACGATGAGGCATCCTTGCTCTGGACGGACTTCGAGAGCCTCTTCCACTCTGAGTTCGTCCCGGCCACCCTCCAAGCGGTGCGCATCCAGGAGCTTCTCCAGCTGCGCCAGGGCAGCATGACGGTCGCTCAGTACGCGGCGAGGTTCACTGACCTATCTCGCTACTCGACCGACATGGTACGGGACCCCTTCTTTTGGGCCCGGACCTTCGAGAAGGGCTTGCGGCAGGAGATTCGGGCGTCGCTGATCTCCCTCAGCATTCCGACCCAGGCGGGAGTGCTGGAGCGAGCCCTCTTGATCGAGAGCTTCCTGGCAGAGCCTTCTTCAGTGGCGAGACCTAGCGCAGGGCGGCAGGTAGCTGAGTCTTCGGCAGCAGGTAGCCGACGGATGACTCTCGGGTCCAGGCAGACCATACCCCCATGCAGACGGCCTCAGGACACCGGCTCAGCAGTGCGGGGCACACAGCGGAGTGCCAGCCTTCCGAGAGGCAGGCTGTGCTACTCCTGCGGCGGGCAGGGTCACATGGCTCGTGACTGCCCGACTCGCCGACCAGAGGAGCAGCAGATGGTGGAGGGGCCACCCAGGCAGAGGCAGAGGGTCGACCGTGGCGGTCCACAGGGAGGAGGCGGATGAGGCAGAGGAGCTGTCCGAGCAGCGGGTGGTGGGCGACGCTTCCAGGCTCTACCCCCACCACCACCAGGAGGGCCACCTCGACCACAGGGAGCTGGCGGGCAGGGACAGGCCCAGCTCCAGGCAGTGGAGGCCTACGACCCCGACATGCCAGAGATGATTCGAGGTACGATCTGTGTCTATTCCACCCTTGCTGAAGTACTTATAGACACAGGAGCGAGTCACTCTTTCATAGCCTCTGCCCTTGTTTGGAGCTCGGAGATTCCGACTGAGCCGTTGGCTCGATCCTTACGGCTAGAGACTCCTACGGGAGCAGACTCGACGATTACGCACTGGTGTCGGTAGTGTGAGCTTACTCTAGGAGGCGAGAGCTTCGGCTGGGATCTCCTTGTAGCAGCGTCGAGGCCTTACGACGTCATCTTGGGCATGGATTGGCTATCCACGGTTCATGCCCAGATCGACTGTTTTAGGCGCAAGGTGCGATGTGTTCGCACCGACGGGAGCAGGTTTACCTTCATCGGCGAGAAGGGAACCTTTGCAGCACAGGATGGACTTCCGCGGAGGAGAGTGCAGCCCATCTCTCATCAGTTGGCTAGCCTCATCCTAGGAGCAGTGGACGTGCGGAGTCCAGTTTTTTCTGCAGTGGTGGACCAGTACGTGGACGTCTTTCCCAACGACGTTCCAGGGCTACCTCCTCGTAGAGAGGTAGACTTTTACATCGACTTGTACCCCGGGACAGCCCCGATATCTACTCCAGCATATCGGATGGCCCCCGCCGAGCTTCGAGAGCTGCGGGTACAGTTGGAGGACTTGCAGAGCAAGGGGTTTATCCGACCCAGTGTTTCACCCTGGGCTTCCCCGATATTGTTCGCCAAGAAGGCGGACGGGAGCTTGCGACTGTGTGTCGACTATCGTCGCCTGAACCAGGTGACAGTGAGGAACAAGTATCCGCTGCCACGGATTGATGACCTCTTCGATCAGCTCAAGGGAGCGCGGTGGTTCTCGAAGATATACCTCCGGTCAGGCTATCATCAGCTCAGAGTTCGAGACGAGGACGTGTAGAAGACGGCCTTCAGGTGTCGGTATGGCCATTATGAGTTCTTGGTTATGCCGTTCGGCGTAACCAATGCTCCAGCAGTGTTCATGAGCCTCATGAACAGGATCTTCCAGCCATACCTCGACCGATTTGTCGTGGTCTTCATTGACGACATTTTGGTATACTCGACGACTGAGGAGGAGCATGCCTACCACCTGCGAGTTGTGCTAGACACACTCCGAGAGCACCAGCTTTATGGAAAGCTCTCAAAGTGCCAGATCTGGTTACGTGAGGTCCATTTCTTGGGGCATGTCATCTCTGAGGCGGGAGTTGCAGTGGATCCCGCGAAGATCGAGGCAGTGCTAGCTTGGGAGCCACCCAGGAGCGTGACGGAGGTGCGGAGCTTCTTGGGCCTAGCCGGATACTATCGGAGATTTGTGCCAGACTTCTCCAGAGTTGCGGCACCACTCTCAGCCTTGAAAAAGAAGGGGAAACCCTTTGTGTGGTCAGACAGATGTCAGCAGAGCTTCCAGGAGCTGAGACTGAGATTGACCAGCGCACCTATCTTGAGGTTGCCTGAGGAGGGAGTTGGATACGTAGTTTACTGCGATGCATCAGAGACTGGACTCGGGTGCGTCCTGATGCAGGAGCGGGCCGTGATCGCCTACGGATCACGTCAGTTGAGGCCGCATGAGCAGAACTACGCCACTCATGACCTGGAGTTAGCAGCAGTGGTCTTTGCTCTGAAGACTTGGCGGCACTATCTGATGGGCGAGCGCTTCACAGTCTTTTCTGACCACCAGAGTCTCAGGTATATCTTCTCTCAGAAGGACCTGAACCTGAGACAGCGGAGATGGCTTGAGTTCCTCCAGGACTATGACTTTGAGATAGTCTATACTCCTGGGAAGGGGAACGTGGTAGCCGATGCCCTCAGCAGGAGGACGGGCATTCAGCTACTTGAGGAGGCGACGGAGCAGCTAGCCTCCTTACAGATATCCTTCGTGGATAGAGACGGAGCAGCCTTTCTTCAGTCTCTCACAGTCTCTCCTCCACTTCTACAGCGGGTCAGAGAGGCTCAGCGTGGGGACGCTGACTGTGAGACCCGGCGTGCACTGATATCCTCAGGTCAGGCTCCTGATGGCTTCTCCCTTGGAGAAGATCACGACATCCTTTTCAGAGGACGTACCTTCGTACCAATCGCTTTACGAGAGGAGGTGCTGAGAGAGTTTCACACTTCTCCCTTGGCGGTGCATCCCGGAGTGGCGAAGATGTACCAGGATCTCAGATGACAGCACTGGTGGCCGAGCATGAAGAAAGCTGTGGTAGAGTTCGTTTCACGATGCCTCACCTGCCAGCAGGTGAAGGCAGAGCATCAGGTACCAGCAGGCTTGGTACAGCCCTTGGAGGTCCCGGAGTGGAAGTGGGACGGCATATCTATGGACTTCGTGACTGGACTTCCACGCACTTCCAGAGGTCACGACTCCATTTGGGTGATTGTCGACCGAATCACCAAGTCGGCACACTTCTTACCCATCAGAGAGCAGGGCTCAGTGGAGAGCTTGGGACGTCTTTACGTCCAGGAGATCGTACGGCTTCACGGTGTGCCATCGTCTATCGTCTCCGATCGAGATGCTCGTTTCACTTCCCGGCTTTGGAAGGGGTTGCAGGAGGCGTTCGGGACGCGGCTCCATCTGAGCACAGCCTTCCACCCTCAGACGGATGGTCAGACTGAGAGGACCATACAGACACTCGAGGACATGCTCCGTGCATGTGTTCTCGACTTTGGTCGCAGCTGGGAGGACCACCTACCCTTGGTGGAGTTCGCGTACAACAACAGCTACCACTCCACCATCGGGATGGCACCATACGAGGCGTTGTACGGCAGACCCTGCAGATCACCGTTGTGCTGGACAGACCCTGGGGAGTCAGCACTCGTGGGACCAGAGATGGTCCGAGCCACGACAGAGAAGGTTCAGATCATCCAGGAGAGGATGAGGACAGCTCAGAGCCGACAGAAGTCATATGCTGACAGGAGGCGGAGGCCACTAGAGTTCGAGGATGGCGACCACGTCTTTTTGCGTGTCTCACCTCGACGTGGTTTACGGAGATTTGGCCGAGGCGGCAAGTTGTCTCCACACTTCATCGGGCCTTTCCAGGTCCTCAGAAGGATAGGAGAGGTGGCTTATCGCCTGGCTCTACCACCTCAGTTGCACCGGGTGCACGACGTCTTCCACGTGTCTCAGCTGAGGAGATACGTGCACGACCCGACGCACATCATCGACTTTGGGGAGCTGGACGTGGACGATGGGGAGACTTTTGCGGAGGTCCCAGTGGTGATCGAGGATCGACAGGAGCGGGTCCTACGTGGGCGGTCGATTCCTCTTGTGCGCGTCAGATGGCAGCACGGGAACCTCCAGGAGAGCACTTGGGAGCGGGAGGCTCAGATGCGTGCTCAGTACCCCCATTTGTTCCCCTAGTTTTTGATGTATCTTTACGGGGACGTAAAGCCCTGAGGTGGGAGTAATGTAAATACCCGCAAATTTCAAGGAAATTTTTTTTCTTAATTTTCTTTGGAATTTTGCAAGAGCGCAGCTTCAGACGGCACCTGATTCCGAGGCCCGGTGTGCCCGGAATCAATTTCCGAAGTTTGGCTCGGGTACGTTCAGTGAACGGACGAGTGGGTTTTTCTATCTTTTGAACCGGTGCCCGGAATCGAATTCTGAGGGCACCGATGAAATCGCAGCGCCGGTATTTGCTTAGAAACGCCTCTTCCGGAGTTGCGTTTTCTCAACCATGGTTTTTAAAATTTTGGGCTTTAAGTCGGAAATAAAATAAAGGTTGTGCGACAACTTTATTTTATTTCACTTAAGCCGCTTGGAAGTCACTTGGAAGCCACTTGAACTGAGTTAAAGCGGATAGGGTGCTATCCGGAAATACCTTACCCCTTGGTAGGATATTTGTGAGGTGGGGCCCGCATGAGCCCCTCCGTTTCTTTCGCTAAGTAACGCACCCGCGAAAACCCGTCAAAGTAACTGAAAAGTCAACCGGCGCGTTTTCTTTAATTTCTTAACAGACCATTTAATTGGGCGGTTTATTTCATGAATTAAATGGGTTGTTTCATTCGTTGAATTAATTCAACGAATTTAATGGGTCGTTACTTACGCGTTTGCGTTCGTTGGCGATTTAATAAAATAGACCAACGTGTCTATTTTGGAGGATTACTCTTTATTCTCTGGGCCTCCACCCTCCCCGCGAAGAACGCGAAGAACGCGAAGAACGCGAAGAACGCGAAGAACGCGAAGAACGCGAAGAACGCCGGAACCAAAATTCGACGACGCACACCGTGATCCGCGACGTCGACAAACTTTTTCCGCGACCTTCTTCTTCTTCTTCGGCGCTTCTTCTTCCGCGGCAAACCTACGATCGGCGGTTAAAGGTGAGAATCGAATCTTCTAAATTCTCCCTTTTTATAATTCGATATCAACGGATTTAAATTAATTAAATCCGTTTGATCTTGATCTGGAGATCGTCGGCGCGACTCCTTCCCGCGGTGCGACGAGCGTCTCTTCCGCGACGATCACCAAATCCGCGACGACCTCTCGTCCGACGACGACGACAAGGTAGGGATTTAATTCTTGATGATTCATTCCCGTGTTTTTATTTCTTTTTGAATAAAGAACCGGCATGAATATTTTCAATTAATTAAAATTGAATTGCCGTTTAAAAGAAAAAGAAGTGAACAATTTTTATCTGGATTAAAAATTGTTGTAGCCCCTTTCTCCCGTTGTTTATGACTAACGCGGAGGGTGCGGGTCTAACGAACAAGACCCGACAACCCTCCGCCGATTCTTTTCGTGTGCGGTTTTGGAAAGCGACGATGAACCGTGCGGCAAGGGCGATCCGTTGATCCCGCAGTGAAGATCGGCCCCTGGGAGGAGCAACGGCGCAGACGGGAGAGGAATCGGGCCACCGGAGCAACTCCGTCGGCCCGCGGAAGGCGGCGGCGGCGCGGGTCGCCGGCGCGGCGGCGCCGGCGACCGGGGGCGGCGGCGCCCGGCGCGCCGCCGGAGGATCCGCCGCGGCTCGGCCGCGGCGGCGGCGAACCGTCGGACCGCGTCCGCGGTCCGGCCACCCAACACGCGGCCCGCGCGGGCCGCGTTCCACCTAAGCCGCGGGTCAAATCCGCGGCGCCCCTTGGCCGCTCGGCCGAGGTCGAGCCGGCCGGTCCGGTCGGCCGGGCCGCGCCCAGGCCGGGTCGGGTCGACCCGGTTCGGCCGACCCCCAGGGGGGGTTCGGGCCGGGTCGCCCCGGGCCCAGAACCCCCGTTTTCGGGCCCTCTCATGTCTTTTTCCCATATCTTGGGCCTAGGACCTCCGATTGACGAACCGTCAGCAGCTACGCGATCCTTGGATCGATACGGTCGTTTCGGTATATTACACTCAAGGTTTCGGAAGACTTTGGGTTCGGCCGGGTTGGTTCGTACACAAAACCAACCGGGCCCTCGGAGCGGAAACCCTCATAACTTGAGCTACGGACGTCCGATCGACGTACCGTCAGCTGTGGTAGTTTCCTCTAAGTGAGACGGAACTTTTGGCATACTCCGCCCGAGGATCGGACACAGGCGGAGTACGGTCGGGTTGGTTTTTCCCTAAAAACCAACCGGGCCCCTGGGACGAAAATGTCAATAACTCTCAGACCGAGCGTCCGATTGACGCGCCGTCTGTTGTGTTGAGATCCTGTTGTCGATACGGAACTTTTGGATACATCAACTTCAGACTACGTGTCAGTTGATGTATCAGCCTCTCGGCTCGTGGAGCGGACCCTCCTAAACGAGCTCGCCGTGTGTGGGAACCCTAGCGTTGGCTGTGACTTCGACGACAGAGCAGAGATCCTCCGTGGACTGCGACAACGACAGAGCAGAGATCCTTCGTGGATTGCGGCGACGACTGTGCAGAGATCCTCAGTGGACTGCGTCGACTACTGCACTCAGCGATCCTACGTGGATCAGTGCTACAGGTCCTGTGTGGGCCCGATCCTGTGTGGGTCATTGCCGAGGTTAGTACCTATCGATCCTTCGTGGGTCCGACGACTTAGATGGATCAGTGATCATCTTTGACGTCATCTGAAAAAGTATACCTGGTTGAGCTGAATCTTATGTTACTCTCCTTTGTGGATTGTGTTGAACTATCCTATGTGGATTTACGATTTACTATCTACTCCCCCTGGTGGATTTGAGTCTTGCTTTCCTGTGTGGATCGAGTTGACCTTGAGCTCGAGAGCAGAGCTAGAAATGGGGACTTAGGTATATGTATGGGCATATACCTAAGTCGAGTCAGTTGTTTCTTCGTGGTTGCCCCTTTCTTTTGTGCTATATCCTTTGTGGATTTCGGGAGACCTTCGGGGGTCTCGGGGTCCTTACTGAGTAGTTTATACTCACCCCTGCACGGGCTATGCCCGCACCTTGTTGTGTTGGATGCAGACGACGGACAGCGCTGATCTCGGTTGGGGCGTGGAGCAGGACGGTACCTGGAGGCGGACCACTGGGCGGGACGTGCTCGGAGCGGACGTGGGACCCGAGGAGCCTGGAGGCTATCTATACCCACCCTTCAGGTGGGATTTCCAGTGGACGACACGAGGCCGCCGTCATTTCTTCAGTTGCTGTTCTTTTCCTCTTCAGTTGTACTTTCAGTTGGGCTTTTATTCCGGCCCCCTTTACTTTTCTGCACTTTGTAGTTACTTTCCGCTTGCTGACTCTATGGTGGTTGTTACTTATAAAGGCAATGCCTTCCCTGTTTACCGGGATTTTACGCCTTGGTGCTAGTCGCCAGCCCCTGGCCTATGGAAGGCGGGCTTGGGGTAGTCACGGCACGGGCCCCGAGGTCGGGTCGTGACAACTATATTGGCGGTGGTATGGTGTTCTCATGTGGAACTTCACCCCTCACTTTTTCATAACATTCCTCATCATGGCATTATCAAAATATGTTCCACTATCACTAATGAGAACCTAGGGAACACCGAACTTTCTGAATATATACTTCTTTGTAAAATTGATAACAAAAATTTCCATGTTGTAGGATGTGGCTGTAACACCCCAAGATTTCATAGTGTGTTATTTCTTTAAAATAATACAATAACTTGCACTACACGCAACACCGAGTTCAAGCACACCATGAATTACCAAACAAGCCGTTCAAAAGAGGTTATGAATAGTATTAACTAAATTTTAAACTTTATATAATCCTTATAATTTTAGAATCCATATTATGAGTTTCTTAGACATAATACAAGAACAGATTCATTTTCAGTATTGCACTTTTATCAACTTTTAATAGTGAAACCTTTTTAAATACAATATTTTAAACTTTTTGACTAAATGGGGACATCAAAAAAATTTAAAATGGAACATCCCAAGCTTCCACGGTACGCTTTCCTTTGAATAATACAGTAGCGTGTGTTGTACGCAACTTCGAGTTCTAACACACCACAACCAATCAAACTAGCCGTTATAAATAGTAATACCTACTTTTTGAAATTATATATATTTTATATTTTAGAATGGACTTCATTTTTGGATTCAGAATATATAATTTAGCCTAAGGTGAAATTTTGGTACATTTCGGATAACTTTCATATTTTGATGAATAGTGAAAATTACTAAATTTTAATTAAAAACAACTTTTTTAATCAAAATAATTAATAGTGATAAATTATGAATTTAAGTGGTTTTAAAGTATATTTAGAATATATTTTTACCATTTAATATAATTTTGGTCATTGGACATAATTTAACAATTAAACCAAACATAAACAGGTATCAATCTTTTGATAGTTATTATCTCTTAAAAACAGGCTTTTTGTTTTGACAGCGGGAATTAATTTTAAATTAATTTCTGCCACTTCTGTGTTTTGAATTTATAAAAATGGATTCCATATTTGGAATCAGGATGTTCAAATTGTGTAAATAGGTAACTTTTATTTTTTAGACATTTTGAATAATTACTGCGGTAAAAATTTTATTTACCATGGTTAAGGGTAAATCCGGTAAATAAGGGTTAAAAAATAATATTATAATAATACTAAATTACCCTAAAACGTGTCATAACCTTATTGGTTGATACATGTTCGACCATAGTCATCTTTGGGTCGATTTTGGGACCCCATGGATCTACTTGTAAGTGATAATGACACTTTATTTTAATTAAGTTAAAATGAATACAAAAATGACACAAGCATATATCTTTTAGAAAAACAATTGTTACATATGGTTATATATGTTGTATTTTAGATTATAAATATTCATTAGAAATATAAAAAGATTTCCTACATAATGATATTTTATTTATAATTTTTAGACATTAAATAATTTATTTTATTTATGACACAATGATGATGCAGTAATTACTATAATAGTGAAAAATTAAAATAATTGATATTATAAATACCCAAATAAATATAATATGAAACTTTTAATGAATTAAACTAATTTTATAGGATAATATGATATATTAGTATTGATTTAATTGAATTTGTTCGAAGTAATCAATCTGTTATGAGTTTCACAAAAATCAACTATTGAATAGTGTCAAAATTGACATAAAAGAGTTCTTAAAACAAATATTATATTATTAATTGATATTAAATTCCTAAAAATCTAAGGCTCGGCCAAGAGACTTATATCATTATAGTTTCATCATTAATGGACCACTTGGGGGTCTCTTGGATGTATGTAGTAAGTTTATTAACCATATTATATAAAAATAAAAAGAGACATTGTAAAAGTGAAACTAATTAACTTAGAGTTAAAACTTAAAGATAAGGTTAATATAAGTACCCAGACCTGTCTAAATTCTATTGGTTGAGTTTTTATCGACCCATCCCCACCTTAACCTTTGAATAATAAACTTTGTATTCATTAGAAACCTAATATGAATTTATTATAAATTAATATTTCTAGCTTTTCCAAAGGTGCCCCTCACCCCTCTTATAAAAGGGAACTCCTCCTTCTCATTTCTTCACACCTTAAAAGCCTTTTGGTTCGGCCAAAGTCTGCCCAAATACTCTCCCAAATTCCCTCACTACAACCTAGGGGCCTTAGTTTGATCATAAAGCCAACCTAAGGAGCCCTTTTGATCAAATCAAAAGGAAGAACCCGAAGAAGAGGTAATGATTTCACCACCCTTTTCTAAGTTCATTTCTTCTTCCACTTCTTCTTCCTTTGTTGTTACCATTCTAAAATAATAAATACAGTATCATATATATACTGTGATGTTATTATAAATATGGTACAACCATATTCAGTATTCTATCCACCCTTTGAATAACATGTCACCATACGTGCGTACGTACGGCATACCGTCTCCACGTCGTGGTGTAATTGTTATTCAATATAATATTATTTGTATGGGTATAATAATGATGTGTAACTCATGTAAATAATAAATATAACATGTTAATTATTCTTTATATATGATATACCATCCATTTATATATTATTTTAATATCAAAAGAATGATATTGTCGCTCGTGCGTACGTACGGACTACCGTCTCCACGAACGCGATGAGATTCATTCTCCATCGTATCCATTCAAGTATAATTATCATTTGATGATTTAAAAAATGATGTTTAAAGACTTGATATCATTCTGGATATGAATAATATAAAACCTATCCTTTACAAACATGTCTTACGTAACAAAACATATAAAAGAAAACAAGTAAGCTAACACCCGAAACAACGATAATACTAAGATATTATTATCAAATCAATATTAAAAGATCATATATGATATCATATTAATATATATGATTCTTTTATAATTTAATAACAATTATTTCAATATTATACAGGAGGTTAACCTACCCCAACCAAGTAAAAGTACAAGGTAAGGGATTTTCTTATCTCACATTCAATTCCGTGAGATTTCCATTATTCGCCACTAAATTATTGAAAGTGGTGTATTGTGTACTGGAATTTGATATATATTATCATGATTATCTTTATATTCATGTTATTCTGTAAATAATTTGGTGGTTATTAACTTTTGTCCATATGACTCAGTTGATTAACATGGTAAGGGGGTTTCATCTCACTCTTTATTTCCGTGAGATTCATGCCATATTTCCACTATTATCTTTTGTGTGGTGTATGTACTACCCATAATTGTATTATTTGTGTAATACACTTTACCTTATGTGTATTTACATTTTCATTGTATGATACCTATTTCATGGGTTGTATGTTTCATAAGTTACCAAATTGATAAGGGTTTACTTCACAATCTCTTTAGTATCTGAGGTTGTCTTTACGTAAGTATCTACAGGGACATATTTACTATCCATGTTCATATTTCATAAAAGAGTTTTCAAAGGGATTATTTCTAAGGGAACTTTTACTAAAACATCATTTTAAATGTTTTAAATATTTGTTCTTCTAAATCATCCTCATTTATGTCCACGTTTTCAAAATGGTTTGTAAGGATTTATTTATATGAAAATGAATGTTTTAAAAGTGTTAATTCCATTCAAAAGTTTCAAAGTGGTATGGGACACTTTGATCCAAAAATGTATTTAAATGCCTTACTTTCTAAATTGTGTAACATTAAAATGTTTTCATGAAAAAGGGATATTTCTCTCAATAATTTTTAAAAAAACATTTTCATCTATGTCAACATCCTTTGATGGATTTTAAGATTATTTGAAGTTGATTTATTATGATATAAACTTCCATATTGTAATGAATTTTTGTGATATGTTTGACTGTAGATGTGTCATTCATGGTTTATGAGTAAAGTATTGACATTTCTTATGCTAGTTCCAATAAGAATGTTTATGTTATATTTCAACCTTTACTTCATATGAATGTGTTGGACAAGTATGTTCCAGGTTGGGGACTAGTTGAAGTAAGCCCTCCAGGTTGGGGACTGGTAAAAGTAAGCCCTCCAGGTTAGGGACTGGTAAAAGTAAGCCCTCCGTTTTGGTCTCCGGTTATTAGAGGCACTCCGGGTTGGTGTCCGGTTATTAGAGGCACTCCGGGTTGGTGTCCGGTTATTAGAGGCACTCCGGGTTGGGTTCCGGTTACAGTTAGCCCCAAGGTCTTGGGACGAGGCCTTGAAATGAAATTAAAGTTTAGCATTATGCATTCCATCATTATGAAAGTTGTTATTGATTTTGCATGTGATTATTCGATTAGTAGAATATCCATGTGAATAAGTAAATGGCATTATTTCATTTTACTTTTTCCATACTATGTTGAAGTTCAAGTTTAAAAGTCTTTTTTTTAGTAATGCATTGCCTTAAATGTTTATGCTTATTTTGAATGTTCCGATATATTGTTATCCTTACTGGGCATTTGAGCTCACCCCTTTTCTTTGTTTATTTTCCCCAGGATGTGAAGAAGTAAGTTATGAATGACCTACAGGGATATTATGAGGGGATAATAGTGTGGACTGTGGAGATATTATGTTGTTGTAGTAGTTTTTCATTTTATGATGTAATGTAAAACTTATGAATATATCTAGTGTTTCCAAGGCTACTAAACCAATCGGTCTTTCAAGATTTGATCTTTCTTGTGATCATGCCAATGTTATGTAATAATGCACCGACTCTAGGTAACTGGGGTCGGGGCGTTACAGTTGGTATCAGAGGAAGTTTAGTACAAACCTTGGAAGCTAGATTTAGATAAACTCTGATTAGATCACGTATACCTAAGATGAACTTTGAGGATTAGTATAGAAGAACTTCCTAGAATTTTGGTATTGTAGAGATTTTGTGAGTTTTCTGAGCAATACATCCCTGTCTGGATACGAGCAGGTAGAGGCGGCTCTGGCACAGATGTAACTAGGGGTAAAACCCGAAAACACCGCTTTGAGCTAGACTTGAACGGAAACTGGTGCACGACAACGGGCCTTGCTGCACTCTTGGTTACGACACTCCCGGGGGATATGCTTAGGATAACTCTCATTTTCTTTACAAATCATTATGAAGGGTTTATGAGTATATCCTTCTTCAAAGGAGACATTTTTATGATTATGGATTATATCCATAAACTATTTAATTTATGTTATGTGTTTTAAAAGTTTGGGATTAGGTATTGTTATTCATAAACTAATCTAGTGTATGCCAATGTTTAGAAATGGCGCCTAGTAGAAGGAATGAGAACTCCAGCAATGCACATGATACAAAGAGAAAGAAGGATCATATATTTTATGGTCTTAAGCCAGAATTTACAAGAGAAATAGTCTCGCATGTATTATCATCATATGAAGAAATAATATCATGTGTTGATAAGATAAGTAAAGAGTTTACTGAGTCCTATGGCTTTGAAGGGAAACAAGAGAAGAAAAGGGTGGAAGAGAGAAAGATGGATAAAGGGAAGAGGAAAAAGAAGAATTTTCCCATATGTGGTAACTGTGGAAATAAACACCCTGGAACTTTCCTGAAAGGAATGGGAGTTTGTTATAAGTGTAGAGGAAAAGGGCACAAAGTACGTGACTGCAAGGGTAATAAAATGGTTTCAAATGTAAAATGCTTCATTTGCAAGGGGTTTGGACACTATGCGAACCTATGTCCCAGTCATCAGAATATGCCGCAAATGATGTTATTGGATAATAATCAAGTTATGATACTACCACAGATAAAGAGGAATGATTAGAGTTCTTATGTTGATTATGTCAATTGAGTGTTGTATCAACAATGTACTTGTTATAATAATTATGGAGTATATAAGGATTGTACTGCAGTACTATTTCATTAAGGACTTGAGATTGTGTGGAACAAAGAAAGGTGACTCAACAGCAGGATAAATTTTTGGAAAATATATGGTTGAGAGAATGATAAACCATAATATAGTTCTGATACCGAGTTAGTGATTTTGGAATAATACATGATTGTTTTGGATAAATTATATTGGATATTCTTGACTACCTTGGAACTGATTAATTATCTGTATATTCCATTATTGTTGGGGTTTAAAACATTTTTGGATTGATGAGGTATATCCAGCATTCTATATGGAATAAGGGAGCATGGATGTAATCAATAAGGAATATGGTAATTCAGGATGTTTCAGTGTATTAAAAGAATACATGATGAAGGTATTCATATGCTATTACGTGGTAAAAAGGATCTACATTATGTTTAACTTCCTTATAAATGTTGGACTGTGAGTTTGGTCAGAAATATTTTGGATAAATTCTAGTTTGAGATTAATTTTGGATTGCCATAAAAGGACAACCCGGAGGTCGGGCGGCAACCCGTCGCGTCCAGCAAGGCCGCGAGACTTGAACCCGCAACCGAAGGGCGACAAGGGTGTATCACCTACCACTGGCCCAAGAGATGTCCTGGATTAAATAATGTAGTTTTTTTTTAAAAGATCTGGTAGATGAATTATAAATTCGTTTATTTTGGAACCCTGTACGAATAGTATAAATAGAATTTTTTTTATGAGTGAAAGATGAGTTTGTGGTAGAAATTTATTAATGGACAAAACTCTAATTATAAAGTAAGTATATCTCCTTATGATCTTATCCAATCTCATAAATAAATTCATCAACATTAAGAAAAGAAACTTAGAACAAAAATGTTGTCCTAGATGGTACCTTAAATCATCACTAATTTATGGCTTTGGGATTGTTGGCCTTTTCATAGCCATGTTCTCTTCCACTCTCCATCAGATAATTGATGGTTAGATTCCTCTTACATATCCATATTTTCCTACATGGAAACCTAGTATGTGTTATTTTCGGTAATCTTCATACTTTCCACTCTTTATTTTAAATAGAGGCCTCATTAATTCATTTTTCGATGTGGGATTTCAACTAAGATATTTTGAAATGTCAAAAATGTGTTATCCTAATACCCTATATTTTTTTGAACCGATGGTATTTCAAATCATCATAGATTGATGAGTTTAAGGTCCTCAATTTTTTACTTGTTTGTGATTGATGACCTCAATCACTACCTATAAATATTTACGTTTTTCCTCCAATTATATGTCTCTAATTGCCACCAATGTTCTCCTAATCGAGATCATAATTTGGTGGTGACCCTTTCATTTCTCATTTCCTCATATTAAGACTAAATTTTAGTAACCAAATTTCCGATGAGGGTTTTCCCACAAAGATATTTTTTATTTTCAACCTTTTATTTTCGAAGAACAATTTCAAATTGCGAGGACGCAATTTATTGAAGGAGGGGAGAATGTAACACCCCAAGATTTCATAGTGTGTTATTTCTTTAAAATAATACAATAACTTGCACTACACGCAACACCGAGTTCAAGAACACCATGAATTACCAAACAAGCCGTTCAAAAGAGGTTATGAATAGTATTAACTAAATTTTAAACTTTATATAATCCTTATAATTTTAGAATCCATATTATGAGTTTCTTAGACATAATACAAGAACAGATTCATTTTCAGTATTGCACGTTTATCAACTTTTAATAGTGAAACGTTTTTAAATACAATATTTTAAACTTTTTGACTAAATGGGGACATCAAAAAAATTTAAAATGGAACATCCCAAGCTTCCACGGTACGCTTTCCTTTGAATAATACAGTAGCGTGTGTTGTACGCAACTTCGAGTTCTAACACACCACAACCAATCAAACTAGCCGTTATAAATAGTAATACCTACTTTTTGAAATTATATATATTTTATATTTTAGAATGGAATTCATTTTTGGATTCAGAATATCGAATTTAGCCTAAGGTAAAATTTTGGTACATTTCGGATAACTTTCATATTTTGATGAATAGTGAAAATTACTAAATTTTAATTAAAAACAACTTTTTTAATCAAAATAATTAATAGTGATAAATTATGAATTTAAGTGGTTTTAAAGTATATTTAGAATATATTTTTACCATTTAATATAATTTTGGTCATTGGACATAATTTTACAATTAAACCGAACATAAACAGGTGTCAATCTTTTGATAGTTATTATCTCTTAAAAACACGCTTTTTGTTTTGACAGCGGGAATTAATTTTAAATTAATTTCTGCCACTTCTGTGTTTTGAATTTAGAAAAATGGATTCCATATTTGGAATCAGGATTTTCAAATTGTATAAATAGGTAACTTTTATTTTTTAGACATTTTGAATAATTAATGCGGTAAAAATTTTATTTACCATGGTTAAGGGTAAATCCGGTAAATAAGGGTTAAAAAATAATATTATAATAATACTAAATTACCCTAAAACGTGTCCTAACCTTATTGGTTGATACATGTTCGACCATAGGAATCTTTGGGTCTATTTTGGGACCCCATGGATCCACTTATAAGTGATAATGACACTTTATTTTAATTAAGTTAAAATGAATACAAAAATGACACAAGCATATATCTTTTAGAAAAACAATTGTTACATAGGTTTATATATGTTGGATTTTAGATTATAAATATTCATTAGAAAGATAAAAATATTTCCTACATAATGATATTTTATTTATAATTTTTAGACATCAAATAATTTATTTTATTTATGACACAATAATGATGCAGTAATTAATATAATAGTGAAAAATTAAAATAATTGATATTATAAATACCCAAATAAATATAATATGAAACTTTTAATGAATTAAACTAATTTTATAGGATAATATGATATATTAGGATTGATTTAATTGACTTTTTTCGAAGTAATCAATCTTTTATGAGTTTCACAAAAATCAACTATTGAATAGTGTCAAAATTGACATAAAAGAGTTCTTAAAACAAATATTATATTATTAATTGATATTAAATTCCTCAAAATCTATGGTTCGGCCAAGAGACTTATATAATTATAGTTTCATCATTAATGGACCACTTGGGGGTCTCTTGGATGTATGTAGGAAGTTTATTAACCATATTATATAAAAATACAAAGAGACATTGTAAAAGTGAAACTAATTAACTTAGAGTTAAAACTTAAAGATAAGGTTAATATAAGTACCCAAACCTGTCTAAATTATATTGGTTGAGTTGTTTTCGACCCATACCCACCTTAACCTTTGAATAATCAACTTTGGATCCATTATAAACCGAATATGAATTTATTATAAATTAATATTTCTAGCTTTTCCAAAGGTTCCCCTCACCCCTTTTATAAAAGGGCACTCCTCCTTCTCATTTCTTCACACATTCAAAGCCTTTTTGTTCGGCCAAACTCTGCCCAAATACTCTCCAAACTTCCCTCACTACAACCTAGGGGCCTTAGTTTGATCATAAAGCCAACCTAAGGATCCCTTTTGATCAAATCAAAAGGAAGAACTCGAAGAAGAGGTAATGATTTCACCACCCTTTTCTAAGTTCATTTCTTCTTCCACTACTTCTTCCTTTGTTGTTACCATTCTAAAATAATAAATCCAGTATCATATATATACTTTGATGTTATTATAAATATGGTATAACCATATTCAGTATTCTATCCACCCTTTGAATAACATGTCACCATACGTGCGTACGTACGGCTTACCGTCTCCACGTCGTGGTGTAATTGTTATTCAATATAATATTATTTGGATGGGTATAATAATTATGTGTAACTCATGTAAATAATAAATATAACATGTTAATTATTCTGTATATATGATATACCATCCATTTATATATTATTTTAATATCAAAAGAATGATATTGTCGCTCGTGCATACGTACGGACTACCGTCTCCACGAACGCGATGAGATTCATTCTCCATCGTATCCATTCAAGTATAATTATCATTTGATGATTTAAAAAATGATGTTTAAAGACTTTATATCATTCTGGATATGAATAATATAAAACCTATCCTTTACAAACATGTCTTACATAACAAAACATATAAAATAAAACAAGTAAGCTAACACCCGAAAAAACGATAATACTAAGATATTATTATCAAATCAATATTATAAGATAATATATGATATCATATTAATATATATGATTCTTGTATAATTTAATAACAATTATTTCAATATTATACAGGAGGTTAACCTACCCCAACCAAGTAAAAGTACAAGGTAAGGGATTTTCTTATCTCACATTCAATTCCGTGAGATTTCCATTATTTGCCACTAAATTGTTGAAAGTGGTGTATTGTGTACTGGAATTGGATATATATTATCATGATTATCTTTATATTCATGTTATTCTGTAAATAATTTGGTGGTTATTAACTTTTGGCCATAAGACTCAGTTGATTAACATGGTAAGGGGTTTTCATCTCACTCTTTATTTCCGTGAGATTCATGCCATATTTACACTATTATCTTTTGTGTGGTGTATGTACTACCCATAATTGTATTCTTTGTGTAATAAACTTTACCTTATGTGTATTTACATTTTCATTGTATGATACCTCTTTCATGGGTTGTATGTTTCATAAGTTACCAAATTGATAAGGGTTTACTTCACAATCTCTTTAATATCTGAGGTTGTCTTTACGTAAGTATCTACAGGGACATATTTACTATCCATGTTCATATTTCATAAAAGAGTTTTCAAAGGGATTATTTCTAAGGTAACTTTTACTAAAACATCATTTTAAATGTTTTAAATATTTATTCTTCTAAATCATCCTCATTTATGTCCACGTTTTCAAAGTGGTTTGTAAGGATTTATTTATATGAAAATGAATGTTTCAAAAGTGTTAATTCCATTCAAAAGTTTCAAAGTGGTATGGGACACTTTGATCCAAAAATGTATTTAAATGCCTTACTTTCTAAATTGTGTAACATTAAAATGTTTTCATGAAAAAGGGATATTTCTCTCAATAATTTTTAAAAAAACATTTTCATCTATGTCAACATCCTTTTATGGATTTTAAGATTATTTGAAGTTGATTTATTATGATATAAAACTTCCATATTGTAATGAATTTTTGTGATATGTTTGACTGTAGATGTGTCATTCATGGTTTATGAGTAAAGTATTGACATTTCGTATGCTAGTTCCAATAAGAATGTTTATGTTATATTTCAACCTTTACTTCATATGAATGTGTTGGACAAGTATGTTCCAGGTTGGGGACTAGTTGAAGTAAGCCCTCCAGGTTGGGGACTGGTAAAAGTAAGCCCTCCAGGTTAGGGACTGGTAAAAGTAAGCCCTCCGGTTTGGTCTCCGGTTATTAGAGGCACTCCGGGTTGGTGTTCGGTTATTAGAGGCACTCCGGGTTGGTGTCCGGTTATTAGAGGCACTCCGGGTTGGGTTCCGGTTATAGTTAGCCCCAAGGTCTTGGGACGAGGCCTTGAAAAGAAATTAAAGTTTAGCATTATGCATTCCATCATTATGAAAGTGGTTATTGATTTTTCATGTGATTATTCAATTAGTAGAATATCCATGTGAATAATTAAATGGCATTATTTCATTTTACTTTTTCCATACTATGTTGAAGTTCAAGTTTAAAAGGCTTTTGTTTTAGTAATGCATTGCCTTAAATGTTTATGCTTATTTTGAATGTTCCGCTATATTTTTATCCTTACTGGGCATTTGAGCTCACCCCTTTTCTATGTTTATTTTCCCCAGGATGTGAAGAAGTAAGTTATGAATGACCTGCAGGGATATTATGAAGGGATAATAGTGTGGACTGTGGAGATATTATGTTGTTGTAGTAGTTTTTCATTTTATGATGTAATGTAAAACTTATAAATATATCTAGTGTTTCCAAGGCTACTAAACCAATCGGTATTTAGAGATTTGATCTTTCTTGTGATCATGCCAATGTTATGTAATAATGCACCGACTCTAGGTAACTGGGGTTGGGGCGTTACAGTGTCAGTAGGTTCCACCCATTTAGAAACATAATCCACACATACCGAAATGTAATTTTTCTTGTACAATGGTAGAAACGACCCTACGAAGTCAAATCACACACATAAAATATTTCAAATTCTATAATTAGGTGTTGAGTAATCTTAACTCTTCTCTATAAATTTTATATCTACTGGCCCTTATCATGCCATTCCACAAAGTGTCGGGCATCCTTATGCATGTTTCTCAAAAAGGATATAGATTGTAAGATCTTTCTTATTTTGTCGTTCGGTCCATGATGACCTCCACCAGAAGATGAATGGATAAATTCTAGGACACCATTGATTTCATCCTTAGGAAAAAATCATAGAATGATGTCATCTTCACACAAACAAAAGATCAATGGATCTTCCCAAAAATATTTCATCACTTCTGACTGAAAATCAATTCTTTGTTGGTAAGAAATATCATGATTAAGAACTCCCATTTCAAAATAATTGGAAATTTCATTGAAACATGGATGGTGGCAGCAGCTACTGAGAATATTTTTTTCATCTGTAAAGACTTTCTTGATTTCTTTGTCTTATTCCATTTCTGAGTGAGGCAATTCCAAGCAAGAGAGATGATCGGCAAACAAATTTTCACTACCCTTCTTATCAAATATTTCCATATCAAAATCTAGGAGATGAATTACCAAATGAATCAACTTTGTATTTTCATATTTCTTGTTTAATAGGTACTTGAGTGCTACATGATCAGTATAAATGATGAATTTGGATAGAACCAAGTATGATCAAAATCTATTGAAGGAAAAAATACCACTACCAGTATCTCTTTATTTGTCTTAGTGTAATTAATTTTGGATTCATTCAAAGCATGACTTTCATAGTAAATAGGCTGTAAAATTCAATCAATCCACTTCCCCATTACTTCTCCCACTACATAATCACTAGAATTGTACATATGACTAAACTAATCATCCCAGTTTGGATCAATCATGATCAGAGATTCCACCAATATCTATTTTAAAATATGAAATTCCCTAACACAATTTTCATTGAATTCAAATATTGCATCCTTTGAAATAATATTATTTCATGGTTGACCTATCTTTGAAAAATCTTGCACAAACCATCTATAAATTCCAACATTCCCTAGAAAGATCTGTATTTCATGAACAGGAGTAGGAATGGGATTATTTTCTATCACATATATATTTTTAGGATCTAATTCTATTTTATTCTTAAATATTTAGTTGTCTAACACAATACAACTTTGCACCATAAAATTGAATTTTTCCCATTTCAAGACCAAATTTGTTTTCTGTCACTATTCTTGCACCATTTCCAAGTGTTTCAACCATGTTTTAAATGAATTTCCATAGACATAAAATTCATCCATGAAATCTTCTAGAATATACTCCACCATGTCCTAGAATATAGATAACATATATCATTGGAAGTTGGATGTATAGTTACACATACCAAATGACATATGATGGTGGGAAAATTTTCTATATGGGCAGGTAAAGGTTTTCTTCTCTTAATCTTCAAGGGTAATAAAAATCATTTTATATCCTGAATAACCATCTAAGAAGTAGTAAAATTATTTCCCCACCGATCACTCCAACATTTAATCCTTCAATGGAAGGGGGAAGTGGTCCTTACTTATGGAATCATTGAGATTTCTGTAATCAACTCATACTCTCCATCCTATAATAGTACAATTCATGATTTGATCATTTTTATCATTTGATATCATGGTGATACCCCCCCCCCTTTGGGTACCACGTGTAAGGGGTTGACCAACGGACTTCTAGAAATTGGGTATATAATTATGGAATCTAGTAACTTGATCACTTCTCTTTTCACCACCTCCTTCATTAGATGATTCAACCATCATTTTGGTTGTCGATATGGTTTATCCCCTTCTTCCATAAGTAACTTGTGGGTATATACGGTTGGACTAATTCTTTTAAGATCATCTATCATCCAACCAATTTCTTACTTTCTTCTTTTAAGAACCTGAAAATTGAACTCTCTTATTCTTGTGAGAGGTATACATTTATAATTATAAGGATTGTATCCTTATCACCCAAATATCTATACTTCATAGATGATGGAAGAGGCTTTATCTCTAACTGTGAAGACTTATGAAATGAAGGCATGATGGGTTCAACTTCGTATCTAAACTATCTGGAATTACTGCTCACTAAAAATAATAACCACACTAGCTTGTAATATATTAAAGGTCCTCATATTTATGTTCAGGTTGAATTTTCACTAAATTAAACTCATTGACAAAGGAAAAACAATGTACATCAAATTCTGGGCATTCAACATGATCTTTAACAATTTATAAGGCATAGAAGTCCTCATTCCCCACAAATAAGGATTTTCTGACAGCATTAAGAACATTATAGAATACTATTTTATACCTTATTTGGAAGATTAATTCACCTTGATGAACATCAATTAAAGCATTACATGTATCTAGATAGGGTATCCCCAAAATTATTAGAACTTCTTCATCTTCCTCCATGTCAAGGATAATGAAATCATCTAGAATAATTAACTTCTCAAACTTCACTAACACATCTTCAATAATCCCCTTATAATATTTAATTTATTTATAATACTATTGTATTTCTACATAATTGGGATTTAATTCATTCAGTCCTAGCTTCTTGAAAACTTCAAATGGAATTAAATTCACACTAGCCCCCAAGTCACAAAGGGCCTTCCCAAATTCACAAGATTTAATAGTACATGTAATAGAGAAACTCTTGAGGTCTTGAATATTTGGATGAACTGAATATTACACCACCGTGGAGCACTCCTTATTGATGGAGATGGTACTCAAATCCTCTATTTTCCTTTTTTGGAAAGAATTCCCTTAATTAACTTTTTATATATCATTTTTTGATTCAATTCCTCTACAAAGGGTATACTGATGTGTAGGTTCTTAAAAACCACCATGAATCTTCTAAAATTCTAGTCCAGTTTCTTCTGCTTTAGTTCTTCTGGAAAGGGAAAGGTGGGTTCATAAGGATTGATCGCCACCTTTTCTTTATAATGCATGGTCCCCTTCCCTTTTGATGTCTCTTTGTGTGCAGAAAGATCCTCTTTTCAGTTTCTTTCTCCAAAGAGGGTAAAATTTTATTTTGATTTTCAACTTCAACCCCCCTTGTTTTTTAGTCACTTGGTGAGGTAGGTTATTCAAACTCCCCATCAATATTGCATTATCCACCTCCCATTGATTTCTCTCTGTGTTATACTGTAGTGTGTCTAGTTGCCTTGTACAGAATTGATTTTCTAGTTGTTCAATCTAGTTATTGAGACTACAAATCGATTCTTATTGGTTTTGAAATATCATTTCAGTAATAGTGATTAATTTGGAAATCATTTATTCTAAATTAGATGGTTTTTATAGGTGAGGATTAGAATTAATAACTTTTTTCTATTGTGGTTATTGAAAATTTTGCACCAGATGATTGTTTTGATAACCTTGTTATTGGTATGACCCTTTTTGGAACTAAATTTCATATTGTTGTCTCAGATATGGATTTTGGTATTACTGTTTTCCATAACCAGGTGGATTTTGATGTCATGGATGAGTATTTTTTGTTCCTATCCCCAACCCATATTTTTATTATATTTCCATAAAGGGTTTTGGTATTGAGGGAACATGTTGGGCCTTTGGTTCTTAGAAACATAATTTACTTCACTTGTTGATGGGTCGACACTTAACCTCGAGTATTCACTCATTATGTGGTTGTAACCACATTCACTTCAAGCTGTATGGTTTAATTATTTAACTTGTAATGTTTCTTTCAAATTTAAAGCATCAATATTTTCACAAACCAAGACAGGTTTCCATCTGACCAGATGCCTGACCCAGTCTGTGGCATGGCCCGAAAAGTGTTCTTGATCTCCAAGGGATGGAAACTAGTGTCTGGGTATTGATAACTTGATTTAGAAATTATTTTACCCAATTATATATACATAAACACCCAACAAGAAAAATCAAAACAAAATTTAAAATGTACAACCAAACATGGTATAATAAATTTTCCAAATTAAAGTTTATAACCTAGACCAAAACCTAAAAATACAACAATAGAAGGAGACTAAATCTATATCCCAAACCTCCATGAAATAATAGAAGCCACATCCTCAATCCACCACTATTATGATCCAAAAAATAAGACCTCTAGGAACCCAAACTTTCATCATGGTATACAGGGTATTTACCTAAATTAAACATACAACAAGATCTACATACACCCAAAGGTGTATGTAGGGTCTGAGCCAAATCCTAGTAGGATGAACCCCAAAATAATCATTACATTCTATAACATTTAAAGATAAACCAACATGAAAATTTATGTAAAATCATTGAAAATTTTTCTTTAAAGAAAATGTTTCAAGGAAAACCATGTTCAAGGGAAACACTATAAAAAGAAACCATTTTTTCAGGGAAGCATTTTAAGAACAACACTTTTAAAGATAACATTTGAGAAGGAAAATTTTATCAAATAAACTTACCTTAACATATAACACACTCAAGTTCCACCATATACCAATGGATGAAACCTCATCGTATAAGTCTCATGTCACAAGAGGACATCATTGGTAAATTCATAAGGTTAATCTAGCTCGAGTAAGACACTAGAACCTCGAACCTTTGTGAAACATGATATAGTAACCAAAACTGTTAGTTGCCTCATGCATAAGCCTCTAGATAGGAGAAACATCCAAAATTCTAGTGGTGATCAATCATCATAGTTTAGTTGGTATTGTAATCATCAATCTAGTTAAGTGTAACTGGGACTTTCCTCTTTTATATCACTAGTGTACTAGTTCTAGTATTCCCACCTAAATACTCGAGATTCCCTTGTGCTCAATACCATTCCACATATTACAAAAATTATCACATTTCCAAATAATTTCCATGCATCCCATCCATTTTTACAAATGAACCACTTTTCATTTCACACACACCAAACCATTTAAGGATTACAATTTGACACTATTTAAATAATTCAAGGAATCCATTTTTAAAACATTATAAGAAAAGAACATATTTATTTTAACCATGTCCATGGGCCAATCCCCCTTTTCAAATCCACGCACACAAATAAACTTCACTTAAATCAAGCTTCCCAACATTTAATCAATTCTCAAGTAAAACTAAAGTGCACCACATGGGAACCATCATGCCATAAGAACCCATTTACTTTTAATTACTCAATCTAAATAAATTCACACCTTAGGTTCCTTGAGAAACACATTTTTCACTTTAAATACAACGTAAAAAATCCCTTTTAGGAAACATGATAATGGAACATACCCAAAATATAACCATTTTCCCACATAAAATACATTTTCGCCACATATATAGGTCAAAGCACTTGAAATATAATTTTCATTCCATACAATTTATCTTTAAAAGAGGAATAAATACACAAAAAATAAATTTGAACCCATCTATAAATGCTAAAGCATGGAACCACCTACCTTGAACCTAGAAGCTTCTGAAAAAAGGTGTGAAACTACCATCGCACCTCAAACAAACCCCAAAAAAAGAATATATTAGGCCAAAGATACCATTATTAGACCCTAAAAAATAAGATCTGACCCTAAAAATAAGGTCCTAACCATTGGTGAAAAACAAACTCAATGAAACCAGAAGAAAAACCTATATTGAGAGAAGAAAACAGGGGATAAGATGGATTACCCAAATAATTGAGCAGAAATCGCACCAAAAATCCACCAAGGAGGATCCTAAGGGAGAGGAGAAGAGGGGAGAGACACACGTAGGAAAAAATCCTATGTGGGGTGATAGAGGGGTGTTTGGAGGGTTAAAATATGATAGATAGAGAGAAACCCTTAAATTTTAATAATCTTTCAGGTCTCATGGTTAGTCTACATGGTTTGTCAAACCGTGCAGCCACCGTGCGATTGCCTCTACCAAGGGGGACACCAACTGCATAGTTTATCCACATAGTATGACTTACCATGGATAACTCATGTGTTCACTTCTAGCCATGACCCTGACCTACATCACGGTTCTTAGGTTTAGGTGCATGGTAGTGCACTGGCTGTGCGATATCCACTGCCTTGACTTGCAGATACCTCACGTTTACCTAGGCAGGGTGCACGATTACTGCTAATTATGGACCAACTGTGAGATACGGTCTAACCATCACAAAATTTTCATTTTTCTCAAAAAACTCAAAGGGAACCGGATGGAATATTCCAAACCAAGGATAGAAGGAAATAATACCCCCAAAAAATCAAACCTGTCACACCAAATTCCTGAGAGAATAATTGAGAACCCGACCCAAACCAAAACAAATATGAATTCAAAAACCCAAGTGTGACAATTCTCCCAACCATAATTCTTTCCACCCCTGTAAATCCATCCCAAGGTTGATTATAAAACAAGAACTGGTAATCTTTCTCAGCTCAAGGATATTCCCGATGAATGATAAAAAAGAAGAAGGAAAGAATAATAGAAGCAAGAAATATTTTTACAAACTGAACTTGAGAGACCAAAATGGACTCCCCGCTATGTGCCACCTTCCCCCAAAAGTTGGAACACCCCCAAATGATCGATCAAAATAAAAGTAATTTCCACAATGCATAATCTGATATCTCGAGACAAAACACATTAAGAAATTCCAAAGAAGATTAGTCCACCTACCCGAGACGAGAAAAGGAACCCAAAACACACTTTAATGGACACTTCCACAACCTCATTTCAACAAAATTGTTGGGTGAACTTAAACACAAACTTTTACTCAAGAAAGTAGCTTAAGTTTATATATCTCTAAATGAGACTACCTATCAGCAATCCAACACTAGGAATGAAGATGAATTACTGACATGGGGATGCCCGAATGGACTCCCCACCATTAGAAATGAACCAACACTCAAGATGAGACCGAAATACCAACACAATGAGGCTCGAACGAATTCCCAGCCATAAGGATTAGGATAACATCAATTTATTCTTGATTAATTTTGTATAGACCCATGGTGGATCTTCCCACCATTAGAATTAACCATCCCACTGACTAGCATAAACTGATGATAGAAACACGTCATGGGATGACTTAGGAGCTTCTCACACAACCCAATATCCCACCACAAGGGACCCAACCTAAGAAATTACAAACTAAATAGGATACAAAACTCCCAAGGGAATTACTATCCTCATATGATCCCAAATAAAAACTTAAATCAAAACATACTTACAAGGTCATTCATACATAGACAACCACATGGAGAGTTGCACCCACAAGGGTACAAGCACTGAGATTCAAGAAAAAGAGATAACCACACCTCTTTATAACCATGGAGGAAATATTCCATCCATGTATCTCACAATGAATAAACAGGGTCTCCATGTCCATTTCCATCAAACAGGACCATTTGGAATGGAACGGCCACATAGGAGGTTTAAATTGTCTTCATATCCCACACTGAGGCAGAAGTTAGACTAAGATCCCTTACACCACTAGGGGTTCCTGACTACATTCTAGATTCACTCTAGGACCTATGGTTAGTGCTATGTTGATTAAAGAATCTCCTACCTCGTAGTCATATATTGAAAACCCCTAATTGAAACTTTTCATACTAGTGCTATAAGAAATCATACCACACTTTTGACAAATCCCATATAACACAAAATTCCATAAGACCAACTTTTCCTTAGCATATAATTTCACCGTGATGAGAACTCAGAAGATGAACACGCATCATTTCTTTCCACCTCGATTAAGAAACAATGAAATAAAGACCACTCAGAAAAACAACTTCATTCAGAATAGAGAATTTCATAATTCCTTGAAATAAAAACACTTCTATTAAAACATAAGTTCTCAAAATATTCCACAACATCTACATTTTCATTTAAAAGAGAACATAACTCTAAAAGACACCACCGAACATGACCCTTGCGACCGATAGAAACATTACAAGGAGAGGGACCTTTAACCGAGTCCCAAGTAGCACATGATTTCTGCAAACTTCCACAATAGCCTCTTATGACCAAACTTGCCACACTAGTGTCCTAGAATGAACCCTTTATTAGAAAAAACCAATGAAAGGTCCAAAGTCCCTTTAAGATAGTATCTGTCACTAATAACCCTGACCACTTTCCACTCTCGTCATTGGAATTTCCTTCACTGCTTTCAGGTAGGACCATAAAGCCTAAAGATTCTTGACTTCACCTTCAACGACTCATAGAACTCAAGAAACTATAATTTTTTTCAACTTCTTCCACATCCACTCTTCTTATTTGAGAGGTTTCACTTAACCAAAACATAGGAGAGGAAGATTAATCTTCTAAAATTCAAGTATAGAGTCTTTACATTGATCAACTAGAAGGTCTTCTAATGGTGGATCACACATGGACACACTTAAAATATGTATCGATTCTTTATGGGGGTGTACACTAGCCAATAAAGAAACCAAGGACCCAATAAAACTAGTTCATCAGCCAAAATGTACCACAAACAAAAACCAAACACATAGAAGAAACAAATTAAGGGCTTCCCAACCCATCAATAAGAACACCCTAACAATTGTTTCCAAATCTATCATACCAACATATCACAATCTTAAAATACCCTCCAAGTAAAGAGAGTTTTAAATCTCAAAACACCTCACAATAACATTCCCAAAATAAAAAAATACACACCACACCATTTCATTAAAATAACATTTTAAAAATAAAATGCTATTGGTGGGTTTCACATTCACCAATGGTATCTCGTGGGGTCTCATACATGAATCTCTCTTCCCATACCTGGAACCCATCCACTTTTCCACACATAACACATGCATGTGGTCACCCATGAGAATACCAAAGATCAAAAAAATCTTTTCCACTTTCCAAAACAAAAAATTCAACCCACACTTCCATTTAAAATCCCATGAATTCTCTTTTTAAACTATACACATCATTTCCAAAAACATAATTCCATTTCAAAAAAAATAAATTCCACAAAAAACACCATTCCATCATTAACCACTTTTTTAAAATTCTTCCATCCTTCCAAAAAAAATTCCTAAACCCTTTTAAAAATGAATTTCCATTTCCTAAGCAATCAACTTTTAATAAACCACAAAATTTGGTCATAAAATCCACTTTCAATAAACTCATACCATTTACTCAAAACCATTTCATAAGAATACACCTTTTTAAAATATTTATTCAAAACAATATTTTGAAAATCCATTTTCCCCTTTTGAAAATAAAACCATCTCTGATTTAAAATACCATTTTCTTCATTTTCCATATAAGGGTTTTCAAAATAATTTTTTAAAATACAAAGGAACCCATGATGCTTATCAAATGTGGAAACTAGTGTCTATGGGTGACGTAAACATATGGTTGGAATTAATATTTCAATTACTCCACCATCATAGAGAGTATTCTGGAATCATTTACCCAACTCCACATTGATTTCGATGCATTGTGAGCTCACTGAGACCGTTGGCCCAACTCTCATTTCATTTCACAAAATAAACATCAACGAACCACAAGAACCAAATGACCTAGATAAACCTGACTTCCCCTAGTAACGTGAGACTTGTCACAAGGTGTACTAGCCAGGAACCATACTCATAACTAGAATTTCAAGTTCTGAAAATCCTAACTCTAGTTTACTGAGACTCTTCCCCTAGTAACATGACCCAAAAGAGCATTACCTGGATCTGATTCCATTTATTCATGAACCAAGCTAGGTTTTCATCCAACACAGTGCCTAACCCAATCTGTTGCATATCCCGGAGGGCGTTCCCAATCCCCACTAGCTGGAAACTAGTTCCTGGGTATTTTTAACATTCTTTTGGAAATATTTTACCCAATTTCATATATATAATCCCCCAACAATAAAAATCAAACCAAAATTGAAAATGTATAACTAAACAGGTTATAACAATTTTTATAGATTAAAGTATACAACATGGAATCAAAACCCCAAAATGCTACAACAAAAGGAGACAAAAACTCTATCTAAAACCTCCATGTAATGAGATTATCCACACCATCAATCCACTACCATCAATATCTAAAAAATAATACCATTAGTAACCCAAACCTCTATCTTGGTATACCAAGCCTTTACCTGAATCAAATATACAATAAGATATATATACACCTAAAGTTGTATATAGGGTGTGATCCAAATCCTAGTAGGATTACACCCAAAAGAAGGATTCCATGCTATAACATCTAAAGATAAATGAAAATTCATAGTTATGTAAAATCCTTGAAACAAAATCTTTAAAGAAAATATTTGAAGGAAAATCATGTTCAAGGGAAACACTTTAAAAATAAACCATGTTTTTCAGGGAATTATTTTAAGAACGACACTTTAAATGGTGACATATCAAAAGGAAAAGTTTTATCAAGTAAAGATACTTAAAAATGGAACACACTCAAGGTCCACCATATACCAATGGATTGAAACTCATAATGTAATTATCATGTCACAAGAGGGCACTATAGGTAAATCCCTAAGGTTAATCTAGCTTGAGTGGGACACTAGAACCTCACGCCTCAGTGAAATGTTGTTTAGTAACCACAACTGTCAGTTTCCTCATGCACGTTCCACTAGAGATGAGAAACATCCAAAATTCTAGTGGCGAACAATTATCATCATAATTTAGTTAGTGTTGTAATCATCAATCCAACAAAGTGAGACCAGGAATTTCTTATTCTATATCACTAGTATACTAGTTCTAGTCTACCCACCTAGATACCTAGGATTCCCTTATTCTAATCCCATTTCACATATTTCACAAATTATCACATTTTCAAAACATTTCCAAGAATCCCAACCATTTTCACAAACAACCACTTTTCATTTCACTCACTAAAACCATTTGAGGATTACAATTTAACACTACTTAAATAATTCAAGGAACCCCATTTAAAAACAATACAAGAAAATAACATATTTAGTTCAACCATGTCTATGTTACAATCCACCTTTTCAAATCCAAACACATAAATAAACTTCACTTAAATCAAGTTCCCCAAAATTTAATCATTTCTCAAGGAAAACTAAAAGTGAACCACAAGGGAACCATCATTCCATAAAAACCCATTTTCTTTGAAAAAATCAATTTAAATACATTATCAATTTATGTGACTTGAGAAACACATTTTACACATTCCATACATGTTATAAAACCACTTTCAAGAAAAATCACAATGGAACACACATAAAATATAACCATTTTTCCATAGAAAATCTATTTTCACCACATATATAGGTCAAATCACTTAAAATATACTTTTCACACCACACAATTTATATATAAAAGAAAAATAAATACAAAAACAAGCACAATGAACACATCTATAAATTCTAAAGCATGGAAACACCTACCTTGAACTACGAAGCTTCCAGAAAAAGGTGTAAAATTGCCACAGCACCTCAAACAAACCCCAAAAAAGAAATATTAGACCAAAAAAACCAATATTAGACCCTAAAAAATAAGATCTAGCCCTAAAAATATGACCCTAGATGTTGTAGAAAATGAACCTCAATAAAACTAGAAAAAACCCCTATATTTAGGGAATAAAACAAGGGAGAAGATGACTTAACCTAAGAACTGAGGAGAAATCTCACCAAAAATCCACTAAGGAGGAGCCTGAGGGGGAGGATAAGGGGGGTGAGGTGCACCTAGGGAAAAATTATAAGTGGGGTGAGAGAGGGGTGTTGGGGAGGTTAAAATTTGGGAGAGTGAAATAAAAGACCAAATTTTAATGAGTTGGCATACCGCACGGTTAGTCTGCATACTTCATCAAATTGTGAAGCGATCGTACGAGCCTATGCCAAAGGGGAAACCAATTGTACTATTTATCCACATATTCTAACTTACCATTTTTAATCCATGTGTTCACTTTTTTCTGTGATTCTCACATTCTACACGGTTCTTGGGCTAAGGACCACAGTCGTGCACTGGTTGTGTGGTATCCATTGGCTCGGCCTATAGCTAAACCATAGTTACCTGGGAAGCGTGCACGGTTACTACTAATCACGTTTCAACCAAGAATCATGTCTGTCCATCCCAAAAAAACATTTTTCTCAAAAAACTCAAATAGAACCCAAGGGAATAGGCTATACCAAGGATTAAAGGATAGAATACCCCCAAAAAAATAAAACTCGTCACACCCGGTTCCTGAGAGAATAACCAAGAACCTAACCTAAACCTGAACGAATATGAATTCAAAAACCTTGGTGTGAAAAATATTCATTGATACATCATCGAGTTGGGTAGCTAGTTATCCTTTTTTGGCGTCAGATTTCATTCTATGGGCTTCTGCAGCATCGTCAACTCATCATCCACGAGCGTAAGACCGGTTTACGACGAAGGTCTCTTTGTTTGCCGGCTTACTCCAATAAAGCGTGTTTGGGTTTGATCGGGTTTTGTCAGCACGGTATCGTCTTGCGGTTAGGTTTTTTGGCATTTGAGTGTTGTCACCGTCCTCTTCCATGGCTTGAGTACTTTGAGAGTTTTTTGTGGTCTTCTCTGGTGGGATTGATGTTGGCAACAGGATCTGGTGTTGGCTCCATCCGTTTTATGGCGTTACCTCCATCTGGTGTCTAGCGTTCAGGAGGCCGATCTTGGGTTGATGTTTCTTGGATCTTAAATTTTTCATTTGGCTGCATATGCTTTCTGTTATGATTATTCTATTTCTAATTTTGGTATGCTTATGAGTTTGGATGTTCTGGTCCAGTCCGTTGGTGTTTGATGAATCTGTGGTTTTTTGTTGTTTCTCTGGTTCATCAGCTTCCCCAAGCCTGTTTTTTCTCTTCATGTTTTATCGCCTTTCATAGAAAGTGTTTAGTTTGGTCTAAGTTTTATTTCGCATGAATCTATGTTGGATGGAAGATCATCAGTTATGGTTCTTTGAAATTGTTTTTGATTGTGGCCTTGGCGGTCCACGGCTCAAGGAATTCTTCAATCATTCTCATACAAGGAGATGATTTAGATGAGGTTTAGGAAAGTGGTTTCATTGTTTCATGGATTCTCATATTCGGATGTTAGAGAGAATGTGGCCATGGCCATCGGTACTATGCATGTGTTCTTTGGCACAGGACTGCTAGTCGTGCTGCGATGGAACGATGAAAGATGGACTTAAAATAAATGTTGCTGGGAGAAGCTTCTTTCCTGTTGTGATGGTTTTCATTGATCTTTATTTTTGGTCTTTTGTGGTTTTTTTGTTTAAGTCTTTATGTCATGATGTCGTGAAGTCATGTATGGTTTCTCACTTTTTCCCCAAAAGTGTTCGAATAATAAAAAATTTAATTTTCAGTCAAGTTGAGCAGCTAGCATCATGGTGGAATAAATTTTATTCATACCTCTCTTCTGATATCCCCTCTCAAAGATCCATTTTAATTTATTGGCTGACATATCTTATAAAATATAAAATAGCTCTTCAAGTGATTTTCTCATGATAGTTCTTCCAGCAGCCACATCCACCACTGATTTGGTGTTAGGTGTAATACCACTATAAAAGGTTTGAAATTTCATCCATAGAGGGATCCCATGATGTGTAAATTTCCTCAAAATCTCCTTGAAGCATTCCTACACTTCATATAAAGACTTTGATTCATGCTGCTAAAAATTATGAATCTCATTCCGCAATGTAACGACCCAAACTGTTATGAATAAAATTCCCATTTTTGATTTAATTAAATGTCTTATGGATGTATAAGAAACATGAAATTATTTTTTTATTATTTCCTGTTTGATTTAAATTAATGTTAGTTATCATTACCATTGATAATATATCTGCTAAACAATGATCACGTGAATAGTATAAATATAGGGTTTTAACATATACTTTTGGCATAGACAAAGGAAGTGATGGCCTCAACTAGTAGGATTGTTCACTGTAAAACCCATTTATCAGACCTATTTTAGGAGATATCATTTTATAGATTTTCCCTAGACCAGGACCAAGCCAATATTCCGCAACTAAAGAATGAGATAAACCATTTATAGGAGAACTCATCGAAATCACAGCCCAAACCAAGTTCATTGAACGGACCCATGAAAGCCCCATCATCGCACACCTTACTCTTAGAGAGTATGATGGTGTAATAAAGGGATATGTAAAAACACCCTAGAATTATTATTATGATCATTATTTTTGTATAGAATAATTAATATACTTTCATTCTATTATTGTTACTTTATAAATGATTTTTGAAGCACAAATAATATTTTTGGTTAATATTAAAATTCAATTAAGAAATATATTTTTAAGAATTAATGGATTTTTTAAATAAATAATATTAAAATAAAATATTATTATTAAATTAAATTTATTAAATATAAATTATTATATAATTTTTTTGAAGTCAAATGTAATTTTTATTAAGGTTTGAAAACTATTTTTGACAAAACCCATCAATTTTCAATAAATATTGGTTTTTAATTTAAATGTGAAAATTCACATATTTAGAAAATTATTTAGATAAAATCAATATTATTTTTGGAATCAGGAAATCAAAATTATCCAATGGTGAATTTCTCATAATTTTTTGAGACAGTCGAATTTTTGGGTGAAAATTAAATACCATATAAATATATAGTGTGTTTTATGAAACCATAATGAATCAATAGTGATGTAATAAATACAATTAATTGTATATTATAAAAAAATATATGTTTTTAATTTAAAATAATGTAATTTTATAATTATTTTATTTATTTTATATAGCATTAGTGAATCCTCCAAAACATATAATATATTTTAAGATTTTAAAATCATTTCCTTGACAGTATGACTCAACTACACATAAGAAAGCACAATATTTTATTATATTCTTCCATTAAACTTTTAAAATAATTTATACAACTCTAATATTCTAGAAACCATGGGAAAAACCATGTTATGGTTTGTTTTTTGAATATTTTATTTTGTGGTGTCCAAAACCAAAATAATAAAGAAATCCATGTCCTTTCCTATATAAACCCACCTAAGATCCCATTTCTCTTCACTCAAACTCTTTTAAACTAGACCAAACTCTAACCCTTAATCACTATAGTACTACCAAGGCACCTCCAAGATCTCAATAATTCTCTCCCAAGCCTTTGGAGTCACACATCCAAGTAAGGGATCTTTCAATTTCCTCTTTTATCAAGCACTCCTTTTGTGATATGCCTTTTAATTTCAATTTTCATATGTTGTTATGTGTTCATAAATACTCCCCTTACTGTAAATTTAATTTATAAACAATTATATATTTATTTCACTCTCATTAATCCATTCATGATCCTTTATATACACCTGTTACCATGTCAAAATTCTGTAAGGGATTTCTCTCTCCTCATTCCCATTAAATCAATTATTTCTTATTATACATCTTAAATTCCATTTCATATGTTGGGATATTATTTTACATGATCTCATTACTATAAATTTCATGTATAAATTATTAGAGACCCATTTCTCTCTCATCAACCCATTTTACGAATTTCCATATGACGTCGTTCTACTACCAAAATTGTACCATGATTTTCTATGCCAAAATCATCATGTAGTGAATACCATATCCATTCCTATATAAAATATATTCACCTTTATTAACATTTACTTATTGATTTAGGACTTAAATGTATTTATTCCACATTCCTTGACCATATAATAAATGATTATGTTGAATAAATCCATGTTATATGATCTATGCGGCACACTTAAGAATGAGATTAAAATGATTATGAAGGGTCTACCTCGATATCACTCCAATGAATTGAATAATGTTTAGTATCATGATACGTCATGTTGGGATAGGTTTTTACATTATTCCTTTATGGTAATTTTGTCCATAATTTTGGGATAGGGGTTTACCTGATTGCTTTTTTTATGATGTGTTCTTTTAAGTGGTTTCTACATTTTCCATGTTATGATTATCATGTTATATCATGCCTTTATATTCATGTTTCTTTATGCCTTATTGATATGTCTTGTCTAACAAGTATTGTTATCCTCATTTTATGCCATGTTTACTCCCTTACTAGGATTTATATCTCACCCTATTCTTATTTTTTTTCAGGTTATCCCATGCAGTGTTAAGTACGAAGGAATGTTGTGGTAATGTAAAAGAAGTTTTCAATAAAGATGTTGCATTTCATTTTTTAAGTTATTATATAGTATTCCTAATTTCCCAATACACTATACCTCTAGAAATTCTAAGTTTTATTAATTAAAATTTTATGAAATAAATCATGATTAAATGTGTAATAAATAGAAGGGTTTTTATACACAACATCACCATATTAGATGGGGGTGAAATATTTAGACCGGAATGCTTGGCCCAATTCCTACCAAGAGAGGCTAGAGTGTTAGGGAAACCCTTTTATCCAATATTTTGATTTTTACCTTAATGATAAGGGAAAAAATTAAGTATAATATATTTTTATGACACTCTATGGTAATGGAACTTGTCACAAATCTATAGAAAATTCAAAAGATGGGCATTTGGGTCCTCACATGGAAATCCCCCAAATTGGTCCATATTCTAGATAAGATGCATGATCACCAACTTAATCTCAAAATTTTGGGCCTAGACATATGGACTAACAACACTTGTATATTCCCCATGAATTAAAGTTAGTATATACTCCATTAGGGTATGGTGTAGATGTAGTTTTTCTTAGGGAGGTGGAGGTATTTACTACTACTATTATGGTAAATAGGGTCATTGATTTTGGGGAATATACAGTAGTTGCTCTTGTGGAAGGTAGTGTTGTGGTTGTTGGACATACCTCATAAAAAGTTGAGTTGGTGGTCATTGATGGTTCCAGGGAAAATATTTTATAATTTTGGCCATTGCATGCTGGTTTGGTTTACCATCAGTAGTGAGTTTTTGGTTATGATTACCATCAAGTAAAAATGGTTATCCAACTTCATGGACAACAGTTGGTTCCTCTTCTTCCAAATTCTCCATGAGAGAATTCTGGTTGTGTTCTCCCATAAGTGCTTGACATCACCATGATAACCTTCATTTCATTTCTGGTTCAAACAAGAATGTGTTCGCAGACTCAACACTCTTGGAATGAGTGATACATCTACTCCTACACCTATGGTATTTTACAACACCAAATGAAACACCATGGGTAAAATGGAAAACCCAAAATAACTAAAAATATAAATGAGGTTAAGAGTATAATTTTTCAAAATTTCTAATTTTTTCACTTAATTAATACAAACTCAAAGTAAAAAAACACCATTTAATTACTCTAATACAAAGGAAACATAATTTGGTTTTGTTCTGACTAAATTATTCTTTTTGGCAACCCAAATTGAATTACCCACTCTCACCATTAGTATAGCGTAAGTATGCGGTTGATCCATAGGGATATTTAAACCATTCTATTTATTGAGTCTCAATTAATTAAATAAAGGGTTTAGGAATTTATAGTTGATATTGGAGGGTTGTTAAAGTAGTTTCAAAGGAATAATCAATCAACTTTTTAAAATTCTTTAACAATTTACTTAAAACAAGAAAAATAAAAAATAAAACTTTTTTAACAATTAATAGGATAAATTCATCGGGGCTATAGGTGGTTATGAAGATCAAGGAAAATCAATTTACTTATCATGTTTTGTTTTACATAATAAATCATATCTCTAGGTTACAAATATAGCATAACTCCTTGATCTAATGAGTTCTGATTAAGTTAATACAATTCAATTTATTGGTCCAAGAATTGGTTTTTAAAAACTTTATGAAAGAAAATCCCTTTTGAGACAATGGTTTGACCCAATGTTATTGGTATTACTTATCATAATCCTCCTATATATCTATGGAAAATCTATTATTGGTCTGATACAGAGTTTCTAGTAAGATAAATAAAGGGATTTAAGGAGAAATTATGAGAGGTAGAATGAACCAACATGAAAAAAACAAGTAAAATTAATTACCAAAGAGTCTAAATTTTCCACATCCCCAATACATAAAGGGAATTATCTAATAATTGAATAAATGATGAAAAAAAATCTATTAATACCTGAAGTATTGATTGAAGCAAATAAGTAAAAAATAAAAACACTTATCCATAACAAGATAAATCTTACAAAAAATTCATAGAATGAGTTTCTATCTCTCCTTCCACCAAGATCCCCCTTCCTAGATTTTGATCTCTCCCAAAAAAAAGTCCCCCAATATTAATTGGTCATCCCCCACCTTCTAAGTGTGGTTAAGGGTTCAAATACCTAGTAAAATGGTGGTTAGGAGGGGTATATATAAGGTAGGTGGCCAATTGTTGACCTTCGCACAGTTTAGGTGCACTGTTAGTTAAACCATGCACTAACCATTCTTTAGGATCTTCCTTAAGGAATTGACAAACCCGGTTCCCTCGGTTGGTCTGCACAATTTTAAAACTGTGTGGATACCATGCGGTAAGACATTGATTCTAGACTAGCACAACCCACATGGTTTCTGAGAGTATCTGCAAGGTTTAGTGAATTATACGGAGACCATTCGGAAGGTTTTGTCTCGAGGCTCCTAGCTCTACATGTTCATCTAAGTTTGGGTGATCAGTTTTAGTGACTCAGTAGTGACTATGAACCTTAGAAAAAGGGTCCAAAAGCCTACAATTTCCATATAAAATGCCCATTTCATTCCATATCTTCATTTTCCATCCTTTGATTACTAAATTATACCTATCGAATCATGTTTAGGTTTTAAAACCATAAAACATTATCCAAACAAACAATTTCAATATTCATATAAGAATGGAAATTTTGTATGTGCATAAGTTCATCACATATCATTATGAGATATTGAGTTCCAGGTGTCTAAGTCATTGTGAAAAACTCATATAAAATATGACTATTGAGGGATCAATATGACCATTTAGAAGATTCTTATAAATACCCAATCATTTGAAGAGTTTGGTGTTTGTTGGTTCATTTTGTGGTATCTCATTTTGTGAGAGCTATGGAGATCTCAAATCATTAACATCTTGTTCTTGGTCTTTTTAATTTTTTAGAGTTTTTTAGTTCTTAGGAATCCTTTTTAGGTTGTCTCCTTAAAAAAATCCATTACAATCTGCATTTAATCATTGTAATGATCGATATATTTCAGGGATAGAAAGATAGATAATCTGATCCATCATATCGAGGGCTACCAAGTCTAGGTAGATAGAGAATCTAATCATCATATGAAGGGATTATGGGGATAGGAATAAAGATCAATTTTAATCATTGTATTGAGGGATTTCCTTGGTAAGTAAATATAGACTTTCTTGTAAGTATAAAACAAGGGATGCATTTAGTTTGTTTTATAGACTACCTTTCTATTAAGGTTGAATGGGTTATCTTTTTAATATCTATAAAGTCATTATTTCTTTTATATGCTATTTTTACTTGTTTTTTAAATTTTATTTTCCACTACATATTTTTATTAGAAATTAAACCATTATATTCATCTTTCTATTATAATTATTATATATGGTTTTATCTGATAATGACACAAACAATATATTTGATTTAATCATATCCATCGTGATTACAATACTTTGATAATCAAATCTGTAACACCCTGAGATTTTATGAGAAATATTCTTTTTAATTTCTTTGACATCTTGTGTTTTACACTTCACCAAGATTAGCTTGGGCTATACGCAACACTGTATTAGCTTGTAGTATACGAAAACAGTATTCTTTGCTTGTATTGCACACAAGAGTGACCTTCCTCAATAGCTTGGGTTTCACGCAATACCGACTTTCACTAAACAACGATATATTGTTATGAACTAGACTTTATGAATACTATTAAATATATTTTTAATTTTATTACATAATAATTCATCTTACACGTATTCTAGAACAAGGTATGATAACAAAATAATTTTTTCAAAAAATGCAGTTTTGCCGCCTTTTGATGGAAGACCCACTTTAAATCTAGTTTTTGACATGTTTATAAGTTCAATTAGACAAAATAAACTTATTCATTGCAATAAGGATATAAAAAATTGCTTTTGTTAAATTTTTTATATTTTTCTGTTAACTTTCATATTTTGATGAATAGTAAAAATACGGTAATTTTAATTAAAAACAACTTTTTTCATCAAGATAATTTATATGGTTAAATTATAAAATTGAATGGTTTTAAAGTATAAATAGAATATATTTTTACCATTTAATATAATTCAAGTCATCATCATTAATTTTACAATTAATTCATAGGAAAAAACATATCAATCTTTGACAATGTTTTAACTTTTAAAACTCGTTTTCTTAACAATGGGATTAATTTTAAATTAATTACTGCAACTTCAGTGTTTTGAATTTTGAAAAATTGATTCCATATTTGTATTCAGTGGGTCCAAACAATGTTAATAGGTTACTTTTATTTTTTTGATATTATTAATAGTAACTACGGTAATTTTTATTTATTACAGTTAAATGTAAATCAGGTAATTAAGGGTAAAAATAAGATTATAAAATTACTCTAAGACCTTCCAAAATTATATTGGATGAATAAAAGTAGAACCATATCACTTAAGGGTTGTAATAAGTTAATTTCATGGACTTTTGATCATGAAAATGATATAATTATTATTAAAACCAAAGAAAGTGACAACATGTCATTCTCTTATATCTTATAAGTGTAATAATTTTAATTTAGTGATAAAACTCATAAAAAATCAAATATAAATATTCTCCAGAAAGATAATAAAATTATCTAAATCATGATAATTTATTTAGAATTTTTAGGGAATAAATAATTATCATTAATGATGACACAATAGTGATGTAGATATTATTTTATTGATTGAAATATCAAATAAATGGTTTTAAAAATATTAAAATAAATATTATATGAACTAATTAATGTTCTCCAAAAAATTTCTATATTAATGTGACATGTTAGGAATTTATTAAATATTTTGGTTCTAATATATCATTTGTGTGGATTTTATTTAAATTCAAATAAATGAATAGTGTCAAAATTGACACTATTGTTATTTTATAAAAATAACATATTATAAAATGGTTTAAAAATCACCAAAAAAAATTAAAATTATAAATTGAAATTTATATGGTCTATAATTTCATAACTTATCCAGTTAGGATAATTCACAACACATAAGTAATTATTTATAACAATTTAAAATTTAGAATATTATTACCACAAACAAAATTAAATAGATTAAATAAGGATAAAACAAGTTGATAAGGTTTAAAATAAATTCCCAACAAGTATAATTTTTATTGTTTGATGATATTACAACCCTTTATCATATAATATTTGTATTTGAGTCATTTTTTGGCGGTTTTTAAGTGGGGTTTGAGAATATTATAAATTAATATTTTAGAGGTTTCCAAAAGTGCCCCTCTCTTCTCTTATAAAAAGGCACCTCCTCCCTCAACTCCTCACACCATTTTGAGCCTTCAAGCTCGACCAAACCCTACCAATTTATCTTCTACACTTCCCTAGAATATACTAGAGGTCCTATTATTTTTAAAATTCCAACTTTAGTGCCCTAAGAGGAGGTTTAGAAGAGGCGCGCCGAAAAAGAGGAATATCCTTTACTGATTCTTTCAAATTTATTTCTTCTTTTACTTCCTATTATTTATTTGTTTCATTATAAATAAATTACATCAGTATCACTCATATACTTATATGTTATTATAAATATTAAACAAAACTATTTCACCTTCTATCCATCCTACGGCAAACAAAATCATCGCGCGTGCGTACGTACGGAATACCGTTTCCACGCCGTGGTGTAATCTGTTTTCCACCACCACCTTACTTGGATGGGTATAATGGTAGAAATAATAACGATATATTATTATTATAACATATTTCTGATTCTGATAAATGATATCATCCACTCCAATTCCATTCAATAATTATGTAAATGATATCATCGCCCGTGTGTACGTATGGATTACCGTCTCTACGACGTGATGAGATTCATTATCCATGATTAACCATTCTAGTATGATTATAAAGTATCTATATTAAATAATAATTAATTATATGACATAATAATGATACTGGATTTATGTACATATATTTTTCATTTACTTAATTCCATTCAATTCAATAAGGAAATGAAAACAGTGTTCATGCGTACGTACGGCCAACCGTCTCCATAAACGGTGTATTTCATTCCATTTATTGATCTATCATATGTATTTATATGATGAATATATATTATATATAAATAATTTTTTATATTCTGGAATTAATTAAATAAATATATATGTAACAATATCAATAACAACAAGTCGAAACACGTACGATAAATGAAACGATTTTACACAAAACACTACTTTAACATGGAATTGAACAAAGAACGGGTAATATAAAGTCCTAAGAGAATCATATATCATATCATAAATATTAATATGGTTCTTTTACAAGTTAATAATTTGTTTAAACCCACTATACAAGAGTTTTGGACATGTATGGATGAAATTAGACCTAAGTTAAGGGAAAATCTCGCAATCTCATTTTTATCCGAGATTGTTTATACTTTAGAATTTACTGGGGCATATTTATCATCCACATTCATGTTTCCTCAATATTTAATATTATTTATATCCTCTTACATTTTTTTAAATCCAATTTTACCTATTGGTAAATTTTTATTAAAATATATGAAATGATTCTTTTTTCGTTTTCAGTACGAGATACTTTTTGACTTTTCCGACCAAAGTACGAGAAGAATGTTTTCTTGACTTATACGGCATGAATGATTTTTTTTGACTTAATAGAACATTATTTCCATGAATTTTCATTTACAAGTTTTCAATTTTATTTTCAATTAACTTATTTTAGTTTAAAATTATATGACATGTTGAGAAAGGAAAAAAAAATTTAAAGAAGAAAGGATATTTTCCTCAAGAATTGTGTTCAAGTGTTTCATCAAAATTATTTTCCATCTAAGATAATATATGGTCCTCTTTATATCCCTATTATTACATTGATTTGATTATGTTATGATGGAATTATTTTTATTAATTCCTTTTATCTTATATGGATTATGTTATAATGTCATGATGTTTAAGAATCCCATTTTTCTTACATGGGTTATGCTATGATGTATGATTTATGATTTTGTGGCACACATAAGAATGGATTCATTATGAGATGGGTTGGACCTATATCTTCATACAATGCATTGGGTAAAGATTAATATCTCATTAGATATACATGGCTGGAATAGAAAGTGAGTCTGGTTCAGTAATACAGGGCTGGAACGGCAAGTAAACTCGGTTCAGTAATAGACTTTGTCCACTATAATGGTCTTGGAAGCAATGCCTTGGCTACTATGGAAATTATAACATGTTCTTAATGGTTTCCAAAATTACATGTTTTATTCCCATGCTATTTTATCATGGTTAATATACCTTTATGATCTACGCCTTATGCACAATAAATATTTATGTCATTGCTCATGATTTTGAGGTTTTATGTTCAGGTTCTTACGTTCAAATGTTTAGGGATTGTTTTATGTTCTTCATGTTTACCCTTACTAAGAATTTGAGGTCACCCTTTTTATGTTTTATTTTCCCCAGTATATAAATAAAGGTTTTAGGTATGAAAAAAAAAGGTGTATACCTTTATGGGAGATGTTGAAGATCTTTCACCATGATTAGAACATTATGTTCTGAGTTTCTAAAGAAACTAAACTGATACAGTCTTTGGGCATCTGTTTTTTTCATGTATTATGTATTCTGAAAAAGTAATATAATGTCTATGTACGTCAAGTTTTGGGTCTCTATAGTTGGTATCAGAGCGAAGTTTTAGTTAACCTTTGGAAACTAGCATGCGAAAACTTTAGTGAAATCCCTAGAGATATTTCTAAGGTATGTCTAGGGATGTCTCTAAGGTTAAGTATAAGTATAGGTTATAGTCCTAGAATTATGGTAGCAATATTTGAATTAAACCTAAGATGTTATATATTGAAGGTAATCCCCCTTTATTATGTTTTTTTCCTAGCATGATTTTCCTATCGCGCTATTCTTTTTGGGTTTTAGATTGTGGATGGAACCCGAAGTAATCATATTGATCAATGTAATGGACAATGAAATGACTGTCCTCCTGAACAAAAAAATGTTATGGGATATGGAGTGAAAAATCTTATTTTTATACTTACAGAAGCTATGAATCATTCTGTACTTTCAAATGAGCAGAGAAGGGAACAATATTCTATTGAGTCCTTCATGAGGCAACGTCCACCTTCTTTCAATGGGTCTTCTGATCCACTTATTGCTGAAGAATGGATCCATACCATTGAAAATATATTTTCCATAATTTTATGTTCAGAACATGAAAAAATAATTTATGTTGTTTACCGTTTAGAAGGTGAAGCAGACCAGTGGTGGACTCAAATTAATAATACAAGGCCCCAAGATGAAATTGAATCCATGGAATGGGATGAGTTCAAGAACTTGTTTTTTAATAATTACTTCCCTCTTATTCTTCAAAAAAAGATGGAAAAGGAGTTCCTTGAGCTTAAGAAAAAGGATAATTAATCTATTGGTATATATGAGGTGAATTTAACAAGCCTTGAAAGGTATGCATCTGGATTTATCATCCAACCTGAAAGTAAAGTTGATCAATTCTTCAGTGGATTAAAACCAATTCTTTGAAGGGAATTAGCTATAATATACTTCAGTAGCTATGAGAAAATTTTGCATTGCGATATCAAGGTTGAACTAGAAGTTGGTGTTACATATCCCTCTCATTGTTTTGATAAGAAATGAAAGATGGAGTTCAAGGAAAAATCTATAAATAATGGTGAAAGTAAGGTGAAGGTTTCATTATGCTCAAAGTGTGGAAAGAAGCATGGTGGAGATTGTCTTAAAGGTACTAGAAAATGTTTTAAGTGTGGAAAAGAAGGTCATTGAGTAGTTGAGTGTCAAAGTAATGGTAAAAGGTTTCTAATTATGAGAATAGAGAAAAGACTACAGAGAATGCACCACCAACACTTCAATGCTACAAGTGCAAGGAAATGGGGAATTATGCTAACCATTGTCCTAATCTAAGGGTTAATGATGATCGACATCAACCACCTATCAAGGAAAGGGACAAAGTAAAGTCACATGCCATAATTATTGGTGATCTTGAGTATAAAAATGATGTGGTGGAATGATTAACTGTTCATGTAATGGGATTCCAAAATAAGGTTATGGAATCTCATTTATAGTATCGTGGAATATTGGAATATCTATGTATTGGTTTATTGTGGTTTTCAATAATATTATGGTACCGGTAACCCTAAAAAGTGATTGAAATATTTTTGGAAATCAAATGATATGTGCATAATGAAGGGATAAATAGATAATGAAATGTTTGACAGTATTAATGAGCTCATGACTGATATAAGGACAAAGTGATATCATGGTTTGAATATATAGAATGTTTGGGATTTTGGTATGTGGAAAGAGTTAACTTTTGACAGAATTCATGTTTTCACTAAGGTTCAATGGGTATTCATGTTTCAAGAGAATACATGATTAAGGTATTAACATGTTTGGAATGTGACCAACAAGATAGATGAACTTTCTAGTAGTCGTTTTTTTATACTATGAGATTGGACAGAAGTATTTTCGATAAACATAAAGGTTGGAATGCATTAAGTTGGACATCAGATAGTATTATTTAAGGCTAGAAATTTTGATATTATTTCTGGAATGTTGCAATAGTATAGTTTTAGAAAAAGGACAACTTGTAGGACAGGAGACAACCCATCACATCAGACTAGGTTGCGGAAGTCAAACCCACAACCGAAGTGCGACAGGCCTTTATCGCCTACCACTGGCCTACATGAATTCCCTAGTTAGTAGAAATTAGTTTTATTTTATTAATCGGGATTATAGTTGAAGTCTAAGTCTATTTTTGGAAACATATACGATTAACCTCACCATAGATGGACTTATGTATATTTGATAACTTTTTCTAAACTTTTCTTTGAGACAGATGGAATGACCCATCATTCTATCACATGATCTGCTAACACTTCACGAATGAAAAATTCAACTTCATTTCTTTAAGATATGAAGTGTAAATTGTACAAGGAATGACCAACGATGAGATTGTACCAAAATTAAGTAAGTATTTCTTCTAATTCAAATTTTTCAACTTTAGGGAAATGATATTGAAAACCAAAAATGTTGTCCTAATACCCACATATTTGATGAATCATATGGTACCTTAGATCATCACAAATTTATGGCTTTGTGATTGTAGTATTTTTCATAGTCATGTTCTCTACCACTCTTCATCAGAACATGATGGTTATATTTCTCTTCCATATCCATTTTTTCACCTATGTTCTCCTATGTGGAAACCCAGTGATGAGTTACTTTGGGTATCCTTTATGTTTCTAACATTCCTTTTTAAAATAATGTTTTAGTATTCCTTTTTACAATGTGGGTTTCTATTAAAGAAACTTCCAAGAAGTAAACGATTTATAACCCCGACAAATTTTGAGGGCGAAATTCATTTTAAGGGGGGTAGAATGTAACACCCTGAGATTTTATGAGAAATATTATTTTTAGTTTATTTGACATATTGTTTTGTAGGCTTCACCATGATTATCTTGCGCTATACGCAACATCGTATTAGCTTGTAGTATACACAAACACTATTCTTGGCTTGTGTGGCACGCAAGAGAGACCTTCCTCAATAACTTGTGTTGTATGCAATACTGAGTTTCACTAAACAACGATATATTGTTATAAACTAGCCGTTATGAATAGTATTAACTATATTTTGAATTTTATTACATAATAATTCATCTTACACATATTCTAGAACATGGTATGATAACAAAATAAATTTTTCAAAAAATGCAGTTTTGCCGCTTTGGATGGCGCACCAACTTTAAATTTAGTTTTTTATATGTTTATAAGTTCAATTAGACAAAATAAACTTATTAATTGCAATGCGGATATAGAAATTTACTTTTGATAATTTTTTTTTATTTTTCTGTTAACTTTCATATTTTGATGAATAGTAAAAATACGCTAAATTTTAATTAAAAACAACTTTTTTCATTAAGATATTTTATATAGTTAAATTATAATATTGAATGGTTTTAAAGTATAAATAGAATATATTTTTACAATTTATTATAATTAAATTCATTATCATTAATTTTATATTGAATTCATAGGTAAAAACATTTCAATTCTTGACAATGTTTTAACTTTTAAAACTCGGTTTCTTAACAACAGGATTAATTTTAAATTAATTACTGCAACTTCTATGTTTTGAATTTTGAAAAATGGATTCCATATTTAGATTCATTGGGTCCAAATTATGTTAATAGGTTAATTTTATTTTTTTGATATTATGAATAGTAACTATGGTAATTTTTCTTTACTATAGTTAAAGGTAAATCGGGTAATTAAGGGTAAAAATAAGATTATAAAATTACCCTAAGACCTTCCAAAATTCTATTAGATTAATAAAAGTCGACCCATATCACTTAAGGGTCAGAATAGATTAATTTCATTGACTTTTGACCATGAAAATGATATAATTATTATTAAAACCAAAGAAAGTGACAACATGTCACTCTCTTATATCTTATAAGTGTAATAATTTTAATTTAGTGATAAACCACATAAAACTTAAAATATAAATAGTCTCCAGAAAGATAATAAAATTATCTACATCATGATAATTTATTTATAATTTTTAGAGATTAAATAATTATCATTAATGATGATACAATAGTGATGTAGATATTATTTTATTGATTGAAATATCAAATAAATGGTTTTAAAAATATTAAAATAAATATTATATGAACTAATTAATGTTCTCTAAAAAATTTATATATGAATTTGACATGTTAGAAATTTATTAAATATTTTGGTTAGAATATATCCTTTGTGTGGATTTTATTTAAATTAAAATAAATAAATAGTTTCAAAATTGACACTATTGTTATTTTATAAAAATAACATAGTATAAAATTGTTTAAAAATCACAAAAAAAATTAAAATTATAAATTGAAAATTATATGGTCTACAATTTCATAACGTATCCAATTATGAACAATTCAAAACACATAAATAATTATTTATAACAATTTAAAATTTAGAATATTATTACCACAAATAAAATTAAATAGATTAAATAAGGATAAAACAAGTTGATGAGGTTTAAAATAAATTCCCAACATGTCTAAATTTTATTTTCTGATGATATTAAAACCCTGTACCATCTAATATTTGTATTTGAGTCATTTTTTGAGGTCTTTAAGTGGGGTTTGAGTTTTTTATAAATTAATATTTTAGAGGTTTCCCAAAGTGCCCCTCTCCTCTCTAATAAAAAGGCACCTCCTCCCTCTCCCCAGCACATCATTTTGAGCCTTCAAGATCAGAAAAACCCTGCCAATTTCTCTTCTATACTTACCTAAAAACATACTAGAGGTCCTGGTCTTCTTCAAAGTCCAACTTTAGTGACCTAAGAGGAGGTTTAGAAGAGGCGCGTCGAAGAAGAGGTAATATCCTTTACCGATTATTTCAAATTTATTTCTTCTTATACTTCATCTTCTTTATTTGTTTAATTATAAATTAATAACATCATTATCAATAATATACTTATATGTTATTGTAAATATGAAACAAACCTATTTCACCTTTTATCCATCCTTCAGAAAATGAAATCACCGCCTGTGCGTACGTACAGAATACCATATCCACGTCGTGGTGTAATCTGTTTTCCACCATCACCTTACTTGGATGGGTATAATGGTGAAATAATAACTATATATGATTATTATAACATCATAATAATTCTAATAAATTATATCATTCACTCAAATTCCATTCAATAATTATGTAAATGATATCATCGCTCGTGCGAACGTACAGATTACCGTCTCCACTACGCGATGAGATTCATTCTCCATGATTTACCATTATAGTATGATTATAAATTATATATATTAAATAATAAGGAAATATATGACATAATAATTATACTGTATTTATGTACATATATTTTTCATTTACTTAATTCCATTCAATTCAATAAGGAAACGAAAACAATGTTCATGTGTACGTACAGCATACCGTCTCCAAGAACGGTGTATTTCATTCCATTTATTAGTCTATCATATATATTTATATTCTGAATATATATTATATATAAATCATATTTTACATTCTTTAATTAATTAAATCATGATATAAGTAATAATATCAAGAAGAACAAGTCGAAACACGTATGATAAATAAAACGATTTTACCCAAAATGTTGCTTTAACATGGAATTGAAAAATGAACGGGAAATATAAAGTCCTAAGTGAATCATATATGATATAATAAATATTATTATTGTTCTGTTAAAATTTAATAATTTTTTTGAACCCACTATACAAGAGTTTTGGACACGTATGGAAGAAATTGGGCCTAAGGTAATGGAAAATATCACAATCTCATTTTTATCCGAGATTGTTTATACTTCAGAATTTACTGGGTCATATTTATCATCCACATTAATGTATCCTCAATATGTAATATTATTTATATCCTCCTACATTTTTTTAAATACAATTTTACCTACTGGTGAATTTTTATTAAAAGATATGAAAGGAATATTTTTTCGTTTTCAGTACGAGATACTTTTTGACTTTTTTGGAAAAAGTATGAGAAGAATGTTTTTTATAACTTATACGGAATGAATGGATTTTTATGAATTCAGAGAACATTATTTCCATGAATCTTCATTTAAAAGTTTTCAAGTTTATTTTCAATTAACTTCTTTTAGTTTAAAATTGTATGACGTGTTGAGAAAGGAAAAATGTTTTTGAAGTAGAAAGGATATTTTCCTCAAGAATGGTGTCCAAGTGTTTCATCAAAATTATTTTCCATCTAAGATAATATAGGGTTCTATTTAGATCCCTATTATTACATTAATTTGATTATGTTATGATGGAATTATTTTTATGAATTCCTTTTATCTTATATGGATTATGTTATGATGGCATGATGTTTACGAATCCCATTTTTATTACATGGGTTGAGCTATGATGTATGATTTATGATTTTGTGGCACACATAAGAATGGTTTCATTATGAGATGGGTGAGAACTATATATCCCTCCAATTCATTTGGTAAAGATTTATATCTCATGAGATAGACATGGCTAGAATTACTAGTGAATCGGATTCAGTAATACAGGGCTGGAATGATAAGTAAACTCGGTTCAGTAATGGACTTTGTGCACTATGATGGTCTTGGTAGCAATGCCTTGTATACTATGGAAATCATAAAATGTGCTTAATGGTTTCCACAATTACATGTTTTATTCTAATTCTATTTTATCATGGTTAATGTTCCTTTATGATCTATGCCTTATGCACTGCCAAGATTTATGTCATTACTCATTATTTTGATGTTTTATGTTCATGTTCTTATGTTCAAATGTTTAGGGATTTTTTTATGTTCTCCATGATTACCCTTACTGAGCATTTGAGCTCACCCTTTTTATGTTTTCTTATCCCCAGGATATAAATAAAGGTTTTAGGTAATAAAACCAAAGGGGAAGATCTTTATGGGAGATGTTGAAGATCTTTCACCATGATTTGAAGATTATGTTGCGAGCTTCCAAAGGCACTGAACTAATACTTTCTTTGGGCATCTATTTTTTTCATATATTAAGTATTTCTCAAAAGTAATTTAATGCCAATGTACGTAAAGATTTGGGTCTCTACAGTTGGTGTCAGAGTAAAGGTTTAGTTAACATTTGGAAACTAGGATGCGAAAACTTTAGTAAAATCCCTAGAGATATTTCTAAGGTATGCCTAGGGATGTCTCTAAGGTTAAGTATAAGTATAGGTTATAGTCCTAGAATTATGGTAAAAATCTTAGAATTAAACCTAATATGTTATATATTGAAGGTATTTCCCCATTATTAGGTTTTTTTCCTAGCATGATTTTTTCATCTCACACTATTCTTTTTGGATTTTAGACGATGGTTGGAACCCGAAGGAACCGTGTTGATCAATGTAATGGAAAATTCAATGATTTTCCTTGTAAAAAAACCAATGTTATGGGAGATGGAGTGAAAAATCTTATTTCTATACTTACACAAGCTATGAATCATTCTAGACTTTCAAATGAGCAGAGAAAGGAACAATATTCTATTGAGTCCTTCATGAGGCAACGTCCACCTTCTTTCAATGGGTCTTTTGATCCACTTATTTCTGAACAATGGATCAGTACCATTGAAAAGATATTTTCCATACTTCACTTTTTAGAACATGAAAAATTCATTTTAGTTGTTTACTATTTAGAAGGTGAAGAAAACCAATGGTGGACTCTAATTAAGAATACAAGGCCCCTAGATGAAATTGAATACGTTGAATGTAATGAGTTCAAGAACTTGTTTTTCAATAAGTACTTCCCTCGTATTCTTCAAACAAAGATGTAAAAGGATTTCCTTGAGCTTAAGAAAAAGGATGATGAATCTGTTGGAATATAAGAGGCGAATTTTACAAGGCTTGAAAGGTATGCATCTGGAATTATCATCTAACCTGAAAGTAAAGTTGATCAATTCTTCAGTGTCTTAAAACCAAGTCTTTGAAGGGCATTAGCTATAAGAGACTTCAGTATCTATGAAGAAATTATGAGTTGTGATATCAAGGTAGAACTAGAAGTTGGTGTTACATATCCATCTCATGGTTTTGACAGGAAACAAAATATGGAGTTCAAGAAAAAACCTCTAAACAATGGTGAAAAGAAGACAAATTTTTTGTTATGCTCAAAGTGTGGAAATAAGCATGGTGGATATTGTCTTAAAGGGACTAGAAAATGTTTTAAGTGTGGAAAATAAGGTCATCAAGCAGTTGAGTTTCGAAGTAATGGGAAAAAGGTAGCTAATGATGAGAATAGAGATAATACTATAGATAATGCACCACCAACACTTCAATGCTACAAGTGCAAGGAAATGGGTCATTATGCTAACCAATGCCCTAATCCAATGGTTAATGATGATCGACATCAACAACCTCTTAAGGAAAGGGACAAAGCAAAGTCACATGTGATCACTATTGGTGATGTTGAGTATAAAAATTATGTGCTGGAATGATTACATGTTTATGTAACGGGATTCCAAAATAATGTTATGGAATCTCATTTATAGTATCGTGGAATATTGTAATATCTATGTATTGGTTTATTGTGATTTTCAATAATTTATAGTACTGGTAACCATGAAAAGTTGTTGAAATATTTTTGGAAAGCAAATGATATGTGCATAATGAAGGGATAAAGAAATAATGAAATGTTTGATAGTATTAATGAGCTCGTGACTGATATAAGGACAAAGTGATATCATGGTTTGAATATATAGAAAGTTTTGGATTTTGGTATGTGGAAAGAGTTAACTTTTGACAGCATTTATATTTTCACTAAGGTTCAATGGGTATTCATGTTTCAAGAGAATACATGATTAAGGTATTCACATGTTTGGAATGTGACCAACAAGATATATCTTATGATATACGGGGGTAAATGATGGTATTTTCATGCTCAGTAAAGTCATTTTCTTTATACTATGAGATTGGACAGAATATTTTCGATAAGCCTAAAGGATTTAATGAATTAAGTTAGGCATCAGATAGTATTGTTTAAGGATATAAATTTTGATATTATTTCTGGAATGTTGTAATAGTATAGTTTTAGAAAAATGACAACCTATAGGATGGGAAACAACCCGTCACGTCGGACAAGGTTGTGAGAGTCGAACCCACAACCGAAGTGTGACAGACCTTTATCACCTACCACTGGCCTACATGAATTCCCTATTTATTAGAAATTAGTTTTATTTTATTAAGCGGTATGATAGTTGAAGTCTAAGTCCATTTTTGGAATAATATACGATTAACCTCACCATAGATGGACTTATGTATATTTAATAATTTTGTCTAACCTTTTGTTTGAGACAGATGGAATGACCTATCATTCTATCACATGATCTTCTAACACTTCACAAATGAAAAATTCAACTTCATTTCTTTAAGATATGAAGTAAAAATTGTTCAAGTAATGACCAATGGCAATATTGTACCAAAATCAAGTAAGTATTTCTTCTAATTCAAATTTTTCAACTTTAGGGAAATGATATTGAAAACCAAAAACGTTGTCCTAGTACCCTCATATCTGATGAATCAGATGGTACCTTAGATCATCACAAATTTATGGCTTTGTGATTTTTGGATTTTTTATAGCCATGTTATCTACCACTCTTCATCAGAACATGATGGTTAGATTTCTCTTCCATATTAATGTTTTCAACTATCTTCTTTTATGTGGAAACCCAGTGATGATTTACTTTGGGTATCCATTATTTTTCTAATGATCCTTTTTAAAATAAAGTTTTAGTATTCCTTTTTACGATGTGGGTTTCTATTAAAGAAACTTTCAAGTAGTAAACGATTTATAACCCCGATGAATTTTGAGGGTGAAATTCATTTTAAGGGGGGTAGAATGTAACACCCCGAGATTTTATGAGAAATATTATTTTTAATTTCTTTGACATCTTGTGTTGTACATTTCACCAAGATTATCTTGCACTATACGAAACATCGTATTAGCTTGTAGTATACGCAAACACTATTCTTGGTTTGTGTTGCACACAAGAGCGACCTTCCACAATAGCTTGTGTTGTACACAATACCAAGTTTCACTAAACAAGGATATATTGTTATTAACTAGCCATTATGAATAGTATTAACTACACTTTTAATTTTATTACATAATAATTCATCTTACACATATTCTAGAACATGGTATGATAACAAAATAAATTTTTCAAAAAATGCAGTTTTGCCACCTTTTAATGGTGCACCCACTTTAAATCTAGTTTTTGACATGTTTATAAGTTAAATTAGAAAAAATAAACTTATTAATTGCAATAAGGATATAAAAATTTACTTTGGATAATTGTTTTATATTTTTCTGTTAACTTTCATATTTTGATGAATAGTACAAATACGCTAAATTTTAATTAAAAATAACTTTTTCATCACGATAATTTATGTGGTTAAATTATAGTATTGAATGGTTTTAAAGTATAAATAGAATATATTTTTACCATTTAAAATAATTCAAGTCATTATCATTAATTTTACATTTAATTCATAGGTAAAAACATTTCAATCTTTGACAATGTTTTAACTTTTAAAACCTGTTTTCTTAACAACAGGATTAATTTTAAATTAATTACTGCAACTTTTGTGTTTTTAATTTTGAAAAATGGATTCCATATTTGAATTCAGTGGTTCCAAATTATGTTAATATGTTACTTTTATTTTTTTGATATTATGAATAGTAACTATGGTAATTTTTATTTACTACTGTTAAAGGTAAATCGGGTAATTAAGGGTAAACATAAGTTTATAAAATTACCCTAAGACATTCCAAAATTATATTGGATGAATACAAGTTTACCCATATCACTTAAGGGTCTTAATAGATTCATTTCATGGACTTTTGACGAAGAAAATGATATAATTATTATTAAAACTAAAGAAAGTGACAACATGTCACTCTCTTATATCTTATAAGTGTAATAATTTTAATTTAGTGATAAACCTCATAAAAAATCTAATATAAATAGTATCCAAAAATCTAATGAAATTATATACATCATGAGAATTTATTTATAATTTTTAGGGATTAAATAATTATCATTAATGATGACACAATAGTGATGTAGAAATTATTTTATTGATTGAAATATTAAATAAATGGTTTTAAAAATATTAAAATAAATAATATATGAACTAATTAATATTCTCCACAGATTTTCTAGATAAATGTGACATGATAGGAATTTATTCAATATTTTTTTTCTAATATATCCTCTGTGTGGATTTTATTTAAATTCAAATAAATAAATAGTGTCAAAATTGACACTATTGTTATTTTATAAAAATAACATATTATAAAATTGTTTAAAAATCACAAAAATATTTAAAAATTATAAATTTATATTTATATTGTCTAAAATATCATAACGTATCCAATTATGGAAAATTAACTACACATAAGTAATTATATATAACAATTTAAAATTTAGAATATTATTACCACAAATAAAATTAAATAGATTAAATAAGGATAAAACAAGTTGATAAGGATTAGAATAAAATCCAAAAATGTCTAAATTTTATTTTTTTAATGATATTAAAACTTTATATCATCTAATAATTGTATTTTAGTCATTTTCTAAGGTTTTAAAGGGGGTTTTGAGTTTATTATAAATTAATATTTTAGAGGTTTCCAAAAGTGCCCCACTCCTCTCTTATAAAAAGGCACCTCATCCCTCTCCTCCTCACACCATTTTGAGCCTTCAAGCTCGTCCAAACCCTGCCAATTTATCTTCTCCACTTCCCTAGAAACATATTAGAGGTCCTGGTCTTCTTCAAAGTCCAACTTTATTGCCCTAAGAGGAGTTTTAGAAGAGGCGCGTCAAAGAAGAGGTAATATCCTTTACTGATTCTTTCAAATTTATTTCTTCTTCTAATTCCTCTTATTTATTTGTTTCATTATAAAGTAATAACATCAGTATCACTCATATACTGATATGTTATTATAAATATTAAACAAACCAGTTTTGCCTTCTATCCATCCTACGGAAAATGAAATCATCACGCGTGCGTACGTACGGAATACCGTCTCCACGCCGTGGTGTAATCTGTTTTCCACCACCACCTTACCTGGATGGGTATAACGGTGGAAATAATAACTATATATTATTATTATAACATTATACTGATTATGATAAATTATATCAACCACTCCAATTCCATTCAATAATTATGGGAATGATATCATCGCTCGTGCGTACGTATGGATTAACGTCTCCACGATGTGATGAGATTCATTATCTGTGATTAACCATTCTAGTATGATTATAAAGTTTATATATTAAATAATCATGAAATATATGACATAATAATTATACTGGATTTATGTACATATATTTTTCATTTACTTAATTTTATTCAATTCAATAAGGAAAGGAAAACAGTGTTCATGCGTACGTACGGCCTACCGTCTCCATGAACGGTGTATTTCATTCCATTTATTGATCTATCATGTATATTTATATGCTGAATATATATTATATATAAATCATGGTTTACATTCTTGAATTAATTAAATCAGGATATAAGTAATAATATCAAGAACAACAAGTTGAAACATGTACGATAAATGAAATGATTTTACCCAAAACGCTGCTTTAACATGGAATTGACAAAAGAATGGGTAATATAAAGTCCTAAGTGAATCATATATGATATCATAAATATTATTATGGTTCTATTACAAGTTAATAATATATTTAAACACACTATATAGCATTTTTGGACACGTACAAAAGAAATTGGGCCTATGGTAAGGGAAAATCTCGCAATCTCATTTTTATCTCACTAGTACAAAAACCTTTTTTTACGTCTATTTTTTTTTTTTTGCTTTTTAACATCGGTTTTTAGGTGACGTTATTGCGAGCGACATTAAAAATATAATTTTTTACGTCGGTTATTAAATAACCGATGTAAAAAATGGGGTAATATAGTTTTTAACGTCATTTTTTAAAAAACTGACGTGAAATACATTCTGGAAAATGGCGATAAGAAGCCATTTTTTACGTCGGATTTTGAAAAAACCGATGTAATAAGTCATTTTTTACGTCGGTTATTTAATAACCGACGTTAAAAGTTATTTTTAAAGTCGGTTATTAAATAACCGACAAAAAAATTTTTAGTATCTTGTATAAAATTTTCTAAGCTTTCATTTGACAGGTCATAGAGCTCAAACGGATTTACAGATCAAAAGTTATGACCATCAGAAGTTTGATATTTTTTTCGAGGAAAGATTGAATGAGCCAACCGTAGCTTCATATTAGAAGGAATTTTTGAATATGTAGGGGGATTTGAAGTTTTATCATGATATAAAGAATCATCCATCATTATAATAAATTAACAATCGTTAAATGGTATATCAATTAAGAAAACTACTCATAGAAAATATAAATCATGGGGAAATAATTACAAATACCTTGGCGAGGTCGCGGAAATAAGAAATCATTGATTCACGTTGAAGATAAAACAATTTGATTTGGTAGAACGATGATGGTTGAATGAAATGATCATAAAATGGTTTATCAATTAAGAAAAAAATCATAAAAATCATAAACCATGGATGTATGATTAAATATACCTTGACGAGATCACGGAAAGAAGAAATAATTGATTCACGTTCGAGAGAAAAAGAGTCGATTTGGGGGAACGATAATGGTTGAAATAAATAACCGTCAAATTAGGATGGGTGTATAATGGAAACATATAATTGATATTCTATGAGAAAACGTGGTATTAAAAATTTTAGGCGGCTATTCAAAATTTCGATGCCGCGATGTGAAAAAATTGAAATTTCACGTTAGCGGGATATTAAAAATATCATTCACGTCGGTTTTATGATATCCGACGTGAAAAGATATTAAAATTTTAACTTATTTTTCACATCGGTTATTATAAAACCGACGTGAAAAATCAATCTTTGTCACTCTTTCACGTCGGTTATTAAATAACCGACGTGAAAAATCGATTTTCATGACTTTTTTCACGTCGGTTATTTAATAACCGACGTTACAAGGTATTTTTCACGTCGTTTATTTAATAACCGACGTGAAAAAAGTTTATAAAAATGTAGTTCATTTTTCAAGCTTTAATTTTACAGGTCACAGAGCTCAAATGGAGTTACGGATTAAAAGTTATGGCCTTCAGAAGTTGGACATCCTTAAGACATCGTTTAGAGGTAATCAAATTCTGAAGGCCATAACTTTTAATCCGTAACTCCGTTTGAGCTCTGTGACCTATCAAATTAAATCTTGAGAAATAAACTACATTTGGGTAAACATTTTTCACATCGGTTATTAAATAACCTACGTGAAAAATAAGTGAAAATTTTAATATATTTTCCTGAAAAATTATTTTTCACGTCGGTTATTTAATAACCAATGTAGAAAAGTGATGTACATTGATTTTTCACGTCGGCAATTCAAAATTTAGATGTCGCGATGTGAAAAAATTGAAATTTCGCATTATCAGGATATTAAAAATATCATTCACATCGGTTTTATGATAACCGACGTGAAAAGATATTAAAATTTTAACTTATTTTTCACGTCGATTATTATAAAACCGACGTGAAAAATCAATCTTTGTTACTCTTTCACGTCGGTTATTTAATAACCGATGTTACAAGGTATTTTTCACGTCGGTTATTTAATAAACGACGTGAAAAAAGTTTACAAAAATGTAGTTTATTTTCCAAGATTTAATTTGACAGGTCACAGAGCTCAAACGGAGTTACAGATTAAAAGTTATGGCCTTCAAAAGTTGGACATCCTTAAGACATCGTTTAGAGGTGATCAACTTCTGAAGGCCATAACTTTTAATCCGTAACTCCGTTTGAGCTCTGTGACCTGTCAAATTAAAGATTGAGAAATAAACTACATTTTGGTAAACATTCCTCACGTCGGTTATTAAATAACCGACGTGAAAAATATTTTTTAACGTCGGTTATTAAATAACCGATGTGAAAAAGTCACGAAAATCGATTTTTCACGTCGGTTATTTCATAACCGACGTGAAAAATAAGTGAAAATTTTAATATATTTTCCTGGAAAATGATTTTTCATGTAGCTTATTTAATAACCGACATAGAAAAGTGATGTACATTGATTTTTCACGTCGGTTATATAATAACCGACGTGAAAAATCAGATAAAATGGATTTTTAACGTCGGTTCTTATATAACCGAGGTGAAAAATCAGTGAAAATGTATTTTGATGTCGGTTATATTATAACCGACATGAAAAATAAATTTTTAGATATTTTCACGTCGGTTCTAAAAAACCGACGTGAAAAATGGTGATGTAAAAAAAGGTTTTTGTACTAGTGTCTCAGATTGTTTATACTTCAGAATTTACTGGGGTATATTTATCATCCACATTCATGTTTCCTAAATATTTAATATTATTTCTATCCTCATTAACTTTTTTAAATATATTTTTACCTATTGGTGAATTTTTAGTAAAATATATAAAAGGAATCTTTTGTGGTTTTCAGTACGAGATACTTTTTGACTTTTCCAGCTAAAGTATGAGAAGAATTTTTTTTAACTTATACAACATGAATGGATTTTTATGATTTCATAGAACATTATTTCCAAGAAGATTCCTTTACAATTTTTCAAGTTTATTTTCAATTAACTTCTTTTAGTTTAAAATTGTATGACATGTTGAGAAAAAAAATGTTTTTGAAGTAGAAAGTATATTTTCTTCAAGAATGGAGTTCAAGTGTTTTATCAAAATTATTTTCCATCTAAGATAATATAGGGTTCTGTTTCTATCCCTATTTTTACATTGATTTGATTATGTTATGATGGAATTAATTTTATGAAGTCCTTCTATCTTATATGTATTATGTTATGATGGCATGATGTTTAAGAATCCAATTTTTATTATGTGGGTTATGCTATGATGTTTGATTTATGATTATTTGAAACACATAAGAATGGTTTCATTATGAGATGGATGGGAACTATATCTCACTCCAATGCATTGGGTAAATATTTATATCTCATGATATAGACATGGCTGGAATGGCAAGTGAATCTGGTTCATTAATACAAGGCCATAACGGCAAGTAAACCCGGTTCAGTAATGGACTTCTTCCACTATGATGGTCTTGGCAGCAATTCCTTGGCTTCTATGGAAATAATAACATGTGCTTACTAGTTTCCACAATTACATGTTTTATTCCCATACTATTTTATCATGGTTAATGTTCCTTTATGATATATTCCTTATGCACTTCCAAGATTTATGTCATTACTCATGATTTTGATGTTTTATGTTATTGTTATTACATTCAAATGTTTAGGGATTGTTTTATGTTCTCCATGTTTACCCTTACTGAGAATTTGAGCTCACCCTTTTTATGTTTTCTTTTCCCCACGATATAAAGAAAGGTTTTTTGTAAGAAAATAAAATTGGAATATCTTTATAGGAGATGTTTAAGATCTTTCACCATGATTTGAAGATTATGTTTCGAGTTTCTAAAGACACTAAACTAATACAGTCTTTGGGCATCTGTTTTTGTCATGTATTAAGTATTCTGCAAAAGTAATGTAATGTCTATGTACGTCAAGATTTGGGTCTCTACAAGATCCATAGTGATACTAATATTTTACTTTGATTTACCTAGGTTTAAATTCTATTTTTATGATCATAGGAATGTGATCCAAGTCCTATTATATACTTAAAAACATTTCTGTATTGTTTAGTTTAATTATTTTAAACTTAGTTTTTAAAACTACAATTCACACTCCCTCTTGTAAGTTATTAATTTGAGCATATTCTTACGATCTTAATTCATATTAGTTCTACAATATTGATACAACACTATTATGGGGAGTGTACTACAAGTCATGGAATGTGTATTTTTCTTATAGTGGGAAATAGTTAGTGTTTAGATCATGGAATGTTGGTTTTAGCTAGTAGGATGATGAATTTGGCAGTTCTTTGAATGGAGGAATACTAATCCACAACTAGTTCCTAAACTGGGATATTTTTTTTGGATTTTTCTATATTAGTAGTTACTAGCAGCATGTTTAGTAACTAAGGGGGTTATTATTTGGTTAATGAACCAAATAGAGATTGTGTGTATTATGGTTTCATTTGGGTTCAGGCATTACATGTAAATCACATGTTGAAATAGGGGCGGGTTGATGTCTCTTTTGAGGAAATCGATGTGTGGAAGATATGATGAGTAATAATGTGCACAATTGGTTATATTAAAGTGGTTTTGGATTTGGTAATTTTGTTCAAACTATGAATAATTCATGTATGGTGTCAATTTGGGTGTTTCTAGAGTAATTTCTAGGGGTTGTATTGAGCATCAATGTAGAGGATTTGCAACCAATCTGGATTAAACATGAGAGATGGAATCAGATTTCGATGGTCACATTGAGGATAAAGTGATAGTAAAAGATTATTATTATATATTATAATTTTTATGGTGGTTATTTAGTGATTAACAACATCGTTATGAGTTGTGAAATATAGAGGAAATTTTAATTTTTAGATTTGGATCATGGGGCGTTATGAGATCAAGGATTCATATGGAAATTTTGGGGGTCGGAAAACCCCTTAGGGTGATTTCATATATATTTTGGGTATTTCATGAAGTTTAAAAAGTTTATTGGGGGTCTTATTTAAGTAAAATGTGTGAGGTAAACTATAGCATTGATGTGTTCACATCAGGTACCCAATAGAGGGTCATTAGGTGCTCGATGTCTTGGTTAGTAGCTTTGTAGTCCATGGATTCCCAATAACCAACTGATAAGGTTTAATTGGGTTACTGATGATAATCTGAGTACCCAGTGAAAGTTGATATAGAATTAGATATGCATGTATGGCCTTTTCTAAGGATGGGTAACGTGCTCTTTCCCTTGCACCTTATTTTACTGCCACTTAGGGGTCTCATCTCTTCGTAAGATGAACTAGTAAGGTCATCCACCCCCTTTCCCCCTTCATATACCCATTTTATCCCATGTAACTGGGATGGATTGGGCTTGTTTATTCATGCCAAACCGAGTTAGTTATTCCTCTTCCTTCTACTATTGTTCCTCCCTTTTGTATCCGCTTGTTTTTAGTTCCTCCAATCTAGGGTTCTTATCATATTTCACAGAGGCATGGTGAAATATGACAAATATATTGGTGTTTCATGATACAGTGGCTTGTGGAAATCTAAATATGGTATATTCCACCTTTCTCTCTACATTTTATGAGAGTTACATAATTGATTATATCTTTCTATGGATTCCACCAATTTGGCTTATGATTGGTGACTGATTAAAAATATAATAACAGGGGTTTTTTTATTAGAGTGTATCTAGAATTCCATGGGTTGATGGAATATTATTTCTCTAGGTTTCATTCATGGTATTCCACTCGATGAGATTTAAGAAATTATTCCTCCTTGATTTAAATAAATTCATTAATTAATTATAAATGTTTATAATTGATTGATCATGTCATGTTTCTTGAGATAGGGGCTTGGTAGTATGGCAGGTCTTGCTCTGAGTTTGTTTGGTGAATGTGAGTATGGATTAAGGAAAGCAACTCTACTTTATCCTACACATGATGGGAAACAAAAGACAAGTGATGTTACAAATATTTCAAATTTCTAGGTGGAAATTACCAAATTAATTGAAATAAATGGCATCCGTAGAGGGTAGGATGATGTTGAGGATGACTCCCTAAGAAAGTTAACATATAGTCAGACTTTATCCAAAGGAAAAGTGGTTGTGGATGAAGAAGGGTTCCAAACTGTTCCTCCTAAGAAATAAATATGGAGGAAAGACTACTCATATTTGAAGCCAACTATGGTTACCCAGTCCCATGGTCCTTTTGATTATGATTCTGATTGGGATGGTGATTATGATGTTGCCTACTATGGCTATGATTTTTGATGTCTTTTCTTCTTCTTTTCATGAGGGCATGTATTCTTTTATGATCATTTCCATCCACTCTTTTTCTTTCTTTTCTTTTTAATAAAAAGGGCTTCGCCCTAACTTTTCGGTACTAAATGATATTTATCTAAGTGAATTACATGTTGGTTCCTTAGGGTTAAGCTAAAAAAATCTATGAAGGGATCCAGTATGTATGTAATGTTAGCATAGATGTAAATTAATCCCTTAGTTAGTGACTCAAGTGTGTCTCTCATGAGTTGGATATTTGAGAAATTCTTGACAGTTATGTTACCAAGGGTGTGTTACATCTATAATTTTTTAAAGGAACTAAAAGTGGCTTTGAACTATTATATGAGTTGTGTTTGGAATAGGGTGAGCCCTAGTGAGCTAGTTTGTGGGAATATAAGTGGTTTTACCTTGAGAAATGGTCTGGTTAATATCAAGATAATGGGTCATGGGCAATGTCAACACTGGCGAAACTAGTTAGAGTTTATAATTTTATATGATTTTATCAATCCTTCACTACTACAATGGTATAGATAATGGAAGTCTAAGGTTTTCCTGTAAAGTAGAAGAATTGTGATACTTTTAAATTTATGTTTTTAACTATTGACTTAGAAAACCATTTTGATTCTGGATCAATAAAACTAAATACTAAATTATTCCATATGAATACAGTTAATTAAATTAGGGAATCATGATAAAATTCCAAAGATTTATCAAAAAGGGTATACCTTTTTCACTCATGGTTTATTTTACCCAATTGGTCACAAGACGGTTATAAAATTACCAAATTTTTTATAATCAAATACATTAATACATTAAAAAACAATTAATATCCTTTTTTTAAAGGTAATCTATTAATCTTATATACTCTAATATTAGCAGTTTAAGTGAAATATAAATATGTGTTATTGGTTATAAATAATTTAATCAACTTGGTTGGAGTTCCCCCCTCAATAATTTTCTTGATTAGACTTGTTTTCTGGGATAAGATTTAATAAAATACCTAAATCAATCCCTAATCAACACAACCATCTAGTAATCAAATTATTAAAAATTAACTCTCTCGTAATCATACTTTGGATACCTCACCCACCATATAACTAGCCAAACATGATTGTGGAAAAATCCATTACACGTGAATAATTCATCTTAAAAGTGAATCTTAAACAATAGAATAGATATATAACAAATAAAAATTTAAAATGAGAATAACTCACTTGAAATAACATTAACTATTATAAAGTTAAAGTACTGTCAGAAATAAAGGCAGAAGAAGGCTTGTAAGAAAAGCAGAATGAGTGAAAAAATTAAAGAAAATTAATATCCCCCATAAACTCATAAAAAACCACTTCAAATAGAAAAATCATACATCATGACATGACATATGCCATTTTGGAGTGAACCTCCAAAATATATACCCAATATTGCACTCTTGATCCCTCCTCATACATCCCATGGCATATCCCAAGCCTTCACAGTAGGATTGGAACTTTTTTTTATTCAATTTTGAATCTCCCCCAAATATCATAGAAAGAGATCATTTTTATATTGACTCTGATATCTTCATCTCTGACTATTTAATAGGTATGATGTGGTGCAATAGTGTTTTTCATGACGTAAAAACCTACAACTCTTTCCTAGACTTGAATCTAGAATTATCTTCATGGTGCACTTATTTCTTTATAGAATGAACATAATTTATTCTAAATTAGGTAAGTTAACACTCATATATTCTTAAATAGTTCCCATGACATCATACATTTCTTAAAAAAATGCATACACATAGCTCTCTATGAAAAAATTACTTAGCCTAAAATATTTATGATCTTGTAGTCATTGGGAAAACCTATGTTTTGTGGTGTGAATGATTCTTATACAGTCTAGAAACATACCTATAAATTATCTTTCTTGATGTGGAAGAATCATTAATGACCATGAATCATTTGTATATACATTTAACCGATTATTATGAAGTCACCTTCATGGAATGACTACTAACATTGAAGTGAAAACTAATCCAACAAACTGTTTATCTTCAATATTGTGGTATAGTCCCATATCTTACAAAGAATACATTGTATTACACAGTCCCTCTATTCATGGGTCATGATATAATTAGGTTAATCATGGTGCAAGTAAACCATATGATCCTTCTCATATAACCTTATGAAACTCTTAAGTCTTATCAAATTTCATAATTTAATCATTCGTTCTATAATAAATGTGTTTCAACAAGAATCAATTTCAGATTCAATATCGTTTCTCTATTTGAAAATCTTTTTCAGTGTGCATATCTAAGGTATCATCTATGTTATCTAAGTTTCATCAGTTATTAGGGTTTCATCACATAGATCATGTAATAAACATGAATTTCATATCATGAATGTCTTTTTTCTTCTAAATTTTTTTTATTTCTTATAAAATATTAATATTTTAAATCCTTAAAAAAATAATTAAAATTACACCACATTAAAAATATTAAAAATAAATGATAAAGTAACAAAAATATATATACATGATATGAAATTATCAAATCCCCCCACACATGAGTAATTTATTGTCCTTTAGGAAAAGTCATCTCAACCAAGATTACATATGACGGCATACATCAACCAGACAAAAAATATAACCAATCATGTTAATAGAAAAAAGTATTAACTAAAACACATTAAATTTCAATAACTCATTCTTCATTGGTATCAATTCATACTTCATTATTAAACTCTCACTCTAAATAATCTTCCCTTCAATTTTATTCTCATAACTTTTCCATAAACATTAAAATCTATGTTTTTATTCACTTCCTTAAACAATTTCACTCTTCAGTCATGATAAATGTAAACTAGAGTTATAATTATTCTAACGTTCACACAATATATCTGTAGTATTGTAAGAAATCTAAATTTCCTATTATAAATTAAACCATATACCCCATGAGGACTTTTTTTAGGTCCTAATGATTCTGAGGCTCAAGGTAGGCGGTTTCTATGGAAATGTAGTCAAAGGATGGAAAGGGAGATTAACATCTTTAAGAATTATGTATGATATCCAATATAAATATAAAATAAAATAATCCTTCCCATTTAAATTTATTTACATTGTAATACCACCACTTTCTTCACTTAATATCTCATGGGATCACAAAATAATCATTCAATATAGTGAAAATTCGTCCTCTCTTACTTTTAAAAAACTTTTTTCTCTCTTGATTTTTCAGTAAACTATGTGTGAGGGTCATATTCTCACTATTAAAAGTCAAACCATTTTATAAACTAAATCCCCACTACTAATATACTAATGAAACTATGTTTCATATTGAGAACAGGAATGGGGAAGGTAGTTCAGGTAAAAGGTCAATCTTTGGTATTATACTTTGTCACATTTTCAAAAAAATTCTCATGTGTTTCATTTTTCATTCCAAATTATAGAGAACTCAATAAAACATAGTCACATAATTTTAAAACCATTCTCTCAAATAATCAAGAGTTTCCTCCCCCGTACTTATTCAGGGAATTCTAACATAATGATACCATGAAAATAATTACACCCTCCTTTAAAACTAAAATGAAAACTCATGAAATTATACTCAAGAAAAAGGGTAGGAATGATAGTTTGGATGGTAATGTGGATTCCTATTGATTTCATGGTTTATATGGGTTTATAAAAAGATCAAAATTAGAGTAGTTCTCAATATTAAAGGGATATGAATAATTCAATTGATATCCTCAATCATCTACATCTGGTTAAAAATCAATATGTTTTGATAAGATAAGAAATAATGTTTTAGTAAATATGTGTGTCCAAATTTCTCTTAAGAAAGAGGGTATGTGCGAGAAAATTAAAAAATGGATTATAATACCTCTTAGGAATAGGATTTAAAAATTATTTAAATTATTCAATACATGAATGTTATGTAATCATTCAATTAATAAAAATTTAAAAAAAAATTAAAACCAATGTTTAAATTTTGTTCAGTGATAATACTAAATTCCAACCTAAGAGTGACCAGGAAATTGATTTTTAATGATTTCCACCTAAAAATATTACTTTTGTTGTCATGGTTGTTATTAAATTCCTAATTAAATAGAATAAATTTAAAAATATATCTCCTATACCAATGGGTCTAAAAAATCCAAGTGGGTAGCAGGTAAGCTCAAGAATATTCCCCCACACATAAAATAAAACAAATTACACATTATTTAAGAGTAAGGCAGCAGGTTATAATTGAATAAATAATCAATAAAATAATAATAAAAATTATGATAGAAATAATTACTCCTATATTTAATGTAGTTTATTTCTCAATATATTATTTTTAATAAATCTATAACTTTTATATAGCTCTATAAAAAGTGAGTTAAAGATAAAATGAAATTATTTCACTTTAAAATCTATGAGTGTTTTTAAAATAATAAAGGATCATTAGTATGTAATTTTGTGACAAAATTTGTTTCCATGTACTCTGTAAATTATTATAATAGAGAATTATAAAGTTCAAAATAAAAAAAAATACATTGAGGAATCACAAAATATAAGTCTTAAAAATACAAAATAAAAGAGAGTGAGGAAAAAATTAAGACTTTGATGGCCTATCCCATGGATCCATATTTTCCTCCTCATGTTGGGTGATAATTTTATTCAACAATATCAATATTATCGATAGATATAATAGGTGCTACTAAGGAATATTTTGGCTACTGCATAGAAGCAAGCTCATCCCAGATTGATAAAGAGGCTATGTATTAGCAGTTGGATTAATAAATTGGAATTAAATTATATAATATATATCCAAACCTTTTCCCTTTTAGTTATACTTAACAATAAATGTATTTTGTCCCTATAGATCAATGATATCTTCTAGAATCACAATTTATCCTTTGTCATCCAATAGAAGAATTTTTTAATAAATAGTAGGGTTTGGTTATTGATTTGATGCTCTTAGGGAATTTGGAAATGGGGAAGGTCATTGTTTCGGTTTTTACTACCATGGATGGGAAAAGGTATACACTAGAATCTATAGAATAATTTCCTGCTTTCCTAAAAAAATCTTGTAGTTATTAATAAATAACTTAAAGGAAGCACCAAAATAATGAAATCAAACCTCAGTTATAGTAGGGAGTTATGATTTTGAGTTAAGGACCATGTAATTACTCTACCTAACTAACATAGGGGTTTTCCTAGATTCTAAGTCAGCATGAGGATGATTCTTAGGTTCATCAGCTCTATAATAAAAGAATATTCATTGGTCCATTTATACTTCTTCACCACTTTTTTCAACCACCCCATCTTGAGAAACAATATATTTTTAATATCTGCAATTTTATAAATGACTAGAGGGGTAGAATCCTTATAAATTTATAAATACATAGATAGATGTGTAATAAATCTACCGTACATAAAAGTTATCATGGCCTTCTTTACCTTGGTTTCATAATATAAAGTGAGATTCATGATCAAATTAATTAATATCCCCTCAAAAATTCTATAAATATGTAACACCACTAGTTAGGTTATAAATCCGTGAGAGTCTACCCTATTCAATCATGGGTGGGATAGATCCCAATGAACAATCTTATGTAGAGTACCACATAGTTGTGTGCTTTTCATTATCTTAGGTTCATGATGACTTTTGGGGTCAACAACAATCTCAACCCACTTATTTTTTTCTAAAATTTTGTTAGGATTCAAAACCAATTTATCATATATTTTATAAGAAACAAACTCAACATTTTAGTACCTATCCCCGTATATAATATCTTAAGAAGAGGACTCATTGCTTTTGTCTAATTAATAAGGTAACTCTAGTCAAAGTCAACTTTAATTAGTAGGCGAATTCCAATAATAAATCCTTTTATATCTCCTCGTGGATGATTAAAAAGTTCTCATCGAGCATGTCATGATGGGCCTCCATAAAATATGTCTCCATTTTTATGTTCTAAATGACCTCTAAGATGACTTTTTAAAAGGCTTTGATAGGATTCTTTTAAAGTTGTACTAATCAAACCTAATACTTTGTATCTACAAACATTAAATAGGGGTTCACATGTAGTGGTGGGAAATACTCCCCTAATATTGTATAAGAAGATAAATGGGGTGAAAATGAATAATAGGTTGAGGTGGAGGGCTTAGTGGAAGTGTTGGGAAAATAGAAAAGTGTACTGGTTCATTAGCATTTTGGAATGGTTTGGATCTTGGTTGGGTGATGAGTTATAAGATGTTTGACCAAAGTTTTGGATTAGGGATTGTTGGATAAGGATTTGAAATGATCCATGGTGGACGGGATGAATAAATGAAATTTGTAAGGTGGGGTTTTAAAAAGTATCAAAAGGTATAAGGGAGATCAAAAATGGTTCAATTTGGGGGATATGATGAGTGGTGACAGTTTTGTATGAGATAAATTTTGGGTAATAAAGAATAGTATTACATGGATATCAAATATGGGAAAGATTACCAAAACATAGTAAAGAGGCATTATTCATGAGTAACTAATACCTAAAGGCTTTTAGAGATTAAAGGTTGATGAAAAATTTTGTACCGGAAGAGTTTTGTGTGAGGGGAAACTGAAGTGTCATAGATTGGTTTTAACATTAGAAGAAAATATTTAAAAAAATTGAATTTTACACAATATAAATGATTGATTCACTTTATAACCATTGACTAATAAATCTTCTATATTTATAGTTATGGAGATAGTAATTATCAATTCGTGGCCTATTCCATTCACAGCATGACTCTCTGATTGTATTTTGAGACTACACTACTATATTTTTTTTAAGAAGTGTTATGAAATGAATAACTTATGTTATTAAATATATATCAAAATAAAATAATTAAATTATATATATATCATTACATATCTATATTTACCATTTAGAATAGTTTTCCTCATGGACCAAGATCGCATCATGGTGGGAACCTAATGAATTCCCAAATTTCACTAGTTTTTCTACCCTACTTTCTTCATAGTGTGAAAGGGGAACTAATGTGAATTTCATAAAAAATAACATCATCATTTACATCACAACCAAATTAGACCAACCTGAATATTAGTTTACCTATAATATTATAGACTTGGAGGAGCCAAAAGGGAGTATAAGAGATTCCCTAAAGTCTTTAACCCCAAAAAACATCTAATCTACTATATATAATTGAAAATTTTAACTAAAAATGTAACTAGGTTGTATTATAGTCATCACTTCATTTAACATCAAGAGTAATACATGCCTATTATTTTATTCGATTAAAATTTAATTATAGCACACATCCTTCATTTAAAGGTTCCTTGTATAGCTTCATCATTTGACCATTCATCTTAAATGAAGCTTCATTATCTCTTTGTATCTTCACAGCTCCATGCAAGAAGAACTTAATTTCCATGAATGGTCATGACCATTGTCTCTTCAATCTTTCTATAAATAATATAAAATTTGAGTTAAACAGTAATAATTTTTCTCTAGGATTTAATTTTTTGAAATAAATGTGTCGTTTGTTTCAAATTTTAGACTTATTCTTGTAAATCCTATAATTAACATATCAATCTCTTCTAAACTCATCTATATCATTCAGATACAACATCCTTTTCTCTCTTGATTTCTATGAATCCATGTTTATCTTATTTATAGAATAATATGATCGGTTTTCAAGCTCTATTATTAAATTACATGGCCTCCCATTCACTATCCTAAATGGTGTTGTCCCAATTTGTGTTTTATGAGAAATCTAGTAGGCCCATAGTTCATCATTAAATTTATTTCTCTAATCCATTCAACTTGAATTCACTATATTTTTCATAATTTTCTCCAACTCTCAGTTTTAAATCTCAACTTTCTCACTAATTATTTGGGTGATAAGGGGTGATAATTTTATATTTGACATCATACCTCTCTAAGAATCCCCTCATCAAGTGGTTCTTGAAATTATTTCCTAGTTCACTAATGAGTAATCAGGGAATTCCAAACTGAGAAAATATTTTTTTCATTAAGAACTGCATCACCCCCTTAGATATATTGAATGAAGTATCTTTATCCTCTACCCATTTGGATAGAAAATCCACACATACTAGGATGTATGTATTTATGAGATAATTTCATAATAGGGCTATGAGATCTATTTCATATGCATCAAACACTTCAACTAGGAATAAGTTATATAGAATCTCATTTCTTTTCTAATGTTTCACATTCATTGGCAATCATCACAGATCTTCACATATTCTATAAGATCTTGATGAATAGTGTTCCAAAGAAAACAAATTCAATTACCTTGTCCCCTATTATATTAGGTCAATGATTCCCTATCATCGATGAGGAATGTAGAAATTACAATACACATTTAATTTCAGATTTAGGTATGCACCTCCAAATTAGACCATCACCACGTTATTGGAACCATATAAAATCATACGAGAATTAGTGAGTTCCATAGGATTGAAGCCTCTTCTTTTACTAGTATTATAAGTTATTGTACATGAAAATCAATATAAAATATTTTCTTATCTGGGAAGTCATCCAGAATATCCATATCTTATTCTTCTTCTACATGAAAAAATTTCAGACTTCATAAGTGGTTATCTACCACATTCTATGATCCCTTATTATCCTTTATTATAATATATAATTATTGAAAAACTAGGATCCATTGAATAAGAATTTTGGATTATTAACTTTTTTTCAATAGGTATCTCAAAGTTTCATGATCAATGTAAGAAACCACTATAGATAAAACAAGATAGGATTATAATTTTTAAAAATAAAACAAAATCATAAGAAACTCCTTCTATATAGTTTATATTTTATCTAAAAATCATTCATTGTGAGTATATCATAATAAATAATCCACAATATGTGATTTTCCCACGGTCCTAAAATAAATCCCACTGTAAAATCAATTGTATCATACATTGGATCAAAGTTTATTTTTTGGTTTGGAGATATCTTGATTGGGTATACCACTAAATTCACGTTTTAAAAAAAATTAATCCTTAAAATATTTATCAACATTGAATGGTACATCCTTTGAATAAATATTTGTGAGTGATCAAGATATCATTGAAAAATAATTGACAAAGAGGTGGTAGAATCTACCATTTCCAAGAAATATGCTAATCCCCTGGACTATAGTCATCTCTAGCGGGTCCTTTATCACTTTTATTTTTATTTGACCACCTTATAATCTCTACTTTAATATTTTTTGTCCCAAAATAATTCTTCATTTTACCATAAAATTTAGCTTTTACCAGTTTATTAACAGTAATTGGTATTCATTTTTCATAATTACCAAATCCATATTACTCAATCTTACATTGAAGTATCTTCCATAAACTAGGTATTAAAGCATAAATATATCCAATATTTCCTCCACTATTTTATGTAATTTATGTTTCATGAAACTTTTTAAGGGAACTGGTTCATTTGATATACTAAAGTACACGAGACAATATGAAAATGTATTATATGGATGGGTGAGTAAAGTTTTTTCCTGGTCAATTTTTTCAACCATGATTTGGACATACCTAGAGTAATTATCAAAAAGATAATATAATTCATGTTCATCTTATATCTCTAACATTTGATCCATAATGAGTAGTATGAAATGATCTTTACAAGTAGATATATTAAATTTCTAGTAATCCACACATACCATCCCATAATTATACTAGTTTGAATCGGCTTTTTCTTTTCATTATTGAAAACTATTAAACCTCCCTTCTTAGGGATCAGTTGTATAGGAGTCACCCATTCAATATACAAGATTGAACATATTTTCCCTTCATTTAACAACATTGGAACCTCTTTCATGAATACTTATTTCATGGGTGGTGAAATTTTTATCTAGATTTTACTACCCAGTTTAGTATTTTATTCTAACAATATTTCATTAGTGCACACTTTGGTGATGATCCCCTTTATATTATTAATCTCCTATGTAATACCTTTTTTTCCTATTTCTCAAAACTACATGTATTTTTCATATTACTCCTTATCCAACACTAAATTGATTATCTATAACAGGGTTTCCTAAATTCTTAGAAATTAGTACCTCATCATACTAGGAATTGGATCTATCCCCAATATTGGTATATTGATGACTAAGGGAATAAATTTTAGGTAGGAGTCCCTCAATGAGAACTCTATCCACTACACAGTTTTAAAACTGATATTATCTTCATCCTGGGTATGCTACTCTTTCATGGATACCATTTCATCTATGAGGTTCATCATATTCTCCTCAACCTCTTCTTGGATACTCAATTGGGACCATTACTCTACCTTTTTATCCTCTTGTAATATGAATAACATTTTATTTCCTTTTTCTTCTTCTTCATCTATGAAATTGGTTTGGAAATTCATCAAATTTGTTACTAATCGATCTTCTAGATGTAATTTTACTCGTATCGATTTTCACTCATCTAATCATATCCTCTAAAATAAAATTATCTTCATAAAGTTTCACTCATTCTCAATTCACAAAATTCTTTTCTAAATGTGAAAGAACCAATGGTTTGTAGGATTGAAAAACTTCTAGGATCCCTCATCTTTAGTGGTATATTTTTGTGAATTTCCATTGAACACTCTTCACTAAGGTATATTACTCCTAAATCTTTAGGATTCCTTTTATTTTATAAAAATTATTTCAAAAAAAATCATATGTCATCATATATTAAATGGATACCACAAATAGAATATTTATGTGGATCTATTTGAAGATGTTTAGGAATTTTTTATATTAATCCTCCACCTTCCCTTTCATAATACTTTTCAATAATTGGAGTGGTGTTCTATAAAGATACAATTATTTTTACACTTATTCCTTTACTTATTTTTCATCCTAAGGTAAAAATACTCATTTCTTTATCTCATCTACTTATTTTTTTCTGATTTCTCCTACTTAAACATCAATTCTATTTCAATATTTTTCCTTCTATTCTTCCTCTCTTCCTTCCTCATTCTCTCAAAATTTCCCATGATTCCTTTCAACCATTTAATCAACCTATCAAGTATGATTTTGTTCCAACTCATGCCTACTACTAAAAATATTATCCTAATCCTCCTCTTGAGCATGTGTTTATGTGTTATCATGTAGAGTTCCAAGTAACTAGTATGGTATAGTTTGAGTTATCTTCCCCACTTTATGTTCAAGGTTTAAAAAGCATAAATTTGATTATGTGTATTTATTTCTAGATTTTTCATCCTTTAGTATACCTTTCAGATGATTGTGCACAACATATTCTCAAGTTTATATTGGTGGGTAGGGTAGTTGGATAATTTATATAATGGAATTGTTGTTGGCACTACTTTTGTGGTGAGTATTATTGATATATGAGATATGTAAAGGGTTGTAATGATCTCTAGGAATTTTTTATGAGGTTGATACCCAAGTGGATCTTGATTTCTAATATGGTTTTATCTATGTTGTTGTTGGTTCCACACTATTTCTTATAGTTTTTAGGGATACATTAGACTCGGTTAATTATATGCATTTTGAAATGGTTGATATCCTTGATTATAAATAACATAAGTTACAATCAAGGGTATAGTTTTCTTCTACTCTCACTATACAATATGTTTAATTATATGGTACACCAAATATCTCATAAGGTTGTACCTTAATTATTGGTACCGAAGATGATGATTGTTGTGAGGGGAACTAAAATGTGTTAAACTTCTTTATTAGTGTCTCTACTTAGCGAATTAGATGGGTAGTCTCATATATTATGTTCATACAACTTATAATGTATCCTTTACAACTTTTTCAAATGTTTTGATTATGGTATATTTCATTGAAAAGGTATAAACTAACCTCCAAGGTCTTCATCAATAGGCTAAAATTTGTTGAAGAGCCTACTAAAACTCCAGTTGTGGGTTGTAATACAAAATTAAATATATATATATATATATATATATATATATATATATTTGTGTGTGTGTGTGTGTTTATACCCATTCATTTATCCTATAGTGTGTGATATTCAATAAGACCTACTTGAATCTATTAAAGGCCTCCCATGTTGACACTCCATTAATATAGGGAAAGTTCTTGTGGTCGCTACCAATCTTCCAAGTCCTAGTTGGTGGAAAATAATTATCACTAAATTTCTTTGTTAGATCATCCAATGTAGTAATAGATCCTTCTGGATAGCTCTTTATACAATATTTCACTATATATCAAGGATAAAATGGGAACACCCATAGTATTATCATGTTAGATGATGCCTCATTATGCTATAAAGTTTCACATATCTATAGAAAATTTGAAAGATGGACATGAAAATATTCACATTTTTACTCGTTGAATTACCCCATGTTCTGAATAATTTGGATTAGAAAGGGATTTTTTTTAAAATTTTTCACCTAAATTGGAGGTCAAATAAATCTCGATGCTACCCCATTTATGGATAGAAATGTTTAGTCCATGATAGTGAATTTTGGAGGCATGAGGTACACTATGTTGTATTGTTCCACAAGTAAAAAAATAGTCATTATATCCATTAAGTGTAGTTGGTGTTTTTGAATAATACATAGATAGCCCATGTCATGAAAATAGGGACCTCACAATCTAAAGTTTTTACTTGAATGGATCTTAAGAATCCATGCTCATTGGTCAGGTAATGGGAATCATGTTCATACTCTAGTTGTCCTATAATTAAAAACATAACACACTTGGGTGCATAAAAAAAATAAAATGTAAAAAATGATATGATAAATATATTTATTTAATAAACTATATTAAAAATATGAATATCACAGTGACTCCCAGCAACAATGATAAAAAAAATTCAATTCCTTTAGCATCATCAACTCCTAGGGGACAAGTTAGATGTTATAAATTTACACAAGTTTTATGATCCTTCATTGCTACGATGGTGTATGTAGTGGACATATGAGTTTATATAAGGCTGGATTATGATACTTTAGATTTGTTGAATTCAATTATTGATTTAGAAAACTGATATGGTTCAAAATCAAGAAAAAATAAAAACTAAATTCCTTTGGACTAAAGTAATTTATTAAAGTAAGGATTCGGTATCTATTTTTGAATATTTATCAAAAGGTTTTACCTGTCTCTCTCATGGTTTAGTTGAACTAATTGGTCATAAGACCATTCTAAAATTACCAAATTTTTATTCTAATATCTGATAATTTTACCTAATCTGGTTAAGATAATATTATAAAGGAATTCCACTATGATTAGATGTGTTATCCTTGACCCTTGAAGTAAAATATAAATATTTAATATTTGTTATAGAATAATTAACCCATATAGATTGAAGTTATTCCCAATATACTCCTCATAAAAAAACTTTCATGTAGGGAAAGGTTTAAATTAAGTGTGTTACCCAATTCTTAATCAACATAACCATCCATGAATGGAAGTAAAACATTAATGTCCCCAACCTCATAATCTCAATCCCTATCCCCTTTAAAAAACCACGTATGATAGAATAAAACTCCATCACACACAAATAATTCATATTAAGTTAATATGGTGAAAGAGAATTTAAGTAAAATAAAGATAAAACTGAAAACAAGAATAACATACCTTAAATAATGTTATTGATTACAAAGTTGAAGTACTGGTATAAATAATGGCATAAAATTGATTAAAATAAAATTAAAATGAGTTTGAAATATAAAGAAGATTTGAACCCCCCTCCCGCCTCAAACTTGGATAAAGATTATTTAAAAATAAAAATCATATATTGTGGAATGACATAGGGTGTTATAGACTAAACCTCCAAACAACATAGCCAATATTTCACTTTTGATCTATTCATTGAACATATAAAGGTATATCTCAAGCCTTCATGGAATGACCGATGCTTTTTTTTATTTTTTTTATTTTGAATCTCCCCTAAAGATAAAAACATGATATTCTTAGGGGATCAACTAATATAACTTCTTATTTGACTATTTAATGGGTATAACATGGTGTGATAGTATTGGTCATGATGCAAATCCCTACAACTCCTTCCAATAGTTTTTCCTAGAATTCATGTTGAGGTATTCCCATTTCTTTACAGCATGAACAAAATCTCTTCTACATCGGACAATTATAGAATCATATATAATCAAGTAGTTCCTGAAACATCATACATGTACTCAAAGTACTCGTACCCATATCACCCTATAGAAGATGACTTTTCCCAAATCTTCATGGACTTAAAATCATGGTGTGGTTCTTTATGTCATGGCATAAATAATTATTATGCACTCTATAATAATTCTTAAGAAGTCACCTTTATGGAATGGAATAATCATTTGTGACTATGAATCATTCATATATACTTTTAAATGATTCTTATGAAGTCACCTTCCTGAAACAATGACATACTTCATGGAATCCTACAAACTAGTTATCTTCATATTTATATAAAATTCCTATATTTTATGAAGAATTCATCCTCTTATGGGTTTCCTCTATTCATGGATTACTGTGAAATAAGGGTCATCACGGATTGATTCTGCTATAAAAACCTTCTCATCCATCCATTCCAACTTTTCTAGACTTAACGAATTTCATAATTTGTTTGGTTTCACCATGGGAAATGTGTGTTAGTGAGAATTAATGTCATATACAATATTTTTTATATATTTGGATCTATTGTATTGTGTTTATACCCAAGGTTGCAGCTGTAGTCTGTAGGTTTCCCTAGTTCTTGGAGTGGGTTCACATAGATTATTCCTTGAACATGCCTGTTGTGGTGTGAATGGTTATTTTTATTATAAATTATTCTAAATCCTCATAAACTCTCCATATTGTAAATTCTTTAAATATTCATCAAGATTACATCACATTAGGCTGTGTTAATCTAACAAATAACCAATAATGATACTAAAATATATGCATTACTTAAAAGTATCATGATCCTTGTGAATTGTGTGTTAAAGGATATGGAAAAATCTTTGGAACCATAAAACTCTTCAAGATAGATGGATGAAATGTAGGTTATGATTATAGTATCCATAGTAGGCCATTGAGATTTTTATATATGTCTCATATAGATATGGAATAGGGTATACATGCTTCTTCGGTGTGCCTAATGGAACTTAATGATTGAAAAATAGGGTAGGGAATATCTTCTACAAGTGGATCCTATGAGAGAGAAATGGAAACATTTCAGTAGAATGGATAGCTAGAGGAAAATTTTATGAGGGTTGTATAATGTTTAATGTATTGTTCCCATATGTATATTGAGTGGGTTTGGTAATTACATGGGTGTCTCTATAGTAGGAAAGTTATAGGATATTGTACATAGCATCTTTTGAGACGCCTCTTAGTGTGATTAAGTACTATTGGTGTGTCATAATGGGAATAGAGATTTTATGTGATTTACTAAGACCTTATGGGGGATTTTTCACATCCTGTGAAGGTTTTAACAAGTTGGTGTAGTTGGATATGACTTGAAGGTCGGGTTGTGATAGTAAGGCTAGTTAGGGAATGTTATTTTGATTTTTTTATGCTACCATCTATCTCAAATCTAGGTTGGTATGGGTGTGTGGTTAGCTGATGGTTGACTTATAGTATTTTATTCCATGTTCTAATTTTCCTAGTTACTTATTTTCTAACCATGTTATGTATAATTGTTGATAATATACAATATGTGATGTGGTATGACACCTCAACTTGAGTGAGATGGTACAGGAATGTGATGTGATATATGATGGGAAGTTTGATGTGTGATTGGACCTCACCTAGAGTAAGAGAGTGATGGTAAGATATATGGTATAAGATGAGGAGCATGATGAGATATAAGACCTAACCCAGAGAGATAGGATGGTGGTATGTGATAGAGTACATGATGTGATAAAGGACCTTACCTTAAGAGAGATGGTAATGGTCAGGATATGATATATAACCTTACCCTAAGTGAGAGGGTAGTGGTTAGGGTGTGATATGAGTCCTCACACTAAGTAAGAGGGTGGAATTATGTGATGTTGAAGATGATATTGTATGAGACCTCACTATAAGATAGAGGGTGGTGGTAAAGTATGTAGTATGTGATATGGAATAAGACCTCACTCGGAGTAAGAATTTAGTTATGTAATCCCATTGTTTTATTACATAAATTTTCATTACATGGTACAAATAGAGGATATTTTAAGTTTTAGTTTACTATAAATAAGGTATATAATACATGAAAACATAAACATTATCATAAAACCTCTTAAAATAAATATTAATGGGTTCACTATAGATTAAATTTACTACATCTCATATCCTGGGGACATATATCAAAGGAAAGGGGTGATCATGAATCCCAGTAAGGGAATAAGCAAGAGATACATATAGCATGTGATCTTGAGACATATCAATAAGAACATGAGGCATAACGATAAGGAATGAGCAAGAGTCATATAATTATAATAATAAAATGAATCATAACATAGAAATGTGGCTAAAATTTTAAATGAATTCATAAACATATCATCAATGTTTGTCACCATTGTTTCATAATTGAAAATTACCAAGGTTATTCCCCAAGGTAACGTAAAACATGTCATCTTTGTATATTAAATTATTTACCCAATGAATTGGATCACTATCAGGGAACACCCTTTGTATTTATTAATTAATGTGATCTACATAGATCATAATCAATCATTTCATTAATAACCTGTGGATAATAAATAATGAGTTTCTTATCAAAATCATGGTGTATAAAAGTCCTTACAACATGATCAATACATCATTTTTAGACCATGAAAAGGGAATGTGGGTTTATTATGTGTAAATTTATGAATAAAATAAATTAAATTTACATCTAGATGAATAATAATGGAAAATAAAAAGGTTTGGGTATTCAAAAAAATAAAATAAAAGAGAGTTTCTTATGTAGAGATAAGATTTTGAGAAGTAAATTCGGCAGCATGACGGGTATAGAACATGGTTATAGAAAAGGATAAAATGAGAGGGTATAAGCTTATACCATTGATAAAAAAAATAAGTAAGGGTACATTAAAAAAATGTTAATAAAATAGAGTAACCATAACATTTAGAATACATATACAAAAATTTGTTTTTGAATTGAAGATAAAAGAATGATAATCCCCTTACCTTGAAGAGTTACTCATGAATACTGAGGAATGGAACCTTGGGTGATTAAAGAAAACTTGGGAGGAATACTTGGGAGGAAAAACCACCAGAACATCATGTATTATGGATTTGGAGTGAAAGGAAATGGAGAAATAGGTTGTTGTTTCTAGCAAAAGTGGAGGATTATCTTAATAATTTCCAAATATAGGCCTTGGAAATCTTGGTTGTGGAAAATGTAAAACCGTTTTATTACCCATGGTTTATTCCCATTATCTTGGACATTTGGGACATATTTTATGTTATTTTAATCCACCAGAATCGAACATCATTTTTTATTACTTCTATTGGCATAGAAAAGTAAAGTTTCCACAAAGTAATGATTTTAAAGTCAAAGTTTCCATTTTAGACATTGAAAATTCATTAATAGGTTTATAAATTTATTAAAATATATTAAAATACTTGATAATGATAAAATAAAATATTTTAGGTCGTGGATTTTGGTTAATTAATTGTTACATCATTATGAAAAAATTATGAAGTCATTAAACATATCGAAAAACCCAAACTATATTTTCACTATTCATGGAAAAATAATGTATTTTAGAAAATTATCATAAATTCATCCTAACCTAATTTCAAAATGGTGATTTCAAAAAGTATTTTTTTAAGAAATATTATCTAAATATGATAATTTAAACTTTTAAATATAAAAACCTTATTTGTTAAAAAAATAGCTGGTTATAAGGCATGGTCAAATTTCTGACACATAAACATTTACTAAGACATAATAAAATTATTTTATTATTTATATTTAAATAATTATATTTTAACAAAATATTTTATTAAAATAAATATTATTCAGAATAACATAGTTTATTATAAAAACTTGTATCTTTTCAAAAAATTAAAATCTGTGTCTGAAAATAAATTTATCAAATTCATCTCAATTAAAAATATATTTTAATAAGAAAAAAATACTATTATTATATTTATACAAAGTAATTACACTTTAATTAATTAATTAATAGACATGTAACCTCTTATAACACCCGCATATGACCTAAGGGTAAGTTGTGTGATGGTGTAAGATTCATGTGGAGGCTTGGCTAACATCAACGAGGTTTTAATTTCCACAAACTTAAACTTATCTCATAGGAGATTTCATTTGAGATTCACTTGTTGAAGCTTGGATTAGGCTTGGTCAAGGGAAACCCCCTATTATGCTACCTCCATCCCAATTTCAGACAAATGGAATTCATGTGACATGACTCTGCTGGTTGAGTTCATCGCTCATCCCTTATAAATTAATTATCCTCTGTCGTTACAAAATATAAACACTAATTATAACACTATAATTATTACTAATGGGTATAGTTCCCAATAGTAAAATTATCCAATAGTTATATTTAAAATGGTCACAAAGAGGTCAAATCCCAATTTTCACATTATCCTTTATACTCTATAAATACCACTTCATTATTTTATTCAATATCCACTATAATCATTTTCTAAGTTGTTTATTGGTTTACTAATATTTTTTTATTTTTTAGTTTTAGGGAGACTATTCTAACAGATTAGATTGATCCATATTTTACCATTTTGGTGACTTATATATTGATCATTATTAAAGATATGTGGGTTTTTTTTACACAATAAAATATAACAGACGTTTTATAAGGAAACAAATATAATTTTTTTTAAAAACTATGGTCGTTAAATTCTTCCCCCTTTAGAAATTTCATCCCAAAAATTTCAACTCATTATCTCATTTGAGACAAGGTGAGGTTACTTATGCTTCATTGTTTCCTCTATTTCCCATGTCACCTCTTCAAAATTATGGTTCCTCCATAACAATTTTGACAAGGTGAGTAGTCTTGTTGTGTTGTTTCTTATCTTTATAGTTCAAAATCTTCACTGGCTACTCCTCATAAGAGAGGTCATGTTCCAGTTGTACCACCTTTGGATTCAGTACATGTGCTGGATCGAGTATGTACTTCCTCAAGAGAGATACATTATAAGGCCCCAGCCTTAAACCTTACTTAATCTTGAGTTATTATAAGATTACACATTGAGGATCTTTTCAGGTTTAGAGTTTTAGAGAATTAGATCATGAAACTTGCATTAAATTCCACATTTAAACAAAGTGGTTACATAAAAGATAGTATTCATTCTTCCCATCAACGGGAACATATTTAAAATATAACACGGATTCTTTCTTGACACATCCTTGACACTATCATCACATCATGTACCTTTCCCTTGACCTGTGAAAAACATTTCAAAAACTTGGGATGAGCATAAAAAGCTCAGTAAGAGTTATAAAAATATGGAAAGTAAACATGAGTTCATATATACATTAGAATGAAATCATACTTTACCCATAAAACAAAGGCACATTAACATACCTCATCAAACCATGAATAAATCATAGAAATCATAAGACATAAAGGTAACTTGAGGCATTCATAACATTCTTACGTAGGGAGTAACCGTCTTGGTTACGTTTGGAATACCCATCACAGTATATTCCCTAAATATCTTCGGAGAAACCTTAACGTTTCACTCCTTCGCGTTACCCAATGCATTGGAGAGCTATAACGGGCTCACCCGCCCTTAGTTTATCACGGAACCACCCGTCTTCATAATAATGCCCAATAACCATAACATAATCATATCACATAAAACATTCCTAAAGGAAACATAAAATTTCCACATTTCAATCACGAGATATCAATACAACACATTTATATAAAAACATTATGAAAACCATTTTCAATACCAAAATAAAAGAAAAGTAAAACATGGTATTTATTTTTCTTTTATAAAGAAGGTATGTCTTGTAGAGGAAGCCGAAACTCAAATAACGGTCATGACGGCGGAGAAGTCGTTGTCGCCGCATACGTACGACAAAAACATTCCCTTTTGTCGTTTAGTAAACGCTTCGTATAAAAAAAGATTCCTTTTGAATAAACGTAAAAGTCAAAGGGGTTTATACACCGTATAAAAGAAAGTTGTGTATAAAATAAAATATGCCTCAACAAAAGGAGATTAAGACGAAGTCCCATACCACCTTGAAGCTTTTAAAATTTTAAACCATTAATATCCATATAAATAAATCCTTAAAACCATTTTGAAAACATGGATATTAATAAGAACAAATAATTAAAACATTTAAAACGATATTCTGGTGAAAGGGGTTTTACCAAAATTAGAGACACTTGAATACAATAATTGAGGAATAACATTTATTCAGAACTTTATAATATCATGAGAATAAAAGTATTCATGATATAATACTCCAAAGTACAGTATATACACCATATAAGAGTGAATTGGTGCATAACAACAATGAACCCTCAATAGAAATGTCAAATGTGATGAAATCCCTTATAAAGAAGGTATCCTTAAATTAAGGACAAATAAATCTCAAAAATATGTGTGAAAAATATATATACACCCAATATAAGTGGATATTAAGTGTAAAACAATAAAAGGTCAATCACACATATTCAATGGATGACATATTCAATGACTACAAGTTGAACCCAAAGAAATCGAAATTGGGTTAAAAAGTTCCCTTGACAGCCTAACGGCATCACATCCAAATGAGTTGATGAGAGATAAAAAGTGTATCTCATCACTTGGACATAAAATTTACATCAATAAGGATGTATGAGAACATATCCCAACATAAAAATATGTAAATTAAAAGACCCAATAAAAGAAGTCTTTTAAAAAAGAGGAGGGTGAAAGGCTCCCTTACCGACTTGGGTATCTTTCAAAACATACACCCCATGAAAGAAAGACAATAGGTCATTGATGTAAATACTCATAAACGAAAGTATATTACACAAAGAGTAGAATAATGGGCAGTACATACACCACTCAATGGAATTTGTGGTGAATGTAGCATAAATCTCACGAGAATAAAAGTGAGATGAAAAATCCCTTACGAAAACTCAGCAGCCTAACGGCGCCACTTAAAACTTCCAAAATGGATTGATGAGATCAAATAGAGTATCCCATCATATTACAATAGAATTTACAGCAAGAGTAATATAAAATAAAATCCCCCAACATAACAAATAGGAGCTTAGAAGAAGTGACACAAAGGAGAGTACTTAAAAAGAAAGAGAGAGGTTAGATCTCTTACGAAAGTTCGGCAGCCTAACGGCGCCACTCAAAACTCCCAAAATGGATTGATGAGAGAGAATAGGGTCTCTCATCACATGAACATAAAAATTACAGTAAATGTAATATAAAATATCATCCAAATAACAAGGAAGATGAGCTTTAAAAGGAATGACATAAAAGTGTATATTTAAAAAGAAAGAGAGGAGTAGGATCCCTTACCTCGGGTCCGACTTGACTCGATCATTCTTTAATCTCATGAATAATAAACTTGAGTTAATTTATAATTCCTTAAGAACCCTTTTTCAAGTTCATTATTAATTTTATACCACTTATTACCATGTCACAAACATTATGTAATCATTTAAGTTAATAATATTTGTTTTGCCGATATTTGGTTCTTAAGTCGAAAGTGGTCTTCTTACAATTACATGTTGTTCGTGTGGCCAAATGTTTATTATATCCAGAATTGTATTCATTATTTAGATATCATATATGTCATATATATCCAGTACATTCATGCATTTATAACATTACATAATCATTTAGAGGTAAGAAATGAAATGCACCGTTCATGGAGACGGTAAGCCGTACGTACGCATGAACGCTAATTTCATTTCTATTTCATATTTTATAGAATGGAATAATAATGATATAAAGGTATATTATAATTCCAGTATAATATCATATATAATATCATATTTCCATCCTTTATACATCCCACATATGGTATTTAACGAATCAAATCACTTTGAGGGGGCGGTAGTCCGCACTTCCTTAAATGAAGATATCGCGTATACCCATAATGGAAGCCATAAAGGTAAGACAAAAATGAAAAATACAGAAGCATAAATAAAACATAAACATACTATATATCATATATAAAAATAGTGACATCATAATGGCCACCCTTGAAGGTGTTAAATGAGTATTGAACAATCATCGTTTCGGGAGGCAGAATTTCGCCATCCACGGAAACCGTATGTTCTTTAACCATTTGATGTAGTTGTGTGAGAGTGTAGCTCGAATAAATCTTATAAAAACATCCTAGTATATTGAAGATACTGGTGTTGTTACAAAAGAAGTAAATAAAAAGAGTTTAGAGGGTTGGAGAAGCAAAATAAAACAAATGAACATGAGAGAATGAATTACCTTTAAAAGTGTAACTCCTTTTGATTTGAGCCTAAAGGCTTCCTTTGAAAGGATTCTGCCCAAAGGGAATCCTCTAGGATGAGGAGAGGGATGTGGAGAGAGTAAATGGTCAGGGGTTGGCCGAGCCAAAGGCTTGAGGAGTGTGTTAAATGAGGTAGAGGTGGGGGCCTTTTATAAGAGGAGAGGAGGGGCACTTTTGGAAAGTAAAGAAATATTACTTTATTTGAAAATGTGTTTCGGTTTCAAAAGGTCCCACATTGATATAATTCGTGGATAAGGTGATAAGGCTTCGGAATCCACTCATAAAATAAGATTTGGACATGTGTAGTTCATAGATTTTACATTATCTTTCCATTTTATTTAAATCGTCAAATAATGATGTCATCGCTGCATCATTATTATGTCATAAATAATTTAATTTATTTAGTGTCTAAAAATTATAAAAAAAATACTATGATGTAGGAAATCTTTTTATATTTCCAATGAATATTTATAATCAAAAATATGACTTTTATAACCCCACTTAAAAATTGTTTTAGTAAAACATATCATGTTTGTGTCAATTTTACTTTTACATTAAATAAAATGTTATTTATGTCATTTCCCAACCAAATTGGATCCATGGGGTCCCCAAGTTGACCCATGGATTGTCTTGGTCGGCCATGACACAAAAAATAAGGTTGGGACATGTGTCTAGGTCATTTCATATCATTAAAGCATTATTTATACCTTAAACTACACTAATTACCACTAATCGCGATTAAAAACTTAATAAGTTACTATTCACCAAAAAATTATTTTAATCTCATTGAACCACATTTTACTTCTTAATGACAACCATGTATGTCGGATTTTCAAAATTCAAAACACATTAGTGGTAAACTTTCATTTAACTGAAAAATCAGTTTGCTTGATTACCACTTAGTGGTTTCACTATTCATCAAAAATTGAAGTTTTTCAGAAAATTACCAAAAATTCACCCTAAGATATATTTGATATTATGAATTCAAAAATGAAGTCCTTTTTAAAAAATTCAAAACATATAAGTCAAATTAATTAATTTAATAATTAATTCCCGCTGTCATGACAAATAGCGTGTTTTATGAAACAATAAGTATCAAAAGATTGACACTAGTTTAAGTCTGATTTCAAAGTGAAATTGATTCCAACGACCACTATTGGATTTAATGGTAAAAATATTTTCTAATTTCACTTTAAAACCAATTAAAAATATAATCTAATCATATAAATAAATTAGATTAAAAAGTGGTTTTGAATTAAAATACAACATTTTACACTATTCATTAAAAAAATGAACTTTATCAGAAAGATACCAAAAATTTACACAAAGTAAATTTTGATGTCCCGATTCTTAATAAGAGTTTTATTCGGTCCAAAAGAATGTTTAAGAGTGAACAAAACAAATTTAATGACGGTTCTCCATCAAAAGGTGATAAGTGAACCTTTAGTGAAAACTAGGGCATATACGCCAAAAATTGATTTCTTTCCGTATTTTAAGCCTTTATCTTTTATTGTATAAATATAAAAATATTTAAGAACATATATAATCATATTTTAGTTATTTCTATCCATTCCCGCCAATACAACGGCTACATATTAACTACCATTTAAAATAATATTATTTTATTATTAGAGTGCAACGTAAGATTCCCAAGAAACTCGTTGTTGCGTGTTGGGTACGCCATCGAGCATAGCTTCCCCTTTAAAGTCATTTCAATATTTTATTCACAAATATAGATAAATATGAAATGTCATATTCTTTATTTAACTGGGGTGTTACATCCTTCCCCCCTTTTGGGAATTGCATCCTCGCAATTTTAAAATTGCGCTTGGAAACATCCTTGAAAGTCCCACATCGGAACAAAAGTCGGTAAAACAAACACTTTAAAATAAAGAAAGATAAGTACAAAGGTCACACGAGTTAACCCATACTAGGATTCCAAGTATGAAAATATGGACATGGTGGAAAAAACAAAGGGTCATGTTCTGATGGAGAGTGATAGAAAACATGTTTAGAAGAAAGTTAACCACAAGAAAATCACAAACTTGTGATGGGTTAAACGGTCTCCGATTCCCCAGTAGGAAAAGTTAATAGACAACATTTTTGTTTTAAGTTACTTTTTATTGAGTAATTTATTCATAAGGAAACATAATCACTTATCATATTGACTTTCAACCTTTATTAGATTCCTTACACAAACTCATATTTTCTCCAAAAGATGAGTATTTAGGAAGACTTGTTCACATTAAGAGTACTATAATAAACTTCCAGAGAATCACCTAATCCCCAAAAGAGAACTATATACATCCCATGTATTTAGGCTTTAACCAAAACCAAAACCAAAAAGGTTAGTAAAAGATCAGATAATCCAGAAAAGGATAACCCCTTATAAAAAGAAAATCTATTCTTAATCTCCAAAATTTGTCCAACAAAACCCAAAGTTCAACGAGGACCATCCGATAAACAATTTGTCCATAAAATTATTCAAAGTAAACCAATATAAGATTGAAACCCAAATATTTGAAGGATTTAGTCACATAGTCTTCCAAGTTAAATCGTAACATTTATCTCCAAACAATATCAGTTGCTCCTAAAGTCTCGTTTTGAAAAGTAATTAACCTAATCACATATCCTCCATGATAGGTTAATCATTTTCAAAAATAACCCAAAATCAACTTACTCCTAATTCATAAAATCATATAACTAGAATGAATCAGTCAAACTAACCAGGGACTTCACGTAGTCCAATGGTAGGCGATAAATACCAGTCGCACATTGGTTGTGGGTTCGATTCCCGCAGCTTTGTCCGACGCGACGGGATGTCACACGGTCTGCGTGTTGTCCTTTTTCCAAAACTATATAATTCTTAAAACATTCCCCAAAATGAGATAAAATCTTCAAGAATAATCATAACATATTTTAACCTCAAGTTTATCTCATTCCTTTCATTTTCCATTATATCATAGAGTAACCCATAATTACCTAAAAATTAATTATCATATAAACCCTAATGGTTACCTTAATAATTATTACCTGAATTTCCACATCGAATTGGCCATCTCGTACCAGATGCATTAGAGAACTCACCAAGGTTGAAGTGGTTGATCATGACTCCTTGATATTTGGTTTAGAACAACCACGAGTTTCCTCATTGAATCCTTCATTTTATCTAGTATCTTAATCAGAGAACCACCACAGTTTCCTTCAAAACTGTTGTCTCTTTGGTGCCTGCTAGATCCATCCATTCACTAAAAATAGAAATGTCAGTGTGAGTATATCAACAAAACCATCATGTACTAATGAGTAAGATAGACAATAAGATATACTTACTCATTCACTTTATCTAAAACTAAGACTCTTTCTGAAATCCTAACCATTATGGTAATTGTCAATTATGCTTAAAGAATACCCTAACCTCTAAAGTTATCTAAACCGACCTTTGATACCAACTATAAGGCCCCAGCCTTAAACCTTACTTAATCTTGAGTTATTATAAGATTACACATTGAGGATCTTTTCAGGTTTAGAGTTTTAGAGAATTAGATCATGAAACTTGCATTACATTCCACATTTAAACAAAGTGGTTACATAAAAGACAGTATTCATTCTTCCCATCAACGGGAACATATTTAAAATATAACACGGATTCTTTCTTGACACATCCTTGACACTATCATCACATCATGTACCTTTCCCTTGACCTGTGAAAAACATTTCAAAAACTTGGGATGAGCATAAAAAGCTCAGTAAGAGTTATAAAAATATGGAAAGGAAACATGAGTTCATATATACATTAGAATGAAATCATACTTTACCCATAAAACAAAGGCACATTAACATACCTCATCAAACCATGAATAAATCATAGAAATCATAAGACATAAAGGTAACTTGAGGCATTCATAACATTCTTACGTAGGGAGTAACCGTCTTGGTTACGTTTGGAATACCCATCACAGTATATTCCCTAAATCTCTTCGGAGAAACCTTAACGTTTCACTCCTTCGCGTTACCCAATGCATTGGAGAGCTATAACGGGCTCACCCGCCCTTAGTTTATCACGGAACCACCCGTCTTCATAATAATGCCCAAGAACCATAACATAATCATATCACATAAAACATGCATAAAGGAAACATAAAATTTCCACATTTCAATCACGAGATATCAATACAACACATTGATATAAAAACATTATGAAAACCATTTTCAATACCAAAATAAAAGAAAAGTAAAACATGGTATTTATTTTTCTTTTATAAAGAAGGTATGGCTTGTAGAGGAAGCCGAAACTCAAATAACGGTCATGACGGCGGAGAAGTCGTTGTCGCCACATACGTACGACAAAAACATTCCCTTTTTTCGTTTAGTAAACGCTTCGTATAAAAAAATATTCCTTTTGAATAAACGTAAAATTCAAAGGGGTTTATACACCGTATAAAAGAAAGTTGTGTATAAAATAAAATATGCCTCAACGAAAGGAGATTGAGACGAAGTCCCATACCACCTTGAAGCTTTTAAAATTTTAAACCATTAATATCCATATAAATAAATCCTAAAAACCATTTTGAAAACATAGATATTAATAAGAACAAATAATTAAAACATTTAAAACGATATTCTGGTAAAAGGGGTTTTACCAAAATTAGAGACACTTGAATACAATAATTGAGGAATAACATTTAGTCAGAACTTTATAATATCATGAGAATAAAAGGATTCATGATATAATACTCCAAAGGACAGTATATACACCATATAAGAGTGAATTGGTGCATAACAACAATGAACCCTCAATAGAAATGTCAAATGTGATGAAATCCCTTATAAAGAAGGTATCCTTAAATTAAGGACAAATAAATATCAAAAATATGTGTGACAAATATATATACACCCAATATAAGTGGATATTAAGTGTAAAAAAATAAAAGGTCAATCACACATATTCAATGGATGACATATTCAATGACTACAAGTTGAACCCAAAGAAATCGAAATTGGGTTAAAAAGTTCCCTTGACAGCCTAACGGCATCACATCAAAATGAGTTGATGAGAGATAAAAAGTGTATCTCATCACTTGGACATAAAATTTACATCAATAAGGATGTATGAGAACATATCCCAACATAAAAATATGTAAATTAAAAGACCCAATAAAAGAAGTCTTTTAAAAAATAGGAGGGTGAAAGGCTCCCTTACCGACTTGGGTATCTTTCAAAACATACACCCCATGAAAGAAAGACAATAGGTCATTGATGTAAATACTCATAAACGAAAGTATATTACACAAATAGTAGAATAATGGGCAGTACATACACCACTCAATGGAATTTGTGGCGAATGTAGCATAAATCTCACGGGAATAAAAGTGAGATGAAAAATCCCTTACGAAAACTCAGCAGCCTAACGGCGCCACTTAAAACTTCCAAAATGGATTGATGAGATCAAATAGAGTATCCCATCATATTACAATAGAATTTACAGAAAGAGGAATATAAAAGAAAATCCCCCAACATAACAAATAGGATCTTAGAATAAGTGACACAAAGGAGAGTACTTAAAAAGAAAGAGAGAGGTTAGATCTCTTACGAAAGTTCGGCAGCCTAACGGCGCCACTCAAAACTCCCAAAATGGATTGATGAGAGAGAATAGGGTCTCTCATCACATGAACATAAAAATTAAAGTAAATGTAATATAAAATATCATCCAAATAACAAGAAAGATGAGCTTTAAAAGGAATGACATAAAAGTGTATACTTAAAAATAAAGAGAGGAGTAGGATCCCTTACCTCGGGTCCGACTTGACTCGATCATTCTTTAATCTCCTTAATAATAAACTTTAGTTAATTTCTAATTCCTTAAGAACCCTTTTTCAAGTTCATTATTACTTTTATACCACTTATTAACATGTCACAAACATTATGTAATCATTTAAGTTAATAATATTTGTTTTGCCGATATTTGGTTCTTAAGTCGAAAGTGGTCTTCTTACAATTACATGTTGTTCGTGTGGCCAAATGTTTATTATATCCAGAATTGTATTAATTATTTAGATATCATATATGTCATATATATCCAGTACATTCATGCATTTATAACATTACATAATCATTTAGAGGTAAGAAATGAAATGCACCGTTCATGGAGACGGTAAGCCGTACGTACGCATGAACGCTACTTTCATTTCTATTTCATATTTTATAGAATGTAATAATAATGATATAAAGGTATATTATAATTCCAGTATAATATCATATATAATATCATATTTCCATCCTTTATACATCCCGCATATGGTATTTAACGAATCAAATCACTTTGAGGGGGCGGTAGTCCGCACTTCCTTAAATGAAGATATCGCGTATACCCATAATGGAAGCCATAAAGGTAAGACAAAAATGAAAAATACAGAAGCATAAATAAAACATAAACATACTATATATCATATATAAAAATATTGACATCATAATGGCCACCCTTGAAGGTGTTAAATGAGTATTGAACAATCATCGTTTCGGGAGGCAGAATTTCGCCATCCACGGAAACCGTATGTTCTTTAACCATTTGATGTAGTTGTGTGGGAGTGTAGCTCGAATAAATCTTATAACAACATCCTAGTATATTGAAGATACTGTTTTTTTTACAAAATAAGTAAATAAAAAGAGTTTAGAGGGTTGTAGAAGCAAAATAAAACAAATGAACATGAGAGAATGAATTACCTTTAAAAGTGTAACTCCTTTTGATTTGAGCCTAAAGGATTCCTTTGAAAGGATTCTTCCAAAAGGGAATCCTCTAGGATGAGGAGAGGTATGTTGATAGAGTAAATGGTCAGGGGTTGGCCGAGAAAAAGGCTTGAGGAGTGTGTTAAATGAGGTAGAGGTGGGGGCCTTTTATAAGAGGAGAGGAGGGGCACTTTTGGAATGTAAAGAAATATTACTTTATTTGAAAATGTGTTTCGGTTTCAAAAGGTCCCACATTGATATAATTCTTGTATAAGGTGATAAGGCTTCGAAATACACTCATCCAATAAGTTTTGGACATGTGTAGTTCATATATTTTACATTATCTTTCCATTTTATTTAAATCGTCAAATAATGATGTCATCGCTGCATCATTATTATGTCATAAATAATTTAATTTATTTAGTGTCTAAAAATTATAAAAAAAATACTATGATGTAGGAAATCTTTTTAGATTTCCAATGAATATTTATAATCAAAAATATGACTTGTATAACCCCACTTAAAAATTGTTTTAGTAAAACATATCATGTTTGTGTCAATTTTACTTTTACATTAAATAAAATGTTATTTATGTCATTTCCCAACCAAAGTGGATCCATGGGGTCCCCAAGTTGACCCATGGCTTGTCTTGGTCGTCCCTGACACAACCAATAAGGTTGGGACATGTTTTCTAGGTTATTTCATATCATTAAAGCATTATTTATACCTTAAACTACACTAATTACCACTAATCGCGATTAAAAACATAATAAGTTACTATTCACCAAAAAATTATTTTAATCTCATTGAACCACATTTTACTTCTTAATGACAACCATGTATGTAGGATTTTCAAAATTCAAAACACATTAGTGGTAAACTTTCATTTAACTGAAAAATCAGTTTGCTTGATTACCACTTAGTGGTTTCACTATTCATCAAAAATTGAAGTTTTTCAGAAAATTACCAAAAATTCACCCTAAGCTATATTTGATATTCTGAATTCAAAAATGAAGTCCTTTTTACAAAATTCAAAACATATAAGTCACATTAATTAATTTAATAATTAATTCCCGCTGTCATGACAAATAGCGTGTTTTATGAAACAATAAGTATCAAAATATTGACACTAGTTTAAGTCTGATTTCAAAGTGAAATTGATTCCAACGACCACTATTGGATTTAATGGTAAAAATATTTTCTAATTTCACTTTAAAACCAATTCAAAATATAATCTAATCAAATAAATAAATTAGATTAAAAAGTGGTTTTGAATTAAAATACAACATTTTACACTATTCATTAAAAAAATGAACTTTATCAGAAAGATACCAAAAATTTACACAAAGTAAATTTTGATGTCCCGATTATTAATAAGAGTTTTATTTGGTCCAAAAGAATGTTTAAGAGTGAACAAAACAAATTTAATGACGGTTCTCCATCAAAAGGTGATAAGTGAACCTTTAGTGAAAACTAGGGCATATACGCCAAAAATTGAATTCTTTCCGTATTTTAAGCCTTTATCTTTTATTGTATAAATGTAAAAATATTTAAGAACATATATAATCATATTTTAGTTATTTATATCCATTCCCACCAATACAACGGCTACATATTAACTACCATTTAAAATATTATTATTTTATTATTAGAGTGCAACGTAAGATTCCCAAGAAACTCGTTGTTGCGTGTTGGGTACGCCATCGAGCATAGCTTCCCCTTTAAAGTCATTTCAATATTTTATTCACAAATATAGATAAATATGAAATGTCATATTCTTTATTTAACTGGGGTGTTACATCCTTCCCCCCTTTTAGGAATTGTGTCCTCGCAATTTTAAAATTGCGCTTGGAAACTTCCTTGAAAGTCACACATCGGAACAAAATTCGGTAAAACAAACACTTTAAAATAAAGAAATATAAGTACAAAGGTCACCCTAGTTAACCCATACTAGGATTCCAAGTATGAAAATATGGACATGGAGGAAAAAACAAAGGGTCATGTTCTGATGGAGAGTGATAGAAAACATGTTTAGAAGAAAGTTAACCACGAGAAAATCACAAACTTGTGATGGGTTAAACGGTCTTCGATTCCCCAGTAGGAAAAGTTAATAGACAACATTTTTGTTTTAAGTTACTTTTTATTGAGGAATTTATTCATAAGGAAACATAATCACTTATCATATTGACTTTCAACCTTTATTAGATTCCTTACACAAACTCATATTTTCTCCAAAAGATGAGTATTTAGGAAGACTTGTTCACATTAAGAGTACTATAATAAACTTCTAGAGAATCACCTAATCCCCAAAAGAGAACTATATACATCCCATGTATTTAGGCTTTAACCAAAACCAAAACCAAAAAGGTTAGTAAAAGATCAGATAATCCAGAAAAGGATAACCCCTTATAAAAACAAAATCTATTCTTAATCTCCAAAATTTGTCCAACAAAACCCAAAGTTCAACGAGGACCATCCGATAAACAATTTGTCCATAAAATTCTTCAAAGTAAACCAATATAAGATTGAAACCCAAATATTTGAAGGATTTAGTCACATAGTCTTCCAAGTTAAATCGTAACATTTATCTCCAAACAATATCAGTTGCTCCTAAAGTCTCGTTTTGAAAAGTAATTAACCTAATCACATATCCTCCATGATAGGTTAATCATTTTCAAAAATAACCCAAAATCAACTTACTCCTAATTCATAAAATCATATAACTAGAATGAATCAGTCAAACTAACCAGGGACTTCACGTAGTCCAGTGGTAGGCGATAAATACCAGTCGCACATTGGTTGTGGGTTCGATTCCCGCAGCTTTGTCCGATGCGACGGGATGTCACACGGTCTGCGTGTTGTCCTTTTTCCAAAACTATATAATTCTTAAAACATTCCCCAAAATGAGATAAAATCTTCAAGAATAATCATATCATATTTTAACCTCAAGTTTATCTCATTCCTTTCATTTTCCATCATATCATAGAATAACCCATAATTACCTAAAAATTAAGTATCATATAAACCCTAATGGTTACCTTAATAATTATTACCTGAATTTCCACATCGAATTGGCCATCTCGTACCTGATGCATTAGAGAACTCACCAAGATTGAAGTGGTTGATCATGACTCCTTGATATTTGGTTTATAACAACCACGAGTTTCCTCATTGAATCCTTCATTTTATCTAGTATCTTAATCAGAGAACCACCACAGTTTCCTTCAAAACTGTTGTCTCTTTGGTGCCTGCTAGATCCATCCATTCACTAAAAATAGAAATGTCAGTGTGAGTATATCAACAAAACCATCATGTACTAATGAGTAAGATAGACAATAAGATATACTTACTCATTCACTTTATCTAAAACTAAGACTCTTTCTGAAATCCTAACCATTATGGTAATTGTCAATTATGCTTAAAGAATACCCTAACCTCTAAAGTTATCTAAACCGACCTTTGATACCAACTATAAGGCCCCAGCCTTAAACCTTACTTAATCTTGAGTTATTATAAGATTACACATTGAGGATCTTTTCAGGTTTAGAGTTTTAGAGAATTAGATCATGAAACTTGCATTACATTCCACATTTAAACAAAGTGGTTACATAAAAGACAGTATTCATTCTTCCCATCAACGGGAACATATTTAAAATATAACACGGATTCTTTCTTGACACATCCTTGACACTATCATCACATCATGTACCTTTCCCTTGACCTGTGAAAAACATTTCAAAAACTTGGGATGAGCATAAAAAGCTCAGTAAGAGTTATAAAAATATGGAAAGGAAACATGAGTTCATATATACATTAGAATGAAATCATACTTTACCCATAAAACAAAGGCACATTAACATACCTCATCAAACCATGAATAAATCATAGAAATCATAAGACATAAAGGTAACTTGAGGCATTCATAACATTCTTACGTAGGGAGTAACCGTCTTGGTTACGTTTGGAATACCCATCACAGTATATTCCCTAAATCTCTTCATAGAAACCTTAACGTTTCACTCCTTCGCGTTACCCAATGCATTGGAGAGCTATAACGGGCTCACCCGCCCTTAGTTTATCACGGAACCACCCGTCTTCATAATAATGCCCAAGAACCATAACATAATCATATCACATAAAACATGCATAAAGGAAACATAAAATTTCCACATTTCAATCACGAGATATCAATATAACACATTGATATAAAAACATTATGAAAACCATTTTCAATACCAAAATAAAAGAAAAGTAAAACATGGTATTTATTTTTCTTTTATAAAGAAGGTATGGCTTGTAGAGGAAGCCGAAAATCAAATAACGGTCATGACGGCGGAGAAGTCATTGTCGCCGCATACGTACGACAAAAGCATTCCCTTTTTTCGTTTAGTAAACGCTTCATATAAAAAAATATTCCTTTTGAATAAACATAAAAGTCAAAGGGGTTTATACACCGTATAAAAGAAAGTTGTGTATAAAATAAAATATGCCTCAACGAAAGGAGATTGAGACGAAGTCCCATACCACCTTGAAGATTTTAAAATTTTAAACCATTAATATCCATATAAATAAATCCTTAAAACCATTTTGAAAACATGGATATTAATAAGAACAAATAATTAAAACATTTAAAACGATATTCTGGTAAAAGGGGTTTTACCAAAATTAGAGACACTTGAATACAATAATTGAGGAATAACATTTAGTTAGAACTTTATAATATAATGAGAATAAAAGGATTCATGATATAATACTCCAAAGGACAGTATATACACCATATAATAGTGAATTGGTTCATAACAACAATGAACCCTCAATAGAAATGTCAAATGTGATGAAATCCCTTATAAAGAAGGTATCCTTAAATTAAGGACAAATAAATCTCAAAAATATGTGTGAAAAATATATATACACCCAATATAAGTGGATATTAAGTGTAAAACAATAAAAGGTCAATCACACATATTCAATGGATGACATATTCAATGACTACAAGTTGAACCCAAAGAAATCGAAATTGGGTTAAAAAGTTCCCTTGACAGCCTAACGGCATCACATCAAAATGAGTTGATGAGAGATAAAAAGTGTATCTCATCACTTGGACATAAACTTTACATCAATAAGGATGTATGAGAACTTATCCCAACATAAAAATATGTAAATTAAAAGACCCAATAAAAGAAGTCTTTTAAAAAAGAGGAGGGTGAAAGGCTCCCTTACCGACTTGGGTATCTTTCAAAACATACACCCCATGAAAGAAAGACAATAGTTCATTGATGTAAATACTCATAAACGAAATTATATTACACAAAGAGTATAATAATGGGCATTACATACACCACTCAATGGAATTTGTGGCGAATGTAGCATAAATCTCACGGGAATAAAAGTGAGATGAAAAATCCCTTACGAAAACTCAGCAGCCTAACGGTGCCACTTAAAACTTCCAAAATGGATTGATGAGATCAAATAGAGTATCCCATAATATTACAATAGAATTTAAATCAATAGGAATATAAAAGAAAATCCCCCAACATAACAAATAGGAGCTTAGAAGAAGTGACACAAAGGAGAGTACTTAAAAAGAAAGAGATAGGTTAGATCTCTTACGAAAGTTCGACAGCCTAACGGCGCCACTCAAAACTCCCAAAATGGATTGATGAGAGAGAATAGGGTCTCTCATCACATGAACATAAAAATCACAGTAAATTTAATATAAAAGATCATCCAAATAACAAGAAAGATGATCTTTAAAAGGAATGACATAAAAGTGTATACTTAAAAAGAAAGAGAGGAGTAGGATCCCTTACCTCGGGTCCGACTTGAATCGATCATTCTTTAATCTCCTGAATAATAAACTTGAGTTAATTTCTAATTCCTTAAGAACCATTTTTCAAGTTCATTATTACTTTTATACCACTTATTACCATGTCACAAACATTATGTAATCATTTAAGTTAATAATATTTGTTTTGCCGATATTTGGTTCTTAAGTCGAAAGTGGTCTTCTTACAATTACATGATGTTCGTGTGGCCAATTGTTTATTATATCCAGAATTGTATTCATTATTTAGATATCATATATGTCATATATATCCAGTACATTCATGCATTTATAACATTACATAATCATTTAGAGGTAAGAAATGAAATGCACCGTTCATGGAGACGGTAAGCCGTACGTACGCATGAACGCTACTTTCATTTCTATTTCATATTTTATAGAATGGAATAATAATGATATAAAGGTATATTATAATTCCAGTATAATATCATATATAATATCATATTTCCATCCGTCATACATCCCACATATGGTATTTAACGAATCAAATCACTTTGAGGGGGCGGTAGTCCGCACTTCCTTAAATGAAGATATCGCGTATACCCATAATGGAAGCCATAAAGGTAAGACAAAAATGAAAAATACAGAAGCATAAATAAAACATAAACATACTATATATCATATATAAAAATATTGACATCATAATGGCCACCCTTGAAGGTGTTAAATGAGTATTGAACAATCATCGTTTCGGGAGGCAGAATTTCGCCATCCACGGAAACCGTATGTTCTTTAACCATTTGATGTAGTTTTGTGAGAGTGTAGCTCGAATAAATCTTATAACAACATCCTAGTATATTGAAGATACTGGTGTTGTTACAAAAGAAGTAAATAAAAAGAGTTTAGAGGGTTGGAGAAGCAAAATAAAACAAATGAACATGAGAGAATGAATTACCTTTAAAACTGTAACTCCTTTTGATTTGAGCCTAAAGGCTTCCTTTGAAAGGATTCTGCCCAAAGGGAATCCTCTAGGATGAGGATAGGGATGTGGAGAGAGTAAATGGGCAGGGGTTGACCGAGCCAAAGGCTTGAGGAGTGTGTTAAATGAGGTAGAGGTGGGGGCCTTTTATAAGAGTAGAGGAGGGGCACTTTTGGAAAGTAAAGAAATATTACTTTATTTGAAAATGTGTTTCGGTTTCAAAAGGTCCCACATTGATATAATTCGTGGATAAGGTGATAAGGCTTCTAAATCCACTCATCCAATAAGTTTTGGACATGTGTAGTTCATAGATTTTACATTATCTTTCCATTTTATTTAAATCGTCAAATAATGATGTCATCGCTGCATCATTATTATGTCATAAATAATTTAATTTATTTAGTGTCTAAAAATTATAAAAAAAAATACTATGATGTAGGAAATCTTTTTATCTTTCCAATTAATATTTATAATCAAAAATATTACTTGTATAACCCCACTTAAAAATTGGTTTAGTAAAACATATCATGTTTGTGTCAATTTTACTTTTACATTAAATAAAATCTTATTTATGTCATTTCCCAACCAAAGTGGATCCATGGGGTCCCCAAGTTGACCCATGGCTTTTCTTGGTCGGAAATGACACAACCAATAAGGTTGGGACATGTTTCTAGGTCATTTCATATCATTAAAGCATTATTTATACCTTAAACTATACTAATTACCACTAATCGCGATTAAAAACTTAATAAGTTACTATTCACCAAAAAATTATTTTAATCTCATTGAACCACATTTTACTTCTTAATGACAACCATGTATGTCGGATTTTCAAAATTCAAAACACATTAGTGGTAAACTTTCATTTAACTGAAAAATCAGTTTGCTTGATTACCACTTAGTGGTTTCACTATTCATCAAAAATTGAAGTTTTTCAGAAAATTACCAAAAATTCACCCTAAGCTATATTTGATATTCTGAATTCAAAAATTAAGTCCTTTTTGCAAAATTCAAAACATATAAGTCACATTAATTAATTTAATAATTAATTCCCACTGTCATGACAAATAGCGTGTTTTATGAAACAATAAGTATCAAAAGATTGACACTAGTTTAAGTCTGATTTCAAAGTGAAATTGATTCCAACGACCACTATTGGATTTAATGGTAAAAATATTTTCTAATTTCACTTTAAAACAAATTAAAAATATAATATAATCATATAAATAAATTATATTAAAAAGTGGTTTTGAATTAAAATACAACATTTTACACTATTCATTAAAAAAATGAACTTTATCAGAAAGATACCAAAAATTTACACAAAGTAAATTTTGATGTCCCGATTCTTAATAAGAGTTTTATTTGGTCCAAAAGAATTTTTAAGAGTGAACAAAACAAATTTAATGACGGTTCTCCATCAAAAGGTGATAAGTGAACCTTTAGTGAAAACTAGGGCATATACGCCAAAAATTGAATTCTTTCCGTATTTTAAGCCTTTATCTTTTATTGTATAAATGTAAAAATATTTAAGAACATATATAATCATATTTTAGTTATTTCTATCCATTCCCGCCAATACAAAGGCTACATATTAACTACCATTTAAAATAATATTATTTTATTATTAGAGTGCAACGTAAGATTCCCAAGAAACTCGTTGTTGCGTGTTGGGTACGCCATCGAGCATAGCTTCCCCTTTAAAGTCATTTCAATATTTTATTCACAAATATAGATAAATATGAAATGTCATATTCTTTATTTAACTGGGGTGTTACATACATGGAATACATCAGGAACTTGAACTAGATTTGGTGTAAGTGCTAGATGATAGGACACTGCTTCTATATAATCAAAGATTTCATAGGGGACAATTTACCCAAGGATAATATTTTATTTCTTCCCAAATAGAACGACTCTCTTCTATGGTGATATTAAAAGGAAAACATTTTCTCTAACATCGAACTTCAAGTCCTTTCGATGGTTTTTAGCATAGAACTTCTTCCAACTCTGAGTTGATTTTATATGTTTTTGGATGGAATGAACCTTTTATATCATCTCTTGAAAAATATCAAGACCAAGCATCTTTCTCTCATAAACATCATCCTAATAAGTAGGAGTTCTATATCACTTTCCATATAGAGCTGCATATAGTTCCATTTGAATACTCGAGTGGAAGTTGTTGTTGTATAAGAACTCAACTTATGGGTGGTGATGATCCCATCTAGCTTTAAATTCTATTAAGAATATTCTTAGCATATCCTCAAATATATCAATATACTTTTCAGATTGGCTATTGTTTTGGGTGTGATAGGCCATATTGAAATTCAATTTAGTATTTAGAGAATGTTGAAGACTTATTCAGAATTTATATGTAAATTATGGATCACGATCATAAATGATAGAAATTTGTTCCCCATTTATCCTCATCACTTCCTTTATATATATTTTGAACATTTGGTCAAGAGAAAAATATTCCTATATAGCAATAAAATGGGAAATCTTTGTGATCTGGTCCACTATAACCCATATGGCATTGTTTCCTTATGATTTTCTTGGGAGACTAGTGACAAATTCCATAGTGATATTATCTCGCTTCCATTTTGGTATCGGTAGTGGTTGCAATACCCCTTTAAGAAGTTGTCACAATGCCTTCACTTTCTTATATACTAATCACCTTGTAGTATCGTAAGAAATATCCCTTCTCATATTATCCCACCAATAATAATCATGAAACTCCTTATACCACAATCCATTTTTTTATTTTTTAGGAATCCACTTTATGGAAAAGTGGTAACCATACAAAAACCTTCAAAAACCACCCGCACAAACCCACTTCGATGTCAACATACAGCACACTAACATCAAAAATTAAAATCCAGCTTCACCTCGGACCAACAACCACCATACCACCTTCAAAGAAACCTTCAAAATTAAAAATTAAAAATTCTGATTTCAAGTCATCGCCGCCCATCTCGGTAAATGAGACATCTCGATTCACATACTTCCTTGATTCTCACACCCATCATGACAGCCACCCTGTCCCAAAGACGCACCCATTTCCACATCAAACCAAATCGTTGGTGAGCTTCACCGGCATCTGCCATTGTTGTCACTGTTGAAATAAGATTCATCATCTCCACCATACTCAAAACAGGAAACATCATCAACTTCTTTGGCCAATTCTCGACACCAGACTACAAGCGGTGACATCGCCGGATTAACACCACCATCATCATCCTCATCAGAACACCACACTTGACACAACCTCATTATGTCTAGGCTAAACCAGAGAAAAACCTACCACATGTTGAAGCTGAAACCATCACAAAACAAACCCCATTCATATCCACCATTGTAGAAGGAACACACAAATCCTCATCAAAACCATGATAAACATATCACATGAGAAGCAAAAATCGACACCAGATCCCACCTCCCAAAACCATTGAGGAACCGATGTTCTAGATCCAACTCGGAGTGGAGTAGAGGGCATTGGGGTCAGGGTAGGGATAAGAATATACGTTGCTTCCTAACGATGGTATCTCACATAAACGGAAAGAAGAATCCAAAGCCAAGATCATATGAACACCGAATCTCCTAAAAATACCTCGAACGCCACTCCGCTTATCCCAAAACCACTGAGAAATCATTGCTCCAGATCTAACCTAGATAGGCATGATGTTACACAAGGTCAGAGAAGGGATGAAGCGGTCTGGGATTGCCGCAACCACCATCATTAGGATCGAAAACCACCGCAAAACCGAACCATCATGATGCTGATCGACAACCTGAGAAGAACGTTGAAGCATTTGAAGTCCATCGGGTGGTAAATGTAGAGGATCTCATCACGCTACAATTTAGTACTTCCATGATGTATAGAGAATGTATAATTATGAGATTCATCCATTAGTTATTTCTTTATCTATGAAATAGATGGAACACATAGCCTTGTTCAAAATTTAATTACACCTTCATGATAAATATTGAACTTAGAATGTTTCTCATTCTTCATATCATCTATCTTCTTTTGTAACAATGGATCTTTTATTTGATATTTCTTGATCTTCTTTAGTAATTATGGTTGGTAAATCATATGGGATAGGATTGATGATTTCCCTTCCCTCGTAATTTCCATATCTAACCTTACTAGGTCTTAAATAAATGGATCTCCTTAAATCCTCATCATTTCAGGTACAATAGGGTCCTTCCTACTAAATGAATTAGTGACTTTGTTTTCTCTTCTAGTGTGATAATGAATTTATTAGTCATCGTATTTAATAAGTTCCAACCATCACCTTTGTCTCATATTCAATTCCTTTTGTGTGAATATATAGTTAAAACTTTGGTGGTGGTGTGTATATATCACATTTTTACCCATAAAAATAGATCCTCTATATATTCAAAGTAAAAAAAAATAACCACAACTAGCTTAAGGTTATGTGTAGGATAATTCTTCTCTTGAGGATTTAACTATCGAGATACATAATCAATCACCATGTCATTATGCATGAGGATTCACCCAATCCATTTCATATATAAATCAGAAATAATAAAAAATCCTTCTTCAATAGAGGATAGAGTAAACATAGGTTCATTAACCAATATCTTCTTTAGTTCTTAAAAACATTCTTCGCATTCCTTTATCCAAATTAACTTAAATCCTTCTCAAGTTAACTTGTTTATTGGATTACAATGTCATATTTTTTTTCAAAAACCTCCTATAATATATTTATAAACTAAGTAAAATATGTATTTTAGTTACTATTGTAGGATTAGTCTACTCCTCCAAAACCTTTGTCTTGGCAAGGTCAACAGAGATTTCATCACTGTTTACAGTGTTCCCCAAGAAAGAAACATGTTGTAACCAAAATTCACATTTTCTAAATTTCCCAAATAGACTATCATTATTCATAGTTTTCAATATAACCATTATATTATCCTCAAGCTCCTCATGGATTTTTCAATATTGAAAAATATCATCAATAAAAACTAACAAAAATTTATCAAGGTAGTTCTTAAAGAATCTATTCATAAAATCCGAAAAAATAGTAGGAGCATTAGTCAATCTGAAGGGCATAAAAAAGAACTCATAATGACCATATCTTTATTAGAATGTTTTATTTGGAATATCTTCTTTCTTCACATTCAATTTATGATAACTAGATCAAAGATAAATCTTGGAGAATAATTGAGCCCCATAAATCGGGTCAAATAAATCATCAATCCTTGAGAGAGGGTACTTTTTCTTCACTGTGATTCTATTAAGTTATCTATAATAAATGCATATCCACATTGATCCATTCTTATTTTTCATAAATAGAATTTATACACCCTAAGGAGACACACTTGGTCAGATAAATACTTTCTCCAAAAGATATTGAAGTTGTTTCTTTAATTCCTCTAGCTTCACATTTTTCATTTTATATAGGGTCTTTGATATTGGCTTGGATCTAGGTATAAGTTAAATTGATAAATCTACCTATCTTTTTTGGGGAGGTATAAGTAACTCCTTAGGAAATATATCAATTTATTTCTAAATGATGATGAAAATTTCTATCTTTATACTTTCATTTCCTTCTCCCTCTTAACTTATCATCTCCATAAATAAGTCTATGGGAGGTTCCTCTAAAAAAATCTCAAGTTGACGTATCTCTCCTTTGAAAATAACTTTAGGTTTTCTATTCAAGAAAAATTAGATTTCCTTGTTTATTCAGTTGATCTTATCATTATACTTTAAGAGTCATTCCATACCTAGTATAGTGTCAAATTCCACCATGGGAATGACTACTATATTTGTGATGAGATTGTTCCCATTAATGTCAATATTAGAGTTTCTATACGTTGTTTATGCTTTGATAATACCTTCAGAATTCATGACTGGTAACTCTAATTATAGAGTCTCTAGGATTGATTATATATTATTTTAAAACTTATAGGAATTAAGGAATAAATAAATCCTGAATCAAATAAAGTAATTTCTAGCTTTGAGAGACCAATGAGAGTACCTACCACCACATCATTTGGAGCTTCTACTTCAGCCTTCATGATAGAATATTCCCAACCTTTCTCCCTAGGCCTATTATGAGGTTGATGGTGATTTACCACCATTATATTCTAATTTGTATAGTGATTATCAAATTTCCCAATCTTTACACACTAAAAACATTCAACTTCAAGTTGGGCCTACACCATATTCTATTTTCCATTAGTGTTGAGAAGTTGAGGCTTCACCTCACTATGATAGTTATGAGCTATATGGACATATTTTCCAAACATGTAACATTTTACACTCTTGAGAAAGTAGTTCCCTGACTGCTTCTTCAATCATTTGTTACACATGGTAAGTTTCACTTACTTTCCTTATCTACCATGATCAAAGTCCCTCCCTAAGTTTGGATCCATATATCTCTTCTTTTCATTTGACCTATGTGACCACTTCATTTCTCCAAACTCTAATTCAAGATTCATAGAACTCTGTACTATCTCCTCATAGCTTTCATAGTCTCGATTTGATATATTCCTATACATATGGGGTCTTAGTCCACCGAAGAAACTATCAACCTTTCCCTTTGGTTCCATAACAAAGATAGAGGTGTATCGAGAATGTCTTGTAATGTTTATCACATACCTTCCCACTGATTTATTTTCCTTCTACTTCTGCTCAAGGAATTCCTTCTCTATTTTTGTTCACATTGAACGGGTAAAATATTTATTGAAAAAGATTACCTTGGACTCTTCCCACTCTATAGAATCAATATTACTTCTTGGATTCATGTTTTTAATCAGTTTCCACCACTGATCATATTTACCTTCTAATTAGTATACTATAAGAGTGAATTTCTCTTTCTTTGAACATCACAGTACATAAAATATCTTTTTTATAAATCTTATCCATTTTTAAAAAATCAATGGGTTAGTAGAATAAAAAAAAATAAGGTTTTCTATGACACATAAATGACTCAATGGGATGTTTTTCCTTTAAATGTTAATATGGATACTCAACTTGAGTCAAGTTATTATTTATAATTTGTGATGGTTGATTCATCATTCTCATGAAGTTTTCCATTCTGGATTCCATCAAAGGGCCATCATCACATCATATATTTCACTCATCATTTATATAGTTCCTCCAATTTCCCTCCATTATATAAAATAAGAAAACCATAGTGAGAAACATGTTTATTTTAAGAATATTATAGTTATAAAGTAAATTTACATCTTAAAACATCCTACTTAAATATTTTATTCTTTAAAAACAATTACATTTTCTATATATCCTTTATAATGGTTCATAAAAATATTTTGATTAATTGAACATATCCCCTGAGAGTTTAAAACCATGAGTGTAGAAAGGTCCATTTTCATGAACCAATTACTAATTACGTATAGATAAAGGTGGTGTTTCAGGGTGTTGTTCCAATATATATATATTCTAGAGCCACATCCACTTGGTCGTATCCAAAAAAGGTTTTCTTTTTTCAAAAACCACTTTCTTAAGACTTCACCAAAATACCATGATGTTTTTCTATATTTAAACTTTTCTCTAGGGTTTATACAATGTATTTATATTCTTAATTCCCACAAATAACTAAACCATCATTTGATACCAACTATGGAATCATGCCTTTTTATTTCAAAAATTTTTATTACATGGTTCAAACATAGGATCTTTTAAGGTTTTTTTTCTTATAAATAAAGTACATAATACCTAAAAACATAGAAATTCCTCTAAAACCACATGAAATTAATATTAATGGGTTCACTCCAGGTTAATTTTACTACATCTCATATCCTAGGTACATACATAAAAGTAAAGGGCTAAGCATGAAGCCTAGTAAGGGAATAAGCAAGAGAGACACATAACATGTGATTCTGAGACATATCAATAAGAACCTGAGGTATAATGATAATTCATGAGAAAGAGGAATATCATAATAATAATTACATGAATCATAACCTGAAAATGTGGCTACAAAATTTAAATGATACATTCATGATCATATCACCAAGGTTTTCCAACAAGGTGTCACAATTGAAAATTACCTAGGTTATTCACCAAGGTATCGTAAAACCTGTCAAATCTATAGATTAAATTCATTAAATAATGCATTGGATAAATATTAGGTTCAACCCTTCATATGGATTAATTAATGTGAGAAAAATATATCATAATAAATCATTTCATTAATATCCTATGGTGAGTTAATAATGGGTTTATTATCAACATCAAGGCATACAAACGTTCTTAAAGATGATATCATTACATAATTTTTAGCCCAAAAAAGGGGAATGTCAGATTATTTTGTGTAAATACCAAAATAAAGTAAATAATTTTTAAATCTATGTGGATACCCATGGAAAAGAAAAAGTTTTAGGTATTTATAAAAATAAAATATAAGATAATTTCTTATATAGAGAGAAAATTTTGAGAAGTAAATTTGGAAGTATAATGGGTATAAAACCTAGTTTTAGAAAAGGGTTAAATGAGAGAGGAAAAGGACTTCCATTGATTAAAAACAACTTAAAAGTAATTTTATGATAAAAATTGTAATAAAATAGAGTAACCATAACATTTATAAGAAATATATAGAAATAGGTTCTTGAATTGAATAGAAAATAAGAATAATTTCCTTACCTTGAATCTTTACTCCTAAATATTCAAGAATGGAGCCTCAATAGCTTAAGGAATCCATGGGAGGAAAAACACCATAAATTCATGGATTTTGGATTGGTAGTGAAAGAAAATTTAGAAATTGGGGGTATTTATATCAAAATTATAGAATTTTTTTCATAATCTCTAAATATAGATTTTGGAAATCTAGGTTGTGGAAAATGTAAAACCATTGTCTTACCCATGGTTTTCCCCAAGGTTTTGGACATTTAGAACAAATTTGATGTTATTTTAATCCACCATAACTAAAAATCATTTTTTTATTACTTATTTTGGTATGTAAAAGTAAATTTTTTACAAATTAATGCTTTTTAAAGTAAAAGTTTCCATTTTAGACTTTAGAAAATCATTTATAGGTTTGAAAATTGATTAAAATATACTAATGTAACAACCCAGACCCAAGTAGCTCGGAATTGATGGTCGTTTTATTAAAATGTAATATATACAAGGGATAACATCAACAAGTATCAATTATTTTAGTATTATTGAATAAAATAGATACATAAATGGTTGCTTTATTACATTGTAAAATCAAACATAGAACATAGGAAAATAAAACTGCTTCCATGAAACTTATTCAAAGATTTAATCTTCAAAATTTGGGGAAGGAAAATAATGAAAGGGGTGAGCTCAAAAATCTTAGTAAGGGTTAAATTAATAAATTTTAAGTGATGAAAATTAAATAATTCATAATCATAATGGAAAGGTAAATAACCGAAAAACAGATTCCATCAATAAAATGAGAATGTAAATTCATCCATAGATTTTGTCATACTGAAAAGATCATGGAAAGTAATAACTAAATAATGAATTAAGAAAATTATTATTTGGAAATCATGTATCTAAAACCATTATAACATCAATACTTTTTAAGTCTGGGGGTAAAAACCCATATGATTTTTTTTGAAAACAAATACAAAGGGTTTGTTGCCAACTGTTTTGTTTCATGAGACATGTTGATGCATCAAGGGAATATAGTGGGTCCCACCCATCACTAAAAGTCAAAATAATTCTTCATACATATATTTAATTCAATAAAAATATTCCTTAACAAAATATTTTTATTGATTAAAGGATACAAATTAATCAATATTTCCCCAGTTAAAACAACATCCAAAATAAACACCATATGTAAAATGGTATAACACTACGACAATAATCATATCCATGATAAAATAATATGGATATTTAATGAAAATATAATTTAAAATAAAAAATGATCTCAAAGGGTAATTATATACACCACAAAAAAATTATTAGTTTCACAGTACCTAGTAAGTCTCAATTAAATGGAAATTGAGATGAAGTCCCTTACTATATGTCTGAATGTGTTCTTCATTTGATCTTAAGGTACTAGATAATCAGATTAAATCCATTAATTAACCAATTTAGAATATTTTAAACATTTATTTGATTTATTATAATTTTATTAATTTCATTTATGTCCTCTTTGATGAGTTATAAGATACAATTTTATCGTTTGGGGTGTTTGTTTCCTTGGTTTTCATGATTAGTTTATTTGTATACATGTATAGAAAATATTATAAAATGAGAATAGTTTTCCAGAATTTAAATTATATGTTTTTAATTAAATTATATAATATTAAATGGTTTTATATTTCATTTAGTTATATGTTATGAGTATGAATCATTAGATAAAATGTTAGTGATAATTGTTTTGATTATTTTGACGTTTCTTCGATCATCAAGAACTAGTTTTCTCTTATGAATTTATATTATGTATATATATGAGTTAAAAAATATTAAATAGGTTTTAGTTAATATATTATATTATTTTTTAACCATAAAAATGGTTTAATGACCAGCCTTGAAGTCGTAATTGAAAAATTAAAAAATATCATCCACAAAGGTGGTAAATCAGCACCTCATGGACGATATTATCATTTTTATAATAAAAAAGGGAAGATAATGGGTTTTATGGTGGATTTTCCATTAAAATAATAAAATCCATGTATATATAATATAATAGATTTATAATTTTACTTTGTAAATAATAGTTAAGTATAGAATAATAAGAAAAGAAATTAAAAGAAATTGAAAGAGAACAAAAAAGGATTTACCTCTTGAATTCCTCCCTTGAGAATATCTTTAATGAAATTTATTTTGGTATTATGTTGAGAAAAAGGGCTCTTGGAAGTGAGATAGAGGTTTGGGAAGATTATTAGGTATAAATTTTACAATATTCAAGGCTTTGTTGGTGTGACGATAAGAGTTGATGAGGGGTGGTATTTATAGTGGAGGAGAGTGGTGTTTTTTGATTATTTTAATCAATATTTTATTATTTTAGCTCATGATAAGAAATAGTGATGATTATTGTGACAAAATATAGTAACTATTTCATGTGATTTTGAAAAAATGGATTTTATATCATCCATACATCATCTATGACTCAATAATTTATATATTTATCTTATACCGTAAATTATCGTACTTCATTATTCACCAAAAATTAAACTATTTTAGAAAAATACCAAACATTTACCCTAAATATTTTTTAAAGTGTAGAATTAAAAAATGAACTAAATTTTATGAAAATAATTTTCTAAATATGATACATTTAATTTTTAATTAAAATCATCATTTACTCTAAAAATACCAATTTTAAAATTATAACTAATTTTATAACACTTTAAAAAATTAAATAAGGTCTTATAAAATTATATTATAATAATAATACAACAAAATATTAATGTATGATTCTATATTATGAAAATAAATTTTATTTTAAATCATTATATTAATTATAAAATTGTAAATAAACAATTATTTTCTACACTAACCCTTAATTCATCATTTTCAAAATATTTACTTAATTTTACTATGATATAATATTATCATATTTTCATTTATAGGATGCATAAATTTTATTTATAATTTTATAGGTGATTTTACTATTATATTGGCTTACTTACAATTCTTAAGGGTCACATTTCTATTCCAAAGGTGAAGTTACTATTTCATTGGTATATTTTCCTTAAATTCTAGAATAAACCTGTTATTTCATTCTTTATTTATTTATAGAGTTTTTTTAGTGTTCTATATGTGATTTTATATAATTTATACCAATTAAAATAATTTTTTGTGAAATTTAATCTATCAAATGAATTGGATTTATTTAATAGGATACATACCGTAAAATATTTGGGTGTTATATTCTTCTCTCCTATAGAAATTTCGTACTCAAAAGTTTATCAACATTGTCTTCTAAATAGATGAGGGTGGTTCATCTTCATAACATCCTCAGGTTCCTGAGTTGCTTATTAAATTTTATGGTTTCTAAAAAGAACCTTTACCAGTTGAGTCATATTATTTCTCAATACTTTCTCTCTTGTGTTAAGAATCTCAATAGGCTCTTTATAGTAAGACAAATTAGGTTGCGGTTCTATTTCTTTATAGGTGAGTACATGTGTTGGGTCTGGCGTGTACTTATTTAACAATGATATGTGGAACACAACATGAATTTTAGATAGACTTGGAGGCATTTTTAATTGATAATTTATAGCTCCAATTCTTTCTAGAATTTCAAATGGTCCCATGTACCTACAGCTCAGTTTTCCCTTCTTAACAAACCTTATGACACCCTTCCATGGAGATACTTTCATGAAGACGTGATCTCCCACTTGAAATTCCAAATCCTTTCTCTGGTTGTCAGCATAAATATTTTTCTTACTTTGAGCTACTTTAATATGAGTATCAATAGTCTTTACCTTTGTTATTGTCTCATCAATAAGTTTTGGGCCATTAATTTTCCTCTAACCAACTTCATCCCAATATGTTGAAGTATGACATCTCTTTCCATATAATGCTTCATATGAAACCATTTGAATACAAGAATTTAAACTATTATTGTATTCAAATTATGCCAAAGGTAAATACTAATCCCACATACATTGAAATTTAAGTGATCATAATCTCAAAATTTATTATACTGTTTTAATAGTTCTTTCAAATTTTCCATTGGTTTGAGGGTGATAAGTAGTACTCTAATGAATCTCAGTATACAGAGCCTTCTGAAGACTCTTCCATAATTTTGATGTAAAATAGGGATCTCGATCAGAAACAATCGATATAGTAGTACCATAAAGTCTTAAAAATTCCTTAATATAGAGTCTTTCTAGGAACTAAAGAAGTAAATATTTCCTTATATGAAGAAAATGTGTATATTTTGTAAGATTATCAATAATAACCCATGTTGCATCATTTCTTTTATGTGTCCTTGGTAGTCTTGTGACAAAGTATATCATAATGTCATCCCACTTCCACATAGGAATAGGTATAGGTTAAATGAATCATATAGGATATTATCTCTCATATTTCACTTATTGATAAACTAGACACCATAACACATAGTTAGAAATTTACTCCATCAAGTTATACAAAAAAAAATGTTCCTTCATATCTCTAAACATCTTGGTACTACATGGGTGTATAGAAAAATTTAAGCTATGAGCATCATCTAATAGTTCCTTTTTTAGCTCAGGTATTTATGGAACACATAAAATATTTCTAATTTCATAACTCTATCTTTATACATGATGTTTTATAATCTTTCATCCTTAACATCTTTAATTTTATTTTGAAAATTCTCATCATCAGATTGAGAGATTTTTATCTTCTCTAGTAAAGATGTTTTATCTATCATTTGAAAAAACAATTATGTTTACCCTTCCTCAAAATTTTACATATCCATCTATACTAAATCAATTAATATAAGATATTTATAAATCCTCATTTGGGTAAGAAATCCATGATATTTACTACTTAATTCATCTGTTACATTATATTATTTTCCTAGATGGTAGTGTGTTGGGATGTAATAATCTTTTAGTAACCCGAGCCTTCACCTTTTCTCGTGTTTGGTTATTTCTATGTAAATATGTATTTCAAATACTTTTGGTATGTGAATATCTCACATATTTAACCATATAGATAGTGTATCAAAATCTTCAGAGCAAATATTGCGTATTCTAAATCAATATCATGATTTGGATAAATTTATCATGAGTATTCAACTACTTTGATGCATATGAAATAACATTATCATTTTTCATAAGGACACAACCTGACCCATTCTTTGATTCATCATTTTATATCAAAACCCCATCATTTCTAAATAGAAGAATCAAAATTGGAGCATTGAACAATCTTCTGTTCATTTATTCAAAACATTTTGTAAATTATTTTTTCTATACAAACCTAACCCTTGTACATGTGATATTGGTTAGCGGGCTATCCAATCAAGAAAAATTCTAAAAAAAGCACCGATAGTAACCTGTTAAACCAGTAAAACTACATACTTTGATTATGTTAATTGGCATAGACCATTCTTGAATTTTCTTTTTCTTTGAAGGATCAACTGATATTACATTCTTAGAGACAATATGGCCAGGAAAAGAAACAGTTTAAATCCACAATTCACACTTGTTAAACTTAACATATAACTATTTTCATCTAAGAGTCTTCAGAACAATATACAAGTGATTCTCATAGTCCTTGTAAATTTTTTATTTCACCATGATATCATAAATAAATTCCATAATAAAATTATCAAGATATTCCTTGAATAGTCTATTCATTAGATACATGAAAACTTGGGGTGCATTGTTCAGTCTAAATGGAATTAATATAAACTCGTAATGCCTATACCTAGTTCAAAATTTTGTCTTTAGAATATCTTCCTTATTTACATGAAATTGATGATATCAAGAATGAAGTTAAATCTTTGAAAAATATTGAGCTCCATGAAGTTGATCAAATAAATCATAAATGCAAGGAAGAGGGTACTTATTCTTTATTGTAGTAGTATTTATTTATATATAGTAAATGCACAACCTCAAGGAACCATCTTTATTCTTAAAAAATAAAAAAGGGGCTCCCCATTGAGAAACACTAGGGAGAATAAATCTCTTATTACTCAAATACTCAATTTTTTTCTTCAAATAGACTAATTCCACACTATCCATTCTCTAAGTATTATTTTATATTGGTCTTTCATCAGGGATTAAATCAATGGTAAACTCAATTTCATGCTATATGGGTGTATAGGTAATTCCTCAAGAAATACATCAATGTATTCCTGCATAGTTGGTAGGTCCTCATTTTGAATATTACATTCCTTAAACCTAGATGTTCTTTTCTCTTCCTACCAAAGAATTTCATTCAGTAGATCTACTGGGGGTGGATCTAGATAAGAATCACATAGTGATGTTCCTTCTCTAAAGATAAGTTATTCTATATCTTATTCACAAATCATAATTTCCTTCTTATTGTAATAAATTAGAGAATCATATTTTGAAATTCAATCCATAATGAGGATTATATCAAAGAAAACCATGGGTATGATGATAATTTCAACAACTAAAGCATTTTTATGTGTCATAAAGTGTACTAGATTACATATTTCTGTTTTAATGAGAATTACCTTAGAATTTTTGACTGAAATATCCTTCGTTAAATCAAAATGGAAATGTATGATTTTCTATAAAAATTAGGTAGATATAAAATAGTGAGATGATCCATAATCAAATAAATCATTGGCAAGATTTAAAGATATGATTAATATACCTACCACCACATCATTGGGTACTTCTACATCAGCTGGGGTGATTGAATAAGCTTTTCCAACTCCCCTTATCCTCTTTTGAGGTAGATTCCTCTGACACATGGGACATTGATTTGAATAGAACCCCCATTTAATCATAGTTGAATCATTGTACATCATTTATTTTTTCCCTTGTAGTCATTATCTCGATGAACCTTTTCTCTACACTTATAGAAAACTCACATGCCTTTCAAGAATTTCTCAGGATGATTCATTCCATAATTCTCACATAATGTAAATTAATTCACTCCCTTATTCTTTAAAACTTAACCCTTTCTATGGTTATCAAAAAAACATCTCATTATATTGATTTACCTTAAACATATAAGATCTAGAAAATTTATTATTCATTTTGAGGTCACTTAACACTATTTTATCATATGATGAAAATGTTTGAGAAGCTAGTTCTCTTTAGAGACTTTGTTTAAGACCTTAAAATAAGTTATTATCTTACAAATAATTTATTTAATCTATAGTATACCTAGATATTATTTTGAAGGTAGCATCATACTCTATAACACTCTCTTCTTCCCTTTACTTTAACCTAAGAAATTTTCCCTTCATTTCAGTTTTTTTCTCACGAGGGAAGTATTTGTCAACAAATTTTTCCTTAAAAGTTATCCATTACATTTCTTCTATTTATTCTTTCTCCTTAGTATTCTATATCAAATACAAAAATTTATCAGCATCTCCCTTGAAGCTATATACTACCAGTACTTCCTTTTCATTCTAATTGCACCCCAGTGCCAGAAATATTTTTTCAAGGGGCTTTATCCACTGATCATTTACCACTCGATTAGTAGTCCCACTAAAATATGGGGTATTATACTTAATGAAATGATTCAACATGTGTTTATTATGGTTATTCATCATAACCATATTAAGTTAATCTAATATGGTCATCATCTGCTCAACTCCAACACTAATTGTATTGAATTTCTCGGTGGAGAAATCCATACATTTTCTACGTTTATTGATTCCTTTTCTTCTTTTAGGATCCATTACTAAATAATGGAATACACTAAATTAGGTTATGAATCATAATGTATAATTTCAAACTAGAAAAACAGTTAACATAAATTGAAAGTTTTTACATAGCTAGTCTAAAAATCATAAACATAGTTTCCTTGAGAATATGTTTAATTTTAAATCCTTTATAATGGTTTATAAAAAAATATGAATTATCCTAAGTATATAGCCTGAGAGTGTCAAACTAGGTGTGTAGTAAGTCCTGTTTTCAATACCAAGTTACCCTAATTCAAGCTCGGGGCACCTTGTTGGAGTTGTTACCCCTAGGTACATATGTTCTAGAACCACATACACTTGTAGTATCTAGACAGGGATGTATTTCAAGGAAGACCCACATAATCTCTACCTTACTAAAATTATAGGATGTTATTATATGTTTATATTCAAAGACTATCTTAGGTTTATGTTCCCTAAACTATGTTTTCTAAATCTATTTCCCAAGGTTTCTACTAAACTTACTCTGATACCAACTATAATAATTCAAATCCCAGTAGACTAGAGTCGATGGTCATTTTATTATAATGTAATGGATACAAGGGATCACATCACCAAGGATCGATCAGTTTAGTAGTGTTGAAGAAACTAGACACATACATGGTTCCTTTATTACATTGGAAAATCAAACACAGAACAAAGGAAATAAAACAGCTTCCATGATACTTATTTAAATATTTCATCTTCTGAACCTGGGGAAGAAAAAAAATGAAATGTGTGAGATAGAATGCTCAGTAATGGTTACATGAATAAATAATAATTGAATAAAATTTAATAATGCATAATCATAATGGAAATACAAATAACTAAAAAACACATTCCATCAATAAAATGAGAATTTAAATACATCCATAAATTTTGATATATTGAAAATATTATGGAAAGTAATAACTGAATGCTGAATAAAGAAAATTATTATTTAGACATCATGTATCTAGAACATGAACCATTATACCATAAATACATTTTAATTAGGCGGGTAAAAACTTTTTTGATTCTATTTGGAAATAAACACGAAGGGTTTTTCGCCAACCTTTTTGTTTCATGAGACCTGTCGATGCATCAAGGGGTTATATCAAGCCCCACCCATCACTAAAAGTAAAAATAATTATTCATACATAGATTTAACTCAAGAACAATATTCCTTATTAAAATATTTTTATTGATTAATGGATATGGATTCGTCAATATTTACCCCATTAAAACAACATTCAAAATAAACATTGAAAGTAAAATAGTATACAGATAAGACAATAATCATATCCATGATACAAGAATATGGATATTTAATATAAATATAATGAAAAACAAAAAATTATCTCAAAGGGTCAGTAGATATACCACATTAAGATTATTTGGTTCACATTAGAAAGTAAGTCTCTATGAAATAGAAATTGAGATGGAGTCCCTTAACTTATGCCTGAATGTGTTCTACACTTGATCTTAATGTCCTGGAAAATCAGATTAAATACACTAATTAATAAATTAATAAAATTTTATACATGTATTTTATTTATTATAATTTTATTAAGTTCATTTATGGCCTTTTTTATGAGTTATAATTTACAATTTTATCATTCAGGAATGTTTATTTCCTTGGTTTTCAGGATCAGTTTACTGATATTCATGTATGGAAACTCTTATAAAATGAGAATAGTTGTCAAGAATTTGAATTATATGTTATTAATGAAATTAGGGAATATTAAATTGTTATATATTTCATTTGGTTATATGGTATGAGTATTAATCATTATATAAAATGTTAGAGATCTTCGTTTAGATTATTTTGTTGTTTCTTCGTTCATCAAGAAATAGTCTTTGTCTTATGAATTAATATTATGAATATATACTGGTTCTAAAAAATAAAATAAGTTGTAATAAATATATTATATATTTTTTAACAATAAAAATGGTTTTATGACCATCCTTTAAGGCTTAATTGAAAAACTAAAAATCTTCATCCATAAAGGCGGTAAATCGACACCTCGTGGACGATGTTTTCATTTTTAGAATAAAAAAAGGGAAGTGAAGGGGGTTGATGATGGATTTTCCATTAACATAATAAAATACTAGAATATATAATATAGTGGATTATTAATTTTACTTTGGATATAATAGTTATGGATATAATAACAAGAAAATAAATTAAAAGAAATTGAAAGAGAATGAAAAAGGATCTACCTCTTGAATTCCTCTCCATTAGAATCTTCTTAAGGAAATTTATTTTTGTCTTTTGTTGAGACCAAAGGATCTAAGAGATATGGGAGAGGTTTGGGAAGAGGATTTGGTAGAAATTGTATAAGATTCAAGGATTTTTTGGTGTGATAAGAAGAGGTGGTGAGGGGTGGTATTTATAGTGGTGGGGAGGGGTGTTTTTTATTATTCTAATCATTATTTTATTATTTTAGCTCAAGAAAATAAATAGAGATTATTTTTATGACTAAATATAGTAACTATTACATTTTATTTCGAACCAATGGTGCTTACATCATCCATACATCATCTATGACTCAATAATTCATGTATTTAGCATATACCATAAATTACCATATTTCACTATTCACCAAAAATTCAACTATTTTATAAAAATTCCAAAAATTCACCCTTAATATTTTTCAATGTGTAAATTTAAAAAATGAACACAATTTTATAAAAATAATTTTCTAAATATGGAAAAAATATTTTTAATTAAAATCATCATTTACTTAAAAAATACCAATTTTATAATTATAACTGATTTTATAACACTTTGAAAAATTAAATAAGGTTTCATAAAATTATCTTATAATCATAGTACAATAATATATTAATTTATGATTCAATTTTATGAAAATAAATTTTATTTTTAATCATTCTATTAATTATAAAATTGTAAATAAAAATTTATGTTTTATACCAACACTTAATTCTTTATTTTCAAAATATTTACTTACTTATACTATGATATAATTATATAATATTTTCATTTATAGGATGCCTAAATTTTATTTATAGTTTATTTGGTGATATTACTATTCTATTGGCTAAATTACTATTCCTAAGGGTCACATTACTATTCTAAAGGTGAAGTTACTATTTCATTGGTATATGTTCCTTAATTTCAAGAAAAAACATCTTATTTCATTTATTATTTATTTATAGAGTTTTTTTGTTCTATATGTTATTTTATATAATTTATACCATATGAAATAATTTTGTGTGAAATGTAAGGTATCAGATGAATTGAATTTATTTAAGAGGATACATACCGTAAAATATTGGGGAATTATAATTAAAATACTTGATATTAATAAAATAATATATTTTAGGTCTTAGATTTTGGTTAATTAATTAGTACATTATTATGACATATTTATGAAGTCATTAAACATACCAAAAAACTCAAACTGTGTTTTCACTATTCATAAAAAAATGTATTTGAGAAAATTCTCATAAGTTCACCCTAATTTAATTTAAACATGATAATTTCAAAAATGATGTTTATCATATCATAATAATTCTATAAATATGATAATTATAACATTTAAATATAAAAATATGTATTTATTAAAAAAAAGTGATTGTAAGACACGGTCAAATTTCTAACAAATAAAAATTTCCTAGGACATAAAAAATTATTTTATTATTTATATTTAAATAATAGTTTTCTTAACATACTATTTAATTAAAATAAATATTGTTCAGAATGACTTGGTTTATTATAAAAATGTATATCTTTTTTTAGAATTACAATTTATCTCTAAAAATGAATTTATCAAACTTGTCTTAATTAAACATATATTTTATTAAGTGAAACTATTAAAAATAAATTTATAGAATAAAAAATTAATTTATACAAAGTAATTACACTTTATGTAACTAAGGCCTAGACATGTAACCCCTTATAACACCTATATATGACCTAAGTGTAAGGTGTGTGATAGTGATAGATTCATGGGCAGCTTGGGTAACATTGGTTGAGTGGTAATTTCCACTAACTTAAACTTCTCCTGTAGGAAATGTCACTCTAACTTCACTTGTTTATGCTTGGCTTGGGTTTGGGCAAGGGAGAGAACCGATGACACTACCTCCCTCTCATGTTCTGAAAAATGGTCTTTATAGGAAATGACTATGATGGTTGAGGTCATCACTCGTCCTTTCTTCATTAATTATCCTTTTTCATTACTAATTATAAAAACTAATTATAATGTTAGAATTATCCCTAGTGGGTATAGTTCCCAATGGTCAAATTTTCCAATGTTTATATTGACCAATTATCATATTTAAACAACGGTCCTAAATTATTCAAATATTAATGGTCACATTTCCCTTTATACTCTATAAATACCACTTCATTATTTCATTCAATATTCACTAAAATCATTTTCTAAGATCTTTATTACCTTACTAGTATTTTGTTTTATTTCTTTAGTGTTGGGGATATGATTATAACAGAGTAGAGTGATCCATATTTTTGAATTTTGGTGACTATTGTATTGATAATTATTAAATAGATATGGTTTTTGTGTATAATATAATATAACACACATTTTATTAGGAAAAAATATTATTTTTTAAAAGAAATATTGGGTTGTTACAATGGTGTAATGTGACTGGACACAAGATCTTAACATGGTATGATACCCTACCCTAAGTGATAGGGTGGTGTTAGAGACTCAATTGTCAAACCCTACACTGCGAAATAAGTTGTGGCATTGGGTTATATTATGAGACAAATTATTTTTCATAGTTATCCAAATTAGTTGAGGTCAAGCATCATAGTGGCCTAATTAGCACATGATAACTTAATTTGATTTCATATATTCTATATATTTCTACTTGCTTATTTTATGTACATGAATACACTATATATAATGGAATCTATGAGGGGTTATTGGTGAGACCCTACTGAGTGTTATGTTCATACTTATCATGGGCACTATGGTTTACGTTCTAGCTTCTTGTTTGGTTTTCTAGTGATAGGTTGTATCGGGTTCTGACTGGAGTAGCTGGATCGATGTTGGGAGACTAGTTTTAGGAGGGGATTGACTTTGTAGTTGAGTTTTCACAATCTTTTTTATTTTATACTATCTATCCTAGTTTGCGACCATTTTTGTAAGTATATATGCTAGGCATGTGTTTCATTATGTTATAGAATAATATTGTAATCCACTCTTTCTAGTTGGATATTAGGAATAATTCCTTTAATTTAATCTAATTTTATTTAATATTTTTGTTACTCATCTATTATTTTACATTACTATACTAAGAGTGTAGTCAACCTATAATAGTTACAAACTCTTCTCACTATTAAGAAGCCTCTGAAATATGAGGAGGTTCACCTAAGGTCTTATGATGCATAGGCTAGGGTTTTGTTTAGTAAATATTAGTCTAAAACTAGATGATATGTTTTATAGTCTTTTTTCCTTCCCTATTCTAACATTTTTCTTATAGGAGTAACTCGAATAACTTGTATTGGCGGATAAACACAAAAAATAATTGGTGATTGGAACTATCATTGGATAAAAATGGAGGCTTGGGTTTTAAAATTCAAGATTGATCCAAGTATTCCAAACCTTTCTAAAAAGATATTTTTATTTTATTTTTGTATTATTGTGTTTTTATTTACTTTTTTTAATCTTTTATGGGTTTTATTAATGCTTCTATTGTGTACCAAGTGTCCTTAACATTATTTAAACCCTGAAATTTCAGGATATCCCTCCTCAAAGAAGATAAAGTATTTTTCAAATGGATGTCAAGTCATCCTTCCTCAAAGGTGAAATTAAAGAGGTAGTATACATTAAGAAACCAACTTATAAATAATAAGGATTGTATTTTATAATTAAATATAGTGTTTTATAATTTAACAAAATCCCCAATGGTAATGGTATTCTAATTTGGGTATTGGTTTAAATTGATAAATTTTAGAAAAATTGTAATGTCCTGGATATTCCATGTAAAATTTTTGAAAATTATATGGGATTACATCAAGACCAGGTACTAAGATGGCACATGATTCTAAGGCCTGGGGTGCCCATAATAAATGTTTGAACTATTTTTTATGTTTATTAAAAATAGAGCTCATGTGTGGTTTTAGTGACTTTTAAATGAGATCCCAGATTTGAAATCTGAGGGCATTGTTATTTTCAGAGTAGTGGGTTTTTCTTAGGTAGGACCTAACTTCGACCAGCGCAGGTTGACTCCAGAAAATCTTTTTTTTACATTTTAAAGGAAAATAAAATAAACTGAGAAAAAATTTATTTTAATGTTTAATAGTGATGCAGTAGCACTACGACACCATAACTAAGCATTTATTTCCTTTCATAAATAGAAAAGTGTGGTAATACTACAACTCAGTGAAATAATGACATTGAAATGCATTTCTTCATTTAATAGCTTGGTAGGGATATGTGATCAAATTCATGATCACTGGAGGATTTGGAAAAAAAGTGTTGGAAAATACACTCATCAATGAACTATGAACAGTGGAGGATTGATGATCAAATTCAGATCAAGCATCAACAGATTGACTAACGACGAACATTTCACTCACGCTTCATCATCGATCAATCCAATCCTAGAGATAGAGGGTTTATTTTTCTTCATGAATTCTTTCCCCGTTCTTGTTTACAATGAAAAATGTAGACCAACCCACAAATAAGTTGATCCGTTGTTTGATTGTTCTTGCAGGATGGTTAAATATGCTGGATTAAAGGGGATGAATTATTAAATATTCTTTTGTTCCTATTTCATATTTTCCACTGACATAAAATGATTATTCTTAAAAGAATAAGTCCAAGTTCTTTTCTAAGGGTGTTCTTGTGATTATCAATCTTCCATTTTCTTGTGTTCTTTGTCGGAAGACCCCCTTAGTCGTTGTGTGTTTTTCTGGGTGGTTCCAAATGTGGTTAGACACCTGGAGTGATAGTGAGAAGAATTGGAGCTCATGGAGATGAAGAACACAGATCTAGGGTCACAAGCATGCTTTTGTTTCAAAAAACAGAGCACTGGAGTATGACAGGAGACCTGTAGAAGGAGATCCACCACCACCGGCACACAGTAGAACTAGTGGTGGAACATGGTGGCGCAGCCACCCGATAGTAGACGACCAATGGCTCAATAGATCGTTGTAGAGGGGGCCGCGGTGGTGCAACCACAGGCGGTGATGATAGGCTACAGCAGCGAGCCACGACGATGGGAGGATGCGGCTCCCCAATACACATCAGAAAAAGGACCAACATCCAAACCGCGGGTGGAGCCAGTCATATGGACCGGCCGCATTGACTTGTGGAGATGCGGCTAGTGGGCTGCATGTATCAGAGCAGACGTGATAGCCGCCCCGTCCGGGAAAACCTAACTAACCCACATTCAAAAGGGACAAGTTGAAGCTGGAAGGCCAGGCCAATAGTGGGCCGAGCCTAGCGGGGGTAGGCTGGGTCAACCCGGAGGGTCGAGTTAGGTGGGACCTAGGTCAATTTGGGTTAGGTTGATCCAACCAGATCAGACCGAACCTAGAACCAACCAACCCCTTTTAATATAAAATTACATAACTCACAAACTGTGTGTTCATTTGACAATAAATTTGTGGCATTGGGACCCTTGTGACGAGGCAATGCTTTTGAGATACTCTAAGTGAATTTCTGTAGAAGTGGGTATACATCCTTTTGGCTTGAGGAGTAGGTTATCCCATAACGAGCTTGCTAAGGTCAAAATCCTGCACTTGGTTGGGTCTTATAAGTTATGTGGTTACCTATATTATGTGTCTTACCTAGACTATGTGTCTTATCTAGACTTTTCTTTCTACCAAGACTGAGTCATTACTCCCCTTTCCCACCAGGGTATAGGTCCTCTAGTCTTCTAAGACACTCCTTGTGTTACCTACACTCCATGTGTTACTGAAACTTTGGGTGTTACTAATGCTCTGCATGTTACTACTTGAGGGTACTGTGAATTCTTATGATAATCCTATTTATGTACCATAGACCTAAACCTAGTGTGATATAACTATATTGACTCTCTTTATTATACCTCTTAGAGGCTACACTTTGTGTACCTCTTTGGTAGTCTACTTGGTTTATTTCTTAGTTCTCTTATTTGTGGTATACTTTGTGTAATTCCTTTGTGGTTTGGGGTCCCTACTAAGTATTATTTTACTGAACCCTACACGGGATTCTCCCAAACATTTCATGTTTTGTGCAGACAATCGACAGCTTTTACAGAGTCCTTGGTGGGCTAGAGATAGGGATGATTTAGGGGGACCCAACACACATGGTTCACTTCAGTGACATTCAGATAGCATACACTACATACCATTTAGGTAGGGTTTTCTATAGATGAGATACAGGATCTTGTACTTTCTTTTTCAGTTTGTCTTGTATTCTATCCCCATTTTATTTCAGTTTTTTACCTTACTCTGAGTGGTTTTTCTTAGTGGTTGGCATCCATGTTTACTTAGTGCTTTCAGTTTTAACTTTTTCTTGGACATGGGTGTGTGCGTATAGGTACTTGGGAAAATTACTCCAACTTGTGGGATATTCCTACCCGGCACTAGTCTCTAGCCCCTATCCTATAGTAGTCGGGCTTGGGTTAGTCACGGAACGGGCCCTTGGGGATGGTTTATAACAGATTGGTATTAGAGCATGTCAGTTTTACTCTTGTTTATGGCAACAATGTTAAGTGTTTCGAGTTTGGATTTCAGGCCAAGGAACCCAGTGTTGGTACAGTGGATAACATATCCATACACCAGGACCTTGAATTCTAATTTCCAACTCAATACATGAAAATTCTAGTTTCATGGGAAATTAATGGTTCATGAATCATATAGGAATTGAGTGTGTTCTCATGTCCTTCTTAAGTCAGATTCAGCTCACCAGGTATAATCTATTGACTGTGGTTCATCTTGTTCTATTTCAGGATGCTTCTACATAGGAATCCATATAGGATTCGAGGGCATGACCATGAGGATGGTTCATCGAGTGATGAGGCATTGTTGTAGGGATTGTTTCTAGAGATAGTACCTCCCGGTGATGTACTAGTGATTCCACCACCCAGAGAGTAGTAGTTCCAACCAGCGCTACTGGTAGAGGATGCATGTAGGCTTAGTGCATTTCATGAGTTCTAGATACAGTGAACTCCCAAGTTCCAAGGTGAGATGTATCCTTAGATATATGAGTACTAGTTAGAGGAAGTGATGTGATTCTTCTTATTAGTGAGTATTCCTTTCAACCAGATGGCATCCCTGGCCACAAGCCTTCTTCAGGGCTCGGTGGGTAGATGGTGAAGCTTGATGATCCCGACACATGAGAAGATGACCCTCTCCTAGAAAGGATTTGATCATCTCTTTATGAAGTATTTCTTTCCATCAATGTTACGCTCTATGTATATACAGGGGCCACTGCACCTATAGCAGGGAAACTAGTCAGTAGCAGAGTACTTGGCGAGATTTATGGATCTTTCTCGCTACTATAAATACATGGTGTGTGACCCATTCTTCATGGACCATACCTTAAAGTAGGGACTAATTCAAGATATCAGGGCATTAATTATATCCCTTAGTAACCCTATGCATGCTGGGTTGTTATATCGATCTCTACTAGTAGAGATCTTTCTTGCGGAGCAGGCACCGGCAGTGGGAGCTTCCACCGAGCAACAGGTAGCAGAGTCTTCCGCAATGGGTAGCTGGTAGATAATGTAGGGACCCAAGTGGGTCAAGCCTTCCAGAAAATGACCCCAAGACATGGGATCAATAATGATGTCCTCCCATGGCAAAACGAGTTAGCTGAATGACAGACTGTGATACTCGTGCGGTGGTCGGGGGCATTTGGATAGAGATTGTTTGACCATCCATATGACCGACCAAGAGATAGTCGAGGAACCATCAAGGTAGTGGCAGATATAGGAACAGGGTATTCTACCAAGTGGAAGACATGGAAGAGGATTGGGATGAGCAGTAGGAGGTGGATGGAGGTTCTAGGAACTACCACCACCACCCTCGGGTGGTCCACCCCGAGATCAAAGAGCTGGTCTACAGTGGTAGGCCTAACTTCAGGTGATAGAGGCTTATGTTTCCGATACTCTAGAGATGATTAGAGGTAATATTTGGTTCTTCTCCACCCTAGCTAAAGTTCTTATAGACATAGGATCCATTCACTCTATCCTTATCATGGACCTTATTCGAAGCTCAGATATTCTGATGGTTATGTTGGATCGTTCCTTACATTTAGAGACTCCTACAGAAGGGGATTCAACGATCACACACTAGTTTTGGTAGTGTGATCTTACTCTTGGTGGTATCATCAAGGCCTTACAATGTCTTTCTGGGTATCGACTGGTTATCGATAGTTAATGCTCAGATCGACTATTTTAGGTTCACAATGCAGTGTGTCTGCCGAGATGGGACCATGTTTTCCTTTGTCATTGAAAGGGAGACACAAGAAGTTTAGGGTGTACTTTCATGTAGAAGGGTGTATCTGATCACACATTAATTGGATAGCATGACCCTTGATTTAGTAGATGAGACGAGTCCACAGTATCCTGCAGTAGTGGATGAGTATGAGGACATCTTTCTAGAAGATGTTCTAGGACTACCTCCTTATAGAGAGGTAGAATTCTGTATTGACTTGTGCCCTGAGATGAAACCGGTATCTACACTATAATATTGGATGGCCACCATAGAGATTTGTGAATTGAGGGTACAGTTGGAGGAATTTCAGAGGAAGGGATTCATGAGACTCGGTGCTTCACTATGGGAATCCCTAGTATTGTTTTCAAAGAAGGCGGACGGGAACTTGAGGTTATGTGTGGACTTATGATACCTGAATTAGGTGACTATGAATAAAAAATATGCACTACTGAATATTGATGACCTCTTCAATAAACTGAAGGGGGAGAGATGGTTCTCAAATATAGCCCTCAGATCACGCTATCACCATCTTTGTGTACAGGATGAGGAAATCCCAAAGATGGATTTTAGATGTCAATATGGTCAATACTAGTACTTAGTGATGCCATTTGGTGTGAAAAACTCCCTAGAAGTGTTCATGGGACTCATAAAAAGGATCTTCTAGACCAACCTAGACTGGTTTTAAGTGGTCTTTATTGATGATATCTTGGTGTACTCGACGTTCGAGGAGGAGCATGTGATAAACTTAAGGATGGTCAAGAACTTTCTCCAAGAGCACCAGCTTTACAATATTATCTTGAAGTGTCAGTTTTGGATATGAGAGTTCCACTTTCTAGGACACATCATTTTGGAGGCTAGAGTTATAGTAAATCCAACAAAGATATAGGTGGTTCTTTCTTGGGAGACACCCAAGAACATTACAGAGGTGAGGATTTTCCTTGGGTTTTTTGGCTACTATCAGAGTTTTTTACCCAAATTTTCCAGAGTAGAGTCATCCAAGATAGCCTTGACATGAAAGAGGAAACCTTTCATGATGATAGAGAAGTGTCAAGAGAGCTTTCGGTAGCTGGGATAGAGTTTTACAAGCACTCCAATCCTAATATTTCCAAAGGAGGGTGTCGAGTACGTGGTGTTCTGCGACGCATCAGGGATAGGGCTTTGTTTTGTCCTGATATAGGGGAAAGCATTGATGGCCTACGATTCATAGAATTTTAGACCGCATAAGTAGAATTACGTGACCCATGATTTGGTGTTGATGTTGGTAGTCTTTGCATTGAAGATGTAGTGACACTACCTTATGGGTGATCGGTTTATCATCTACTCATACCACAAAATTATTAGGTATATATTTTCTTAGAAAGATCTGAACATGAGATAGTAGTGTCGGATAGAGTTTCTCCTAAACTATGACTTTGAGATAGTATATACTCTTAAGAAGGGGAATGTGGTGACAGATGCTCTCAGTCAGAGATCAAGTTCATAGCTATTGAGTGATGCCTTAAAATAGTTAGCCTTGCTTTATATATCCTTCGTGGATGGATATGATATAGATTATCTCTAGTCAAAGGTGGTTACCCATCCACTCTTATAGAGCATGTGGGAGTCATATATCAGGGATGTCAATTACGAGACGACACATGCTCAGATGTCCATAGGGCATGCCCCTTATAGAAATTATAAAGGTGGGGACCATGTCATCCTTTTAATAGGATGCATAGTTGTATTGGTGAAATTATGGGAGGAGGTATTGAGGGAGTTCCATACATCCCATTTCGTGGTACATCCAGGTGTGGAAAAGCTATATTAGGACCTCCAACATCTGTTTTGTTGTCCAAGGATGAAGAAGACATTGGCAGATTTTGTCTCTAGATGCCTCACTTTTAATAAAGTGAAGGTCGAGCACTAGGTTCTAGTGGGTTTGACTCAACCCCTTGAGGTTCCATAGTAGAAGTGGGATGGAATATTAATGGACTTCAAGATGGGACTGCCATGTACATCTAGAGGGAACAATACCATCTGGGTGATCATTGACTGACTCACCAAGTCGGCCCACTTCCTAGAAATTTGGCAATAGGGTTCAGTAGAGAGATTGTGATTCCTCTACATACGAGATATAGTTTTACTCCATGGAGTCCCATCGATGATTGTCTCAGATTGAGATTCGCTATTTATATCCTGGTTGTGGAAGGGGTTGTAGGAGGCTTTTGGGAATCAGTTGTGCTTGATCATAGCTTTCCACCCGTAGACAGACGACCAGATGGAGCAGGACATTAAGGTCATAGAGGACATGCTATGTGCATACATCCTCAATTTTGGCTATATTTGGGAGGATAACCTACCCCTAGTGGAGTTCGCATACAACAATAGATATCTCTCCACCATCATTATGGCACTGTTTTAGGCCCTGTACGGGTGACCCTATAGGTTGCCACTTTGTTGTACTGACCGTGGAGAGTTAGAACTCATGAGCCTAGAGTTGGTACAGGCCATTATAGAGAAGGTGTAGGTCATCCATGAGTTGATGAAGACTGAACAGATCCTTCATAAGTCTTATGTTGATAGGCAATGGAGACTCTTGGATTTTGAGCATGGAGACCATGTGTTCCTTTGGGTCTCTCCTCAACATGGGATACATAGATTTGGCCAGGGTGTCAAGTTATCTATGAGGTTCATCAGACCTTTTCTAATACTACATAGAGTGGGTGAGATGGTGTAATGTTTGTCTCTACCTCCATAGTTAAAAGAGGTGCATGACATCTTTCACATATCCCAACTAAAGAGATATGTAAAAGACCCATCACACATCATTGACTGGTGCGAGCTAGACATTGATGATGGAGAGACTTTCGCACAGTACATGGTGGAGATTGAGGATCAACAGGAGAGGATCCTTCATGGAAGGTTGATTCCTCTCGTGCATGTTTTGTGGTAGTATGAGAATCTCAAGGAGAGAACTTGGGAGTGGGAGGCTTATATTCATGAATAGTATCCTCATTTTTTTATCTCTTGTCTTGGATTTTGGAGTTGTAAATCCCTAAGGTGGAGAGAATGTAATATCCCATATTTTCCATGAATTTTTTTTGAAAATTACATGGGATTATTTTGAGACCAAGCACTAAAATGGCATGTGATTATGAGGCCTGGGGTGCCCAGAATAAATGTTCAAACTATTTTTTATGTTTATTAAAAATAGTTCTCGTGTGCAGTTTTAGTAACTTTTAAACAAGTTCTTGGATTTTAAATCTAAGGGAACCATTGTGTTAAGAGTAGCAAGTTTTTCTTAGGTAGGACCTAAATTTGACTAGCACAAGTCGAATGTAGAAAATCCTTTTTGGACATTTTCAAGAAAAATAAAATAAACTTAGAAAAGGTTTATTTTGACGTTTAACAGTGACACAGCGGCACTGTGAAACCATGACTAAGCATTTGTTTCCTTTCATAAATGAAATATCATGGCAACACTGAAACTTATCAAAATAGTGACACTAAAATAAATTTCTTAAATTAATATCTTGGTAGGGATATGAGATCAGATTCATGATCCCCCGAGGCTCTAGAAAAAAATAAGTTTCCAAATACTCTCATTGACAAACAATGAATGGTGGTAGATCAATGATCAAATTTAAAACAGGAATCGGTGGATTGATAAATGATGAACACAGGACTCACGCTTCATCATCGATCAATTCAATCCTCAAGGTAGGGGGTTTATTTTTATTTGTGAATTATTTTCCCATTTTTTTTTACAATGATGAATTCATAACAACCCATGAATAGGTTGATCTGTGGTTTGATCATTTTTGCAACATAGTTAAAAATGTGGGATTAAAGGGGATGAATTATTAAATATTATTTTGTTCCTCTTTTATATTTTCTACTAACATGAACGGACCAAGGCCGACACGAACAAGGAAAAGGTTCTTTCTAAGCGTTTTCTTGTGTTTATCTCTCTTTCTCATTATTGTGTTCTTTTTTATCTTCCATTATCATGGAATGAATCATCTAACTACCATATTCCCTCATTGATATCCTTCTCGACAAGTTTGAAATATTATAGGAAATTATTGGTCCATTCTTAAAGCTGGGGAGTATGCCACATGGGTCTAATGAGTGAGACAAGAGGTTTCCCCATATATTTTTTTATTAGAATATTTGGACATGTTTTAAAATGGATAAATTTTCCCAATTGAGTACACATTCTTGGGCATTCAATTCAATAGAATAGTGATGGTATCACAACTAGAAGAAATGAGACCCCTCAACTTAGTCATTTCAACCCATTCTCGCTTTTATCAACTCCTTATCCATGTTTAATAGGATAATGTCCCCTGTAAAATATGTGTCCCTTTTTAATTTTTATTTGGCTAGATATGGGTAGTGTTCTCATTGTTATAAGTATGAGAATACTACCAAAATTCCTCATGATCTCTTTTTTCCTAGGTTGCTAAAAAAATTTAGGGTTGGGGAAATATCTTTAGACACTCGTGAGGTTATTAATATATTGATTTAGCATGATCATTTCAATTTCATGCCATACCCCACACCCACTAATCTAATTATTAATAATGTAAGTAATTCGCTTTCCCAGAGATTATATAAGTCTCACTTTGAGATAGGGTTCTTGTAGCTCACATAGACGAATTAGTCATCTACAATCCATATACTACCTACTGGTTTTCTTATTAGTTTTTATACACTCAAAGGATTTATCCTTCTCCCTTATACAGAATTTGGGGAGAATGGAATCATAAACTTATTCACCAATTATGGATTATTTTGGTGTGTGAAGATAAAAATGATGAAGTTATTCTTTAACCTTCCAATTACCCTATCTTCCTACCTCAGTATTATTCCCAAGCTTGGGTGGATTCTTTACCAGTTATAATACTAAATCGATTAGTTCTTCAAGTAGATAATCTATGTTCTTTTCTAATCCCCTTTTCCTTGGATATGATTTAGTTGATTTGGGTCTTGGGTGAGCCCCCAAGGAAACTCTCTCTCCATAGTGACATGTCTCCCATAAACAAGATTGGGTTGTTTGATGAAATAAGCCCCTTGGTTCCTATGACAAATGATAAATTGGATGCGGGAGAAACACATGATAATTATTATCTTAATTTCTCAACATTAGCTCATCGAACCCTCCTTTGGTAGACCTGATACTTTAATACATACCACCAACCATTATTCCTTCTAATCCCCCCCAATGGTTTTCAGGAGTTTGATATCACAAAGGTTAATTTGGTAGTGAATATTTTCCTTATATATTGAGACTCCTTTGGGGAAGATTCTTGACCAAGAGGAACACATTTTATAGCTCTTTCATAATTTGGGCTCCATTGGATTTGATTGTCAGCAATTGTATGATATCATTCTATAGAATGTTCAAGATCAAAAATAATTTGTCCATAAATGAGAGGGACTTGCACCGTTTTAATAGTAAGACTTCTTTGGTTGAATTAAAAATGGTAGATTTAGAGGATCTTGAACAGAGACATCATAAATTCTCTTAGCTGTGTACTTGAATGAATGACTTGACTATGTAGATAGTAGAATCGGAAGTGATTATAGCTCGTGAAAGCTCTCATATTTCAATTTCAACATCCTTATTAGTTATCACTCATAAATTAGGTGAAGAGTTATTCTATTTGATTGAAACTCATCTTCCTCTATAAATGGAAGAGGGGTCGAGAAAATGGAACTTTAGAATTCCATTGACACCACCCATAGGACTCTGTATGATTTAAAAAACTCACCCAACCAGATTTTATCATGATCTAGCCATGAATAGTTTTTTTAACCTTTGAGAGAAACTCAAATGTGTATATTCCTCCCTTATTTTTAAAGAAGGGGGAATTCCTCAAATGTGGATATTCCTCCCTTATTTTTTCCTTCACACCAAAAATGCACAAGCCTATTTACTAGGCACATATCACAAATCACACATTCAACACACACATCATTTTCTAAAACTAGTGGGCATGCCTCAAGAGAGATTTTTCTTTTTCATAAACCATTATTAAGGTGTCAAATGGTCTTAATTACATACAAGGAACACTTTTTATAACTAACTAGATGAAAGGCCAAATTCCTTTGCAAATATTCATTACCAATTCAAAACCACTTAGAAAATCACTTTTCAAGAAAAGTGACTTAAGACCAATGGGAATTATAAATGCATTTCAATTTCCAAAAAAAGGTATAATAATTTATAAAAACTTCAACAAGATTTCATATCATGCATATATAGAATAAATATAAAACATAATTTAAAAACAAGCAAGCAATTATGGAATTAAAATTAAAGGCATAGGCATAAGGGACATACCTCATGGTGGAAACAAATAGAACTTTTGGCCCTTGGTGCATTCTAACTAAAAGATACTACTCCCCCACTAGGAATATGCACTTTCAAATACATATAAGGACACTTATCCCCTATGCACTCATCTGCATGACCATGAACACATACAAGGGGATCCTTATATATATTCTTATATTCATATACCAATCACTACTCACCTACGTATGCATTTTCATATATATACATGGGAACACCTAGCTCCATACATGTACATTCACTACCAAGTATGATTATACATATAACAGGGGAACTCACATATACATATATACTTACCTATGAACATGTAGGTGAGTTTCCTTAGAACCTGTAACTTGAAACTACAAATCAGAGTTCAACACACTACACCACCAAAAATACAAACATTAAAACAAATAAAGACCAAAATTTAGACGGTTTGAAACAAAACAACAGCATAAAATCCATACCTCATATGGCAATGGTGAACCGAAACATCCCAAACCACCTTTCCTTAGGCAGTAGTTAACAGAATCCACAAGAATAGGTATCGAGGGACCATCCGCACAACCCTAAACCACATGAAATAAAAAAACACAAATCAAAACCTAATATAGGGTTTCTATTAATTAATTAATCATTCTATCATTTAATAAATCAAAGTAACCAAAAAGAACAATAGGAAGAGACCAATAACACAAGAATCAATCACATGAACATAAACCTCATATACAATAGGATCTTTCAATAAGGGAAAAATCAATATCACATCACAAATTCCAAATAGGCCTTCACCCATTCCATAAACATTTAAAAATCTATTTCTAACAATCTGAAATTTTAAACACAACTCCAAAAGAATGCATAAACATTTCCAAGAATAACCACATAAATTAAGGGAAACCTCATTTCCACTTTATATAACTAAAACATCCCTTTTTGATAAGGAAACCCCCTTTAAACACAAAATAAGCCCACTCCTAACTCATTTGGCCTAAATCCCAATGATCAAGTGCATTTTACAAATGGAAACATCCATTGGAATTTTTATCAAAAATAAAGGATGTATCAAATCCCATTTACATCAAACCACTTTCAAAGTGTCCAACTGGGAATTTCCACAATAGATAAACCACTCATACATTTCAAACCACCATTTAAAAGAAAAGTGGGAACCCCATTTTGAAAACATGTGAGGTCACACCTCAATTTAATACCAAATTCTCTTTAAAAGATCATTTTCACCCAAATGGAACCAAACCGGGACAAGACCCATTGCCTTACCTTTAAGTCATTAAAATTACCTAGATACATTTCATGTAAATCCTAGAACAATTAAGTATTACAATTTAAATCATAAAATAAGGATTCACAAATCAACTATTTATACCTAGGCCAAGGAATAATCAACTGAGTTCCAATCAACACAAGGCTATTAAATATATTTATAATTGTATGAAATAGTGAATTAAAATGTTCAAGAATATTAGAACTCCAAAGGAAACAAATTTTATAGTGACACCTACCTCAAAGAGGAGAAGATCCATTCTGAACACTTCGGCACTTGAATCCCTTGATGAAGACTACCCCGCACTTGTTCATACATGTATTATTATATATATATATACCCTTAATCCATTATATATTTTCCCCACAACATGAGGGAAAATGTGAAAGTGAGGCATATATATTTATATACACATGTACCTATACATGTGAGTGCAACACCTCAAGAATACATCAACATTGTACAACAATTATATGAACACTAAATCACAAAGGAACCCAAATAGAAGGTGTGAAACACAAAAGTGGAATAAAATACTTACCTCGGATGGTGGATACAAGATTATATGAGACAATCTGCATCGCATTCGGCAGTGGATGCTGGAATACACATGAATTGGTCCTGAGAGACATTATGCATACCCTATCAATGGAAGAAACCACAAAAATCAAGTTAACCTGAGACCTAGGGTTTGGACGAATGGAATGGAGTGACTGAGAGGGGGAAAAGGCCAAATAATAGGATTATACAAGGTTATATGAACTTACCTCAATGATTCGAGTGGGGTTCATGAAGAAACCGGGAGGGATTGTCAAATGGAGGAGGGGTTGTGAGGGATGGGTGGAGCGCAACCAATGAGGGAGGGGGAGGCATTATGCGCAATGCACAGGGAGGAAGAACAAGCGGGGAGAAAAAAAGAAAAATAAAATAAATAAAATAAATAAAAATTTAATAAATAATAATAATAAACTTAATGAGAATTGTAATAAACTCTAATAACAATAATAATATTTATAATAACTTAGTAATAATAATAATAAACTTAATAATAATATTATTATTATTAAATTGTTTTCCATTTATTTTATTTTATTTTATTTCAATTTTAATTTTTTTTTAACTATAAGAAACCAAAAACACAAATATAAATAAAAAAATAATTGTGACCGCAAAATGTCAGGTCAGGGTGTGATAGGTACTCTTAATAATTAGAAGACAGATAAAATGATATTGGGTCCCAAACACTATTATATATTTTGGGAATGATTAAATCTATCAAGGTTTACCATGAAAAAAGGTAAACCCAAATGATGGAATTTTCTCTAATCACGCATGCTAAGATAGAAGAGAGGATCATAATATTGGTGAATCAATTTAAAATGATCAAAGAGATTGAAAATAAAATTTTTATTTTGATAGAAAAAATATAATAGAAAGAACATGAATATGAAAAATCTAAAATTCATGGGAAACAAATGAATAAGGGTGTCCATATGGAAGAATAAGAAGAAGATTCTATATGCATAGTGGAAAAAGGGTGTACATAATAAAATTAACTCAATTAGGACAACCCCACCACTACACCTCCCTCTCTAAACTCATCTAAAATTTACTATGTAATAGAGGAAGTGGATTTCCTATGAACTTTACTAGAAAGGGGTTAATCTAAGGTTTAGTAGCAACAAGAGGGTTTGAGGATGTTGTCATGGTTATTTCTTTATACCAAATAGTTGTTTTTATTTGGATGTATAGAGAAGCAACCTAAATGTGGTATTTCCTACCAATGATGAAAAACCCCCTATATAATTGGGGATAGTTTTTTTTTAGCCTGGATGACGGGATTAAAACTAGACACTATTTGGAAGGAAACCTACCATAATTAGAGAGTTTACAATTTCTAGTTTGATTTATTTAAATTTCAATAAAACATATTTTATTCCATTGAGTGACTACATGATTTTATAGTATTGTAGATAAAAGTGGAAACAAATAGAGAATGGATGGAAGGTACATGACCCGAAAGGAATTTAATGGGATAGGATTGTTTTATTATCCTCTACCTTATTTTAATTTCAATAATATATCATTCACTATATCTTCATGATTTTTTGTATTTTTTTATTAATAATATTATATGGTAGGTAGTGGGTATATATAGGTGTTATATTTTTAGTAATACACTTGAGAAAATTTTTCTATCGTGCTTTAGTAGAAAATATTACTTTGGAAACATAGAATTTTTATTGATAGAACATGTTTAATGAATATTAATTTGATATATTTTATGGGAATAAAATTTGAGACATGTTTTCAATGCAATTATGAAATCAAACATGGGTGATTTGTTTACTATGAAAAGGTAACACGTCATAGATCCAATGTAAATAATAATTTCATAAGTAATATGAACTACAATAAAATGAGTATTTGGGATATGACAATAATTTACCTATGATAGTTTTCCATTGGTGTATGAGTGGATAATCAAAATCCATAAATAGTACTAAAATGAAAATATGAGAGTCGAATTCCCATATCCTTATTCAATGTCATAGTTATCATAGATAACCCTAGGGAATGCCTATTGTAAGGGATGTTTTATTTCTAGACTATCTATACTCATGGAATAAGTGAAATTTCACATGTCATGGATCAAAAACAATAAAAATAGTGAGCATACCTTGTTACCAAGTAAAATATAAAATTAGGGGAATTCTATACTCAAATTAAGATGGTATAGAAAACTTATGAAATTATTTCCTAGGTTTAATCAAGGAGGTGTGAAATAGGGATAAAGTACTTGAGAGAGGATGATTTTTTATAATGTTTACTATTAAGATCTTTATTCATTTAATTTTTTATCATTTAACAATCATTTAATGAAGACTCAAATTTGAGGTTAACTATAATAGGAGAGAGAATTTTTATTTAGAGTAATTACATAAGGAAAATTACTCCATTAAGTTTGGGAGAATGTGGTTTGTTTACATTTTCATTATTTTTTTGTAATTTCTCAATAGTATTTTGTTTGATTTTTTTGGTAATTTCAATAGTCTTCTTATAGTTTTTAACTTTTTAGGAATTTTTAAGAATAATTGTTGAAATCATCCTAAAGTGTTGAATTTAATATAAAATGTGTTCTTATATGGTTTAAATTTTATGCTCAATTATTTGATTAGTTTTTGTGTTAAAATTTTATGGAAGTAGGATGTGTAAGCTAAAATGAGAAATTTTAAATGTTGTATAATATTTACTCTATCAGGTTGTGTTGGGACTAGTGTTAATGTAAGAACCTTTATAGGGGGTGAATCATGGTGCACACTTAATTTTCAAATTATCGTTTCTTTAATACCCTATTCCCTTCATATATTGTTCCCTTATTGAAAGGAAAATGTTTAATGTATCTCTATTTCACATTATAGTAATCTCTCTAAATAATATAGAAGGATATATAATAAAGTAAATCCCATGTACAATGTAATTTTTATTGGTTCAAAAATAAGGGATAATACAAGGAGTATATACACAAATATATTCTAATGTACCAGAACCCACTAAAATCGCTTTAATTAGATGCATGTTATAAGATCACAGTCACTTCATGCTAAGGAACACTTCCCTTTCAAGGTTTAAGAAAGATCCAATGTTGATCTAAGGGCCACTCCCTCTTCTTCTCCTTCATTCTCTAATTTGGTGAAGGAAAAAATTAGTTTATATGTATTAGGGTATATATATTTATCATAATAGTATTCTTAAATCATAGCTCAAGATTTTAGGATTAGTTTTAGTCCGGGTTTACTTCTATTCAAATCCTCTGAGACCCAATGAGATCAACACATCAATACAAGGGTTGAGTATTTTTCTTCCCCAATAAACACATTAGCAACACATCTTCTTCAGATGAGTATAATTCCACACTAAAATTATCTTTTTTTATTCCATATTCAATAGTTAGATATATTAGTGTGGATCTTATACTCTTTTATCCTTAACTCTTGAATTGAATGAGATATGAAGATTGAAATTCTCTATGGTCTTCCTCTATTATTATTCATTGAACCATATATGGCATTGCCTTTATACTTTTCTTTTCCATATTTTTCAATAGAGTTCGTCATCTTTTTTCAAAACTATTATAGGTATATTAAATACATACAGAAAAATTAAATTCCCTGCCATTAATGGTGTGTAAAAAAACATTTTTACTCAAAGATCTATGATCAATCCAAGTGTTCCATTCCATTTTAGTGTGGTCAATTTTTCCTATTAAATTTAATAAAATGATCCATATATTACACCATTATTTATACTTTTGAAATAAAAATGTTTCCTTTTTTACTCCAGGTTCCATTAATCTATAATGTGAATACTCTAAAACATCCATTTTGGGATCTATCTAAAGAAAATGCTATGAAATCCACACAAAAAAATATCATAATATCCTCAGTTTTGTGGTCATTTTTAATATTGAATTTAATAAAATAAATATTTACCATGGCATGGTGTAGTGATAACCATGATGTAGTAATTCTCTAGGATAAGCACCCTTCAAAATATGTATCTTCATGCACATCTACATGTTTCCTTATAATCTCTATAAATCCAATAGTCAACACATCTTATGATATAATATAGGGTATCTCCACCATCCCATTTCAACTATACTTATATTAGTCCAGAACGGTAACCAAACTACCCAATGTGAGCCTCACTATTTCTTAATTTTTTTTGTAATATCTATACAACAAATGTTACTACATGGTCCATTTTACTCTACATTTCAATTTAATCACAATATTCACAATGGAAAGTGAAACAACTTGTATTCTATTCCATTACTTCTAGATTTTATCGATCTCTAATCCTATTGTGACATGACCTTATTTTAAAATGTGAGCAGCTTTCCATGACATGATAATCTTTCCACAGTGTGTGTTATCCACTTATATAGTGAATAATCTAATATATTCTTTCTTATAGTATAACATGACTATTTCTCATCTGGTTTACTTTTATTTATCATATTGGGCTACCTTTACATATCACTGTGAGTGTTTAATAATTTTTCAAATTCCTAAAACAAAACTTTTATATATAATACTTAATAAAATTTATGTATTTATGTACTTTCAAATATTTCAAACAAATTTTATATATTAATCTTACATATCTGGTAGATCAATACCCTGTCATTTTTTTATGAACACAACCCATAAAATGATAATCATTCTTACACCATGGTTTCCTTATATAACTTATGAAACCTTATCCATAAATTATTCATTAAAACATATTATTTATCCTTAACTACTACTCAAATGTTTTTTCCAGGCCAAATCACACTCCTTTTTGGAATAAATTCCAAAACAACAGAACATTAAGAATAACTTTTGAATCTTCTCAGAATTTCTTATTAACTTTTACTACAATAAGAATATCTTTCATATTTCTAAGTTTCCTAAAGTAGAAATTTTATACATAAATTTTGGACTTATAATTATTTAACTTCCTAAAAAACTCAAAATTCAAACCTCCTATCCATGTATGTCATTGTTTTTCTTCCTCATCCTTCAACCATCTCCTTCTAGACTTATTTCAAACAACTTCCTAAAATAGAGTGACCCAAATTTGGGATTTTCATCCATTTAAATCCTCTCCTTAAGTATTTAACATCCTTTATATACTTGTAAAAAAAATCAATAGTTGTTTTTAAAAAAATATAATACACAATATTCTAATTATAAGATTCTCCCCATTTGATTTTTTTTTAAAATACCACCATAAATCCTACTCGGCCTTTTAAGTTCAAATACTTCCTAAAATTAGTGTGGATTTATTTTTCATTCTGTTTACTCCACCTTTGTTAATAAAATAAAAAATGTCTTTTTGTACTTATTTTGGTTTTCATTATCTCACCCTTTCTCATAGAATTCTATGGGGGTATGAAAATACCTATTGTGAGGTTTGAAAAATATGTTGTTTATTTTTCATAATTTAGCACTTTGGATGACCAGGTTTATAACACTTGAGGAGATTTTTCAATCAATCTCTAACTATTTTTAATCCATTTATTTTATTTTTGGTGTTTTTTATATTATGAATGTACAAGAAATATAGTTGTTCTATCATGGAATGAAAAACTGAAATTAAAAATACAAATACAATATAGATAAAATAAATGAGTTAAAAATACACTTAAGAGAATTATATAGGATGAACATTTATTGTCTAATTACTAGTTTCTTATATTTATTATGGACATACTCCATCATATGTGTTATCATATTCTTCTACCCTAGTTGTGGATATACAATTATATTAATGATCTAAAATTACACTACACATCCAGATTCTCTATAGAATAGAAAATAACATAGAAGATAAGTTAATAAAAAGATAATTGTATAAAGGGAAACATGTCTCACTACTAATATTCCTCAAATTAACCCAAAGTAGATAAGATACATTTATCATGAATAAAAAATAATTAGTTTTAAACACTAGATTCATCTCCCATGAGATTCATTAGGTTTTTTACTCATAACCATGACTATGGGAGATCATAGTGAATATTGAATTAGGATAAAGAATGTGAGAGAGAATTGGTAAACAAAGAACTTTTTTTAGAAGTATGAAGCATGTGATTACTAAATAAATAAAAATAAACTAAAATAATAGAAAAAATCTAAAAATAGAACAACTTCCATATATATTATCAGTGTAGTTGTTTATTTTTTCAATAGAGGCACCCCCTCTTAATTATAGGCATTATCATATCTTATTCAAATGTTCAAATTTTAATTCTTTTTCAGATGGAAAATCTCTAAGATCCTTCCCTTTATAAATTTTCATTTTTTACATTTTCTTTAGATCATATTTCTTTATTCATGATTTAGTATTCCCTTAACTTCATGGTATTCCTTAAAAATAATAGTTTTTAATCTCCCAAAAATTCACAAATTTATATTTCAAGTTTCTATATTTTATACCAAAGTATAAAACATATAATTTAATCATTATTTTTGATGTATTCCACTTAGAATAAAATGGTTGGCTTGCATGGTTACCAATGTGGTGTATTAAAGCTTCAGTATGGAGTGTGGGTTTCCTTCTTAGGTTTTCCTTTATAGTGAAAATTTTCACAAATGAAATGAACTCTATATGGGGAATAAATTCTATATAGACTTCAATGAACTCTACACGAGTCAATGTAGAGTTCATGGAAACTCTACATTAGTCTCCCTTCCAAATACATCTCCTAAAATTCTACGTGGATTTAAATATACTCTACATCAGATTTAGATCCTCTATAAAATATATATGGATTAATGTAGAGTTCATGGTAACTCTACATCAATACCCAATCTTGAAAATTCACAAGTTAAGGTACTCTACATTGGTACCTGATCTATAAAAACTCAGGGTTGTGTAAAAGAAATAACTATACATTGGAAAAAAAAACTCCACAATAAGTAACATAGATTTTATGAAAACTCTATAAGGGTGATGTAGAGTTTATTCATTTTTTATTTTACCATTACCCCAAAAGTGTTTCCAAACTTATCCAGATTTCATAGTGTAGCTTCCAAATGTATTCAACACTTGAATTGAGTTCCTTGGAGATAATAATTTGAACATTTCATCAAAAAAATCATTAGGATCAAATATTTAGTGTATGGAATTTTAATATGATTCCTAAAATGAATAGAAATAGTAAATGATCAATAATTAATTCATTTCCACTATAAAGACCAAATTTTTCCTAAAACCAAGAAATTTTATAATTACTCATTAAATGATAAAATGATAGGGTTAAAATCATTAAAATGAAAAAAATAAAAATATGGAAATGTTTGATCTATCAATTACCTCACACTTAAACATTTTACTCTTAGGCAATCACATATACTAAGGTAAATTTAGATTTCTCAAGATATAATTGAAATAACTTTTCAATTTAGATAATTAAAGTAATATCATGCCTTATAAATGGATTTAAATTTTCTTTGTCCCCACTGATCCGAAAAATTCATTTAATTTTATGTTAATTATCATTTACATTATGTGATATCATCCCTAAATATGTATATATCTTCACATAAGGACTTTGAATTGAATATTTTCTCATTATTAAGAGAATTCCTAATTTTAATAGGCTTAGTACCTTCCGAGAACCTCTACGTCATTGAATTATAAAAATATATTAATCATGAGTAATTTACCTGAGATTTTTTTAGGCTTAAGTTTGGTAGGTTTTTTATGTTTAAAATTTAGAATCATAAGGAGAATGATTGGTTCTAAAATAAAGTAAAATGTGGGAAATAGTCTAAAATCAAGCATGAATTCTCTTGTACTTCCATTTTAAATGTTTAACTCCAATAATATATTGATTTTGTAGGCATTCCCCACATTTTAATTTTGTGAATCAATGATATTTTCTTCCCTATTTCCCCTTTTTTTGTAATTTTTTTAGATTGAATTCAGATAATAATTTTTCTTATTGAATCAAATTTTTTATAGAAAGGTTGTAATATTTTGATCTTCAAGTAGGGGTGGACTCACATCCCAACATTGAATGATATTTTTTTGAGCATCCTAAAATATTTCTAGCTTGAATTTGTTCCCAAAACAGTCAATAAAAAATAATTAATAAATTCATTTCAATATATTCAACATATTTTTCTAAAATAGTACCAAAAAATTATCCCTCGCCAACAAATGAGTTAAAAATATTCATTAAATTAATTTTATATCACGGTAGATAGAGAAAAACATATTGTAATGTGGCTACCTAATAAGGCTATTAAATACTAATAGGGGATTAATAAAATATTACAAGTAATAAAAACCTTGAAAATACTATTCAATGTAAAATGGGATCACAAAATTTTGTCTCAAAAATAATTAACACAATTCATGAGTTATAAAAGCATTGAGAAGGATGAAAATAACAAGTTATAGATTTCAAAACATGCCTCAAGACTATAATTAAAAAGTGAAATAGAAATAATATATCAATAGAGGCTTAAAAACCTCTTGAGTTTATGAAACATTTTCATTGAGGATAACACTAGTGAATGTTAGTTTAACCTTTTATAAGATAGAATTAAATTATAATATTGAAAATAAATATATAAAATTCCAATTATGTAATCATTTAAACCTTTTAAATTCAAATAAACTATTTTATTTAAAAAACATCAAGATACTCTCAATTACCCTAATGTTTTTATTGAAGATAAATGTTCCCAAAAACATTCCTAAAACCAAAAATATAAAGAAAATCAACCAAGTCCTAAATTAGATTGATATCAATCCCCTACACTTAAATTTTCACAAACCCATTTTTAACTTAAAAATGATCTCCTCATGCTTACATAGAATTTAATTAGGTATAAAAAATTTGAGTGTAAAAGATTAATAAAACCAAAATTATTAGTGGGGAGCCTTGAGTTACTCTTTAAACTGAAACTTACTAAAAACCTATGAATAAAAACAATAATAAGTAAGAAAACTAATTGATATAAAAATTAAATAAATAAATAAATAAGATAACTTGAAATGAACAATTGGATAATTCTTTTTTTGACCCCCATGTTGGCCCTGAGTTATAGATTTCCCTCCAAATATTATTTCTTGATTTTCAAAATGGCCCCTTTTAGGGTAAGTTATAACCAAACACCACACGGTAAACAAAAAAAAGTTTACAAGTATAAAATTCAAAATTAAAAAAAACACATGATGGACCCATAGATTGAAGAGACCTAGACCCGACAGACACCTATCATCAGAAATCGCATCTCCTACCAAGCTTCTTCATCACTATATTCTTTTACCATCCAATATCACCATTTTCATCATCGTCCAATCCCACACTAGCTCATCTGAAGATCCATTCTCCATAGTTCATCATCACCGCCAAAAACACCAAAACATCCCCCATAGAAACATCAAACAACCATGAATCCAGAACGAACCTTCATTGAGGGAATCCCCCAAAAGAGATGAAACACTTTAACCATTCTAAAAATAATTAAATGGTAAATCATCTGTAGAAAGAACCCAGTAAAATTCACCAAATGTATGAGGAAAAAACACCAATCAAACCAAAAACCCATAATGGTATCCATGAACGAGTAGATGTCGATTGTGAACACAACATTGAAGGGGTGAGAACCTGGAACACTAACAACCACTAAACTGCATATCCCAAAACATATATGAATCCACCACTCCAGATCAAACTTGGAGAGGTATAGTGAAAAGAGAGGTTAGAGCAGCGATCAGAGTGGCTGTGAGATCCCAGCGATGACATCTTCAACAAGGAAGAAACGAAAATCCAACGAAATAGGAAAAGTCGTCACAAATTTCCTTTAAGAACGTCATCCACCAAACCACTAAACCCAAAGCCTCTAAAAACCGCTACCCCAGATTTGAACTGGAGAGGTACGGAAGAACAAGAAGCCAGAGAAGGGCTCAGAGCATCCAAAGCCTTCAACCGCAAACAACCTTCAATGGGAACATCTCCAGTGTGCCATTCCATCATAAATATCGAACACGAGACAACAACACAGGCAAGAACACAACCAAATCTATACGAATCCAAATCTGGAGATGAGGAGAAACTAGGGGAGTGTGTAAGTTCCATCCCCATTTCTATCAATTACAACTTGCATGGGGGGGTAAGATAAATTATGGGTCTTATTATTCTTTGGATGCTAATTATAAAACCTATTACATTAAATCTAGGTCTTGTTCTTTATGTGATTTAGTAAAATAACTTTTAAAGGGAGTTCAGTGATAATTTCATGTTGAATGAAATTGAAATAAGATTAATTAATATTAGAATATTCCCATTTAAAGTGCATATATTTTCCAATAATATATATGGATATCTCCTCAGGTAATCCCTCTACTAGATGATTAATAGGTTAAAGGATCTCTACATATTCCTTATTAGGTGCATCATTGTCTTCCTTGTTATCCTCCAAGGAAAACCATGTATTAATTGAATCTGAAAAAATTAAATAGTTAGAGTTAATTCTCAATTCATTTTTAATAAAATCATATGAAAATGATTTCAATAAAATATTTACTCTCTGAATTTTCTTGGTGTAAAGTTCTTGTTTATTTCTCAATGCCTCTTAGAGATGAATTTTTATGAATAAAATTAGGTAGTTAGGATCCTCCACTTTATATTCATATTCAACCCCTTGGTTGGTTTTTTCTTATAATTCTATAGAAATATAGAAGGGTGATAATTATTATTTTTTATGGGTGAGGATCATATGACATGTTAACACTTATAAATTCATTCAAAAATTTATCCAAATCTTATGAATCTCTCACAAGTGTATCAAAATAAATTTTTCTTCATGAATACCTCATATATCTTATTAGAGGGTCTTTATCTAGTTTTTTGAGATGTTTTCTGTATGTATGGTCATCAAATAAGGCCTAAAAATCAATAATTTATTTAGAAAAATTTATAGGAAACAAGTGACTATTTTTGTGCCTCATTCGCTTCTTAATGAAACTCTCTGAATCACTCATGGAGACCAGTTATTTATTGTCCCAATTATTCCTATACTGGGTACTTGAGGGACTAATTAAGATTTTAAAAGTCATTCTTGATTTCCACCTCTTATAAAGTTAATTTTTGAGCTCCCCTCACCTTCTTATTAAATAAATCAACAATCTATTCCATGGGTAATTTGAGTTAGATAATAGTTCATTTTTTTTAATTTAATTTGAAATCAATGAATTTTTTTCCAAATGAAAAAATAAGTAGGGAAAAATTACTTCTTGTGTCATCAAAAACAACACCATGTTTTAATATCATCTATCATGGGTTGTGAAAATTCTATTATTTATTTTTATTAATACGGTATAGTGGTAGACCGGGGTTGTCTCACTCATCAATATATTATTGTCAATCACTAACTATTCCCAATTTACTTATTTTATTGATGGATTTTTATATTTTTTTATATAATAATAAATATAATGGTTTTATTATAGAATGAAAAACTAGAAATTAAATAGGTTGATGTAGTGAAGATAGAGTGAATGGAGTTAAAAATAAAGGAAGTACTCCCAAGATAATTAACCAGGGTTAACCTTCATTGTCTAATTATCAGTTTCATATCTACTTTATGAATTCAATATATCATATATGGGATAATCCTTGTCTTCTCTTGTTGTATATATATAATGAAATCAATCATTTCCAAGTACATTTGACATCCACCTCTTCTATTGAAGTGAAAATAGAAAAGAATAATAAGTTAATACTTAGAGAACCATAACGAGGGAAACTTCTCTCATTAATAGTAATCATAAAATAAACCCAAATAAGATACAAAATATTTATCATGAATGAATTGAGAATGGGGTTCAAAAACTAGATTCATCCTATATGATATTCCTCAGGTTAGTTACTCCAAACCATGAGTATGGTAAACCACAATGAAGATTAAATGAGGAGAGAAAACGATAGAGTTAATTGAGAAATAGAGAAATTTTATCATAATTATGTAGCATGGGATTATAAAATGAAGAAAAATAAACTAAAACAGAATAACTAATATAAAATTATCAAAAATTCTAGTAGAATTCTCAGTGTGGTATTCAATCTCCTTAGTAGTGGTGTCCTCTTATTTATAGGCATTACCATATCTTCTCCAAGGGTTTAAATTTTCCTCCCTATTCTATTAGCCAAATATTTTTTATCTTTACTATATCAAAATATTTAATCATTCTTTTTTATTTATCTCAATTTTCCTTAGTCATGATCCAATATTCTTTTATCTTTGTGATCCTTATCCAAAATCACAATTTTGAATCTATTAGAAATCTAGGACTTCCTATTTAGTGTTTCCGTATTTCATCCAAAAATATCAAACATGGAATTTAATCAATATTATTGAATTATTATTTGTGGTGAATGATGTTTTAATTGCTTAGATACTAATGTGGTATCCTGAAGCTGTGGGTTGGAGTGTAGGTATTCTTATAAGAGTTTTTCCTCATAGTAAAAATTTACAAAAGGCAATGAATTCTACATGGGGAATTAACTCTATATGGATTTTAATGAAATCTACATGGGTTAACGTAGAGTTCATTTGAACTATATGTTTGTCCCATTTAAAATTTATCTCCTCCAAATCAATATGGATTGAAATTTACTTTAAGATAGCTTCATATCCTCCATTAACTCTATATAGATTGATGTAGAGTTCCTAGGAACTCTACTTCGTCACTCAATTAAGAAATTTCACAATGGAAGTAACTCTATATAAGCACCTGGTTTGTTGTAACTTGATATTTGACAAAGTTAAGAAATATAAATGGGAAAAAACTCTACATTTAGAAACATAGGGTTCATGTAAACTCGTTTTGGATGATAAAAATTTTATTCCTTTTTCATTTTCCTATTTCCCAAATAGTGATTTTAGACTTAGATATATTTCATAGCACAAATTCCAAATGAATTTAACACATTAATTGAGTCCCTTTGAGATAATACTTTGAATAAGTCATCTTTAAAATCAACTGGATGATGGATTCAATGTATCGAGATTCAATATGATACTTGAAATGAATAAAAACAAAAAAAACAATAATTAATCCATTTCTTCCATAAAGTCTAAATTATTCCTAAAAATAATATATATTAAATTTACCCCTTAAAAGATAATATAATGGTGTAAAAATCATTAAAATAAAAAGTCTAAATATAGACATATTGTATTTTTCAGGGTATCTTGTCAGCTATACTCCCCCTTCATCTATACAATACTTACTCCATATTTTTAATGATCTCTACTAGAGTCTAGTTGGGACAAGATGATCCTAATCATACTTTTAAATATAGATTTAGAGAGATTTTTCACCCCCATTTCCATATGCTTTATTAATTTTCCATTCTGATATTATTCTCTTTCATCCCCTTAAAAAAAAATATTCCTCTTTACAACCTAATTTTTACCACTATTTGACATAAAAAACTTTGGTTTTATCAACCTTTTAAAATTTACCCTTTAAAAATGTTAGGATACTTTAAACACTTATAAATCAACCTTAGTGCTTATAAATTCAACACCATTTATAACATTCAAAACTTTAGGTTCTTTCTTAACCACTTTTTATTTTAACTCTTGGCTATTTTACCACTGGTGATGCCAATTGTTGGAGAGAAAAATTCTCAATTTTTCATTTTTAGGTACTAAATCACTTAATCTTTCTAGATACATTTTACCAAAATATTTCTTGAAAGTGAATTTATCACTTGGAAATGAGTCATCAATAAATCCTATAATACTTCTGAGTTAGAGCTCAGTGCAAAAATGTAAAAACCCGAATTGTTTTAAATAAAATTACACTTTTGATTTAATTAAATTTCTTATTGTATAATATGGTTGTAGAAAAAACATGCAATTATTTTTTTTTTTTTTATATCCAATGGGATTTCAAATACCATTTATTATCTTTAACATTTATAATATAGTTGTTGAATAGTGATCACATAATTAGTATAAATATAGGGTTTTAAAAAATCCATTTGACACAAACAAAGGAAGTGATGGCTGCAACCAGTAGGATTGTACCCTATGAAGCCCATTTATGAGAGCTTATTTAAGAGATAGAATCACTCATATTTTCCCTTGAAAAATCCAAATCTAAGATCCAATAACGTAATCACGAGTGAAACCATTTACAGGAGAATTTCAAGCTCATCGAGATCAGAACTCAAACAATGTACCCTGAACTACCCCATGAAAGTCTCACCATCACACACCTTACTCTCAGGGAGTTTTCTAGTGTATTAAATGGATGTGTATCAAGACCATATAATTATTAGTATGTAAATTATTTTTTATAAAATGATGAATATATTTTCATCATATTATGGTTACTTTATAAATGTTTTCTATTTCGATATAATAAAACACAAATAGTATTTTTGGGTAATATTAAAATTAAATTAAGGAATTTATTTTGGGGAATTAATGGTTTTTTTTAAATAAATAATATTTTAATAAAAATATTATTATTAAATAATTTTTACTAAATATAAATTATCATATAAATTTTATGAATTGAAATATAGTTTCTATAAGGGTTTAAAAACTGTTTTTCCAAAAAAAAGATCCAATATTTCTCAATAAATCTCGATTACTAATTTAAAAGTAAAAATGAAAATATTTAGAAAATTATTTAGATAAAATTATTTTTTTTTTTGAATCATTATTTTGATATTATCCAATGGTTAATTTTTTATAATTTTCTAAGACAGTCGAATTTTCAGGTAAAAATTAAAGACTGTATAAATATATTTTGTGGATTATGACATCATAATGACCAAAAATTGATGTAATAAATACTATAAAGGGTATTCAAGACCAAATATATGTCTTAAAATTAAAATAATGTGATTTTATTTTTATTTGATTAATTTTATAAATCCCTAATGAATCCTCAAAACCCATTAATATATTTTAAGGTTTCAAAACCATTTCTTTAAGAGTAAGAATCACCTCCATATAAGAAAGGATATTATTTTTTAAAGTTAGTCCCTTGTACTTATAAAATTATGAGAAAAAATCCCATTTGGTATTAAACTTGGAAAAAACCATGGGACGGTTTGTGTTTTAGGTAATTTTATTATGTAGAGTCTAAACTCTAAATAATAAAGAAATCCCCCTTCTTTCCTATATAAATCCACCCAAGCACCCATTTATCTTCACTAAAACTCCATAGAGCCTGTAAATATACTTAAATAAAATATACTTAGTTATCCCAAGTTTACCTAAATCTCTCAAGAATCCCCTCCCAATAATTTGGAGTCACACACTCAAGTAAGGGATATTTTCCTTTCTTCTATTTATTCATGTATCTTCTTTACATTATGTATTTTATCTTCATTTCATAATGATGAGATATGTTATTATATATCCCACTTACTTTAAAATTTATATTCAATTTATGATATTCCCATTTCAATCTCATCAACCCATTGTATTAATTTTTATATGATGATGTTTTGCTGCTGAAATTTCACCATGATTTTCCATGCCAAAACAATTATGATGTGAATACCATACCCATTTACTATAAAGGTTATTCACCTTTATACACTTATAAATTTTTTACTTCAAACTTACATGTATTTATTCCACACTCCATTATCATGTAATAAAATATGATGATAAATAAATCCATGTTATATGATATATGTGGCACACTTAAGCATGAGAATGAAATAAAAGTGACGGGTGCGTCTGAAATTATATAGTGCTCCAATGAATTGGGTAATTTTTAGTCTCATGAGAAATCATGTTGGGATAGGGATTGAAACTGATTCCTTTATATTAATTTTTCTACCATGACGTCTTGTAGTTTTATCCTTCACCTATGCTTATGATGTAGTGTTTTTAGTTATTGTCGCATCTCCCATGTCATTATTATCATGCTATATCATGTCTCGTTGTTCATGTTAATGATTCATAATATTTTTATACCCATTGATTTTCCTATTATCTAACATTCATAACCTTACTCCATGTTTATTCCCTTACTAATATTTATTTCTCACCCCTTTCAAATTTTTTTCCCTAGTTTATCTCGTGAAGTTTTCAAATCAATGGAATTTTATATGCATGATAAGGATGTTTTCAATAATGTTGTTATATCCCATGTTCAATATGTTGTTCTATGTACCTAATTACCAAATAAACTATACTTCTCTATCTTTTGGATTGTATTAAGTGTAATTTTATGTAATAAATCATTTATTAAAGTGTAATAAAGAGTAGGATTATTATAGCTGGTATCAAAGGAAAAGTTTAGTAATTTTTGGGATTAGGATTACAAAACTCTAGAGAAAGATTTAAGGAGAAGAAAAATTATAAGAAAACATCCCTAAATTTTGGTAAGTATAGAGTAATTAGTTTATCAAGAAAATACATCACCATCATGATAATAAAATTGGACGTGGTTCTGGCATAGATGTACCTAGTGGTAACAATTCTGACAAGGTGTGTTGGGCCTGAATCGGTGTAACCTGGTACACGACAACAGGACTTATTATTCACTTGGTTTGAAACTCATGAGGGATATTCTTTGTAAAATTTATAAGCTCATTATGAATCATTATTAAGGGAAAAAATTACATTAATAATATATTTTATTAAATTGATCATGGATAACATAGACAAAATCCTAGAAATTTATAAGTTAAGGAAATAAATATAAGTTATAAGTCATCCCTTTTAATGTCATTAAATTCCCAGTTATGTGATTAATAGTTTAAAAATTATCATCCCTAATTTTTATTTTATTATATGAAATAGATTAAAATAAGAGGAATTAGGTAAACAACCAATGTAAAGGGAAATGTGATGACTATCCCAACGAGATGCCAAACCCAATAGAAGAGAGAATCACAAACTTTGTCACGATACTCTCTCAGTAGACTCTGGTTATGAATAGAAAATTGAATCTGGAGGATTTTATAAATCTCCCTAATATATAAAAGGCTTCAATTGAGTCCTTTATATGACAAATACCTTCTATATTCAATAGATCATATGATCCATTAATCACGGAATAATGCATCAACTACATTGAGAAGATCTTCTCGATCCTTCAATGTTATGAACAAGAGATGGCTATAATATTTGTTTATATTATGGAGGGAGAATCTAAGAAATGGTAGACATTGATCAATAATATGAATCATGAGTATTAGATCAAAGTGATGGGGTGGAAGGAATTTTGGAAAAAAATTGATAAATATTTTCCTTGCACCATCTTTCTTAAAATGGAAGGAGATTTCACTTTCATAAAATAAAAAATATGAAGAATATATTTAATTTTATGAGGTAAAATTCAAAATAATTTCATGATACACCTATGGATTTGTCATTACCCCTAAATTCAAGGTTGACCACTTCTTTGGTGGGATAAAACCTAGCATATGAAAACATCTGTAAATCTATGAATTTGATAGCTATAATGAAATTATTTTATGTTTTCTCAAAGTTGAAATGAAAGTTAGGGAATATAAAGGGCATCACAAGGATAATAAGTGGAAAGTGGATTTTAATTGTAGTGGTTTTATGGAATATTTTAACGATGCCAAAAAATTACAACATCGCACTTGTCAAAGGTGTGGAAAGAAGCACCTCATAAATTTTCTATGGGGGATGATGAAATGATTTAGGTGATGGAATAAAGGGTATCTAGCTAACAATTGATAACAAGAGAAACCCAATAATGCAATGGAGTAAATAAATTCCCCAATTAACCCTCATCACATTGTTCATTGCTTCAACTGAAAGGAACTAGAGCATTTTTCAAACCAATTCATTAATCCAAGGGTTTTTAGAGGCAACCAAAAATCTCCAAGGAATCAAGGGAGAAATTTTTACATCACATCCACTGAGTTGGATCTTAAAAATTAAGTGGTGATAGGTACACTATTAATTCATTCAATAATAGAGAATTTACTTTTTGGTTCTGGTTCTATGAATTCCTTCATATCATGAAAGTTTAGTAGAACTGTTCAAACATTTCCACAAAGCATGAAAGTAGAGTTGTCAGTGAAAATTTAAAATGGGTAAATTATTATATCCTAAGTATATAACTCAGCCCATATCAAAATATTTTGACTGATATTCCTAGAAAACCTTTCCATTCTCCCTTTGGTGAAATTTGATGCAATTTTGGGCATTGTAAGAACCCGTATTTTCACTCAGGTATGGATCCTTTAAATTTCTGTCTAAATAGTTATTTTGGACCTAATATGGATTCCTAGGAGGTTAAAAATGTATCAGGGGGTTCCATGGAAATTGAATATCCCGAAACCCATATTTTTTGTGAAAAATAGGCTTATCAAATGGTTTAGAGTAAACCGTGGAGGAATGACACACGGTTTGGAAAACTGTGCAGTTTATGTTTTTATAGAAAGAGACACCTCTCATGGTTGGTGTATAACTATGAAAATTAATCGTGTGAGTTACCTTTCTATCTAGGTATCCATTCACAGTTTACACACAGTTTTTCATACCATGCAGACAAACCATGCACATGCTATTTTTCTAAGTAAATTTCACAAATTTCCCTTAATGGTCTATTAGATCCCCTCTTCCTCCCTAATACACATTTTAGTGGGATTAAATTTTTTCTCTCTCCATTTTGGGATTTTTGAAGATAAAAGTTTTTCATTCAAAGATATCCTTCATCCAAGATCTATTTGAGCTTATGTTCCTCATGTTGAATGTGCAGTGATAAGTACTTGAGTCCTCTTGAGTCATTCTCCTTCTCTTTTGATCTCGACCTATATATCATGGTGTGAGTGTTTTCTCCTTTCCTTATATCTACTTTGATCTAAGAAGATTCAAGGTCTAATATAAAAGGATAAGGATAATAAAACCCTAAGGTGGGTGGTCTATAACTCATTCCTCAAGTTAGTTGATTTTGGATTTATTGTGTGGGGCCCACCAATTTCATTGGATGTCATTATTTGAATTTATATGTCTTTATTATAATCATTATAATGGTATTGTCATGATATTTCCATATATGTGTTTAAATTTTGGTGGTTATGCCCACAACTCCATTCATTCCATGTAGGATGTTATGCCATAATTATTTTTTTAGTGTTTTGACATGTTTGAGCCACTGTTCGGGTGTGCCTTGTCTTGATCTTCCTAAGGTTAAGCATTTATATATTAAATGGATATTTTGTAATGAGAAAATCATAATGAAAATTACCATGTGTTCTAACCACTTAAACCACCTAATGTAAGTGCTTAAAATTTACAATTAAATGAGAATGATTAATTGGTTGCATATCCGTAGCACCCCTTACCTCATTAATGGAAGGTAGCAGAATGAACCTTGGGTATGGATTATGCCGTAAATAGATTAAATGGTTACATGATACTTTTCCTTGTCACACAAATTAAAGTAAATGCTGGAACCAAATAACTTGATAAAAAGGTTTCACATTACTTGACCTTATCACACTAATGAAAGGAAAGGATTGAATCGAAGAAGATATTACATGACTTCATAATCAAATAAGAATGTCCTGACTAGAGGTCGCCTTGGATTTTGATCGGAGAATTCCATGAGCACTTGTGAACCCCAATCTGATTCAAGGATACGACTTGCTTAGGTTGAAACCCACCTAGATCATGATCCTTGTCTATTATTGGATGCCCGGTATGACACCGTAGGATCCTTTATTTATCATTACAGGATTCCTTGGATACACTCCTTGGATCCATCATTGAAAAGCATGTGGGATGGTTAAAGCCCATTGGGTCATGTCTCTACTTAACCCTATTTTACCTTGGTCGATCACCTTGGAATTGGTAGGCACATCTTTTTGGAATTCCTTGGAATATGCTCCTTGTATTACACTCTTACCCCATGCTAGGATACAATTATTGCTAAGTTGAAGACCCTTGAGGTCTACGTCACCTTGGTTGTTACCTTGGTACTTCACTATTAAATGTCATTGATCATGGTTTCCTTGATACATCTTATAACCTTCACTATTTATAATATCATGAGGTGATTTTAGTGTTGGAAATCCTCACGAGACCTATCAATATAAAATTGGTAATTACTTAATTAAATTAACTAGATACATGACCAAACACTAGCTGAGGGCTGAAGCAGGTACCTCGTTATTTTGTTAGATTGTGATGCTTTACTTTTTATATACATGCTTGCACACTCTTACATTTTCATTACATGGGCTAGAGGTTATAGACACCATTTTTGGGGGCCCACTAAGATTTATCTCACACCCTCTCCAGGCACCATTTGGTACCCTGAATAAATTGCATGACTACAAGTGTTGATAAAGGGAAGCATACAGATTCAGACACTTGATTTCATATTGTTTAGGATGAAGCTTGATAACAGATGACTGATCCAGAGCTTGGGATGATTGGGATATTCTTTGATTTCATTTATACTTATGTGGAACTTGTTATGCCTGCTATCTTATATCCATGTTTTTTTATTTTTCTAGTAACAAGTGAACCCATACACCTGAATCTAAATGATTGAATTATATAGACCTCTCTTGATAATTTCCCATTAATGTCCATTAGCCTAATAATCCTCACAGATGTATCTACTCCAGTCTTTTTGAGATTTCCTAGTTTGAAATGATAATTTGGGAAAATATGTCCCATAAGAAAAGTGCTCTAAATTTTGAATAATTTAGTGGAATTAAAGATCATATCTTTATTTATTCTATGAGCACTCAATATTTCCTAGAACATATAAAGTTCATGTCTAGTCAGTAGAGACTCAACTTTTTCCAAAGTTTTCCTTTACATTTTTTCAATTGGGTGAGTGTTGTGTCTCTTTAGATTGGCTATGTGAGGTATTGAAAACGTTATTGTTACTATAGTTTAGTGTATTCTATCTTTGAACATCTACTTTTGTTGTTTAGGGTCTTCTATATTAAACCATCGGTTGTTGTAGTTTACGTTCTTCTAGCTCAGACTATCTTTTACTATAGTTTTAGGGTCTTCTAGATTGGACCATCTATTACTATATTTGAATGTATTCTATATTGGACCATATTTTTTTGTATTTTAGGATCTTCTAGCCCAGACCATATATTGACATATTTTAGGGTCTTCTAGATCAGACCATATGTTACTGTAGTTTAGGTTCTTGTAGCTCATAACATATATTCTTATTTGTGAAGGATGGATATTCATAAAGGGTTTGAGAACTCAACATCCTTGTTTAAAATTTGAAGAATGAGTATTCATGAAGGGTTATAATACCCTTTATTCTTAATTGATATTCTGAAGAATGAATATTCATGAAGGGTTATGAAACCCCATATTATTTCATAAATTATAAAAGGATCAGTATCCATAATTGGTTGTGAAACCCAACATCTTTGTTGAGATCTAGTTTGATGTATGGTTGCGTAGTATTAGGGATGCCAAATACACTTTGATATATGGATATAGATTGTATAAATCACATGTCCATGAGTTTGATTTAGTGAATATGGAATGGGGAAGACATGTCAGGTATTATTACAAAACAATATAAGATTTCAATTTCTATTATGATTTTGCTAGGGTTCACATGGATTAGAGTTCCTTTCCTACAAGGAGTAGATTACTCTAGTTAATGGTCTAAATTCCCGTATTCATAATCCCATAGGGATTAAATACCTATTCAAGAATAGGGGTCCCACTCCTTTCTAAGGGTCATAAAATATTTGTGATAATTCAAACATTTAGATGGTGTATTGGTATTTGGAAAACAAAGCTATCCAAGAAGGGTTATGGAACCCTAGGGAATTATTTTATGGTTGGGAAGCTTAGGCCCTACATTATTTGGTTTTCATTCTTGTGATAAGGGCTTCCAAAAGGTTCCACAATGAAGTGCCACATTCTTGATTTGAGTATGGGTACAATATATAGAGATTTAATGTTTAGTATGTCAAATCCACATGAATAGTTTGGTTATAGAGGTTGTAAATCATGGTCTAGGAAAATATGAGTCAACTGAAAATGAGGACCAGTTGATACAGTTCGACCATCATTAATGGTGGAAACTAGTATCACATGTAACTAGGATAATAGGTCATGTATTTAAGGTGGAAATTTCCTATAAGACTAAAATAACCACTAGGATCAAGCTCTAAGGTGTTGTGTTATTCACCAATGAATCCTAGTGCATCCCCTTTATATTAGGAAATTCTTGTTACCAATACCGTATGGAGTATAACCAAGAGAAGTAACTCAAGGACATGGGATCATTTAAAAGTATATAAACACAAGGAATTGGTGAGTGTGAGCTTAGGCTTCAAAGATATAAAGGTGATTTGTGGAAAACACATTATTCAAGAAGGTTTTGGGCACCGAAAAAGTTTTTTCCTGCCTAGTGAACATATTATCATAGTGAGGAGATGTGAAAAATTATTACTATAACCTTTTTCTAGATGAAGGGGTCCAAAGAGAATGGCTCAAATTTACTAAGACCACCAAATGGGACCTATGTTCTTTATGTATTTTTTATTTATGATCTAACTTTCTTCCCAAACTCTAAAGATGAAGATTTTATTGAAATGAGACCTGAATTTCACTCAGACCAGCCTTTATAGGTTTTCAACTAGAAAAGTTTCATGTCTCTTTAACTATAATTTTAGGGTCTTATGATTTGGACCATAAAAGGGTAAATATTAAGGTTGTAAAACATTGAACAAAGTAAATTTATTTTAAATTCATGATGTATGTGGACCTAATATAAGGGTAGTGTTAGAAAAAAACCTAATTGGGATACCTAAGGTCATAAATACACTAATGATTTCCCAAAATGAAGATTAAAAGGTTGTAAATCATGGATCAAGGTTTTGAGATCATGAATGATGATATGGGATAACCATATTGAGGATGATCACAAATAAAACTATGGTGATGAGATCCACTATGATGGTTTTGGGGCTCACAAGCATCAGAAACCCTTTTTGAAAGGCAAAGACATGTCTGATTGATGTTTATGAGATCATATATTGGAGCCAAGGGAAAACATGTATATCCAAAAAAAATGGTCCCTTAAAGTTGGGTTTCCTTTAACAAGGGCCACATAAGGTTTAAAAAAATTCAAGACACTAAATACAAAAAGTGTCGTTTATGAATTTAGGTGCTCAGAAAGATAATGAAATCACCCAAAATTTTGGTTGACCAGGGTCGTGCTCTTGTGTTCCTTTGATAAGGAGTACTGATGGATGATGGTCTTTATAGTTTATTGTCATACAGTGGGTATCCATATATCATGAATTTTAATTTCACATGATAAATAAATATTTCATATAGTTTAACATCAAATGGTAAGGATGTAGGAATGGATGTAAAATTTTCAAATATATCCTTAAAGATACTTTGCACTGGTCGAGGGTTTTAGATGCGAGAGGCATATTTTATCCTTTCACAAGATTACTAGTGGGTACCCATATACCGGATTCCTTTCTATGTATATCTATCTCCTATGCAAGGAAATTATATATAGATATTATTCATACATAGGTGAAGTGAGTCTATATGACTCAGTCATTCTTATGCAGCTTAAGGTCTTGCAAGGTAGACCATATGTCTTGTATTTTAATTTCATGCAATTAATAAATTTTCATGTTTTTTAACATCATGTGACTAAGAAATTGTTGTGAAGTTTAACATTATGTGACTAGGACTTATCACTGATATGAATTAATAACTTAGGGAAATTTGGTTTTCATAGGAGAGGTATAACCTAGGATGAAGGGGTATAAGAATATGATATTATAATCATTCTTTGAAAATGTGTAAAATGAAATAATGTGTAACATTGAGGGTATCCAAATACACTTTAAAAGTTAGGTTATAGTAATTGTAAATCATAAACCAAGAATATCTGAATCGAATAGAGGTGGAAACTGGTAGGTACACATCAACCATTGATAAAGGAGGAAACCTATATTCCATGAATTTGGGGTAATAACTCCTAGATTTAATTGGGGCCTATCCTCTATAAATAAATAACCCATTAGAAGCAAGCTTCAAGGTATTACATTTTTCAACAGTGAATCCAAGTGGTGCCCCTTTAGATTAATCGGTCCTTATTACCATTTTTTCCACAGGGAATAACTATGAACGATGGATCCCAACGTCCATGGGGTTCCAAGAGAATAATATCAACTTAAATAATTATTTGGTATCAACTTAGGTATCAAATATATGAAGTTGGTTCATGGATAACATAAGATTCAAGAAGTTTTTTAGAACCCTAAATGATACACTATCATGTATTGAACACATTTAAAAGTGAAGGGATAAAACATGTGATTCATGAATACAAAACCATCAGAGGGGATGATCTGTTCAATGTGAAGACCTCTTGTTGGGTAGTTTAATATCATGTGACAAGTTTTTTCATACAATTTAAAATCAAGAAAATAAGATGTTCTTACCAATATTTGGATAGAATACACCTTGATCATGCTGGTCATAGCATCTTTTCAGGTTCCATAAGCTCACATGAGTCATGATTTACATGAGAAATAAAGGGAAATTGGGTAGTTAGTTGAGCCATATGTTAGTGTATGATATGGAACATGATGGGGTATTCAGATTTTGGTACAATATATAATCCCACACAAAGTTGGTTCTCACACTAGGAGTGGTGAAAATTCATTGTTGGGTATAAAAATAGGATATCCAGTCAACGGTAAGTATCCCACGGTATTAGATTCAAGCCACACATAGTTCTTTAAAAGAAAGATCCCTACACATATTAGGAACATGTGTGTGGAATTTCCATTTATCATCATTTTATGGCTAAAACTAGTATTGGAAACCTAGGAGTCACTATGTATCCTATGGTAATATGAATCAAACTATATGACGTTACTAAAAATAAATTATTCACACTGAATGAGTTCCTATATGGGGAGAGAGAATTTTTATCATATTTCAGATAGACCCAAGATTCAAGATCAATCCATCACTATGTATCCTATGATAAAAATATTCAATCTGCATGTAGTTCTGAGAAAGTTCCATGTATAGGTCTGACCCAAATATATGTATGGGTTATATTTTGTGATTATTCCTTAATTTAAGATCCATAAATCACTAAGTGTCTAATGGTAATCAATAATCAAGCCAAATGTAGTTATTTAATAGAAAATTACCTATGCATGCTTGACCCTTACTCGTGGAGGGGTGACATTTTTTCCATTTTTATTATGGTTGGACCTAGTATTTGGGATTTGGGTTTCATTATGTATCTCATGGTAAGAGGAATCAAGAAAAACATAGTTCTTGAAGAGAAAATTCCCTAAAAAAGTCTGAAACATATGCAAGGGGAATTATTTCCACTTATATTATAATTGAACCTAGGATTTGAGATCTAAGCTTCATTACATATCCTATGAGAATAGGAATCAAGCCACACGTAGTTATTGAATGAGAAATTCAATGCATAGGTCTGACCCATAGGTAGGGTGGGGGCATTATTTCCCTTTTTATTATGGATGGACCTATGATTAGATATATGAGTGTCACTACATATCTAGTATAAATAAGGACCAAGACACATGTAGTTATTATATGAAAATTCTCTACATATGTCTGACCCATAAAAAGGGAGGGGGACATTTTAATATTATGTATAGACCCGGGATTAGAGATCTTAGCATCACTACATATCCAGGGTTTTATATTGCCTCATCATACTTTTGAGAATGGTAACCTAATTAATTTCATTGAATCATTAACAATGATTGATTAGATCTCCATTTAGTGTGTGATGCAAAAAACCACTTCATCCAAATTGGGATTGTCCAGGACTATGGATACATTAGCCAGTGTCTCAGCATGATAATTTTGTGATTGAGGGACATTATGCAATATTGGTTCAAAGGGATATTCTTCCATCAATCCTAGGACTTAGGTAATTAGAGGGGTTAATTCTTCCTTATTGATAGCATACTCATCATTGATATTTTTTATTACTATCTCTAAGTCTCATTTTATATTCTTGTAGGTTATTTGTGGCTAGATGGCTAGCTCTAATCCGATAATGAGGGATTGGTATCCTACCTCATTATTAGTATAGCCTTCAGAGAGTGACAAATAGTCGGGAGACAAATTTTTCTAGAGAAACAAATACAATCCCTTAACCAAATCTATTGATCTTTGAGTCCTCTATCCTATTTTTAATAGGAATTTAGGAGGATCCATTAAAAATATATCTTCTGTGTTTGAGGAGTTTCATGGGAATACAATACTTCTTATTTCTGGAAGTTCGGTGTTTACTAGCATGCTTCCTGGGGAAAGATGTTCCATAAGGAAATAATTCAGGGACTTTCCTTTAATAGACTTATATGACATAAATTGGATGTCATACTATTTTAGGTTAACATATCATAATTCCAAATGTCTGGTCAACATGGGGTGGCCATGGATGTACTTGAGTGGTTTAATACAAGATGACAAGTGGACTTCGTGATGCTTCAAGTAATGTATCATATTTTTCACTGCAATGATGAGTGTGAGGTAGTTCTTCTCAATATCATAATACTAGGTCTCAGTACCTATAATTGTTCAAATGAGATAGTAGAGTCTATTTTAATTCTCCAAATCATCTTTCTATGTAAAGATATCACCAAGTGATTATTTAATGGTTTCCATGTATAGGATAAGTGGTTTTCCTTCTACTAGTGGTATCAAGACCAGTGGATAAAGTAGGTACTTCTTGAGATTCTCGAACGCTTCTTGGAAGTCCCCATACCATCAATATTTGAATCCCTTCCACCTTAGTTTAGTGAAGGGGAAAGACTTTCCAACCATATTAGCAATGAAATGAAAAATATAAGAGAGGTTCCCCTGGATCCCCCTCAGTTATTTATGATTATAAGGGGTGGAATTTCTATGATTTCATTAGTCTTTTATAGATCAACCTCTATGTCATAGTGGCGTACCAAAATACAAATAATTTCCCTAACATTAATTTGAAAGCACACTGTATATGATTTATCTTCAAACTATTCTTCCATAACTTGTTAGAGATTTTTTGAAGATCAATGAAGTGATCACATTGCTGTAAAGATTTAACTACCAGGTTATTAACACAAAATTCTAATTTTCACCCTAATAAGTGTTTTGTGACACCCGTAGTGTAACTATTTTTTTTATTTTGGTATTATTTCAAATTTTCAGGGGTGTGGAGTTTTGGTTGGTCATGGGTGGAGAATTTAAATTTTTTGATCATTTTTTTGTAGTTCATGGTTATCCTGCATAGTTTGTTAAACCATGTGGTTCCCTTATGGGTGAGAATTTCCATTAGAGAGAGTAATTTTTCAAGGATTCTACATGGTTCATCAAATCATGTGGGGAATACATGGAGTCCATGTGATTCCTAGGTGGTCCTAGGGTGATTTTCATGGTTTGTTTAACTGTTTATCCTCTAAGGAGTAACTGTACACCTTATGTTTTTTTTGTGGCAGTGGTGTCTTTACGGTTGGTGCACGATTTTCGAAAATGTATGGCCCAAACATTCAAGTTTTCTAGGTGTTTATTTTTTTGGTGTTTCCCAAAATTCCTTCCATGATTTTAATATGGATTTCTCCCCTCTTCTCCCCCACATAAGTTAGCTAACCCTTGGGAGTGCTTGGGGTGTTCCACCATCCTCCTCCCTTGATTCTTACTCTATAAATAGTGTTCTCCAAATGGTGTGAGGTGATTTTATCCTCTTTTACCCTTCTTATTCCTTCCTTAACTTTTATGTCTTGGTTTTGGCTTCCCCCATGAGCCATATTTATCATGTGGCTTGATTTTAGGGTTATGGGTGGTTCTAATGATTGTAATTTTATGGTCTAGGGGTTGTAGAAACTATTGTTTCTCCCATGGGTGTGGTATCCACTAAAGGTGAAATGTTTCAGGATGTTTTGGATTGGATTCCACTTATTTTAGGTAGGTGTTACTATTAAATTGTTTCATTTTTGGAATTATAAGTATGACATACTTTCTAAATTCCCTTTTTATGAAATCATAATTATATATGGTATCCTTATGATGATTTGAAACAATCTCATTGAGTTTATTTCTTGGAATAATGGGTTTAATATGTGAATAACATGTTTTATTATTTATGATTGAATGTTTTATTATCAAAAAGTTTCTTATCGAATAAGTTATAGATTTTTTAAATACTTTTCATGAGGAAATATAGGTTTTATCCCATTTTTGGATTTTATTGAGTGGAAATAATGGTTTTAAAAGGAATTTGGTTTTGACTTGAGGTTTGGAATTCAAAATTATTTTTGATGGGTTGATTTAATTTATGTTAATGGTGACTTGAAATAATTTTGTATGTTACCCTTTGTGGAATGTCATTAAGGATTATTTAAATGGTTTTATGGAAAATGGTTGGCCCTTTGGCATCATTTTGGTTTTCAAAGAGGAAGACCCTTGTTGAAGGGTAGCTTTGAATTGTTTTAAAGGAAATTGGTGATTTCTTTAGACCTCTTGATATGTTTTAAATTATTTTTTATGAAAATTGTGTTGGAAATAATGTTTTTGGACAATTTTTATTTTTTAAAAGAAAATATCCCCTTTATAAAGTTTAATTTTTAATGTTATGAATGTTTTAGTGATTTTTATCATTTTACAAATGGAGTTTAGAAAGTGTTTTATAAAATGTAAAAGGGTTGGAGATCTGATTCATGCTTTGGTGTTAAAGGATCATTTGGGACTTTGGTTTTAAAAGGTTTATGTGGATGGTTCCTATAATTTCTCCTTGCTTGTGTAACCCTTGTCTCGGTTTGTGATCACTATGTGATGTGTGTTTCTATCTGTATATGGGAATGTTCTTGTTATTATAGGTTCTGGGCACAGCAGAATCATGCAATGGGTGGTTCCCAACTTGTATTTTTTCTATAATCAATGATTAATCTGAGATCTATGAGATGATGAACATCATGATCAACAGAATTGAATCAAAATAAATAGGAAATGGGTAATTATGATGTAACTGAGAGAGAGGATCATCACATATTATTTATAATTAATTTAATCAAATAAAGAATTAAATTTTTTGGAATTCTTTATCCATTGATGAGTCTAGTGACAGATCTGCAGTCCACCATCATTGCATTTTAGAAACCAAGTGTATATTTTCTCTAGAGATGATTCACATGTGTTCCATGAATCTATAGATGTCATTAAAGGCATCTCTAGGTGCTAGCATGGAAGATCTGTGTGCTTGTGTCGTTCGCCTTTGATCACTTCAAGAACTGCTTCCAAAGCATTATCCTTGATTCGATGGAGGAGGATTTATCTCCATTCATGGGATAATTCTTAGAGGAGAGAGTTCTCTAGTATTTAGAGGATTCTACAAATCCATTGTGTACAATCAAGACAAAATGAATTGTCTCTCTTGAGAAAATAACATAATTGGGTATTTATATTGCTATGGTTAAAATAAAATAATTGCACAAGTGACCTTAACTATTTATTTAATCTTAGAAAAACCCCATGTCAAAAAATAATATTATTATTATTATTTCTTTACATGAACTTAACTTTCGAATTAAAATTAAATATTATTTAATTTAATAATATTTGATATTTATTATTTCTCACCAGACCATTAAAATCAGTCTGTCATTTCTCCAAAATATTTATCGATCCTTGAATAATGTATATTTATTTACCAAATAAATATCACTACATTATTCTTCAATAAATAAATAAATATTATATTCCATAAATAGAAAATAAATATTTATTAAATATTCCACTCGCACTATATTCTCTTGAATAACTAGTGACAGAATATATGTGATCAAGCATATATGAATAATTATTAAACCATAACCAAGAATAATATCTATTCAACTTGTTAAATAATAATATATTATTTAATTAAGATTATGGATACACTTAGTGTGTGCCCCTCTAGGCCTATTTCTCAGTGGAATTAGTCTAAGTAGCCTCAACTATAGGGTTAGCATCTAGAAACACACCAAGGAACCCATAGAGAAAGAAGTTAATGTTGCAATGATATGTTACATTATACGTACACCTATTGTGTAATATAAACCATTTATCTTGATATCTCTTATCAAGCAGGTTTCATGTTGGTACCATCAACCTATGTGCTCGATGTCTCTTTCATTAACTTCCTGGAAAATGAACTCGCATTTATAACACCATGGCCCTGGATTTATTTAGGATATATCATTTCAAACAAAGGGAATGATATATCAACTTCCATTAATAAACTTGAAGGGAAAATCATTTATCTCATTATTAATTAATTCAATATTACTCATGACATACCCAACATATCCTACTTCATCATGAACATCTGTCATCATGGTTTTCATAAATACATCTAAGTGTGAAACTCATAGTACTCGTTAATAATAATCTTAAATTCTAAGGACCAATAAAAACATCCATAGATAGAAACATACAATGTAACATATAAGTGTTGATTTCCTATTAACAAGTCTTGTTATCATAATATCCTACTGGATATTACCAAGGGAGTGCACCATGATAGGGTGCCTCAAATTCCAATGAGACTCCACCCCTAATAGCTTGTATCATTTGTGTCCCTAAAATTATATCATTTGTAGGTGAGGACCCTACTCATAGGTGGAACATAGTTGAGTACGTGGTTTTTCATTTTCATGGGTGTGTATGGGTGTCAATAGACATACGTGATGAGATGTTGTGAGATTTTCATTCTTCGATATAGGCAGTTCATCCTATTGTCACCAAGAAGTATCAAGATTTACATCATCTGTATTGGTGTCCAAGTATGAAGAGGGATGTAGCTGGTTTTGTTATGAGATGTTCCACCTGACGTCAGGTGAAGGCAGAGCATCAGTGACTGGAAAGGCTATTATAGTAGTTACCTATTATCGAGTGGAAGTGTAATGATGTTGAGATGGATTTTGTGATAGGTTTATTGAGGTATCCTCGAGGGAATGATGTGGTTTGGGTTGTTATCAACTGGCTCACAAAGGTTTTACATTTCCTACCGATTAAAGAAACCTTCATTGTTGATGATATCGGAAGGTTTTACATCCGAGAGATAGTACGTTTGCATGGGGTTACACACTCTATCATTTTATATAGGGCGTCTTGGTTTACTTCTCATGTCTGGAAGGGACTATAGAGGGCTTTGGGTACATAAGTACTTCTAAGTACAGATTACCATCCTCAGAAAGATGGCGAGTCTGAGTGCACGATTTAGGTTTTAGAGGAAATGCTTTGAGCATGAATCCTAGATTTCAGGGGATCTTAGGAGAGACACATACCCCTGGTAAATTTTTTCTACATTAACAGTTTTCAGGAAATGATTCAGATGGAACCTTAGGAGTATTTGTACGGTAGGTCATGCCGATCACCCTTATGTTATATGGAGGAAGGAGATGTAGCTATGCAGGGACCTTGTCTTTTCCATGATACCACTGAGCAGGTAGAGTTGATTCAGAAGAGGAAGGCTACTACACATCTCACAATAAGTCTTTTGTTGATCGACGGAGACAAACTCTAAAGTTTGAGGTCATGGATCAGGTTTTCCTCCATGTCACACCGAGGTTGGGACACAAGAGGATTAGGAGATAGGGGAATCTTTCACTGAGATACATCGGGCCATTTGAGGTCTTGGATAGATTTGGTCCATTTACCTATCAGTTAAAGTTTCCTCAAAGGTACCATGATATGCATGGTATATTTTAGGTTTCTCAGCTATGGAATTAATTTTTAGACATGTCTCATGTTTTTCAACCTGAGGAGGTTGAGTTGGAGGTGGATGCATCCTCTGAGAAGCACCCTATTCAGACTGTGGATCACAGCATGAAGGTTCTCTATGGTCATTCTGTTCCTCTAGTATGGGTCCCATGACAGTACTGACGAGTTCAGGACAAGACTTGGGAGAGGGAGGCCGATGTGCAATCATAGTGGCCAGAGTCATTCGCAGATTCTTCTTCTCCACCCTTGGAATGAAAATTTGGGGATGAATTGCTTTAATGGGGGAAGTTTGTAATAACCCGGATCTTCTTTACAGGTATGGATCTTGAAATTGGGTTTTTTTGAGGAAAAAGGAAGAAATTGTATTTTTTTCCAAGTACACACCGTGTACTTCTTTGTATACGTTGTGTACCCGGTTTCCACATATAGTCATGTACTAGCTATATAACGACCGAGTACATGGCCGTGTGGTGACTTGGAAGACCGCTTAAGTTAGAGTCCAGTTGAGGCTAATACATGGCATGAAGTATTAATGAACACATCATGTAATTTTCTTTTTATTTGATATATTGAAGTGGGGTCATGTATTATGTTCATAAACATCTTCTTCTCCCCATGGTTCATATAGGAGAGCAATGGAATGGCTGACAAACTTAGAACCCCTCCCAATTATCTATCTGATCTCTGATTGAGACACTATCGAGTGTGTTGGAATCCCACCGATGATATCTAAAAACCCCTAGAGACTTTTTTATTGATTCCTTCTCTCATTTGAGTTATTCAAGTTTGTGAATTTTTCACCTTTTTGTAGATCTACACCAATATAAGCTGATTCAAGAGCCGATGTTCAAGTATATCGATCGTACAACATTGATGTAGGTGGCTTGTGCCTTTCTTTGTCTTTGGATCATACATGCTAAAATTGATGTATACCCACATTTTGGGTATTTCTTGATTTGGAATTTAACCCTATTAATTACCTACTATGGTTTGATTGATTAATTAAGGATTTTTGCCTATGTGTAAGGTTAGATACCTTGTTTATGGGATGCCCCATGGGTGTGTTTCCCTTGGTTTATTGTTTAAGTCTATTTGTTCTAGAATGACTATTAGGTTTTCCTTGTTTTCCATGACTTGTTTTGTTAGGATGGAGTTTATGATTATATGAAATGCATATGATATGCATTGTAAAGGTTGATCAAAGGGGATTGGACTGTGAGAGCTTCCCAAAGGTGTTAGACCATGAGATCTACCTAGGTGGTCAACTATAATTGTTTGGGTTAGACCATGAGATTTACCTAGGTAAACATTATTATTTGATTAAATGAATGTTGGACCCAATGGTTTAGATTATGAGAGATTTTCCAGGTGGTTGTTTATAATTTTTGATGCTATGTTGGACCAAAGGGTTTAGATTGTGAGAGAATTCTTAGAGGTTCATTATTTAATTGATTGATGGTGTGTTAGACCAAAAAGTAATAGACCATGAGAGCTTCCCAGAGGGTAGTTATTTAATGAATTGATGCAATGTTATACCAGAGGGGATATACTGTGAGAACTTACCAAGGAGTAGTGTATGAATAATTGAATGATTGTGACGAGTCTTCCAAGCTAATGCACAAGCTTGGACTTAGTCTTACTTGATTGTTTAGATGGTCTTATGAGATATTTGTTTTGTTACTTTCATAGGGGATATAGATCTTAGGATAGATCCCAAGGTTTACATGATTCAATGGATAAAATAATAAATGTAAATGAATATAATTGAAAACTATAGGATTATTTACTTTTGAGTACTTCCTAGTTTGTTGCTTCACTTTTTCATATTACCTTTTATATATATTCATTGATAGTTAGGCACAGATATTTTGGTGGTTGCCTACTAGGATTCATCTCACACCCTATTTGGGTCATGTTTTGGACTCAAACAGTTTATATGATTGCAATTATAGATAAGGGAAATTGCCCTTCTTCATTAGGTACTTTGTTTGATGTTGGCGATGGAGAGCATGGGACCAAGCTTAGGCTTGCGATGTTGTTGGAGTTTACTTTCTTTTCTATAATTTGGTTTTTTTATTGTATTTCCCGCATTGTGACTTATTTTTATTCTTTCCTAGATACATGTGACATGCATCATTTTTATATATACTCTAGTTGTTTTATTACTATCAGTATTCCGCTATTTACTTCTGTTGTATAGTATTACTGCTTCTTTTATTATTTAGTATTTGTTTTCCACTGTGTATACTCTGCCAATGAGGGTATATTTTCCCCATTATCACACCTTGTCCCTCACTACTAGTAGGCATCCTTTGGCATTTGGGTAAATGTACTTGAGGTTATGTGTCCAACCGGGTTCGAGGAACCTTTGGGCGGTACCCCGATCTGGGATGTTACATATAACAAGGTACAATTCATCCTTTCACTAACACCATTCCACTATGGTGTATAAGGTAGATTGAGTTGAGATAGAATCCCAAAATTCCATAAAAATTTGATGAACACATGGTTAAGATATTCACCACCTCAATCCGATCAAATATTCTTTATCTTCCTACCAAGTTGATTCTCTACTTCATTCTTGAATTCTTTGAATTTTCCAAAGGACTTAGACTTATACCTCATCAAGTAGATATATCCATATATACTCAAGTCATCAGTAAAAATTTTGAAATAAGAATATCCACCTATATATTTTATTAGAAACGGTCCACACACATCAATTTTTACCAATCCTAGAAAACCTATATCCCTTTAACCATATCCACCAAATGGTGATTTTGGTCATTTTTTCTTGTCAATAATCATGACATATTTCAAGTTTTTTTATCTTAAAAGAGTCTAAATATCCATCTTGATAGATATTTGTCAAATGTTTCTCATTTACATGACCATGATGGTGATTCCAAAGCTAGGTGTTGTATGATTCATATAAACATGATTCATTATCAATAACAAATACTTGGTTTTCATAATTTAGTACATAAAGACCATTATTTAAATGGGATATACAATAACATATGTTGTCCTTAAAAAAATTTATTTCCAAATTTTAAAATAAACCCATCTGTATCTAGGTATGATATAGAAATTTTGTTTTTGGTAACTATAGGTACATAATAACAATCTATCAAAACCAAGATCATTATCATTGGAAAGCAAAGGTGTTAGTCACCAATAGATAGGGAATCCATCCTCGCTCCATTAGAATCTCTCAGATCCACTTCTCCTCTAGCAATATTTCTAAATCTACTTGGTTCATACATTTTCATAGAGATGTGAGCACCACAAGTTGTATCTAATACCCAATGTGTAGATATGGAAAGATTGCACTTGATAATGAATTCACCTTTAGCTTCCCCTTCCATCTTGGTGCATTTTTTATTCCAGTGGCTTGATTTTCCACATGTAAAACATACTTATTCCTTTTACTTACCTTGCCTCTATATTTTTACCTTCTTGTAAGGATGGTTCTCATGGGATTTAGATTGTTTATAAGTCTTTGTCCTCTTTGCCTTGTTCTTCCTTTTCTAATTCACCATAAGAACCATGGGTTTATCACGACCCATGTCCTTATCCACATGGAAAATCAAGTGTATAAGTTCTAAAAGACACTTTTCATTATTGGTTATATTTTAATTAACAATAAATATAGAGAAGGTCTTGGTCAGTGATGAAAGTATGAGATCTATAAGCAACTCATTTGAGAATTTAATCCCTAAGATGTACAGGCTTTCGATGTATCCAATAAACCTGACTACCTAAGGTCTAGCTGGAACAGACTCTTCAAGCTTAATTATGAACAAAGAATTGGATATCTCATACTTCTCTTATCTTTCCTTCTATTGATAGAGATCCTGAAGGTGATACGTTATGCTATATATGTCCATGTGCTCATGTTTTTTCAAAAGATCATTGGAAATGGATGATAACATAAATCACTGAACATCTATAACACAATTCATATGTTTCTCAAAGAGAGATAACTATTATTCACTTGCCTCATTACCAGGCACAGCTAGAAAAGGTTCTTCCAGTACATACAAATTCCTTTCATGGTGAAGGAAGACACATAGTGACATTTTCCATTCTTGGAAAAAAAATTCAATGATAAGGTTTTCCTCCTAAAGTATGGATCGTAATGATATGTTTTATATCATTTGAATTATGTTTCTATAAAATAAGATAAGTATAATTTTAGTACTTTATCTGATAAAATTTAGACAAATAAATAAATATTATAAGTATTAGTCTCCCATTATTTTATCGAAACCCAATAGCCCTTACCATTGGATTTGGAATATCCAGTTGTTTGGATATTCAAGTGGTAAGGATCTATATTCCCCTTCTCATTACCCCAACTTGGGTTGGTCAATCAACATGAATGGTTTTAGGCAGGAATTTCAAATGATATCTACATTAACTCATATTTCCTTGATCTTCTAAGTGGACTCCCCAATCCTAAAATCCTTAATTGGATTTCCTCAACCTTTGCCTCTCAGTTACAGCAATTCATGATTGTAAAGTCAACCCTTTATGTGAACTAAGTTAATTCGACACAAAATTTCAAGTTAAAATTCCTCGATAATTGAAAGCACCCCAACTTGGGTTGGTCAGACACTTTGAACTATGGTTTGATTTTAATTCAAGTAATGGAAGGCTATACCGACTTAATATATATAATTGAGGTATTTTATGTTTTATGCATAAATTCACAATTATTATCTTAATCGAATGCTTTTTAATATTAAGTGGATTTACTTAAGTGATTAACCATGTATTAGATAATATTAATGCATAAACCAAATTATTTTAGTTCTATATTTTATGCTCATTAATTTCCTTAATTATGTGATCAGAAAAATACATCCATAATGAAATAAGCATGCACTTGATAGAAATAAAATAATAAAGGGTATGACCATGTGCTGTACTAATGGTCAGTTTATCTAGCAGTTGATAAACTAATTGTTGACCTAGGGGAATAAACACCTTGAACCGATTAAGGTTTGTGTTACAACTTTCCACATGTCCACTATGTATCTCCATATATTGGTTTCTCCTCAACTCTGATCTGTAACTACCTCCACTATCATGGGATCTCAATACTTTACATATTCCTATTAGTCACACGTAGGTGAGGGGAAAATGGATTTACATAAAAGAAACCATGGGCACATATGCCCTACATAATAAGAGGAGAGAAGGAACACAAGTTAACAATTTAATTTAATAAAAGATTAAATGAAACTGATCATGTATAAAGGTCTAGTCTATCTCAGTATCATCCAAATGCATGCAACAAATTAAGAATTTAATAAAACTAGAATTAAATTATTAATTGTTCTTATTTAAGATAAATCATGCTCAAATAAATTAATTATTATCTTTAATTAATAAATTATTTTATATTAATTATCATCCAAATTTCCTTAAAATTATCATCCATTATAATTTTAAACAAATTAAATAAAGTTATTTAAAATTAATTGTGTACATAAATGTACCTTGGAGGAAACATGGTGAATACTCGTCCGATTCTTCCAAACATGTATTATACTTATATACTATTTTATGCTTATGACATATGGCATACATGACTTATCACGTACTTTCACAACGTGTACTTAATGGATGATTACACGAATTACATGATTTTTAGGTCATGTGTTATGCTTAAATGAATATATATAACAACATGTAATATGAATCATACATGATATGAGGATATGAACACTACCCAGATATTAATTAAACACTATATATTTATGTATATTAAAACCTATCACATGGTGTGTCCTATCTTTATGACCACATGTAAGTACATGTCTCAAGGTTTATATAGTAAAATAAATAAATTTTAAATCTGTGTAACTTGGTATAGGTACATGTTTGTACATACAAGCTACACGGCATGTAAATATCTCACCATCTACCCAAGGTACATGCCTAGGGACTCGATGTATGAATCGTACCTCAGAAACTAGAGTACATGACGTGTTCAATGGGATACATGCCATGTGATCTCCAAATTACATGGTCACCAGTCAGGTAGGTTGTGTATTGAAATACACGGCCCGTCTTTGACTCAAAGAGACTACACACCATGCACATGGTCTATATGGTATATAATCTGGATGACCATTCACCATTATGTTTTGGTCAACACATGATACAATTAAAGTGTGTTATTAATGCATAATCATGAATTAATTTAAAAATCAGTTCTGATGAATTGAACATGACTACATGGCAAGTAAATCTAGTTACACTGTATATAGTACTTTGTTGTCCATCCAGAAACCTTGACATATTTGGATGAGTTCCTCGATTTTATTTTAATCATAAAATTAATCATCACAATTAGATCTACAGAAAATAAAGGAGTAAGAAGAAGAACTCACGATTTGAATTAAAAGAATGATTAAAATTGAATTGAAAAACTAAATTATAAATTTTTAAATCACCAATTATCTTTAAATAATTATAAATAATTATGTGACCTCACTAATACTGCTTATAGTTTTCGAGCACAGCGGAAGTGTGCGATGGGCAGTGCCCAACATGGATTTTAGTTGTAATCAATGATCAATCTGAGATCTATGCGACAATGAATGTTGTAATCAACGGAATTGAATCAAATAAATAGACAATGGGAAATTACTCCAGAATTGAGAGAGATGATCATTACATGTTATTTATATTTAATTTAATTAAATAAATAAATACCTTTTTGGAATTCTTTCTTCGTTGATGAATCTGGTGACAGATATGTAGTCCACCATCATTGCATTGTAGAAACCAAGTGTAGATTTCCTATAGCGGTAATCCACACATGTTTCATGAATCTCCATACATTACTAAAGGAATCTTAAGTTCCAATCATAGTAGATGATTGTGCTTGCGGCATCCGTCTTTGTTCGCTTCAAGAACCACTTCCAATGCATTCTTCTTGATCCAGTGGAGAAGGATTTCTCTCTGTTCTTGGGAGCATTCTTGGAGAAGGGATCTCTCTAGGATTGAGAGGATTCTCTAAATCTGTTGTGCACAACCAATAAAAAATTAATTATCTCTCTTCATAAAATAACATAATTGGGTATTTATATTACTAGGGTTAAAATAAAATAATTGCACAAGTTCCATTAATTATTTATTTAATCTTAGAAAAACCCCATGTCAAATAATAATATTATTATTATTTCTTGACATCCACTTAACTTGCGAATTAAAATTAAATATTATTTAATTAAATAATATTCAATATTTATTATTTCTCACTAGACCATTAAACTCAGTCTACCATTCCACCACAGTATTTATCAAGCCTTGAATAATGTCAATTTATTTATTAAATAAATTTTACTGCATTATTCCCCAATAAATAAATAAACATTATATTCACTAAATAAGAAATAAATATTTGTTTAATATTCCACTAACATTATATTCTCTTGAATAACTGATGATAAAATATATTTGATCAAGCATACATGAATAATTATTAAACCATGACCGGGAATAATATTTATTTAACTTGTTAAATAATAATATATTATTTAACTAAGATTCCAGATACACTTCATGTGTGACCATCTAGGCCTCTTTCTCAGTGGAATTAGGTGAGAATCCTAAATTCCAAGGTTAGCATCTAGTTACACGTCAAGTCACCTATAGAGAAAAAGTTAATACTGCAAAGACATGTTACCTCATACGTATGCTTACTATGTAATATAATCACTTTGTCTTGATATATATAATCAAATAGGTTGCATGATAGTTCCATCAGCCTATGTACTCGATGTCTCTTTTTTGACATCCCAGAAAATGAACTTTGCTTTAAAACACTATGGCCATAGATTTATTTAGGCTATATCATTTCCATCAAAGGTCTTGAGATATCAACTTCTGTTAATAAACTTGAAGGGAAAAATCCTTTATTGCATTATTCATTAATGAAATATTACTCATGAAGCACCCAACATATCCTACTTCACCACGAACAACTATCGTCATGGTTTTCATTACCAAATCTAAGTGTGCGACTCATAATAATCATTAATAATAATCTTAAAATCTAAGGTTCGATACATAAATCCGTAGATAGGAACATCCAATGACACATATAAATGTGGATTTTCTACTGGTGGGTCTCATTCTCATGATATCCTACTAGATATTACCAAGGGCGTACATCATAAGAAGGTTCCTCAAAGTCTTATGAGTCTCCACCCCTAATAGCTTGTATCATTTGTGTCACTAAAATGATATCATCCGGCTATAGAACATACATTCAAGAATAGTGTCATAGCACTTCTGAGTTCTCATCATAGTGGGGAACTGCTATGACCTTTTTTTGTAACAGCTGCTCTTAGGAAATTATCATATACTATGTCACACAAAAGAACAATCATGATGTGATAAGTAGTTTATTAATATTCAAAATCATTAATAGAAGTTATCATAAAGTATAAAAGAATTTAGTTCTAAGGAACCAACTCCAACGGTTATGTCGTGTGTGCATGTTATGTGTATGGGTATTTCCATTATTGGGTGCTAGGGGTGAGATTAGTTATGTTTATGGTGATGCCTTGTCAGTAGCACTATTACAAAACAAGCCTTTAACAGTATTGGCCTTTCTCAACACTGATAAAGGGTACCTTTTATCAGCACTTTTTTCACACCGATAAAAGAAACCCTTTATCAGTGAATTTTTTTAGTGCTAATAATGGGTAACCTTTATCAACGTTTTTCTTTATCACTAATAAAAGGTACCATTTATCAATGTTTATTTTTATCACTGATAAAGGATACCCTTTATCGGTGCTTTATTTTTAGCAATGATAAAGGGATCCTTTATCGGTGCTTTTTTAGCACTGATAAAGCTCTCGAGTAAATTGAAATAATTATACAAATAAAAATTAAAATTGTGTAAATTAAAAAAAATATTAAAAAAATAATTAATTAAATAATTATTGATAAAAATGAATAAATTTAAAATACTATATATAAATTATAAATACTAATAAATAGTATATATTAAATATATAGATAAGTAAAATGAAATAATTAAAAAAATAAAAATGATTAAATTAATAAAAATATTAAACATTTTATTAATTAAATAATTATTGAGAAAAATTAATAAATTTAATATACATATATATAGATTATAAATATTAATAAAAAGTATATATTAAATATATATATATATATATATTAATGTGTATAATATTTCCTAAATATGATTTATATAATATAAAATAATTATTCTTTACATTAAATAGGTCATATATTAATTGAAGAATGATTTATAATTAAAAATTAATATGAATTAAAAATGCTGACTAATTGAATCGAGTAGTGGAAATAATTGAATGTCGTTTTATTTTTCAATTTAACTTATATAAAACATGTGTTATATTAATTCCACATACATATACATAATTAATGCATTTTTATATACAGTGTACACGCACAAATATTTACATAATTAATGAAATCTTATATAGAAACACATACACCTAATATTTATGTAATTTATTCAAATTTTAGTATTTAATTAATAATTTAATTATAACATGATGCATTTAATATATTATATTTTTAACCAGTAAATTTTATTATTTTAATTTTAATTTTCTTATAGTTAGGTATTGATTCATTTTTAATATTTTTTATTTTTTATTTTTTTGGGAATGTAATCATTTTATTATTTATTTATAAATACTTATTTACTATGTTTTAATATTTTCAATATGTATTCATATTTATTTCAATATATATCTATATTTTTTTAATAATTTATAATTAATTAACAAAACTTATCTATTTTTTTAATATTTTTAAAGTGTACTTGTTTTTAATTATTCAATTTCACTCATTTTTAACATGCATTCATTTAAGATTATATATCTATTAATAATGTTAAAAGTATATTTGTAAATATATATAAATAAATATATTTATGATATTTATAAATTTATATATCTATAATTATAAATAAATAAATATTATTTTTTAAAAAATTATTTATATAATTATAAATAGTTAATTATATATATTTAAATGATTATAATATTATAATAAATTTATTTAAATAATGAATATATTTACCATATATATATATTTATATTTACATTTACATTTATATTTATATTTATATTTATATTTATATTTATATTTATATTTATATTTATATTTATATGTATATTTATATTTATATTTATATCTATATTTATATTTATATTTATATTTATATTTATATTTATATTTATATTTATATTTATATTTATATTTATATTTATATTTATATTTATATTTATATTTATATTTATATTTATATTTATATTTATATTTATATTTATATTTATATTTATATTTATATTTATATTTATATTTATATTTATATTTATATTTATATTTATATTTATATTTATATTTACATTTATATTTATATTTATATTTATATTTATTTATTATATATATATATAATTATATAAATATATAATGATATAAATATATTTTTTTAAATGTATTTATATAATTACATGTTTAAATAATTATAAAATTATAATAAATATATTGAAATAATAATGAAATTATAATAAATATATCTAAATGATGAATATATTTACTATATTTATATTTATATTTATATATATTTATTATATATAAATATAATTATATATATATAATGATATAAATATATTTATTATTATATAATTATAATAAATATATTTAAATAATGAATATATTGACTATATTTATATTTATATTTATTTATTAAATATATTTAATTATATAAATATATATAATGGTATAAATATATTTATAATTATAAATAAATAATTATAATTTTTTTAAAAAAACATCTATGTAATTATAAATAAGTAATTATATATTTAAATAATTATAAAATTATAATAAATAAATATATAATTATATAAATATATTTAAATATATATATTTATAATTATAATTAAAATATTTTATCAACACTAGAGTTTTAGCGTTGATAAATATTTATTTTATCAGTGTTTCTTTAGCACTAATAAAGATGGATTTTATCAGCGTTTTTTTAGCACTATAAATCTCTATATTTATCAGCACTAAAAAGTGATTATAAAGATTCCTTTTATCCACGCTTATTAATTTATCACTAAAAAATAGATCTTTATCGGTGCATTTTTAGAAGCACTGATAAAAGTATCCCCAGTCTATTTAATAACCCTAACCATGAATGAATCTTTTGTGATTTTTCAAGCTATTAGTGAAAGCCCCCTTTTTTCATTGCTCCTCCATGGTGAATCCAACCTCCAATCAAGACTTGAACAAATCCAAGGCTTAAATGAATCAAGGCTCTAAGAATCCAAGGCTTGCATGAATCTGGTCTTTTGTACATGATATCTCTATTTCTCTCGGATGAATCAAAGCTTCAATCCAATGTATGTTAATTTTTATCCTTCTCTTCACTCGTTTTGATTGTTTAGTGATATCTTTTTGTGTTATTTTGTTCATTATCTATTTTTATTCACCATCTACCACTTCTTTCATGCTTGAATGATTTTTACATGCATGCCTCCTCACTGTGACTACTTCCATTCCAAATACTGCATATATTTCTAATCATTTTAGCTCTAATTAAGTTTAACATATGCAAGTTTAATGTCTATGGATTATGATTCATCTGATAAATTTTACACATAAAAATATCCTTCTGTTTTACCTTTATAATTCTTAAATTGTACAAAATATCCAATGCACTATGTCAAGTTTTATTATAGAAAATTTAATGACTCATAAATCGTGATTTATAATTTTAAACCACATGCTGTCTAGTTTTCTAAAACTAGAAGCTTGCAGTTTTCAAGAGATTATATCAATTGGTAGGGATTTATTTGGGGAAAAACTAGTTATACACTTTCTACCACCAACCTTTGATATAGTGGAGGGTCCTTCATAAGTTTTCATCAACCATCTATTCAATAATTTATGGTTCATACATGTAGTGTACATGAAAACAATTTTAGCACAAAATGTATATTAAAAAATAGATGGTAGATTTCCATTTTGATTTAGATATATCAAGAGGATTATATGACATGAGGATTTTCATTCCCCAAAATGAAATTCTTTCACTATAAGAATCCTCCATGGATTATTGGGGGGAATGATCACTTTTTTTACTTTTTGAGAAGATTCTGATTTTATTGATTCCAGATTCTCCAATTTAGTAGAAATCTAAAATCATTTCATATTTATAATGATTTTCTCATTCCCTTCTATTTTTATTTTGAATTCACAAGATATTATTTTCTCTTTAATTTTATCTTCATGAATTTTCTTATTTTCTTTTAGTAGATGTTCAATATCTTTAATCCTTTTTCTATAATATTCAATTGAGCATCTTTGATAAAAATTACTTATTTTAATTTGTGGGTTATTGCCTCAAACCCTTTCTTATCATCTTACATTTCTTTAATTTTAGTGAGACACACATTTTTAAAATTGGTGCATTATTATTTGAATTCCAAAATCATTGTATTATTTTGTCTTGGTTGTTTGAATATATTTAAATAGATTTGTACACTTTATTTTAAAACCTTCTCCACTCTTTTATTTTCATCATTATAGTCAATTATATACTCATAAATATTTATACATATTCTAAAAACATTAGTGACTATTTCATTGAAAATGTTCTTTAGGGTATTCATAAAATAAGTTTTAGAATATTCATATTATTCCATGTAAATTTATTTATTTAAATTTCCATTTATAAGTATAGTTTTAACATCTTTTTAATGAACTCATAAATTATTTATCTAATTTAAAGGAAAATAATATAATTATTTTCATAATTTAAAATGAATGAGTATAAGTTTCTAAATAACAAATCCTCCCTTTTTTTGAAACCTTTGATTACTAATATAGCTTTAAAAACTTGAATGTTATCATTGGAGTCATTCATGCTTATAAATACACATTTAAAACCAATATGATTTTAATATTTCAGAATACTTTAAAAGATACATGTATTATTTCTCATAATATAATCTATTTCATCATGAAATGATTCTTTCTAGAATGTAAAATATTTTTAAGAAAATGATTCTTTAAATAACTTGATATCTCCATCTATGGTTTTTCCTATAAGATATTTTTTCAGAATATTATTTTGTTGATATCTATCAATACGAAAAATTAAGGATTTTAAATATATGAATTCATGATGGATATTTCTTATTTCTAAGTCTTGTACTATATTTAGGTTCAACTCAATAATTATCTTTATTCTCTGCAGTTATATCTTAACTAGATGAAACACTAGATCTATGGCTATGAGGAACAATTTTATTTTAATTATCTTTATAAAACTTATTCTTAAAAAGTATACAATTCAAGATTAAAAATTAAATTAGCTTCTATATGCATTATTCTATATGATTTATTATTATTTTCCATAGGAAAAAATTATTTAATTATTTTAGTTTCAGTTTAAGTAATTTTAGGAATATAAACCCAAAAAATTCCTAAACACCCCCATTATTTAAGATAATAAAGGTTTGGTTTCATCCTTATCAACTTTATCTCTTGAATAGTTATTATTTTAATTTATTTATTTAGACTCATCCCCCAACTCTTCTATGTTCCTTGAACTACTATGAGCAATATTCATCCAAAATGATCACTAATACCCGATATGGGATGAATTCTTCTTAAATTAGTTCAAGCAACATAGGTGGAAATCCACAAGATATGGGGGATGAGTCTAAAGAAAAAATTCAATAATAATTGTTAGGGAGATGAATATAAGGAGGATAAAAGTTGTCTATAAGTTTCACCTTTTAATAAATTTATAGGATAATACCTACCACAGTGGATTAATTCCTCTCTAAAATTCAATTACCCATTTCCTTCAAATAATACTAAAATTATTTGAAATAATAAAATGTTGGGTTCCCCTTATTAGAATTATCTATAACTTTTACCCTTGATAATTAATATCTTATGTGTATTTTTTATTTATTGTAGAAAATGAATATTTTATTTACCTAATAGAATGGATATGGATCAAAAATGGATCCATGATAATCTTTTAAAAAAAAGAGTATGAATATAAATTTAAAGAGTTCATCAAGTTTGAAATAGACCATGCATACAACTATTCTCAAATTCTTTTTATGTGTCTAAATTGTTATTATTTAAGAAAAAATAGTCTATAAGAGTTGGAATAACATTTGATTTGTCATGGAAAATATCAAATCTATAAATTTAGGACTAAACCAGGGAAAAACTGAACGTGTAGACTGATTGGTATGGTACTATGGTTTATGGATCATTTGATATAAATACCCATGTAATTGATGATGTAGATTGTGTGGATGAAATGAAAATGGAAATTTACAATGGCCTTCATGATTTCCAAAAGTTCTTTTAGAATTTATATATTTCTTCTAAGAGACATTTTTATACCAGTTGTACTAAATACACAACATTTTCATCTATACTAAAGTTATATAATTTTAAATATGGCATTGGATGGGGTGACACTAGCTTTATAGAACTATTTTTCCTCCTAAATGATATACTTATAAAATAAAATGAACTTATGTGTCGAACATATGATGATAAAATAATGTTATGTTCAATGGGAATGATCTCTAAATATATATATGTTTGTCCAAATGATTTCATATTGTTTAGAAAGGACAATGAATCATCATAAAATGCCCTAAGTGTGGTCTGGATTTATATAAGAAAAATGAACCAAGTCCTTCAAAATATGTATGGTACTTTCCTATCATTCCATGGCTTAGAATACTGTATGGATGTCTGGAAACCACGATACAATTAACATGGAATACAGATACAAGAATTAAATATGGGAACCTACTTCATCCAATAGATTCTCCTTATTAGAAGAAAATTGATTACGAGTATCTTGAATTTTGAAATGGTCTGAGAAAATTTGTCTTGCATTATCTATAGATGGAATAAATACTTTTGGTGTACAGATTATTACTCATAGTACATGGCCCGTCATGTTGGTAAATTATAACTTGTATCCATGGTTATGCATTAAGTGTAAATACATTATATGTTTTCTTCTTATATCTGAACCAAAGAAACCTAGAAATGATATTGATGTCTATTTGGATCCATTGATCAAATATCTAAAATTGATATGGTATAAATGTGTCACAATGTATGATTCCCATTGATGTAAAGAATCCACATTGAGGTTCATGTTTTATGGGATGATCAATGACTATCATACTTATGGAAATTTATCAAACTATAGAACTAAAATAATATTGTGGCATTCTATTTGTGAACAATACACACACTCGATCTTTTTTAAACATTCATCAAAGATTGTGTTTTATGACATCATAAATTTTTACCTCAGTAACATAAATACTGATATTAGAAGATAACATTCGATGTGAATATCAAACAAGGTACAAAACCATCTCCACTAATGGGTGATCAACTATTTGATAAAGTAAATTATATTGACACTATTTTCAGTAATCCATTTTTAAAACCTTATGAAATTAGTTTGGAAGAAGAGATCAATTTTATTTGAATTTTCATATTGGAATCATTTGTAATTTAGACATTTTCTTGATTCCATGCATATAGAAAAAAAAATTATTTGATAATTTTATTGGCATGTTACTAAATTTTACTAGTAAAATAAAACATAGAATCAAGTCTATGTTGGAAATTATCGATATAGTGATAAGGAATTATTTGGAACCAATTAAGGGTAAAGGGAAGAATTTTTTTCCTCTAGTAGCTTACACTCTATCCAACTACGAAAAATTTCAATTTTACCTTTTCCTTAACAGTGTAAAAGTTCCAAAGGGGTATTCATCAAATATCAAGAATGTCATGTTAATGAATAATTTGAAGTTACAGGGACTAAAATCACATGACTTATATGTTTTAATGCAAGATTCGATGCATTTTTATTTCCATTTCATTCTTATTAAAAATGTATGGCATACATTAACCACACTCTACTTATTTTTCAAATCCATATGAAATAAAGTTATTGACCCGATGAAGTTTCCAATCATAAATAAGGAGGTGGCGGTCATATTATATGAATTAGATATGTTCTTCTCATCATCATTCTTTGATATAATGGTCCAATGTATTATTAACTTGTTTAGAGAGGTTAAAATATATGGTCTTATCCATTACAAATGGATATACCCCATTGAATGGTATGTGAAGATTTTGAAAGGGTATCTCAAGAATCGAAGCCGGACAGAAGGTTGTATTGCAGAATGATATATTTTTGAAGAAGTTATTGAATTTTGTACTGATTACCTATCAGATTTTGATAGCATTGGTCTCCTAAAGTATCATCGCAGTGGACACCTTATGGGTGAAAGAAGTTTTTGGAATAGATTTTGTTAAAATTACCTTCATAGAGTGAGAGAAATTACACCTTTATATTTTACATAATAGTGAAGATGTTGATGCATACATTGAATCCCAGAAATAAATTATTAGAGAGTTGAATCCATAAAGAGATAAATGATGGATATCAAATACCCATAATCAATATTTTATAGGATATTTCTAAGATAAAATTTATAAAGAGTTATCTAAATACCAAAATTCAGTTTCTAAACGAATTCAATGGCTAGTTAAGGGACCAATTTCAAATATTATATCATAAACTGGTTTTGTAATCAATGGTTATATGTTCTATACAAAATAACATGATGAATAAAGTATGATGAAAAAAACTGTGGAGTTATGCTTTTGGTGGAAGCAATGCAAATATCTAGTTACAAGGATAAAAATCCCATTTATGCAAATATATCATATTTTGGAATTATAAAATAGATATAAAAGTTTTATTATAAAACATTTCAAGTGTCAATTTTCCATTGTTAATGGGTGGAAAATAGAAGTGTAGTGAAAGTTGATGAAATGGGATTTATGAAGATGAATTTTAGTGTGTAAGGTAAAATGTAAGAGTTGTTTATAATGACATCACAAGTAGATAAAGTATTTTATGCCTCGTATCTAGGAAATAAGAGTTGGTCAATTGTCTTTGTGGCAACTAAAACAACTGTCGGGTCAGATGAAAATTCAATCGAGGATGACCCTTTTATTGGGAGATCACAATCAGTTTATATAAGTATCAATATAAAAGATTTCTATTATATTATTGGGGACCATAAAGAGGGGATTTGGATTCTCAATAGAGGATAAAAATCCCTAAAACCTTTAAAAAAAGAAGGAGAGTTCAATGATAAGGTAATGGTTTTTTCATATACTATATTTTTCCCATAATATTATTTGTACTCTACTACATTAACATAATATAAATTAAATGTTTGACTACTCATGCTAACAATGTCTTCTACACATGATTATGTTACCAATCCCATGTAAGAATAATCTATAACTAAAGAAAAACTTCGGGAATATGTAAAGATAATGTTACTATATACATTCTCTATTTTACATAAAAAATTATATAATGAAACATTGATTTAGTTTTCATTATTCCTTGAAGATTTAGTTTATTTTAGAATATTTTTATCTATATATCATGAATTTATTCAACAATACATCCATATATTTCTTCTCTATCAAAACCTTTTCACCCCTGTAGTGTTTTCATTTATCACTTTCTTTCAAGTTCCCTCCACAGCCTTTGTAAGAATAGAAATTATGCTATATATACTCAATCATAGAGATAATCTTGATTTTTTCACAATAAAATCATTTTACATATAAATAATCTATAATTTAAAATTTATGTTTAATTTATTTTTTAGGTATTTCTCACATAATAATGTTTTCATATACATGTAGATTATTTTATTCGAGTTGTGGTGATTTTTTTGAAGCTGCTCATGATCGTGAGAGATTGGACTTAGAGACTGCAACTCAGATAATGAAAATAATGAAATCAGTCACAAATGTATATATCCATCATAAAAGGGTGAATTTATACTACTTATTTAAGTAATTTTTTCTTCATTTTATCTACTGTTTTTAAGTTAATTTCCTCATCATTTTTATCTAATACTTATTTAATTTTTTTCAAAGATCTTTTGAGAAGACATATTTCTCATTCAACTATCTGTAAAAAGAAAAAAAGTGATAACATGTTATTTTATACCAAATTTACCATGATTTACATTTCCATTATTTTTTTAACTTCCAACAATGCATATTGAATCATTGTTCTTCTCCAAAAAAAACCTTTTTTTGGATAACAATATCGAATCAATATTCATTGTTATCATTTCGACAAATAAAGACAATGGAATTCATGGTAACATTGATATTTTGGATTTTTTTATACTTTAGTAAATATTTGAATTATCCACACCTCAATCTTACACATGGTGTGACTAATGTGATTCTAAGTGTGCCTTTTTATTTCAAATTGACATTAATTTTTGTAAAAAATACAACTGACATAATCAAAACTGAGAAAATGCATTCATATTATTTTTATACTTTATGAAAATGATACATAAGTCATTTTAGATGTTTTCGAATAATATTCACCTTAATTAGATACATGATGTGCCCAGTATGACTCAAATTTTTTGTTATCTGTTTAAAATTAACATTTTAGATCAAAAAGTGCAAGTCACTAAAAGATAATAAAAAACACTTATATTGTGTTGTTAATTTTAGAAAATGATTTAAAATTAATTTTTTATGTGTAGGAATCAGTCTGACATAACACTAAAACATTATATAATAGGTATGACTCAAAGTATGTGTTTCCAGTTTAAAATGACATTTATGTAAAAAAATAAGAGGCATACTAAAAACTAATAAAACATATTCATATTGTTTTGATACTTTATTACAATGATATATATGTATTTTGGGACATGTATAAATCAACCTTACCTAAATTTGATTTATAGTGTGATTGGTATGACTCTTAGTGTGTCTTTTTACTTTAAATTGAAATTAATTTTAGTAAAAAGGACAATTGACATACTCAAAACCAATAAAACGCATTTTTATTATTTTTATAATTTATCACAACGATCAATAAGTAATTTTTGATTTTTATGAATCATTGTCACCTCAATTCGATACATGATGTTACCGATATGAATCAAAGTGTCTATTATTAGTTTAAAATTGAAATTTTCGTTCAAAATGTGTCACTAACTAAAAACTAATAAAATTAACTTGTATTGTATTGATAATTTAATAAAATTACTAATAATTAATTTTTGATATGTAGGAATAATCTTCTTTTAAAACTGACACATGATGTGTCTAGTATGACTCAAAGTGCGTGTTTCCATTTTAAAATGACATTTTAGTAAAAAAGAAAAGTGACGTACTTAAAACTAAGAAAACACATTAAAAATATTTTCATACCATATTAAAATGATCCATAAGTAATTAGGGATGTTTAGGTTTCATCCACGCCTCAATCTAACACACTGTGTGATCAGTATGACTCCAACTGCATCTTTTTATTTAAAATTAACATTAATTTTAGTAAAAAAGAAAACTAACATAATAAAAATCAAGAAAAAAAAATTGGATTGTGTTTATAATTTAATAAAATGATCCATAAGTCATTTATTATGTGTAATAATTATACTCACTTCAATTGGATACATGATGTTCCTAGTATGACTCAAAGTGTTTTTTATTAGTTTAAAATTGAAATTTTAGTTCAAATGGTTTCACTCACAAAAAAACAAGAAAATACACTCGTATTGTATCAATAATTTATAAAAATTGTTAATAATTCATTTTTTATGTGTAGTAATTGGTCTCATATCAAACCGATACATGATGTGACCGGTATGACTCAAAGTGCATGTTTCCAGTTTAAAATGAAATTTTAGTAAAAAATATAAGTGACATACTCAAAACCAAGAAACCAAATTTGTATTATTTTAATAATTTAGGAAAAATATAAATAATTAATTTGATACAGGTTGGAATTATATTCATGAAAATCCAACACATAGTGTAACCGGTATGACGCCAAGTGCATATTTTTATTTAAATTTTTTTATTAATTTAAGTAAAAAAGACAATGAACATACTCAAAACTAAGAAAATGCAATTGGATTATTTTTTATACTTCAGTAAAATGATCCATAATTAATTTTTTATGTGTAGTAATTATTTTCACCTCAATATGATACACAATGTGCCTGATATGACTCAAAGTGTCTATTTTTAGTTTAAAATTGACATTTTAGTTCAAAAAGTTCCACTCACTAAAAATCAAGAAAATACACTAATATTGTCTTGATAATTTATTAAAATTATTTCTAAGTAATTTTTAATGTGTAGGAATTATTCTCACATCAAACTGACACATGATGTGACTAGTATGACTCAGAGTACGTGTTTCTAGTTGAAAATGATATTTTACTAAAAAAGATAAGAGATGTACTCAAAATCGAGAAAATGCATTTGTGTTACTTTGATACTTTTGGAAAATGATCCATAATTCATTTAGGATGTGTATAAATCATCTAAACCTCAATATGATGCATGGTGTGACCATATAACTCCAAGTGTATCTTTTTATTTAATAAGTGTCAGTTTATTTAAAAGAGTTCATCACGTCGTCAAAACCAAGAAAATGAGCCTAGATTATTTTCTCATCATTCTATATGAAATTATTTAATTAATTTCCTCATAATTTTTATCTTATATGTATTTAGTTAATTTTCATAAAGATAATTATTGAAGACAAACAATAAATGGTGTGATATAAAAGAATCAGCCAAAACTCAATATGATACACAGTGTTCCTGATATGACTCAAAGTTTAGTTTAAAATTAATACATTCTATTTAATTTATCTATTTATATTATTACTAAAATTATAATTTTTTTCTTATACAGGTGAATTATTTTTCTTAATCAAGGGTGGTTTCTTCATCAATATCATGAGTCAGGTTCATGGGAAAAAGACAAATGAACATTGATGTTTTTGAATGTATGTAATAATTTTTAGTTACTCATGTAATTGTATAAAATAGTGTTTGAAATGTCTATAATATAGTTTTTTTCTTTTACTTGTGTTGTAAATTATATTTCATTGAAATTTTGTATTTTTTCTTGATTTTAATGCTTTCCTATGTTGTTTCTAGTGTTGCAATGTGCTGTTACAACACACTACACTAGTGCGATAGTGTACTGTTACAATACACTTCAATATGACCATTTATCAACACTATTAAACATTCTAATAAACTAGTCTTTTATCAGTGTTAAATGAAAGAGATAATAAATTTAGTCCTTTATTATCAATTTTCTAACACTGATAAAAGCCTAGGGATTTTAATCATGCTTTGGTAGTCAGCACTTTTCTAGTGCTAATAAAGGCCATTTTTATCTTTATTAAAGGCATATTTTGTAGTAGTGTAGAATTAGCTTGTTTAACTACACCTCACTTTCTTTATTGGTCTTGGTATACTGGGTACTAAGTGGAAGATATAATTAATTCCTCTATTTGTTTCACATGATTTTAGTGTCCCCTAAGCGTGAAATATGGCTAAGTGGGGTTTTTCATCCCAATGATGCTTGTGTGTGATATGTAGATGACGGTATGAGATTATCATATTATGGTATCTAGTTTAGGTGGTTATTCCCATATACAGTTATATTCTTGGAAATTTAGGTACTTTGGGTAGAACCATGAAACACTTGTTTTCTTAGTGAGATATATATTAAATGGAATTTGATCTAGTGCTTGATTGTATCATTTATCCTACTATATTTGATATGGAAACTCTATTTCTTGTGTTGAATTTTATTATGCCTTATGATGTGTGTGTGTCTCTATTGCCTTCTTATTGTGCTTAACCAATTTAAGTTGGGTTGTTTCATTTGGAAATTATTTTTCAAAGATGTTTGTGAAAACCTATTTTTAGTTTTTAAAGACTCTTGGGTGGCTGATTTAAAGAGGGTTTCAAAAGGGGTTTTGTGTTTATAGATGGATTCGGCTGGTAAAATATTTAACGAATCTATTTTCAATTTAATTAAACATGTGATTTTTTTTTGAGAAATAGAATGTGTATGTGTGGATTTTGGAAATGAATTATGATAGTGGATTTTTTTTCAAAACATGTGTGTTTGGTTTTCGTAAAAAAATGGTAAAAAAGTTTTGAAATAGAATATTATGGAATTTTTTTTTTTCATATGTTTTTTGTATGTAAATCTTAATCTTTAGATTTATTTTCAAACTAGAATTTATGAATTTCTTTATGATAAAAATTTCATTGTTTCAGTGGTTTGTGGGGACCTACTGGAATATTTAGATCACTCTTATATCATTTTAGGTTTTGAGTTATTATCTCGATCCTTTTTATTCATCGTGGACGATGTGGGGTGTGTTGGGTGGTGGTGAGAAACCGGAGGTTGTGTAGATTTAGTTTCAAGCTCATCTTGAGATTTTTGGTAGTGGTTTTATTTTGGTTGATTTTGTTTTTGTTATACCTACCTTAATTGCATTGTTTATTTATTTTTATCCTTTATATACTAATGAGATGGATCATGGTAGTTGGTTATGACCTATTTGGAATGTTTATTTATTTTTGATTCAGTATTATTTTGTTATTCCATTTTTGTATCACTTTATTAGAAAACCCCATTCCTAAAGGGTCCCTGTGACCCCAAGTACTTATCACCATCCCTTGGGGATTAGGAATTCCCTTTTTCACTTGTTTATAATTGGTTCAGGTTCCATGTGTTATGAAATCCTGGTTCGATTCGTTACAAAACGATTCCTTGAGTGAGAACCAAAACATTTGGTGTAGCCCATGTTATTTGGGAATGTCTTAGTAGAAATTAGATTAATGCTATCATATTTTGAGAGGTAAATGTGGAGAGATTCTAGTTATCTTTCTCTTACCCTGAACCTCAAGATTACAGGGGTGTTTGGGTTTTGAATTGTGAATTTGAAGTTTCTTTTAGTTATTTTTGGTGGTTTTTGATATGATTATCATTTTTGGGTCTCTTGTAGTTGTATATTGATATTAGGGACCACTCTTTGGCTTTGGGGTGGAAAGGAACTCAAGATTCATTGTTAACTCACATTTCCTAGGAAAATATTTGGTGTATGTGTGATTGAGTCTTTATTTTACAAGAGTTGTTTCACGGTTAACACCTGATCTCCCAAAATGCGGTGGTCACAAAATGCATAACATTATTCCTCTTTGAATAGGATATTTTGACTCATCTTCAACCTATATTTATTCAAAGTTGGTTTCCACTTGTTGGATGTGGAATAAGGAGTGTTTTTTTTCTTTCTGGTTTGTGTCTATGGTGATACTTGTTTGGATGCTTGTATAGTGCTTCTGCTAACTTAGATTTTTGAAGAAAAAAAATTGAAAAATAAAGAAGATTTTGGGAAAATGATTATTTTCAAACATATTTTTTTAAATAATTTTAAGAGTGAATTCCTATGGTTTCAGTCAATTTTTCATGAAAATAGAAGTTTAACTTATTTTATTTAGAAAATAAGGTGTCTCAAAAGATATTTTTTTCATTGAAACATGTTTGTGAAGTGTTTTAAAATGGGTGATGGGTTTTTAAAAACATTTTGTATGATTTTTTTCCAAGTTTAGAATGATTTTTAATGGGATTTTATGGCTTTCCTTACATGGTAAATGTGTTTATTCCATCGAGGTGGTTTTGATTTAAATTTTTTATTGGATTAATTTTTGAATACACACCTAGGTGGAAGTTAGTTTTAAAATTACTTGGTAAAATGGTGGTTTTAAAAGGAAAATTATCTTTTGATGTGGTTTTGTAATTCTTTATTTGAGGGTTATTTTGTGGTTTTAAATCCTCTCTTGTGAAGGATTCATTTGGTTTCTACTTTGAGACATAAATCAAGGTAGTTTATATATTTTTTGTTGTCATTACCCATAATGAGTGAAATTTTTCCTCAGTTTTGGTTCCTAACCAAGCTCTAAAGGGAGTTTTTATGGGTAAAATTTCTTGTGAGAGTCATTTTAGGCATTCTAGTTAGTTTTATCCAAGTTTGGTTGGAATAATTTGTACTAATTTTTTGTCTGATTTTTTTGTGATTGTAATCTTTGTATGGGATCTTCGGCTTGTGAGGTTGGATTTTGTGGATGTTTTCCCTCTCTAAGATGTTCATTTTGGATGTTTTCATTCTAGTATATTTTGATAAATGGTTCGAATTATTTTTTATATCATATTTTTTTCTTTTGAGGAATTTTTTTCTCCCTTTCTCGCCTTCTAGGGTGTTTTGTGGCTGGGATGTGAGTGTTGTTTTGTCTAGCCCCACTATTTAGGAAAACCCTTATTGGTGATATTAGGTGGTTCCCATTATTTTTCTTAAGCCAAGTAGTTCTCCTAGTTTGTACTTGATAGATTCCTTTGGGTGCATGATTAGGTAACTAGGGTATGTAATACACTAATTAAGTGTGGTATACTGACTGGTGTGTAGTTGTGGGACTTTTTTTAGGGTGAATTATGTGAAAGTAATCTAGTGTTTTACCTAGTTTATTATTGTGTTTCATGACCCAAGGTGAGATCTCTTTCATTTTTTTAAACACTTATGGTTTGTATTCCTTTATTTTGATTTTGAAGTGTTTTTGGTTGAGGGTGTGTTCCTATCATGGTTGCTCGATTGTTCAATGATGCATTCTCGGAAGTGGTTCCCTTTTTCCACCATGTTAGATGAACTCTAAATGGTGGGGAGACCATGTTTGGTCTCTCATTATTCAAAGGGATTCTTGTTAGATTTTCTCATATCATTTATATTTAAAGATGATTGGTATTTTATGGTTCATTAGTTTGATCATTATGATAATATCATATGTTGGTTCTGAGGTTGAGTGTGGTGAGTGGCTCCGTTGGCCAGATCCATTTTGGATCTCTAATTCCTCCCATATTTCTTCTTAATCAAGACTTTTTGGGAGAATAAATTGACATGGTGGGGATTATGTGACACCCCTAGTGTCATGGTGCTTTAATTTTGGTCTTTTTTCATCTTCTCATTAGTGGCATGGAGTTTCAGTTGGTTGTGGGCCAAGAATTTCATTTTTTTATCCTTTTTTGGTAGTTCATGGTTATCTTACATGGTTTTTTAAACTGTGTGGTGCCCCTGAAGGTGGGATTGTCTATTGGATAGAGCCATTTTTCATGGATTCTGCATAGTTTTTCAATGTTTATGAGGAATATAAGGAGTTCATGTGATTATTGGGTAGTCCGGGGGTTACACACATGTTTTGTTTAATTGTGATGTCTCTGGGGAGTAATCATACAGCTTAAGGTTTTTGGAAGGTACTCGAGCCCACACGGTTGGTGCATGGTTTTCCTAACCCTACTGCCAAACCATGTGATTTTTCTAGGTGTTTAATTTTTGGGTTTTTACCAAAATTACCTTCTTTATTTTAATATGGATTTAACCCCTCTTATCCCTCACATGATTCAACTAATCCTTGGGAGACCTAGGGGTGTTCCACCATCCTCCTTCCTTGATTCTTTCCCTTCAAATAGTGTTTTTCAATAGGTTTGAAGTGAGTTCCTCCTCTATTACCTTAATTAATCCTTCCTCCTCTCTTATTTCTTGTTTTTGGATTCTCCCATGTTTTATAGCTATCATGTGGCTCTATTTTAGGGTTTTAGGTAGTTCCAATGATGAATCTTTTGGTGTCTAGGGGTTATATACATTGTTGTTTCTCCTGTAGATGTGGTCGTAATTTAAGGCAACATATTTTGTGACATTTTGACTTGGTTTCTGCTTCTTTGAAGTATTTGTTACTATGAAATTGTTTCATTTTGAAATTCTAAGTATACTTTCACTTTCTAAGTTCCCTTTTTATTAAATCATAATTATATATGGTAGAATTATGTTTATTTGAAATAATTTCATTGATTTTATGGCTAGGATTAATGGGTTTAATATGTTAATTCCAAGTTTTATTGTTTAAAATAGAATTTTTTATTATGGAATCATTCTTGTGGAATACCTTATGTATTTTTTAAATGTTATTCATGTGGAAAAATGGTTTTCAGCCCAGTTTTGTTTTTTATAGAGTGGAAATAATGGTTTTAAATGGAATTTGATTTTTAATTAAGGTTTGGACCTAAAAATGATTTTTGAAGTGGTGTTTTAATGTATAAAAATTGTGATTTTAAAGGTGTGTGTAAGTTTTCCATTTTTATAATTCCATGGATTCTTGTTTAAATGGTTTTCTAGAAAATGGTCGGCCCTTTGGCTTTACTTTGGTTTTCAAAGAGGAAGGCCCTTATTAAAGGGTAGATTTGAATCTTGTTAAAGGAAATTGGTGATTTATTTGGGAATATTAAAAAAATAAGTGTTTTTTTAAGAAAATTTTGATCAAAATAATGGCTTTGGTCATGTTTTAGATTTTCAACGAAAATATCCATTGTGTAAGAGTGAATTTGAAATTTTTTAAATGTCTGTGTGATTTCCATCATTACTCAAATGTAGTTTGGAAAGTGCTTATGAAATTTTAAAGTTATTAGCAATCCAAGCCATGATTTGGTGTTAAATTACCATTTTTAACTTTGTTTTTAAAAGTTTTATGTGGATATCACCCTTGATTTTCCATTTCTTGTGTATCCCTTGTGTGTGTGTTTGTGATCAGTATGTGATGTTTGTTGAAACCCTTATATGGGTATAATATTTTTATATTGTATGTGTGTGTTATTTTTATGGATATTTTCATCATTGCATGTTAGGGGTGAGGTTAGTTATGGTCATGGTGATTCTTTATTGGTAGACTTGGCTTGTTTCACTACACCTTACTTCCTTTATTAGTCATGGGATACCAGGTACTAAGTGAAATATCTAATTTGTTCCCCTAGTTAGTTCACGCGCCGCTAGTGGCCCTTTAGAATAAAATATGGCTAAGTGGGTTTTTTCATTCCAACAACGTGTGTGTGGGCTTTGTAGATGATGTTATGGACTTATCATATGTCGGTATCTAGTTTGGGTGGTTATGCCTATATACGGTTAGATTCTTGGAATGTTATTGAATTTGGGTAGAACCATGATATGCTCATTTTATCAATGATATATAGATTTAGGGAAGTTTTATCTCGTTCTTGATTATATCATTTACCCTACTTTCTTTGATATTTCACCTTCATTTCTTGTGTTGAATTTTATTTTTCCTTGTGATATATATATGTAGTTCATTCTTGTTGTGATTAACTTGTTTGAGTTGGGTTGTTTCCTATGGAAATGAGTTTCCAATGATGTTTGTGAAAACCTATTTTTAGTTTTTAAAGACTCTTGTGTGAGTGATTTAAAGAGAGATTCAAAATAGTTTTTGGGTTTATAGATAGATTTATCTAGAAAAATGATTAGAAAAACTATTTTAATTTGAATAAAACATGTGAGTTATTTTTGATAAATTGAATGTGTAGTATGGATTTTTGTAAATAATTATTTCAATGTATTTATTTTCAAAACATGTGTGTTTTGTTTTGTTAAAAAATGGGAAAAAGGTTTTGAAAGATAATATCATATAATTTTTTTGTTTTCAATACATTGTATGTATGTATATATTATTTTTTATCTTTATTTTTAAACTAGAATTTATAAATTACCTTATAAAATAAATTTCATGGCTTTGATGGGTTGTGGGGACCTACTATGCTTTTAAGATCAAACATATATCATTTCAGGTTCCAGGTTTTTAGTTAGATTATTCTTGCTCACCTTGTCTAACATGGGGTGGTTTGGGTAGTAGTGAGAAACTGAAGGTTTCATGGAGTTGGTTTTGGGCTCTGCTCGAGCTAGTTGTTAGTGGTTTTCTTTTGGTTGGTTTTGTTTCTATTATTAAAATTTTTATCTATTTTTTTATGGATTTTGATCATATATATATCAATTATTTGGATCATTTTAGATGGTTATGACCTGTTTGGAATGTTTTTTATTTATTTTCTCTTTTATATTATTTTTTATTCCACTATTGTGTCTCTTTTTTTGTAAAAAAGTATTCCTAGAAGGTTCTTGTGATGCCTAAGAATTTGTTTCCAACCCATGGGGATTGGTAATTCCCTTCAGGTCTTATAGAAAATAGGGACAGGTTCCAGGTAGGATGGAAACCTGGTCCAGTTCATTATTGGTTTAAAGATATGATACATGGAATGTTGGCAAGTAAGATCAATGTTCTTTAACCAAAAGGTTATAACCTGGTAAAAAAATATCCCCTAAGGTACTCTTAAGGTAATGGATTACTCATTTTTATGGTCCATATTTATCTGATTATACCTTAAATACCCATCCATGAAGGAAATGGATTGGAATCTAGTGGTTGCATTGATCAAAAGTTTTGTGATCAAAAATGGGAAATAATCGTTCAAGAAGTACCGATTAAGGCCTCTAAAATAAATACAAAACCTGGTCTATCCATTATTTTTCTTTATGGGGATGATGTCATAAATACATTTCAAGTATTTAACCTATTAGAAAAAATATCTTTGGTCAATTTTTCTACTTTTTATTTTATATAAGTAGCATGAGAGGGGTGTATTCTCCCAGATACTTGTTTGAAACCTCTATTTTCATTGGGAAATCATAGGAGATGAGTATCCACATTGGGATTCAGTTGAGGTATCTCTATATAATTCCAAGAGAACATGTATTTATACTACTTTATAAATGAAATGTACATATCCTTCTCCTTGATATGAATAGTGTCACTGATCAATGTAGGTTTTAGATCTTCTTTTATTCCCAGATTCACCTTCCTGAGCTCATAGATGGTGGTATAGACACCTTGCTCAAATGTGGGAGGGGATAACCTAAGGGAATCCTCTTATTCTTCTATCTCTATGTCCGTGGAGTCATTTTTAGACATGGTGGGTAATCTGAGGGAATCTATATCACTTTTGAGATAATAGAATCCATTAGAAGATACATTAGAAACCTGAACTTCTATAGTTGTCACGGAGACATTCCGGGGGTGCTTGTATTCTTTTTCACTACTAATGGGGGTAGGAAAGATATGGGCATCAAAAGTTATAGAGAACTATTTGGGGTAATATTTGATATCTTCTAATAGAACAATAGAATTTCTGGATTTCGATAGAGCATTATTCTAACTACCCCTTGAAGAATCCATTTCATCTGACATGATTACCATCACATATACATGATCAAATGAATTTTTTGGTTCATGATAGCTTAATTTTATTGAATATACATCCTCAATAAATTTTTTTTCCAACACAAAGTCACTATCGATCAGGATATAGGGATTCTTAGGGGTGGTACCCAAGCCATTAGAAGCAGAAACCTACATATTATCATCCCCCATTGGTTGTTTTACTTACCTATTATAGAAACATTCCTTAGTGTATATTTATTCACAAGAATCGAAGGGGGAACTATCACCATATACTATTTCAAAATTTCTGTCAATGGGGTATTTCAAGCATTGATAAAATGTTGAAGGTACAACTACGTGTCTATAAAGATATATCTTATGATCAGGATATTATATTTAATTTATTCATACATAACCATTAACAAAATATTAGATGTGATATCCCCAAACTAATCCTTGATATTGATCTTCTCGATAGGCCTCTTCTTTCTCTTATTGTACCCTTGAATGGTTATTTTCATTGGAGATAATTCCCCCTAGAAAAATTCAAAATGTATGATGGTATGGATCAAGATGAGTTTGATCTTGAAACTATTTTAAACTAGTTCCATTCATATTTTTATAATATTGAGTTTTCTTGAAATATATAGGGATTTGTTTTGTACCTAGATGTCCTCTTCCTAGTCATGTTTTGTGAATGAGATGGTGGTATGACATTATGATGGAATAGTCTCCAATAGATAAAGATCATATATATAAAATTCTATATCAAAATATTGTTGGTGTTGGAGGGCCTTAATGAGTTCCCCTATGATTTATTTTGAAATATGGAGAGAATCTAGGATTGAGAGTTTAGCTGAGATAACCACCAACTATTTTAGAATGTACTTATTTTTTTTAAAGGTATTATCTTCCCAAGTTGGGGTTTATCTCTATTATTTGTCTTAGGTGATGAGTTATTTGAGGTGTATAGGCATAGAAATTGATCATAGGTTGAGGTAGAATCTGCTACAAGTGGCATATGTCACACCAGCCTTCCCCTTTCTTTGGGATGATCAGACAATCACACTCAACCAGTCAGTCATGTAAAATGACTGGGATTGAATGACCACTAGAAGTATCTAAGGCATATTTATGCTTCTATTGGTCTTTTTGAAGAACTCCCCATGGGTCTCATCCTCATGTATGAATTTTGTGTGGGTTTGACCAAAATACTGGTTTTTTCCACACCTGTGTCGTCCCTTGTATCCTTGGTTTCTGCATCTTTAGCCTTTAGCGCCTTGGTCAAGTATATAGAACTCATACTTGGGGTTTTATTCATCATCGTAGAAGGTATATATTAAGTGAATTATATTAAAAAAACCAAACATGATCTCATCATCCGATGAGAGTTCTGTTTGATGGGGTGGTGTTCATTACCTATATGTTCAATGAATGAAATTTTCAAGAGTCATAGATTGTGTGGGGGGTGGATATGAATATTGTTATTATGTCTTTTTTTGTGTCAGGTGATTACATCTGCCTCCTAGAGGCATACTCAATTATGCCTACCTAGGTATTGGGATCATTACTAGTTTGGGAAGCTATACTATCAGGGTTTCATGAGCTTAGTAAATTGTATCTCAATTTATTCAATTATCAAACTTTTATCCATGTCTGGCCGACACTTCTTTCCAGTCACCCTCTTCTTCTGGTTGGGTGATAGTTACAAAGGTCTCGTGTTTCAATGCCTTATCAAGTATCACATATCTAGAATCAACCATGATTTTGAGGATGTCATTAAATACAAATAATCCATGGATGGTGTGGCCCAGTCTCATGTGGAATGGGAAGTAGTCAAGATGGTCAATGAGGTTGACCTCATATGTTTCCTGGGTTCTATTGGATTGAGTAGGTTATTTTACATAGTTGAAAGGAAATAATTTATAACCTTATCATTTCATAAGGAATATATTATGTTCATCTATTCCTCAAATCTTAGGTAACCCTGATCACTTCTTACATTCGATCGAGGAATTTTTTTTAATGTCGCTCAATGGGAGGTGAAGGGATATTTAGGGCTTTCCTAGTTGTTTGAATGGGAATTTATACTTGTTTAAGATTAATAATAGTATTCTATACCTTACCAAACCTTTTTTATTATTCCATGTTCATGGGAAAAGATTTATCCTGGGTTCACTAAATGGCATATTCTAGGCATTTTTCATCTTTTCAAACTCATAGAATCCTTCTAGATACTTCATCGATATCCAAAGTTTTTGCATCTCATCTCAAAGATTATCATCAAAAAGTTCTAGAAAATTCTCTTGTGAGATATGGATACCGATTCAATAGGTTAAAACTTTCCACCTGGTGATGAAGTTATAGACTCTTTTATTTTCACATTGTTTACAATTTATGAGGAAAACAACTATCATTTTACTTAATGTGAAGTTGAACTGATAAATGAATTGATGATGAGGGATTTCATATCCCAAAATAGGCCCTACTGGAAGTATGATGTACCAAAAAAATGTTTAGACCTACTAGAGTTTGTACAAAACATCTTAGTTTGGTTACCTCCTATGAATCTTTAGGTATCATCATTAGGTCACATCAGGACATGAAGTGTATGAGATACTATACTGGATCTCCCACACCATCAAAGGTTGAGAAGACAGGATTAATAAAATTGGGTGAGGGAAAAGTGTCATCTACCCATTCAACATATGGATTATTTTTGGGATGTATAGGTTTGATCCTATATTCCATGGATTCCATTTGAGCATCCATGGATTCAAGGGCATTGAGGATTTTTGGAGGTATTGTTATATGGACCACCTCCTGTCTACAGGGAGTGGGTGAGGCTTGATGAGGTGGTACTACTTTTATGTCCCACTAATTATTAATCCATGCAAGGACCAAATGATCACCCTAAAAGAGGATAGGTTTTCTCCATAATGGATGGAAGTCATGATAATCCTTAACTTCCTTATTTATTTATACCAGTTACCTAGATCTAGAGTTGGTATAATTCTTGAATGTCAGTCTTGCAAGTGGATTGTCTCTCTCCTGATGTATGGGAGGACGTATATTCATTTTTTTAAGATGATACCCAATAATAATATTTTCCCTAAGAATTTCCTCATTGATCTATATAAGATTCTATATCTCTTTATCATATTATTCCATTCATTCCTCTACAAAGGGAATTTCAGCTCTTCTAGGTGGTGAGTGGGATGTAGCCACACCTTTAATTTTATCCTTAGAAGATTTCCACTAATGAGGTGTAAATTCATCATTTAGAGGTATCAGGTTATATATCCTTCTTTGATTTAACATATGTGTAGCTTCAGTTTGTGCATCTGGATTTCCTTCCTCTCAAGTAATGATTTTTTTGTTACATCCCTCTGCATTTATTTCATGGTTCATATCATTTTCTAGATTTTTTGTGATGATGTTCACTAATTTTTATCGATCAATGGTAGTTACCCCATCACTATCCATGTAATAGGGTGGTTATGTACTACTTACTCCTCCTTTGAGGGATTTTCCATGGTCATTTCTCAGACCCCTAGTCATATTGGACCATTTTGTATTATAATCCTTAAGGTTTTTGACCACATTTGTTCCGTGTTCCCCTTATCTTGGTTTTTGAATAGTAACCTTAAGGGGGTTTTGGTCATACATTCTGAGTAGGACCTAAATGAAATAGGTGTGTCTCACAATGGGAGGAATTCCTAGGTTTTCAACTGTTGATATTTACCTCCCAACCTAGATAAGTGTGATTCCTTTTAGGGTGATAATAATGATAAAAATTTACCCAACCCTCTGGGATGGGGATGATTTGGGGATTCTATTGGAATTTTTTAATCCTATTGTTAAGGATATTAGGACTCCAATCGAGAATGTAATGTCTCTTAATATGAGAGTTGATATATAAATTCTCTCAGCCCTATAGGATAGGGTTAATCAGGAACCACCATTGATTTATTCAAGACCCTCTTGGGGTGTGATAAACCTAGTGATGGTGATTGAAATAAAAATTATCCCAACCATATTGGATGGAATTGGTTTGTAGTTTCCAACTATATTTCCAAAATTCTTTTTGGGTTTGATGATGTTATGGGTGGAGGTGATGGTAAAAATGTCCCCAACCATGTGGTATGGGTTTTCTCCTAGATGGCTTCTATGGTGGATATTATTTTGATCCATTGTATTGTCTACAATTTTATTCATCTATGAGTTGGTTGTAATGAAATATTATGATGGGATATATTTTCTATGGAAATCTCTTGGGTAGTCAACAACTTTAGCTTTTGTGTCTACGATGTGTTCTTATTTTGTTGAGAGGCCCTTCGTAGGAGTCTACAGGCATCCCTCTTCCATATTTTTTGGCTTCTTTATATCCTAAAATTAGATGAGTCTCAATATATTGACCAACCATCCTACACGTTACATGGTCCCTTAATTTATCCTATGGAAATAACTTTTAGGATTCTATATCTGTGGATATTTACTATTATAAGGATGTAATGAAATGTAATTCTCCATAATTTCTCTATCTTCAAATATGGAAGTATAATGAGGCTTTTCTGATAAGTTTCCAAAGAGTTAGGGTGCAATGGTAGCAAGCATGCTATAGATTTTAGTTTTTCCTTCTTTGTCTTGGGTCTCAGACTATATAGATAGTAGCTAGGTCCATTTTACAATATAGTATGTTTTAATGCAGAGGTGACCCTCATATCTTATATAAGGGCGGTATCTAGCCTTTAACTTCTAATGATTCACCCACATATTCTAGAATAAGTAAGGCATAAAATCCTTCTCTATATCATCTAGGATATCATAGTCATAAGTGGAGATGTGAAAGAACATGTTTTGGTGGTTTTTTTAGATAACTCTCTCCATATATCCATGTCTTCTTTTTCATTTTTGGAGTCATATTCCTCTACATGGTCAGACTATAGAGATCGATTCTATGTGTATCCTTATGACTATGGTGAGGTGTTATTGATGGTTTATGGGGCACTATATATATTTCACCCTAGAATTTTGAGAACCTCTCTATATGAATGTGTTTAGGTTTTGATCACTTCTTTATATGAACGTGTATGGGGAAGTGGAATATTTCTTTACTTGGGAGAGATATTACCATGGGGAGGTTGTCTATGGTGGATATCAGGGGTAGAGTATCTATGATTCATCTCTATACTACTTCGAGGAGGACTATTGGGGTAGTTATCACCTTATTATTTGGTTAAAGAGTAAACGAACCCTTTAGCTGTTTTAGATATGCATTATATAGCCTCAAGGACACTAGAATTGAGAATATCATAGATATGAGCCTCATTCTACATCATGGTCAGAATATGTAGACCTTCCTTTTGGGTTTTAGTAGGGATATTAACCTATTTCATTACAATCATATAAATATGTTGATAACATTATAATGATGAAAGCATATTATCCTGCTACTAAGAATCTACTGAAGTTTGTCGGTGAACCTCTATATTATCAGCTGGGAATGAGCCTACCTATGAGTGTTTTTTGGAATATATCTATCAATCCTAGATAAAGTGAGGGTATGAGCCCAGTTTAAATATGAATTACCCATCTAAATATACTCATGTACCTAAAAATTAGAGAATTGATATAATTATCCACTTGTATAGCCTCTAAAGGATTCTAATGAAGTCGTTCATCAATGATAGTAAGTATATGAGCCTAGATTCAGTAAGCTACTAGAATATTCTTATTACCTTCATTAGTAAGGATATGAGCCTAACCTGAGGTTATTGTCATATTTTACTAAAAATACTCATTTGGGGAGGGATATATGATCATTCTTATGCCTTTGGATTATTTAATTGGATTTTTTAGATAAGAATGTGCATTTTTTCTGAAAAATGTTCCAAACTAGATTGATGATCCACAATTGAAATGAGAATATGATCCTAGTCATGTGCCTCATCATTTATAATGTCACACCCGCCTCTTTTACATTAATTATTTTAACTTTTTTTTTCTTTTTCTTAGTATCGGGGAATTTGGGTAAAACCTGACTTAAATTTTTGAATCCTTATTTAGAAACACACTTACCTTTTTGGCCTTTACGTCGTCTAGCTTTCCGCTGTCAGAACCGCACGACCTTTCTTGGGTCACCGCGTGACCTCGCTCAGTTCTCTGTACGCCTGCTTGGCATACAACTAATTAAATAAAAATTATCCTTGATAAAGAAATAATTTAAGTAGATAAATGAGGTAGTTAGTGAAAAATAAAATTGGAAGAAAGAAATGAATTATGAGTTCTAATAATAATAATAATAATAATAATAATAATAATAATAATAATAATAATGATAATAATATTAAGATTCTTATTGTTACTATTATTCTTTTTATTAATGTTTTAATTAAGTTATTTAGAATATTGTTAAAATGGTTATTATTAATGGTTTGAGTTTGTTTTAAGTTTTTATTTAGTTTTCTCTTTTCTTTTATTTATTTTATTTCCTTTTTCCCCCTATTTTGTTTCTCCCAAATCCCGTCGGATATCCCTTGTGCGCAAAACCCTAGCGCACCTCCCTCCCATTTCACTCTTCTCCTTGCCCTTCTCCATCCGCGTCATCCACCCAGCCTTCGACGCCTCGCACTCCCTCCCGGCCGACTGCTCGCACCGTCCTGCATGAGCCCTCCTCGCCTGCACTGTACGACGGACCGACCACCGAACCCCCTGCTTCTAGCCCGGACTCCCCAACCCCCCTGTTCCGATGCAGCTGAAAATCCGGCGAAACCCAACACCCCCCTCACCTGGTCCGACGAACCCCATACCCCCTGGTTCGGCGAACCCCGTGCTTCCCCTGCCCCTCCTGTTTAGCCTCCAGCCCGCCGCGCCGCGCCGTGCCTCCATCCGGCATTGCCTCCTCCTCCTGGATCCACCCTCTGGCGCTTCACACAACTCCGACAAAACCCCAGTCGCTGGCACTTGGCCTCCCCTCTCCCTCGAACCTTGTTTTTTCCCCCTGCTTGGAATCGCTTAAACCCTCGCCTGAATCCTCCTCTTTCCAGCCGCCCTTGCCGTCACACGAACCCCCTTGGCCTCTCCTCAGACTCCACTGTTTGGCCTCTCCCCCGAACACATCTCATCTCCCCTACACCTTCCCGCCGAATCCCCTGGCCCTCGGATCAGTCCAGCATGCACCCTCCTCCTACTTCCTTCAGCGACGGGCCGAACCACCGCCCCTGCTCTGTCCGGTGGCCTCCCTCTTCTAGCACTGCGAACCACTGCCCCCTACTCCATCCGACGACGACCCCCCCCCCAGTGATGTCTTCTTCTACTTGTTTTTTTTCTTTTCTTATGCGTTGGTCGTTTTTTTTTTCTTCTTTATTTCCAGTGGGTATATGTTCTAATTTTGGGGTTTTTGGTGATTTGGACTACCTATTATGTTTTTGGTAGGGCGTTGGTTAGTGTCGTGTTGGTTCGTCTCGTTTTGGTTCGTCGCCGACACCCGAGGTAAGGCTTAAGGTCATTGGTTGGTTTCACACCTAGTTGTGCGACGTCCTTTATGTGCTTTGAGGTTCATAGTAATTATCTTGTAGGGATTTGGTCACCGCCTTGTGATTTCGGTCCGTCTCGGTTCGCCGGCCACTGTTTGAGGTGAGGATTCTCTTATTGCCTTGTTTGATTTGGTTTGATTACTTTAATAATTTGTTTTTATTGCTCGCATTAGACCCCTTGTGGTGCGATTGTCATGCGATGGGAGTTTTGCGCCATTTTTGTGGAGTCTTCGACACTAGAGGTAGGTGGTTCCATGTCTTTACATCTTTTAGATAATTTAGTTTGGTTGTTTAATTAATTTAATATGTTCTATGATTTAATTTCATAATGCGATCCATGTTTATAATGTTCTGGCATGCTCGTCTGAGGAGATTGGATTTCTAAAATAGTAGGCTCTTGTTGTTTATATGTGTGTTGTCATATAAATGATTGGTTGTTCTTTACAAGCTGTGCGAAATGCTTTTTTTTAAAAAAATTGTTTGACATGCATGCATCATGAAAATTTCACTTTATTTAGAAATGATCATGTTTTCTTCATTTTGAACTTGTTAGGGTAAGTCCAAAAATTGTTTAATCAATTGTTTATATGGTGCAAATTTGGTTTTAGAATATTTGAGTGCGAAATTGATTTTTAAAATGGTCTTTGCACGTAAAAATATGTGTTGTTTTGGTGCAATGTTTTCAAGCTAGGTTCTAGGTGATGTTTGGTTGGTGCGAACTTAGTTTTTATGGGTAATTGAGTTGTGTATGTCTAAATGTGGGTTTTTAATGTGTAGCGAATCATTTTAAGAGGTGCAGATGGTTCAGACAATTGTGTAGTTGGGTGAAACTAGTTTTAAGGACAATTTATTAAGCAAGTGGTTTGAATGACTCCCTTCTTTGTAATTGGGTGTGTTTATTTGTGTCGGCCCTTGTTGTGTTATTAAAATAATGCTTCCTAAGCTGTGCAAATTGTTTATGTTCTTGTTTGAGTGTTTTTTTTAAATGGGGTTTTTGGGAAACAATTAGGTAATGACAAATATATTTTTGGAAAGGTATTTTTGGCGTGCGTGAGTTTTTGAAATGTTGTTTGGGTGTAAAAATAGTGACTTGTGTGTAATGTCTGGTTGGGTCTGTGATATGGGAAAAACAATATACCATGTGAATGTGAAACTTGATTGAGCACAAGGGAAAACCCCGGGTATCTAGGTGGGAGGACTAAAACTAGTGCGCTAATGAGCCGGATGGGTATCGTCCATGTCTCACTTAGCTGGATTAACGATTGCAACACTAACTAAACATGATATCTGAGGGTCATGGCCTTCTAAGCCACGTGTTCTGAGGGTCGTGGCCTTCTTAGCCACTTTTTCAGAGGGTCGTGGCCTTCTAAGCCACGTTTCACCGAGACACGAGGTTCTAGGGTCTCACTCGAACTAGATGAACCTTAGGGGATTTACCCATAGTGCTCTACCATCTTTGGTGTAGTGCCTTCCGTCGGCATATGGAGGACCACTTGGGTGTGAGTGTGTGTGTGTGTGTGTGAGTATGTGTGTGTGCGTGTGTGGGTGTGTGGGTGTGTGTGTGCCCATAATGAACTTTTCTCTTCCCCTTTGAAAATCGTGTTTGTGAAATGAGTTCTTTTAGTGTTTTCCTTTAGCATTTGGATTGTAAATGTTTCCTTTAAAATTATTTCAAAAGTATAACTTGAATAATCACATTAAATTTTCCTTTTGATGTTGTGGCATGGAACCTTTTTATTGGGTGGCATCCTACTGGGCCTTTAGCTCACACCCTACATACACCCTTGGGTTTATGTAGATTCTTATTTCTTGTGTATTCCAGGTTGTGCGTCGTGCTCAGTGATGGTGGTTGGTCGTTGGTAGTCTTCTTTTGCAGGTTAATGTTTGTGATGTGTGGATGTCGCACCTCTCCTGTCGCTTTGAGGTTTGAGTTATAGTTTTAGTCTCTTTTGTTGTCGTTTATTTTTGGACATTGGTTCTAGTTGTAAACCTTTAAATTTTGATTTCAGTTTTATGGTCTCTTTGGTTGTCGATTCCAAGTTTTATTTTTATTATCTTGTTAGTGTTTGTTTATACCATTTCGGGTAAACTGTTCCCACAGGTTACTCTTGATACCCGGGCACTTGTGCCAGCCCGTGTGGATCAGGAACGCCCTTTGGGCCTTGCCGCGGACCGGGTCGGGCACCGGGTCGGGTGGCGACCCGGCCTGGTTCGTGACATAATGGTATCAGAGGGCAAGGTTTGCTCGCTTGGGTCATGTTCTTTTTAGATAGAGTCAATGTAGAGAAAAGTTAAGATTTTCGGGACTCGATGTCCTGGCTACAAGTAAGGTGCCTGGCTAGCACACCTCGTGGCGGGACTCAAGTTACCAAAGTATGTTGAGGTTTGTCCGTGTTTTTGGTCATTGTGGTTAATCTTGTCTATGGGAAATGGAAAAGGGGTAAGGTCAGTGGTCCTAGTGAGCTCGAAGGGTCTAGAAAGCCATGTAGAGTCGGGGACGCTGTCCTAGAATACCCTCCGTGGCAGTGGCATGACTGGCATATGGCCGCCAACCATACGTTCCAGTCACCCGCTGACACAAGTTTTCTCTTGCGTCATTTCTCGTCTCTTTGTTTTGGATTCGTGAGAATTTGGTTTTTAAGTAAAAAAGTTTTGTTCTTGGAAAATATTTTCAAATGAAACTAATTAAAAATAAAATGATGTGAAAGGTTTGGAAAGTGTGGGTTGGATGTTTTGGTTTTGAAAAAAAAATGGAAAGCTTTGGTTTTTTTATCCTTGGCGCTCTTATGGGAAACCACATGCATGAGTGTATACGAAAAGATAAATGGTTAACGGCATGAGCAGATGAGTGCCTGGATGGATACGAGGTGGGTGTCGGTGTGGCACGAGAACATGCATGTGCGAGGCCCATGGGACACCATTGCTATTTGTGTAACCCACTGGTTTGCTTGTCTTTAAAATGTTTTGTTAAATGAAAATTTGGTGTTTTAGTAACCGGAGTTTGCGTGGTGTGTCCTTGTGTTTTTGAGATGTTGGATGTGTGGCATTTTGAGATGAGTACTCTTTCTGAATGGTCTGTGTATTGAGTTTAAATTATTATTTAGAAGTTGGTATGCAAGCATGTAGCTAGTAAATTATTTTGAAAAGTACATCGGGGAGCCCTTTCAGTGGTTTCCCCTGCACGTTTGGTGTTCACTTGTAGTATGTCTTGACCATTGGACCAGTTTGATTTGGGTCCATTTTTTTATTTCTTGATTAGTGTACTCCCCCCATAAAGTGTTGACATGTGATTTAAGTGTGGCCACGGGCAATTTGTCATTGGTCGACCCTCCAGTTGATCAGAGGAATATCTTCTTGAATTCTAGAATTGAACCCACCTCTCCTTTTTACAACAAGTGGACCCTCCCACAGCGGGATAACAGATGTGAGGGGAGTTGAACAGGGTTTTGGTTTCTTTATGTTGTCTGAGTCATCAGATATTAAATTTGACGTCGTTGTATTTGAAGGTTCCCCCTGGAAATGACAAAAGGAATTCCAGTGGGGAAGGGTGAGGGAGGTTCAGAATTTTCAGTGTTGACCAGTGTCTTGAAGGGCCTTGTAGTATTCACATCGGTTGCAAGGGTCATGTTCTGTGACGTCTTGCAACGTGAGGTCCCTTTGGAAGTGTTAAAGGAGACCCCAATGTGAAAAAGGTGGAAGAAACCCTATGTTTTTTGTGCGGTCAATCGTTCTAAATGACCTCTGGTCTTTGGTCTGTTTCATTTAAGGAAAGGTTCGTGTTAGGCTACTAGTTTGGCAGACCAAGTCGTATGAGGCTACTATGGTCTTTCGTAGGAATCATGTGTTGTTTAAGACACGGTTTGAGGTCTTTCTCAGCATAAAGTTCCTCTCAATAGCAACAGTCATGTTCAGGTGACGATTGGTGGTGTCGTGTTCTCATTTAGTGTGACAAAGGGTGATGCGCATGCACCATTTCAACCCTGGTGTTGGCGAAGGTTCCGCGTATGATCAGTCAGATGATGTAATGTGTTGTGTTGCTGGTGTCGTCTCAATTGCAGTGAGGTTGCGTGTGACACCAAAAAGAGAATCTTCGCACGGGAGTTCTCATTACCTGACTGCAAGGTAGGGGATGCTTCAAACATCAGGGCTCCAGCCATAGGCCTCGGAGTGAAGCTGGCACGTGGTCAGGAACCCTAGTAGTGTACGGGACCCCAACCTGATTTTTTTCATCGGTGTCGATAGTGAAAGCAACATAATTTGTTTTCTATGGTTGTTCCACTCTGAATGAGTCTTCTGGTTGCATAAGGTTTTCAAGACCAGGTGGAGGCGTGTTCGTCTCATGCCTTAAAGTTTTGGGGGTTGCGTTCCACTGGATGCAATCGCTTTAATGGTCCTTATGAGAGAATGCTGGGTAGGTCGGTCTCAAAGTTGGAATAATGCTCATCCAGGAATGTGAAAATTCTGGTTTGTATTGGGTTATGCTTTTGACGCCCGGTAGTCAGACCCCCCCCCCCCCGCCCCACCCCTTGTGGTGGGGTTTCTGGTCACCGTTGGAGAATTTTCAAAGTTTTGTACCCTCTGTCAATCCTAATGGTGGGGAGACCCACATTGGGTCTCACACGAATGTCTCTAGAATGAATTAGTGCTGGACTTTTCTTTAATGGCGGAGAGCCCGCTCTAACTCCTCCGTATCAGTTTTCCAATCTAGTCTTGGGTGTTAGTACGTTCTTAATGGTGGGGAGCCCCTCGGGCTTCCCCACGTTAACCTTTTTGGTTCTGTTTCTAAAGATCGGTTTGTAATAAGTGAAAAGAGTGTTTCGTGGACGTGGTATGACCTTGTTGTTCTTTTTAGCTAAATGGTGTGGTTTCGATTTCATAGTGCTTGAGGTGTTTCGGCTTGTGAAGTTGGTTTCTGTGGGTGAGAGGGTTCCCTTCCTCGGTCAGTCAACTGGAGGCGTTCTATCTCTTTGGGGTAGGCGACACATATCAAAAAATCTTTATATGAGTTTCTCAAAGTTTTCTTTGAGTCACTTTCTCTGAGCATGATACATTTTCCCCTCTTTGCTTGGTATTTGTGAGAATCCCCTTTTAATCTTAAGGGAGCGTGGTTTTTTTTATTTTGGGGTTCCGACTCTGGTTGTGGCTTTCCGGGGATGGAAAGCTTTATGGTGGGGAGGATTGTCACACCCACCTGTTTTACATTAATTATTTTATCTTTTTTTTCTTTTTCTTAGTATCGGGGAATTTGGGTAAAACCCGACTTAAATTTTTGAATCCTTATTTAGAAACACACTTACCTTTTTGGCCTTTACGTCGTCCAGCTTGTCGCTGTCGGAACCGCACGACCTTTCTTGGGTCACCACGTGACCTCGCTCAGTTCTCCGCACACCTGCTTGGCGTGCAACTAATTAAATAAAAATTATCCTTGATAAAGAAATAATTTAAGTAGATAAATGAGGTAGTTAGCGCAAAATAAAATTGGAAGAAAGAAATGAATTATGAGTTCAAATAATAATAATAATATTATTATTATTAAGATTCTTATTGTTACTGTTATTCTTTTTATTAATGTTTTAATTAAGTTATTTAGAATATTATTAAAATGGTTATTATTAATGGTTTGAGTCTGTTTTTAGTTTTTATTTAGTTTTATTTTTCTTTTATTTATTTTATTTCCTTTTTCCCCCTATTTTTTTTCTCCCAAATCCCGTCGGATCTCCCTTGTGCGCAAAACCCTAGCGCACCTCCCTCCCATTTCACTCTTCTCCTTGCCCTTCTCCATCCGCGTCGTCCGCCGGACTAGCAGCCTTCGACGCCCTGCACTCCCTCCCAGCTGACTGTTCGCACCGCCCTGCATGAGCCCTCATCGCCTGCACCGTATGACGGACTGACCACCGAACCCCCTGCTTCTAGCCCGGACTCCCCAACCCCCATGTTTCGATGCAGCTGAAAATCCGGCGAAACCCAACACCCCCCTCACCTGGTCCGACGAACCCCATACCCCTGGTCCGGCGAACCCTGCGCTGCCCCTGCCCCTCCTGTTCAGCCTCCAGCCTGCCGCGCCACACCGTGCCTCCATCCGGTGTTTCCTCCTCCTCCTGGATCCACCCTCTGGCGCTGCACACGACTCCGAAAAAACCCCAGACGCCAGCACTTGGCCTCCCCTCTCCCTTGAACCTTTTTTTCCTCCCTGCTTGGAATCGCTTAAACCCTCGCCGGAAGCCTCCTCTTGCCATCCGCCCTTGCCGTCGCACGAACCCCCTTGTCCTCTCCTCGGACTCTGCTGTTTGGCCTCTCCCCCGAACACATCTCATCTCCCCTGCACCTTCCCGCTGAATCCCCTGGCCCTCGGATCAGTCCAGCATGCACCCTCCTCCTGCTTCCTTCGGTGACAGGCCGAACCGTCGCCACTACTCTGTCCGGTGGCCTCCCTCTTCCAGCACTGCAAACCACCGCCCCCTGCTCCATCCGGAGACGACCCCCCCCCCCGGTGATGTCTTCTTCTACTTGTTTTTTTTTCTTTTCTTATGCGTTTGGTCGTTTTTTTTCTTCTTTCTTTCCAGCGGGTATATGTTCTAATTTTGGGGTTTTTGGTGATTTTGACTCCCTATTATGTTTTCGGTAGGGCGTTGGTTAGTGTCGTGTTGGTTCGTCTTGTTTTGGTTTTTCGCCGACACCCGAGGTAAGGCTTAAGGTCGTTGGTTGGTTTCACACCTAGTTGTGCGACGTCCTTTGTGTGCTTTGAGGTTCATAGTAATTATCTTGTAGGGATTTGGTCGCCGCCTTGTGATTTCGGTCCGTCTCGGTTCTCCGGCCACTGTTTGAGGTGAGGATTCTCTTATTGCCTTGTTTTATTTGGTTTGATTACTTTAATAATTTGTTTTTATTGCTCGCATTATACCCCTTGTGGTGCGATTGTCATGCGATGGGAGTTTTGTGCCATTTTTGTGGAGTCTTCGACACTAGAGGTAGGTGGTTCCATGTCTTTAAATCTTTTAGATAATTTAGTTTGGTTGTTTAATTAATTTAATATGTTCTATGATTTAATTTCATAATGAGATCCATGTTTATAATGTTCTAGCATGCTCGTCTGAGGAGATTGGATTTCTGAAATAGTAGGCTCTTGTTGTTTATATGTGTGTTGTCATATAAATGATTGGTTGTTCTTTAAAAGCTGTGCGAAATGCTTTTTTTAAAAAAATTGTTTGACATGCATGCATCATGAAAATTTCACTTTCTTTAGAAATGATCATGTTTTCTTCATTTTGAACTTGTTGGGGTAAGTCCAAAAATTGTTTAATCAATTGTTTATATGGTGCAAATGTGGTTTTAGAATATTTGAGTGCGAAATTGATTTTTAAAATGGTCTTTGCACGTAAAAATATGTATTGTTTTGGTGAAATGTTTTCAAGCTGGGTTCTAGGTGATGTTTGGTTGGTGCGAACTTAGTTTTTATGGGTAATTGAGTTGTGTATGTCTAAATGTGGGTTTTTAATGTGTAGCGAATCATTTTAAGAGGTGCAGATGGTTCAGACAATTGTGTAGTTGGGTGAAACTAGTTTTAAGGACAATTTATTAAGCAAGTGGTTTGAACGACTCCCTTCTTTGTAATTGGGTGTGTTTATTTATGTCGGACCTTGTTGTGTTATTAAAAAAATGCTTCCTAAGTTGTGCAAATTGTTTATGTTCTTGTTTGAGCGTTTTTTTTAAATGGGGTTTTTGCGAAACGATTAGGTAACGGCAAATATATTTTTGGAAAGGTATTTTTGGCGTGCGTGAGTTTTTGAAATGTTGTTTGGGTGTGAAAATAGTGACTTGTGTGTAATGTCTGGTTGGGTCTGTGATATGGGAAAAAATATATACCATGTGAATGTGAAACTTGATTGAGCACAAGGGAAAACCCCGGGTATCTAGGTGGGAGGACTATAACTAGTGCGCTAATGAGTCGGATGGGTATCGTCCCAGTCTCACTTAGCTGGATTAACAATTTCAACACTATCTAAACATGATATATAAGGGTCGTGGCCTTCTAAGCCACGTGTTCTGAGGGTCGTGGCCTTCTAAGCCACGTTTTCTGAGGGTTGTGGCCTTCTAAGCCACGTTTCACCGAGACACGAGGTTCTAGGGTCTCACTCGAACTAGATGAACCTTAGGGGATTTACCCATAGTGCTCTACCATATTTGGTGTAGTGCCTTCCGTCGGCATATGGAGGACCACTTGGGTGTGAGTGTGTGTGTGTGTGTGAGTATGTGTGTGTGTGTGTGTGGGTGTGTGTGTGTGTGTGTGCCCATAATGAACTTTTCTCTTCCCCTTTAAAAATCGTGTTTGTGAAATGAGTTCTTTTAGTGTTTTCCTTTATCATTTGGCTTGTAAATGTTTCCTTTAAAAGTATTTCAAAAGTATAACTTGAATAATCACATTAAATTGTCCTTTTGATGTTGTGGCATGGAACCTTTTTATTTGGTGGCATCCTACTGGGCCTTTAGCTCACACCCTACATACACCCTTGGGTGTATGTAGATTCTTATTTCTTGTGTATTCCAGGTTATGCGTCGTGCTCAGTGATGGTGGTTAGTCATTGGTGGTCTTCTTGTGCAGGTTAACGTTTGTGATGTGTGGATGTCGCACCTCTCCTGTCGCTTTGAGGTTTGAGTTATAGTTTTAGTCTCTTTTTTTTGTCGTTTATTTTTGGACATTGGTTCTAGTTGTAAACCTTTAAATTTTGATTTCAGTTTTATGGTCTCTTTGGTTGTCGATTCCAAGTTTTATTTTTATTATCTTGTTATTGTTTGTTTATACCATTTCGGGTAAACCGTTCCCACAGGTTACTCTTGATACCCGGGCACTTGTGCCAGCCCGTGGGGATCGGGAACGCCCTTCGGCCCTTGCCGCAGACCGGGTCGGGCATCAGGTCGGGTGGTGACCCGGCCTGGTTCGTGACATATAAGAATATGATGATAATACTCCAAGAGAGGAGAAATAATTTTTGATTGCTCTGGAATAGATACTTATTCATAATGATTATTGTGATATGTTACTCTGTATGTTGGGATAGGGATATGAGCTTGTCCTTGTATCTGTACCAGAGTTGGAATATACTGATAGAGATCTTCTATTATTTCTAGGATGTGGTGACACATTAGCAAAGTGTGTGTCAGAATTTATTCCTACACATTCTCAGCCTCCATGATATACTATAATATTTCTTAGTTTAAGTGAGGATATAATCCAACTTTTATCCTCATTTTTCCATAGGAATATACCAATGGGATTTATGTTCAGTGGAATGGATATGTTCCTCTCCAATGCTTGCTGCCAAAATATATGTGCAGTCTTAATCTGAGTGAGTAGGGATACGAACCTTCTCACTAGCCGCCGTTAGAATATGAAAATGGTAATCATTAGTATAATTGGGGATACGATCCCACTCCCTTTTATCAATAGCTTTTTGTGCCCACTGAGACCTCATTATAACTCGTTCATGAGTTTCCAAGGTGTCAATCTATTTGGTAGTACCCTCAATAGTTAACTGAGGGGCACTAGTGGGATGATACTGGTGACAGTGGTTGACAAGATCCCTCATAGGAATCTCTTGAACCAAGACAGATCCATATTCTACTCCTTGGTCCACCTTCCTAAGGTAAGTAAGGTATTTATTGTCACACTCTAGGGATAAGGTTTTGAAGTGGTTAATAGTGGCGATAGGTACCACCAATTTTATTGAGACTTTCCTTTAATGATATGGACTTGTTGCGTTCATTTTCAGGAAACCTCTGCATGTATCCTCGAGGTTCAGAATCATACTATGTTGGTGGTATTCCTAAACCATCACATCCACCACCTAAATTTAAAGTCGTCAGGTGGGTGATTTTTTTTCAACCCATAGAGGTTACTACCATAGATGAGGTTTCAAAACATTCTCTTGATAAAGACATGATCTCAGTTCAAGGTGGTGTTTGAGAGAGCAGTTTCTATAGTCATGAAGACAACATAGAATAAGGTCACCAATTTTTTAGTCTTCACATGTGTGAAACATGATTAATTATCTATGCACGGGTAACGCAATTGTGCATTCTTATTTTCAACTCATCCATTTTTCTCACATGGAATTTTCATGGTGAGAATGAAATATTTCATGGGAACCCCAATATACTATTTAAGGATTTCAAATAGGGAATACCATTTTTGTTTATATAGGAGACACAAAAAAAATGGCCTGACGCATAGTCAATCGGTTATTTTTATTATTTGATAGATTAACACCAGGTTTACCATTTTTGTTTTTGTTGAAGTTGGAGAAGAATAATGGCTTGATGGGAACTAGGAAAAATATTCTCTTTAACTTATTAAATGGATGACATAGTTAAAGGATTTCACATTAGGTTATTATTTTCAGATTCACATCAAGTTCAACATATTTTCTTCCAATGAAAATTGGGGTTCGATGATTGATTTTTGGGGGGTTTGGAGTATGGTTTCATAATAATTCATGTTGGGTTAACCATTTTTATCTCTCAAAGAAAATACCAATAGCTCCAACCTCTATAAATAATCACAGGCATGTTTTCCAAATTCAGGTGGTCTCCTGGGGTTTCAAACCCAATGACACTTAGGAACTCGTATTGGTCAAGGGGATAGGAGGTTCAGATCATCACACACTTTTGGGTGGAATTATTTCCTACTTTGGGAGTCTCCTATAGATTTAAGATATGTTCATGAATCACTTCTAAATCCCAATACAAGATTTTTTACCCTAATAAAATTATAGTGTGTTGACTCATATATGTAAAGGGGGTTATATTAATGAGACCATCAAAATGTATCAAAGGTTCTCCATCTGTTTCCCATTATTTCTTAAAAATGGGTAGTTTCTTGTGTTTTTAATCCATATAACCAAGCACTTTGGAGTTTAATGTCATCTAGGAAGTCAATTGTTTTTTCAAGTATGGGATTGATCCTCCAAGATCCATCCTATGTATCCTATTATAATTGGAATCAAAACTTATATAGTTCATTAATGTACAATCCATATAGTTTAATTTCATGTGGAAGTGATTTTTATGAGGGAACTCAGACATTGGGTATAGATCTCAAGCCTTAGGAAGGCATCCTATGTTTCATTCTTATAATAGGGTTTATAGTCTTCATAGTTTAGTCTACCCTCAACCTACTTATGGTAAAGTAAAAATAATTAGTACCCATGAGGGTTATTTATCCAAAGTTTACCAATATGGGAATGACTTCAAGACCTACACCAAGGTGGATAACCATGTATGGAAGAATTTCCTTAATGAAATTAAATAGGGATTACACAATAAGTTCCCCTAATTTGGGTTATTTAATTATTATAGTGATATGATCATTGTAAATCCATAAACTCACATGAGTCATGCTCGGTGTAAAAAATAAGGGATACCAAGTAATCCGACTCACTGCATATGGATACGGGACTTGTGCACTGGTGTGGCCCTAATGGAGTGTTTTATATGGATATATATCCTTTGAAAGGTGTCATACATATCTTACTTATATCAAGAATCAGATTAATCATATTTCATTTAATTTCTCAATCCACAGATGGATGAGGAAGAATGACATATCCATAGGGGGTGGGTCCTATGAATTAGAGTAAATGGAATATTTGGGACTTACAACAAAGTGGGTGTCCATGTATGATCCCATTTCCTATTTTATGATGGAAAAAGGGAGGATAATAGAACCATGGGATAGTTTGGGTCCCATGAGCTAGTGTTTGGGATATGTAGGGGCTTACACCAAGGTGGATGCCCATTAAAATATATTTGACCCTTAGCCTCTGACAGATAGATAGTGGGGACCATGAATGTCATGAGGATATCACATTGAATTCATATCCCTATTTTTTATGTAAAATTCCCATATAAAGGGGAATTATTATCCAAATACTTGTAGTTTTGGGTTCACATGGTTTGAGGGAACATGCTCGAGTATTCTTGATGGGTAAGGATGACATGTATGGGGGTGTCATCCTGACATGTCCAAGGTGTTTGTCAAACATTTCCAAAGGTTTTTATCTGACATGTTTATGGGTCTTCATGTTCACATATCTGATGGTTTTCATGTGATCAAGCTAACAAGTTCAGGGGACTACACATGAACCAACTGACATGTCTGGAAGACTTCGTATGATCTTTCTGACATGTCTATAAGGTGTCATGTGACTTGGATGACAGATCTAGAGGGAATCACATGAACTAGATGACATGTCCAGTGGACTTCACATTATCATCCTGACATATAAATATGGTTTCTTATGAATCATCTGACATGTCTAGAGGACTTTTCACGGTCTATATGAGATGTACGAAGGACTTTATATGATCTTCCTGACATTTCTGGAGGACTTCGCATGACTTGGATGACATGTCCAAAGGTCATCACTTGATCGGTGAACAGATCATGTGAAGATTATGAACTTCTCACATAAAAAATCATTTTTATACTTCTTTACATGAAGCTTCCATCATTTTCATCCTTTATTTCATAAATTTCTCAATATTTTTCAGATGTTGTCCTGTTGAGGCCTCGTGTGACCATGTCAACACATGGAAAATTTTTCATGTGATCTGGTTGGCATGATGGATTTCCTTTGCATGATCAATGGAGTGATTATGTGAGGAAATTAGATATATATTTTAATCCCCTAATATGTTTCCCAAGCTTACCTAGTGTAATACTCTTATGATTTCATGGTTCACCACATTGATAAGTCCACTCTCACCTTTATGCTCTCGTGTGTGTGTTATTCTATTCTAGTGGGTGGGGGAATTTATAGGCATCACTACCATGGATATACACTAATTTTCATGGTGATTAAATAACATATATATTCTTGATTCCATGGAGGGAGAGTTACATCCCATATTTCTCATAAACCAGTCATGATTCACCAATGACATCATCTTCATGTCGCGTGATAAATAGAAATATCGATATCACTCTATCATTCCCATATTTACTAAACATGTATCTTGTAAAAGGGATTTATCATAATCAATCTAACATTTAAAATGTCCTTTTCAAGATTAGGCCAAAATGTCTGGGGGGCTTTGTAAGATCAATCTGGCATGTCAGGGGGCCTTTCGTGATCGTTAAACTAATCATGTGAAGCGCATTGACCCTTGTTATGAAAAAAAACATAAATATTTTTAGCATAATGGTTCCATATTTTTAAAATTTATTTTATAAATCTTACTATGTTCATCCATCGGTTTCCCATCAGGTTGTCGCATGATCAAACAAACATGTTTGAGATCCTTCACATGATTAATTTGGCATGTCAAGTAGCCCTTACTTGACAAAACAACCATGTTTCCATGGGTTTTCATGTGATATTTTACTAAAATCATAAACTAAATAAGCATTTTGTGTAAAAATAAATGTAACTCCCTGTCATTTGAAACTTTCTTCTTATTCGGATTTTATTTTATAAAGATCTTGGGTGATTCTCATACCTCCGTCGATCAATATGTCACACGATTGGGGAAACTCATCTAGAATCTTTCACATAATCATCAGCACTTTTTTAGAAGCCTTTGCAAGATTAAGAGGGATATTTAGAGGGGATTCATGTGATCATTAATAGATCATGAGAATTACATGAACCATTCAAGTGATGCCTTTAGGGTCACATGATTTGTATGACCTAGGTGCATAATCCCCATGAAGCCATGTTGCTCCTTTATTCCCTTTGTAAAGAAAATAATAACAATACTTATGGTAGTTCTCCAATCCTGAAATTTTCAATTATTATTTGGTAGTAATAAAAAAATTACACCCCTCATAAGTGGGGTTTGTATGGAAAAAGACTCGGTTATGATGAAAGTAAATTCCCACCTCAGTCCCTTGGACTTTCACTGGTCGGTGTTCTGAGCAGATTTTGGTCTTCCAAGATATTGTTTGCATTCTGTGTGGTTCCCTATAAATAGGGGAGAGGATCCATTCATTTCATTGGTTATTAGAACCTCAAGATTTCTCAATATTTCCACTCTCACATGATCACTTCGCAAGACCGATTCACATAACCCTTTCATGATAACTATTTGCATGACCCCATCAGGTGACTGACTTATCTTGAAGACTCGTGCAATAATCCATGAATTAATAAATGGTAATTTTTTCAGTCTATGTTGAATATCCTTGGTTGGTGGGATATCATGTTCACTTCTCATGTCTACCAGAAGGTTTCTTGATGATCACTTGATCTTTATATGATTCATGTGACCTTTATATGGTTACATGATCACAATTCTTAAAATAGATCATGAGTTCACAAGGTGTTACATAGGTCATGTGATCCATGAGACTTATAATTCATAATGAAATTGTGAATCCTTATATAGATTACATGATTCATGTGATTATTCCTAATCTACACACTTATTTTTGTAAGATTCATTTCCCATATGAAATATTATTTTTTCTATGTATAAATGGACTCTAGTTCATGAATGTATTCTAATAAAGTCTACCAGAGAGCCATGATTGCTGAGAATTTCAATTTCAACCCTCAGTACTGAGTATTATTGGAAAATGAGGTTCTTAAGGGGTTTATTTTGAAAAAACATCAAAAATAACCTCTATCACACATACTAGATTTATATGGATTCATCCTTATGGATGAAAATTTCATTACTTTTACTGAATACAATCTTCCATTCCACTGGCTATCATCCTCTCTTGTATGTATTCAAATGATTATTTTTTAGGAAATTTGGTTAATTGTGGAAATATTCCAAGGGATATCATATACATTGGATAATTACCCTCTAGGTCCAGATGGTCGTGATCTTTCTCATCAACCATTTTCTTAGAGCTACTCTAACATACTTGTCTCCTCTCTAGAAAACCCAAAAGGTGGTTGGATTTCAATGTGGTATTTGAGCCCTAGAAATAACTTCTCTAATGAATGGAAATGGAAATTCTAGGTTAGAAAAAGTTTATCAGGATTATCTGATCAGTTTCGTGTTATCTATATTTATGAGGCATCATGGATTTCTCAATTCATCATCTACCATCAATTGAAACTCCATATAGATATAATTAGTTACAGGTTTCCTGATACCAACTCTTTCCATCTGACCCATGGTAAGGTAGAGATCATCATATGGTATATTTATTATATGGGGGAATTCCACCTATTAGGGAGATGTACAATGAATTTCTTCCTGCTATGTATGTTTGTGATAACCCCAAACAAACTATAACTTGGCACGGGGTATTCTCACCATTGCAAAGTTGAATTTAAAGAAGGAGATGAAACTATGCTTGATCATTTATTTCAAGTATTAGATCCACATCATCCTTTATCATAGAGGGACTTATACAACTATCATATTTCATCATCAATTTCCTTCTTGAAATTTTCAAAATAGAACGGTCTTTTATTGGTCAATTTTGGATTATGGGGAGTATGACTCATGGGGATACCAGAGGTTTCCCCACATCTTTGTTTAGCAGGATATTTTTCCATGTTTTTAGATAGATGTATTTTCATAGTTGGGGACACATGCTTAGGAATTTGAGTTAGCACATTAGTGATGGAATCACAATTAGAAGAAGGGAAACCCTTCAGCATAGTTGTTCCAACCCTTAATCACCTTTATCAACTCCTTGGACATGTTTAATAGTATAATGTACCCTATCGGATCAGCAACCATTTTCAATTTTTATTTTTTTGGATAGGAGATCATTTTTGATGTTATAAGTATGTAAATACTACTAAAATTCCTCATTCCATATTCCATACCAGTTTTCTAAATGTTTATAGGTTTGAGGTGATGTCATTAGGAACTGATGAGGTTATTGATATATTGGTATGGCATGATAATTTCAATTTCATGCCATACCCAGCACCCATCATGTTGATTATTGATAATGTAAGTGGTTCCCTTTCCTATAGATTGTATAAATTCTTACTTTAGGGAAGGATTCTTAAAAATCATGAAGAAAAATAAATCATCTGGGATCCACATACCCCCTATTGGTTTGAATGTCAATTTTTCTTCACTCAAAGGGTTTCTCCCCTTCCCTTAGTTGGTGTGAAAATATAATGTCATCCGAGAATTATTCTAAAATTATGGATTATATTGGTGTGTAAAGATAAAAATGTTGAAATTGTTCTTCCACCTATATATGCCCATATCTACCTATTTCAGGGCTATTCTCAAGCTTGGGTGGATGCTTACCTGGTTGGAATACTAAATCTATTAGTTCTTCAAGTAGATAAGACTAATGAATTTTTGATTCCCTTGTATATGGCAGTGATAGAGTTGATTCAAGACTCAGGGGAGTCCCCAAGGAAACCCTCTCACTATAGTGAAATGTATCCCATTAAAAATACATGGTTTTTTGAGTAATTTGACCATTCGATTCCAGTGAAATATGATACACCATTTGGGGGATAAACACATGAGAATTATTCTCTTGATTCCTCATCATCAATTCGTCCAACCATTCCTTTGATAGACCTGATACTTGAATACATGAAATTATCCATTATTATTTCCAATGTTCCTCCCAAAGAATTATCAAGAGATGGATATCATGAAGAATAATTTTGTAGTGAATCCATTCCCTGATTACCAAGACTCCTTTTGAGAAGATTCATAACCAATATAAATGTATTCTCTATATCATTCACGATTTGGGTTCCATTGGATTTGATTTTAAGAAATTTTATAATATCATGATATATATTTTCTGGGATCAACAACATTTTTATAGAAACTATAGGGACTTGAGTGGTTTAGATAATAGTATTTCACTAGTTGAATTAATAAGGGAATATTTATAGGTTAAAAATTCTCTTAGTTGCATGATCAGATAGATGAGTTGACTGCAAGGATAGCAGAATAAGAAGAGATCATAGCTCGTGAGAGGTCACACATTTTGATGCCATCATCTTTATTAAAAATCACTCAAAATATAGGTGAATATCTATCCTCTTTTATTGATACTCTTCATCCTATATAAATGATGGAACAAGCTGATTAAACAAAAATTTCGCATTCTTTTGACACCTCCCTCCATACTTTAGATAATTTAAAAAAGTCATTCGACCATTTTTTATCATGATTTATCCATGAATTATTTTTTTAACCTTGGATAGATTCTATAATTTGTAGATTTGTCCCTCATTTTCACATTATCAATGAAAAAAATTCTGGTCTTTACATGTCATTGTCAGTATTTCTTTAATTCATCATGTAACTCACATTTTATTAATTCAATATTTTATAGATCATTGAATACATCAATAATTTTTATAATGCCAAGAAAATCCAAATTCCTGAATTTGAATGCTTGAATCATAAAAGGCATCTCTTGAGAATTTCCCATGAATAACTATTTACAAAAGAATCCTCACTGATGTATATACTCTAGTTATTCCAAGATTACCTTGTTCAAAAGAATAATTTGGTTAAACATGTCCTATAGAGAAAGTTATCTAATTTTTTTCCTAAGTTATTAGAATTAGAGAGAATATATTGATTTTTTCTAGGGACGGATAATGACCTCTATGAGTTTTGTACGTATTTTTTTATATTACCCTAACTTTTTTATAAGTTTCATAAGGGGAAAGATTATTGAGCATGTAATTGGATTTTTATTAGGATTCCACTAATGTATTTTCATCCTAACAAGTTTTGTGACTTTTACATTTCATGAGTGATCAATATTTCCTAGAACACACAAAGTGTGCATCCAGTGATCAGAGACTAGAATTTTTCCTAGGGTTCCTTTTACATGTTTTCAACCATGAGAGTATTGTGTATCTTTTTATTGGTTATTTAAGGTCTTGAAAACTATATTGTTGTATAGTTTAGTGTCTTCTATCTCATACCATTTGTTGTTTTAGTTTAGGGTCTTGTATCTTAGACTATCTATTGATGTAGTTTTGTGTCTTCTAGCTCAGACCATATGTTGATGTAGTTTTACAGTCTTCTAATTTGGACCATATATTATTGTATTTTAGGTTCTTCTAACTCATACCATTTTTTACTATAGTTTAGGGTCTTCTTGTTTAGACCATCTATTTTTGTATTTTGGGGCCTTATATCTTAAACCATCTATTATTGTGGTTTAGGGTCTTCTAGCTCAGACAATCTGTTTTTGGTTGTGAGTGATGGGTATTCAACAAGGGTTCAGGAACCCTACATCCTTCTTGGAAATTTAAAGAATTATTATCCATGAAGGGTTCTGATACCCTGCATTATTAACTGATATTTTGAAGAATGAATTTTCATGAAGAGTTTGGACACCCTACGTTCTTGCATAAATTATGAAGGATGGGTATCCATGATGGATTTTGACACCCTACATCCTTGCTGAGATCCAGTTTGATTTATGGTGGTGTAGTATTAAGAACAAAAAATCCACTTGGATGGTTATCATATGGGTTGTGTAAATAATGTGTCTAGGATTTCGAACCGATGAATATAGAATGGGGAAGACATTTTGGGAATGATTATAAAACACTCTAAGGTGTTGAGTTTTACTATGATGTCACTAAGTCTCACATGGATCATAGTTACTTTATTGTAAGAAGAAGACACCTTTATATGATTGGTCAAAGGACTATGTGAATGATCCTATAGGGTGTTCATGCATCATCAAGTATAGGGGTAACCACTCCTTTCCATGGGTCTTGAAATATTTGTGAAAATTCAAAAAAATTGATGATAGAGTGGGATATGGAGAATAAAGGTATCAAAGAAGGGTTTTATCACCCTAGGGAAGTTTAGTTTGGAAGGACCCCGGAACACCCTGAGAGGGGAGGGGTGAATTAGGGAATCAACTTTTTATTTTAAACTAATGGATCTTATTACCACATTGGTAAGAACCTGTTAAAACTTTCTGATGAGACAATGTAGGAAACAAACAATCACATGCAATGAAATGATGCATCAATTTTACTTAGTTCACCACTAAGGGATTTTTCCAAGGATCAAACACCAATAGGTTGTCATTCATACCAAATTCCACTAATATTCACTAGTTGTGGAGTATAAAAGTTTAGCATGGCCACTATGTGTAAGGCACACTTACTTTACAAGGTTTTAAATATAGCACATTGCATCCCTCATATCACATTCATTGAGTCCCCCATCCTCATTGCGTTGGGAAGAATTTGAACTCAGTTTATCGACTTGAAGGCTACTTCAATGGATTTTCATTAAATCATGCATCCTCAACTGTAGAGAGATACTCTGTTGAAGTCATTTTCTTCCTTGTGGGTGTAATCTTTTATTTTGTGTATTGTTCATTCACAAACTTTTCCTCCACGTACTGGCCTTCTTTCTCCATGTACTAAACTACTTTGCATACCACCTCTATGAACCATCCCTATAAAATGACATCTACATACTTCTTTCATGAACCACCTTCACATACTGCCTTTGTAGATCACCTTTCGCGAAATGCCCATACTCCGCGTACTACAAGTGCTCTGCGTACTGCCCTACTGCACGTATTATCCTGCTTTTTCCACACACTGCAAGTTCTCTATGGACCAAGTTCTTCCGATAAATATTTTCTCCCTTGAATTTTTTTGGAATTCAACGAATTCCTTTCAGATTTTTATTTAATATCTTTTTGAGGTTTTCTTCCCGCAAACATCTCTATACTTCACCGAAATCCTATGGGTTTTATTTTAATCTTAGTATCATCCTCTAATGAAGTTATTAGTGCTCATTATATAAGAAAATAGATCTTCATAATCCTCTAAACTAAGATTTTCCAAATCTTCAATATGGCATTGCCTTTTCCGTATATCGTGCATCTATTGCGAACCATATCCCTATGTGGTCTGTATACCGCCATTCTCCCTACGCGGCGTCACAAATCACCATCTTGTTTATGAAAACAACACCCTTCATAGATTCTAAAAAATCAACCTTGTTTTCATGAATAATACACCATCCCGTGAACTTTTTTCCTCCCACAAACTACAATATTCGACATGAACCGCAAACCTTCACCGTGAACCATTTTCCATTCTGCGAACCATTTTTGTATGGTCTGCGTAGTGCCCTTAATCATACACAAACCATTCCTGATACATGGTATGAGGTTTATGTCTCATGCTACATGTTCCCTTCCTTTTCTTATTTCCTTCTCCATTCTACATCTCATTCACTCCTATGTAGAAATACTTCCTTTTCCAAAAACAAACTCCTGATTTTGAGGCCCAAAAATTTCGAAAACACTGGGAAATTGTGCCAACTTCAATACTACTTTCATTCCCAATTGTAAGACCACATTCCTTGAAAACTCATTGATCAAACCAATGTAAATTGACAACAAACACAAACCATACTCCATTTATAGAAAATAATAACCTTTGTTCCAACAATATTCCCCTTTGGGTTTGTTGGTAATCTGTAGATAAATTAAATGAAGCACCAGCCAAAAACTAATACATGAGAAACAACTCAGCTAACTCTCTAAGTCTATGTAAGCAATTCTCGGTGTAGAAAAAAAGATTGGAAGCATGAATTGGGTTCTCTTGATACCAAAATCTTATTTTTTTCTACATTCTCATTATCTCCAAACCTTTTCCTCTTTATAACTCATCATCCTCTCCCATTGTAACATTTTTTAATTCTTCTTTATTTAAACTATAAAACAAAAAAAATTGAATTTCTCTATTCTCCCCCATTGGAAATAAACCCAAAAAATCACATTTTTCACTTGTAGAGCTTAAAGAACACTCCCCTTGGGTTGTATCTCCCCCATAAACCTATAATAATTTAGAAAATAGATTAAAATAGTTAGCACAACTAGGGAGAGGGTAATATTTGTAACCTCCTCATGCACGGGGAGGTGGCTAAACACTAAGGTTCAACTAATGCTTCTCTAACACATGTGATGATAATGGATTAGTCAATATGTCAGCCACTTTATCATGAGTTCCAACATGATCAATTTTAATCATTCCTTATTCCACTTTTTCCTTGATAAAGTGATATCTAATTTCAATGTGTTTCATATGAGAATACTGAATAGTATTATTTGTAATATCAATTGCACTCTTATTATCATAGTGAATCAACATTGGTTGTTTCACCTCATCACCAATATCAGTCAGTTGTTTCTTCATCCACAGTAGCTGAGTGCAAGCCTTTGTAGTGGAGATATACTTAACTTTAGTAGTACTAAGATAAGTACTTTTCTATTTCTTACACAACTAACCCACACATTTCTTTCCAATAAAGAATGATCCACCACTTATGGACTTTATATCAACAACATCTTCATCCCATTCAGCATCAGAAAATATTTATAGTTCATTATCTCTTCATGCAGCAAAGTATAATCCATAATTATGAGTTTCTTAAATTTACCTCATGATTCTTTTCACTGCTGTCATATGTTCTTCTTTTGGATTAATTTGAAAGTATGATGCTAAGAATTTAGAAAAGTTAATATTTATCCGTGTTGCAGTTAAGTACAATAAGATTCCAATGATTCTTCTGTACAGTGTGTAATTTACAAAAGTCTTATCCTTGTACTTTTCAAGTTTAGTTCCAACTGAAATCAGAGTCGACATTGGTTTGGATTCATGTATATTGAATTTCATCAGAAACTCTCTTGCATACTTTTCCTGAGAAATGAAAGTGTAGTATTTCCTCTAAATCACTTTCATCCCCAAGAAGTATGTGATTTCACCAATCATGTACATTTCAAATTCTGATTTCATATGATTGGAAAATTCATCCACTAATCCATGTCTACTTTCTCCAAATATAATATCATCTACGTACACCAGAACCATGAACTGATCTTTCTGATAATTCTTCACATAAATATTGTGATCCAATCCTCCTATTTTAAATTCTATCTTCTACAGATAAGAATCCAGTTGAGAGTACCATGCATGTGGTACCTATTTCAGACCATATAGAGTCTTCTTTAATCTGCAAACCTTCATTTCATCATTACTAATAAGAAAACCCATTGGTTTTTCTATGTAGACTTCTTCTTCAATAACACCATTTAAGAAAGTTTTTTTGACATCTATTTGATACACTTTGTATCCTCTTTGAATTTTCATTGAAAGAAACAGTCTGATTGACTCTAGAATAGCCACCGGAGAAAATGTTTCTTCAACATCAACACCTTCAATATATGAATATCATTTATACACTAGAAATTATTTATTTCTGATCACATTTCCTTGCTCATCAAATTTATTTTTGAAAATCCACTTCGTACCAATCACATTGTGGTTTTTGGGTCTCTTAAATAGGTCCCATGTTCGATTCTTATCGATCTGATCCAACTCTTAATTCATGGATTTAACCCATGATTCATCCTTTGTAGCTTCTTCAAATGAGGATGGTTACACAACTGATAGGAATACAAATTTTTCATTATTACTCATTATCCTTGTCTGTGTGGGAGATTTCTAATCCCTAATAATGTTAGATTGATCAATTTTTGCTCCTTTATTTCTCCTATGTGGTTCAGGAGAATTTTCTTCAACCATGGTTTCCTCATTTGATTCTTCTTCTAAGTCAACATCATGATATTATTATTGAGTGTTTTTTATTCCTTCCTCTACTTCTATATTTGGATCTATTCCATGTTCACATTCTTCCTCATCTTCTATCACATAAGCAGAAGAATTTCTTGAGTCATTTGTGATCTTATCTTCAATGATCTTCACATCATTGATTTCCACAATTTTTCTAAGACATTTATTGAAACGTTTTTAGGATTTTTTATTCATAGAATATCTAAGGAATATTCCTCCATCTGTAGTATCACCATACTTTCCTTGATTTCCTTCATTGTTTTGGATAAAACATTTACTTCCTAAAACATGAAAATAATTCAATGAGTTCTTCCTTCCATTCCATAACTCATAGGGTGTATTGGTTTACCCCATATAAACACCTGTTCAGTTTTGAATATAAATTATAGCTTGAACATCTTCTTTCCAGTAATGGTGAGAGATATGACTCTCAAACAACATAGTTCTATCCATACTATTCACCCGTCAATTTTAGTGCTCAATAAATCCATTTTACTATGGGGTTCTCAAAAAATACACCTAATGTTGTATTCCATGTTTCTCTAAGTAATTTTAAAATTCAATGGATGTCGAATCCCCTCCATTGTTAGACTACAGAACTTTGATTGTCTGTCCAGTATCATTCTCAGCTAGTCAGTGATAAGTTTTCATACAATCAATCACTTTTTTTCTTATGTATAACCATAAAACAATACATTATACTATAATCATCAATGAAAAGGATGAAGTACCTTTTTTCATATATTCCAGAAACATTTATCAGACTATATACATCTGTATGAATGAGATCAAGAAGATTTGATGCTCTTTTCTTTTTTTGGATGATATAAACTGCACACCAACTTTCCTCACATGAAATCATCACAAGTCTTCTCCTGTTCACACTTCAGATTTGGGATATCGATGAAAATATTTAGTTTAGATATCTTTTCTATATCTTTTTATTGATGTGACCCAATATTCGATTCCACAAGTTGTTCTCCTCATCAAATTTCATGAAACAAATGTTCTCTTTACTATCAACCTAAAATAAGTTTTCATTTTTTTTACATCCCTTCATGAGAGAATTCCTTGTTCTTCCTTTTATAGTGAACCCCTTTTGATTGAATGTCACCATAAGTCATGAGTCACATAGTTGGATCACACTCAGGAGATTGTGATGAAACCCACCCACATAAATAACTTCGGTCTTCTTTAGCTCACCATTGGCTAGTTTAGTGCTCCCACTACCTTTGATCTTCAAAACACCATCATTACCAAATATCACTTTTCTATTGACCTTTTTCTTAATATTTACTAATAGGTCTGAATTTCCCATTATATGGGATGATCATCCACTATCAAGAATCCAAGTGATTCTATTCTTGGTAGATTTAAGAGATACTTCTTCAAGGTTGTATTTTTCAATTTTTTTCTTTTCCTTCCATGAAATATTAGATTAAGTGAAGGATAAATATGGCCTTTCAAATATCTCTTCCATGTGAGTAGGTTATTCATACTCATATTCTTCTTTTAGTAGAGAAAACATATTTGTAAGATAAACACTATTTGGTTAGCAAGTATTCACTTGTCTTTGGGTTTTGTATGAAATGTTCCTACCATTACTTTGCCTACAATCAACATCTTTATGAAAAAATTTAGAATAATTTAAAAAAAATATCCATAAAAATTGTTTCTTCTATAAGAATTAGTATATGAATTCATTATAATTTTTTAACTTCCTTTCTCTTACCCATTTAAATAGATCCTTTCTTCTTCACAATATGACATGGTATGGCCCAGGTAGCCACAGATTCAACATTTCATAAGTGTAAATGTCTTATCACTTCTATTCCCCATCATGTCAACGTCTTTAGAGTGATAATTGATTTTATATCATCTTGAGAAACTTGAAGATAGTTTTCATTCCTCCTTTCAGTCTGATTTGAGACTTTGTTTGTTTGAACTTTTGGTGTCTTTATGATATGTCTGACCTTTAGCTTGCATTTATTTTGGCCCATTTTACTACCAGCATTCGACGTTTCAGAATCACAACCAATTCATATGTTTCTCATGCATGAGGGTATCTGATCATTCAAAACCTTTTCAACTCCGTCAAAACCATTCTTAACTCTCTCTAAAAGATCAGCATCTGAGAATTTTCCAAATTTAATTTTATTCTTTGTTTATTTTGGGATTGGTTCGCTTTAAAATTCACTTCGAAGAGTAACAAATTCATCTTCAAGTCCCTCAATATTTTTGGACTTCTCCTCTAGTCATAATGTAAGGAAATTAATGACCTTTTCCTATTCTTCAATTATGAGCTTAAGTTAAACTATATCTTCTGAGATTTCAGAATTTGTTGAATTTTCCTTAAAAATATCCTCAAGTCAATCAATTTCAGCATCCAGTATATCAACATATTCCGACGACTCTTCCATAATTTCTTTCTAATTTTTTCATCTCTTTCATTGATTATCAAGATTTATAAAAACATCCTTAAGTTGAAAATTGAGATCAATATCAGTGATCAATTGATTATCTCTACCTTTATCTCCTGATGGTTCTTATTTTTCAATGGTATACATCATTGATGTGTGGGCTCAAGATTTAAATTCTGGTTCTTCTTCCTTAAATAATTCACTATCATTATCTTCTTTTTCATAGACAAAAACCTTTCTCTATATTTTCTTACTATACTTGAAGTTTACCTTTTTGAAAAAACTTTTTTGAGGCTTCTATATGTCTCAAGCATCACTTTCTTCATCATCAAACTTTCTTATGAATCTAGAGGAAATCTTCCCAACTCTGCCACAATGAAAACAAGACAGAGGTAACTTTCCTTCAAATTTCCCATTTTTGTTCTTGAATTTCATGGTAATGAGAGAAATAATTTCTTTTTCCTAATTATCTTCATCAATACTATATCCTAAAATTTCAATTTTTTCCATGGATTTGAATTATATTTCCATGATTACTCGATTTTTTTTATCTTCTAGTTTGACTCTCATCTCATATGCCATCAGGCTGCTCAACGGATCATCTAAAAAAGTTTGGAAAGATCCATTTCATCAAGGGCTGACACCTTTTCATTGTAAAGAGGTGGAATTATTCTCAATATTTTCTTTACAATATCAATGTCTTTTATTTTTTCACCAAGTCCTCATAATACTCAAAAAAAATTACTAATTCGATTGAAAAAGGTATATGCATTTTCATCAGGATGCATCTTCAGATCATCAAACCCATTGTGAAAAACTTTTAGTTTCTCCTCCTTCACTTTGTTTCCACCTTCATAAATATTATTTATTTTTTCCCACATAAACTTTTTTGATGTAAACCTCATCAAATTTAGATATATCTGATCATAAAGAGCTATAGTGAGGGAATTTTATGCTTTGGTATCTACATCAATAATTTTTCTATTTGTACCAGTCATAGAAATCCCAATTGGATCGATGAAATTTATTCCTTGTGTAATGGAAAACATGACTTCCATTCTAAGAGATCTTATATGAGAACTCATTCTATTCTTCTATATCTAAAAGTTTATCCCTTCAAATAGGGGTTGTCCCCTAACATTTACTATATTATCCATTGTATAAATGAAGGGAAGAATTAACACCAGCAACCTTTACCCTCTGATACCACTTGAAGGACCCTAGAACACCCTGAGAGGGGATGGGTAAATCAGGGTGTCAACTTCTTATTTTAAATTGATGGATATTGTTCCCACTTTGGTAGGAACCTGTTAAATCTGTATGATGAGAAAATACAGAAAACAAACAATCACATGTAATAATAATACAGAGTAATTTTACTTGGTTCACCACTAAGGGCTAAATCCAAGGAGAATAGGTTGACTGGTTTTCAGTTGTACCAAAGTCCACTAATCTATACTAGTTATGGAGTACAAAATTTTAGCATAGCCACTTTGTGTTAGGTTCACTGCCATTACAAGGTTTTAAGGATAGCACATTGTGTCTTTTAGATCACTTATATTGACCCCCACCCTACTCACTACATTGGGAAGAATATGAACTCAGATTATTGACTTGATGGTCACTTCAATGGATTGGCATTAAATCATGCATCTTCACCTATAGATAGATGATCTATTGAATTCCTGTTTTTTCCTGTGTATGTAATCTATTGTTCTGTGTATTGATCAGTCACAAACTTTTCCTCTGAGAACTAGCCTTCTTTCTCCTCATACCGTGCTACTACACATACTGCCTCCGTGAACTGTCATTGACAAATCACATACGTGTACTTCTTCCATGAACTGCCTTCACGTACTGCCTTTACATATCACCTTTTGCAAACTGCCCCTACTCCACATACCATGAGTGCTCTTCATACTTCCCTGTTATGCATACTATCCTATTTTCTTTGCATACTGCAAGTGCTCCATGGACCAAGTTCTTCCTCCACGTACCATCTCCCATGAACTTCTCTAGACTTCACCAAACTCTTTTCAGGTTTTTAATTAAAGTATTTATAAGGTTTTATTCCCACGAACAGCTCTATACTTCACCAAAATACTCCTAGTTTTCTTTTAACTCATTATCATCCTATAATGAAGGTATTAGTGATTCTTATGTAGAAAAATAGATCCACATAATCCGCTAAACCGAGATTTAACAAATCTCTAATATGGCACCACCTTTTCCGTGTACTGTGAATCTCCCGCGAAACATATCCCTACATGGTCTATGTACCACCATTATCCCTATGTGGGGACACAAATCACCATATCATTTTTGAAAACAACACCATTCCCAGCTTCTCAAAACCCCACATTGTCTTCACAAATGACACACAATCTCATTAACTTTTTACCTCCTGTTAACTAAAAGACTCTATGTAAACCAGAATCCTTCACTGTAGACCATTTTCTATTCTGTGCACCATTTTCATCTGGTCCACGTAGTTCCCTTCATCATCCACGTACCATTCCTGGTATATGGTACGTGGTTCATGTCTCATGCTACGTGGTTCCATTTCTTTTCTAATTTCCATTTCCATTTTTCATCTCATTCAATCCTATGTATAAATCCTTCCTTTTCCAAAAACAAACTCCTGATTTTGAGGCCCAAAATAATAATACCACATTCCTTGAAAACTCCTTGATCAACCCAATGTGGATTGACAACAAACACAAACTATACTCCATTTCCAAAAAATAATATACTTGGTTAAAACAAGTTTATGGTTGGGAATATCAATCCCAACATCACATGGTGTCGATTCATGTGATAAGGGGAACCAAAAGGTTCAAGAATGGAGTACCACATTCCTTCTTTGAGTATGGGTACAATAAACAGTGACGTAACATCGAGGATGTCGAATCCACTTAAATAGTCTAGTTATAGGGGTTTTAAATCATGGTCTATGAATATCTATGTCAACTAAAAATGAGGTATAGAAGATATAGTTCAACCATAATTAATTATGGAAACTAGTATCACACGCATCTGGGACAATAGCTCATGGATATAAGGGGGACCCTTCCTCTAGGACTAAAACAACCACTAGGTGAAAGCTTCAAGGAATTGAATTATTCACCAATGAATCCTAGTGGGGCCCCATTAGAGTAATTAGTCCCTATTAATAATACACTATAAATAAGAACCAAGATAAGTAACTCAAGTCCATGGGATTCTAGGATAAGTGTATCAACTCAAGGAATTTGTGATTGTCATCTTAGACTTTGAAAATATGAATGTGATTTGTGGAAAATGTAATATTAAAGAAGGTTTTGGGAACCAAAAAGTTGTGTTGATACCTATTGAACACTTTATCATGGAAAAGAGATGTGACAAATCATTATTCTAACTTTTTCCTATACCAAGGGGTCTAGCAAGCATGGATCTAATTTTACTAGGGAAACCAAATGGGCCCTATGAGATTTATATAATTGTTTATTTATTATCTAAATTTTTCATAAACTCTAAATATGAAGAGTTTAGTTATAGTAGAGATGATTTTTTCTTAGAACGCCATTTATAGGTTTTTATCCATACAAAAATCATGTCTATTTCATTTGAAGTTTATGGTCATGCGATTTGGATAATCAAATGAAAAATTTTAAGTTTATACAGATTTAACCAAAGTTAATATAGTTTAAGGTCATGTATCACATGGACCAAATATGAGGGGACTGTTACAAAGCATCCTAATTAGGATTCCCAAGGTCATAAATACTCTAGAACCTTCCCAAGAAGAAGATGAGAATATTGTAAATCGTGGATCAAGGTTCACAGATCATGAATGATGATATGTACAATCATACTGAGAAGGATCATAAATAAATGTATTGTTATGAGATCCACTGTGATGATTAGGGATTATAATGATCAAAATAAATTATTTAAAGTTAAATACACATCTATTTTATGGTTGGGATCTCACATATAGGAGCTAAGGGAAGACATTCATATTCAAGAAAAGTGTCCCTTGAAGTCAAGTGTCCTTTCCCAAGGCCCATGGAAGGTTTATGGAAATTTAATACACTCAATACATGAAGTGTGGTTTATATATTGAGGTTCTTTAAAAGACGATGAAGGCACCCTGAACTTTGATTGACCAGGGTTTGGCTCTTATGGTCCTTTGATAAGGAGTGATAATGGATTATGGTATATATATTTTAGTTTCATGCAGTGGGTATTCATCTATTATGCATTTCAATTTCATAAGATAAGGATGTATTCCTTGAAGTTTAATGTCATGTGGTGAGGATATAGGAACTGATGTAAAATTGTTCAAGATATCCTTAAAGATACTTTTCACTGGTTGGTGGTGTCTAGATATGATAGGCATCTTTTATCCTTGAATAGGATTAGTGGTGGGTATCCATATGTTAGAGCCTTTCATATACAGATCTATATAATTCTGAAGTAAAACATATAGACAATTGATTCATAAATAGGCTGAGTCATTATAAATAACTCAGTTAACCTTAAGTAGTTTAAGGTCCTTCAAGGTATACCATATGTCATATAGTTTAATGTTGTGTGATTAGGATGTTGTCGTGTGATTTAACATCATGTGACTAGGATGTTGTTGTACATTTTAATTTCATGTGACTAAGAAATATCACATAGACATTTAACTAAGAAATATCACATAGAGGAATGAATAACTCTGAGAAATTGGGTCTTCACATTAGATTTATAGCATATGATGAAGGGGTACAAGAACATGATATTATAATCTTACTTTAAAAATGGGTATGATGCACATATGTGTAATATGGAGGGTATATGAATCCACATGACTAGTTGGTTTAAATAAAGTTTAAATCATAACCCAAAAATATGGAGGTGGAAACCATTGGGTAAAGGTTAAACATTGATAATGTTGGAAGCCCGTATTCTATGAATTTGGGACAATAAGTCCTAGATTTAAGGGGGTCTCTTTTGGGTCTAAAATTCCCATTATGCACAAGCTATGAGGCATTTCATTATTCACTAGTGAATCATAATGGTTCCCCTTTGAATTAACCAGTACATGTTTACCAGTTTTCTATAGGGAAGAACCAAGAGTAGGGGTTCCTAGGGTTTATGGGGTTCCAAGAGAAGAATATAAAATCAATGAATTGTTTGGTATCAAATCAAGTATCGAATATATGAATTTGGTTCATGTAGAACATAATATTAAATGAATTTTTAAGAACCCTAAAGGTTACACCAACATGTATTAAACACATTTTTAGGTGAAGGGGTAAAACATATGATTCTTGAATATATAACCATCATAGGGGATGACTTGTTCAACATAAAGACCCCTTTTCTAGAAATTTAATATCATGTGACAAGGATTTTGTCATGCAGTTTAACGTCATGTATCTAGGACATGGTTCCTTGTCCTTGGATAGAATGCACCTCAATTTCACTGGTCAAGGTATCTTTATAGGTTCCCTAATCTCACATTAGTCATGATCGGTGTGATAAAAAAGTTTTAATTTGACAGTTGATTAAGTCATGAAAGGGTTCATGAGAGGGAACATGCAGGGGTATTTACATTTTCTTATGATATGGAATACCCAAAAAAATTGTTTCTCAATGAGGGGAATAGCTAAAAGTGGTGATAATTCATGGTTTAGCATGAAAATTGTAGATCCAGGTTTCAATACATATATCATAGTATGGAAATAAATACACATGAAGTTATTTTAAAGAGATATTTCTATAAATATATGGCTCATGTGTGGGTAAGAGGCATTTTATCATCGTATCGTGACTAGACCCAGGATTGGAAACTCGAATGTCGCTAAATATCCTATGGTAATAAGAATAAATTCACATGTAGTTATTATAAATAAATTCTTCACACTACTCAGGTTTTCATGGGGGGAGAGTTTATTTTTATCATATTTTAGTTGGTCCTAAGATTTGGGATCTGGGAATCACTATATATCCTATGATAATAGGAATCAAGACACATGTAGTTCTGAGAAAGTTCCCTGCATAGGTCTACCCCATATATAAAAATGGGGAATTTTTATATATGATTTGGATAAGACCTTATTTTTTATTTAGGAATCACTACATATCCAGTGGTAATCAGAAATCTTGCCACACATAGTCATTGAATGGAAAATTCCCTACGTAATTTTGGTCCATACGTAGGGAGGGAAATTTTTCCATTTTTATTATGGTTAGACCCATGATTTGGGATCTAGGCATTACTGTGTATCTTTTTTTTAATTATAATCAAGACATACATAGTTGTGTATTGAAAAATTACCTACACAAGTCTGACCCATACATCGGGAGGGGGTATTGTTTCCATTTATATTGTGATTGGATCTAGAATTTCAAACTCGGGTGTCACTATGTATCCTTTAGTAATATGAATAAAGCCACATGTAGTTCTTTAATGGAAAATTTCCTGATCGGGTTTGACCCATATGCATGGAGTGGGACATTTTTCCCTTTTTATTATGTCTTGACCTGATATTGGAGATCCATGCATCACTACATATCATGTGTAAATAGGAATTAAGCCACATGTAGTTCTTGTATATAAATTCCCTATGCATGTATAACCCATAAGGAGGGAGGTTAGATATTTTTATATTGTGTTTGGACTTGATATTTGATATTTGGGTGCCACTACATATCCAATGGTAATAGGAATCAATCCATGAATGGTTCTTGAAATGGAAAATTCTCTATGCAGGTCTAACCCATAAGAAGAGAGGGGGAATTGTTTCCATTTATATTGCAGTTAGACCTAGTATTGGGCACCTAGACATCACTATATATCATGTGGGAATATGAATCAATCTGCGTGTAGTTATTGAATGAAAAATTCCCTACATGAGTCTGATCCATATGCATGGAGGGGGCATTTTTTCCTTTTTATTGTAGTTGGACCCAAGATTTAGCATCTGGGTGTCACTATGTATCTTTTGTAAACATGAATCAAGCAACACATAGTTATTATATTAAAATTCCCCATGTGAATCTAATTCACAAATAGGTAAGGGGTTACTTCATTTTTTTTCTCACGGATCTAGCTCATGTGCAATGATTTGTTTGTGGAGTAATGTCCTCTATGACATTTAACATCATGCATTAAGGATGTATTCCATATAGTTTAACTCCATATGTTAAGGAAATATTCCATTTAGTTTATTTTCATGAAGTAAGGATGTCTTCCATGTAGTTTAATTTCATGTGGTGAGGATGTCTTCCTTAAATTTTAATTTCATACAATAAATATGTCTTCTGTAAAGTTTATAATTATATGGTAAGGACATCTTCTATAAAGTTTAATTTCATTAAATAAGAATGTATTCCATTAATTTTAACATCATACAGTAGGGATGTATTCTGTAAAATTTAACATCATGCAGTAAGGATGTCTTCCATGTAGTTTAACATAAAGAGTTAAGGATGTATTCTGTGTAGTTTAACATCATGCTGTAAGGAATTATTGCATGAAATTTAACATCATGAGTTAAGGAAATATTTCATGAAGTTTAAAATTATATGGTAAATAAATCTTCTTTATGGTTTAATTTCATGTGGTAAGGATGTATTCTATACAGTTTAACATCATGTGGTAAGGATATCTTTCGTGTAGTTAAACATCATGTAGTAAGGATGTAATATGATATGTAATTTAAATTCTTTCTATTAGGAATTTTAATGCTTGATGGTAGCTATGAAAATTACTTCTTGAGAAACCTTTCATTGGTGGGGGTAATTACAAGTTCCTCTTCTATTCTGTCCAATGAGTAAGCTCCATTGGAATAGACCTTATCTATGATGTAAGTCCCTTCCCACTTGGTTCTATATTTAGAGGTTTCATTCATTGTATCATTGGGGTTATAAAAACCAATACCAATTATCCTTAAAGGAATAAGTGGAGGATAACTTTTTTATTTAAGGCTCGTATAATTCAGTTCTGATGAACTTTGAGGTTTTGTAGTGTATGCAACCTTTTCTTATCAATCTGTCCCAACTAATCTAGTCACTTTTATGATTTCTCATCATTTGAGATTTTTACAAATATATCAATTCAGAGTAAGGGAAAATATACTTCTATGGGAAATAGAACTTTGGTTCCATAAACTAAAAACTATGGATTCACTTCTGTAGTAGTGAGCATGGTGGTACAGTAGGCCCATCAAGCATGAAAGAGATTGTCTGGCCAAGACTTCATGTCTTTATACACCATTTAATAGAGTATATTTTATAGTATTATTGAAGTCCTCCATCTATGAATTTTCTATTGCATGATATCTGTAATAATGGAAGGACTCGATGTTGTATTCCTGGTAAAATTTCTTCAACTCAGAAGGAAAGTAGTTGGTGTCTTTGTCTATCAGTATCACGTGAGGGACACTAAATCTGGGGATGATATTAGACTTCATGAAGTTGATGATATTATTTTCCCCAACTTACTTGAAGGGTGTTTCCTTATCCCATTTGGAAAATAAATCAATAGTAGTAAGGATTTACTTAAACTTATTAGTTATATTTGGGGGATATGGCTCCACAACTTCCATTCCCTATAAAGAAAATGGCCAGAAATACTTATCTATATGTAGAAACTCAAGGGTTTAATGGATGAATATTGTATGAATCTAAAAAGTATGACCTTTACTAGTGAATTCCATGAAGTTTTTCATCATTATTTTCTAATTGTAACCAAGACTCCTAATTTGGTGGTGGAGTCTAGTTCTAGATTGTTGATCGCCATAAGATACTACATGAACTTCTTCCATAGTGGCATAAATATATCCTTTTAAAATACATATGAGGAGGACTCCATCAAAGCCTTTTTTATAGAGGTATTTCTTCTCATTTGGATAATCCTAAAGGTCAAAGTTCATTGGTTAGCATCAAATATATTCCCTTTTGGCTCAATTTGATGGGAGGGTCCCATTTTGGAGGTAATTTATTATGGGATCCATCCATCTAGGGGTAGATATTAGATCATCATGCTATGGGGAAGTATTGACCTAATTTATTTCTTCTATGTTAAAAATGGAGATTGATAAGACAACACTTCAGTGTGTGATGTAGAAAACCACTTCATCCTGATCGGGATCGACCAATATGGTGGTTGCATTAGCTAGTGATTTGGCATGAGCATTTTTGGATCAAGGGGCGTGATGTAATGTTGTTTTAAATGGGAATTCTTTCATAAATCCTCTGAAATAATCTATGAGAGGTGATAATTATTCCTTCTTGATAGTATATTCATATTTGATCTATTTTTTTACTTCTTAGAGTCCCCTTTGATATTAAAGTAGGATATATACAGCTATAGGACAAGCTCCAAGTCAGAAATGAGGGCTTGGTATTCTTCCTCATTATTAGTGAAACCTTCGAGTAGTGAGAAAGAGTAGGTACAAATTACTTTTTTCATAGAAACAAAAAAAAATCCCTAGACCATCCCAACTGAGCTTCATGTACTCTATCCTCTTTCCAATAGTACTTCAGGAGGCTCCATCAAAATAAATCTCCCATGTTCAGTGAGTCTCATGGGTATATAAAAATTATTCTTCTAGAAGTTTTGTGTTTACTAGTGTGATTTCTAGGGAAAGATGTTCCAAAAGGAAATAAATCAATGGTTTCCCTATAACTAACTTTTGTTACACAAATTAGATTTCATGTTGTTGTAGGATAACTACCCATTGGTCCAAACACCCAGTCAACATAGGGTGTCCAAGGTTTATCTGAGCAGTTCAATATGAGACACCAAGTGAACTTCATGATGCTACAAGTAATGTGTCATGTTTTTCACTACAAATATGAGTGTGAGTAAATTATTATCAATATCTTAATACCAGGTCTCATTACCTAGCATTGTTCGATTGAGATAATATAGTATTGTTATTTCTTGCATCATTTTTATATGCAAGTAAGGCACAAAGTAATCATTCCATGGTAGCCACATATAAGAAAAGTGGATTTACTTTAACTAAATACATCAAGGATAGTGGATGCAGTATGAACTTATTAAGATTCTTGAAAGCTTCATGGTAGTCCTCATCACATAGATAGGTGACTCACTACTTCATTATCTTAGTAAAGGAGAGATATTTTTCATCTAGTATGGATATGAAAATTCAAATATAAGTGAGGTTCCCCTGGATCCCCATCAATTCATTAAGATTCTGAGGGGTGGAATTTCTATTATTGCACTAGTATTTTTTGGATTGACCTAAATGTTGTGGTAGTGTACCATAATGACAAGGAATTTCCCTAACGTTACTCTGAAAGCACACTTCAGAGGATTTATCTTCAAATTGTGTTGTTATAACTTAGTAAATATTATTTTATGATTAGTTAGGTGATCACATTACTATAAATATTTAACTACTAGGTAATCAACATAACATTCTAATATTTTTTTCCAAGAAGGGTTTAAATATATGATGCATAGAGCATTGGTAAGTAGTTCCAATGTTACTTAACCCAAAGGGAATGACCTAGTAGCTAAATATCCTATGATCTACTCTGAAGGTATTGGCTTCCTTGTCATCAGGGGCCATATTTATCTAATTATACTATAAATAACCATCCATGAAGGTAATGGCTTGGAAGATAGTAGTTTCATTGATCAAAATTTTTGTGATCAGTAAAGGGAAATATCCTTTAATATAGTTTAAATTAAGTTTTATAAATTCAATGGAAATCTAGATATGCCTATTCTTTTTCTTGAAAGGGATGATGTTGTAAATCTATTTTTGGTACTAAACATCTTAGGGAAATTTGGATTCAATACATTTTTCAAATTCCAATTATACATTAGTAGTATGAGAAGAATTAATTCTCTTGGATGTCTATTTGAAACCTCAATGGTCATTAGTAAAGCTTAGGTGATGAGTAGACACATTGAGGTTATACCCAAGAATATCTATATAATTCTAAGTGAACATATATCGATACTACTTTATAAATAAAATTTACATCTCCTTCTCCTCAAGAGGCAAGCCAGGACTAATAAATATAGGTCATGGATCTTCTTTTATTCCCAAATTCAGATACTTAATCTCATATATGGTTATGGATACACCTTACTCACATATGGTAGGGTATTTCTTAAGGTCATATTATTCTTATTCCATATCTGTGTCCATAGAGGCATTTTTAGATATGGTGGGTAATCCAGGGGAATCTCTATCACTATCAATATTAGAGAATCCATGAGTATATACATTGAAATCCTAAACTACTAGAGTTTTTATAAAGGGATTATTGGGATGATTTTATGTTTTTTAAATGATATTGGGGGTAGCAAAGATATGTACATCCTAAGTTTCAAATAATTTATTAGGAGAATATTATATATCTTCTAATGGAAAAAGAAAATTATCAGGTCCTGATAGAGAATTAGTCTGACTGCCCCTTGATGAATCCATTTCAACTGATGTGATTGTTATCACATGGAAATGTTCTAGTGAAGTTTTTGGTTCGTGATATCTTGATGGTATTGAATCTTCTAACTCAATCAAGTTTATGGGAAACACATAGTTTTTGTCAAGCATGTTATAGGGATTTTCAAGGGTGGTCCCCAAGCCATTAAGAGTGGCAACCTGCATATCATCATCTGTCATTGGTTGTTTTCCTTACCAATTTCAGAAAAATTCCTTATCATATATAGCTTCTCAAGACCTTAAGGGGGAACTTTAACCATGTAGTATCCTAACCTTTCCATTGCAGGGTTATTTCAAGAATTTATAAAATGTTGAAGGTACCACTATTTGGATATGAAGCTAAGGTCTTCCAAGAAAGACATTATATGTCATGTATTACTGGATAAACATGAACTCATCATTATATGTGACATCCCCAAACTAATCCTTGATCTTGATCTTCCTGAGGGGAATTTTATTGCTCTTATCATACCCTTGAATGGTTACCTTCATTGATGATAAGTCCATATCTATCCCAAAGGTTGAAGGGTCCAGATCAGGATGAGGTTGATACCAAAACCATTTTCAACCAGATACCTTCATATGTTGACATTATAAATTTTTCTTGAAACATATTGGGGTCTGATATGTCCCCAGATGACATATTCCTGGTCATGTTCTATGAACTAGATGGTGGTATGACATTATGATGGAATATTCTCCAATTAGTAAACCTCAACTACATTGAATTATATCTCAAAAACTTATGGTCTCTAGAGGGACTCAATGAGTGCCTCTATGAGTTCGTTTAAAATATGGAGAGCAACAAGGATTGAGAGTTTGGCTCAGATAAATTCCAAAAATTTCATAATATCATATTTTTGTTCCAGAGTTATGTGCTTTCCAAGGTGGGTTTTCTCCCTATTTTTGTATCAAGAGCTAAGGTGTTTGAGGTGGATAGGTTTGGTTATTGAGTAGAGGTCTAGTGATCATTTGTCGAAAGTGGTGTAGGTTTCACCATCCTTCCCCTTTTTCTGAGATGATTAATAAATCACACCACCTCCATTTGTTTGTGTAAACTGATTGGGATTGAATGATCTTTGGAGGGCTCTGAGGCATCTCCATAATTTTTTTGGGATTTATAAATCACTCTCCTATGGGTACCAACTTCATATATGTATTTTTCATGGGTGTGACTAAAATATGGGTTTTAACCAAGCCCATGTCATCCCCTATATCCCCATCTTCTATATCCTCAAGAATAATGTGGTTATACTATTTAATAATTAGTGTTAAAGGACCTAAAATATTCACAAAAAGGAATATAATATGACATGGTAATGATGAAACCATTTATGCCTTACTACCCATATAACATTTGATAACTTTCTAGGATTTAACTTAAATTAAATGTAGCATGATAATATAAAAAAGAAAACGAAAAGTTTCTATTTTCGTGAAATTTAGAAATAAATCAATTAAAAATTCTTAAAAACATTAAGAAAGAAGATATTAATTAAATTAAATTTAAAAAAGTTAATACTGAACAATTGAAACTAAAATTTCACAAGATTTAACATCAGGGTTCTAATTAAAACTATTATAAAAGAAAAAAATTATTTATAATTACACTAAATAATATTTGTAAATCACTATAATTTTATAAAAAATATATTTGAATATCATTCTATCATAATTTTAAGAAATAGTTATTAGTATTTATTATTAATTTTGGAAAAAAACTATGATAATTTTTGGGGAATAACTTAAAAATTCACCAAAATATTTGAGACCCCTAATTTAACCATTGGAGAGATTTAACAATTCAGTAATCTTAAAGACACCCTCAAAAAGCTAAAAAATATCCCTTATTAACTATTAAATAAAAATCCACAAACAAAATAATTCCAATTATAAAACCACTATAAATCAAGAACCATGAAACTATAAGGAAATTTTATTTAAAGAACTCCTAAAATTCATCTAAAACCATAACAGCCTAAATTCCCAAACAAAACAACATAATAATATTCCAATTCCATCATAAAATTATAAAAATAATATTAAAAACATGAATTAATTATATTATAATCAAAATAATGGTAAACTAGTGGAAAAAATTAATTTATGCTTCCTTGGGATAAGAGAAAGTAAACCCTTGAAGATTTGGATTAATTCCACCATGATATAGTGGAATTCATCTATTATTTACAACTAAAGAAATATAAAATAGAGGATGAGGGTATAAAGAATAATAAGAGAATTAAATGAGGTATTTCCTTTGATTTTGAAATTAAAAACAACCCTTTAAATCCATTTATTGAAGAGGGTTGAAGGAGGGGATGAAGGGACCCAGTGAGAGTTGAGTGAGCGGCCCTAAAATGGATGAGGAGAAATGAAGTTTAAGTCCCCACTATTTATGGTTTAAAGGATTAATAAAAATACCGATTTTCTCTACCTTGAATGAATATTCAGCTTAATCCTACTGGATACCCATTATTGGGCCATCAGGTACCCAATGGAACCAACAGAATTACCCCATCTTTGCTCATATCACTAGGTACCCATTTCCTCCAATTAAGTACCCAGTTCCACCTATAATTATATAATGTTGGTGGTACTACTCTAAACCTACCTGAAATCTCTGAACTCCCAAAGAAACCTCAAAAAACACCCAAAACACCTAATATTTTCATCATCAAACATCAAAAATCAAGACCAAATCCCAAAAAAATAACATCAAACCTAAAATATAAATTCAAAAATACAAATGTCTCCATTATTAAATTCACATATTTCTCCAAAATTACACATTATTTAAATTCACAATGAAATGAATACTTTCACCCTTCCCACTATAAAAAATTTCTTCCCTAAAAATCCAAACTATCCCTTCATCCAAAATTCATGATGTCTTCAAATTCAAAAATCATTATAAATTCTACAATTTAACCCAAATGTACACCACAATCCCAAATTAAATTTTAAACCCAAAATATTTTCTTTTAATCAATTACTCCTAAATCAAACCCAAATCAAAAAAACAATGTGATTATAATTTTCATGAGTCATACCAACTATTTTCACAGTCACATGCATCACAAACACTTATCATATCCCCTATAAAAACACTCAAAACCATAAAATCACTAATACCACTATATTTTTAATACCCAAAGGAAACTAAATTTTTCCTATCTAATATCCTCAAAATAAATACAGTTTATCAATTCTAATCTTAGGTACTACCCACAATAAAAAAATTGAGTCTTACATAAACCCATCTTACCACTAAATTTTCATTTCTTTAAATTGTTCTTATGATAAAACAGTTCAATAGAAAACTAAATTTCATTTCAAAATTAAATATAAAACCCATTTCTTTAAAAAAAAAATGTTTTCCAAATATGCATATATTAAAAACCAACTTTGAGAAGACACTTTCCTATTTTTACTTTACAAAAGATATTTATTTTTCAAATAACAACTAATATTCAAAACCATTTCTCATTTAAAAGAAAATTTTATAAGATAATTTTTATTTATTTTGAAAATAAATAAATCATTTATATAACTAATCCTCTAAATGAACATAAATTCCATGAAAACTTATCAGGGTAACAACTGGATGCATGCTCAAAAACAAAATCTTCAAAAAAGTCTTGTAACATGTTTCTAGGAGAAAACATATAACATACTTAGGTATACAAATCAAAATAGTTTCTATAAAATGAATTAAATATAAAAATAATGAGATAATACTTATCAATGAACATAAATAGAAATATGTAACATACTCAGTGATAGAATTATATTAGGATATGACCAAAATGAGAGGGGGGAATTAGTGTGGGATAACTTATCACTAATCAAAAAAAAGTGCCCCATATTTACCTCTTAACTTATTTAATGAATAGATATCACACTCTTTCTCAACTTAGTTTTTCATGCATGTAAAATAGTAATAAGGTAAAATAATAAGAACGCCATAATTTGATAATGAGGTTCACCACCAATATGGATGACTACATCCTTGGTGTATGGTGGTTGTTTTCCCACTTACAAAAAGTTCTTATTTTATTATCAAGATGTAACTTAAGGAAGTGTGTATCCTTGGAACCATAATCTAGTCACTAACCAGGTATAATACAAGAACCAAATTATATCTCTTTGGATACAATATTTGTATTATAACTCCTTTAAGTAGATCAATGGTGATGATTTGTGTCACTCCAATATTTATAAATCAAAATAATTGACTCTATATCATTAATCAATGAGTTATCTCAAACATATAGTAATCAAGGTTTTCCTCTTATATTCTTCTTTTTAGTGTGAAAATATAATATCATTCACAATATCACTAGACCACTCCTTAGTTTTGACACGTAGAATATAAAGGTTGGATGAAATGTCATCTCTCTATCTTTGGTACAAAAATAATTCACATTAATATGGTATTGGTTACTATTAGTTTTATATTTTTGAATATTTTTTCATAGAAATTCAAAAATACTATGTGAAACTATCTTCACTTGACTACAAATATGTAGAATTATTTTCATGAAAGAAATATAGTAAGTTATTAACTCAATAGATTCTAAAAACATGGAACATTGTCTTAAATATTCTTATTCTCCTAACTAACTTCTCACTATTTCACTACTACTTCCAAAAAAATATGTATTATCTTATCATAACTATTTCATAGAAATAATCATTACACAACTTCTTAATACAAAAAAACTATAGAAACTCTTCTCAACTCTGCTTCATAAACCTATTAACTCTTGGGACTATTCTCATGAAATCATATATTTTTTCATGGTCTTCTAAACACTAGTTCACTCAAATCATTATACGTGGATCCTTCATGAAAATGTAGTGATCACATGTAATTTTCATAAATCATGTTCATAGTGATGTTCTCCTTGAATATGTAACTTCTCAAATTCTACTCTGAAAATCAAGTTCATGTATGAAATCCTTCAAAAAACTTGTAAAAATAGGATTGTATTTTTCATAGGAACACTCAAGGACTTTCATGAATAGAGAGTTCCTCCTTAATAATTTCAGCATCTATTACTCTATATTTTTTTAGTCGTATGTTTCTCTATTTTTACCCAATTCAAGTACTTTGTAAATGAAAAGTTACAGGTATTTATAGAAAAGTTTGATGAATCACTCGCTCCCATAACTTCTAAAAATCACATATATCCTTTCATTTTTCTATATGACACTAAAAAACACAATTAATTGGATTCAAAAATGTATCTAGATTCACCTAGAATGCATAAACTACCATCATTGAGCTCACATGAACTCCTTTGATCTAGATATCCTTGAATTTTTGAATCATGAATCATCTTTATTTCTCATGCATCTCTTCCTTAACCATGTGTTTTACTTTTATATAGTTAAAAAATAACAAAATATCATCTTTCATGGTGTCATACATTCATGTGCATGAAATTATTACTACAACTATGGCATGGATCTCATATCCCATGGCATTCTACTTCAATATTGTGGCATGGTAATACTGACTGGGGAACAATCGCAAATGATGTGGAACAATCATCATACATGAAACCATATTTGGTGTTTCTTAGTTGGTGTAGTATGAACCAAGTTATGAAAATGAGATGATTCATATGATTTCATATCAACCACGAGTGCTCATGTTTTTAAACTATTAATAGTACATGTAATTAGTGAGTCCCACATCAGACTTCTCTTTTTAAGTGTTCTAGTATTTCAAGGAAATCATAAAATAACCATCTTGATGCTTCCCATGGTACCTATTTATATCACAACCACTAGACATCATGCTTCCCCACATAGTAGCTCTACCCTAGAACTACCTCATGATCCTCATGTCTTCACCAACCCATGTTGGTTCTTTAATCCTCTATAGCTTTTCACATTGTCCTGCCTTTGAGTTTGGATACTTTTTTTTGATGGCTAACTACTTGGTTGTTCTGGATTGAGGTTTGGATTTATTTATATATATATATATATAACATATTCCCTTTTCCAAAACATGACTCAAAATGAACAATGACTTTTTCATTTTAAAGCATCCAATACTGAGGACTTTCCCATGTTTATTTTCTTTATCCAAATTTTTTTTAATACATTGAAAATATATTTTTCTATTTCCAAAAATTATTTCAATGTTATTTTACATTCTCTATAAACACAAGGATAGAATATAACAATATTCAATGTGAACATATAGTCAATAGTTTTTTATCATCCTTCAACACCTGTCATGGATTCAATTAAGATTATCTAAATAGTCATCTTATGTAAAATTACATTGAAATAATGTCAAATCAGCTCCAATAAAAAACTATTATAATACTCAATTAAATAAAGCATGAAAAAATTCCAATAAATATTTTGATAAGACTTACACTTCTAAAAATAAATTATAATTCATTAAGCATCATTTCTAAGTGAATAGATCTCCAATAATATCTAATATCAGTACCTTATTCACTATATTATCCTCTACCCCAAAAATAGTGACAACATCTCACACTTTTAATCTTCGAGTATGTCTTTAACTCCTCATGTAATGTTTGTATATGAATATATAATTACACTTTTTCTAGGGAACTCTAACCATATTCTCATCAACATTCTTGTTCACTCCATATAACATCCAAGTTTTCCTTATTTTTCACATATTTACATCATTTATATAGACCTCATGATCATTAAAACTTATACTTATTAAAAAAATAAAACACAATCATAAAGTGGGTTTAACACTCAGAATCCAAATGACATAAAAAATTTATAATACATTATCCAATAGGGATAAAATCATTAATTGTCACTCCATTATATATTTGAATGACTTTAATTAATTAGAAAACAAATAAAAAAAGGTATCTAGTAAAATGAAGATTACTTTATTAGTTTTTTTAATTAATCAAGGAGATTCACATATGATGATTTTAATATTAATAGAATGCACTTGTCAAAAAGTTCCACTAGACTGCATGATTCATGAATCCATAAATAATTTTAACTCATGATCAGGCCCTATGACAATCCATGAGTCACATTATATCATGATTGAGATATTCAATCAAACCCTAACTCAACATATAGTTCTTACTGACAACTTGTACATACCTTAATAACTTGATATCCCACCATAAAGAGGTTTGATCAAGAAAATTTATGAGTTACATCCAAATTATCTACATGTATCACCCCCATTTTAATGTATGTCCTTGTTGTACATTATTCATTTTGATTTTATAAGGTTTTGGTTAAATTGTGTGAAGTGTTCATAAGAGAAAGTGGAGTGGAAGCTGTAATTTGGTTACAGGAGTCGATTCATGGTTTGAATGACTAATTCACAGAGTTGAGGCTTTTTGGGTAGTTTTTGTGAATTATATTCAATGAATTAATGAGTTTTTGGTCATGTATGGGAGATGACATAAATTTTTAAATATGTGGTTATCCCAAAGAGTCATGACATGAACTTATCTTCTATGCTGTGAATTCATCCAGTTTTACCCAGTCATTTTAATTCCAACACCCTTAAATTATAATTAGTCTCCTACTCATTTACCTCAAAAATTAGGCTCTCTCTATATTTGTTTCAAGATCTTATTCCTTACATAGATTGATTTCATTGGATCTTTATGATTTGGGACTAGGGAATAAAAGGTGAGAATTCAAGTTCTTCTTCTCCTTTTTTCTCTTGTTTTATTTTGGTAGAAACACTAGAGCATGGATTTAATGTCATGATTTATGGTATAGGGTTGGTTTTGATAGAAATTATTTAGGTTTTAATGAAATAACTGAAAGGGGAACATGGATCTGATTGGTTGAGGTGTTTTTATTAAGAAAAAAAATCTTAAGTTTGGTAAATTCTCTCTCAAACCACTCTTATTAGAAACCTGATGGATTATTTTTTAAATTTTATAACATTTTCTCTTAATGAAATCATTTTATGAAACCCCTTTGTAAAAAACCCATGTTTTATTGGTTTTTAAATTGATGGGTTGTGGGTTTCACCCACAACAGTTTGATTAAATTTTTAAATGGGGATTTTAAAATAAAGAATAAATCAAGTTGTGAGAACTTGGAATGATCACATTTTTCAAATATTTAAACTAAATTGGGGTATCCTTGTTGGTTTGGACTTAGTTTCTTTGAAAACTAAGGTACACTGGATTATCCTTCCAAGCATATTCTTGGGTCTAGATAGATGAGTACCACTCACGAGTTGGAATATTCAGAGGGTCCTATTTGATGGGATATGCATTGGGTTGCATGTTTCATGGGTGATTAGGTGTATTACTTGTGTGTATTTTTGGTGTGGGTTATTTCACTACATTATATTCATCACACTTGATAACTTTTTTTATACACTCTTTCTATTTTAAATAAATTGTTCTAACTTGTTCTGCTTTTAGTGGTGTCTGTAGGAAGCTTCGGGTGGATTAACTATTAAGTTGATATAATCACCCTCTATGTATAAACCTTGGTGTGTATCAATACATTTTTATCATGATATAGGTAAAGAAAATATTTATTACTTATCTAGTAGATCGTCATGATGTTGTGGTCTTTAGTGGATGGAACATGGAAATGGTCAAGTGTTGGAGTCTGTATTAGAGACACCTTGGTACTTGGGTCTTCTTATCTTTAGGTTTTTATTTAAACACTGCATTATATTATCTTTTTATATTACTCTTATTATCCTCTTTTTATGTTACTGAATTTTATTCTGTTTTTATATCATGTATCATGGTTATTTATGTGCATTGTGTATATTGACTATTGTAGGTTTCACATTATTGGTTTAAGGTAAAAACTTCTTATATGTTTTAGTAAAGCCCTTGTAATTTATTTCTTTCATTTGGTGTTTAGGGAAATCACCTATGTTTTGTGGGATTTTAATACTTACTAATACAATGGATCGTGTCAGTATCTTACAAATGGTATCAGTTTGTTATGGTTTTTCAATTAGGATTTTATCAAGGAGATAGGGTATGTTAGAACATTAAATGTATATCCTAAAAAATACATATCTAACCTTTTTTTCTAAACTTCAAGTTACCAAGGTTCTCTGGGTAAAAAAAATTTAATCACATCTAGGTATGTCTTCATCTCATCATCATGGGTTTATTTAATGAGAGGTGAGTATCATGCATTAGTAAAGAGACTTCCCACTATTATTGCATTATCAATATGTTTTCTCAAATTCTTGATTTTGAAATTATATTACTATGAACTTTATTATTATGATTTAAATTATTATATAATTAATTATTTAATAAATGTGTGATAAATTACTGGAGATTTTTTCTATAGTTATAGAAATATTCCACCAGTTGAGAGATTTAGGATCCAACTAGTAGGTACATATGAGAATGTGGTTCCACTTGAACCATAAGTGATCTAATAACTTATCAAGGGTGTCAAGAAATAATTATAGTATATTTATAAGGGAAATAAAACTTATAAATCATGACATGTGAATATCTCATTGGAATTCCATAGATAGAACCCACTGATATTTCGGGGTGATTTGGGACCTGATAATGAAGAAGCATGGTTGGTTCAGATGAATAGAATATTTGTTTTCCTTGAATATATAGTGGAAATTAAGGTTAGTCTAGTTGTATATAAACTTGAATACCTAGAAAAATAATTTTGGGAATTAGTTGGTCATGATAATCTCAATAAATTCTTTAATTGGGAAAGATTTTAGGAAATTTTTAACAAACAGTTATATCTACATAACTTTTGGGTGTCATGGATGAAGAAATTATTTGATATGAAACATGTCACGAACCAACCCAGGTCGACCCTTAACTGGTCACCCGAGCTGATCCGCGACATAACCTCAAGCGTGCCTCCCCATATGCTAGAGGTTTCTGACTAGCGGCGAGGGTGTAAGGTAAGTCATGGGGAGACTATACCCTCTTATCAGAGTGAAAACAGTGGACAAAACACAATGACAGTGGAAGAGGTTTAAATAAAAGAAAGCAGTGGAAAACATTTTCATTTATAAAGTTTGGACAAAATTATTGAATGTCAGTTTATGTATTATATGTATGCATGACATTCTAATGATACAATGAAAATGTTAAACAGCACAACATTCTTACATGTCAATGCAGAATTAAATAAACAAAAGTCTCAAGCCCCGAGGGTGATCTCCATGAGCATCCCGAGCCTCAACTCGGTCCTTTTCTCCTAACTCCAAGTACAAGAAACAGCAACGACGAGTTCCTGCAACCAAATAGAATCTATTCAGGTACCCCAGTACAATGGCAGCCCGAGTAGGGTGTGAGATATAAATCTCAGTAGTCTGGAACCACCGGTGTCTATCCCACTCTAAACAATGAAATATAATTAAATAGTATGTAGGTATTTCCAAACAATAACAGTACAATATTAACAATCAACACCCATCCAGGTTCCAAAAAAGACACCTGACGGTAATACCTGCTTCGGCCCATAGTCGGAGTAAGAACCTGTTCAAAACAACATAGGTACATTTGCTCAAGCATAAAAATACTTTTTATCATTTTTCTCATTTATACTCTATTTATTCACTTATCATTTCCAAGGTTTCCATGTTCCTTATGTGATCACATAACCTAGTACAAGTTTTGAACTCATGTTGTAAATCCATTCATTCTTACCCTTCTTTATTTGATCACATTTCACTCAGGTTTTAATCACATCTCACGATCCTTTCATAAATCATTATTATTATTCGCTTGGTGTTGAACATCATGTCAAGCACCCCAATTCTCATTTGGTGTAGATCTCCATGTCTAACACCCCATATCACATTTGTTGTAGATCGCCATGTCCAACACCTAGATAATTATTCGGTGTAGATCGCCATGTCTAACACCCTATATCACAAGCTTGTATAACCATTGGGGAGGAATGCCATGTCCAAACCCAGCTTTTAAATCGGTCTAGAACTCCATGTCTAGGACCCAAAATCTTATTCATTTATTATCATTTATCACTTAATTAATCAATCGACACAGTTCTCATTTCATAATTAATTCTTCACATTTAATTATCCAAATCAGATCTCAACTTTTCATAATTAATTCTCATAATTAATTATCTTTGACCAACATTCTGGAACTTACACAAGCAATCAAAGGTAAAAAAAAGAACATGGCATCAACATGCCTCTATGATAGGTGATTAATGACATTAATGGTACAAGCTTACAAACTTGTTCAAGCAAGGCATTCAATTAAAACTATCACATTAAATTTATAACTTAAAGAACAAGGTAAAAAAGGGCATTTAGGCGGGGCACACCCAAAGGGTTGGCCAAGAGGCAAGGCGAGCACTCGGGATGGGATTCACCATAAATGAAGGCCACAATGGGCATGAGAGAACCACCCAAGCATTTTAATGAGAGATAATGAGGCATCGACGAAAGGTTGTGACAAGCGGCACAAGACGTGGCATGACATAAGTGTCGAAGTAATGGGAAGAGGGTAGACTCCCTACAATAAAAGTTCTAATTACGTTCTAAGCCATGAACTTATGGTATGTCTTGTCTAATCTATTATTTTCAAGAAGCAACGTCATTTTGAGGTAACCAGTAAGGGACATGTAAAAGCATGTCATTTATCAATTATAATGTCAAGCATAAAGAGTCACAAGACATTTAAGCAGGTATGCATAAAAATCTACTACTACATTTTTATCTTGAAGACATCTCACCTCCATTGGAGGATTTTTATTAGAAAACATGTCATTAATTTATCAAAAAATTCATTTAGTGATATTTAGCATTTATTTTAAAACTTGTTCAATCACTTAACAAAATCAATAAGTCAAGCAATAAGATAGGAAATCATGAAACGCTATCACTTCATTTTTAGATTGAAGTCAGCGCACCTCTGAAGAGGGGTTTTATTATAAAACCATGACCTTTGTTATGAAACAAACATTTATTACATTTACCACTTATAATCTACGATTAATTTAAGGACTTAACTGCATTAATTTAAACAACAATTAATTTAAATACTTAACTGAATTAATTTAAAACATAATAAAAATTAAGTGAGTAATAAAGTAATGCATTCTTTAAATTAAATGGACAAAAGGAAGGGATCCTACCTCAATAAATTGGCCAAGCCAAGCTTTCTAACTCAAAACAGTAGTTCGCGCACATGTGCTTCGACACAAGCATGTGTGCGCACTCAAAGTCTGATGCGCAACCTAAAAACAGTAGTCGCACCCAAATATTAGTGTGGAAAATACCATCTCACTTCAAAATAATCATCAAGAACTCAGATAAATTAATTAGCCTTTAAATTAAGCAGTGCAAACCAAATTCACGGGTTTTAGAAACTCACCCGAAACAACGGCGGCAGGGAAAAAATCAACTCGGTCTGCCTTGCCTTCGGTGGCGGTCGCTGGAACACGGACCAATGGGTCCCGATAAAATACCACACACCATAAAACATGGAGAGTGAAACAATCGGGTTAAACCCAAACTACGGGTTTTAGTCGAATCCCAATCAGACACTGAAAATGAATCAAATCACCGAAGAAATGTAGGTGGATGCATCTAAGAGCCATACCTAGAAGAATCATATCTAAAACAAGGAGAAACCAGGATAAATCCTTAGCGGAAGGGAGGAGGTCGCACGTTGTAGGGAGGGTGCACCGGGTCTCGCACGGTGCACAGGAGGTTTGTCGGGGGAGAGGAACCGGCCGAGAGGGGAGGTGCCTGCCGTGGAGGGAGTCGTTGCGCCTTGAGGAGGGAGGAGGGAGCTCACACTGCATAGAAGGAGGGAGAGGAGGTCTACCGATTTAGGGTTGCATGGGAGGGCCTCCTCGCGCGAGGGAGAAGACGAAAAAGGGGGGGCCGCCCCTTTGAAAGAAAAAAAATAAATAAAAGGGAAAAAAAGAAAACAAAAAATTCATAATTTAATAATAATAATAATAAATATATTATTATTATTATTATCATTTAAACCTTAGATTAACCCCAAAACCTCCATTAAAATAAAACTCTCCAAATAAATTAAAATGCTTCTTTGACCATCAATTAAAACTCAATTAATTAAATTCTTTTTAACTGAATTTAATTAATGAAACACAACATTAAACAATTAATTTCAATAACTTAATTTGATTAAATAAAATTCTCATCTCAAATTATTTAATTAAATTCCATAAATTCATTTTTTTTTAATTTGGATTTAATCGCACGACTTGACTCGTACGGTTTGACAGACCGTGCGCAGCCCGTGTGCCCGCTACCAAGAGCCCAGTGTATCTTACAAGGCCGACCCACATGGTTTAATAAACTGCGCATAGTCCGATATCACTGATTTAAACGTTTCCAACACTCAGAACCTCATTCTGAAGCTCGATTTAAAAAAAAACGACATGTCGATAAACAAAAAAAAATTAAAATTCTCATATTTTATCCATTCTAAGAATGTGGTTTCTTACAAGACAAGGCAGTATGCCAATTATGGAATATGAAACTCGATTCACTTACCTATACCAATTTTCGCTAGAGGTATTTTTCAGTAAATATCTAAAGGAATGCATATTTTAGTTAGGTCTATGACCAGATATTCACTCCAAGTTTTTCATTTCCCGTATTAAGAACTACACAAATATGATGAACAAGGTGCTAGTAGTAGAAAAAAATGTTGGGAACCAAACTGGAGGAAACATATTTTTCCAACTATGAACAAGTGGGAACCCTACTGATAGATTTAAGTAAAAAAAGGATAGCTACTCCTAGGTCAACATTGTATTAGAAAACCAATCCACTAGATCATGCACCTTTCCTCCACATCATAGTTACAAACTGGGTTTCTTCTAATGTTTTTTGTTGTATAATAGGAAAATATAGTGTATATAACCATATTAGGAGTGAAATTATTGTAGTAAACTAGAACATCTTAGGATATATTACACAAATACTCCAAATTCAATGGTTGGGTACAGCTCAAATTAGACTCACATATATCATGATCAACCAATGTGTTCTCATCAAAATAGTTCTTTCTATCATAGTCAATAAACTTAGGTTGTTCTAGGAACACTTTGGTAGTCTAATAGACACTATCTTAGTAGGTGAATAAGGACTACTCAGTGGGTGCTAAAAAATAACTATATAGAGTTGTGTAGAAAATCATAACAGAGAAACTGGGTCCCTTGATGGTGTGAGGTACCATTCTTCTCAACTCCACTTTAATACATGTCTTGTTTGACACTGGTGCATCCCACTCTTTTTTTTCTTCTCATGTGGTAAATCAATTGGGGTTGCACATGGAAATGATGTCTCTTATTCTGAACATCAAGATGCCTCTTAGGAAATGGAAATGTAAATAATTTAAGTGTCCAATGTGTTCTATCGCCATTGATGCAGTGAAATTCTAGCGGCATTTTTATTTCTTAGAGATACACATTTTTTATTTAATATTTATAATAGATCAATTAGGAGAATTCAAATCTTATTTATACTGTTACACCCAGTAATTAAACTCTATATCTATGTATGGTATTGTTCGTATATTCAAGTAGGATTAGAATATGAATAATGGAATAGCATGACTAGTGGTGATTGTGGATAGAGCCATATCTTATCATCTAGAATCAATAACCTTGGTAATGACTAATGGAACTAGGAATAAGAATATTCTTACTATAGTAAACTGATACTCGTATATCTTTCATAATGATTTCTATAAGTTACCACCTAAATTAGAAATAAAATTTTCTATCAAATTAAATCTAGGAATGAGTCATATTTTAATTATTTTATACATAATGAAACCAAAGGAAAATTTTTAATTTAAGGTTCATCTATACTAATTGTAAATCAATGGATTTATTAGACCAAGTAAATTTCCTTGGGTAGCTTCTACACTCTTCATAAAGAGGTCAGATGGTTTGCTTCAGTTATGTGTTAATTATCAGAAATTGAATCGGTTCATCATAATGAATAAATATATTATTTCTTGAATTGATGACCTATTAGATCAATTTAAGGGGGATAAATGTCTCTCAATAATTGATCTATAATCAGGGTACCATCAACTCTAAGTTGTAAATGAGGATATCCTAAAGACATATTTTAGAATTCATTATAGAAATTATGAATATTTGGTCATTCCCTTTGGTCTTATTAATTAACCAATAGGTTTTTTGGAATTAATGAATTATATATTCTATAATTACATTTACCCATTTTTCATGGTATTTTTTTAAAGTATCTTTATATATTATTAAACTATATGACCATAAAAGGAACTTGGATATTGTATTAAGAACATTTTTGGAACACCAAATCTATTATAAATCTTCTATGTGTGACTTTTTGATACAAGGAGTTAATTTCTTTGGTCATTTTATTTTTGAAAAAATAATATTAGTTGTTCCTGGAAAGATCAAAGATTTCATTTCTTGGAAACTACCTAAGAATTTATTTGAGTTATAGAAGGATATTATCATCACTTTTTCTATGATTTCTCAATACTTTCTTCTTCTATGAATGTATTTATATATAAAGGTATTATATTCAAATGGAATGATGACTTCCATAAATCCTTTTAGGAGCTTAAGTTCAGACTTAATTTTGTATCTATCCTTATCTTTCTTGAACCAGTACAAGGTTATATGGTATATTGTGAAGTATATAGATCTATATTGGGTTATGTTTTTATGAAAGGAGGCCATGTAGTAGAAAAAGGATCAAGGATATTGAGAACACATGAGAAGAATTACACAACATGTGATTTGTAATTAATTGTGGTGTTCCATGTGTTAAAAACATGTCACAACTACCACTTTGGTAAAAAAATCACCATGCTAACTTATTATAAAAGATTTAAATACATATTTTCCTAAAGGGATATTAACCTAAGGAAATAATAATATATTTAATATATCTATATATTTAAATTTGACTTGGTTTATACACCTATAAAAGGGAATTAAATGGTAGATTAACTAAGTCATAGGGCATACAACCAAGTGGTATGTGAAGCTTGTGATCAGTGAAAATTAATGAGTGTAGTTTATGACATGTATTTAGATTGTATTGAATGGAATTGAGATGTATTTTCATTATAATTACTCTTATTCCTGATTTAGTTAACCTTTTCAAGGAGTCTTGGCAATCAAACCTAGACTTCTTTATCATTAGGTCAAACCTAAATGGTGGGGATACTATTAAATGTTGGACAAAGGATGAAAACTTTATTTTGTGCTTTTAGTATTGGGTCATATTTCTTTCATCATTACAAGAGTATCTATTTTCTTATTTTCACCATTGTAAGTGGGTTTTCAGCCTTAGTATTAAAAAATGTATAGGAAAATGAAGGAATGTTTCTAGTGGTCGGCATGAAAAGGAAGGTGGGTGACTATATTGAGAGATGAATCACTTTTCAAAAAGTGAAGGATGAACATCAAGGACCTGATAGCATGTTATAGTTTATTCCAACACCCATAGGAAATTGGGAATATATTTCTATGTACTTTATCATATTTTTACCACAGACTCTTCAGAAGCATGACACTATTTGGGTGATTGTGGACTAACTCACCGAGTTAGCATATTTCATTCCAATTCAAAAGTCTAATATGATAGAAGACTTGGTGAAGATTTATATATGAGAATTGGTGAAGTTTTATAGTTTACCAATTTATATTGTCTTTGACAGAGACTCTAGATTCACCATATGGTTTAAATGATCCTTACAACAATCCATTGGGACTCAGTTAACCTAAGCATGATATATCATCCATAAATGGATGGTCATTCAGAATGTAAAATCCATACACTAGAATAAATGCTTAGATATTTTGTTAAGGATTTTAGTGGTTTATGGGAATATCATTTGTATTTAGTATAGTTTTTACATAATAAAAACTATAAGGCCATGATATAGATGGATCCATCTAAGGAATTTTACATCCATTCATGTCGATCTCCACATTTTTTGTTAGAGATGGGAAAAACATCACTATTAGGACCTATTCTTGTCTACGATACCATAAATAAAATCTAGATAAATAGGAAATTGATAGAAATGTCCTGGAGATTTCAAAAAATATATGAAAATCATAACAAATTACCCTTATCTTTTGATGTAGATGGATATTTATTCTTAAAAGTGTCACTGATACTAGGTCGCCGTCATTTAAGAAACTAATAAAAGTTTCCTCCTTGGTACATTGGACCATTAAATATTCTATAATTCATTGGTGATGTTGCATATTGGTTAGCATAATCACAAAGATCTAGTGTTTTCCATAATGTTTTCTATGTTTCCTAGTTAAAGAAGTTCTAGTGGGATCCTTTCCATGTTATTCATTAGGGTAAAATTAATCTTAAACTACATGATACTTTTATCCATTCCCTGATTCATATCATGGATAAACAAGAAAATATCTTATGAGTAAGATGTATCTCTTTAGTATGGGTATTATGGAATCATGGTCAAATTCATGAGGAAACTTGGGAATGGAGAAATTTTATTTTGGAGAAATGGATATAACTCTCCCAAGTCATCTCCAATCTATAGATTAAGTATGGAAATCCCAATGGTGGGTAGAATGTAACACCCCTTATTTGAAGTAAATCCCTATTTTATGTTGTTTCTTTTTATTTTTTAAGAGTTGGGTTTAATTATGGGAAGTGTTATAAGTAGAAATTAGAGTAGGAGATGGAATATTATTATAGGAATTGATTCATGACGTGAATGGCTAATTCATGTTCTAAATGGTTTTTGTGTAGTTAACATGAATTTTATTCATGGCATGAATGAGTTTCATGACTTATATGAGTGGCGACATGAATTTTGGTGTATATGGTTATCCTAAAGAGTCATGGTGTGAACTCATCTTTCGCATTGTGAATTCAGCCTAATTTATCCATCCCTTTTAATTATAGTGATTTTTTACTCTAATTAGTCTCCTACTCTTTTCCCTTGAACACCAGGTTCTCTATAATTTATTTTGGAGATCAACTTCCTTCTGAAGGTCGATTTCAATAGTCCTTCAAGTTTTGTACCTATAAAATTAATGGTGAGGAATCAGGTTATTTTTCTCCTTTTTTCTCTTGTTTTATTTTTTTAGAAACCCTAGATCTGGGTTTTAATGTCTCAATCTATGGTATAGAACTAGTTTTGAAAACTTCTTTGGGTTTCACTAGAGGAATGGAAAGGGGGATACAAATCTGATTATTTATGGTGTTATTATTCAGAATAAATGTGTTGAGTTAGGTGGATTCTCTCCTATTCCACTCCTATAAGAAACTTGATGGATTGTTTTATAAAGTTAATTAATTTTTATATTGATGAAAACCCTTTATAAAAACACAATGTTTTATTTTATTTTCAATTTATGGGTTACATATTTGATTAAATATTTAAATGGGGATTTTGAAATAAAGAATAAATTTGGTTGAGAGAAATTTTAATGATCAAGTTTGGTGTGAATTCATAATGCATTTGGGTATCCTTTTTTATTTAAAATTGGTTACCATCCTAACTAGGGAACACTATATTATAGCACCAAGTGATGTCTTGGGTCTGGAGGGATGATTACCACTCATGAGTTGGACTATTTGGAGGGACCTCTTAGATGGGAGATGAATTGGGTTTTGTGTTTCCTTGTAGAATGGGTCCATTACTTAGGAGTACTTTTAGTGTGGGTTATTTCACTTCCTTATATTCATCGCACTTGATAACTCATTTTATACACCCTACTTGTTTTATATAAATTGTGTTATCTTTTTTGGTCTTAGTGGTGTGTGTTAGAAGCTTCTAGTAGATTTAGTACTGATTCAATATACTCACCCCCTATGTATGAACCTTAGGGAATATGTAGATTTTGTTTATCATAATAGAGTTAGATGGTAGATTTATTACTTATCTAGTGGAGAATCATGATGTTATAGTCATTAGTGGATGGATCTTAGAGATAGTCAAGTATTGGAGTTTGGATTAGTGCCACCTTGGTATTTGGGTCTTATTGTCTTTGGATTTTTCTTTAGATAATTTAATATATTGTCTTCTATTATTACTCTAATTATCCTCTTGTTGTGTTATTAAAGTTTGTTCTGGTTTTATATTATACATCATGTTTATTTATGTGTACTATGTAGATTTTCTGTTGCAGGTTGTATGATGTTGGTTTACGGGAAAAATACCCCTCATTTTAGTAAATTACTTGGAATTTATTTCGAGCCTTTAGTGTCCAAGGGATGTCACCTAATTTTAGTAGAATTTTGTTCCTTCCTAAGATAATAGATCAGGCCAGGATGTTATATGATGGTCTTAAATCCTACCTAAGAAAAGTAAAAATCTCAATAATCCTAACATGGTTCTAATACTATTTATAATGACTTGGAATTAGTTAACTGAATAGTACCTGAATCTGTACCACCACAAACCCTAGGAATATTCTTTAATCCCTATGGGCTAGTGATTAGCACTATAGGTTTAAGTTCACCATTAGGTAATGATTTTCCCACTTTAGTTAATATGTTATGTCATGATTTAATTATCTCAATGAGTCATCCCAACCCTTCTATAGGTTGGATGTATTCTAGAATAAATAAACATAATATCCCACTACAACTAAATAATAATATTAAAAGGAAAAAATATGTCTCTTAATGAATGAAGTCAGAAATATAAAACTAGATCAAATGTAATCATATTATCAAAATCACGTATAACTAGACTAATACAACATGATCAAGTATAATAGGAGATGTGCCAATAGTGGTTATTAAAAATATGGCCATTTACTCCAAATCAACTTAGAGCTTTAATACACAAACCTAAACCATCACCCAACCAGTGGTTTTAGTCACAGTGTAAGCACTTATCAGGGTCAATCCAAAATCAAAAAAAAAATGTTTCATTCAATGGATCATTCGTATATTTAACAGGATTTAAATTCCATGAACAACTAAATTTTTCCAATTGAATATTGATAAGAAAGGATTTTGGAACCAAGAGAAGATCATTTTCACATTAAATTTATATTTGATTTAATTAAATCGAAATAAATATTATCATGTTCTTGAGATCTTTCTTCATAGTAAATTTTGACCATTTAAAACCCTTTTTAGTAATCCATTATTGTTCTTATAGGATCTGAGTGTAGAATCCCTCTAGTAGTGATCCACACATGCTCCTATGATCTCCAAATTACACTGATGAATCTTCGGGTGTTAGTGTAGTCAACTTATCATCTTTCATTTTTTATCTTGATCATTTTATTTTTCTTTAGTTTTGAATAAATTTTCTTAATCTTCTTATTCTTGAGAGGTTGTGAGAAGGAAAAATGAGGATTCTATAGAGAAATATGTTGTGCACAACGATTCTTGATTAAACACTCTTAGAATGTATTGGTGGTCTATTTATAGACCTGGGTTTAGGTTTTATGATTTAATTAATTTCATAGGTTTCCTTAATAAAATTTTAAACTCATGTATGACCCCATAACATATATTAAAATATTGTTATTATTTTTATTCCATAGCGTCCACTAATTGGTGCTATAATAAATATTATTTTACCAGCTTGTAAATTAATATTTAACATCAAACTCAATATTTTTCCGCTATTCCTCCTCATAATTTATTTAATACATAATAAATTAAAATTTTATTCATTCAATAAATAAATATTATATACCCACATATTTTAACAATTTCCTTGTGAATAAATATTTATTTTATTTATGTGATCATTAATCCTAAATAAAATTATTCCTCAGTCTTGAGAATAATATTTATTCCAATAATTAAATTTAAAAAGAATTTATATGATATTAATGGAAACACTTACTGTGTAACCCTCAAGGATTTATTCTTATTGACATTAGTCTAGATTGCCTAAAGTCTAAGATCACTATCTAGAAACAAGTCATAATAACCAAGAGAAAGAAGGTAGTGGGACAACATCAACATCCATATTTGATCACTTTATATGTAATATAATCTCTTTTTTTCACAATATCTCATCAATAAGGTCTCATACCCATGTCATAAACCTATATGCTTGATATTTTTTTCTTTGATTGTCTTAAATAAACTCATCATTACACCATGGTGATGGAATTTAATGCAATAGTTCTATTTCAATCAAAGGGTCAGGATATCAATTTCTATTAATATGGAAGGAAAAAATACTTCCTTGACTTATTCATTAATAACACACCATTCATGATTCACCCAACATATCAAAATTCAGCATAAACTATTATCATCATGGTTTACACTAATACATATTAGTTTGTGTGTAATGGAATACATTAATAATAATCATAATGTCTAAGTAACATTACACATTCTCATAGACAAGAATATCCAATGACATAAACATGTGGAATTCATAATAGCATTTTTTTCTCATAATATTCTATCTTGTAGATTACGAAGTGAAAACTTCATTAGAATAAGTCTCATATTCTTATAAGTACTCACACCTAACATTCAACATGCTATGTTCCTTATCATAGAATGGTATCCAACCATATAACTAAGTTTTAGAATATCATAATGAAATATTAAGGTTCTCGTCATATCATGGAACTAATATGACCATTTAATGTGATAGATACACTAGAAAATTATTACATTAAAGCTATGTGGAACTATGAATGATATGTAATAAGATATTTAAATCAATATCCAATTATTTGAATATACATGTAATCCAAAGTAAAAATATTTGGTTCTAGAATACCAAATCTAATAGACTCCCTCGTTGACTAGATCCAACTGCCAACAGATTTCAGTCCGCTAGACCTCACATGATGATCATGTTTCTATTAAGATAAGGTTTTAGAAAAGGGGTCCACCATATATTCTTCTATGGAGACTCTACTCACTGTGACTTTTCATCTTTGAGAAAAAACCCTCAAGTGGTGATATTTATGAAGTATGTTCTTTGTTCTTTGATGTGATATCGGTTCCTTTTCAAGGACCACCACTGTAGTATTATCATAATATAGTGTGATAGGATCATTAATACTAGGAATAACATCATGATCTTGGACAAAGTTTCATATCCAAACTACTTATTTAACTACCTCAAAATCTTCAATATACTCATGTTTTTCTATAGAATCTATGACCATGATTTTATTTTAACTCTCCTAGCTCATAATACCTCCATTGATAGTGAATATTTAACCCATATGTGATTTTAGATCATCTTGGTATGTTTGGAAACTATCATTTGCATATCCTCTGATGATTAGCTCCTCATATCCTCTATATATAAGGAATATATCCTTAGTTCAACTTAGATACTTAAGGATAGTCTTGATTATCATCCAATGGTGATCACCTGGGTCATCTTGATATATTCATACCCCACTTAAGGCATAGGTGACATCTAGACTAGTACATATCATATCATACATTAATGAATCAATCATCGATTCATATGAAATCCTTATTATACTTTGTCTTTCCTCATGTGCTTGAGGATACATTTTCTTAGAAAGATGAATTCCATGTGACATTTTCAATGATCCCCACCCAGATTGTTCCATAATAAATATTTTCAATATCTTATCAATTTATTTACTTTTACTTGGATCGAGAATACACTTGGATATATCATGATGGATATTGATCCTGATAATATATTCTACTTCAATTAAGTCCTTCATAGAGAAGCATGTTTGTAACCATTCTTTAACAGACATTAATACAGGTATCTCATTTACTATAAGTAGTATGTCATCGAAATAAACTATTGAGAAAATGATCTCACTCCCACTAAACTACTTATATACATAAGGATCACATCCCTTCTTTATGAAACCAAATTCCTTTTTGGATTTATCAAATCAAATATTTCATGACTTGGATGCTTTCTTTAATCGATAAATGGATCATTGCAATTTTCATACCTTGTTGGCATCCTTTAGAGTCAAAAACCCATTAGGTTGTGTCATATAGATATTTTTATGAAGGTTCCCATTAATGAAGGTTGTTTTTACTTTTATTTTACAAATATCATAGTCATGGTAAGCCTCAATGAGAAGTATAATTATAATGGATTTCAACATAGAAACTAGTGAAAAAGTTTCATCATAGTTTATACCTTGGTGATTTTTAAACCCTTTTTCAACCATTTGTGCCTTATAAGTATTGAATTTCCCATCCATTTCCATATTCTTATTGAATAGACATTTATAACCAATGATATTTAAATCCACTATAGGATATACCAAAATCTATACTTGGTTTTTGTTACATGGAATCCATTTCATAACTCATAGGTTCTTGTCACTTGGAAACATTTGTGCCACTTAATACTTCCTTATAGGTTATAGGATCATTATTATAAACTAATAATGAGTCTCCATACTTGGTGATTAGAAAACCATATCATTCTAGTTCGCTAACCTCTCTTGTACTATTATAGAGTACTTGTGTGTCTATAACTTCTTATAAGGGGCTTTGTGGAATCCATTCTTATGCCAACTCTTGTATATCTTGAGCCTAGATTTTATCTAAGTCTATCTCAATCCCATAATATATTTTAGATATTTGATACCCTTCAATAAATGAGGGACATATATTAACCGCAACTTTCTTATATATAATATCATATAGATAATATCCTTTAGTTTCCTTAGGATACCCAATAAAGATACACTTACTACCTCAGGGTGAAAGTTTTTTTCCAAAAAATTCCTTAAAAATGATTCACAGCCCCACACTCATATATGAGACAACATGTATTTATTTACATACCAAAGATGATATGGAATAATAGTTGTTTCTTTAGTTGGAACTTGGTTTAGTATGTATGAAAATTTTTATAATGTGTATCCCCAAAAGGATAATAGAAGACACACATGACTCATAATTGATCTCACCATATATGACAAGGTGAAGTTCCTCCTTTCACTTACACCATTCCATTGAGGTGTATAAGGAGTAGTGAGTTATGATATAATCCCAAACTCTTTTAAATAATCAATGAAGTCTTGATTAAGATATTCTCTACCACATTCTGAGACAGGTTTCATAATATTCTTACTAATTTGGTTCCCAACTTCATTATTTTATTCCTTGAACCTATCAAAAGAATCTAACTTATATATCATTAAAAAAACATATCCATATCTACTTAAATCATCTGTAAAAATTTTTAAGTATGAGTACTTACCCCTTAGATCAATGGGAAATGGTCAACGCACATCAATATGAACTAACTCTCAAATATCTTTGAACCTTTGCCCCTTCCTACTTAATGGGGATTTGGAAAAAAATTCTTGTAAATAGGCATTGCATACACCAATTGATTTTAGTTCAGATGAATCTGAATATCCATCTTGGTGTAATTTAGTCAAACAATTTTCATTTATATGACCTAGCTAGTGATTCCATAGTTGGGTGTGGTATGATTCAAGTGAACTATTTTCATTATTTATAGTTATTACTTTTTAAATGTAATCCAACACTTAAATACCTTTATTTAAATACACCTTATAATAATAAATGATATCTTTATAAAATAAGCATCATTTATTCACAAATTTTAATATAAATCCATCTATATCAATTATAGATATATAAATAATGTTTTTGGTGATAAATGGAAAAAAAATAAAAATATTTTAGAACCAAGATCATTCTCATAAACAATGTGAGGTGGTAGTCCCCAATAGTCTCAATAGTATGTATAGATTCATTAGTTTCTCGTAGGTCTACCTCACCTTAGGTTATTTTCCAAAATCTATTTGGGTCCTATATTTGAATATATATGTGAGAACTACATGTTTTATCTAATACCCAATTTATATAAACGTATAAATTTTACTCGATAACAAATACACCTAAAGATTCCCATTTCTTCTTTTATTGGGTGTGGTTTTTCTTCCGATGGACCATCTTTCCACTTGTAAAACAGATAGAATTATGTTCCCTTTATTTTCCATTGATCTTTATCTTCTTGAAAGGTCATTGTGTTGAAGATTTTTACCTATAGATCTTCACCTGACCATTCCTTTAATTCACCATAAGGATGGAAGTCTTTTCACTCTTCATATCCTTGGAAACTTGGTGAAGTAAAGTGAGAAGATCTTGGAGATACTTATCTATGTTGTTCATATTAAAATTAACAACAAATATGGATAAACACTTATGGAATTATGAAATAGTGATATCTATGTGTAGTTAATCATGTAGTTTAAATCCTAAAACCTCTAGGTTCTGAATGTAGCTAATGGGTTTGGCTACGTGAGGCCCAGCTAGAAGACATTCTCCAAGTTTTCTCTGAAAGAGAACCATGGATATATCAAACTGTTCTTTTTTATCTCTCTCCTGATATAGACCATGGAGTTACTAGAGCATGCTATAAGCATCCATGTCTTCATGTGATTTTATGAGTTCATTAGACATGGATGAAAGCATTAATCATTGAACATTGACCACATCGCTTGGGTGTTTATCATATATAGTGAACTCTTCATCACTCACCTCCTTAAGAGATGAATCAATTAGTGAGGATTCTAACATGTAATATTTCCGTTTATAGAGCAACATTGCCCATAGGTGACTGAACCATTCCTAGAAATTAATGTTAGTAAGAAGATAATCTTTCACCAAAATTGATCATAAGAATAATGTGGTTGACAAACATGTTATTATTAGATAATAATAAAAGAGTAGATTATTAGAAATTTTATTGATTGTAATTTATGTGAGAAAATAATAATTTTAATTTAATTATGTATCTCACTATTTTTTTAAGCCTCAATGGACCTCACCATTGAAATTAGAATGTATCACCACTTTAGACACACTGGTGGAAAGGATTCATATTTCCCTTCTTTATGATCTAGATTATGGCCATGAAAACCATAAGAAGGTATTTAGGTAGGAAGTCTTGAAAATTGTAAATCAGAATATCCTTGAATTTTTGAGTGTAATCCCCAATACAAAAATCCTAATCGATATTTGCTCAACACTTACCTCCAAATTTATATTTAACAGGATATGGGAAGTAAATTCACTGTAGGTTTGGTTAAGTAGACTCGTCATCTTAGTTAATACTTCCCAATAATTAAAATTTCCTCTGACTATAGCCTAAAACAACACTTTAACTATGGTTTAATTTTAATTTAAATGATTTAAGTTTTAATGAATTAATATTAACTTGAGGGGTTTTGTTTTATTTTGTGTTAATTTATCTTGTTTTATCCTTTATATATATATTTAATATTAATTAGGTTTTACTTAATTTATTAACCTTGTTTTGATAAAACATTTATGTTGAGCATGTGTTGATTCAATAATTTTGATAATTTCTTTTTGATTTTTATGCTCAAAAACACTCACATTTATATTACTAATAAAGTTGCATTTAAGTGAATTTTAGGAATATAATATTCATTAGAATATTTATTTTTATTCTAGAATCTTTCACAAGTAATTAATCCATGGGAATATATTTGATGAAGTATTCTTAACATGTTTGAAAGTAATCTAGAAACACTATGCATACCCTATGTTTTTAAGAGAAACATATAGTTTGGGATCCCTAAGTTTGGAATAAAATGTATGGATCATGAACCCAGTGTTATTTGAAAAGTGTGGATGAACAACCCTATGTTTGTAAGAAACTCTAAGTTTGAGGAATAGTCATATGGTTCATCAACACTACATTTGTAGTAATCATATATTTTCAATCATACTTTTGGAGTTTTTCACTACATGAAGAAACCCTAGGTTTGACTTGGTCAATGATGGAGTTTTAAATTCAAGATATACTCCATGTTTTCTACAATGGTCTCACCGGAAGTAAATATCTCTTTAAATATATTTTTTATTATTGATTACAAGGATCATATGCAATGGATTGAATCGTTCCTATTTCTAAGGGATGCTATGACTCTCTTTGAATGATTTAAATTCAAATTTTTAAGATTTATTATGTGGTATTTCCGGAGCTATTTTAACCTAAATCTATTCGATCGATAGGATAAATACTAAGATATTCATCTTTTGAAAATACAGATATTATTATAAAAGAAAGATTTATATTCTTGTAAACAATAGCATGGTGTTTCCTTCAAATTTATACTTTGTAGACATGCATATTTTGATCTAGTTGATTGAATTACTATTGTTGTTATTTTTGTTACTATATCTTATTGTTAAATCTTCTTCTGTAGTTTGATAAAAAAATCAGAGTTACACTTTGAAGATATACATGTTTATTCATTTTTCTAGTGTTTTTTATATTTCGATTTAAAACAATAATGCATGACATTAAAGATTATTTTAATGCTATTGTGTATTATTAAATATCAAATGCATCTATTAGTTCCTGTTGGAACTGTAAGAAAAATATTTTTTATCAATCAAATCAATCTCTATTAATTTATTGGAGTATCGACTACTCAGAATCAGTCATTGTGGTGAAGAAGTATCAGCTTCTCATACTAATTTGTGGATTTTTTGTTCTTTTTAAAGGGACCAGAAGTCCTTGTAAAAGGCTTATTATAAAGGTATCAACTACCTATACTCAGTTGTAGAAGCCCCTAGTAAAAGGACTTACTAGTGAAAATCCTCAAGCTCGTGGAGAGAGTATTTGTGGAGTGGACTAGAGGATATTTGTGCCTTGAACCACTATATATTTTCATGTTCTTTTCTTCATTTATTTTCACTTTGTACTCATCTTTAAGAGAGAATAAAATAATCACTACATATCAAGAGGGTTGTTTCAAATCTTTAAAAGTTTGTAAAGGATCACAATTCATCCCCTCGCCCCACTTATATCTTCATCATAATCATTCTGACCTAAAAAGTGGTATCAAAGGTTGGGATTTGTTGGATATATTTCTCATTTTAAAATCAATTAAAATTATTTAGTTTCTGTCTGATACCAACAAGTAATATCAAAGTTTGTGCTCTATTGCAAAATTCTTTTTTATAAATCCTTGATTATTCTGTTTGATGTTATCAAGTGCATCAAAATTTTGGACTCTTTTGAAATATAAAAGGTTCATTTTGGATCTTAAAATCCCAAGTTAAAGATTTAGAAGATGAAAAATCTAAATGTCTAATCATAGAGAAGGTATATCAATGATCTTTGATCCTTTCTTTAATAGTGATAATTATGGATGCTAGAAAGTTGCATGATTATTTATTTAAAAAATATTGAAATATGAGTTTATTTAAAAAATTCCAAACCTTATGAAAGTCCTGAGGAAGATATTGAAAATGGAATTATGATCAAGAGAAAGAATGTGATCTTAATTCAAACACTACCAGAAAACTAGGTTTTCACAGTGCCACCCTTTAACAGCACTAAAAAAAAGAACTGATAAAGGGGGTGCCTTTATCAGGGCTAAAAAAAGCGTTGATAAAGGTCACTTTTAATAGCACTAAAAAAATGTTGTTAAAAGTTACCCTTTATCAGTGATTTTTTTAGTGTTGATAAAGGCACCCCCTTTATAAGTGTTTTTTTAGCGTTGTTAAAAGGGTCTCCTTTATGAGCTCTTTTTTTAGTAGCACTGATAAAGGGGGGGGGCTTTATCAGTGCTTTTTTTCCTAGTGATGATAAAGTGTATATTTCAAAAAAAATATTTCATAAAAAATAATAGATTGATATATAAATATATAAGTATATTTAAGTTGATGTAACTATAATACATATTTTTTAAATATGTTTTAGATAAGTATAAATAAACATTTTCACTTAATATATAAGATATGTAGTAAAAATGACATAAAATATATTAAAAAAATTAATTAATAATTTTCTAATTATTATCGACAAATAATCATTTAATAACAATTTGAAGACACAAGAAAATTAATAAAATATCTAAAATAAGTTAAAAACGTAACTCAAACTTCAAAAGACCATAACTTTTTATTCGGGTGTCCGTTTGAGCTCTATAGCATATCAAATCAAAGCATGTGACGAGCTTTACATGATAATAATTAAAGGGAACCTTTTATCACATTTTTTAGGCCAAAAAAGGCCGAGAAGGCCTCTTAAAATGATTTTTTAGTTTGGATACCCAAATTTTTTAACATTCGATGGAATTCCAGCCTCGTTTCAGGGGTTCTTTCGACCTTTTTCACTGGGGACTGAATTTATTCTGAGGGGTTACATTTATATTGATATTATGACTTTGAAATTTTATCGCTTTTTCACAATGTAATGTCCTTTATAATCAATTATATAACAATATATAATATTTTTTATATATTCACCCATAAAAAATTAATTTTAAAAATAAATAATTAAGCATATTTACATATGAAGTATATTTCTCTATATATAAGGCTTATCTAAATAAAAAACTAATATCCATTTTACTTAAAATAAAAATATATTAATATTTATATACCTATATGATATTTGTGTGTGTGTGTGTGTATTTGTGTACATTTGCATTGACAAACTGATACATATTATCTATATATTTTACACATATTTATATACATATTAATATATAATATTTGTAAATATATATAAATATGTATAATTATACTTACAAATACACATATAATATGTGTGTGTTGTATATATGAATTTATTTATTTATAAACACACAAAAAAACATATTTTATAAATGTATTTAAAAATAATCTTATAAATATATATTAATATACAAATAAATATATAAATATATAAAAATAACTATATATGTATGTATGTATATATATATATTAATATATGAATATATATATATATTAATATAACTAAATATATATATATATATTAATATAAATATATGTATGTTAATATAAATATATATTAATATACAAGTAAATATAACTATATATATATATATATATATATATTAATAAATGAAGAGCAAAGCAATATGGTGGAGTGGTCAAGGCTTAGGTGCGCAGACAATAAGTTCTGAGTTCGGATCCAGGGGGAGGCGGGTCGTGCGCGCTGGTGGAATATGGGCTAGCACTGTTAAAGGGTGGGGGCTAGCATTGTTAAAGGCTGGGGGTGGTTGGGGTGTGTGGGCTGGGGTGGGGGCACTATTGAAGGGGGGTTTCAAGTGCTGTTGAAGCCCCTCCCTGATTTGCAGAAATATTTTTTATTTTTTTTATATTTTTTAACTTTTATCAATGCTTTTTTAGCACTGATAAAATGGGTCTTTATCAGTGATTTTTTTAGCACTGATAACAGGGACCCCCTATCTTCGACGAGATTAACATCACTTTTTTAGCACTGTAAATGGACTTTTCTAGCACTAATAAAGGCCATATTTGTAGTAGTGAAAAGCAATGAATGTTACTGTTTGTGGTTTAGGGACTGGTGAGTATAATAGAGTTTCTTAATGTTCTACTCTATATGAAATGTAGCAGACTATTTATGTTTCCTATGAAGGAATCAATAATATCATACAAATGAGATACAATAATTCAAAGTTAAGCTTTGATATTTTATAAATGTGTGATGATGATAACTTCACTCAAGTGAATGGGAGATTGACAGTCAATAATGTTTTTTCTTTGGGGTATCTAATTAAGCAATCAGATCAATCATTAAAAGAACTTAGAGTTTTACCTCCTAAGTGGAATGGAATATCTACTATAATATTAAAATACACACCAATTAAAGAATTAGTAATAAAATAACTGATTGGAACGTTGATGATATATGAAGTTGAGATACAGGACGAAGCTTAAAATCATATCAAATATGAATAAGCTGATATCAAAACTACTATGGATTAATCATTTAATTCAATTTATCTATATTATGGTAAAGATTTATCATATCTTTCTAAAAGTTTTGAAAAAAAATTGAAAAGAAAGAATGGGATTAAAGAAGATATGTGTTGTGAATGAAAAGAGAGAGGTAACATACTATAGTAGGGACTGTAGCCGGACTGTAGCAGGACTGTAGCAGGTACTTTAGCAGAACTGTAGCAGGCACTGTTTGACACTGTAGCAGCCAAGAATATTCCCCTATTTGGGCCTTCGGGCCACCGATTTGTTCCCTGAGTCCTTTAAGGCCTTCGGGCCAACCAGGCCTTCGGATCATTAAGGCCTTCGGGCCACCTCAAGGCCTTCGGGCCACCTTAAGTGCAGATGAAAACCAGACAACCTACAAGGAACAAGCTTCAGAAGGAAGAGGAGCAAGGATCTTTCACCATAGCAGAAGCTAAATGGATTGAAAGAATGAGAGGGTATGGCACCCGCCATCAGGACAAGCCTGTCCGTGCACGAGAAAGTCTAGCCAAATGACCATGTGAAGGTGGAGAGCTGATTTCACGATGAAGATGCTGGGGAGGAGCAGTTCCAATAGTTAGTTTGGGTTGTATGTAATGTTTGAAGCCTACGGGCAATGAATTCCTCTAAGGCCTACAGGCCATGTAATACTTACACCTATGGGACTTGTAAGGGTTCCACCTCACCCCTTGAAAGGTGGATTATCAAAAGCAATAAAAAAAATGAAGGCCTTTTGGCCATTAGAGTAAAGGAAACACAATTATAAAAGAAATGGTAAGAAAATTATGTAGGCTACTTGTAGTGATTCTTTTGATTAAAATGATGAATCTACTAAAAACTCTGAGGATGATCAAAAAAATAAAATGTTATATCTTATGACTCATATTGATGAGGTACAATATTCTTACTCTCAAAACTCTTATTCTAAAAATATTTCTTATGATAAACTAAATAAGTATCTCTTTTTCATTACAGATAAATTTGAATCCTTAAATAATGATCATAAATAACTTAGAAAATCCTATGATTATATTTTATTGGATAAATAAAGTTTTTCAAAACAAATTATAGATTTAAAATCTAATTCTTCCAAAATTTCTTATGATCAGCATGAAACTAAAATTAAAGGATTATTGGATGAAGTTGATACTTTAAAACAAGATTATAGTATTCTTATAAAAGGATAAAATTATTTAAATAAAATTATTATAAAAATAAAAACCACAAAGGAAAATTTGGAATTAGTAATAATGGTGAAAACCCATAATTATATAGGAATTATTTTGTTTCTGGCTCAAATAAAAAAAGCATGTCTACTGTAAAATATTTTTATTATGATATTAATGGACATTATGTAAATGAATGTTATTTTAGAAAACCTCAAATTTTTGTTGTTAAACATTTTTATTTCTCTAAATAATTATCCAACTCTGAGAGTATAATCTCTAAAAAAATAAATAGATTTGGTTCCCTAAAACTTTAATTGTTAACAATGTCGGTCCCAAAAAGCATATGGGTACCAAACAACACTTATATTTTATGTTTTATATGAATACACCAATGAAATATAGTGCTAAATCATTAAGTGGACATCTAAAAAGAATATGTAAATATCTATTTTAACAAAGTAGTGGTAAACTCTGAAGTAGTTCATTATCAAAAATCGTTAGAACTGGAACTAATAAATGAGGAAGTATTTCATTATCATATTTGTTTTAATTACATTAACCACTTTATATATGGGGAGAGATATCTTTTATGATTAATTGTTAATTTTTTTTCTCTTTGAATTAAGCTATTAAAACTTAATTTATAATTTTATATTGGAGTATATAACTAAATTACTAAAATATTCAAATTTCTATAAACTTTGTTTTATTTATATCTCTATTAAAATATTTATAGAAAATATAGTACTTGTTTTAATTATAAATATAGGTTTATGATAAGCTATATTTTTTTTTAATATTTCAACCTATCAATGTCTTTAAATTTTGTGTTCTTAGAAATTTTATTCATTTTATGTAATGTCTTCCTTTAAAATAGTTTTCTTACAAAAAAATTCTTTTAAAAAAATTAAAATTTGAAATGATTAATCTGTATTTTCATCTCTAGAATATGAGGAGTCATATGAAAATTTTCAGAATGAAACGTATCATATTACTCTTTAGAACCCTAGAATATTATTCTCTAAACCTCTTAAATTTTTTATCCTTCTTCTTTGAATTATATTTTTCAAATACTTCAAAATATGGTCTGAGAAAAATGAAGAGATCAAGCAGTCTAAGTTCATAGAATTTTTTTTATCAAAATAAAACTAAAGGTAATCATTCTTCTGATCTTTTTGGAGAATAGTCAGTCTCTTTTGTTAAGGATTCATTTTAAAAATATTCTAAAGATGATAAGGAATTTTGTGGTTTTAAATAATCAAAAGTTTCATTGTATCAAATGATTAAAGGTGGAATATATTCTGCAAAACTTATGTTAAGGATTAGTACTTTAAATGAAGAAATAGTAAAGTTGCATGCTGATCTAAATGCGTCTAAGAATTCATATGAAGAACTACAAAAAGTGATTATTTCAAGAATATTTTTTTATAAACTTCAAAGGGATTATCAAAATATAAAAGAAATTTTGATTTCTAAAGAAGACTTTATAGAGTTTAAAGTATAGATAATAAGTCGGATGGAGTCACTCAGAAGAGAAGTTGTTACTAAGTTCGATTTTGATGAGTTAGGATTTTTTTGTCTAAAAAATTTCATCTTCTTCGTTGTATCAAATATCTATAGTTTTTCAAAGCATAATAGAATAGTTGTCAAGAGTTTTAGATGATTTAATTGAAAAAGTTCAAAGTTTGGAAAGTTCATATGATCTTTCTAACCCTTCCTAACACCCCGAATTTTTTTTCATCTCTGTAGTTTACTCAATGTCAATATTATAGTATATCTTTTTGTTTAAATATTGTTTTTATTTTTCATGGTTAGTAAAAAAAATGTTATAAATTGTTTCCTAATTTCTTTATGATGTCACAAAAAGGGAAGAAATTTATGAAAAATTTATGAGAAATTTATGAGAAATTCCTAATATATATGTATCTTTTTAGGGGGAGGTATTTTTTAAAGGGGGATAAATCTATCTTAAATTTATATTTGTTAAAGGGAAGAAATGTTATTATAGTTTATTTATGTTTATATTTGTAAAAATCTATTCTTTTAAAAAAATTAATTTTAATATTTGTTTTATGGGGTTTGTGATCATCAAAAAGAGGGATATTATTGAGCATGTGTTGATTAAACAATTTTGTTAATTTATTTTAAATTGTTATGCTCACAAACAACTATATTTATGTTACTGATAAAGTTTTGTTTAACTGGATTTTATGAAGATTATATTCAATAGAATATTTATTTTTATTCATTAAGGGTTCTCAAGTCATTAATCCATGGGAAGATATTTAATTAAGTATCCTAGATGTGTTTGAAAGTAATCTGCCCGAATGGCCCGAAGGCCTTCTTTTTATTTTTTTATGGATAATCCCCCTTTTAAGGGATGAAGGGGATCTCGTATATGACCCGTAGGCCCAAGGCACAAGGCTCGACATGACCCACAATACATGACCCGAAGGCCCAGAGGCATACCATACCCAATACATGACCTGTAGGCCTAACCCACTAGAACTGTCTCTCTGCAGCTTCTGCATCATTGATCGCCTTGGCTCCCCACCTTGCATTACTGATCGGCTAGCATTTCCCAGTACAAAGTTGCATGGTGCCTGGTCCCGATAACGGTTGTCATACCCTCTCATTCTTCCAATTCGATTAGCTCTGTTTCTGGTGACTGCTACTCTTGTTGCTCTGATCCTCTTCTGGAGCCTGCTCTATGTGAACTGGGCTACTTCATGGTCTTTGTGATCCGAAGGCCCTGAGGCCCAAAGGTCTTTGATGACCCGAAGGCCCTTGAGACCCGTAGGCCCAAACCGGTGGCCCGAAGGCCCAAATCGGGTGAATAGTTTCAGCTGCTACAGTACTGAATAGTACCTGCTACAGTAACCCAGAAATTCACCTCCACCCAGTTTTGGAAACACTATTTATACCCTATGTTTGTAAGTGGAACGTATGGTTTAGGAACCCTATGTTTGGAATAAAACATATGGATCATGAACCATACACTGTTGGAAAATTATGGATTAATAACCCTACGTTTGGAAGAAACTCTACATTTGAGGAACAAACGTATGGTTTATCTACCCTACTTTTATAAGAAACCATACATTGTCAACCATACTTTTGGAGTTTTTCACTATGTAAAGAAACCCTACATTTGACTTGGTCAATATGGAGTTTTAAATTCAAGATATCTTTCATGTTCTCTAAAAAGGTCTCACTTTTAGTAAATCTCTTTAAAGTTATTTTTACGACATATTCAAAGGCTCGTACTCAATGGATTAAATCTTTTATATTTCTAAGAGATGTTACAAATCTATTTGAATGATTTAAATTCAAATTTTCATGACTTATTATGTGGTATTTCTGGAGCTATTTTGATCTAAATTTGTTTGAACGGTATGATAAATATTGGTATATTCATCTTCTAAAAATATATATATTCTTAGAAAAGAAAGAGTTATGTGCTTGTAAACAATAGTGTGTTGTTGCCTTCATAACTACACTTTAGAGACATATATGTTTTGATCTAGTTGACCGACTAGTTTTTGTTGTTGTTGATACTATTGTATATTATTGTTAAATCTTCTTCTACAGTTTGATAAAGCATTTGTCAACGTTACACATTTGAGACATACATGTTTATTCATTTGTCTAGTGTTTTCTCTATTGCGATATAAAAGAAGCCTAAATAACATTGAATATTATTTTGCAGCTTTTATGTATTATTGAAGATCAAATATATCTATCATTTTTTGCTACAACTGTAAGCAAAATCTATTTTCTCAATCAAATCAATCTCTATTAATTTATTGGAGTATCAGCTACTCCGACTCAGACATATTGGTAAAGGAGTATTAGCTTCTCGAACTAAGCTATGATTTTTCATTTCCTTGTAAAAGAACCAAAAGGTATTTTAAAAGTATTTTTGTAAACATATCAACTTCCTGTACTTAGTTTTAGAAGTCCCTAATAAAAGGACTTACTAGTGAAAATCACCAAGCTTGTGGAGGGAGTGTTGGTGGATTGGATTAGAGGATCTTTGTGCCTTGAACCACTATATATCATTGTGTTCTTTTCTTTATTTATTTTTGTTGATTGCTCTTCTTTAAGAGAGAATAAAATAATCATTTCATATCAAGAGGGTTGTTTCGAATCTATCAAAGTTTTTAAAGGATCACAATTCACCCCCCCTCTTGTGTCTTCATCATAATCATTCCAACCTAAAAATTTACACATAATCCATTTATTTAAATGTCATATTTTCATATTTGTCCATTTATTTATGTGATCACGATCTTGCATCCATAAAATAAATCATGCATAAGATAAAAATAAATAAATAAATAAACAACCCAACCATGAGATTATCTCATGGTTGACTTGTTGAATGGATAATAAATCAACCTATAACCCAGGGAGAAAACACCTTATGTTGGTCTTGACATGAGTTGTACCATTCCTCTGGTGCACCACCTATATGCACCATGAGATACTCTTTATTACATATGTTTATAACTAACATGCAAGTGATAGGAACCAAAGGATTCGTTAAGGTAAAATACATAAACAACCTTGGACATGCAGGTCTTACATAATAAAAGAGGGAGGGCTGGCTCGTAGTCCATCATATTTAATTTAATAATAAATAATTGCAAAACTCATGAAATAATATTAAATTAAATTAAACCAACACATACATAGGTATGGTCAAATCTCATGATTGGTCATAAACATGCAGCGATTACACATTTAAAACAACTAGCTAGAATTCATTTATATTCATTTTTAAAAAGATAAAACATCCACAAATTAATCTGATTAATTACCTTATTAATCAATTAATTCATTTTATCTTATTTCATCCAATCAACCTAAAATTCTCATCCTCTCTGATATTAAATAAAATATTTTATTTCATTTTATTTAAAACTCAATAAAATAGTACACATTTTTGTACTTAGAAGAAACTCGGTGATTACCTGTCCAAATTACTCAATATGGTTTTGATTATAAAAAATGCATGCATACAAAAATATTTTGTGAATGGAATGTGTCATAATTTCATGGCATGTACTACCAGTTTAATGTCACACGGAACACATTAAAATTACATAGCCTATACAATTTAATGCATCAAGTCTTTCATATATAATAACCATACAAGATTCTTAGTTTCAAATATTACATAGAATTAATTAAGCATTCAATATAATATAAAACCTAACGATTAGCACGTGCTATCAAATCAAGACCCACATACATGTGCATGTTGAGATCTAGAAGATGTTTTAGATCTCTACTAGTATCCTACTAAGATATATTTCTCACACTTTGTATGTTGACATCTCGTGCAAATTTCCCTCTTGTAAATGTAGGAAAGGTGAAGGACCTGAAGTAGTGATCAAGGGGGACCAAAATCATTATGATATTTGGAGGATTTTGGAGGAGTATGTTGTGAGCTGTTTTTTGCTTGCTCCAGTCTTTCAACTAAAGAAAGAAACCTGAAAATGTTTCATGGTCTCAAATAGTTCATGATAATACTTGAGCTAGAAAATGTTTCTTTGCAAAGGTCTCCCAACAAACAAAATTTCCTTGTATCAAAATTTAGTCAGCCCGGGACTGGCCAGCTCGGGATGACAAGATGATCCCGATGATGAGCCCGTAAAGCGCGAGCGCCTCCGCAAAAATAAGTATCAGAATCATCCCCACAAATAGCTTCGGCTGCTGCGCATTGGCTCTGCAAACACAAAATGTCACCACACCACCAAGATACAAGGCAATGATATATAAACATTACAGGGGATGAACATAAAAAATGGCATCAAGGGGGCAAGATTAAATGCCCCGATAAGTTGAATTTCTCACATTTTTAAGTTCGTCGCCGAACCATGTACTATAGAAAGTGATTAATATGCAATAGCAATTACTCAAATCATCCAAATGATTTCATTGCCTATAACAGCTGAAGATCAAATTAAGTGAGATTACTAAATATCATGCAACATAAGTTACACCGCAAGAACACATTCACCATACCGAGTTGATATTTTGATACAAAATGGTTAAGAAGTGTGGTTTCCCTGTAATTTATGCAACTGTTGTGGTTAGAGTTAACTGTAGTTTGTCATTGGCTTAACCTTCAGTTGCCAAATGCTACACACAAACTGAATTCATAGATTATTTTGATACCTTATCAACTGCTGCTAAAAAGACCACTAAGGCTTTTATTGGTTGGTACTATTGGATTTTGTAGGCATCGACCAAAAATCACTGGGAGAGTTGAGAGAGAAGCAAAGTTGTAACTCGCTTGCAGTCAGTTTCCTTTGATGATCTCCTTCTTTGTATTTGATGAAGAACACAAACACTAATCAGCATATTTTTATCTTCTCACATGATCCACCTGCTATATTAGCACTTCCAAAGCCAAAGGAGGGAGAGGGAGAGATATAGAGAGAGCTCATGTTGAGGTGTTTCACCAAGAATCCGATGTCACATATGTGAAAGAGTTATAACATTTATCAAACATTGTGTGATTCATGAACAGAACATACATTTTGTAACGTATGGCTTTATTAATCACTTGAACTCGAATCAAACATTGAACCATTCAACATTTTAATCACACAAGTTGTAACCCTTTAGACACATCAACTAATGATGTATCCACCAATTAAAGACAACTCACGTGGAAGATTCAAGTTACTCATAAGCAGTATCCTATAGTATTCAAATACAAGCTAGTCTGACACTTGAATACCAAGTGTATTGTATGATTCATACTGAAACCTCACAAACAAGAATGGGCTTTAGGGAATAATTCCATCACATACATCAACAAATGGAGGTGTTTTTTTTTTGAGCAACTTAATGTCAGCTATGCTCAGGTTTTCTTCTTCTGGCTCAAAGCTGGTTTGTAAACTTCAAAACTCATTATATGGTCTTTGCATTTGTCAGACCAAGTTGTTGATCTCTTTATGAAGTCTCTTGGATTCGACCCATTCCATACTTTGCAGTTCATGCTGGGAACGTTAGGTATCCATCATCCGGCTTGCCGGATGTTATAGAAAATGGTCAAGAGTAGGGTTGGGAGTATGGTTGCCTTGTAATTGATGCAACAGTTGCGGTTAGAGTTAGCTGCAATTTGTCATTGGGTTACCATGTTACACTGTATGTAATTTCTCATTATTTAATAATAACATGTAGTGCCCTCTTTCATTTTTCCTTCATTTCGTAATAGATATCGATTTAAAACTAATGCTCATTGCTAAAAAACAACGGGATGATCACAGTATATGGATCAATCAAGAAATCTTAAACAGATACGCAGCAAGAAATGAAGTAAGATGTTTAGGAAATCAAGCTTTGGATCAGTACCTGACACCTGCATCGCCAACGATTCCGATCGCCATTCCAGCGGAGAGACCAGCAAGGCCGCAAGCAAGACCAGAGGATAAATGCGTATCCATCAAAAAGCTAATACGACTTGGCCTTGGGGTTAATGCCAGTACTGATGATGACAGCAATGACGAGGCCATAGATACCGAGAACGCCAGCCATGACAACCGGAACGATGGACTTCATAACTAGCTCCGGCCGCATCACTCCCATGGACGCAACACCAACGCCGCTCTTGGCCGTTCCGTACGCCGCTCCCATACCTAAGCAACATTAACATCGCAAGATCCGAGAAACACCCCCGATCGATGAAGCAAATATGAAAATGAGATTGAATGCTTTAACAGATAGAGAGATGAAAAAAGACTTAAAATTATAGTTCGAACACGAACAGGAGAAGACGAGGGCGGAGGCGGCGCCAAGAAATCCGAAGAAGGGGGCCGTTTCGTCACCGCTGAAAGCTGAAACCATTGTTCGGATTTGGATCCAGAGCAGATTGGTCAGGATTTCAGAGAATTTCTGCCGGATGCGCCCTCACTGGGCTCGATCGATCGACCCCTTTCCCTCTCTGGTCACCGCGCTCTCGTATTCGACCGTTTTTCTTCGATCAGTTGGTCCTGCGAACGGATCGGAAGAAAATCGGGGGTGAACGTGATTAGGGCCTGTGATCAGAATTCTTGGTGTCTAATTTTTTAATCCAAGTTCCACTAGAGTTAAAGTTTTAGTGGAACATAATCTAAAAAATTTCATTGGATGTTGGAGTTATTGAAGATGATAATTTGCGGGTTTGAGCTAAAGATTCATGAGCCAATCATGTATAATCTTGGTCTTATCTAAAGTAACTATAATCATGTTCAACTAGGCCACATATTGGTTACTAGCACTTAGTGTAACTATTCGCATCAATGTTTGTCGGTGGAGTCAAAGGAAGGCCAAGTTCTAATGAAAGTGGAATCAAGAACATTTCAAATTCTTCATTTTAGGAATCAACATGTGTGGACACATTTTAAATGTTGATATGGATGTTTTCAATGTTGAAGCTTGTGTGGAAGTAACCTAGAGTGAAATCTGAGGTGTTCGGCAAGTCAAAAGAGGATGTCGGTGGCTGTTGTGAGCCATTGGGTGCTCGGTTGGGTGACACTAAGTACCTGATGGGGGTTCCAAGGAGGGTGCACCTTGGTTAGGGTCATCGGGAGGTCGGTGCCATGCACCATGTGGTTGGTGCGGGAGCACTAGGTGGTTGGTGCAGGAGCATCGGGTACTTAGTGGTGCCCAAATCTGTTTTTTTTAACATAGGTTGAAATTGTCTTTTAGATTTTATTTAAAAAACCCACACATGGGTTTCCTTTTCTCCAAATGTTTGAGAAAAAGGGGGAGTCGCCCCCTTCACCCTCCCCACACTTCTTCATTCACCATTGATTCATAACATCTAGTGAGGCACCCTAAGCATAATATACATCCATATACTGTCATTTCATATGATTATTCATTACATCTTTCAATAATACACACCTAAAGGTTTAATGTCTTTTGAGACTAAATCCAAAATCAACTTATTTAAAAATAAAATTCAACATCCCCTACAAGTTCTCCTCACATAGTACCATTCTTAGACACATCAAACTTAATATCTTCCTTCATAACATGGGGAAATAGAAAATGAGAAAAGGTGAACTCTGATACTCTGTAAGGGTAAACATGAGAGATATCAATCGATGATCATAAGTGATCATGAGATAAACATAAGGGTATGAGAACAAGATCATAACTTACAAAAACATTCACAACCAGTCATAGGCTATAAATCATGAGTCATGACACATGGCTTTATCATAAAAATAGACACGAGTCATAAGTGTACGAAATCATCAATAATCAATTATGAACCATGAGAGCATATCACAAGCATAAATCATAAGTTTGTGCTATACACATAAAAATAGAAAATTATTTCCGTAGTCAAGGATAACTGTCACGACCCGTCCCAGAGGGGCCCGTGTCGTGACTATCCCAAGCCCGCCTTCAATAGGCTAGGGGCTGACGACTAGCACTGAGTAGGCATATCCCACAAATGGGAGGCATTTGCATAATTATCTGTACACACGCACACATCTCCAAGCCTGAAATGCTGAAATGTAAAAACACTAAGTAAACAATGCATGCATACACTAAGATACCAACCACAGAGTATGATAGTAGGAAAACTGGAAAGTAAACAGGGCCAGAATACAAGCCCACCAAAAGAAAGAAGAGTCTGCCAAAGTAAATGCACAAGTTCCTAGAGCTTGTCCGTAGAAAACCTACCTGAAAGGTAGGTGTAGGATAACTGTGTAAAGTCGTAGAAGCACACCTCATCTGCCTGATCAGTCTAAGTACCACCTAGTCTTGGTCCACCTATAACTCCGTCAAACCGTCGAACGTCTGCACAAGACACGACATGTGCGGGCAAAACCCATGCAGGGGTGAGTAAAACAATACTCAGTAGGACACCTCAAAAGCACAAAGAAAATACCACTAAGAAATACAAGTACATCCCAAAGGAAACACACGAAGTACACCACAAAGGAAACACATGAAGTATCCCACAAAGGAAACACACAAAGTACAGTCAGCTCACATAGGTATAAGTCTAAAGCACAAAGAGAAGGACTTTCGGTTGTAGTCCAAAAATCTCCTAATTTCCATGATACATGGAGTGTTGATGATGCACAGAGCGTTGATGGCACACGAAGCGTCGATGGCACTCAAAGCGTCGATGGCATGTCACACCCGAACTTTTAAGATAATATTATCTTATTATTTTATCAGATTTTGAAAATTTCTACCGAGCTGCGACCAAGCCTGTTTGAAATTTTTGTATTTTGTTGATGAACGAATGCTTTGCCCTTGACAGCATCCGGTGCATGGGCATGGCAAGTTCAAAGCCGCGCGGCTTTGCTCGGGTCACCGCGCGGCGTGCCTCTTGTACAAGGCGAATAGATAAAATGCGTTTTCATGAGTTGGATCAATATTATAATAATGTCGATTAATGTTATTATTAGTATGGTTAATAGATATAATTATTAACAAGTTCATTATAATTTTTCTTCTAATTATTATTAATAATAATATTATGGTTTAGTTTATAATAATTATTATGAAGTTATTATTATTATTATTATTATTATTGGGGTTTGTTAAAATCTTTATTAAGGTTATTATTATTGTTAATTATTAAAGTTTTATTTGTTTTATTTTATTTTATTTATTTCTTATCTTATTTATTTATTTTCTATTATTCTTTTCTTTTCTTGTTTTTTTTTCTTTCCTCCCTGCTTTCCTGTGTGTCGCGCACAACCCCCTCCTTTTTTTTCTTCTCGCGTTACCCCCCCACTTGAAACCCTATTCATCCGGCGGCCCCCTCCCTCTCACTCTCCCGCTCGCAGCCGGCCTCCCTCACCGTCCCGACCCCCCCGCTCCGTCCCGACCTCTCTCTGTCCGGCCTCCCTCGCCGTCCCAACCCCCCCTCTCCGTCCCAGCCACAACCTGCTCGCCTGGCCTCCCCCTCTCGACCCTCGGCCGGCCGCCCCAGCTCCCTACCACGACCGCCGTGACTCCGGCCTCCCCCTCCCGCTGGACCTCCGGCGCGACCACCAGGGTAGACCTTTCTTCCTCCTTGTTTATGTTTTCGTCCTTGTTTCTTTGGGTTTTTAGGTTTCCAGCAGTTAGGGTGTCAATTTGGGGTCTTAATTTGTGGTTTACATTTTCAATCTTATTAATCAGAGTATATTTTGGTTCTCTTGTGGTGCGGATTGGACATGGTTGACGCTTCGCACCGAGTTTTGGAGTTTTCGACACATGTTGTAGGTAATTTCATGCTAATCCTTTGGGTGGTGCGAAAATGATTTGTGAATGGAATTGAGGTGGTTTTGTTTTAAAGTGGTGATTTTATGTTAAACGTTGTTTGCTGAAACAATTTTCTTGTCCAATTAATTTACCATGTACTACAATTAATTTGTTTTGTGCGAACTTTGTTTTGAAGAAAATTTAGTATGCTTTGATTTATTAGTTTTGTAAAAGGTATTGTGATATCAAGTGTGTTTATTGATAAAAACCCACAATGTGTCATTTACCGGTGTTTTATGAACTGTGCACTTAGTTTATTAAATGATGCAAGGGCTGCGTTTTATTTTGTTGGAGTCTGTTTCGGTATGCTTTTGGCCTTAGAAGAGGTTTTCGGGTGTGTTGTTGTTTTATGTTGTGTTATGTCTTTTTAAAATGTTTTATAAGTGGTGCAGATGGCTTATTTAATCTGTATAAATTATGAGATTCATGTTTTGCAATGATTTTGACGTGCGAGTGTTTTTGAAGTGACGCTATGATATAGTTTGGGTGTGTTTCGTTTGTGTAAATTTTGTGGTACTAATTTTGATGTATTGCATAATTTGTTCTTTTAATTTATTACATGTTTTGTGGAGTGCGCAGGACCCCGCTACGATGGTTTTGGGCCGCGGGTGTCGAGGTACCCCGCATGCACATGCATAAAGTAAAGCATATATATATATATATATATATATATGTGCAATGCACCTATGGGTGTGTATATGTATATATATATAAATGCATGTGCGTGTATGCGCCAAGTGTCAGTGTGAGTGATCGTCGACAAGTAGCGACATGTTTGAGGTAGGTCCTCTATGCCTATGCCTTTAATTTGAGATTCATAATTGCTTGCTTGTTTTAAAAATATGTTTTACATTTACGCTATATCCACATGCTATGAAATCAGGTTATGGTTGCTAGAAATGATTACGCCTTTGATTTGGAAATTTAAATGTATTTTTAATGCTATCGGTCTTAAGTGACCTTTTATTGAAAAATTGATTTCTTAAGTGGTTCTGAATTAGTAATGTGTATTTCCAAAGGTGTTTGGCCTTTTCGCTGATTGATTTTAAAAAGTGTTCCCTTTATGTAATTAAGCATGTTTGGCATCTTAAGAATGTTTTATGAAAGGCCCATTTGACACTTTAAGATTTGGTTTGCGAAAATAGAAAACCCCTTTTTAGTCATTCCCCCTAAGTTTGAAAATAAAATGTGATGCAAGTGTTTATGAGCAGTTTGTGATATATGTGCCTAGTGTAAAGGCTTGTGCGTGAATGTGTGATGTAAAGAGAGGGGAATGCACTTAAGTAGGGAGTGCGGTGGTGAAAGGTGGAATGAATTTTAGATAAAGAAAGTGCAATGTACTTGTTTGATTGTTTGATAAAGAAAACTCACCACCATTTGAAATTGAGCACAATGGGAAAACCCGGGTATCTAGGTGGGTGACCAGGACTAGTACGCTAGATGACACGGCAGGGGTTTGTCCCGGTTTGTCTAGCAGGATTGACGCGACAACACTAACTAAACATATGAATTTTCTGAGGGTCGTGGCCTTCTAAGCCACGTTTTCTGAGGGTCGTGGTCTTCTAAGCCACGTTTCACTGAGGTACGAGGTCTTTAGGTTCCCACTTGTTCTATCTGCCTATAGGGATTACCCATGGTGCTCATTTTTGTCATGCTGCTAATGATGTAACTTTCTTTTCAGCTGTTTCATACTTGATGTCTTGTTTGCGAGAACCATATTTTAACCCAAACTGGTTTCTTTTCATTTTGATATGTTAATGCATGCTTGAAACCTATTTTGAAAATGTAGTGGGAGTAAAAGGCTTTACCTGAAAATGCAAACTCGTTACTTGAATTTGAAAGGAAGGAAAATACTATTTTAGTATATCTTATTTTCCAAACTGGCATTGGTTGGATTTCTTATTAAAGGCAGGGGCATAGGATGTGGTTGTTTTTCGCTTTCCTACTGAGCATCTCGGTGCTCACGCCTACATTACTTTTCAGTTGCAGGTTTCAGTCTTGGATCGCTTTTGGGAGTGAGTGTGGTTGTCGTACCGTGGTGATCCACGGGGTCACCTGAGGTATGTCACGTTTCTTTGTTTATTTCTTTTTTCGCTGCCACGTTGTTCAGTTTATTTTATTTTATTTATATGCTTGTTCAGTTTATGTTTATTCATCTTGTTATGGGCTAAACCATTCCCAACTGGTTTGTTTTGATGCCCGACACTAGTTGCCAGCCCGTGGGGATCGGGAACGCCCTTCGGGCCACGTCGCGGACCGGGTCGGGCACCGGGTCGGATGACGCACCGGACTGGTTCGTGACAAAATGGTATCAGAGGTGCCCTTGTTATTTGGGGTGTCGAGTAGCTTGGTGATTAGGTGTGTTGGGACTCAAGAGGTAGGTGTGGGAAGGACGTCATGAACCCTCGCCCGTCCCAGGACTCGAGTTGCCAGGGGTAGTCCGGGATTTGAATTTTCTTCTTTGGATTCGTATGTGTGGATGAGGGATGACCAAGGAAGTGAGCCACTGTTACGCGGCGGACTTGCATGGAGTAGCGACCCATGTACGGCCTGAGTGCATGGCTCAAGATGCTTCTTGTGGTTGATGCTTGCTTGGAGCATGGCCTGCTAAGCCATGTTACCGGGTTGGCATAACCACTAGTCCCTTATTTTTGGATGTTTTAATGTGAGTTATGTTTGACCTTAATTTTGGTTGGTGTGAGTACATCTCAAAAATGAAAATGGATTTTTGTGAAGGTGGTTTCAAATGGGAATGTGGTGTTAGAGTGGAAAAGTGGTTTTGAAATGGAAATTGTTTTCTTTTAACAAATGTGTGGTTTCAAAATGCAAAATGGGAGGTGTTTTGGAAGTTGTTTTGGAATCTCAGTTACACTTTTTGGAATGTGAATTGGAAAATGTTTTGGAAATTTGAAATGTATTGCTTTTATGATAAGTTTTTTTTTTCAAATTGGTTGGGAATTTGTGCTTTATGCTGAATGATCTGTTTTGAAAATGAGAAGTGTCTTGAATTGACCCTTGGTATTCCTATGAGTGATCACATACATTGAGGTGCGCATGTGGAAAGTGGAGGAATTGGTGATGTGAGTGGATGGGTGCTTGAGCTAGCACATGGATATGTATGTGTGAGACTTCATGGGATATCAATGGTTGATATCTAAGTTGTTTTGTTTGCTGAAAAATGGTTTTCAAAAGGGGTTTTTCAAACATTTAGAAAGGTGAGTGAGAAATTGTTTGGCGTTCTCTTTTTGTGTTGGGTATTCCTTTTCGTGAGTTCTTGGTTTTGACGTACTGAATTGTGGTTGGAATAGTGATTTGAGTTTGATCTTTTGTTTGTGATTGTGGTGTGGAATTTTGATTTATGATAACTTTTGATTCGGATTCGTGCCTCTTGTTTTGAATATGCTACCCAGAAAAGTCCCAGAAGTTTCTAGTGAGTCTCTTCTAGTTGTTGGTTCTACCTAGACCCTTAGCGGGGTGGTGGAATTGAATTCTCTTCAGTCATTGTCTAACTCCTGTGGCGATCATGATTTGTTAAAGGTAGCGAACTAGATTGGTGAAGTCGTTGGTGTTTTCAGGTTATTGGGAACTCCTAAAGCTAAGAGAGTCTGTGTTGGTTCAGGTCCATTTGAAGGTGCAACTTGGGATTGGTGGAGGAGATAACCCTAGTGTCATTGCATGATGGTATGACTTGGAAGGTGTTTAGGACCACTCTCATTAGTTGGTTTATATTTGTGGAAGCGAAGGTGATGGAAGCGACAAGGCTCGTGAGTGTCCAGCAATGCCAACGAATAGTGAAGGCCTACGTTGGGCATCTCAAGAAGTTGGTTCCCTTTTATCCAAAGATAATGTCGCAGAATCAGTTAAAGTTTCTCTTGTGTGGGGTCTTCGTCTATTGTTCAAGGACCGGTTCCCTTTGGTGTTTGGGATGGTTCCCCATTCTGTGAGAGCGAGCCAGAGGAACCCATCTCAGACAAGTTTTCTTTTCAATTCCATCTTCTATTAGTCGGGCCACTCTCTTGTTCGCTTCTTGTGTGGCTGGTTTGGGTACTTTAAGCCGCCTCATCGTCATCCATTGAAGACTTCCTATCGGTGTGGATGTTTGGGAAACATAGTGAAGTTCCGCTAGCGGCTTCGTCAGGAGGAGTCTCGATAGGAGAATGTCAGCTCCTAACTGCGGGGCAGTAGATGATTCAAGACATCAGAGCTCCAGCCACAGGTCTCGGAGTGAAGATTTTCACGCAGTCAGGAATCTTTGGGTGTGGGTCACATTGGTCTAACTTTTGTCTCCAGTGCTAAAATAGGGACGGTTTAAATTTCTCGGTTCAAGCTTCCTCGTCTTTGAAGGTTCTGTTTTTCTGTAAGAGGCGCAAAGGTCTCTTTTTCTCGTTGTGGTCTTTGTTCTTTGAATACCCCACTGTGGTTGTAAAAAGGCATGGTGATCTTGTTTTCTTGTAATTCCTGCAGCTGCGCCTCCTCAAGTGTGACCCATTTTGTTTTAATGCATGCTTGTTTTGGATCTTCTCATCTCTTGTAGGAATGATGAGTCAAGGTTAGGTTCGTTATTTGGTAGAATTCTTCTTTGGGTTTCTCTTGTCACAGTGGTCTCTGGTTTGGGTCGGAAGATCTCATGTCGGTTTATACTGGTTGGTTAAAGCTAGTCGGTTCTTAGATGGTGGGGAGACTCACCATGAATCTTGTCGTGCCTTTTTCGAGGTTTGGTCTGTGTGGAGGTTCCCTCTTGGATCAAGTTAGAAGTTCCAGAGTTGGGTCATGCTAAGAGCCTCAATGCCAGTTGTGCTAGTCGGGTTCTTGTGGTGGGGAGAACCCTCCTCTTTTCCTGATGATTCTTTTCTTTTCAGTTCCCCTCAGAGTTGGTCGGGTGTGACTGATAGAGTGAAAAGTCACGCCGAGTTGTGATTTTGTTGGCCACGTTTAGTTTCAAACTCGAGTTTGATTCCTCGTTCGACTGGGCGACTTTCTGGGGGAATAAAGTTTTTGTGGTGGGGAGAATTGTCACACCCGAACTTTTAAGATAATATTATCTTATTATTTTATCAGATTTTGAAAATTTCTACCGAGCTGCGACCAAGCCTCTTTGAAATTTTTTTATTTTGTTGATGAAGGAATGCTTTGCCCTTGACAACATCCGGTGCATGGGCATGGCAAGTTCAAAGCCGCGCGACTTTGCTCAGGTCACCGCCCGGCGTGCCTCTTGTACAAGGCGAATAGATAAAATGCGTTTTCATGAGTTTGATCAATATTATAATAATGTCGATTAATGTTATTATTAGTATGGTTAATAGATATAATTATTAACAAGTTCATTATAATTTTTCTTCTAATTATTATTAATAATAATATTATGGTTTAGTTTATAATAATTATTATGAAGTTATTATTATTATTATTATTATTATTGGGGTTTATTAAAATCTTTATTAAGGTTATTATTATTGTTAATTATTAAAGTTTTATTTGTTTTATTTTATTTTATTTATTTCTTATCTTATTTATTTATTTTCTATTATTCTTTTCTTTTATTGTTTTTTTTCTTTCCTCCCTGCTTTCCTGTGTGTCGCGCACAACCCCTTCCTTTTTTTTTCTTCTCGCGTTACCCCCCCCACTTGAAACCTTATTCATCCGGCGGCCCCCTCCCTCTCACTCTCCCGCTCGCAGCCGGCCTCCCTCGCCGTCCCGACCCCCCCGCTCCATCCCGACCTCTCTCTGTCCGGCCTCCCTCGCCATCCCAACCCCACCTCTCCGTCCCAGCCACAACCTGCTCGCCTGGCCTCCCCCTCTCGACCCTCGGCCGGCCGCCCCAGCTCCCTACCATGACCGCCGCGACTCCGGCCTCCCCCTCCCGCTGGACCTCCGGCGCGACCACCAGGGTAGACCTTTCTTCCTCCTTGTTTATGTTTTCGTCCTTGTTTCTTTGGGTTTTTAGGTTTCCAGCAGTTAGGGTGTCAATTTGGGGTCTTAATTTGTGGTTTACATTTTCAATCTTATTAATCAGAGTATATTTTGGTTCTCTTGTGGTGCGGATTGGACATGGTTGACGCTTCGCACCGAGTTTTGGAGTTTTCGACACATGTTGTAGGTAATTTCATGCTAATCCTTTGGGTGGTGCAAAAATGATTTGTGAATGGAATTGAGGTGGTTTTGTTTTAAAGTGGTGATTTTATGTTAAACGTTGTTTGCTGAAACAATTTTCTTGTCCAATTAATTTACCATGTACTACAATTAATTTGTTTTGTGCGAACTTTGTTTTGAAGAAAATTTAGTATGCTTTGATTTATTAGTTTTGTAAAAGGTATTGTGATATCGAGTGTGTTTATTGATAAAAACCCACAATGTGTCATTTACCGGTGTTTTATGAACTGTGCACTTAGTTTATTAAATGATGCAAGGGCTGCGTTTTATTTTGTTGGAGTCTGTTTCGGTATGCTTTTGGCCTTAGAAGAGGTTTTCGGGTGTGTTGTTGTTTTATATTGTGTTATGTCTTTTTAAAATGTTTTATAAGTGGTGCAGATAGCTTATTTAATCTGTATAAATTATGAGATTCATGTTTTGCAATGATTTTGACGTGCGAGTGTTTTTGAAGTGGCGCTATGATATAGTTTGGGTGTGTTTCGTTTGTGTAAATTTTGTGGTACTAATTTTGATGTATTGCATAATTTGTTCTTTTAATTTATTACATGTTTTGTGGAGTGCGCAGGACCCCGCTACGATGGTTTTGGGCTGCGGGTGTCGAGGTACCCCGCATGCACATGCATAAAGTAAAGCATATATATATATATATATGTGCAATGCACCTATGGGTGTGTATATGTATATATATATAAATGCATGTGCGTGTATGCGCCAAGTGTCAGTGTGAGTGATCGTCGACAAGTAGCGACATGTTTGAGGTAGGTCCTCTATGCCTATGCCTTTAATTTGAGATTCATAATTGCTTTCTTGTTTTAAAAATATGTTTTACATTTACGCTATATCCACATGCTATGAAATCAGGTTACAGTTGCTAGAAATGATTACGCCTTTGATTTGGAAATTTAAATGTATTTTTAATGCTATTGGTCTTAAGTGACCTTTTATTGAAAAATTGATTTCTTAAGTGGTTCTGAATTAGTAATGTGTATTTCCAAAGGTGTTTGGACTTTTCGCTGATTGATTTTAAAAAGTGTTCCCTTTATGTAATTAATCATGTTTGGCATCTTAAGAATGTTTTATGAAAGTCCTGTTTGACACTTTAAGATTTGGTTTGCGAAAATAGAAAACCCGTTTTTAGTCATTCCCCCTAAGTTTGAAAATAAAATGTGATGCAAGTGTTTATGAGCAGTTTGTGATATATGTGCCTAGTGTAAAGGCTTGTGCGTGAATGTGTGATGTAAAGAGAGGGGAATGCACTTAAGTAGGGAGTGCGGTGGTGAAAGGTGGAATTAATTTTAGATAAAGAAAGTGTAATGTACTTGTTTGATTGTTTGATAAAGAAAACTCACCACCATTTGAAATAGAGCACAATGGGAAAACCCGGGTATCTAGGTGGGTGACCAGGACTAGTACGCTAGATGACACGGCAGGGGTTCGTCCCGGTTTGTCTAGCAGGATTGACGCGACAACACTAACTAAACATATGAATTTTCTGAGGGTCGTGGCCTTCTAAGCCACGTTTTCTGAGGGTCGTGGTCTTCTAAGCCACGTTTCACTGAGGTATGAGGTCTTTAGGTTCCCACTTGTTCTAGCTGCCTATAGGGATTACCCATGGTGCTCATTTTTGTCATGCTGCTAATGATGTAACTTTCTTTTCAGATGTTTCATACTTGATGTCTTGTTTGCGAGAACCATATTTTAACCCAAACTGGTTTCTTTTCATTTTGATATGTTAATGCATGCTTGAAACCTATTTTGAAAATGTAGTGGGAGTAAAAGGCTTTACCTGAAAATGCAAACTCGTTACTTGAATTTGAAAGGAAGGAAAATACTATTTTAGTATATCTTATTTTCCAAACTGGCATTGGTTGGATTTCTTATTAAAGGCAGGGGCATAGGATGTGGTTGTTTTTGGCTTTCCTACTGAGCATCTCGGTGCTCACGCCTACATTACTTTTCAGTTGCAGGTTTCAGTCTTGGATCGCTTTTGGGAGTGAGTGTGGTTGTCGTACCGTGGTGATCCACGGGGTCACCTGAGGTATGTCACGTTTCTTTGTTTATTTCTTTTTCCGCTTCCACGTTGTTCAGTTTATTTTATTTTATTTATATGCTTGTTCAGTTTATGTTTATTCATCTTGTTATGGGCTAAACCGTTCCCAACTGGTTTGTTTTGATGCCCGACACTAGTTTCCAGCCCGTGGGGATCGGGAACGCCCTTCGGGCCACGTCGCGGACCGGGTCGGGCGCCGGGTCGGATGACGCACCGGACTGGTTCGTGAAAAAATGGTATCAGAGGTGCCCTTGTTATTTGGGGTGTCGAGTAGCTTGGTGATTAGGTGTGTTGGGACTCGAGAGGTAGGTGTGGGAAGGACGTCATGAACCCTCGCCCGTCCCAGGACTCGAGTTGCCAGGGGTAGTCCGGGATTTGAATTTTCTTCTTTGGATTCGTATGTGTGGATGAGGGATGACCAAGGAAGTGAGCCACTGTGACGCGGCGGACTTGCATGGAGTAGCGACCCATGTACGGCCTGAGTGCACGGTTCAAGATGCTTCTTGTGGTTGATGCTCGCTTGGAGCATGGCCTGCTAAGCCATGTTATCGGGTTGGCATAACCACTAGTCCCTTATTTTTGGATGTTTTAATGTGAGTTATGTTTGACCTTAATTTTGGTTGGTGTGAGTACATCTCAAAAATGAAAATGGATTTTTGTGAAGGTGGTTTCAAATGGGAATGTGGTGTTAGAGTGGAAAAGTGGTTTTGAAATGGAAATTGTTTTCTTTTAACAAATGTGTGGTTTCAAAATGCAAAATGGGAGGTGTTTTGGAAGTTGTTTTGGAATCTCAGTTACACTTTTTGGAATGAGAATTGGAAAATGTTTTGGAAATTTGAAATGTTTTGCTTTGATGATAAGTTTTTTTTTCAAATTGGTTGGGAATTTGTGCTTTATGCTGAATGATCTGTTTTGAAAATGAGAAGTGTCTTGAATTGACCCTTGTTATTCCTATGAGTGATCACATACATTGAGGTGCGCATGTGGAAAGTGGAGGAATTGGTGATGTGAGTGGATGGGTACTTGAGCTAGCACATGGATATGTATGTGTGAGAATTCATGGGATATCAATGGTGGATATCTAAGTTGTTTTGTTTGCTGAAAAATGGGTTTCAAAAGGGGTTTTTCAAACATTTAGAAAGGTGAGTGAGAAATTGTTTGGCGTTCTCTTTTTGTGCTGGGTATTCCTTTTCGTGAGTTCTTGGTTTTGACGTACTGAATTGTGGTTGGAATAGTGATTTGAGTTTGAGCTTTTGTTTGTGATTGTGGTGTGTAATTTTGATTTATGATAACTTTTGATTCGGATTCGTGCCTCTTGTTTTGAATATGCTGCCCAGAAAAGTCCCAGAAGTTTCTAGTGAGTCTCTTCTAGTTGTTGGTTCTACCTAGACCCTTACCGGGGCGGTGGAATTGAATTCTCTTCAGTCATTGTCTAACTCCTGTGGCGATCGTGATTTGTTGAAGGTAGCGAACTAGATTGGTGAAGTCGTTGGTGTTTTCAGGTTATTGGGAACTCCTAAAGCTAAGAGAGTCTGTGTTGGTTCAGGTCCATTTGAAGGTGAAACTTGGGATTGGTGGAGGAGATAACCCTAGTGTCATTGCATGATGGTATGACTTGGAAGGTGTTTAGGACCACTCTCATTAGTTGGTTTATATTTGTGGAAGCGAAGGTGATGGAAGCGACAAGGCTCGTGAGTGTCCAGCAATGCCAACGAATAGTGAAGGCCTACGTTGGGCATCTCAAGAAGTTGGTTCCCTTTTCTCCAAAGATAATGTCGCAGAATCAGTTAAAGTTTCTCTTGTGTGGGGTCTTCGTCTATTGTTCAAGGACCGGTTCCCTTTGGTGTTTGGGATGGTTCCCCATTCTGTGAGAGCGAGCCAGAGGAACCCATCTCAGACAAGTTTTCTTTTCAATTCCATCTTCTATTAGTCGGGCCACTCTCTTGTTCGCTTCTTGTGTGGCTGGTTTGGGTACTTTAAGCCGCCTCATCGTCATCCATTGAAGACTTCCTATCAGTGTGGATGTTTGGGAAACATAGTGAAGTTCCGCTAGCGGCTTCGTCAGGAGGAGTCTCGATAGGAGAATGTCAGCTCCTGACTGCGGGGTAGTAGATGCTTCAAGACATCAGAGCTCCAGCCACAGGTCTCGGAGTGAATCTTTTCACGCAGTCAGGAATCGTTGGGTGTGGGTCACATTGGTCTAACTTTTGTCTCCAGTGCTAAAATAGGGACGGTTTAAATTTCTCGGTTCAAGCTTCCTCGTCTTTGAAGGTTCTGTTTTTCTGTAAGAGGCGCAAAGGTCTCTTTTTCTCGTTGTGGTCTTTGTTCTTTGAATACCCCACTGTGGTTGTAAAAAGGCATGGTGATCTTGTTTTCTTGTAATTCCTGCAGCTGCGCCTCCTCAAGTGTGACCCATTTTGTTTTAATGCATGCTTGTTTTGGAGATTCTCATATCTTGTAGGAATGATGAGTCATGGTTAGGTTCGTTATTTGGTAGAATTCTTCTTTGGGTTTCTCTTGTCACAGTGGTCTCTGGTTTGGGTCGGAAGATCTCATGTCGGTTTATACTGGTTGGTTAAAGCTAGTCGGTTCTTAGATGGTGGGGAGACTCACCATGAATCTTTTTGTGCCTTTTTCGAGGTTTGGTCTGTGTGGAGGTTCCCTCTTGGATCAAGTTAGAAGTTCCAGAGTTGGGTCATGCTAAGAGCCTCAATGCCAGTTGTGCTAGTCGGGTTCTTGTGGTGGGGAGAACCCTCCTCTTTTCCTGATGATTCTTTTCTTTTCAGTTCCCCTCAGAGTTGGTCGGGTGTGACTGATAGAGTGAAAAGTCACGCCGAGTTGTGATTTTTTTGGCCACGTTTAGTTTCAAACTCGAGTTTGATTCCTCGTTCGACTGGGCGACTTTCTGGGGGCAGAAAGTTTTTGTGGTGGGGAGAATTGTCACACCCGAACTTTTAAGACAATATTATCTTATTATTTTATCATATTTTGAAAATTTCTACCGAGCTGCGACCAAGCCTCTTTGAATTTTTTTTATTTTGTTGATGAACGAATGCTTTGCCCTTGACAGCATCCGGTGCATGGGCATGGCAAGTTCAAAGCCGCGCGGCTTTGCTCGGGTCACCGCGCGGCGTGCCTCTTGTACAAGGCGAATAGATAAAATACGTTTTCATGAGTTGGATCAATATTATAATAATGTCGATTAATGTTATTATTAGTATGGTTAATAGATATAATTATTAACAAGTTCATTATAATTTTTCTTCTAATTAATAATAATAATAATATTATGGTTTAGTTTATAATAATTATTATGAAGTTATTATTATTATTATTATTATTGGGGTTTATTAAAATCTTTATTAAGGTTATTATTATTGTTAATTATTAAAGTTTTATTTGTTTTATTTTATTTTATTTATTTCTTATCTTATTTATTTATTTTCTACTATTCTTTTCTTTTCTTGTTTTTTTTCTTTCCTCCCTGCTTTCCTGTGTGTCGCGCACAACCCCCTCCTTTTTTTTTCTTCTCGCGTTACCCCCCCCACTTGAAACCCTATTCATCCAGAGGCCCCCTCCCTCTCACTCTCCCGCTCGCAGCCGGCCTCCCTCGCCGTCCCGACCCCCTCGCTCCATCCCGGCCTCTCTCTGTCCGGCCTCCCTCGCCGTCCCAACCCCCCCTCTCCGTCCCAGCCACAGCCTGCTCGCCTGGCCTCCCCCTCTCGACCCTCGGCCGGCCGCCCCAGCTCCCTACCACGACCGCCGCGACTCCGGCCTCCCCCTCCCGCTGGACCTCCGGCGCGACCACCAGGGTAGACCTTTCTTCCTCTTTGTTTATGTTTTCGTCCTTGTTTCTTTGGGTTTTTAGGTTTCCAGCAGTTAGGGTGTCAATTTGGGGTCTTAATTTGTGGTTTACATTTTCAATCTTATTAATCAGAGTATATTTTGGTTCTCTTGTGGTGCGGATTGGACATGGTTGACGCTTCACACCGAGTTTTGGAGTTTTCGACACATGTTGTAGGTAATTTCATGCTAATCCTTTGGGTGGTGCGAAAATGATTTGTGAATGGAATTGAGGTGGTTTTGTTTTAAAGTGGTGATTTTATGTTAAACGTTGTTTGCTGAAACAATTTTCTTGTCCAATTAATTTACCATGTACTACAATTAATTTGTTTTGTGCGAACTTTGTTTTGAAGAAAATTTAGTATGCTTTGATTTATTAGTTTTGTAAAAGGTATTGTGATATCGAGTATGTTTATTGATAAAAACCCACAATGTGTCATTTACTGGTGTTTTATGAACTGTTCACTTAGTTTATTAAATGATGCAAGGGCTGTGTTTTATTTTGTTGGAGTCTGTTTCGGTATGCTTTTGGCCTTAGAAGAGGTTTTCGGGTGTGTTGTTGTTTTATGTTGTGTTATGTCTTTTTAAAATGTTTTATAAGTGGTGCAGATGGATTATTTAATCTGTATAAATTATGAGATTCATGTTTTGCAATGATTTTGACGTGCGAGTGTTTTTGAAGTGGCGCTATGATATAGTTTGGGTGTGTTTCGTTTGTGTAAATTTTGTGGTACTAATTTTGATGTATTGCATAATTTGTTCTTTTAATTTATTACATGTTTTGTGGAGTGCGCAGGACCCCGCTACGATGGTTTTGGGCTGCGGGTGTCGAGGTACCCCGCATGCACATGCATAAAGTAAAGCATATATATATATATATATGTGCAATGCACCTATGGGTGTGTATATGTATATATATATAAATGCATGTGCGTGTATGCGCCAAGTGTCAGTGTGAGTGATCGTCGACAAGTAGCGACATGTTTGAGGTAGGTCCTCTATGCCTATGCCTTTAATTTGAGATTCATAATTGCTTGCTTGTTTTAAAAATATGTTTTACATTTACTCTATATCCACATGCTATGAAATCAGGTTACGGTTGCTAGAAATGATTACGCCTTTGATTTGGAAATTTAAATGTATTTTTAATGCTATCGGTCTTAAGTGACCTTTTATTGAAAAATTGATTTCTTAAGTGGTTCTGAATTAGTAATGTGTATTTCCAAAGGTGTTTGTACTTTTCGCTGATTGATTTTAAAAAGTGTTCCCTTTATGTAATTAAGCATGTTTGGCATCTTAAGAATGTTTTATGAAAGGCCCGTTTGACACTTTAAGATTTGGTTTGCGAAAATAGAAAACCCGTTTTTAGTCATTCCCCCTAAGTTTGAAAATAAAATGTGATGCAAGTGTTTATGAGCAGTTTGTGATATATGTGCCTAGTGTAAAGGCTTGTGCGTGAATGTGTGATGTAAAGAGAGGGGAATGCACTTAAGTAGGGAGTGCGGTGGTGAAAGGTGGAATGAATTTTAGATAAAGAAAGTGTAATGTACTTGTTTGATTGTTTGATAAAGAAAACTCACCACCATTTGAAATAGAGCACAATGGGAAAACCCGGGTATCTAGGTGGGTGACCAAGACTAGTACGCTAGATGACACGGCAGGGGTTCGTCCCGGTTTGTCTAGCAGGATTGACGCGACAACACTAACTAAACATATGAATTTTCTGAGGGTCGTGGCCTTCTAAGCCACGTTTTCTGAGGGTCGTGGTCTTCTAAGCCACGTTTCACTGAGGTACGAGGTCTTTAGGTTCCCACTTGTTCTAGCTGCCTATAGGGATTACCCATGGTGCTCATTTTTGTCATGCTGCTAATGATGTAACTTTCTTTTCAGCTGTTTCATACTTGATGTCTTGTTTGCGAGAACCATATTTTAACCCAAACTGGTTTCTTTTCATTTTGATATGTTAATGCATGCTTGAAACCTATTTTGAAAATTTAGTGGGAGTAAAAGGCTTTACCTGAAAATGAAAACTCATTACTTGAATTTGAAAGGAAGGAAAATACTATTTTAGTATATCTTATTTTCCAAACTGGCATTGGTTGGATTTATTATTAAAGGCAGGGGAATAGGATGTGGTTGTTTTTGGCTTTCCTACTGAGAATCTCGGTGCTCACGCCTACATTACTTTTCAGTTGCAGTTTTCAGTCTTGGATCGCTTTTGGGAGTGAGTGTGGTTGTTGTACCGTGGTGATCCACGGGGTCACCTGAGGTATGTCACGTTTCTTTGTTTATTTCTTTTTCCGCTGCCACGTTGTTCAGTTTATTTTCTTTTATTTATATGCTTGTTCAGTTTATGTTTATTCATCTTGTTATGGGCTAAACCGTTCCCAACTGGTTTGTTTTGATGCCCGACACTAGTTGCCAGCCCGTGGGGATCGGGAACGCCCTTCGGGCCACGTCGCGGACCGGGTCGGGTGCCGGGTCGGATGACGCACCAGACTGGTTCATGACATGGCACCAATGGTGCACGGAGCGTCGATGTTGCAGAGAGTCTCGATGGAACATATATTGTCAAATGGTGCATGGAGCATCGATAGCACACATAGCATCGATGGCGCACAGAGTGTCGATGGGACATGCAACCCCCAAGTCACGAAGTCACCCAGTCACAACCAACCACAGGATTCCACTCATAGAACGCTTGTAACGGAAGAATATACTCATCAAGCCAATAGGTCATATTCCAATTTTCATAAAGACTCGCTTAGAATATCCCAAAAGGACTGTATCGTCGCAAGGGTCCCAATGCCATAAACGAATCATCAAACAGACGCACGGTTTGAAAGTTACACCTGTTTTTTTAGAAGGTTCGGCCCGGGTCTGATCCGCCCCGTCAGGCCTGACTCGATCTGGTTTGACTAACCCGACCCAACCCGGCTCAGCTCGTTGGGTGTGACCCACTGGGCCGGCTGGACCTGGTCTGTTGGGTCTCTAGAGTGGCCTAGCTCATTTGGTATGGCTCGCTGCATGCGTACCGATTGGTGTGCGTCGGATGCAGCTCGCCCTGGCCGCATCCCTCTAGTCAACGTGGAGTTGTGATGTGTTTCACATGGTTAGACCACCTCCTCCACCTATTCTCGCGGCCTCACCACCACCGCGGGCTCCCTCTAACATGGATCCAAGCTGTGTCCTGGTGTCGCTACCGCGACCACCTGTTGCGGCCCACTGATCGCCGCCCACAGCCCCCGTCACCACGGGCTCCCTCCGATGTAGTCTCACCTGGACCGCTTCCTGGTGCTATCAGCCTATCCTACCACGCTCCACCTAGCCCGACCCCCATTAGGTCGCTGCTACCTCCACCACCGGTCGCCCTGCTGACGACTTGTCGCTGCCTCACATCCCCCCTAGACCGGCCCTACTGGTCGTGTCCTACCCTCACTGTTGGCTACCCCTTCAGTGGTCTGTCTTACGCCATCGTAAGCTTCCGCCTTGCCCAAACTGTACCATGCTCCCATCACACCTCTATTATTCCATTGCGGGGTCAAAATTTCGATCTCAGACTATTGCACCATGGATTGGGGGCGCAACGGTCGATCGTTCGCATAGGGTTTTCAAGGGCGAAGAACGTACAAAGAACGCAATAGATTGAGAGGGAGAGATATAGCACATGAATGCCCAATGAGTGGATCTTGGACTTGTTTGTGTTGTCCTTGACCCGTTCATGTTATAAGGTTTAACGAAGAACAAATCGACCCCGAGATCTAAATCCCCATTTAAATCCCTCAAACAGTCATCCAACCTACATGAACGGATGGACTGTGGATCAACCTATTTGTGGATTGGTCTTCATTTTTCGTTTGAATCTAAGAGGGAAAGAAAATCAAAAAGATAATCAACATCCTACCTTGAGGTTGGATTAGTCATTGAAAAAGAACAAAGTTCTGTGTCATCGTCGATCCTCGATCCGCCGACGTTCTTCATTGAGAGAGTTTCATTCCATGCCTCAGAGGAATTCCAGGGTTATGGTGATGGCCCTAAATTTCATGATAGAGGTTTCATTAAAAATAAAAACTCTGTTGCGTCTAATAATTTTTTTTATTAAAACATTTTAATGACGGTTACGTCCAAATTCTAACTTTTACAATCAACCTGCGTTGGTCGATGTTAGGCCCCACCTAAGGTAAAATATTTTCTCTTAATGCAACGGTGCCCTGTAATTTCTGATTTGGGAACCCATTTAGAATTTATTCCCATTTTAAAGAAAAACTTCTCGCGCGCTTTATTAAAAACTTAACATTTTTCATCGAACAGTTCCAGGAACACCAGGCCTCAGAATCTCATGCCATCTCATCATTTGGTCTCATAATTTTCCCAATTAATTTATAAAAATAAAATTAAATAAAATACGAGTCATTACATTCTTCCCACCTTAGGGATTTACATCCCCGAAAACCAAGACAAGGGCTACTCAATAAAAAGATGTGGGTACTGAGCACGAATCTGAGCCTCCCACTCTCAATTGCTCTCCTAAAGATTCTCGTGCTGCCACTTGACGTACACTAGAGGAATCAACCACCCAAGAAAGATCCTCTTTTGGTGATCCTCAATATCTACTGGGTACTCTGCAAAAGTCACCCCATCATCAATGTCTAGCTCGCCCCAGTCGACGACGTGCGATGGATCATGCATGCACCTTTTTAGCCGTGACATGTGGAAGACATTATGCACTCGATGCAACTGAAGGGGTAGATCTAGGTGGTACCCCACATCACTAACTCTACTCAGGATCTGAAAAGGTCTGATTTATCTCGAAGATAACTTGTCTCCCTGACCAAATCTCTACAATCCCCATCAAGTTGAGACCCGAACGAACACATGGTCTCCCTCCTCAAACTCTAAAGACCTCTGTCTCTTATTAGCATATGAATTTTTCTGGCTATGTGCAGTCCTCATGTGCTCCTGGATGATCTTCACCTTCTCGGTGGTATCCCACACCAACTATGGATCTATGAGTGATGACTCTCCTGGGTCAGTCCATCAAAGTGGTGACCTACATGGTCACCTATACATGGCCTCAAATGGTGTCATACCAATGGTAGAGTGATAACTGTTGTTGTATGAAAAATCCACTAGTAGTAGGTGATCCTTACAACTGCGGCCAAAGTCTAGGATGAAAGTACGTAGCATGTCCTCAAGAACCTAGATGGTCCTCCCCGTCTAACCATCCGTCTAGGGATGGAATTTCGTGATCAGGTATAACTGAGTCCCAAATTCCTCCTGCAATCCCTACCACAACCGGGATATGAAATGAGCATCATGATCTGAAATTATTGTCGATGGAACTCTATGAAGTCAAACTATCTCATGCACGTAGAGGCATCTCAAGATCTCTACTGAACTCTGTTCATGGATTGGTAAGAAGTGGGATGACTTGGTGAGTCAGCAAATGATCACCCAAATGGTATCATGTCCCCTAGACATGCATGGTAAACCCGTCATGAAGTCCATCGATATCCCATCCCACTTCCTCTATGACATCTCAAGTGGTTGGGTCAAGCTCGTTGGAACCTGATGCTCAACCTTCACTTGCTAACAAGCGAGACATCGAGAAACAAACTCTACCACCACCTTCTTCATCCCCGACCACCAGAACTGATGTCGGAGGTCCGGATACATCTTTTCCACTCTTGGATGTACCACCAAAGGGGAAGTATGTAATTCCCTCAAGACCTCATCCCGTAATGTCACTAGTAATACTGTGCGTCCTCTGAAGAGAATTATGTGCTCCCCACCTTTTGAATATCCATTAGGGGCATGCCCTGTGGAAATCTGAGCATGTAAAGTCTCATAGTCGATGTCTTCGAGTTGTGCCTCCCTGACTTGATGTAAGAGTGGATGAGTGAAAACCATCAGTTGTAGGTAAGTTTCTCCATATCTATCCATGAAGGATATCTGCTATGCGAACAACTACTATGACGCCTCACTCAACAACTGCATGCTGGACCTCCTGCTGAGAGTGTCTGCCACTATGTCCCCCTTCCTAGGAGTATAAAAAATCTCAAAGTCATAGTCCTGAAGAAAATCTATCCATAATCTATGTCTCAAGTTGAGATCCATATGAGAGAAGATATACTTGGGACTCTTATGGTCAGAGTAGACGGTAAACCTCTTTCCCATCAGGTAGTGTCACCACATCTTCAATGCAAAGAATACCGATGTAATCTCAAGATCATGGTTCGTGTAGTTCTGCTCATACTTCCTCAATTGGCTCGAACCATAGGCAATCACCACTTTCCCCTACATAAGGACACAACCAAGCTCGGTCCCTGATGCATTACAGAATATCATGTACTCAACACCCTCCTTCGGTGATCTCATGATAGGAGCACTCGTCAACCTCTACCTCATCTCCTAAAAGAACTGCTGTAACTTCTCTATCCACATGAAAGGATGCCCCTTCCATGTCAAGGCCATAAAGAGTGATGCTAATATATAAAAGTTGGGTAAAAACCTCTGATAGTACCCAAAAAAACCAGGAAACTCTGCACCTTGGTAACACTCTTGGGTGGATCCCAAGCAAGCATTGCTTTAATCTTTATTGAATTCACTACAACTCCAGCCTATGAAATGATGTTTCCTAGAAAGTAAACCTCCAAAATCCATAATTGACACTTAGAGAGCTTCCCATAAAGATGGTGCTCTCGAAGTGTGTCTAGGACCATCCTCAAGTGTATTTTTTTCTCCTCCTCAGATGCTGAGTACACTAGGATGTCATCAATGAAGACCATGATGAACAAGTCTAAGTAAGGTTAGAAGATTCTGTTAATGAGTCCCATAAACACTAATGGGGAATTCATCATGCCAAACAAAATCACTAAGTACTCGTAGTGGCCATACCAAAATCTGAAAGCTATGTTTGATATATCCTCATCCCGTACATGAATTTGGTGATATCCAGATATGAGGTCTATCTTTGAGAACCACCTCACTCCCTTCAGCTGATCAAAGAGTTCATAAATCCTTGGTAGTGGATAATTATTCTTCATGGTCATATGGTTTAGGCACCAGAAGTCCACACATAATCTCAAGCTCCCATATTCTTTCTTGGAAAACAAAACTGGGGTTACTTAGGGTGAAACACTGGGCCTCACAAAGCCCTTCCTCTGCAAGTCCTCCATCTTTACCCTCAACTCAAAAATCTCTATGGGATTCATCCAATATGAAGGTGTAGATATCAGAATATTCTCAAGGTAAAGGTAAATATAGAAGTCAACCTACCTATGAGGAGGTAATCTAGGGACATCCTCAGGAAACACGTCATCATACTCCACCACCACTGTAGAGAACTGCAAACTCCTACCATCCACTACACTAAGGGCGAGACTATCCAACAGATGAGTAATCGACTGCACCCTCCTATGTGTGACTTCTTCCTATGATGCATGTGTTTCATTTTCACCGACAAAAGAAAACATGGTCCCATCACTACAAACACACTGCACTCTGTACCTAAAATAGCCAATATGGGCATAAACTATGGATAACCAGTCTATACCAAGAATGACGTCACAAGGCCTTGACACTGCCACCAAGAGATCCCAACTAAAACTCTCACCCCCTAGAGTAAGGGAACACTATCGGTACTAGTGTGTGATCATTGAATCTCTCCTAGGAGTCTCTAAGTATAGGGACTGATTCAATAGTTCCACTGGAATCTCCGAGTCTCAAACAAGGGTTGTGGAGAGAAAAGAGTGACTAACACCCGTGTCTATCAAAACTACAAATAGGGTGGAAAAGACACAGATCATACCTCTAATCATATCTGGAGCACTAAGTCCATAAGAATCTATCACTTGATGCTGGCCTTGTCCCTATCCACCAGCTCCCTAAGCTCGCGGTGGACCACTTAGGGGTGGTGGTGGTAGTATATCAAACCTCCACTCACCGCCTACTACTCCACCTGCTCCTCTGCCATACCCACCGCCCTATGGACCACTCTTCTCCTACCTACTCCTCTACCTCGGTAGTCCCTCGGCCATCTACTGATCTTCCATATGATGAGTCAAGCAATCTCAAGCCAGATGTCCCCAACCACCACATGAGTAACACTATCTGTCCTTCAGCTGACCCACTCTGCCCTGGGAGCCTCACACCACTGATCCCATATCTTGGGGCCATCCCATGGAGTGATTGATCTACTTGGGTCTCTACGTCTACTATCGGTTACCTACCACTAGTGGCTCAGCTACCTAGTTCCTGCTGGTAGCTCCCACTAATGGAATATACTCTGCTAAAAATATCTCCACTAATAGGGATTTCTCTAGTACCCAACATATGTAGGGATGATAATGTATATAATAGATGCCCTGATCTCCCAGTGTATCCCCTGTTCAAAGGTCTGGGTCCTAAAGAACGGGTCTCGCACCATATTCGTGGAGTAGCGAGAAAGATCCATAAATCTCTCTGAGTACTGTGCTACAGTCTGACTTTCCTAATGCAGATACAGGAGCTCCTATATGCGCACTGAGCATAATGTCGTTGGAAAGAACTCCTCCTTAAATAGGTTCTCAAAGTCTACCCAAGAGAGAGTTATCTCATCATGTGTCTGGATTACTAAGTTCCACCATCACCCCACTAATCCCTAAAGAAGGCTTGCATCTAGAATTTACATATGGTTGGAAGGCATCCTCATAAGGCGGAAGACACATGAAACTGCCTCCAACCATTCCTTAGCTACCTAGAGGTCCGGATCACCCCTAAAACTTGGAGGTCGCTGCCTCTAGAACTCATGAAACACACTTAGTCTGTGTGCATCCTCTACTGGTAGTGCTGGTAGTAATTGTTTCTCTCCTGGTGGTGGTATCACTGGTACACCACCCAGAGTTTCTATCTTTGGTACTGGTCCCTTTAAAAACACCTCATTACTAGGAAGATCATCCTCATGATCAAAAATTGAAATATTGGATGGCTATATGCATGGAGTCATCATGAAATAGATCAAGATGTGCCACAGTTAATAGAGTATACTTGGTGAGATGACTCAATAAGGAAATGAGAACACACTCAAAATCCGATATGATGCATGTAACATTTATTCCTTGAAACTAGTGGTTTCATGTACTGAGTTGAAAATTATAATTTAGGGTTCTGGTGTATGGATGCATCGACCACTACACTAACACTGGAGTTCATAGTCTGAAATCCGAACATGAAACACTTAACATTGTTTCCCCCAAACCAATCTCACAAACTCTTGGTTCTTTAGGTAGAACCAACCTACTCTGATACCACTCTAACATGAACCATCCTAGAGGGGCCTATACCGTGACTACCCCAAGCCTGCCTTCGATAGACCAGGGGATAGAAAATAGCAACGAGTAGGTATATCCTACAAATGGGAGGCACTTTCATAATTACCTATACACATGCACACATCTCCAAGTTCTAAGTGCTGTAATGTAAAAACACTAATAAAAAATTAATGCATACACTAAGATACCAAAAAAATAGCATGATAGTAGGAAAATTGGAAAGTAAATAAGGCTAGAATACAAGCTCACCAAAAGAAATAAGAGTCTTCCAAAGTGAGTGCACAAGTTCCCAAAGATCTTCCGCAGAAAACCCTACATGAAGGGTAGGTGTAGGACAACTATCTAAATTCTTAGAAGCAAACCTCATTTTATTGATCACTCTAATAACCACCTAGTCCTGGTCAACCTATAACTTTATCAAAACATCGATCGTCTACAAAAGACACGACATGTGCGGGCAAAGCCTGTGCAGTTGTGAGTAAAATAATACTCAGTAGGACACCCAGAAACCACAAAGGAAATACCACTAATAAATATACATAGTATACCAAAAAGGAAACACATGAATTAAACCACAAAGTAAACACACAAAGTACACCACAAAGAAAACACACAAAGTACACCACAAAGGAAATACATGAAGTACACCACAAAGAAAACACACGAAGTACTGTCAGCTCACACAGGTATAAGTCTAAATCACAAGGAGAAGGACTTTCAATTTTATTCTATAGATATCCTAGTTTCCATGAAACACATAGCACCGATGGTTCATGGATCATTGATGGCACACACAGTGCTGATGGATGCACATAATGTCAATGGTGCATGGAGCATCGATGGATCATGCACCCCCCAAGTCATGAAGTCACCTAGTCACATCCAATCACAAGATTCTACTCACAGAACAATTTTACCGGGAGAACCTACTCCTCATGCCAATATTTTATATTAAAACTTTCACAAAGACTCAATTAGAGTACCTAAAAAGGGATATCTCATTGTAAGGTTCCCAACACTAGAAAAAAATCATCAAATAGACACATGGTTTGAAAGTTACACATGATTTTCTAAGAAGGTCTAACCTGAGTCCGGTCTGACCCTTTAGACCTGACCTAACCCAGTTCAACCGACCTGACCCAGCTCAACCCAGTTCGACCCGTCCTGAACCAGCTCATCCCATTGGGTGCAACCCAACTCATCTGGTCTGGCCTACCGCATGCGAGTCAGTTGGTGTGCGCCGGATGTGGCCCGCCCTGGCTACGTCCCTCTAGTCAACGTGGAGCCGTGTCTCATTTCACACGGCCAACCCACCTCCACCGCCTAGTCCCATGAACTCACCGACGCCGCAGGCTCCCTTCAATACAGTCCTTCCTAGAACGTGTCCTAGTTTCGTCGCTGACTACCCTACTGGCAGCCCGTCCTGCTGTACTCTACTTGGTATGGCCCCCACTGGGCCACTGCTACCTCTTCTGCCGACTTCCCTACCGATGGCCTGTCACCACCTCACGCTCCCCCTAGACCGAACCCGATAGTCGTGCCCTACCCTCGCCACCGTCCACCCCTTCAGTGGTCTATCTTGTGCCATCATAAGCTACCACCTCGCCTGAACCATATCACTCTCTCGTTGCAACTCTGAAATTCCATCACTGGGTCAAACCTTCGATCTCAAACTGTTGTTCCATGGATTAGGGGCGCAATGGTCGGTCATTAACGTAGGGGTTTCAAGGGAGAAGAACGTACGAAGAACGCAATAGATTTAGGGGTATAGATAAATCACATGAATTCCCAATGACTGGATCTTGGCCTTATTCGTGTCAGCCTTGATCCATTCATGTTAGAAGGTTTAATGAAAAAAAAAATCAAAACACGGATCTAAATTCCCATTCAAAATCTTGCAAGCAGTTATCCATCCCCCAAGAATGGATGAATCGTGGATCAACCTATTCGTGGGTTGGTTTGCGTTCATCATTTGAATCTAAGAGGGAAAGGAAACCACAAATAGAATCAACATCCTACTTCGAGTTTGGATCAATCGTTTATAAATAATGGAGTTCCGTGTTATTGTCGATCCTCAATCTGCCAGCATTCGTCATCGAGAGAGTTTCCTTCCATGACTCAGTGAAATTCCAGGATTATGGTGATAACCCTAAATTTTCTGAAAAATGTTTCATTAAAAAGAAAAACTTCGCCACATCTAATAAAATATTTTTATTAAAATATTTTAATAATGGTTACGTCCAAATTCTAACTTTTATAGTAGACCTGTGCTTGTCGATGTTATGACCTACCTAAGGTAAAGTATCTACTCTGAACACAACGGTGCCCTTATATTTTTCATACAGGTACCTATTTGGAAGTTATTACCATTTTAAAGAAAAATCACCCATGCACTTTATTAAAAACTTAACATTTTTCATCGAACTATTCCGGGCACACCAGGCCTCAGAATCTCACGCCGTCTCAGCGCCTGGCCTCAGAATTTTTACAATTAATTTATAAAAATAAACCAGTGAAAATCCAAGTCATTACAATAACTTCCAATATCATCATAACATAGTGGAAAAAGTATCATAGTGGATTGGGTTCACTCCTCATTCCCATTAACATAGTGGGAAAATTCGCATAGTAGATTAAGTTCACTCCCCATTATTTTTCATATTATCTCATGAGATATCAAGATTTACACAATGAATTGGTGAACTATATAATTTTTGTCCCACTCATCACATAATTAAAATCATACATTTTTGTGACACAAGAACACAAAAACATTCATCATTTCATTGTATCTTAATTAACCATGGGAAAGAAAAGGGTTTCATGAAAACATATTTAAAACATAATCAACACTATTCATCTATAAAAATAAAGTGGATGGTATCATAAGACCATATCTCTAGTAAATCACAAAAATCCACAAAAGAGTTCATCATAGATGAAAAATAATTTTATGAAAGCATTAGAAAATATTATCTGAAAAACAAGAAGAAATATATTTTTATTTTGTTAACTTATAAAAACTAAAAATTTCTAGAAAAATTGGAATAGTATTTTATTTAAAAAATCATGTAAAATTGGAAATTAATTTAAATTATTTATAAAATACATGTTGATGGGAAAATCCACTCATGTCCTATATACTAAAAAACATTATTTTAATACTTTTGTAAGGAAAGTCAAATGTGAGTCATATGAAAAATATTTGAAAGGATTAATTTTATTAATTTTTATGGAATTTCAAAGGTATTATAAAATACATTTATCAAAAATTTATTTATAGGTACAAACTTCTATAAAACAATTTGATGAACATGAACATGGAGGAGAAAGATTCTCGACCAAATGAAGAGAAATAAGGTCAAATTTTCTTATAATATTTATTTTTGATTGATTATTAAACCTAAGGAGACATGTAAACCCCAATAATAACCATATGAGAACAATATTTATGATTTTTAAGAGAGAAAGAGTATAAAATTACCCCAATTGAAATTGAAACATAAATAATCCCCAATAAAAAGTATAATTGTAACATAAACCCTTATAACTTTAGAAAACATTGAATTAAAACCTCAGGAAAGATATAAACTTATATGGATTTGTAAATCCCCATAATTTTAATGAAAATTATCATAAAATACATTCATGGATAGTATATACACCACACAAAATAAAGAAGGTGGTGAATATAGAATATATATCAATGAAGGGAAGTTGAGATGTGAAAATTTTTACTTCAAGTCCCAACATGCTTCATATGCCCTCTAAACTCATGTAAAATAAATTTTTATTTGTTATAAATATATACCAGAACCATATTCATACTTATATTTCTATATACAATTCCCTTTTTAATTTCAAAATACCTATTTATTAACAATTTCTCATTAAAATCAATATTTGGGTGTTAACTGTTATGTTTTCCATGCATGTTTCGATTCAACAGTTGAAGTCCTTTATCCTTGGTCATGGTTCAGGAATCTTAATTATTTTATACATATCTTATTTATTTATTATATACAATTTATAACCATCCATGTAATACGATGATGAAAAATGTAATGCATCACTTCATGGAGGCGGTAGTCCAAACATACACACGAGTTGTGTTTTCGTTTTTCTATAGATTGAAATAAAGGAATTTAAATAATAACGTATCTTAATAAAAACATAATTATGTCATAAATATCATATATATTCATTATATCTATATGTATAATTATCCAAGAGAGATAGATATGAAAACAATACATCATTTATGGAGGCGGTAGTCTGCATGTACGCACGAGTGACATTTTTATTTTTCGAATGGTTGAGAGGAAGGTAGAAAATAATTATTCCATAAACATAATAAAATTTTAGTATAATTATGATACTGATGTAATTATGTTATCATGGGTGGAATATATTTTAAGGAGTTTAAATAATAAATAAAGGAATAGAAATTTAAAAGGAGTGATTAGAATATTTTACCATACTCTTTGGAACAACTCCTTTACAAAATAGATTAAGCCTTTGAAAGACGATCATTTGATGAGATAAGGACCTCTAGGATATGTATAATAGTTTTGGGATGGATTTGAGAATATTTTATTTTAACCAAGAGGCTTGTGGTGTGGGGATATTTTCAGTAGTGAAAGGATCCTTTTATAAGTGAGTGGGGTGACACTTTTGTAAATACCCACAACTTTATATTAAAGATATGCCAAATTCCAAGGAAAGTGGCTCAAAATGTGTAAATAATGGATATGGAGGTATTATTGGTCAATTAACCTATCATAAATACATTTCGATACATTTTAAACATTTTTTAGGGCATTTATCCTTATTTTAACTTTTTTACCATAATTTACTTTTACCACAGTAACTCATTTTTTAGAATTGGAAACTTATTTTTACGAATAAAAATAAAATAACCCTTATTATATAATTTAGATAATATAATTACAAATTTGAAAACCATTTCATAATATTAAATGTATAAAATTTATAAAATTTAAAATTAAAATAATAAATGTATAACACATAAAAACACTTCTAGAAAATATATAAATTAGGTTCCGAAATGTTAAACATAAGTTTATAATTTAAAGTTAATATTTTTATATGTATAATTTTACTTATAAAATACAATTTTTTTAATAAAATTATTTCGTAAATTTTAATACAAGTTTATATACTAGTGATTTCATAAAAGACAAGATATTTATAAAAATAGTATTTTTCACTATTAACCTAAAAATAAATATTTTCAGAAAAAACCCAAAATTTTCTCTCTATATAATAGTGTCATGATAATTATTAAAAAGAAGTTATTTTTTTCAAACTCAACCCTAAAATTTATAAATTTATCTTTTAAATAAAACATATATAATATACAATAAAAACAATGTTTTAAAACAAAATATTTTTTCTTAGCCACAAATCATTTAATTAACATGAATTATATTTACATAATTTTTTATTAGATGTTATTAATTTATCTTGCCTTTAATTTTATCAATAAACTCTATTTATATCATAATAATAATATGTGAAGAATTATAATACATGTTTTTATAATAAAGAATTATAATATATTTTTATTTAATTTGGGGTTTTATTCTTGTAATTTTATTAATGATGTTTAACATTGTGTTTTCATAATTTATTAATGTTCACTTTACATTATAATAAGGTATAATGCGATTTTTTTAGTTTGGTGTTGCGTTCGATACAAGTTATTGAACTCATCAAATTTATTAAAGAGAAATATATTCTGAAATTATGGGGCATTACATTCTACAACCCTTATAAGAATTTCAACCTTGAAATTTCATTATTATAATAGAAGTATATGAGGATAATTATACCTCATTACATAATTTTATTATCATATAACTTCCTTAAATTTATGGTTTCTCCACAAAACTCTGACCAAGTGAGTTTTCTTGTTCCGAAACACTTTATCTCCTTGATCTAGAATCTTCATCAGTTGTTACACATAAGAAAGTTCATGATTTAGCTATAAAACCTCTAATTTCAATACATGTGAAGGATTGGGTATGTATTTTCTCAAAAGTGATATATAGAATACATTGTAAACTTGGTAGAGGTTCTATAGAAGTTCCAAGAAATAAGCTACCACCCGATACAATCAAGAATCTCAAAGGGACTGATATATATATGGATAAGCTTCCCCTTAGTTCCAAATCTCATAACTTTATTCCAAGGATATATTTATAGGAACACCTTATCACCAATTTTAAACTCTATATCTCACCAATGATTTTCAACATAACTCTTTTTCCCACTCTAATATTCCCTGATGTGTTGCTGAATGGATCTAAATTTCTCTACAATTTCCTCAGGTAGCTCAGGCCCCAATAGTTAACATTGTTTAATTTTATCCTAGTATGTTGGAGTTCTATACTTCTTTCCATAGAGGGATTCATAATAATCCATTTGAATGATCGAGTGAAATCTATTGTTGTAAGAAAATTTTAATAGTGGAATATATTGATCCCAACCACCTTTGAATTCCACAGACTAGTCTCTAAGTATATCTTCTAAGGTTTGAATGGTCCTCTAATACAGACCATCTAGATAAGAATGAAATGCAGTGCTAAAGTTCAACTATGTATTCAATGCTTTATAAAGAATTATATAGAAATTTAAGGTAAAATATAGATCTCAATCAGATAAAATTGAGAGTGGTATTTCATATAACCATACCACTTATTTAATTTATATCCTAGAAAGTTAGTCAAGAAAGATATATTATTTAATAGAAATAAAATATGCAAAATTTGTAAGGCGATCAAATGAAACCCAAATGGTGCCATGGGATTTAGATGTAATGGGTAGTCCTACAAAAACTTCATGGTGATGTTTTCCCATTTTTATATAAGTATGGGTAATGATTGCATCATCCCCTTAAACTTATCACATTCACCCTTAACTTGCTGACATACCAGGAATCAAGATACATACTCCGAAATATCCCTCTTCATGTTATCCCACTAAAAATAATATTAAAGATAAATATATTCTAAAATCTTGGGGTGTTACATGCTACACCCTTATAATAATTTCACCCTTGAAATTTCATTATTCTAATATATGTATATGAGGATACTTCCACCTCATTACATAATTATATTCCCATATAGCTTCCTTAAATTTATGGTTTCCCCAAAAAAACTCTAACCAAGTTAGTGGTCTTGTTCTAAAACACTTTATCTCTTTAATCTATAATCTTCATCGGTTGTTCCACATAAGAAAGTTCATGATTTAGCTATACAAATTATGATTTCAATACATGTAAAGGACCATGTATGTACTTATTAAAAAGTGATACATGTAACACATTGTGAACTTGGGAGAGGTTCTATAGAAGTTACAAGAAATAATCTACAACCCCGATATGATTAATAATCTCAAAGGTACTGATATATATAGAGCTAAGCTTACCCTTTGTTTATAATATCAAAAATTTATTCTAAGGAGATATTTATAGGAATACATTATCACCAATTTTAAACTCTATATCTCACTAATGATTGTCATCATAACTCTTTTTTCGACTCTAACATGCCCTGATGTGCTGATAAATGGCTCTAACTTTTTCTGAAATTTTCTTAGGTAGCTCAGGTTCCAATATCTAACATTATCTAACTTTATCCAAATATTTTGGAGTTCTTTACTTATTTACATATATGGATTCATAAGAATCCATTTGAATTCTCTAGTGAAAGCTATTGTTGTAAGAAAATTTGAATAATGAAAGATGTTGATCCCAACCACATTTTAAATCCATAGACTAATATCTAAGCATATATTCTAGGGTTTAAATGGTCCTTTGGGACTAAACATCCATTTAAGTATGACATTAAGTGCTAAAGTTCAACTCTGTATTCAACAATTGATAAATAATTCTACAGAATTTTAAGGTAAACTTCAGATCTCAATTAGATAAAATTGAGAATGGTATTCCATATAACCTTACCACTTTCTTAGTTTATATCCTTAAAAGTTGTTCAAGTAAGAAATATTATCTAATAACAATAAAATGTGCTAAAATTTTAAGGCAATAAATTGCAAAAAAAATAGTGTCATGGATTTTAGATGTCTTGGGTAGTCCTACGAAAAAATCCATAGTGACGTTTTCCCATTTCCATATAAGTATGATTAATGATTGCACCATCCCCTTAGACTTATGAAATTCAGCCTTAACTTTCTGACATAACAGGAATCAAGATACATACTCCACAATATCTCTCTTCATGCTGTCCCACAAAAAATTCTATTTGAGATATCTATACATCTTTATACTTCTAGGATGGATAGATAATTACGAGCTATGTGCTCCATCAAACAACCCCTTCAATTTTGTTATTGTAGGGACACATATCTAGTTCCTAAATATTTTCATTCCATCATGGTCAATGTTTAACTTTAGAAAATTTCTTTTCTTCTTTTGTAGCTCCACATCTTCCTTCCACACCACTTTAATATTTACATGGATGGATGGTTGGATATTCATTTAATCAAGATAAGATTTATCCCCTTCCTTCATGATTACAAGTTTCATCCTCTGTAAATATATATCTATTGTATAATTTTCAATCCTCATTATAAACAAGTCAACATGGTCCTTCTGACTCAGAGCATCAACCACCTTGTTTTTCTTCCCAGGGTGGAAATGTATTGAGTATTCATAATCTTTAATTAACTCCAACCATCGCCTTTGTTGAATATTAAACTCTTTCAATGTAAATATATACTTAAATATTTCATCATCAATATGTAAATCATACCTTTCATAATGAAGATAATGCCTCTATATTTTCAAAGAAACAATTACCACCGCCATCTCCAAATCATGAGTCAGATTATTTTTCTCATGAACCTTTAATTGGAATGATGCATACACCACTACCATTTACTCTACACAAGAACATATATTAGTAATTTATTTTATGCATAAATATATATAAAAACCCTTATATATTGTAGGGTAGTGTAAGATCATGTTCACTGACCAATCTTCTCATTAGTTCCTCAAAATTTTATTCACATTTATCTATCCAAAAGAACTTAGATCCCTTCTATATCAACTTGGTTAGTGGATTTGATAGACGTGTGAAATTTATCATAGAAAACCAGTAGTATCTAGTAAATACAAGAAAAATATGGATCTCATTCACTATGGTTGTCCTGGACCATTGTTCAATAATCTCAGTCTAGGAAAGATCTACATGTATACCCTCATTAGTGAATACATGACCCAACAATGATACTTTTGTAGCCAAAATTAAAATTTGATAAATTTTTCATATATATTTATCCTCCCTTGATGTATTTAACACAATACTTAGATAATATTTATGATCTTATTTTATATTGGAATATTTTATAACATCTCCTATAATGACCACCCCAAACTGATCAAGGTAATATTTGAAGAATCCATTCATCAAATCCATGAAGATAGTGAAGAAATTGGTAAGTCTAAATGGAATCACTGTAAATTTATAGTGTCCATACCTTGAATGAAAGGTTTTCTTGGGAATATCTTCCTTTTTAACCATTAATCGGTGATATCTAGATAAAAGGAAAATATTTGAAAATTCTTAAGCTTCCCATAGTTGACCAAACAAGTCATCAATACAGGGTAAAAGATACTTTTTCATGATAATGATCTTGTAAATTTCATGATAATCAATGAAAAAAATGAATTGATACATCTTTAATGTTAACAAAAAGAATAGGTTCACCCCATGGTGACACACTATGGTGTATTAATCCCTTATCTATATTATCCTGGGGTTTCTTCTTTAATTACTACAACTCGATTTAATCCACCCCATAAGGATTCTTTGAAATAGGTGTAACATAGAGTATGGGTTTTATTGAAAAATAAATTTCATGATTTGGGGGGAAGACTAAGAAAATATTTAGGAAATACATTATCTTATTCATAAACAATAGGTGAAACTTAAATTTTGAGTTTATCCCCATCCATTTGTTCTAGATACCCCTCATGAGTAGTTATTAGGGCCCATATAATGGAATTAATTTCTATTGGAAGTTCATATCCTTACACAAATAGATGATCATAGGTCAATTCAAGATATTAAATGTGACTTTCCTTCCTCATAAATTGAGATAATATATATATAGATAGAGCCAATATATGCCCAAAATCACATCAAATTAGACAATAATAAAAATAATAATATTTTAAAGAAGCATATTCTACCAAAATTTAATTACGGAGGACTTATAGACTTGAGATGCGATCATTATACCACTAGAAGTTTTCACCAATACCTTAATATCTAAGTATTAAGGTGGTGATGTTTCACCCTTAAAAAATTATCTAGATATAAAAGAGTGGGTAAAACCTAAATCAAATAATACATTTTTAGTTCTAATGTGAATGATAGGTATACATTTCACCACTTCTCTCTCATGATGCACTTCAATAGTTGTGGTTGCATAATACATCCCTTTTTTCTTTGTATTAAGAGTTCATTGATGCATATTTTCATCATCAACCCTTAGATTAATGTATAAATTGGAATAATTTTCATACTCTCTGAATTTATAGCATTGGAGTGTGAGTGGTACATTTGCTTGACCTTTATTCTCATAACTGATTTACCTCTTCATGTATCTTAAATATTCATTTTCTATATAAAATTATTTTCCACACTTGAATAATTTACCTATTCTCTTAAGGAAATTTCCTCCACACTTCTTTTCATATTTTTAGCATGAAGGGAGATTAATTTTCATTCCTTCATGTGTTTTATTATTTTAATATCCTTAAAATACATTTTTCTCTTATTTTCCCCAAAACCATGAGAACAAAGAGAGTATCTACTATATATTTAGACCCTGAGAGAACATAGAATAATTTATTCATAAAAATTAAATCCTCTTATAAAAAATTACATTTGGAGAAATTTCCTTAAGCCACTAAATAACCGATCAATTTTTCTTTTAGGTTTGGTGATAAAACCAAAAGCATACCTTGAAAGTTTGGTGAAAATTTCCACATATGTACTAATGGATTCATCATCCTTATACTTAAATTCATATAATTACCTATCCATTTTAGTGTGAATATTTCAAGGAAATACATATTGAAAAATACCATTTTAAAATTTTCCCAGTTCATTGAGTCAATTTCATCCTTTTTCCTTGTATTCTTGATAAGATTATACCATTGATCAGCTTTACCTTCCAAACGAATCACAAACAAAACAAACTTTTCATGGTCCTAACACTAGAGAATAAAAAATATCTTTTTATAGAATTGATCAATTTTCCAAAAGTAAGTGGATTAAAGGACCTAGTGTAGGAAGATGGACATTTCCATATAAAGGACTCGATAATGAGTTTCTTATTACTTGGTGTATTCAGGAGATCAACATGACTCAAATTATTATTAATATATTGGGAATGTTGGGAAAGAATTTCCATGATTTTTAAACCCAGTATCCCATCCCATTTGGGTTTTCATTAGAAAAGTCACTGCATTTTTCTTGACACACATTTTAACCCAATTCCTCCTTATTCTATCCATTTATTAAAATAAAGGAAATTTAGCAAGGAGAATAATTCTAATATTAAAACTATGAAAATAGAAGAAAAAACTAATAAATAATGTGTGTATTCTAAATTATGAACTTATAGGTTTTAATATAATTTTTCCATGGTTATTTCCTATTAATATTTCTAACCCAAATATATTCAAATCACTCATAATTTTTCATAAAGATAATGATAATTAACCAAATCATATCCCCTAAGGTTGTAAAACTAGGTGTGAAGTTAGGCCTCTTTTTCATACACCAAGTTATGAATGAGTTAATACTTAACCATAATTTTTTAGGGCTATTACCCCTATCTGAATCTCTACTAGAGCCCACATAAACTATTTTATATCCAAATTGGGGTTTCATTTCTAGGAAACCACACACTCTATACTTTATCATAATTCAAGGATTTTTTCTATATTTAGACTTATCCATAGGGTTATCACTAAAGTTTTCTAATTAAAATCCCCAAAAATAACCAAAATAATCCCCACAAATAAATAAACCTTTCTTTAATACCAATTTAGGTGACCCAAGTATATTATATATGCATATACCATCATTTTAGATGATTATTCCTTACATATCAAATTAATACTCTCCCTAGAACCAAAAATGATTAGTGTATTTGGAGACTAGATACATAATCATCTTATTTAAAAACAATCTTCAATATATCCCATAAATTATTCTAACATATTACCATTCCTAGAAATATCCTACTTAATTACCCTTCATAATCTGGGGAAATAGAAACATAATCAAGGTTGATCTTAGATGATATGTAAAGGTAAAAATGAGATATATAGATAGATAATAATAAGTGAGGATGATATAAGCATAAGGTTATAAGAACAAGATCATAAATTCTAAAAAAAAACTAAAAATTCATAGAATATAAATCAAAAGTTATGGCATAAGTCTTGGTCTTAGAAAAAGACACGAGTCATAAGAGTGTAGAATCATTAATAATCAACCATGATCCATGAGATATATCACAATCATAAGAAAAAGTTTGTGGCATACACATAATCATAGAAAATAATTTCCTTAGTCAAGGATAGCTGATAAGAAAATAATAAAAAAGAGAACATAGTCCTATAATAGATTGGCTTCACTCCATATTACCATAAACAAAGTAGATAGAGTCCCATGGTGGATTTTGTTCACTCTCTATTCCCTTCCATATTATCTCATGAAATATTAATATTTGACCAATGAATTAGAGGACTATATAATTTTGGTCCCACTTATCACATAATGAAAACTAAATATATGTGTTCCACAAGATCACATAAGCATTCATCATTTCATCATAGATTAATTAACTCATGGGAAATAAAAAAGTTTAATGAAAACATCCTTAAAACACCATCATCATAAGTTATATAGAGAAAGAAATTAGATGGTATTGTAAGATTCTATACCTAGAAAAGCATAACAATCCTTAAAGGATGTTAATATATATGAAAAATATTTTTATATAAGCATTATAAAATATGTTTTGAAAAACAATAATAAACATCCCTTTCTTTTAGTAACTTATAAAAATAAAAAATTCATAGAAAATTGGGAATAAGATTTTATTTTTAAAAACATTAAAACATGGAAATGAATTAAAATTATAAAGAAAGTATATGATGGAATAAAAATACGTTCATTTTTATATATATTAAAAAAAATTACTTTCACACTTTTCACCTCTAGAATTTGGGTCTATAGCTATGGACCTATAGACATAGACAAGAAGGACCATGTATATAGCTAACTTATACCCACAATTATTTTACTACCTGTTCCAGTAGCCCATTGACTCCCCAATTTTTACCCTACTCACGATCTTCCTCCTCCATATGACCCTCATCCCATTATGTTTACATCAAACCTCCCATGATCCTCCTCCTACGATGAAGCCACCCAACCTCTCCACGATCCTCCTCCAATATAGGCACCCCACCTCCCTACCGATGATGCTCTGACGTAGCCTATCCACCTCCTCCTCCAACGCACATCCGACACGACCACCCCACTACCCCGCGATCCTCTTTCTCTAATGTGTCTTCTAAAAGGCTTTGATGCGGCTCAAAATAGTTTAGACATAGCCACACCACCTCCTAGGATCCTACTCCTTTGATATGGGGACCTTTGGTCATTCTCCTTCAATGTGGAAACCCCACCTCCTCGATTTCTCACTCTAACCAAGACCTACCCCCACGATACTCCTCCTCCCTTGATTTATCACTAACCCCATTCATCTAACCCTAGTAAAATCCTCAATTTCACAATTTTTCATGAGAAATCCCTGCCTCCTGTGCTTTTATTGAACTATATCTATATAACTAGTTATAGTTCTCTCAATTTACCCTATAAATTGATTTTTATTATACTACAATATGTTTTTAGTTAGATAGTGAACCATATTTTTTCCATGAAAATAAAATTTCATTTTTTTCTCCCTAAATCAATGAATTATTTGGATATCACTGTATTTCTCTTAAATAATGTGATTTTCCACTTTTATACATGCTTAGACTGTATCAAATGTATTACTTGGTTATATTTCTTATTCTTCCATGTTTATATTTATGTAAGTTTATAGTGGTGACTAACAATCATGTTCTGCATTCCCTTTTCCAATATGATCATACCCAACTTACAATAATACCAATATTACATAAACATTATAGGTATAATAATGTTTCTAGGAACTATTACATGATTTTTATCTGGTTATAGTTTGTTTGATATAACTTAATGAAAATTGATTATAGAACTTATTACTTATTATAAGTGTTTTTATGTGTGTTTACCATTTATTAAATCCCTTTATACAAGTTATTTATGCATATTTTCAGTAATAAAATAAAAACTTCTTATTTTTTAAATTGATTATCATACATGATTAGTGCGTAAACAATTTTTAATAAGTAAAGTCATTAAGACACCCAATATTTTTCTATTGAGTACTTAAATAGTTTTCAATTAGTATAATTAATTTTTTCATGTCATAAAAGACTATAAATCTAGTGCACAAATTAAATATTATTTGGTATATGATATATTTCATGCATTGTTTATAGTTTTATAAGTTTTTTTAATATCTATGCAATAAAATAATCCATATTATAGTATTTATTTTCAATGATATAAAATTTTACATTTCAATATCTCATGATTTATTATTTTTAACATTATTTTTTTCATTTACCAGGATAAATAATAGCATGACATGTAATTCAAAATATGGGGAAGGATTTTGTAAGTAAATGAAGTATTATTTTATTCATGAATAATTATTGGGGATTACTTTTTTTAATGTACAATAATATATTTTTTATAACCATTATAGAATTTCCATTTTTTTATAGTTTGTTCTAAATTTACAATACTTTCAATATCGTGTGATATAAAAAGTTTTCAGAAACTATAATATGAGTGTAATAAGTAGTTTTAAAATTGTGTTATCCTAAAAAATAATCATAGGTGACTCAAATTTCTCCAACATTTTTATTCATTGGACAAAGTTATTATCATAGTGTACTGACCAATTTGAATGTTTGATAATATATTTCATTTTAACTTAACTACTATTGATTTTCCAAAGACAGTTCAATCCATGTTACCTGGTGTTTTTTGTGTACCTCATTGGATGAAACATTTATTGTGATGAAAAAAATCCAATTAAAAATATTATTTCCATTCAGTTATCATATTTTTGGTTTTCACTGATAATATAATTTTGGTTTCCATTAGTGTGTATATTTTGTGAGTCCAATTTCAAGTATAATGTTTTATTATTACACGATTCACTTGTTTTATTTGAACTACTTTATTGTTGTAATGATATTTTGTTGTTTTTTTCCTTTTTTATTTCAATATGGGGTTTAAGTTTTATCAGTTGATCATTTTTTATGTATTTAAATGGTATTCTAATTATTTAGTGTTAATTCATATAAAATAGTCCTACTATTTTATTTCATATGCATTTTTTTCTTAATTCTAGTCTAATATTGAGGATGAATTTCTTTTATTCAAAAGTGTAAGAATGGGGATTTTCTTACAAGAGTAAAGATTAATAATTGATTCTAACCACCTGTGTCCAAAATATGAGTAGTCATTCAATTTTAAATTACTATTTATTTCCTTATAGGGTGATACTTCTGATATAAGATCCCAAACAACTGAATCAAGTACTATATTAATGGAATCATTGTACCTAATGATATGTAATAATTTATTTCATCTATAAATTACTTATATATTAAAAAATAATTTAAATATATTCCTTTCACTTTGTATTTCTATTTAGTTATTGATATTTTAGTGATTATATTTTAAAAAATTTCAGGCAAATATGAGTTTATATATTAATTGTATCAAAAAATTTCAGCTTATATAGTAATTGTTTTTTAAAATTTCATACCATAATATCCATAGAGTTTATATGTTAATTTTATTAAACAAATAAATATCCAAATAAACATATAATCACTGTTTAATTGTTGTTTTTATTAACATAAATAGTTTATGATATAGAAATAGTTTATATATGTATTTATATGTTAATATAGTTTATATGATTATAATCTTATATGTTAATACCATTGATATGTTAATACAATTTTTAAGTTTATATGTTAGTAAAAATTTAATCTTTCTTGGCTTCAGGTATGAGAAAACAAGACCCAAATGTATCCTAATCAGATGTTGGTGTTATATGTAAAAGTATAGATGTTCTATATTCATCCCCAAGATAAAGTTGAGATCATGGAATCTGGGAATCTTTCTCATAGTGATAAAATTAATTCTTTAAATAAAAATTATTTTTTGGTGGTTCATATTTATTGAAATTATTTTAACATTCTCTATAGTAATAATTAAGTGACCGTCATTGAAGCTACTGAGTGATGACCTAGGACCAATGATTTTCTTCACACTAGGAAAATTTTAAATTTTACATCTTACTCTTTAACTCAAGGTAACAAAACTAATATTTTTTTTATAAAACAATAATAAATTTAACAAAACTAATATTGTTTTTTCCTTCCTTTATTATCTAGTTAAATCATATGTGATGGAATACTTTAAATTATTGATTGTGTGTTCTTTATTTAATATCCTTATTTAAGTGATAACTCAACCTTAATTTTTTATTTAAATTTAATTTAATTATTTGAGAGTTTTATTATAATTACTATTGGTTTTATCTTTGTATTTAGTGGTTGTTAAATAGTTTGATACTATCTTAACATGAAATAGAGTTTTTTCACTGTAGTTTAGTGTTATTACTCTACTTATAAAATATTATAAGTGGGGTATATTATGGTTTTAGGATATAAAGTGAGTGAAATATATTGAGAAAAATCCTTATAGTTAATGAATAATTTATTTTCTTAGGAATTGAAATATGAATCAAACTACTTCCAGCCACTTTTGAATCATATTTATTTAATTTACCCTGTTTCCATGATTTCTTATTCATTGATAGTTTTAAAATCTAGATCCTCATTCAATCTTTTACAATTATTTAATTTTTTAAAACATTAAATCAATGATAGACTAATAATAGAAATAACATATCAAAATAAATTTCCTAAATCTCATCCCAAATTATACTTAAGAAAGTCATTATTATTTATCAATTTTCTAATTTTTTATCATATTTAATCACCATATTCACTCATCAACAAAATGTATACAATATTGTCATAGAATACATAAAATAACATAAAAAATTACACTTTAGAATATAATTCACTATATACTATCTAACGAAGGATATCCATTAAATTTATATAATGAAATAATTCATTAACATGTAATCAAGAAAAATTAAATAATTCAATTATTTATGAAATTTTCCATTAATTTTAAGCATCGATATAAAATTAAATTAATCATTTATCCATTAAAAAATACACATGGTATGAAAATTTTATTGATATAATAACATAATACTCTATCAATGTTGTAATATTTTGGACATTGTGGATTATTATTTGGTTCACCTACATTGATTTAGCATTTCCCAACACATATAAACTTGCACACACATGAACATAGAATGGAAATCTTAAATATTGATAGGGTTCACATATTAAAAATTTATTGTGTAGTATAAAAATAAAAAATAACCACTAATAAGTTGTTTAAATATCATAATCTCTGCATCACTTATACCTCTATTTTTGATGATGGGGATTCCTTATGTAGATCAACATTTTTGATCTCTTAAGGGAAATTCCTAAATATTCATTTGTCTCTTAGTATAAAAAAGGATTACACATTATTTTGAATTAAAATTTTCTCTTCAAGGGTTTGAACATAATTTATTTTTAATATTCTGAGAAATAATTACTTGACTTGAAATTTAGATTTGTAGTGGTGTGTTAGTTTATTATTGGTCACCATAAAATTATAACCATCATGAAAATAATTGAATTGGTTGGATTCATCATGTTTTACATTAAATTTATCATCCCTTAACATTGTATTATTAATTTTTTTTTACATTTCAAACTTATAAGTACTACAAAAAAACATGGAACTTTAAAGGACATTCAATGAAGTAACTAAAATGATCCATGGATTTTCATCCAGGAAATGAATCTTTAATTTTTCTTGTTTTGGATTTTGTTAAACCACATTAATATTCACAATATAGATGAATTTATTTAATTAAAATTAGAAAAATTATTGGTCATCTCATTTAAGTTGACATTAATACTATCACTGGACATCAACCCTCAATTTCCTGTATATATGATGAAGTTGATGTCCATAAACCCATTTAAAATTTCATATAAATTAACAATGTTAAGAAGGTTTTTCTAATATTGAATTATTTGATAATCCCCTTATTATTTTTTGATATACCACATCAAATTGGTGGAGTGTGATATAATTAATTTTCTATATAACATCTATTATTAATAATAAAATCCATGGCTCCCAATCCATGCGTCACTCTCCCCGTTACCAGTTTTCCTCCATTTTCCGCTTCTCCTATAACCTAATATTATTTTCGGTCTCCCATATTATCATCTATTTATTTATTCTTAGGAACCAACGACCTTCAAATATTCTAAATAAATTTAATCCATTAATTAATCCAGGTAAAATTTAATTTTCATATTTATTAATACAACATTTCTCATGTATATGCACAAATTAATTTAACTCTTTCAGTGTATGTTTATAAAAATTTCCATATGTATTAATTAATCATGGTATAATTAAATTTTATTATTTATTAATAAAAATTTCTCATGTATATGCATTATACTGACTTAGATATAACTCATTCTTATATTTCAGTTTTATATCATACATAAGACTTATGAGTTTAGATTATATCATGAACTATATATTTTTCTGAAAAAAACAAATTTACTGTAAATGTAAATTTCATACTACAATATATTATACCACCATAATTCCTTTGATAAGAAGATATATGGTTTTTTTTTTCATTTATGAAATTCAAGGTATTCTCATGGACTTCTGAAATTATTTTGACTATTTCAAGGTACTAATGTTATTTATAATCACATTTTCTTATATATTGTTTATATATATAACTATAATAATTAGTTTTATGGTATGTTTTAATTCTTACCATGTTCATGTCATTATTGGAACATCATGTTACAATAGCGGAGTTATAAAATTCATGAATTTAGTTATCTAGTCTGGATAAAACCCCTATGGTGTGCACCTGGTCTTTATATTTCATTCATTTACTTATTTTTTTTCATAATATCTTTACACCAATATATGCAATGTCTTTCAATAATATTATCTCTTTTATATAGATTCGTCTATGGAATCACTATACATTCTCATATATTTTGATTCCTTTATATGTAATTTCTTCTACATTTATATGCATGAATATATATTTTGTTAACCTTTAATAAAATTCATGCATAAATAGAAAAATGATAAGCAATAGTAACACATTAAGTTGATATAAAGAATAAAAAATAAGCTGATAATTATAATATAAAAAACCATAAATATATACACATTTTGAAATTATGAAATATGGAAGGATTGTAATACATAACAACTAATAGATATATATCCTTATACATATGATTATGTTAATTAAAATATTATTTTTTCTACCAACATGAATATTGTCATACAAACAGTTTTTTATTCTTTAATTTACTCTGCTTATGATCCAACTTATTCTTACACAAATACTAAAAGATACACATTTTAAAAAATCTATAATATATACATACCAACATACATTAAAAGATACATATTTTTACAATGCTTCTGCTTATGCTTTAATTGTAATATAAAAACACAATAATACTATAATATATATTTCCAAGCAAGTAATTTTGCATATTTTTATGCTCATGATTATACAAATATTAAATAAAGACATACATATGCATATGTCTATGCCTATTATCATGCCAATCCTTATACAATTACCGAAATACACACATTTTGAAGTTTATAGTGCATATGTTTATGCTTATTCTTAGACACTTATTGAAATACAATCACTATACATTATCAAATTAGAAGTGATAATACCTATAATTATGTTTATAGCCATGCTTATACAAATACTATATTAAATACATAATTTCAAATACTATAATATAAAAATATTTTAAGAAATGTGATAATATATAAAACATAAAAATGAATTTTCTTTGGATTATTCTTATAAATAAACTTTATTATTTATACATATATGCTTATATTTATGGTCATTATTACACTAATGAGTATACAGAAGCATAAATAATACACATTTTCATGTTATTAGTGCATATTATTTCTTATGTTTATAGATATACTATAATATATAGACATTTTTCAATTTACAGTGCTTATGATTTTTCTTATGCTTCTAGAAATATTAAAATACATACACAATATCATATATTATATTATAATTTTTTTAACATTATGACCATGTGTTTCATTATATTATATTTTATCATACTAAAATTCAATTTACAATATACCAATATTCCTAAAATGAAAAATATAGATAATTGTGTATGAAACTATCGCCATGATATTTATATATGAATAATTTGTGCAATTACACCATGTTTTATCAATTAATGACATTATTTTTTTCCTTGCAGAGAGATTTGTGGCTATAATTCGATAACTATGATTCACTACAAGTTACCCATTAGAGTAATTTATTTTTAATATGTCAAACATGTTCTTCATATTCTATTAGTTATTTCACATGTGTGGAATTATATATTTATTACAACTCTTAATAATTATTGACCTATTGTTAAAAAATAGGTTTCATTAGAATTGAATATTCTTAATAAATCCAAGAAATGAAGTATTATTTACATTAATTATAGATGTGTTAATATTCCATATATCAAAAATAATTTTAATGAAAAATTCTTTGATACTTCTTCCCGTTCAAATTTACGGGGGAATACTAGTTTAATTTAAAAATTATTTATGTCATATATGTGTATCAATAATAGTTTATGTATATAAACATGTGTTATATTAAATATTTTTAGAGTTGGTGTCCTAGAGACATCTGTTTTTACTTTGATTACATGAATATTTGATGTATTAAATATTGAATTAAACATATGATTACATATTTTTAATTGTTCTCCATGACTTTAACGTAATAATATCATAGAGTATTTTTCGCATTAATAAGGTCATAATAGTTCCCCATTATGATGTGAACCTTGAAGTTCTATGATAATATTATTAATATAGTTCTATTGTTGGATAACATGATATTATGGGACACATAGTATATATACCATCAGGTTTGAGTACTCGTAAGTAGATGAGACTTGTTATAATGAATTTCGCACTTGGTACTCTCCAAGATGGGAGATTATGATAACAAACCCACCAGTAGGAATTCCACAAGTTTTGATTTCATTGGATATTCCTATCTGTGAGCGTGTGTAATGGCCGTTAGACTTTAATATTATCATTAATGAATTTCATGAATCACGCACTTATATTTTCTAAAGAAAACCATCACGTCATATGTTGGTGGGAAGTAGGCTACATTGGCTACATCACAAATGACATGTTATTAATGGATAAGTCAAGGAAGGATTTATCCCTTCCATATTTATAGAAGTTGATATCTCGACCCTTTGATTGAAAGAGAACCATTGACCTAAATTCCATGGCCATGGTGTAACAACAAGTTTATTTCAAATAGTAAAGGAATGATGCATTGAGCATATAGGTTGATGACACCATCATGAAACCTACATGATGAGATATTATGAAAAAGGGATTATATTACATAGTGAGTGCTTCTATGCGGTTTTCATCATCATGAATTTAATTTATTTCTCTTGGGTTCCTTGACCCTTTTCTAGATAGTATTCTTGGACTTTAGGCAGGACCACCTAATGCTAATGAGAAATAATCCTAGAGGGTAACATGCTAAGTGTTTTTGTTGGTCTTGATTAAATTCTATTTGAATTTAATTAATGAAATAAATATTATTCTCAAGACTGAGGAATAATTTTATTCAAGTTATATTGATCACATAAATTAAATACATATTTATTTACCAGATTGTGAATAAAAAATATATATATATTTTATTGAATACTTAATAAATATTTATTTAAAAGTTTCTGAATAAAATATTTATTTAAGAGAATAAAATATTTATTCATGTCTTCAATAAATGAAAGAGGAGTTCGAATGGACCAAGATCATGTCCGATGATAAAATAATTATTTACGAGCTGGTAAATATTATTTATCGATTTTTCACAAGTTGGTGAACCACAAAATAATAATAATAATAATAATATTATGTGGCATGTGATTTCATTAATGGTTATAATTATATTCAATGGCTGTTATGTAATTAAATTTTGTAACTGAAATCTCATATCTATAAATAGACGGCTATGTATATTGTGTAATTCATTTGAAACCAATTCCAAGTTTGGGAATAGATAATTGTTTCACATAATTAATTCTCTCTCGACTCTTCCTCATCTCTCCCTCTCAAGAATGAGAAAACCAATAGAGAATTTCTTCAAGACTGAAGAATGAGCGATCAAGAATTAACAACACAAAACATTTGATTCACCATGCTAGCACTTAGAGAATGAGTTTCATTGCTTAGAGACCATTGGAGCACATGTGGATCACTAGTAGAGGGATTATACCCTTGGATCCACACAAGTGCAATGAAGGAAATTCGGAATGGAATTTTTGGACAATAAACAATCATCAATGAAGAAAGTTCCTAATCCCATGTATTTATTTCTCTAGATATTAAATAAATTAATTATAAATTTTATGTGAAAGATCCTCACTCTTGGTTTTGGGAAATTATTATTAAAATAAATTTTAATATATCTCCCTTCACTACAACACTTCTGCTATGCCTAGAACCAACAAGTGGTATCAGAGCGGTTATGTTTAAATTTACAATTATTTATTTGATTGTTGTTCTATAAAAAATCATGATTAGATTTTCATTTCATGTTTTTAGTTCTTTAATACTATTTTAATTAACATATTATCAACATATTAATCATTTTCGTTTATTTTTTAATTTTATTATAGATTTAATAACAAATGAAGAACGACTGGAGATGCCAGTGGGATGTTCCAAATCTTCGACTGGTAAAGCTGTGTTACACAACGTGCAGCTAGAGCACGTGCTCTATACCCATATTCATTGTATCTAGATGCGCATGAGAAATTAAAAACACATGATGATTTTATTACACACCATGTGTTAACCGGGCCAACCTATCACACGACAAGAAAATACAAGGTGTGAAGCTGGAATGTACACACTGTGTAGTCTAGTCGCGTTAACATGCTAAAGCCTCAGGCATGTGAATTGGATATACAACAACCATAATACATGACATGTAGTTGGATGCACATTCCATGTAGTCTCCCATTAATGAAAAAATTAAAATTGAATTAAATTTAAAAAATTACAGCATTAAAACCATACTTTATTAATTGGAGCCCTGTTGTGTGTTTGAAAATTTTATAACGGTTTTAAATAATTTTAAATGATAAATTAATTTACTATAAAAAATATGTAATTAATGGTTTTAACATTTATTTTCCATGAATTAAAAATTGATTGGTATCTTTAATTAAGTTCATAATATTGTTAAGATGAAAAGGAATTAATTAATTTATTAATTAGTCAATACAACCACATTAATATTAATAATAAATAATGAATAAATAAATTAATTCTAACCAGTTACTTTTTTCGTATTAGTTGTATATACAACCACATTCATCTTATTATGTGGCATGGGATTTCATTAATGGTTATAATTATATTGAAAGTCTATTATGAAATTAAATTTTTTAAATGAAATCCCAACCCTATAAATATATGGCTATGTCTATTGTGCAATTCATTCGAAATCAATTCCAAGTTTGGGAATAGAGAATTGTCGCACACAACGAATTCTCTCTCGACTCCTACTCCTTTATCCCTCTCAAGAATGAGAAACCCAAGAGAGAATTTCTTCAATACCGAAGAATGAGCTATCAAGAACGAACAATGAAAGACATCCAATTCACCATTCTAGCACCCGAAGAATGAGTGGATTTGCTCAGAGACCATTAGAGCATGTGTGGATCACCGCTAGAGGGATTCTACCCTTGGATCCTCATAAGCACAAGGAAATCTAGAAGGTTCTTTCTAGACGATCAACAGTCATCAACGAAGAGAGTTTATAAACCCAGATATTTATTTCTTCAAATATTAAATAAATTAATTATAAATTTGACATGCCAAATCCCCACTCTTGGTTTCGAGAAATGATTATTAAAATAAATTTTAATATATCACTCTCCACCACAACGCTTATGATCTGCCTGGAACCAACAAATGGTATCAGAGTGGTAATATTTAAATTTACAGTTATTTATTTGATTGTTGATCTATGCACACTCATGGTTAGATTTTCATTTCATGTTATTTGTTCTTTAATCCGATTTGAATTTACATGTTATAAACATACTAATCATGTTTGTTCACTGTTTCATTTTCTTAGAGATTTATGAACAAATGAAGAATGGAAAAAGATGCCATTGGGAAGTGAAAAATATTTGAACTCTAAAGCTTGGTTACATGACATACGGCTGGAGCACACACCGTATACCCATGTGCATTGTATCTAGATTCACTGATCAATTAAAAACATGTGGTGATTTTATTTCAGACTGCCTTTTGATCAGGACAACCTACCATGCAAAAAGAAGATACAGGGTGTGTAGCTGGCATGTACACACCGTGTAGTCTGGACCAGTTAACACGCTGAAGACATAGGCATGTGACTTGGATATACGACAACTGAGGTACATAGAGTGCAGTTGGATATACATTCCATGTAGTCTCACATTAATGGAAAAAATTAAAATTACATTAAATTTGTAAAATTATAGCATTAAAACCTTATTTTATCGATTGGCACACCATTGTGTGTTTGAAAATATAATAACGGTTTAAAAGAATTTTAAATGCTCAATTAATTTACTATAATAAATATGTCATTAATGGTTCTTCCATTTGTTTTCCATGAATTACAAATTTATGGGTATCTCTAATTATGTTCATATTATTGTTAAGATGAATGAGAATTAATTAATTAATTTATGATTTAATACAAGCATGTTCATCTTAATAATAAAGAAGGAATAAAGAAATTAATTCTATGCAGTTACTTTTTGCGTATTCATTACATGTATGGTCAATCATGAGCTTGACCAAGACCTATGTATGTTTTAGAATTTGTTTAATTAAACTTATTGCATGATTTTACAATTATTTAATATTAAATTAAAATATGGCCTCTGAGTCATCCCTCCCCCTATTATTATGTAGGACCTGCATGTCCAAGTATATTTATTTAATTCCCTTTAACCAATCCTTTGGTTCCAATCACTTGGGTGTGAGTAATAATTTTTTTTAATTAATGGATCATCCCAAGGTGCATGGATATGGTTCAAGATAGATCCATAATTTCACCAACTCTGTGATGCATAGGTGGACATGTGGAATACTATAGCTCATACCAAGTTCAACATAAGGAGTTATTTCCCCCAGGTCATGGGTTGATTTAATGTATGATCATTAAATCAACCATTAAATAACCTCATGATCGGGTCATTTAATTAATTAATTATTTATTGTCTAATGCATTAAAATTATATTTATTGATGCAAGAAAGAGATCAGATAAATGAATTAATATGCAAAAATGAAATTTAAATAAAATTGATTATGTGTAAATGTTTTATCCAAACATGGTTGATTAATTAAGTAAACATCCATTTAAATATTAACAAGAACTACTAGGAATCTTGTTTTTCCAAATGGTATTATACCAACGGTTCCAATGAACCGTTGGTATAGGAGAGTTTTGGCAAGATTTCCCAACAGTTTGATAAAACCATTGGGAAATCTGCCACTTATGCTCCTTTTCCAAATGGTTTGATGAAACCATTGGGACAGGTTGATGATTTCCCAACGGTTTAAGAAAACCGTTGGGAAATCTTCACTCTCCCAATGCTTTCCCAATGGTTTGGTTCAAACCATTGGGAAAGCATCCTTTTCCCAACGGTTTTTAAAAACCGTTGGGAAAAGATGTCCAGAAATACAATCGGGCAGACCTCCTCCAGTCGCGCTTCTCCCCCAATTTCCAGAACCCCTATCCCCCAATTTGCAGAACCCTCGCGCCCCCACCAGGTGAACTCCATCAAATCCGGTGAGACTCCCCCATGAGTTTAGATGGGATAATTCCAAATCTTCATGTCTTATTGATTATTTTCCACTTATCTTACATATTTATCCATTTTTATTGAAGTTGGAAACCCTAAATTCAATGTTTTAATTGGAGATTTGAATTTTTTATTAGAGATTAGGTGAATGAGGCATTACCATTCTTATTATGGGTAGTTTTAATCAAAATTTATGATGTTGTAACCATTTATGATGTTGTTGTCTCTATTTAATCTCATTTCCCCTAACTTAACATTAAATTCTATATCAAATTTGGTTTCTATTTTTTTAATTTCCAATTAAGTTATTTTTGGTCGATGATTGTCCCATGTTAATTGTTTTCAATGGTTTGGCATGAAAATTGGGCATTTAATGTGACTTTTCCAAATGGGGGTGCCTTGAGAATACTCCAAATATTTGTTAAAAATGATCAAAGGAATTTTATTATTTAAAATGGATTTTGAAAGATATTTCAGAAATGATTTAATCTTGAGGAAAGTGTTTTATTAAAATGGGAATTTTTTTAATAAGGCTTGTGTAATGTATTTTGTTATAGTACACTTGTTATGTGACTATGTTTGGTATTTAGTAACACATGAGATAACTAGTTTGTGAGAATGTGCTGTGAAAGAGATTCCATGGTTGGTTCAAGATTACATTTACATTTTCAGCCTATTAATGAGTTGTTTTAAAAATAATTTGAGATATTTACCTATTGGTGTTAAGTAATACAATGATCATGGGGGATATTATATGTTTATTGGTGAAAACTGGGAGCTGTTGAGGTGGTTCATGATTAATGCATATAATTAGTTCTAAACATGTGGATAAACCATGAATAGTAGTGAATTATTGAAGTGTTTGATGTTTGTATTCCTTTTTTATTTGGAGTTTCTTTTGATGCTGATGTTTCTTATTGATACCTATGATGGGAATTTATTTTAGTTTCTAAATCGGCTGAGACTCCCCCACCATGCACAATGTATGCAACCTCTACCCATATTTAATCATTCTGTTTACACAGCCTATGCAACCTCTACCCTCATTTAATCAGTGAACTCAAGTCATTAATTCAAGTCTTCATTCTCACTAGCATGCAATAAATTGAATGGTGTAAACCCATCCTCACATGGTTTCTTACCTTAGATAGTGTCCAACATATGAAATACGAGATTTTGAATTCATCAGTTAACCAGGATCATATATTCCATTTCCCCTAAGATGATTGTACTAATATAACTTTAAGGTCATATGTGATGTGTATGAGTCAACCCTGGCTCAATCCGAGTCACGGTGTGGTCGGGATCACTCTAAGTGTCTCTATTATGTTTAAAATGGACAACATTTTAAGTACATACGGAAATCCGACCAAACGGATTATAATTGTATTGATACTTTAGCACAATGATCCATGGGTCATATGTGACGTGTACGAGTCAACCCCTCCTCAATCTGAGGCATGGTGTGGCTAGAACCATTCGAAGTTTCTCACTTTTGTTTGAAATGGATAACATTTTAAGTGAAAAGTAAAATTGACATACGAAAAACCGAACAAACTCATTCAGATTGTGTTCATACTTTAGGAAAATGATCCTTGGGTCATTTGTGACATGTACGATTCAACCTAGCCTCAATCCAAGGCACGGAGTGGCCGACACCACTCAAAGTGCCTCTCTATAGTTTAAAATGGACTTCATTTTAATTGAAAACAACAAATGACATACTGAAAACTGACCAAACACATTCAGATTCTGTTTAAACTTTAGGAAAACGTTCCATGAGTCATTTTTGACGTGTACGAGTCAACCTCGCCTCAATCCGAGTCCAGATGTGGCCGGCACCACTCAAAGTGTCTCAGGTATATTTGAAATAGACAACATTTTAAATGAAAACAAAAAATGACATATGGAAAACCGACTAAACGCATTAGGATTCAGTTTAAACTTTAGGAAAACGATCCATGGGTCATATGTGACATTTTCGTGTCAACCCAACCTCAATCCAATCCATGGAGTGGCCAGAACCACTCGAAGTGTCTCTCTATAGTTGAAAATGGACTTCATTTTAATTGAAAACAACAACTGACATATGGTAAACCGATCAAATGCATTCATATTCTATTTAAAATTTAGGAAAAATATCCATGGGTTATATGTGATGTGTATGAGTCAACCACGCCTCAATCCGAGTCACAATGTGGCCGTGATCACTCTAAGTGTCTCTATTTTGTTTAAAATGGACAACATTTTAGGTACATATGGAAAACTGACCAAACGGATTCTAATTGTGTTGATACTTTAAAATAACGATCCATGGGTCATATGTGACGTGTACGAGTCAACCCCACATCAATCCGAGGCTTGGTGTGGCCGACACCACTCCAAGTGTCTCACATTTATTTGAAATGGGAAACATTTTAATTGAAAACAACTACTGGCATACAAAAAACCGACCAAACACATTCATAATGAATTAAAAGTTTAGAACAATGATAAATGAGTCATATGGGACATGTTAGAGTCAACCTTGCCTTAATCTGAGGTATGGTATGACCAGAACCACTCAAAGTGTCTCATTTTTTTGAAATGAACAACATTTTAAGTGAAAACAACAACTGTCATACAGAAAACCGACCAAACGCATTCTTAATGTGTTGATGCTTTAGTAAAACGATACATGGGTCATATGTGATGTGTAAAAGTCAACCCCACCTCAATCTGAGGTGCAGTGTGGCTGGAACCACTCAAAGTGTCTCTCTTTTGTTTAAAATGGACATCATTTTAAGTGAAAACAACAACTGATATACTAAAAACCAACCAAATGCATTTGTATTCCATTTAAACTTAAGAAAAATGATACATGGGTCATATGTGATGTTTAAGAGTCAACCTCGCTTAAATCCGAGGTGTAGTGTGGCCGTCACAACTCGAAGTGTCTCAGTTTGATTTGAAATGGACAACATTTTAAGTGAAAGGTACAACTGGCATACATAAATCCAACCAAAAACATTCATATTCTGTTTAAACCTTAGGAAAACGATCCATGGGTCATATGTGATGTGTAAGGGTCAACCTCGCCTCAATCTGAGGCACGGTGTGGCCGGAACCACTCAAAGTGTCTCTCTTTTGTTTCAAAAGGACATCATTTGAAGTGAAAACAACAACTGAGATACGGAAAACTGACAAAACACATTCAGATTCCATTTAAACTTTAGTAAAATGATCCATGAGTTATATTTGATGTGTACGAGTCAACCCCGCCTCAATACGAGGCCCGGTGTGGCTGGCACCACTCAAAGTATCTCACGTTTATTTTAAATGGACAACATTTTAATTGAAAACAACTACTGGCATACGACAAACTAACCAAACACATTATTAATTTATTGAAACTTTAGAAAAATTATTAATGAGTCATATGTGATGTGTAAGAGTCAACCCTGACTTAATCCGAGGCCTGGTGTGACCGAAACCACTCAAAGTGTCTCATTTTTTTTGAAATGAACAACATTTTAAGTGAAAACAACAACTGACATATGGAAAACCAACCAAACACATTCTGAATGTGTTGATGCTTTAGGAAAGCAATAAATGGGTCATATGTGATGTGTAAAAGTCAACCCCACCTCAATCCGAGGTGCGGTGTGGCCGGAACCACTCAAATTGTCTATCTCTTTGTTTAAAATGGATATCATTTTGAGTGAAAACAACAGCTGATATACAGAAAACTGACCAAACACAATAAAATTCCATTGAAACTTTAGTAAAAAGATCCATGGGTCATATGTGATGTTTAAGAGTCAACCCCGCCTAAATCTGAGGCACAGTGTGGCCTTCACAACTCAAAGTGTCTCAGTTTTATTTGAAATGAACAACATTTTAAGTGAAAAGTACAACTGGCATACGGAAAACCGACCAAACGCATTCTTATTCTGTTGAAACTTTAGGGAAACGATCCATTGGTCATATGTGATGTGTACGAGTCAACCTTGCCTCAATCTGAGGTGCGGTTTGTCCATAACCACTCAAAGTGTCTCTCTTTTGTTTCAAAATGACATCATTTTAAGTGAAAACAACAACTGACATACGGAAAACCAACGAAACACATTCAAATTCCATTTAAACTTTATTAAAACGATACATTAGTCATATGTGACATGTACGAGTCAACCCCACCTCAATACGAGGCCCAGTGTGGCCGACACCACTCCAAGTGTCTCACGTTTATTTGAAATGGACAACATTTTAATTGAAAACAACTAATGGCATACAAAAAACTGACCAAATGCATTATGAATTTGTTGAAACTTTTTCACAATGATCAATGAGTCATATGTGACATGTACGAGTTAACCCCACATGAATCCGAGTTGTGGTGTGGCCGGCACCACTCAAAGTGTCTCATTTTTTTTTGAAATGAACAACATTTTAAGTGAAAACAATAACTTGCATACGAAAAACCAACCAAACACTTTCAGAATATGTTTATACTTTAGGAAAACGATCCATGGGTCATATGTAACATGTATGAGTCAACTCCGCCTCAATTATAGGCATGGTGTGGCAGGTATCGCTCCAAGTGTATGTATTTTGTTTAAAATTGACATCATTTTTAGTAAAAACAACTGGTATAAGAAAAACTGAAAAAATGTATTCATATTCTATTGAAACTTTAGGAAAACGATCCATGGGATATTTGTGACATGTAAAAGTAAACCCCGTATCAATATGAGGTATTGTGTGGCCGGTAGCACCCTAACTGTGTCTCTTTTGTTTAAAATGGACGAGATTTTAAGTGAAAAGAACAACTGACATACAGAAAACCAACCTAACACATTTGGAATGTGTTGATGCTATAGGAAAACGATCCATGTGTCATATGTGATGTGTAAGAGTCAACCCTGCCTCAATATGAGGCTCGGTGTGGCCGTCACCACTCAAAGTGTCTCTCTTTTGTTTCAAAAGGACATCATTTTAAGTGAAAACAACAACTGACATACGGAAAACCGACCAAACGCATCCGGATTCCATTGAAACTTTAGTAAAACGATCCATGGTACATTTTTGACATGTACGATTCAACCCCATATCAATCCAAGGCCCGGTGTGGCCAATATCACCCTAATTGTTTAAAATGAATGGGATTTTAAGTGAAAAGAACAACTGACATACGGAAAACTAACCAAACACATTAAGAATGTGTTTATGCTCTAGGAAAACGATCCATGGGTCATATTTGACGTGTAAAAGTCAAACCCGCGTCAATCCAAGTCCTGTTGTGGCCGACACCACTCAAATTGTCTCTCTTTTGTTTCAAAAGGACATCATTTTAAGTGAAAACAACAGCTGACATACAGAAAACTGAACAAACGCATTCATATTCTGTTGAAACTTTAGGAAAATGGTCCATGGGTAATATGTGATGTGTACTAGTCAACCCTGCCTCAATCTGAGGCACGGTGTGGCCGAAACCACTCAAAGTGTCTCTCTTTTGTTTAAAATAGACATCATTTTAAGTGAAAACAACAAATGACATATGAAAAACTGACCAAACACATTCAGATTCTGTTGAAACTTTTGGAAAATGATCCATGGATCATTTGTGACGTGTCCAAGTCAACCTTACCTCAATCTGAGGGGCGGTGTTTCTGGCACCACTCAAAGTGTCTCTCTTTTGTTTAAAATGGACATCATATTAAGTGAAACCAACAACTGACATACGAAAAACTGACCAAACGCATTCGGATTCTGTTGAAACTTTAGTACAACGATCCACGAGTAATATGTGACGTGTACAAGTAAACCCCGACTATATCCGAGGCGTGGTGTGGCTGGAAAAACTCTATGTGTCTCAATTTTATTTGAAATGGACAACATTTTAAGCGAAAAGTACAGCTGGCATACAGAAAACTGACCAAACGCATTAAGATTCTGTTGAAACTTTAGGACAACGATCCATGGGTCATGTGTGACATGTACGAGTCAACCCCGCCTCAATCCGAGGCATGGTGTGGCTGGAACCACTCAAAGTGTCTCTCTTTTGTGACCGACCAAACGATTTCGGAATATGTTGATACTTTAGGACAACGATACATGGGTCATATGTGACATGTACGAGTCAACCCCACCTCAATCCGAGAAACATTGTGGCCGGTATCACTCCAAGTGTATGTATAATGTTTAAAATGGACATCATTTTTAGTAAAAACCACTTGTATGTATTCTTAATTGTGTATAGCACATATAATTACTTATTTAGTTTTTTATGCATTTTATTGATAATTGATAATTAAATTATGTATGTATTCAATTATGAATTGAATTCCGGATTCGAAATATAATTGTCATCTAAGTTTTAAATTGAATTCTAAATCAATTATGTATGTTTATAATTTCTTTATGAATTATGATTTAATTACGGATGTGTATAGTTTCAGGGTGCAATGTTAAATGTGTATGAATTATATGTTAAATAATTGGAAAGGAAAAGGAATGGAGAATTACAACATAATGGATAGAATTACCGCATGCAGGAATGGGATTGCAGACCCTGCTATGAAAATTGCAGGCTGCTGTGCAATTTTCACAGCATAGCTTATGCCAACGGTTTCAAACCATTGGCATAAATTTTGTAGGATGTTTTTACCAACGGTTCTATGATAACCGTTGGTAAAAAACCTTTCCCAACGGTTTACAAACTGTTGGAAAAGGGTTCCTAGAAGAGGTTTTACCAACAGTTTGGTTGAACCATTGGAAAACATATACCAACAGTTCATCTAAACCGTTGGTATAGGTTAATGTAACTAACCTATCCCAACAGTTCTACATAAACCGTTGGGAAAACTTTTTCCCAACGACTTACTTCCCTACAGTTGGCAGAACCGTTGTTATAAGATATACCAACGGTTCTACAGCCTATCCCAACAATTATGAACTGTTGGGAAATATACTATTTACCTTAGTGAATACATGTAATGGATAAAACAAGATAAAATTTATGCATAAAAAAATAAAATCCTTCAATATAATATTAAGCCAGACTAATACTTTCGTTACTTGATTAGGAACAAAACTCAATAGAACTATGTGTTTGACCAACCCTTGTTGGGACACTTACTTTTATAATGAGATTTCTTATGAAGGTTTTATGTTTACTTAACCATTTTACATCAATAGAAGTATCCCTTATGAGACATGGTTTAATTTGGAGGAAAGTGTTGAGAAAATCCAAGTCAGGATTTCTAGATTGGGGAGTCCACTCAATGGATCAAGGGACCACAAGCCCATAGTTGGAAAAGACTTTCCTACCTAAATACCTTCAAAATAGATTGACCAACCCTTGTTAGGGTTATGTGAAGGGGAATATGGATCATTTCTACTAGAATGTCCTAGAAACTAGAAATTCCAAGTTCAATGGTGAGGGATATTGGGACTTGATAAAATAGTGGGAGATTTAATAAATTAAATTAATTTATTATTTATCACAAAATTTGTAATCAAGAAAAGTACTACTAATATGCTCTTTTAATTTTATAATAAAATGAAAAGCTAGTCATGCACAATATCCCTATGATAAATATTGGATAAAGGAAATATAATCACTAGCAGTAACTTCCAAGAGTGGTTTAGATGCCTTTGGGTTGTTCTATGCCATAAAAGGAAATGTTACATGCTAGAATCCTTAATGCCTGATTCACCTGCTCAAGAGGAGAGTTATGAAGAGTTCCTAGTATATGAAAAACACATGAATGGCATGGTTGATGTTCAATATTCGATGCTTTCATCTATGTACAGTGAAATCATGAAGACTCAAAAAAACATGGATGCATATAACATACTCGAGAACCTCCACAGTCTTTATCAGGAGAGAGCTAGATATGAATGGTTTGAGATTTCCAAGGTGATCTTTCAAAGTAAGATTGGAGAGGGTGCCCTAGATGGGCCTCACGTAGTCAAGATCATTGGATACAGTGTGTGCCTAGATGTTCTAAGATTTAAACTCCCTAAATAACTAGGCACCAATCTCATTCTAGCATCACTCCCTAAAATCTTCTTCCAGTTTGTTATAAATGTTAATATAAACTGCATTGAGAAGTCTCTACCAGATCTTCTTATCCTCCTTCTCTAAGTAGATAAAGATATGAAGTGAAAAAAATCCTTCCATACTTATAGTGAACAAAAGGAAAGGGAAAAAAAGATATTTAGGCCCAAAGATTCTTCACGCCCTTCTAAGTAGAAGAATATCAAGGGGAAGCAAGGGAACATGATACTGTCTGTTTTGCATGTGGAAAGAAGGGCCATTGGAAGAAAAACTACAACCAAGTAAAGAAGAAAGGGGAAGATTCAAGTGCATTTGTTATCAAGTGAAATTTATCTATTTATACAAATTGGGTATTAGATACAGCTTATGTTGATCATTTATGTATTCAAATACAGTAACCAAGTATATTAAAAAAAATTGACTGAGGGGAGGTATATCTACGAGTAGCCAACAGAGCTAAACTTGATGCTGTAGCTATCAGAGACTACCACATCACATTTCTGACCAAAATTATCTTGGTTTTAAAGGGTTGTTATTGTTTTTTCCTTTAGTTACCAAAAGTAGTATTTCTGTATCCAAACTATATACAAATGGATATATTTTAAATTTTTTAAATAAATGTTTCTTATTTTATAAAGATATAATTTGTTATGGTAAGGCATATTTACATAACGACATTTACCTGTTGGATTACATGAACCAAGTAATGACAATCGATAATGAAGTTACTTCACATGAATCATACCACACTCAACTTTGGCATCACCAACTAGGTCATGTAAATGAAAAACACTAGACAAAATTACACCAAGATGGATATTTAGATTCTTTTGAACTAAAACCACTTGGTGTATGTCAAACATGTTTACAATACAAAATGACCAAATCCCCATTTAGTGGGAAAGGTGAAAGGGCTAAATAGATTCATGAATTAGTTTATAACGATGTGTGTGTAACATTTCCTATCGAAGCAAGATGTGGACAATCATACTTCATGACCTTTATTGATTATTTTAGTAGATATGGATATAATTACATAATGAGGTATAAGTTGGATTCTTTTGATAAATTCGAGGAATACAAGAATAAATTTGAGAACCATCTTGGTAGTAAGATTAAGAAACTCCACTTAGATTGTGATGGATAATATCTTAATTAAGACTTCATTGATTACTTACGAGAGTTTAGGATCCTATCCCAAATCACTCCTCCTTACATGCCTCAGTGGAATGGTGTAAGCGAAAGGAGGAACCAAACCATTTGGGACATGGTGAGATCAATAATGAGTCATGTGATTCTTCCATTATCCTTTTAGGGATATGTGTTACAAACAAAAACACAAATATGAAACCAAGTACCAACTAAATCGATAAATGGTATTCCATATGAATTTTGGAGTGGAATAAAAACCATGTTATCGAATTTACATGTGTAGGGAAAAAAGAGTTTTTTAAGGACTCTTCAGGTAACAAACTTGCAACATGAGGAACAACATTTACCTTTATAGGATACCCTTAGGAAATAAGGGGATATTACCTATAAGACCCATCAGAAAAAAAGTTTATAGTAGAAAGACAAGCCATATTCCTTGAGAGGGAGAAAATATCTAAAAGAGATATTGGGATTGAGATAATCTTCGATTAAGTAAAGGGTTAAGGCACACAAGAGTTGGTACATGATCAGATTCAACAAAGCCCCATGTAATAAGAAACTATTCTAGAGATATAATAAATGTGTAGGAGTACAAGAGAGGTTAGATAACTAGAATGATATGGTTTTCTAGTTACTGAGGATGGTGACTCATTATTAGTTGATAATAATGACCCTATAACCTACAAGGAATTAGTAAGTTGCACAAATGTTTCTAAGTGGAAAGATGCCATGAATTCTGAAATGGATTCCATGTACCAAAACCAAGTCAGGATTTTAGTAGATCCTATAGTAGATGTAAATATTGTTCGTTGAAAATGGGTATTCAAGAAGAAACTATACATGTAAGGAAAAGTAAGTACCTATAAGGTGTGACTGGTTACAAAAGGGTTCAAACAGTGTTAAGGAATTGACTACAACAAAACCTTTTCACCAGTTACAATACTAAAATCCATCAGAATTCTACTTTCCATTATGGATTACCATGACTATGATATTTGGAAAATGGATTTCAAAATAGTCTTCCTTAATGGGAACCTTTTGTAATATGTCTACATGACACAACCTGAAGGGTTTATGACTCCAAAGGATTCCAATAATATAAGAAAGTTGTAAAAATACATTTGTGGATTAAAGAAAGCATCCAGGATATGGAACATTCATTCTGATGAATCCATAATGAAATTTGGTTTTATAAATAATTAATGTGACCCTTGTGTCTACAAATAGTTTAGTGGGAGGGCATTTGTTTTCTTAATAGTATATATTGATGACATATTATTTATTGGAAATGAAATACCAGTCTTACAATCTGTTAATTCATGGTTGAAGAAATTATTTTACATGAAAGACTTGCCCAAGGCAGTATACATTCTTGGGATCAAGATCCATCATGATAGATCCAAGAGGTTTCTCGGCCTAATCCAAAGTACATACACTGAAAAAATACTAAAGATATTCAGTATGGAACAATCCAAGAGGTGATTGTTGCTAGCATCACATGACATTCATATTTCCAAGAAAATGTGTCCTCAGACCCATGAGGAAAAAAATAGAATGGAAAAGATTCCACACACATCAGCAATTGGGTCAGTGAGGTATGCTATGCTATGTACTAGGCTAGATGTCGCCTACACATTAAGTGCGGTAGGAAGATATCAAGCTGATCTAGGTGACCTCCATTAGATGGAAGTCAAGACTATCCTTAAGTATTTGATTAATACTAAGGATATGTTCCTAGTTTATGGAGGATATAAGGATATAGTCATTAGAGGACATATAGATTATTATTTCCAAACTGATCAAGATGATATGAAGTCACAAATAAGATACATCATCACTTTGTATGTAGGTATTGTGAGTTGGAAGAGCTCAAAGATGGATGTGGTTGTATATTCTATAGTAGGGTACGAGTATATTATGACTTCTTAGGTAGCTAAAGATGCAATTTGGATGCCCAATTTCATCCAAGATTTTTATGTGGTACCTAGAAGTAAAGATTCCATCACACTCTATTGTGATAATAATACAACGATGGATCTAAAAAAAGAGACAAGGTCAAAACAGTGGACAAATCACATACTTTAGAAGTATCATCTCTTGAGGGATTTTTCTCAGAGAAGTGAGGTTACAGTGAGTAGTATTTCCATGGAACAAAACACAGTGAACCACTTGACTAAATCCTTGACTCAGTAAAAACATGATTATCATATGAGGTCTAGAGGACTGAAAGGAATAGGAATTTGGCTCTAGTAGAAGTGGGAGTTTTTTAGATTTGGTGTCCTAGAACCAATATTTTGTAATTTTATTACATGAATATTTGATGCATTAATTATTAAATTAAATATATTATTACATATTGTTCATTGTTCTACATGAATTTAATGTAATAATATCCTAAAGTATTTGTCACATTTATATGATCTTAGTAGTTCCTCACTATGATGAGAACCTTGAAGTGCTATAAAAATATTCTTAATATAGTTCTATAGTTGGATAACATACTATGTTGGGTCACATAGTATCTATACCATCAAGTGTGAGTACTCGTAAGCAGATGAGACTTCTTCTTATAAAGTTCAAACTGGGTAATCTTCAAGATGAGAAATTATAAGAACATACCCGCTAGTAGGAATTCTGCGTGTTTTGGTGTCATCAGATATTCTTATACAAGAGCATGTGTAATGGTCCTTATACTTTAATATTATCATTAATTCATGTCATGACTCGCACACTTATATTTTTTGATGAAAACCATCAAGTCATATATTGGCGGGAAGTAGGGTATGTTGTGAGTGTTACGAATGACATGTTATTAATGGATAGGTCAAGGAAGGATTTGTCCCTTCTATCATTAGGGAAGTTGATATCATGACCCTTTGATTGAAATAGAACTATCTCCCAAAATTCCATGGCCATGGTGTAATGATGAGTTTATTTTAGATAGTCAAAGAATGATGTATTGAGCATATAGGTTCATGATACCGTCATGAAACCTGCTTGATGAGATATTGTGACAAAGAGATTATATTATATAGTGAGAATTCATATGTGGTTTTCATCATTGCAACTTTAAGTTCTCTATCTTGGGTGCCTTGAACCATTGCTAGACAGTAATCTTAGACTTTAGGCAAACCCGCCTAATGCCAACGAGAAATAATCCTAGAGGGTCACACACTAAGTGTTTTTTGGTCTCGATTAAATTATATTTGAATTTAATTAATGGAATAAATATTATTTTCCAGACCGAGGAATACTTTAATTCAAGTTATATTGATCACATAAATTAAATAAATATTTATTAACCGGATTGTGAATAAAATATAATTATTTATTTTATTGAATATTTAATAAATATTTATTTACTAGTTTGTGAATAAAATATTTATTTAAGAGAATAAAATATTTATTCAGGTGTCCAATAAATGCAATAGGAGTTCGAATGGATCAAGACTATGTCTGGTGATAAAATAATTATTTTTGAGGCGGCAAATATTATTTATCCATTTTTCATAAGTTGGCGTGCCACAAAATAATAATGATAATAATATTATTATGTAGAATGAGATTTCATTAATGGTTATAATTATATTGAATGAATGTTATGAAATTAAATTTTGTAACTGAAATCCCAACTCTATAAATATATGGCGATGTCTATTGTGTAATTAATTCGAAAGAAATTCCAAGTTTGGGAATAGAGAATTGTTGTGCACAACGAATTCTCTCTCGAATCCTCCTCCCCTCTCCCTATAAAGAATGAGAAACCCAAGAGAGAATTTATTCAATACCTAAGAATGAGTGATCAAGAACGAACAATGCAAGACATTCAATTAGCCATTCTAGCACCCAGAGAATGAGTGGTGTTGCTCAGAGACCATTGGAGCACGTGTGGATCACCGCTAGAGGGATTCTACCCTTGGATCCTCACAAGCACAACAAAGGCAATCTAGAAGGTTCTTTTCAGATGATCAACAACCATCAATGAAGAGAGTTCTTAAGCCCATGCATATATTTATTCAGATATTAAATAAATTAATTATAAATTTTATGTGCAAGATCCCCGCTCTTGGTTTTGAGGAATGGTTATTAAAATAAATTTTAATATATCACCCTCCACCACAACACTTACACTATGCCTGGAACCAACAAATGGTATCGGAGTGGTAACATTTAAATTTATAATTATTTATTTGATTGTTGATCTATGCACACTCATGGTTATATTTTCATTTCATGTTATTTGTTCTTTAATCCGATTTGAATTTACATGTTATAAAAATATTAATCATGTTTTTTCACTGTTTCATTATCTTAGAGATTTATGAACAAATTAAGAATGAAAAAAGATGCCATTGAGAAGTGCCAAATATTTGACTGCTAAATCTGAGTTACACGACGTGCGGCTGGAGCACACATCGTATACCCATGTGCATTGTATGTAGATGCACCGAGAAATTAAAAACATGCAGTGATTTTATTTCACATTGCCTTTTTATCGGGCCAACCTACCATGAAAAAAGAAGATATAGGGTGTGTAGCTGGCATGTACACACCGTGTAGTTTGGACGAGTTAACACGCCGAAGCCCTAGGCATGTGACTTGGATATACGATAACTGAGGTACATAGAGTGCAGTTGGATGTACATTTCATGTAGTATCACATTAATGAAAAAATTAAAATTACATTAAATTTATAAAATTATAGCATTAGAAACTTATTTTATCGATTGGAACACCATTGTGTGTTTGAAAATATAATAATGGTTTAAAAGAATTTTAAATGCTCAATTAATTTACTATAATAAATATGTCATTAATGGTTCTTCCATTTATTTTCCATGAATTACAAATTTATTGGTATATCCAATTAAGTTCAGATGATTATTAAGATGAATGATAATTAATTAATTAATTTAAGAATTAATTCAATCATGTTCATCTAAATAATAAAGAAGGAATAAAGAAATAAATTCTATCCAGTTACTTTTTTTGCGTATTCATTACATGTATGGTCAATAATGAGCTTGACCAAGACCTATGTATGTTTTGTAATTTATTTAATTAAACTTATTGCATGATTTTAAAATTATTTAATATTAAATTAAAATATGGCCTCTGAGTCATCCCTCCCCCCATTATTATGCAGGACCTGCGTGTCCAATGATATTTATGTAATTTCCTTTATCCAATCCTTTGTTTACCCTAACATGTGTGTGAGTAATAAATATTTTTAATTAATGGAACATCCCAAGGCTGTAGGGATGGTTCAAGACGGAACCATAATGGCTCCAACTCAGTGATACATAGGTGTACTTGTGGAATGCTGTAGCTCATACCAAGTCTAACATAAGGAGTTATTTCCCCTAGTTCATGGGTTGATTTAATGTATTCTTATTAAATAAATCATTAGAAAATCTCATGATCGGATCATTTAATTAATTAATTATTTTCTATCTAATGCATTAATATTATATTTATTGATGCAAGAACGCAATAACATAAATGAATTAATATGAAAATACAGAATTTAAATAAATTGATTATGCATAAATGTTTTATCCAAACATGGTTAATTAATTAAGTAAACATCCACTTAAATATTAACAAGACATGTAAAGGATAAAAAAAGATAAAAATTTATGCATAATAAAGTAAAACCCCTCAATCTAATATTATGTCAGACTAAGCCTTCCTTTACTTGATTAGGAACAAAAATCAATAGAACTATGTGTTTGATCAACCCTTATTGGGATACTTACTTTTATAAGGGGAGTTATTATGAAGGTTTCAGGTTGAATTAACCATTTTAAATCAATAGGAGTATACCATACTAGACTTGGTGTAATTTGGAGGAAAGTGTTGAGAAAATCCAAGTCAAGATTTCTGGATTGGGGAGTCCACTCAATGGATCAAGGAGCTACAAGCCCACAGTTAGAAAAGACTTTCCTACCTAAATACCTTCAAAATATCTTGACGAACCCTAGTTAGGGTTATGTGAAGGGGAATATGGATCCTTTCCAATAGAATTTCCTAGAAAATAGACATTCCAAGTTCAATGGTGAGGGATATTGGGACTTGATAAAATAGTGGGAGATTTTATGAAATAAATCAATTTATTATTTCTCACAAATTTGTAATCAAAGAAAGTACTAATAATATACTCTTTTAATTGTAGAATAAAATAAATATCTCTTCATCCACACTATCCCTATGATCAATTTTAGATAAATACAATCTTCACACCAGTAGTAACTTCCAGGAGTGGTATAGATGCCTTTGGGTTGTTCTATGCCATGAACGGAAATATTAAATGCTATAATCCTCAATGCTTGATCCGCCTACTCAAGTGGTGAGTGATTAAGAGTTCCTAGTCTATAGAAAAAATATGAATGACACGATTAATGTTTAATGTTTGATGGTTTTATCTATTTCTAGTAAACTCATTAAGTCTCATGAAAACATGGATGCATATAGCATGCTTGAGAACCTCCATGTTCTTTACCAGGAGAGAGCTAGACAGGAACAAATTTAGATTTCCTAGGCTCTCTTTTAAAGTAAGATTGGATAAGGTGCCCCATCTAGGCCTCACATAGTAAAGCTCATTATCTACATTGAGTGCCTAAAGGTTCTAGGGTTTAAACTCCCTAAATAACTGGGAACCGATCTAATTCTGACATCACTCCCTCAAAGATTCTCCAATTTTATTGTGAACTATAATATAAACAACATTGAGAAGACTCTTCCAGATCTTCTTATCCTCTTTCTCTAAGTAGATAAATATATTAAGCGTACAAATCTTCGGTCCTTATGGTTAACAAACAGAAAGGGAAAGTAAATAGTTTTAAGCCCAAAACTTCTTTACACCCTTCCAAGAAGAATAAGATAAAATGCAAATTAAGGGAACATGATGCTGTCTGTTTCCCCTATGGTAAGAAGGGACACTGGAAGAAAAACTACACCTAGGTAAGGAAGCAAGGGGAAGTTTCAGGTGCATTTTTTATCAAGTAAAATTTATCTATTTCTATAAATTAAGTATTTGATACAACTTTTGGTGCACACATATGTATTAAAATATAGTAACCAAGAATATTCAAAAAAATTTACCAAGGGGAAGTAGATCTATGAGCATCCAACAGAGATAAACATTCCACTATAGCTACCGGGGACTACCACCTCACATTTCCGACCAGAACAATATTGGTTTTAAAGGGTTGTTATTATGTGCCTTTAGTTACCAAAAAAATATTTCTATATCTATAATAGATATGGATGGATTCATTTTCAAATTTTGAAATAAATTTTTATTCTTTTATAAAGATAATATTTTTTATGGTAAGGCACATTTACATAAAAATCTTTACATTTTGGATTACATGAATCAAGTAATGGAAATTGATAACAATGTTAATTCACATGACTCATACCACACCCAACTTTGTCATCACCATCTAGGTAATGTAAATGAAAAAATCTTGAAAAAATTATATCAAGATGGATATTTATATTATTTCGAACTAAAACCACGTGGTGTATGTCATGCATGTTTACAAGGAAAAATGACCAAATCCCCATTTAGTGGGAAATGTGAAAGGGATAAAGAGATTCTTGAATTAGTTCATATAAATGTCTGTAGACCATTTCCTATTAGAGAAAGGGGTGGGTACTGACATTTCATAACTTCTACTGATGATTTTAGTCGATATGGATATATTTAATTAATGAGTTATAAGTAAGATTCTTTTGATAAATTAAAGGAATACAAGAAAAAGTTGAGAACTATCTTGGTAGGAAGATTAAGAAACTCCACTAAGACCATGGTGGAGAATATCTTAATCAATACTTCATTGATTACATACAAGATTTTGGGATCCTATACCAAGTGACTCATCATTACATGCCTTAGTGGAATTGTGTAAGTGAAAGGAGGAACCAAACCTTATTTAAAATTGTGAGATCAATGATGAGTCATTTGAGTATTCCATTATCCTTTTGGGGATATGCATTAGAAACAACAACATACATAATAAACCAAGTACTAAATAAATCAATAAATGGAATTCTATACAAATTTTGGAGTGGAAGAAAAACCATGTTATCAAATTTACATGTGTGCATAAGAGAAGAATTTGTTAAGTCTTCTTCAGGTAATAAACTTTCATCCTGAGGATCAATGTGTACCTTTATAGGATACCCCAAGGAAATAAGGAAATGTTAACTATACAACTCCTCACAAAAAATGTTTATAGTAATAAGAAACGCCATATTCCTTAATAGTGAGAACATATCTAAAAGAGATAGTGTGATTGAGATAAACTTCGATGAAGTCAAGGCTCAAGTCACACAAGAGTTTGTACAGGATCAGATTCCACAAAGTCCTGTGGAAGAAGAAACTATTCGAGAGAAACAAGAATTGAATATAAGTAAAAGTGAGGTTAGAGAATGAGAATGATATGGTTTTCTAGTTACCGAGTATGATGACTCATTATTATCTGATAATAATGATCCTTTAACCTATAAAAAATAAACAAGTGGCACATATGTTTTTAAGTGGCAAGAAGCTATGAATTCTAAAATGGATTCCATGTACCAAAACCAAGTCTAGATTTTGGTAGATCCTATAGTGGATGTAAATCTCATTGGTTCCAAATGGGTATTCAAGAAGAAATTGGAAATTGAAGGACAATTTATTAACTATAAGTCATGAATGGTTGCAAAAGGGTTTAAACAACGTCAAGGCATTGACTACGATGGAACCTTTTCACCAGTTTTAGTGCTAAAATCCATCATAATTATACTTTTCATTATTATTTAGAATGACTATGAGATTTGGAAAATGGATTTCAAAATAGCCTTCCTTAATGGGAACTTTCAGGAAGATATCTTCATGATACAACCTTAATGGTTTTGACTCCAAAAGATTCTAATAAGATATGCAAGTTGAAAAAAAAATATTTATGGATTAAAGAAATCATCTAGGTCATGAAACATTCATTTTTATGAATCCATAAGAAAATTTGGTTTTATAAAGAATGAATGTGAGCCTTTTTTCTATAAAAATTTTAGTGGGAGGGCAGTCATTTTTTTAATAGTATATGTTGATGACATATTACTTATTGAAAATTAAATACCAGTCTTATATCCTATTAAGGAATGGTTGAATAAATTATTTTCCATGAAATAATTGGATAAGGAAGCATATATTCTTGGGATCAAGATCCATCATGATAGATCCAAGAGGTTGCTCGGCCTAAGTCAAGGTACATACATTGAAAAAATACTAAAGATATTCATTATGGAACAATACAAGAGGAGATTTTTTCTATCATCACATGGAATTCATCTTTCCAAGAAAATGTGTCCTCAAACCCATGAGGAAATAAATAAAATGCGAAGGATTCCATATGCATAAGCGATTGGGTCAGTCATGCATGCTCTGATATGTACTAGGCTAGATGTTTCCTACACATTAAGTGCAGTAGGAAGATATCAAGCTAATTCAGGTGACCACTATTGGATGATAGTCAAGACTATCCTTAAGTATCTGAGGCGTGCAAAGGATATGTTCCTGGTTTATGGAGGATATGAGGAAATAATCTTCATAGGATATGCATATTATAGTTTAAAAACTGATCAATATGACATGAATTCATAAACAGGATAAATATTTACTTTTAATGGAGGTTTTGTGAGATGGAAGATCTTAAAGAAGGATATGGTTGCAAATTCTATAGCAGAGTACGAGTGTATTGTAGCTTCTGAGGTAGATTAATAAGCGGTTTGGATGCCCAATTTCATCTAATATCATGATTCGGTACCTAGTAGTAAAGATCCCATCACACTATATTGTGATAATACTGTAGCAGTGGATATTGAAAAATATCCAAGGTCAAATAAGCGGAAGAAGCACATACTTCATAAGTATCATATTTTGAGGGATTTTTATCAAAGTGGTGAGGTTACAGTGAGTAGTATTTCCATAGAATACAATGTGGTAGACCCCTTGACTAAATCCTTGACTCAACAGAAACATGATTATCATGTGAGGTCAAGCGGACTAAAATTCATAGGCAGTTGGCTCTAGTCTAAGTGGGAGTTTTTTAGAGTTTGTGACTAGAACCAACTATTTTTACTTTTATTACATGAATATTTGATGTATTAAATATTAATTTAAACATATTATTACATATTTTTTTATTATTATGCATGAATTTAATGTAATAATGTCCTAGAGTATTTGTTGCATTGATAAGATCATAGTAGTTCCCCGCTATCATGAGAACCTTGAGGTGCTATGAAAATATTCCAAATATAGTTCTGCAATTGGATAACATACTATGATGAGACAAATAGTATATAGACTATCAGGTGTGAGTAATTATAAGAATATGAGTATTGTTATCATGAAGTTTTCACTTGGTTATCTCCAAGACAGGAGATTATGAGAATAAACCCACCAGTAGGAACTCCGCATGTTTTGGTGTCATTGGATATTCCTATTTGCGAGTGTGTGTAATGGTCCTTAGACTTTAATATTATCATTAATGAATGTCATGACTCACATAATTATATTTTCTTACAAAAACCATCACGCCATATGTCGGAAGGAAGTAGGGTATGTTGGGTCCATCATGAATGACATGTTATTAATGGATAAGTCAATGAATTATTTTTCCCTTCCATCTTTATGGAAGTTGATATCTCACCCCTTTAGTTGAAATAGAACCTTCACCCTAAAAATTACATGGACGTGGTGTAATGATGAGTTTATTTTAGATAGTAAAAGAATGATGTATCAAGAATATAGGTTGATGACACCATCATATATCCTTCTTAATGAGATATTATGACAAAGGTATTATATTAAATAGTGGTCATTCATATATGGTTGTCATCATTATGACTTTAAGTTCTTTATCTTGGGTTCCTTGAACTGTTTCTAGATTGAAATCTTGGACTTTAGGCAAGGCCACCTAATGCCAATGTGAAAGAATCCTAGAGGGTCACACACTATGTGTTTCTGTTGGTCTCGATTAAATTCTATTTGAATATAATTGATAGAATAAATATTATTCTCAAGACTGAGGAATAATTTTATTCAAGTTATATTGATCGCATAAATTAAATAAATATTTATCCATCGAATTGTGAATAAAATATATTTATTTATTTTATTGAATATTTAATAAATATTTATTTACTATTTTGTGAATAAAATATTTATTTAAGAGAATAAAATATTTATTTGGGTGTTCAATAAGTGAAAGAGGAGTTCGAATGGACCAATACCATATTTGGTGATAAAATAATTATTTATGATCTAGTAAATATTATTTATCCATTTTTCTCAAGTTGGAGCACCAAATAATAATAATAATAATATTAATACGTGGCATGAGATTTAATTAATGTTTATAATTATATTTAATGGATGTTATGAAATTAAATTTTATAATCGAAATCCCAGCTCTATAAATAGACTATTATGTCTATTGTTCAATTAATTCAAAACCAATTCCACTTTTGGAAATAAAGAATTATTGCGCACAAATAATTCTTTTGACTCCTCCTCTCTACCTCTCAAGAACGAGAAACCCAAGATAGAATTTCTTCAAGACCGAAGAATGAGCGGTCAAGAATTAATAACACAAGACATTCAATTCGCCGCACTAGCACCCGAATAATGAGTGACATTGCTCAAAGACCATTAGAGCATATATGGATAATCGCTAGAGGTTCATGATGGTTGTTGTGATACTAATATTGAGTACATTTCAGATGTAAATTTTATTCTTGGTTTATACATTGAATTTTATTATATAGTTTTGTTTTATTCTGATGATATTGATAATGAAATTTTATATTGTTTATCTTGGAGATAGTTTGAATTATTGTGATATATATTGTATTATGTTTGAGTTCTATTTATATTGTATTCATTTTTTTTAATTTTTTTTGTAAGATACATGGTTTGAGTTATTCTTGAGTGTTGCTAGGGTAAGGATTTAAGTGTAGCATGTTGGTTTATACATTGTATTCTTGGTAGGTATTTAAGTGTTTGAATTTTGTCTATATTGTATTCTCGTTTTTTATTTTGTTTTAATCTACAATGTTTGATTTTAGTTTGAGTTTTTCCAGATGGGTAGGGATTTAATTTCATCAGGTCAGTTTATACAATGTAGTTTTGGTAGGGATTTAAGTGTTTGAATTTGTTTGATATATATATTATTATGTTTCAGTTCTATTTATAATATATTATTGTTTTTTAATTATGTTTTAAGTTGCATGATTTGAGTTTTGTTTTAGTACTGCTCACTGGATAGAGATTTAAAGTGACATTTTTGGTAGTGAAAAAACAAATATAGAAACCCACAAAATAGTCAGACCTAAAATCCAACTGAAGCTCAATCAACACTAAACTATAAGAAAATAAAAAATTTAAAATGGAAAAAAATATGGTTCATAGTTTATAGTATATAAAATAGGATCAGCACACTTACCTAAAGCCATGAAATTCTCAGGATCTAGCGACAAGCCTCAATCCACATAGTCACCAATTCCCTATGAGATGCACCTTCAACACACCTACTCACTAACCACCAGTGTTAACCTCTATTTGTAATGAAATTTTCATTGTTGTATGAACTATATCCGTCATCCACACTAATCCAATACTCCAAAAACCCAACTATAAGAGAAACATCAATCCAAAATACTAGATCACCATCATTAAACAATACTTATGAAACCACCATATTGTTAACCTCCACCAGAGGTTATTACTCCACAAACACAATGATGCCTCCACTAAGGGAAACACCATCATAAAAAAAGGTTGATCTAAAACCCTAAATTCTATATAAAATAGTTACTGTGAGGATACTGTACCACAATACTAAGGGATAACACATAGAATAAAAAGGAAATCAATGATGAATGAAACTTTATTTTCAAATCATTACCCATTGAATATGTTATCTAAAATGCATAAACTGAATCAATCAATCACTACCAAAAAACCCCAAAAACATAAGACCAAATAATATCAAGGAAAACACAAAAACCCCACCACTATTAATATTAATAAGTATTATTCTATCCATTTCTGATTGTAAAATAATAACCTTAAGATTTATAGAAGAAATTACCCCTTTGGATCCAGGGGTCAAACTTCATCACTGAAGGGTTTAGAGTGATACTGTGGGGATTCCAAATATATGGAGCACTCATTAGAAACATATTATAACCAAAAAATAAATATATAGTAAGAATGAAAGGTAGTATATTAAGGATGTAAAATATAGACAAGGCCCTAAATAGTGATCCAAAAATATTATTCTATGGAAGAAAATTCATGAAAATAACATTGATTATTGGATTAGACTTTAATTATGTAATTTAAATAATTATGTAATTATTAAATAGAATTTTTTTTTGAATAAATGAATAAAATTTTTAAAATAGTGAATGCATTGAAAATTTAATTGTTCTACGAGTTTTCAGGTGGTGGTTTAGAGCTTATTGTTTAGTCTATTTTGCTTATATATTTTCAATTCATGTTGTTTTGGGTTTTTAGGTTAGCATTTTGTAGTGCAACCAATAAAACTATTGAGTGCTTCTATATGGGTTTGGATTTAAGTGAATAATGTTGGTTTATATATTTTATTCTTAGTATGGATTTAAGTTTTTGAATTTTATTTATATTTTATTCTTTTTTTTATTCAGCTGTAAGCTATAAGGTTTGAGTGCTACTAGAAGGGTAGGGGTTTAAGTGCAACAGGTTGGTTTATAGATTTTATTCTTGGTAGTGATTTAAAATTTTTAATTCTTGTTATATATATTATATTATTTTTTATTTCTAATTATATTATATTTTATTTTTTTAAATTTTTTTGCAATATTTTGAGTTTTGTTTGAGTGCTGCTGGCAGTGTAGGAATTTAAGTGCATCAGGGTATAAATTTCTTTATGGTATTTGGGGGATATATCCATGGTTAAAAAACATGGATTTATATTGGGCATGTGAAAAAATATCTATGGTTTTAAAATATGGATACAAAGGTATTTCCATGGTGGAAACTATGGCTATTTCCATATTTCCATGGTTTCAAACTATGGCAATGGAGTTATGTGGGATTAGTAATTTCCATAGTTTACATCTATGGATATAGACCTATAGCCATAGTTTCAAACCATGTAAATATAATTGGACCTATTTATATTCAAATAGGATCCATGACCATCCAAACCATGTCTATTACCTATATCAATTTTTTAAGTGTTTATATTGATAGTTATAAACTGTGGCTATAACTTGATTTTCTATTAGTGTTTGTAAAAAAAGTCAAAAGCGATTCATACTTAAAACATTTGAAAAGATTAATTTTAATAATTTGTAAGGAAATTAAAATTTTGTATAGAATAACTTTATCATAAATTTAAGTATATATAAAAACCTCTATAAAACAATTTGAATAAAATGGGAATGGAGGGGAAATATTTCTAAGCAAAAGAAGACAAATAAGGATGACTTTTCTTATAAGATTTATTTTCATTTGATTATTATATCTAAAAGGGAGAAAATTATAAGGATACATTTAAAACCTAAGAATAAATAGAGTATAAGAAATTATATGGGGTTTAATAGATAAATATAATATAATTTTCCAAATGTAAATTGAAACATAAACAATCTTGATAAAAAGTGAAATTGTAATATAAACCCTTACAACTTTGGTAACCTTTGAATTAAATCCTTAAGAAAGATATAATTTTAGATATATTATTAAATAATTATAATTTTAAGGATAATTATCATAAAATACATTCATGGTAAGTATATACACCACCCAGAAGAAGGAATACAATGAATATAGAACATATCTCGATGAAGGAAAATTTAGATGAAGAACCTCTTACCTCAAGTCCTGACTTACTTCATAAATGATCTAAATTATTGTATAATAAATTTATTTTTATTATAAATATATAATAGAACCATATTAATACTTATATTACTATATATCATTATTTTTATAATTTATAATTACCTATTTATTAACAATTCCTCATTAAAATCAATATTTGGTTGTTAACTACTCTGTTTTCCATGCATGTTTTGATTTCATGGTTTGGTCCTTGAACATTTTTCATGGTTCCAAAATATTAATAAATTCATAAATATATTATTTATTTATTATATAAACTTTTATAACCATCCATGTTAGGTGGTGTTGAAAAATATAAGATATCACTTCGAAGAGGTGGTAGTCCACACATACACATGGGTGATGGTTTCATTTTTCAATAGATTGAAAGAAAGGAAGGTAAATAAAAACTTATCTTTAGAAAATAATAATTATGTTATAAATATAATATATATACATTATATAAATCTAAATAAATATCCATTAAATGTGGTTATGAAAAGTAAAATATATTATTTATGGAGATAGTAGTTCGCATATACGTACGAGTGACATTTTCATTTTTCCAACAGTTGGGGGGAAGGTATAAAATTATCATTACATTAACATAGTAAAATTTTAGTTTAATTATGATAATTATTTAAATATTTTATCATGTTTGTAATATATTTTTATAATATGAAAGAAAAAATAAATAAATAAAAATGAAAAATGAGTTATTAGGAGTTTTTACCTTACTCTTTGGAATAACTCCTTTGAAAAATGGATTAAACATTTGAAGGTTGGTAGTTTAATGATATAAGGACCTATATTAAATATATAATAGTTTTTGGGATGGATTTTAATATATTTTTTATGAACCAATAGGCTTGTGGTGTGAGGAGAAGTAGGGCGGTAAAGGGCTTCTTTTATATTTGAGTGGGGTAGCAATTTTGTAAATACCCATAAATTTATGTTAAAGAAATGTAATATTCAAAGGAAAGTAGCTAAAAAAGTGGAAAATAATGGATAGTTTAGTATTATAAATCAATATTCCTCTCATCCACTCATTTGGTGATGTGTTTTTAACATGTTTTATGTCTTTTACCCTTATTTTAACTTTTTATCATAATTTACTTTTACCACGATGACTTATTTTTTAATCTTAGTAACTTATTTTATGACTAAAAATAATATTATCCTTATTATATAATTTTTATATTATAATTACAAATATAAAAACTATTTCATAAAATTAAATTTATAAAACTGATAAAAATTAATTTTAAAATAATAAACGTATAACGTAAAAAAATAGTTTTAAAAAATATAAATCAGGTTCTAAAAATGTTTAAAATAGGTTTTTAATTTAAAATTAATATTTTTTAAATATTAATTTTTCTTATAAAATACATATTTTGTTTAGAAAAATGTTTCATAAATTTTTAATCCATTCTTATTTTAATGATGTCATAAAAGACAATACTATTAACCTAAAAATAAATATGTCCAGAAAAATACAAAAATTTCATCTTAATATAATATTTTTATGATATGTCCAAAAATGAAGTCTATATTTATCAAACTAAAATTATAAAATCTATAAATTTATCTTTTAAATATAGCATATATATTATACAATAAAAATAATGTTTTTAAATAAAATTTTTTGTTGAGCAATGAATCATTGAATTAAAATTGATTATAGTTACTTAATTAATTCTTGGATATTATTAATTTATCATCCCTTTAATTTAAAAATAAAATTATATTAATATCATTATAATAGTATGTGTTGAATTATTGTAAAAGTTTTTATAATATATAATTATAATATATTTTTATTTACTTTGGGGTTTTAATATTTTTTGTAATTTTATTACTGATGTTTCACAATGTATTTTCATAATTTATTATTGTTCACATTAAAATATAATAAAGTATAATTTGGTTCATTTTATTTCTATGTTTCATGAAATACATGTCATAAAACACATCAAATTAATTAAAGAGAAATATAATATAAAATCTCAAGGTGTTACTTTCAAGGGATCTTCCCTTAAACGATTATGGTGAGTTCCTCACTATTTATTCCTTATCTTATGCTCATCTCTATATCTCTCAAATTTTGTGTAATACAGAAAAATGATTTAAAGTAAATTCCAATGGATCATAGTGAAATCACATCAGCTTGAGAGTGATTTTATTGATGGATGTTAGAGGCGGCTCCAAGGGGATGATCATGTTTGGTTGCATATCATTTTACTAGTGGAAAGACTCAAATATAATTATTCTTTAGTTTTATAGAAAATTGAAATAAAATTGGTGTTGAATTGTTGTAGGATATTATAGATTCTATTGGTAGTGGTATCATGGTGTGCTAATAGTGAACCACGCTCTATTTCTCAAGGTTTCAGTGAGGATGCATCACCCAATGCACATAGAAAATGATAGTGTTAAACAATTAATTGGACGAGGATGAAGTGAGATTTATTAAGGTGTAATTTCATAATTAAGGTACATAGTGCATAATATTACCAATTTATATTATTATACATATATTGTATGGATTTTAAGTGTGGGTAAGCCAGCATGGGAGACCTGAGGTGATACCATGGGCAAGATCCTCTTGGGAAGGTGGGCTAGGGAGTTTAGTTAGACTCTTTATGAGCCCTATAAGGTTATGTATTTATGACTTATCCCTTGATGATTATGTTACATATGTGGAAAGATTTATAAAAGTGGAATTAAGACTCAATAAGGGTTTCCCTCTTTGATATATGATCCTAATTACCTTGGAGGATCATTTTTTGGCTTGTGATATTTTCCATAAGCGATAAAAAGGGGTGGGCCTTTTAGTAGTGATGGAATTTTCTACATGGTATGCGAGCATAGGTGGGTATGTGAGGATAAGCTAAAATGGAACCAAATGTGTCTTTCATGAATTTTGAGTTAGGGATATATACTATATATATATATATATCATGATATTCCCTTTATACCCTATGTGGGGCATGTATCCATCGATGGATATATGACCTTGGAATTGTCGTGAGATACACTAGTAATGGAACCATGATGGGGTTTACTTATCCATAGATTATGTTTCAAGTCTCGTACAATGTCCTCAAGTGTTACTTAGTGATGGAAACTCATATTTTGTCTTGGATAAGTGGTGAGTTATCCATTATAATGGGACTTTAGTATGATGATTTCCCATTATAGCATGAATCTTATAGGTAGAGTGATGGTATGAGACCTAAAGTCATGTTAGGGAAGGGTCATGTTTTTGAATATGGGTACTAGGTGTACTACATCATGGGTGGGGGTATCCTACTGAAGAATCATATTGGTGGTACCAATTCATAGGGTGATAACTCATTCACCATGGATATGATATGTGATGTTTTGTTGTGTTTATAGTGATTAATAGTTTATTTATATTCTTATGATTTTGGTGATGAATCTATCTCCCTGTTCTCTAAATTAGTGATACATAAATTACTTTTTTTCATGTTGTTGATATATCATTCACCTTATGTTTATTATAAGGTGATAATACATTCACCCATGAACAAATTGTTCGGTGGTATATCATCCACCCTCAATATGTTTAGTCTTATATCATCTATCCATGATGTAATGGTCGATTATAAATTATTCACATTGGGGGATTATGTCCAGTGATGTGTCATTCAACTTGGGATTTTGTATAAGTGATGTATCATTCACTTTGGGATTATATATTAGTGATAAGTCATTCACTTGGGGATTATTTATTGGTGATGTACCATTCACCAGGGACTTATATATTGGTTATTTATCATTCAATTGGGGATTATGTGTTGGTGATGTTTCATTCACTCAGGGATCATGTATCAGTGATGTGTTGTTCACATGTGGATTATGTATCAATGATGAGTCATTCACCTAGGGATTATTTATTAGTGATGTATCATTTACTTATGAATTATGTATCAGTGATGTATTTTTCACCTAAGGGTTATGTTTCAATGATAAATCATTCACTATAGGGATGCATTGGTGATGAAACATTCAAATTGGGAATGTGTTTCAGTGATAAATCACCTTGTTATTATGATATAAAATTTTATAGTTCACCTTATGTGAAGTGAAATTGATGAATCATTCACCTAAAATAATTTTTTTGGTGATAGTCTGTTCACCTTAACTATTAGAATGAATGGAAATATATTATTTACACTCATGTTGTGTTCAGACTATGGGAGCATCATCCCATTATGGCACTGGTTGAAGCAGGTATATGTCAACCATTAGGATGGATCCTTAAGTACCAACAATGTGACAGGTGTATGCATCTAAATTTCATGGTTCTATTTTTATGCATTACATGCATGAACATATATAATAGTTTTTATTAGGAACATCATTAGTGTTTTTTACTAATGAGAATTATTCTCAAACCCTATATAGGAACTTTGGTACACATTTAGATCTTATGGTTGACATAAAAGCTTGTATGATGGTTCATGTTTTGTGGAGGATCTACCACAACTTAGATACAATTAGAGATAGGTCCAAGTTGAGTACAAGGACAATGGTTGAATCTATTGGTATTTTAGTTTTCATTTTTCCTATACTATGTATGATAGACCCATTGGGTTATCTTATTTAGATGTATGATTGTATGTATTATATATACATATTGTTATAACATGCCTATTTTATTGTTTTTGTTTTATTTAAGCTGAAAATCCATATTCTATAATCTAATGGTGTTCCTATTTTTGATGTTTTGGTTACTAATTGTTAATATTTATGATGATAATATAGGTTATAGTATATACATGTGGTTTATAAAACCATTATTGCTAATCAGAAGAGTCTGGTGTATGGGTAGTCATGTATGATGTCACGTGGTACCCTCCAGATCATATATATCTGGGTTAATGGGGTCAAGTACATTACAAAGTGGTATTAGAGACTTGTTTTATTTTTATTACTATTTGGGATATGATAGATAGAGATAGGGCTGGTTGGAACTTTAGATGGAAGCTACACTTGTATCTGACCAACACCTACATGTGCTAAAGTATAAGTTTCTAGGGAGTTGGGATTATTGTTTTTTATTTTTGATGCTATGGTTAAGTTTATTTATTTAAATAATGATGTTTTGGGTTATTGATTTATTGGGTTTTATCTTAGACCAGGGTGTAAATAGGCATGAATTCATGCATTATCTTTGGAACATAGGTTCACATGGCATATTCATGATTATATGTGACTAATTTTTTTGTTCTCTATAAGTGTTTTAGTTATTTAAAGAATCAATAATAAATTATTTATAATTTTCCCAAATAACTTATTGGATTCTTTCTACTTAATTGAACTAGATGGTTATGAATTACTGGATATAAATCACCGTATAGTGATGTCATCGAGATGTACATGGATTGATACCAATATTTAAGGGGGATATCTGGTACTTGGATACTCGATATAGATTAGTACCCTATTGTGGGTAGTGGTTCTAGGTATGGGGATACCCAATGTGTATGTAAACCCTAGGATGGTTTTCTTGGCATACAATTTTCCTTGTGGTATCTGATACAAGAGCATCAAGGTTACTTCATTGTGATCTATAGGGATATGGTCCATAGATTAGGTGAGAGAACATAGTGATGATGAGATGTGGCATAGGATTTTATTAATTTGAGGTATATGAGCATATTAATAGGGAAATTTTACTATTATCTATCAAGATGAATTATGATGTATAATGGTGACCTAAGGGTGAGGGGTTAGCCCTGTCATGTGGATACCTTAGAGATGGAAGCATGGGTAGATGCATTGTATAGTGGATATGAAATACAAGTGATGTATGATTGTGTAACAATTTAGGCATGAGTGGCGAATTGGGGTTACATTGGAAAGGAAATTACAAGCGGGTTTCATGTGAGGAAAGTGATTAACATGCAATGGAGGCATGGTAAATTATGTTATGAGTCTAGTAATACTAGGACTGGTGTGATATGACTCAAGGGTATGAGTTTCATGCTATAGAAGGGTGGAACTGAAGTGTATGCCTGCTCGAGTATTAGGTTTTGATATACAATGGTGGAAATTATTTACCATTGGGAGAGTGTTTTTATGATGTCTCTCTTATCAGGATAACAAGAGAGAGGGGTTCAATACTATCCTCATAATGGGTAAAATGGTGTAGTATAGGCTCAACCTTAGTTACTGAGTTTATCACTTGGTTAAGAATGATTGAACTTGGGTGGGATATGTGATACGTCAATGGGTAGATTTTGGAAAATATTTTAGATAAGAATATTGAGTTGTGAATGTCTCATGAATCCTTAGGTTATATCAAGATGATTATTGATGATATATGATGACAAAATTTGACACCTATCTATTATCTTATAAGTTGAATTGAGATATGTTTTTGTTTTTTTAAGACCTATATATGGTGAAAGTCCTTGAGAGGTTCCTATACATTGATATAGGGTTAAGGAATCTTTAGTTTCCATAAAACCTTACAAATACGTCATGGGATACTAATGAATCCTAGCAGATGATCACACTTGAGTGTGGGGTCTGGTACATGAAAACCCTTGGAAAGTTGTGACACATCATTATTGTTTTGATAAAGGGCTATGAGATTCATCTTTGTGACATATTTTGGTATGTTAGTTGAATAAATTCTTCTCTGAGAGTAGTAAAGTGTGTATTGAGGAGTGATATCTGGTGGACCAAAGTATGATCATTGTGTGATATGAGGTCTCTATAGTGATATGGTGAAATGAAAAAGGGGTCATGAGAGTTATGAATGTTACAAAATTGTTGAATAATATGAAATATGAGTTTTTATCTTCATGGGATGTGAAATGATGTATTATTATTAGTAGGGTTGGAGAGATTCTAAGGAGTGGTGCGTATTGACATGATTTTTGAGGGATTAAGAGAGTGCCTCAACTATAGTGATTTAGGAACCAGTGAGATTATGAATTTATACTTGGACTAGTGTATGGTTCAAAACAAGTTGGAACCTTCAATTCATAAAATATTGAGCATTGTATTAGGACTTTATTTATATCTATCAGGTGTAGGTTTTTCAGTTTTGGATCATCGATGAAATTAGGTAGATGTGTTGTAGAATGTTGTGACGACGTAGACCTTAGAGTGATGATTTTGGGATGAGTTTTTTTTGGGATAAAATGAGTAGGGATCATGAGTTTCAGTGATTAATTAAAAGAATATTTTAGAAAGGATTGAGCTCATAGATTAATAATTAGGTAAATATTATGGTGAGAGAGTTCAACAATAAATGTTTATGAGTAAGAGCATTATTATGGGTAGAAATGATGAATGTATGTGTTTGTTAGACCCAATATGGATGGTGTTTGTGGTTTAATAATAGATTTTGGGTTCAAAATACTAGTATATGTTTAGTAAATGGGAAATAATTATATATTGGTATCGATCGATGATGATTATTCAGAGTTAGTATATTGGTAACTAACCGGTATGAGTTGCGGATTATGGTCTTATATTATGACCTGAGATGAATTTAGAGAAATAAATTAGTTTAGGGATAAGGACTATATTATTTCAATGATTCTAAGAATCTGGAAAGCATATATAATGAATAAAGGCTTTATGATATGGTTAATCATCCTATGTAAGATAGGATAGAGGCGTAGTTTTGCTGGATGCACTTATCGGTGACACAAAATAGAAGACTGTATATTCCATAGTCATGATGTGAATAACGAGAAATTACATTAGTGAACTAGGAATTAATAAATGTCACAAATATTGGGTCATTTATATGGAACTAGTGGTTTTATTTGGTTTTACAATGTGAATGTCATTGTTCTTTTAAGGCAGTCGATGTAGGGGGCACTAGCTAGTGTGCTTCGTGCATGATTAAGTACGATGATTATAAATTAATGAGCACATGACATTCAAAGGATGTTTAAAAAATACAATTAATTAAATAATGAAATGTATAGGATTTTATATATTATATTGGTTCAGGTAAACTATGGGCATGTCCATGACCAATATGAGAACATAATTGGAGTGTTCATCCAATATCAATGACTGATTTAGTTTACCATAAATACATAATAAGGCTTATCGAGGGTGAGAATTTTCATAGTGGGGAGGTTGTAATGACCTGAAATACTATGTGATAGTGGAATTGAATAATAATTTGGTTCTAGTGAGAGTTTAACCAGTAACTTTTTGAATTTTCACTTTAGACAGGGAATCAATGTGTGTGGATGCATTTTCAATGTTGAGATAGATGTTTTTGAGGTGGAAACTTGGGTAGAAGAGGCCCATGTAAAAATATGGGGTGTTTGGTATGTCAACAGTGGAGTATGGTGGCTACTACGAGCCATTGAGTACCTTATTATGTAGAACTACTGGGTACCCAATGGGGGTTCTACAGAGGGTGCCCCTAGTTAGGGCCATCAAGTGGCAAGTATAGAAGCTATAGGTATGCAGTCATTACAAAATATTTGTCTTAAATGGTGGTTTAAATGGACTGTTGGGTTTCATTTTTAAAACCCCCACCAGGGGTTCCTTTTCTATACATGACTATGATTATGGGAGAGTCCTTATCTCCTCCTCCTATACCTCCTCTTCATTAACCAATTATTTATGGAATATGAGGGTGTTTCCTTCATCAATTAAGATGAGGTTATCCCTCTTGAATTCTCCTTTTGTCCCCTATTTATGTCTCTAAAATTTGTGTGATTAGGTTTAGTTATTTAATGTAAATTCCATTAGATCATGGTGGAATCATATCAGTTCCAGAGGCCTTTTATTGGTGGATGTTAGAGGTTTCTCCAAAAGGATAATCACATGTGGTTTCTTATCATTTTTCTAGTGTTAAACCACCACTCTAATTATGATTTGGTTTTTAGAAAAATTACAATGCAATTAGCATTGATTTAGTGTCAAATATAGGTTATTTTTTACGAAGTGTGGTTGGTGGTGTTTTGAGAATGAATTCCACCATTTTTTCAATGTTTTAACAAGTATGTGTCACTTGGTGCATGAATATGATGATGTTTTTCGATGATTTCTTGGTTGAGGATGAAGCAACCTTGCTTAAAGGAATAACTCAATAATTTATATAGGTGGATCATAAAATTGATTATTTATATGGTTATACATATGTGTTTTGATTTTTTTGTGTGGGTAAACACATGTGGGATACCTAAAATGGAACCATGGGTGAGTTCCTATCAGTGAAGTGGTCATAGGAGTTTAGTTAGACTCTTAGTGGACCCTCATGGTATATGTATTTATGACTTTTCCACTAATGGATATGTAACCTATGTGGGGGGCTTAGTAAAAGTGGAATTGTGACCCTAGTAGGGTGTCCCTCTCCGATCTATGTGTTTGATGACCTAATATTGTCAGGTTTTGGGCTAGTGAAACTTACTATGAGTGATGGCTAGTGGTGATCATTTTAGATCTTATGGAATTGATTGCATGGTATGTGAGTATAGGTGGGTATATGAAGATGAACCAAAATGGAACCAAATGTGGATTATATGAATTTTGAGAAAAAGATAAATATTATCTAGAATATGATAAGTCTACTAATCCCAATGTAGGCTATGTGGCTATCGATGACCATGTTACCTTGGAAAAGAGGTGAGACACATAGGGAATAGAACTATGAGGGGTTTACTTGTACCTATATTATGTTATAATCCTTTAATGGAATCCTTGAGTGCTCCTCAGTGATGTAAAATCATGTTTTTTTAGTTTAATTAGTGAATAAGCCTTTATGATAGGACTTTAGTATGAAAAATTCCCTTTATAGAGTGGAACCTATGGGTTGGGTAATATAATGGGACCCAAATCTATGTCAGGGAAAGATCAATCTTAATATTTGGGTACTAGGTGTACTACATTGATCAAGCACAACTTTTCAATATTTATTTCCCCTACAATTCATTTTTATATCCCCACTTTTTCCACATTTTATGTGCATTTACCACATTTTTAGTTTTTAGGTTAATTTGGGGGTTTAGTGTGAATATGGAATAATATAGAGATTTTATTTAATTAACTATATATATTTAAATGTCATGAACATACCTTAAATAGGATTTTTTATGTGAATGTGGAAGAGAAGATCAGAAAAGACAGAATATATGAGTAAATTGGGTTTTACACACATTACAAAAGATTAATTCAAAAAATAGAATAATAGTCTAAGAATAAAATTCTATCCATGTATGAATAAATAATGATTCTTGAAGGCTGTGTAAGAGTAAATATGGATGTTTGGATACTATATAATATTTTCACACTTTTCTATATAACCATAGGAATGACTCAATTATGTATGAATAAATTAGAAATTTCATGGGCCATGTTTGAATAAAATGATACTATATAAGATTAAATATTGGTTGTAGAAGATTAAAAATATTCCTCTGTAATAATTAATAGGATCACATAAGGTTTTATACTTGGATAAAACTTTATGATCCATTAGATATGCATGAAGGAAGAATATTTCCCCCCTCAACAAACACTATGTTTTCTAACCAACAACACCTAAAGGGATAATAAAGTCTATGTACTCTTCCAAATTCCATCCTCATTGCTATCCCCTATACTAGAGATAATTACAATGCACTCCCAGGTCCAATGTACATGTCTCCCACGTTTCAAGTTAGTTTCAAAAGACAATATAGCTATCATTGCTTCTCAACATATACTTGAAATATAACACACTTTACATAATATATATAACACATTCCTAATCTCCCATACATAGCATCAGTTACCCACTAATCTATTTTGAATTTTCTAATTTTTAACTTTAACTATCAATAGAAATTTACTACAATTCAAATGTATGAAATGATACCCATATCACAACTAGAGTAATTAACCTTTATGAAGATCATTTTTCCCATGGTATCCATGACTAACACATATCACATTAATTCACACCCTAAGGGGACCAAAAAAAATTCCCTATTCCCATTGTCTAAAATAATTGGGTAATATCTCAACAAGATAGCCATTTGGAAGAAGATTAATTGGAAATATGATCATAGAAATTGAAACTAACTTAGGCTTAATATTTTCAATGAATTAATTAACCATATTGAAATCATCCATTAGACATTGGGAAGATAGAGGAGTTGTTAAATATAAGAGTTTCCCTTAGGGAATTTTATTCTAGGATTCTAGATCCCTATATTTAGCTTTAGTTTCACATTTTTTATTTTTATTTGTTTTCTTATTTTTTATGTTCATTCATTTTCTTCCCCTATGAAGCCTCCTATATGGAGGTCTAATAATAAATGTTGATTTAAGGGGGAGAACCAGCTGTAATCCTAGATTTTTTTTCAATTAATCTACATGTTACTATTTCTTATCCATTTTGAGTATTTGCAGTGGGAAGTTTGAGGGAATGAGGTTGTAATTGTCCCTATGAAACTCTTATTGAATTTTGTTTATACTTCCCTCACTTATACCAAAATTATTCTCCTTTTATGGTTAGCTAGAATATAATGGATCTAGGTTTACATGGAGGGAGTGACTCAATGACCAGTGTCCACATGCAATGGGATTCATTACATATATTTAGGAGGATGAGTGTGGTGGTTGAGGATCCATTCACTCAGTCAAGGGATGTCTCCTACAACTGAACTCACAAAGATACAAGGCTCGGTGAATATGCAGTTGTAATTCACTAGTTCCTCACATGAGAAATACTATGAGGGGAGATCACATGAATTATATTGAGTGTGGTTATTAAGTATAAATTAAGCTTGGGTGATCAATATGGAATAATGAATGGATGATTCTGGGAATTTTTCTAAGGACTATCATATTTTATAACTAAATTTTTCTTTAATTTAATTTCATTTAAAAAAATTCATTTATGGTTTAATAAACCAAAAATAAATAAACATGAATAAAAAGGTAATAATATTGAGTGATAGTAAGGCTCCTTGAGAGACAACTTATTGTTCCCCACTAGTATACATTCATAAGATTATTAATTCTAAAGTGGCACAAAAAACTTTGAAATATTTTGGGAACATAACTTTTTGAATTCGTTTGTGAGGAGTGAAATAATTAAATTCATTATATTTCACAATTCATAAATACCTTCCTTATTTTTCTAAAAAACTTTAAAAATAAAAACCACATGGAAATTTAGGACATGTATAAAATTTAACAAAATGAAAGAGATGATATTAGGAAACTAGTTAATCAACTATCACCTATTTACTATAAATAAAAATTAAGTCCATTAGTGTAAAAAGAATTTTATGGTGGATAATTGCATTTATAGAAAATACAAGAGGTTCTAAGAGAATAGAAAATTTGTTAATAGATACAGGATATGAGGGTACATGGAGACGAAATAAAATCCATGATCCAAGATATAAGGAGACCAAAAGTAGAGTAAGATCAAGAAGTGGTTGAAAAAGAACCTATTATAGAACCTATTATCTTCTCAATAGTGAAGATAGAATATAATATTGAATAAAACCCACTTCATTTAGTAAAAAGTTGGTTCCTAATATAATTTCTTGATGAGAAAGAATAATAAGATGATACCAATGAGGGAGATAAATCTTTCTCAATTTAATTTCATTTTAAATTCATTAAATCCCATTTGAAAACAGAATTTCACTATACTATGAATATAGATTCAATATCAATATCACTGGTCATGGATGATGAAGAGGTGACACTATATTTTCAACATAAAGTGGAGGGAGAATGGCCACTTTCTCACTTGAGATCTCTATCTCACTAAATATTTGGGGTTTATACTTAATATTACTTCTTACATCACCTTTCTTAGAGGTGTTGATTCTTATTTCTTCCTTCATATTCTTCCTTAATAGTTATCATATTCATCTTATCTTTCATTGAATTCCCTCGCTCTCTTGGCGGTGATTTTTTTCATGGTATGGGTCACATTTTTCTTCAACCTTCTCTTTTCACCCATACCATCATTATAAGACCTCACCTTCAGTTTTCCATGATGGAGTTTCTTAAGTATTGGGATGAAATAGTGGAATTAGTGTTCATGTATCTTGGTGTTTGGGTTTTCTTAGTTTTTGATGTCATTGGTTCTTCTTCAGTAGTTGTGGCTATCTGTTAAGACATTTGGTTTGTTTATTATCTACTCTTTATTTATGATCCTTCATACTTTTCCCCATCCATTAATGATGTGAGGGTTATCATGGGGGTTTGGATATGTTGAGTAGTGTCTAAAGGTGATCCACGATCTAGGACCTGATATTTTTCAATTTCTTTTTAGGTTTTGACTGGCTTTTAATTTAGGGGATGAGATGAATTGGTGAAGATAATTGAGATTCATATTGTGGTTTGGATTAATAGTTTCTGGATGGTTGGTGTAATTTTTTAAGTAAGGGGATAATTTTCTCTTTGAGGATCATACCTCACTATCAAAGCCTAGTTTTCTTTTAAACTCTACCCTAGCTTCCTATTATTCTCTCTTAGTCCATGTCAACATGGTTCCATGTTTTTCATGGATGTTTTGGGAGGTGATGTTAGAGTAGTTGATGGTATTCCAAGGGGTGTGACATGAAAATGATTATATCCTTCCATTAGGGTGTAGTTTTTGTTATTAATCTCTTCTTCTTAGTGTTCTTTATAGTTTTGTGTTCATCATGATGGTTCTTTGTATATTTGGTGATGACTCTTGAGTATATTGTAAGGTTCATATTTTACATGTTTGATTCATGGTATTAATTGTGTATGTTTATTTAATTTATGTTTTGAGGTATATGATTCATGTTTGACTCCCAATAATGAAAATTATGACCTACGGATGGAACATATAGAATTTTAAGGTTTTTAGTTTTCATAAATGGAGATGAAGTTCTATTTTTGTGGGTTCTTATTATTGATGACAAGGATGATGATGATGGGTTGATTTTTCATTGGGGTGAGTAGATCGAGGTGGATCATGGACCAAGGTGATGATGCTTTTGGTTTTTGAATTTTGAATGGATAGGATTTTACCATAGATATTTGTTTCATATGTTTTTTATTCGGTGTTTTTGTTAAGTCAAGTGTCCTAGTTTTAAATAGGGAGGCCTTTATGTAGTGTTACGCTTGTTTTGTGGATATTTTCTAGAAATAATTGTTTGATAGTTTTTACTATTTTCATATTAACCATAATATAAGTTATTTTAAAATAAAAAATATATAATTTGGATAGATGGATAATTAATAGAAGATCACATTAGAGGTGAAAAACTATGAAGAAAAGATAGAGTAACCACTACCTATTCCAAAAAAATGGATTTCAAGGTGATTTACATGTTGATAGGGGGATTCATGCTGAACTAATTAATGGGGATACATAAATTTTAAATTTATAAAATTCTAGTCTTATTAGGAATAAACTAATTCATGATCTCCCTTGCACTACATCTATAGATTTAATAAGAATATTTCAGTTCAAGGAGGATTTGGTGATGATTCCACAGAATTGGTGGATATAATAGAAGAAAGAGTAGAGGAACATTATTTGATGTCCACTATAATAGTATATGGGGTTGGTATATAACTATAAATAGTATCAAATCAATCTACTCAAGCAAACACAGATGAAAATCCATCCCTATAAGAAAACTATACACATCCAATGGGTTTTTCAACTTCTAAAATATGACAAGACTAGGGACCTCACTTCATCCTCCCACCCCTTATTTTATAATTAGTTTTATACTATAAAGGGGTTGAAAAATAATCATATTGAACATGTGGGAAATATATGAATTGAGGTATGAATATCTATGGAAGAAAAATAATGTGGTGGTTTTTATTACAAAAAACTCAACCCACTTCATATTGGGGATGAAAAACAAATTGCCTGGATATAGGATGAAAAAAAGAACCACTTGTGGGATAACCAAGACTCTCTTACCTATTTTTTTTCATTTTCATTTGATTTTTAATATAATATTAATTTAGTTGATTTCCAATGTAAGTTTTTTCATAAAGGCCACCATATTGGCTATTTACTAAATATTTTTTAAACTATTTTTCCCAATAAAAAAACTTATTTATTTATATTATATTAGTCATTAATTACTATCCATATATTTATTATACTGATATAAATAGAAAAATATACTCAAGATGAGGGAGGGGGTGAATTGATTCCATTTAAAAAATTTATCACTGATTTTAAAAGATACACTTTAATTAATTTTAATCTATCCTTTCTCTTGAATCATGTGCAATAGTGTAATTAAAAGAAATAAAAGGGTAGGGTATAGAGAATGTTTTTATAGTGGTTTTGGGCTCCAAGAACTTTTCATAGTTTAATACACTAATAATCGATGTGAATATGATGATTTTTACTTAGATCATTTTCCAAGGGATCTTGATAGTTGAGTTCAAATAGCTACTACTTGTTACAATGGCGCCAAGAGATTTTCCAAGTCTCTCCCTTCATAAGACTATAACCCATTAATCAATACACACATAGATATAAGTGTGCACTATAAAACTATAGAAAAGTATTTGAAATACAATTTCAGTTTAGGCATATAGTTTCAAAAATAACATCTAACATATGATAAGATATTCCATATAGAAATGAATATTTCAAAAGTGTATATTGGAAAATATATTTTAATTAAATAATAGTTATTCAAAAAATCACAAAAATAATAAAAAAATCATCTTTCTTTGATAATGTTCTAAAAAAATTGAATATTTAGAAAGAAGATATAGTTCATAGTAACATAAATTAGATTAGTTATTCTTAGATTTATAAAACAGTAAATAATTTTCATTTATGGAATTTCAATTAAATTTCACTTTCATATATTTATACCTTTATTCAAATAGACAAAAATAATTTATATATATATATATATATTTATGTGAAATAATCCCAGTAAAAAATGATCTATAAAATCATCCATGAAAACTGAATATTATTTACCCATTGAAGCAGTTTTGATCTTTCTTAAAAATTCTCAAACTGATTCAACTTAGTAATATCTTTATAAAAATATGTAATTCTAATGATAATAATACCCAAGTTACTTTATCTAATGAATTAAAAATGTAAAAATCCTTCGAAAATATCTAAGATTCAAATTTCAAAAAGGAACAACTTTATAAGAGTCTTTCCTCTACTTCATAAGAGTCATTTCATTAAATTTGGAAGAGTAATATAGTAGAATTTGGAAGATTAACCAACTACTTCATAAGAGTCATTCAGTAGAATTTGGAAGATTAAATTCCAACTTTATAAATTTAAACTTTAACTTTTGAAGAGAAAAAATTAACTTCAAAAGAGTAAAATTCAAATTCAATAAAGTAAAATCTAAATTCTAAAAAGTAAATTCAAACTTTAGAAGAATAATAATATACTTTGGAAGAGTAAACTCTTTTCTAAAAATAGGAATTATAGACTTTTTAAAATTAATTATATAAGAAAAAATCATTCAAAACCGATTACAATCAACTAAAAATATTAAAATAACTGAAAAAAATTAATTAAAAACATTAAGTTCACTCAAGGTAGATTAATTAGGAACAAAAACAAGGGTTTTTTATGAGAATAAAAACATATGATTTATTTGGATATTTTAAAACATCATTAGTGTGTACAATAATATCTCCCTTTTCAATGATCACAAAATCCATAAAATGTAATCTTAAAATTTTAAAGATTTTATTTAAGAAGAATATAAATAAACCATAGTTAGGTATTAAAACTTAAAAATTTTGTGTTTTCCAACATGTTATCCCCCTTTTTGTGATATTAAAAAGAAATTTAAGAATAGTGGATAGAATACATTCAATATTGAACTCTAAATAAGATAATCGGTAAGAATAAAATGTTGAAATGAATATGAAATTTGTAATTTTATTATATTTAATGAATAACTAGAGAAGTATATATATAATAAAAAAATTGTAAAATAAATGTAAAAAATGTAAAAATAAAAAACATAAAAATATCATTTTTAGGCTCTAGTTTAGGATAAAAAGAAGGATCATCATGTGGTTTAGCATTAGGTCCATATATAAAGGATAAAGGTACATTAAAAGATGGTTTGGAGGGAGGGTAATTAGGTGCAGGAAGAGGTTAGGGTGAATGAAATTTGGCTCCACCAACTCCAATTCCATAAAAATTTCTTGAAGTATTTTTATTCACTGATAAAATTTCATCTTGAAATTTCTTATCACTTTCCTCACCATACTTATAAATAACGGTAAAAGTAACTTCTACTATAACTAATATTCATCCTAAAATAGCAGCACCATTTCTTTATGAGAAATAGTAACATCTTCTTCTTCTTGAGAGAAATATGATATGGGAGGACCAAAATTATCTTTTAATATTTTATTGGAAGTAATTTTTTTTGTTAGGTGGCATATATCCTAGTGTTTATACACCTATAATTCCATATAATGATTTCCCACACATATCCAATCTTCAAACAACTTCACCTTTGTAAAAATTAAGTAAAATTGAATATACATTCTTAAGGTAATATTAAAATAAATCCTACATATAGAAAGGTCTTATTTATTTAAACTTATAATATTTAGATTCTTCAAAAACACTAACTAATATTTATTAATAGTAGAATTAACATTAGTAGGTTTAGCTTGTTGATCATTGAAGACTACATGTTCGTTCCCTTTAGTTGAAACCCTTCAATCTTCAGCTCTTTTATGATCAAATTCTAATGAAGTTTATTCTAATATTGACACAACCAAATTATCAATGATTTCTTTGATAATTATCTATATATAAGCTAGAAATTATAAATTTATATTAAGAGGACATATCCATTTCAGTTACATAGTATTGAAATCTTTAGATTCTTTATAGTTGTATACAAGAGTCTCGCTTCTGGATAAAGGGTATGCATTTTTTTCTTGGTGATTACAATTAATCCTATATCTAACCATATATCTTTATAGATTAATCTTTTCATATTTTAGCATATAAAAAAAACAAATAAAAATTTAGAAAGGTAACTTTTTCAAACTCTCAAGTTCTATGAACAATTAGAATTTGAATAAATTTCAAAATAACCCTCTTATCTGGGTTTAGATCCTTCACAGGAAACTTATTTACTATAATTTCATTAAAAAAAATAAAACATCACATATTTAGTAGAAAAAGAATTATTATTCTTTAACTTTGGAATAAAATGAAGTCTTCCTTTATGAGGACTTCAAAACACTTTATCCATCTCATAAGAATAAATAAAAAGTCATTTTCATTTAAATTAGTTGTAATTAGGTCTTTATTCTGACCAAATTGAAAACACGAGTTTTCTTAAAACTCAGAGAAATATTTTTCAAAATCAAAGTTGTAATTACTATTATCAAAAAAATTACCACTACTAAATGATCAAAAATTTATTTAGACCCAGGTTTATCCAATTCACTCAACCAAAATCAACATCTTTACCATAAAGAACTCAATAGTTGAAACTCATTGGTTTAATATTTTTTGAACTACCAGAACCACTATCATACAAAATATTAGTTTAAACCCATTATATTTTGAAAATGTTGAAGGTTTTAATGGTTAGGTTTAAGAATTAATAATCATTGAATCTTTCATAATCAAAGGTATGTTCCCAAGATAAAAAAAATCAAAATATAGTAATGATAAAAAGGAATTTCAAATAGTAATTGACAATATAGTTGTTACACAATAAAATAAATATCTAAGAAAATAAAAAAAGTAATTTAAAAATAAAATAAATTATGCACAAAAAATATAAAATATAATTAGAAATTAATTTTACACTAAATAAATAATTAAGATAAAAATTAAAACTTAATAGAAAAAAATAAAAATAAAACTCATTTAAATTCCAATAATCCTAATTCAATCTTTATAAAATAAAAATATTTAGTAGGAAGTGTCTTATTAAAAATATATGCTGAATAATTTTAATTATTAATAAATTTTATGAGAAATATCAACTTTTGAGAATGATCTCTCAAAAAATGATTTCTTAACTCAATGTGATTATTTCTAGAATATATTATTATATTTTTAGAAATATTGACAGCACTTGTGTTATCATATTTGACTATAGCATGATCAAAATTATATCCAAAATATTTCAAAGTTTGATTTTACCACAAAAACTATGCAAAAATACCAACATAAATATATTCAGCCTCAACTATAGATAATTCTATAAAATTTTGTGCCTTACTCAACCAAGAAACCAACGATTTACCTAGAAAGTGACAGGTTCCTTACATGATCTTTCTTTCTAATCTAAACCCCCCAAAAATAGAATTGAAATATTATATTAAATAAAATCCATAGGTTTTAGTAAAAAGTAAAGATAAAGAAATTGAACCTTTGATATTCCTCAAAATTATTTCAATAGTAGTCAAATTATATTCTATGGTATTTTATTGAAATCTATAGAATAAACATACAAAAAAATGATTGTGGGTATAATAGTAGTAAGATATGAACCCACAATAATTCCTTTATATAATTATATAATATTTTTCCTTATTTATTCAAGTCAATCATAATATTTTAACTCAAAGGAGTAATATATGTTTTACTATTTTCAAGTACAAACCACTTAAGTAAGTCATGTATGTATTTACTTTGATTTAAAACATTCTCAAATTTTTTTGAATGATTTTTAATCAAAGAAAGAAATTCAACACACCCATCATACTCATTTAAAACTCTTGTTACGTGAGTTTTAAAAAATAATCACACAAATCCCAATTAGTTAAACCAAAAACCACATCATCAACATAAATATGAACAAGAATAATGTCAGAAGATAAATTTTTCTTAAAAAGTATGGTATATCGAACATATATTCAAAAATTTTGATAAAATAAATATACTTAAGATTTTATAACAAGATCTAGGTTCTTTTTTAATACAATATAGATCTTTAGTATGTTTAAAAAGTGAATTTAGAAAGAGAGGGTTTTAAAAACCAAGAGGTTATTAAAAAATTAATCCATAAGAAAAGAATTTACAAAATATGATTTTACATCCATCTGGAAAATATTAAAATTTATATATGTTACATAATATAAAATTATTTTAATTGATTATAATCTAGAAATTAGGGAAAATGTATCCTCATAATATACCCCTTCTTCACGATTATAACCTTTAGCTTCAAATTTCTCCTTATTTATAATTATCACTCTAATTTGATCTTTCTTATTTCTAGATACACATTTAGTAACTATAACTGGATAATCATCGAGTATATAAATTAACTGGATACATATTTAGTAATTATTTCTCCTTGTTCTTCTTTAACTAGTTTAATTTCTCCTGCATAATCAAAACCCAACTCTCATCACTGAAGGTTTTTTCTATAGTTTTAGGTTAAATTTATGACAAAAATTCAAAAAAATTATCAATGTTTAAAATATTTTTTATTGTTATAAATCCCATATATAGGCTTACTATAATAATATCTAAAGGGTTATTATTTAAGGTTTTAGTCTATTTTGTAAGAACACTATTAGGTTCATCAGATCCTAACCTTCTAGGACTTGATTTTTCTAGATCATGTTTCAAATCATCATCCTTTATATTTTCAAAAGAAGAATCGAGTCTCAAGTTTTACAAAGAATAATTTATTTCATAAATTAGAGTTTTTTCATGATTAAATGGATCAATTTCATCAAACTTCAGATGAATAAATTCTTCAACCATCCTAGAACTTTGATTCAAAAATCTATAGGATTTAGAAGCAGTATAATTACCAATAAATTATAAATCATCACCATTTGGATCAAACTTACCGAGATTATCTTTATTGTTCAATATATACACATTGAATCCAAAAACATTGATTTATACAACTTTAGGTTTTTTTATTCCATATCCCACATGATTTTTTTTTCTAAAAATAGGTCTGATTTTAACCCTATTTATGATATAAAATGTTTTATTAATAGATTTATCCTAAAAGTGATTATAAATACCATATTAATTTAACACTTTCTTAGTAATTTTTTTTATTTTCTTATTTCTTATTTCAACCATGAAATTATGTTGAGGTGTTCTAGGAGATAAAAATGTGTGTTTAATACCAAGATTTGAACAAAATTAATTGAATTCATTATTTCAAAATTGTACTCTATGGTAACTTCTTAAAGAAATTATTTTTGAATCCTTATCATTATAAACTATTTTACATAAATTTATAAAGACAATGCAATCTTCACTCTTAATCCTAAAAAAGTAAACCCAAGAAAATATTGTAAAATTATCAACTAAAAAAAAAAAATGAATTTACAACCATCCTTGCTATTATAGACGGTCCATAAAAATCCATGTGGATAAGTTTTAAATGTTTAGAATTAGTAACTCTATTGATTGATTTAAAATTATATTTGTGTTTATTGACAAGTTGACATGAATTACAAAACCTTTTCTCATAAAACTTAAGGGGAGGAAAATTTAAAATAAAATTATTCTTAAATTTCTATATGAAAGAATAAATATTAAAATGTTCAAGAATCCTATGTAAAATACCTAATTTATTAATTTTATTATTTAAATAGTTTAATTTTATTTTATACAAATAATTAATATATGATGTATAAAAATTTTCAGTTATTTTTTATTTAAACTTAAGAATTTTTTTAATATTTAACCTGAATTGTTAGAAAAATTGGTAGAATAACTATCATTTCAATTTTGAGATATTCTTATCAGATTATTCTTTAACACTTGAACATAATTTTTTTAATATAAATATAATTATTATGACTAAAATATCCACCTATAATAATTTTACCTTTATCATTGTCAACAAAAGTAACATATACTCTATAAATATTTGATAATGAGTGAAAGTTTTCAAAATATCCAGTAATATGTCTAAACTAACCACTATCTATACACCATTTTTCATTCACATACTAGTGTATTTTTTCCAAAAAAAAATTAAAAATAATAAGTGTTTTGCTACCCAATTACTATAGATTCCTATAGTGTTAACAACTAAGGATCTTGGGAACCAGATCTGTCAACAATAAGAATAATTTCATACCAAGACCTTAGATAAATTTATAGAAAAATAAGCATTCTTAATTCTAAAAAGTTGAGAAATTTTGAATAAGTAGTCATTAATATCAATTCTAAAAATTACATAATGAAAACAAATAATACTAGAAATTCTTTTGATATGAGTTCCAGGTATAAAATAATTCTTATAAAGCTTAGTTTTCTATCTATTACTTATGATTCCAAGACTTCCTTTATTAGATTTATTTTTAACAAGGATTTGATTCAAGAAACACCCTAGTGAATATACTCATAGACATATTTAAATATTCAATTTTTTAAAAAGATTATTTAATCATGTTATCATGTAAAACACATATTGATCACGATCTATAAAATTTAGATTTCAAATCTAGAAGTTGATTTGATAAAGTATATTTTTTCATAAAGAGTAATATCATTAGATTTTTAAGTGTTTTATGATTATTTTTAATTGATTTATTTTTTTATTCCATCATAGAGTAGTATTAATTTAATTTATCAAGGGAATAATTTTTGAAATCAGAATTATAAATATGCGATTAAAAGGATTTTACCTTCTCGTTTTGGGATTTTAATCACATATTAAATTTATAATTAGTACATTTAACTTTAGAGTATGAATGAGACTCACTTATAGTATCTTATGAGTAACTCCATGTATTTTTCATAGATCTCTTACCTTTCATTTTAAAATAAAACTTAAATCCAATCTAGATATCATCTCAAATGATGTTATACTACCCTTGTAAGGGAAACTAAAGGATGAGTTATCTTAAGGAGGGGAGGTTGTAACATCCCGTATTTTTAGTGAGGTATGTTTTCTTTTAGTTTTGGTTAAATCTGGAGACTATGCCTAAGTATTGGTTGGTTTGTTTCTGATGAGGGGGTAGCTAGTGGGATGTATCTTGGCTTCAGAACAAATTACATGGAATGTGTTTAAATATGTGACGTGTATTAAATACAGGGTGTGTATTCGGCTGGCTAGATCCATTCACATCATATAGAGGCTTTTCTTGGGAGGGAAAGCTTGAGAATTAAATGATGTGTAATGCATTTACATTTTTTGTAAATTTCTAACCCATATTTTTTAAAAGGGAAGAACCCTTGTTTTTTTAATAGGGTAATATCTTCTTCCCACCACAAAAGGAGTAGTACACGAGAGATCCTCTAACACCTGACCAAGGTTCATCAAGATATATTCTATATGTACTCCATTTTCTTCACCACTGGATGTGTTGGAATCCTATCAACATTTTCTCCACTATGCCTCCTTCTATTCATGGTTTCTCTTCTCTTCCATTGTGCTATTTGGGTGTAAGCTCATTTTCCCAAATTTTTGGGCATTTGACAATTTTTCAATTTCTTACAACCTAGATCGAATTAAATATTGATGCTAGATGAGGGAAGATCTACGATTCTAAGGTAGGTGGTATAGGATCTTTCCATTTATTTCATTGAATTCCATAAAATGCGAGTTGTTCCATGACCCAGACCTTTCTAGTTTTCCTCTAAATGTTTAATTAAATTATATTTAATTCCTCACCTAGCCATTGGAAACCCGAGTAATCAGTGAATCAACCCCATGGGTTGATCACCTTGTGATATTCCACCCTAATGGGATGAGATATAACTATAATGATAAAGTGCCCCATTGCCTTGGTTTGTTGAATTATTATAAGGGGTATTGACTCATGTTAAATACCATGAGCATTACATTACCTTGTTTTGGGGTTAAACCTAGTGAAAAGCTATGAAAAAATTCCACTTATGATTTTCTTGGGTTAATTGTATTGGTCAAGTGCTTATTCCTTGTTCCAAATGACTTAAACGAGATTGATAAATGGGTTTTCCTTGAACAATGTTCCCTGTAATGTAAATGCTTAAGTTAAAACGAGATGAACCTTTGTTAAAAATGTTATGTATGTGATGTCTGGTTAATTTATTCACCTTAGTATCGAGAGTGATACACGGGGTTCTGAATTAAGGGACTCTTGGAAGGACTCTCATGCCTCTCTATTAGAATCATTAATGTTTGATAAATACATCGGGGGAAATATCATATATGATTGAGATGGGATCACCGTGCATTGTCTATTTTTCCTCTAGATGAGTCACAAAAGTTCCCTAGGGGAGGCACCTTAGACAGTATCGATGGCATGATTAGTTCTACCATTCCATGAGAGAGACTCATTCCCCTACGTGCGATACTGGGTATGGACTCAGAAGTTAGTTAGTCTTTGACACTTATCACCCATTCCAAAAGTGATACATGGGACTTCATATTTGGGTCACCTTGGATGAACTCCTTGGTATGGAATTTTACCGAGCCCTTTGAGTGATACTTAGAAAGTATATCTAGATTTCCATGGATGGGATCAAGGTGTATCGACATGTTTTATGACGAAATGTTTAAAGGTTTTAAAAGGTAAATAATTTTTTTCAAATGAGAACTGGTCATTTGGTTTAGAAAACACAGGGATGTTTCCAAGTAGAACCTATTCCAATGTGGTTATTTATTTATTTTGTATTTAATTTATTTATTAAGGAACAATATTTATTTTATATTGTAAGAAATGGTTTGGCCTAGACACCATGGGTTCTGACCTACTGACATTGTATCTCACACCCTACCCATGAACCTTTGGTACCCAAGTAGACTATATTGTTAAAGGTATGGACAAAGGAAAATAACCAGCTTCCAATAATTAATTTATTTACATTTCTAGGATATAGTTGGGAGTAAAGGACTGAGTCTATGCTCGAGATACTAGTCATATCCATTTTTTTTAACTTTGTGAATATTTTGATAGCAAGTTGTGTATGCTTGTTTCCACTACCCCTAGGATAGTAATTTTTGTATAGTTATATTACCATGACATAGAATCATCATATCATATATGTTATAATTATTTTTCAGTTTATTCTTATTGTTTATCTCATTATAAGCTTATTTATAATTTTTTATGATGCTATCATATTCTTCCTCGTGATAATGATAATATATTACTTCTCAAATTTCTTCTCATCTTTAGAAAGAGAAATTTTAAGATCCCCATTCTTATTATTAATCATCTTATGATCATTATCCTCTACTTTAATTTCATATTCACACATTATAAGTGTTCCAATTAATTATTTTATTCTTAGATATTTAACAGAAGTTTATTGTAAAATAATAACAAATATTCCACTCCATATAAAGGAAAAAATTCCAAAAAACATTCAACGCTTGATCAGAATTTAGAATAAAAGATTCCAAAGAAGTAATTTCATTAATAATATATATAAAGTTTCCATTCACCTGTATAATATTTTCTCATTCATGCATCTTGAATGTATCAAATTTAATATTTGTGGTATTTTACCTTTACTATTTGAAATTGTTAGTTCCTTTATTAGAAACTCCATTGGTTTACAAAATTTCATGAGTCTTAAGGAATTATAAAACTATATTAAAATCATATGTCCCTAATACAAAAAAAATTTCATTCATAGCTTTAGAATTAAAATTATATTCAATTTTTTAAGAATCATTCCAAAATTTAGGCTCATATGTAGGAATCTTGCAAGGTTTTATATCTTTAAAATATACTTTGAAACCAAAATTCTTTATATAAATAATAATATGAGATTTATAATAACCACAATTTTGATCATTAAAATATAAGACTCTCACAAGAAAATTCCTTATCTAGAGTTTTCCATAGAAAAAACAAACTTGTGCATTGATAATTCTCTCTAGATTTCCAAGTCCAAAAAATAAAACATTAAAGAGTAGGATTTCATAAAAATTGGTTTACCAATATATTTAGATAATTAAATTAGGGGGGGGGGTTTAATTAAGTCCTTTTAAAATTTTTATCTCTGATACTAAAATCCCCTCTTGAATTAATTTGAATATGTACTCTCTCTTAAATTGAGTGAAATCATGGAAGTAGAATAAATAAAATAGAAGGATACGAAGACATTTTAATTATGGTTTGGGTCTCAAATAACATACTTTAGTCTCTCTACCAACACTCAATGTGAGTAAAATTATTTTTACTCAGATCATTTTCTAAGGGACCTTAACAGTTGAGTGAAATCATCTACTACTTGTGTAGAACATGGTGTTGCATTTGTTGTCAATAAGGAGTTAAATTGCAATAAGTTTTCAATATTTGTATAGAAATATGATGATGGAAGTCGTTCCAATGATTTAAGTGGTGATTCTTAAAGTGATGTTAGTAATTCAGTGAAGATCCCATTTTGATTATAGAAGAAGATTGTGAACCAAATCTATTGATCGATGAACTGGTTCTAAGTTCCAAGACTTGTATCAAGGTGGTACATTGTTACAACACTTTAAGAAGTTCATGAAATACTCAATTGAATGAGGAATGAAGTAAATATCTATCCATATTCACTATGTGGATAAAGTGTTGAAGATTCATCCATTTAATCTAAATAGATGAAGTTTAAGAAATCAGACGATTGTTTGTGCTGATCCTCAAAGAAGAAGATATGTGTTAATTAAGAACACATCCCTCACAACAAGAAATCCATGAATTATGCTTTAATGCATGTGGAATGAATAAATGATCCATACATAATCCATGATTGGATTAAAGGAATGTATTGAAGATCAGTAATGTGTTTTGGGATTCATGGTCCAAAGAGAAATGAAGAAGAGAAAAGGAGAAGGAAAAGTTCATGGGAATGGCTTATAAAGGTGTCCATGAATCTTATTTCATGTTAGAATTTATGATAAACAATTTTTATAGTCCTTTTATAAAAAGTAATCCAACCATGGAGGCGATCCAAGGACCTCACCTCAAGCCCATGTGAGACCTGAGGGTCAACCACGCTCGAGGGAAGCCCTCAAGGATAGCCTTGCATGAGGAAGGGTGTGCGCAGGACGTGTATAAGCCCATAGGTTTTGCACGGTGGTGAAAACATGTAACATGGGTGCTAGGATAATGCTAAGAGAACACCCATAGAACATGGTATGAGGCGGTACCGTGAGGAGAGGTGGAGATTTCTGAGCCGCTACTTCCACAACTTTATTAATAAACCACAAGAAAACTGTGTCATGTTTTGATGTGGGGATACATTTTAAAAACACAGATGTAATATGTGTCATCCATCTGATCCCACACATAATCTGAGCCGCATGATCCATTCTGCATTCTGCGTTTTAATCAAGGCCATCCATCTGATTGTGCTGTTCGGGATTCAACCAGCGCCATTTGATCTCTCCACTGAGGTTGTCTTCAACCTTCAGACACCCAAGATCCACCCATAAACTAGAACTCAATCCGAATGACAATATCATCTCTCTGGGCATCATTTGAGTCCATTTCAAGACCACAGAGATCATCTGGATGAACTGAACACATGCATGCATTAAAAGTTTCATGCATGCGATTGAAATGAAGAATCCAAGAAGGCCGAATCAATCGAAGGTGTGAGGCCATGTCATGACACTCAATCTCTCAAGGAGATGATTTTCATGTGTTCGAAAATGAATGCACGTGATGTTATCACTGAGAAATAAGATCCCACAGTTGAAAAAGAAACAACCAAGATTTGCGCATATCATTTACCCCATGTTTGAAATATTCTAACCGAAGATCATGGGAATTAAAATATTTGAATATCACTAAATCTCATGTAGATTTGAATGTGAAAGTGATCCAAACCTCACCTATAAATAGAGGACCACCAAGCTGAGAGTTTTTGTTGAAGATATTTAAAGAGCTCCTATTTTTAGAAAAATAGAGCATCAGGCTAAAATGGTTTCCACGCAGCTTTGATACACGAAGAAGAAAAACCACATGCATTCAATAAGTTCTACACACTCTTGAATCATCCTTGCGAAGGAGGAAGGCATCCACAACCACTATGAGAAGAAACCCACGAGCACGCGATCGGTTCTTTCAAACCCTAATTATGTTTTCATGAGGAGAATCCTGCATGTAAAAAACTCGTGCACTTGCACCCTTTCTATACTTAGAAAAGACAAAACCATGATACTATCTTGGTTTATGCATTTTTGATTGAGAAATCCTCAAGACAGCTAAGAAGAAGGAAGAACAGTGCTCCCTAGTTTGCACGAAGAAGAAGAACCATGTCCTCCTATTTACATGAAGAAGAAGAAGACCATTTTTTCAATATATATATATATATATATATTCTATTTTTTGTTTTCAAGATTCAGGTCTTGTGAATATCACACCCTTTATATGAGAACTCGTAAAGGATGGTGTATACATACACTGTCCTAAGAGAAGAAGAAGGGACCCGAGGCACTTTGTGGAGGAAGGAAAGTGCATGCATGTGCATGCATGATGCTCATACATGCATGCATGTTCAAGAATTGAGACACCCAAGTGTGCAAGAACAATACATCCATTGAATATACCCATTCGGGTTTGAAAAAATAGCACAAATCAAGAGAGGATTGTGTGTGCACATTTAAAGAAAGAGGAAGAAATAGGAAGATCACACACATAAACTAACCCCATCTGGGTTTGAATAAACACACACTTATTGTGAACTTAAAATAAAATGTGTGTATGAAAAGAAACAAAGACAAAGAGTGTGTGTGATATTAAGTGAGAAAAAGAAAGAGGAAGTGTGTGTGCTCAAATAGTCATACCCATTGGGATTTTCACACAAGCAAGAGTGAAGAAGGAAATTGTGCATGAATTCATGCACATGCACGCATAAAGACACTTAAATTAATAATAAATATTGTTAATGCATGTGTGTAAATAATAAGAATCAATGCCATGAAACTCATTCTTGAAGAATAATCAATTCAGATGATGCCAAGTGAGCTAATCCTCATTGTTTGAATAATCACATAATTGAATGTGATTCTTTCCAATAAAACAAGGATAAGATTTAGTGCATTCAGTTATTGCACTAAAGAAAAAGAAATGGAGATATACAAATACAAGAGGTATTGGATCCCATGAAATCCATGCATTAAGGGAATGAGTGTTGAGACTGAATCCAGACAGAGTTAAAGAAGATATTTTATCTGAGCTGACAGTGTTTGATAATCCAAGAAGAGAGACAATGTTGATACTGTGAAAGATCATTATTTCCTATTACATTCTTGAAGAAGTTATGAGTACCATTTGCACACACATAAGTGAGGTTAGGTCTTCATTAGAAGAGGAAAGAATTGCCTGAGCATTATTGAGACTGAGGGCTGATCAGAAAAGTGACCATATTTATTGAGCAAGGCCAACAGGACTTACCAAAGGCTGTTAAAGATTCTTGAAGAGATTCTTGAGAAAGTGTGATTTAACAATATTGTGAGGGAACATCAGAAGATCCATCCACAGTGAATCACGAATCATCTCTTGTGAAATCCAGGAGGAAGAAGTCTTCAGTGGGACTCTGAAGCAGGATAGTGGGATTCTTGTAACACTGTGGGAAGTAGTATAAAGAACCTCTTGTGGGACTTAGGAGAGATATAGTGGGGCTCTGTATCTACCATTGTAATTACTAATCTAATTATAGTGGATAATCTGTGTTTGGGTGAACAAACAACACAACAAGGAGTAGGTCTTTGAACCGAACCTTATAAATCCCTATGTTCAGTACCTTTACATTTAAAACATCATTCAAGGTAAGGCAGAGAGACACAAGAAGAGTGGATTGAGGATTTAACCATCCATAGAGGATTAATTTAAAATAATCAATTAGTAAAATTATTTAATGGGATCACTGATTCACCCCTTCCCCCTCTCAGTGATTCACACTAATCTGGGCAATTGAACTTGTTACAAAGTTTCTAAGATATTTTCTAAGTCTCTTACTTTATAACACTACTACCAAGTCTTAAAACTACACATAGATAGAAGTAAAAACTAATAAAATATAGAAAATATGTTGAAATAAAACTCTAATTGTGGTGTATAATTGCAACAATGAAAACATATAGATGATAAGACCTCACAAGGGGAAATGTATGTCTCCAAAGTGTATCTATAAAAAGATATTTTAATGAAATAGTAGTTTATAATGAAAGAATACAAGAAATAGAAAAATCTTTCTTCTTTAAAAATGATTTGAATATCTTGAATATTTAGAAATATGATATAGCTTGAAGTAGAAGAAATCTATCATTTTATCTTCACTTTACAAAATAGAAAATATTTTACATTCAAGGAATTATATTTGAATTATATTTTTAGATATTCACATCTCTCTTCAAAAATAAAAAATAAAAAAAATATTTACTTGAAATATTATCGGTCAAAAATGATCTGAAAAAAACGCTATGAAAATAGATAATTATTTTCCAGTTAAAGTAGCTTCAATTTTCCTAAAAATTCTCAAGCATATTTGAATTGGTCATCAATTCATAAAAATATTTAATAATAATAATAATAACTCATGTGTTCTTTTATATAATAAATAAACAATGAAAAAACCACTCAAAAATATCTAGGATTCAAATTTCATAAAGGTATTACATCAAAAGATCCATTACTCTACTTTGAAATAGTTATTCCCTTCACTTATGAAGACTCATATAATAGACTTCAAAATAACCACCAATTAAATCATAAGATCTATTTTGTAGACTTTATAATAGTAGAAAGAAACCTTAAAAGAGTAAACTTAGACTTTGGAAGAGTAAAATTAAACTTTATAAGAGTAAAAATTAACTTCATAAAAGTAAAATCTAACTTAAGAAAAAAAAATTTAACTTCATAAGAGTAAAAAAATAATTTGGTAGAGTAAAAATTTTTACAAAAAAAGGAGTTAAAAACTTCATAATATTAAATACTTGGGATTTTTTTCATACCCGATTATAAAAAACTCCAAATAATAACTCTAAATATAAAAGAAAATTAATAAAAAATTAATTACTAATAAGAAATTCAATCAAAGTAGATTCATCAGAAACAAAAATAAAGGAATTTTTTACCTAAAAAATATATGATTTATTTGGGTATCTTGGAAATAACCTGTAAAATATAATTATAAAATTTTACATAATTTATGTAATAAGAATATAAATAAACAATATTTAAGTATTAAAACTTACATTTTTTTTATTTTCTAAGATGTTATCCCCCTTTTTGAGAGATCAAAAAGTAAGTTAAAAAATGGCTATAAATCATTAAATACAACACACTAATGAAGATATAATGTAATAATAAAATATTGAAATGAATATAAAATTTGGAATTTTATTTTATTAAATGAATAATAATACAACTATATAAATAATATAAAAACATTGTAATCCACAACTGTAAAAACCAAAAAACATAAAAAGGTCATTTTGTAGGATCTGGTTTAAGATTAGTAGTAGGATATTCCATTAGTTTAGTAAAAGGTCCATATAAAAAGAGTTTTGGTAATTTAAAATATGTTCTGGAGGAAATGTAAGAAGATGTAGGAAGAGGTAAGGGTGAATGAAATTTGGCTTCGCCAACTCGAATTCTGATAGACTTACTTGAAGAATTCATCTTTACTGAAATAATTTTAGATTTCCTTTTCTTATCTCTTGCCTCATCATATTTCTCATTAGTAGTAAAAGGAACATTTACTAAAAAATGTTTTGATCTTAAAACAATAATAACTTTTTTTTGTGAGAAATAACAATAGATTCATTTTCTTGAGAAAAATATGAACTAAGAGGACCAAAAGTATCTTCTAATGTTTTCTTAGCAAGAAGTTATCTATTAGGTGGAATATATCTAAGTTTTCTTCTACATATCATTTCATGTAAGGATTTCCCACACATCTCCAATATATGAACACCTTAATCCTTTCAAAAATAAAGTTAAACCGAATATCCTTTCTTAAGGGAATATCCAATGAAATATTGTATTCTAACAAGGTATTCTTTCTTTAAACAACCAGTTATAATATTCTTCAAAAACTCTAACTAATATTTATAAATAATAGGAGAAGGAACGGCAAGCTCATTTTTTTAATCTTTGGATAATACATGCTATTTTCCTTTAGCTACAGTTATATGAGCTTTAGCTATTTTATTATCAAAGTATTTTAAGGTTGATTCTAATTCTCACATAACTAGATTATAAATAATTTGTTTAATAATTATTTATTTATCAAATAAAAAATTGAAATTTATAATAGAGTACCTATCCATTATTGTAACATAGTCCTGATATATTTTAATTCTTTAAAGTTTTTTACAATAGTCTCCTATATATATAAAAGTTAATCATTTTATTTTTTAAATAATTTAAATAAAACATATATCTACATTTACATATTTAAATATTAATCTTGTCCTCTTTAAACATCAAATTTGGAATAAATATATTAAATGGTGACTTTTTTAAACTCTCTAGATCTTTGAAAAATTATTTCCTAGATAAATTTCAAAATAACACTCCTCTTAGGGCCAAGATGCATCATTGGTATCTTCTTTACTATTCATCACCCAAAAAATTAATAAATAAAACATCACATATTTTGGAGAAATGAATAATTATTATTTAAACTTGGACTAAAATGAAATTTAAATTCTTGAGGATTTCAAAACAAATCATCCTTTTTCGATGAAGAAACAAAAATTTCCTTTCTATTAACCATGTTTGTAATTATAACTTCATTATTAGAAAATTGAAAATGAGAATTTTCATAAAACTCATAATTCTTTAATTTTTTTTGGTTTTATTAGCATAAAAAACTAATTCCCATTGTTGAAATCTCAACAATTTATTTAAAACCAGATTCTTCCAATTCAACCAACCAAAATCAACATCGTTACCTTAAAGAACCTGATAATCAAAAATCATTGCTTTATACTTCCTTGAATTACTAGAACCACTATCATCCTACCACTTTATCTTCTCCATTCACATAAAAAAGGTCAATGGTTTGAATAGTTTGGTTTAGGAATCAATAATCTATTAATGTTTTATAATTGAGGGTGTATTATTGATCCAAATAATCTAAATATAGTAAAAATAAAAAATAAGTTCAAATAGAGCTTGATAATAAATTTGATATGTAATAAAAAATATGTATGAAAATAAATAAATTTACTTAAAAATAAAAAACATTATGCTAAAAAATTGAAAAATAGAAAATAATAATAATTTAACATAGAATAAGTAAATAAGATAAATATTAAAACTTAACAAAAAAAAACTCATTTAAATTCAAATAATCCTAATTCACTCTTGATAATATCAATACTTCTAGCCAGAAGAAGACTATTAAAAATATATGATAACTAATTTTTATTATTAATAAATTCTATAGAAATATCACCTTTTTCAGTGTGATCTCTCTATAAATGAATCCTTAAATAAATGTCCATAGTTCCTGAAAGAATTATTGAATTTTTAGAAATTTTAATAGTGATTGTGTTATAAAATTTACTTTGAAAATGATCAAAATTAAATAAAAAATCTATAAAAGTATGTCTCATCCATAACAATTGTGTACAAAAAATACTAGCATAAATATATTTAGGATTAGAAGTATATAATTATATATAATGTTTCTTCTTACTCAACTAAGAAACCATTGATTTACCTAGAAAGTGATATGTTCTTAAGTTACTATTTATATATAATCTATAACACCAAAATTCAGTATCAGAATATGATATTAAATCAAATCCAATGGTTTTAAGAAAAATTAAAGATTTAGAAATTAAATCTTTCAAATACCTCAATTTTTTTTACAGTAGTCAAATTATATTCTTTGGTATTTTCTTAAAATTTAGCAAAAAAACATAAAATAAACATGATGTATATTGTAAAATTAGTAATATATAAAAAACTCTTAATAATTCCTCTATATAGCTTATTATCAACTAGTTTTATAGTTTTATCCAAGTCAAGATTAATACTAGAACTCATAGGAGTAATATATGTTCTACTATTTTCTAGTCCAAAATATTTACATAAGTCATATAAGTATTTAATTTTATTTAAAACATTACTTTTTTGAAGGATTGGAAATCCAAGAAAGAAATTCAACTCAACCATCACACTCATTTAAAACTCTTGTTTCACGAGTTTGGAAAAATAATTACACATCTTATGATTAGTTCAACCAAAAATTATATCATAAATATAAATTTAAACTAGAAGAATATTAGAATATGATGTTTTATGAAGTAAATTAGGGTTATTCAAACCCATAAAAAAGCAATTTGACAATATAAATGAACTTAAACTTTCATAAAAAGCTCTAGGTTTATGCTTAAGACTATATAAAGATACATTAAGTCTAAAAACATAATTTAGAAAGTGAGGATTTTCAAAACCAAGAGGTTGTTCAATATAAAATTCCTCCATAAGAAAACCATTTTGAAAATAATATTTTACATAAATATGAAAAATATTAAAATTAATATATTATGCATAATCTAAAAGGATTATATTCTAGAAACTGGGGAAAAAGGTCTCCTCATAATTCATTCCTTCTTCCTAATTATATCATTTAGTTACCAATCCTGCATTATTTATAACTATCACTCTAATATCATATTTCTTATTTATAAATACCCATTTAGTACTTATAATAGTAAAATTCAAGGACCTATCAATTAATTACCAAATGTTGTTTCTCTTGATCCAGTTTAATTCTGATTTCAAAGCCAAAACCGAAATACCATCACTCAAGGATTCTTATATAGTTTCAGGTTTCAAGATATGAAAAAAAGGTAGAAAATTAATCTAGGTTTAAAAAATTTATTCTACTTAAAACTCTCTTATCTAGTCTTCCAAAAATATTATATAAAAGGCTATTATTTAAGGTATTATGTTGTCTTCAAAACATACTTTCAGGTTCATTAGATTTTAAAATTTCAGGATGAGATTGTTTTTGATCTTATTCCCAATAATTATCCATTTTAATGTCAAAATACGAATCCAACCTCAAGTTTTCTAAATAATATTTTACATCATTAATTAGTTTTTTCTTATAATAAAAAGGATCATTTTCTTTAAAATTCACATGAATAGATTCTTTAACTATACTTGAAATTTTATTGAAAACTCTATTGTCTTTTTTAGTAGTAGAAAAACCATAAAATAATCATTAATTAACTTTTGGATTGAACTTACCAATATTGTATTTGATATTAAATATACATACATGGGATCTAAAAAATTTGTAGTATACAAATTTTTATTTTGTTATATTCCACAGCTTATAGGGTGTTTTCTTTAAAATAGGTCTTATTAAAACCATGTTTATGATATATCATATTGTATTAATAGATTCAGCCCAAAAGTGAGTAGGCATACTATATTCGTTTAACATTGTCCTAGTAATTTATTAAAATGTACTATTTCTTCTTTAAAATATGGAATTACATTATGGTGTTCTAGGTGATGAAAATGTGTGTTTAGTACAAAGATTTTAACAAAATGAATTGAATTCATTATTTTCAAATTCTCATCCATGCTCACTTTTTGAAGAAATAATTTTAGTATCTTTTTTCATTCTAAACTAACTTATATAAATTAATGAAGATGACATACTCTTCAATCTTAAGAATAAAAAATTAAATACATTTAAATATTATAATTTTATCAATTAATAAAAAAATACTTTCCATATAGGATTTCTATTTTAGAAGGTCTAAAAAAACCATGTGGATAATTTTTTAATGTTTTATAATTATTAATCACATTGATTGATTTAAAATTGGATTTTTTCTACTTAAAAAGATAAAATGCATCACATAAAATTTTATTATAAAAATTATGGTGAGGAAAATATGAATTCAAATTATTCTTAAATAAATTCATTAAAGAATAAATATTACAATGTCAAATCCTCCTATTGAAAATCCATGATTCATTAATTTCAACATTCAAAAAATTTACTTTCTAATTACAAAAAAATTTAAGATCTACTAATTTTTTTTAGTTATTAGTGTTTTAAACCTAAGAAATATATTTTTGACAAGTAGTTATGAATTGTTAGAAAAATTTATGGAATAACCATAATCATAGAGTTGATAGAACTTATCAGATCATGCTTTAACTATTTAACACATAGATTTTTTGATAAGAATAGAATCTAGATCACCAATAGATCATACTCTAATTATTTTCCCTTTATAATTACCACCAAAGTTAATGTATCCTCTAAAAATCTTTGATAATGTGTCAAATTTTGAAAAATGTCTACTCATATGTCTTGAACAACCACTATCCATATACCATTTTTTTATTTATATCCTTGTGGATTTTTCCCTAAAAAATTTTCAAACCAATAATACTCTTGGGTCTAGTAGTGTTTTCAACTAAGGATAGAGGAAACCACATCTATCTACAATGAATTTTTTTTCTAGTCCCAACCTTATTTAAATTTATATAAATATATGAATTATTAATTAAAAAAATTGACTAATTTTTAAATTGAAATCATTAGAATAGTGTCTAGAAATTCCACAATTAAAATATAAAATACTAGAAATGATTTTTACCAGTTATCAGTATAAAATAATTCATATTAAATTTAGTTTTCTCTCCATTAATTATAACACTAATATTTCTATTATTATCATTATTTTTATCAAGGATTTGATTCAAGTAACCCCCTAATTGAATATACTCATATCCATCTTTTAGAATTCAATTTTATCTAACAATCCATTAATTTTATTATCATGTAAAATACATGTTGAAATATATGCATCCAATTTTGATTTCAAATATAGAAGCTAATTTGATGTTTTTTCACCAAGAGTAATAACATGATTTTTATGTGGTTTATTCTTCTTATTAATTGATTTATATTTTTTTATAGCATAGAAAATTATTCATTTGATTCATCAAACAAACATTATTCAGAATAATTACTAGATACAGGTGAGTAAAAGGATTATAACCCCTATCTTTAGGCCATGAAGAACACATTAGCTTTCCAATTAGTATGTTAAACTTTAGAATATAAATGAGACTCACTAATATAATCTTATGAGATACTCCAAGTATCTTTCATAGATCTTTTCCATTTATTTTTAAAATTATATTTACTTAGAAAATTTATATTATATTTCTTACTCTACTTAAATAGAGAAAAATTAGTCTTGACATGTCCTTGGTTATTATATTCAAGTATCTTACTTCCTTTAAACTTATATTATTATTCTTGAATTTATTATTTTTTTGAAACCTATTTTCATTCTGTATATATTTTTGAATCTCCTTACAAATTAAAGAAGTTTTTCAGTATAATTTGAACACCTATATTATCCTTCATCATATGAATCCAATATAACTTCTTTAAACTTATTATATTCTTTATAAATAAAAACATTAAGTGCAAAATTCTACTTATTAATTAGCTTATGATCATCAGGCTCTACTTTCATTTTAGCTTCAAAAATAAAAAGTGTTCCAATTAAGTATTTCATTCTAAGATCTTTAACAAGAGTTTATTGTTTGATAGCTCTAAATACCCCACTTAATTTAGAGGGTAAAACTCTAAGAACTTTTAATTCTTGATCTGGATCTAGAATATAAGATCCTAAAGAATAAATATCATTAATAATATCTATAATGCTTCTATTTATCTATGTAATATTTTCTCCTCTATTCATCTAAAATGTATCAAATTTAAGATTTTAGGTATTATAACTTTATTATATAACATTATCAGTTCATTTATAAGAAACTACAATGGTTTCCCTTATTTAATGAGTAGTTGGACATTATTAAATTCTATTAAATTCATTTATTCATAATCCAACAATAATTTAATTCAGAGCTTCATAATTCAAATCATATTTAACTTCTTGAGTAGCATTCCAAAATTCAGTCTCACTAATAGGAATATTTTATGGTTCTACAAATTTTAAATAACTTTAAAATCAAAATTATTAAAATAAATAACAATTTATGATTTCCAATAACCATAATTCTCACCAATAAAATATGGGGCTCTCAAAATGAAAATTCCTTCTCTAGAATCTTCCAGAGTAAAAAAATACTAGTATATTGATATTTATCTCCAGTTTTCTAAGGCTAAAACAAAAAAGTTTAATGATCATGATATGATGTGATGAACCAAACTGGGTCAACCCTGTACCAGTCACCGATCTAGTTCGCGACATGGTACGAAGGGTATTCCCGATCCCCACGGGGTGACAACTTGTGCCAAGCATCAAAGAGAGACTGTTAGGAATGGTTTGGACCATAAAAAAAAATAAAAATAGGTGAATATAAACTAAAAAAGTCAAAAAAAACACTAGAAGTAGATGATAAAATAATTATAACCAGCTAGACATACCTCTAAGTGACCCCATGGGTCACCACCAAACATAGAACCACACTCTCCCAAGAGTGATCTAAGACTAGAACCTAAAACTAAAAAGTAAAGTAGGCATGAGAACCGAGATGCTTAGTAGTAAAGACAAGGAATAACAATGCCCTATACCCTTACCATTAAAAAGAAACCCAATCATGATAGTTTGAAAATAATATATATTAAAATAATGTTTTTCATTCTTTTTAAAATCATGTAACAAGTTTACATTTTTAAGAAAAACATTTCTCTCCCAATACATTTTCAAAATAGAATAGAATCATGAATTAACATTCTAAAATGAAAGGAAACCAACATAGATTAAGAAGTGTTTTTTACAAATGAGATATCAAGTGTGAAACAACTGAAATGAAAACTCACATCAAAAGAAACATGTCACAAATGAGAACTATGGGAAATCCCTACACGTAACTAACACACGTGGGACCCTAGAGACCTTATACCTTAGTGAAATGTAGAATAGTAACCACACTAAACATCGTTCTCTTGCATGGGCCACTAGTAGGGAACACACCCATAACCTAGTGGTCTCTAATCCATCATCAATATTTTGTTAGTGTTGTCATCATAAATATTTCTAGAGGAAACTGAAACAAACCACTTCCATATCATCTAGCGTACTAGTCCTAGTCCACCCATCTAGATACTCAGGGTTACCAATGTGCTCTATTTCAATGGTGGTGAGTTTTATCAACAAGTAAAGACAAACACACGTCACATTAGTTATCTAAAAACTTTCCAGTTTTCACCATAGACCTCCCCACTTAATCACATCCCCCTCTTTTAAAAAAAACACACATAATTGTACAAGCCTCCTCACTAGGAACATATAAAAATTTTTATATTTAACATACACATCATTTTTCTAAAGTAAGAGGAAAATCCTTAAGAGGGGTTTTTATTTTTCATAAATAATTATTAAAGTGCCAAACATGCTTAATCACTTACAAGGAAAAATTTTCATTTTAAAAACATAATCACCCAATATTTTTAAGTTTCTATAAAAATTTTAAAGATTAACTAACAACCAAGGAACTACATGTTTAAATAAATCTTAAAACCACACTTAAAATGAATAAATCCTTTTAAGAAAATCAAACCACCCTTTTACCTTGATTTTACACGAAAAACCATTTTGGAAATCACTTTGGAACTTCTTTGGAAATACAAATATGTCATTAAACTTTTATAACAAACTGGCCAGAAGACTGCACGTATTTAGAAATACCCATTTCGCATTTAAAATATCTAAGAAACCAATTTTAAATAACCACAAACATTTATTCATAAACACAAACACACACACACACACACACATATATATTGCATATGTATTTCATAAAAAGGTATAAGACACACTTTTAAAAGAATACCAAGAAGTAAAAAAAAATCTAATTAAAGGTTAGGGCATAGGGAACCTACCTCAAGGTGGAACCAAGGCATCCAATTCAGCTCTTGGTGAAATCTAACTAAAAGCTGCTGATCCCCCAATAAGAATATGCATCTTCGCATACATACTAGGACACCGTGCCCCTATGAACACATTCTCATAGCCCATGAACATGTGCAAGGGGATCCTTACAAGTATGATCATACACATATACCAGTCTCTACTCACCTAAATATGCATTTTTATATATATACATAGGAATACCTAGCACCATACATGTATAATCACTTCCATGGATGATTATACATGTAATGGGGGAACCCACCCACCCACCCACACACACATACTTACCTATGCACACACAGGTGAGTCTCCTTAGATCTGGTGACTTGAAACCACATGGAACAGTCCAAGACACTACACAATAATTATAAGAAACCTTAAAACATCAAAATAATGCCATAAAACAATTGAAAAACCAACAAGTGGCATAAAAGTCCATAACTCAAAACACAAAACTTATGACGAAGGCATCCCAAGACTGATTCACCTTACACGCATATACATTTTCACACACACATATATATACTTTGACCCAAAGTTCATATTACCCTATCTATGAGGGAATATGTACAAGGAGGATATATATATATATATATAGACACATGCATACCCATGTATATACATGTAGGAGTTTTCTTCCAACCACTCTAACTCACACTACAATGACCACGACATACTACAACAATAAAAAGGAATCTAATAATCTCAAAAGGCTTCAAATAAAGCTAAATTAAACAAGGAAGAAAGAGAAACCTCACCTCAAATGGCGATCGACGAACCAAGATAGACTGAAATCACAAATTAGTGACCAAAGCACCATAAGATAATTTAATAAATCAATAAAAAATTTATTAAACACTGAAAAATAGCACCATAGAAATTTACACAAAACACACACCCGATTTCATGTCAAAAATCCACTTTAAAACCAACCACACATCATAACCATACTAAAACACGACTCTCCCCGTTCAAACAATTTAAATAAACCATTAAAAAATATATAAAACAACCCAAAGAAACACCACAAGGACTCAAACCAAGAACATACCCAAAATACCCTTTTTAGAATCAAATGAACACTAAAAACCTTTCTAAAAATCATTTGCGTCACTTATATAATTTAAAAAATAATTTCATGATTTATAAATTGAAATCAAATAACAAAACATAGATACACATGAAAAACACTAAATTTCATCTAAAAAGGCCACTTTAAATTTAAACGCATATTAAACCTTTTCAAAAATAAAATTTTCACCACACATATTAACCAAGTAAAACATTAAATTAACTAAAAAAGAGAAATAATTATCCAAATAATGTTTATAGATGGAACCACCGACCTCAGGTGTTGAAAACTATAAAAAATGGTGTGAAACTCTAATCACACCACTATCACACCATGAGGAACCCAAATTGGACCCTAATTCAAGAATTTAAACCAAAATGACCCAAGATTAAACCCTAAAAACACAAATCAGTCTTAATGAAAACAAAACCCCAAAGAATAAAGACTAAGAGGGGGAAGAAAACAACTAGAGGAAGAGGGTGCAATGGTGGGGTCGTATGTGGGAGGGAAAAAGGTTCAGAATCACTAGAGGAGAAGACTGGTGGGTTCGCGGTGTGCCGGAGGAGGGAGGTATTCTAGTTTAGTGTGTCACGGAGGAGGGAGTCCAACTGGTAGAGGTCGTCGGAAGGGGAGAGCGTCCAAGGGGAGGGAACCATTGTTCGCTGTAAGGAGAGGAGGAGGGGGCTCAGCACGCCACAGGTCTGGGAAGGGGGGGGGGGTGATTCATCACACCCCAAGTGGAGGGGAGGAGTTTGTGGAAAGGGGGGAGGGGGAAGAGAATAACAAGCCTAAAAAATTATCTAATAATAATAATAATAGTAGTAATAATAATAATAATAATAATAATAACCTAATTATAATAACAATAATAATAACCTCATAATAATTATAATGATAATAATAATAAACATTATAATAATAATGTTAATGATAATATTATCATTATTATTATTTTAAAATCATTTTCTTTTTATCATATTTTCTTTCATTTTGATTTTTTAATTTGATCAATTTTAAACTTAATAAAAATACTCAGATATAAGTAAACTAACCAAGACTATAAGGTTCTAAGTTGGGGTGTGACAATTCTCCCCACCATACTATTTACACCCCTAGAAAGCCACAACAAGGCTTAATCCCAATGTAGAAACCAACACCCCTTCATAGTCCAATAGGATTCCCAACAAACAACAAGTGAGAGGAGAAAATAAAACTACCAACAAAGATAAAGTCATAAAAATTGAACTCGAGAGACCCAAAATGGACTCCCCACAAAGTTTTTCTAACCCTCAAAAGGTAAGATAACTCTATTTAATAGTAAAATGATAGGAACTCTCACAACTCACCAATTAGAACCCTGAGACAAAACACCTTAAACATTCCAAAAGGGGCTCACTCATTTTACCATAAACAAACAACAAACTCAATGAGACTTCCACAGACTTAATTCACAACACTGTTGGTCACACTTAGACCCTAATGTTTACTTCAGAAGGGGGATTGAAGTTGGATATCTCTGAACAATACTACCAAACACCAAACAAACACCAGGGACAAGATTGAATTTCTGACATTGGGAGGCATGAGCAGACTCCCCACCATAAGAGGAAACTAGCACCCAATATGGAACCGAGATACTAACATGGGGTGGCCCAAACGAACTCCTAACCGTAACAAAAATGGGGTAACATTAATTTACTTATAGTGAATTTCAGTGAGACCCATGGTAGGTCTCCCCACCATAAAGACCAACTAGCTTAACTGATTGGTATGGGCTGAAATAGAAAGCCTAACAAGAGATAACTTGGGAGATTCCCACACAACCTAATACCCCACCAATAAATAGGGTCTTCATGACCCCTCATCCAATGGCACTATTCACAATGGAATGGATACACAGAAAGCTTAAACTATCTCCATTTCCTAAACTGAAGACAGACACTGGACCGAGGTCCCTTAAAACCTTGGGGGTTCCTGACTATGCGTCAACTTCACTCTGAGACCTATGGATAGAGATTTGATGAATAAATCATCCCCTACCTCGAATTTAGGCATTAAAAGTCCCTAATCAAAACTTCTTCTTCTGGTTCCACCAACAACCACACCGCAATCCAATAAAACCAATAGAACACAACACACCCCGATACCCACTTACTCCCAAATGAAACTTTCTCCAAAATAGTGGATTAGAAGATGTATGAACATTTCCCCTCTCACTATGAATAAGAAATAGTAGAATAAAGAAAACATTAAAGACACATTCACTCAGAACATGGACTTCTGAAATTCTTGGAAGAGAAACAAGCATTTATTTAAGCAGAAGTCCTCAGAAGGTTCTGTAACATCCAAATTTCTTCACTGGGATTCCCTTCACCAATTCTAGGAGGGATCTTTAGATTTAGGGATGTAAAACTTCCCCTTAAACCATCAGAAAACTCAAGGCAACCAAAGATTTATTCCACTCCTCTCACATCCTCTATCTTGCTGCGAGAGGATCATCTTATCTAGAAAAGAAGAGGTGGACTCAATTATAAAACCCAAGAAGGAAGACCTTTCTTTGATCAACTGGAGGGTCTAATATCGGTGGGTCACCCATGGCCGCACTTTGCATATATATAAATTATTTATTGGGGTGCACACTAGCTAGTAAAAAAAATCCAAGGTTCCAATAAAATTAGTCCATTTTACAAAATGTATAGCGAGGAAACACCAAACACACGAGGGGGACCATAAAAAATGCTTCCTAAAACACTTCTTGAAATAAACCACTAACAATGATTTCAAATTTACTTACTAAAAAATCACAACATGAAAAATTTTCCAAGAAAGAGGGATTATCAAACTCAAAAAACCTTGCACGTAACAATCCCAAATAATAAATAAACATACTACACAACTACGGGTCACCAAACACCATATTTTTCATTTTTTAAATAAAAAAGGTTGGTGGGTTTCATATTCACTAATGGAATCCCATGGGCCTCACACATGCATTTTCTCATTCCAATTAGGCACCAAATTCACCTTCCATATATAACCCATGCATATGGTCACCCATGAAAATACCCAAGGTTAGAACAAAAATTATTCCCATTTTTCAAAAAAAAAACATTTAAATCACATCCTCAACTTTCCCATTTCAAATAAAACTTATTTCCAAACCCAACTCATCAATTTCTAAAATGATTCACCCACTTAAAAAAAAATTCAGTTTCACTAAAACCCATTTTATCAATAACCATTTTATTATAACTCATTTGTTCTTATTTAAAAAATGTTTCCAAAACCATTTTGAAACTAATACCACATTTTCCAAAAACCAATTTTCCCATAAATCCCAAACCTTGATTATGAAAATTAAATCTCCTTGAATTCATTCTCATTTTTATACAAAAATAATTTCATTAAAGTCTATTTTTCTAATCTCCACTTTAAATTGATTCTAAAAACTCATTTTCCACATTTATAAAGCCGAATCATATTTACTTTTAAAACTAAGTTTCCAATATTCCAAAATAAAGAGACATGATACAATTTAAGTTGAAACTAATAACGATGGGTGACTCAAACATATGGTTGGAGGACATATGCCAGTCACACCACCATCACAGAGAGTGATTTAGGATAACTTCCCTTTCTCCACATGGCTTTCTAGGCACTGTGAGCTCACTGAGACCATTGAACCAACACCTATTTAATTTCCTAACTAAAAAGCTACCACAAGGGCCAAAGAACTCAGATGGAACCTGACCTCCCCAGGTAACTTGAGTCTGTCACGAGGTGTGTTGGCCAAGAACCCTACTCATATTTGAAATGTCAAGTCCCAAAAATAATAACCCCGGTCTACTCCGACTCTTTCAAAAAGAAAATGACCCTAAAGAACGTAACCTCATTTGATACTATTTTTTTCATGAACCAACTTGGGTCAACCCTATGCTGGCAACCCAAGATAGTTCCAGACATGTCTCGAAGGGCATTCCTGATCTCCACAGGTTGAAAACTAATACCAGGCATCAAATTAAGATAGTTGGGAATAATTTGACCCATAAAAAATATAGATAACTGAATATAAACTGAACAAAAAAAAAACACTAGCAGAGGAAGATAAAATAAAGATAAACATCTATACATACCTCCAAGTGACCCCATGGGTCACTATAAAACATAGAACCATGATTTCCAAAGATCGATCCAAGACCAGAACCCAAAACTAAAAAGTAAAGTATTCGTGAGCACAAGATGCTCAGTAGGAAAGCCAAGGAATAACAACTCCCTATGCACCTACCTTTAAAAAGAAATCCAATCATGCTAGTTTGAAAATAAGACATATTAAAATATATTTTTTTTCATTCTTTTCAAAATCAAGTAACAAGTTTAAATTTTTAAGAAAAACATTTCTCTCCCACTATATTTTCAAAAAAGAATCCAAGATTGCATTAATAATCCAAAATGAAAGGAAACCAACTTATATTAAGAAGTGGTTTTTAGAAATGATACATCAAGTGAGAAACAACTGAAATGAAAACTCACATCAAAAGAAACATGTCAGAAATGAGTACCATGGGAAATCCTTATAGGCAACTAGCACACGTGGGACCCTAGAGAACTCATACCTCAATGAAAAATGGAATAGTAACCACACCAAACATCGTTCTCATGCACGAGACACTAGTATGGAACACACCCATAACCTAGTGGTCTCCAATCCATCATCAATATTTAGTTAGTGTTTTCATCATCAATCTTTCTTGAAGAAACCAGGACAAACCACTTCCGTATCATCTAGTGTACTAGTCCTAGTCTTCTCAACTAGATACCCGGAGTTACCAATGTGCTCTATTTCAATTGTGGTGAGTTTTATTAACTAGTAAATACACACACACACATCATGTTTTTTATCTAAAAACCTTCCAGTTTTCACCACCCCCCTTAAGTGCATCCCCCTATTTTTTTAAAAACACACATCATTGCACAAGCCTCCTAACTAAGTAAATATAACAATTAGTACATTTAACATAAGTATTATTTTTATAAAGTAAAAGGGAAATCCTTAAGAGGGGTTTTACCTTTTCATAAATCATTATTAAAGTCCCAAAAGAGCTTAATAACTTACAAGGAACACTTTTCATTTTAGAAACATAATCAGTCAACATTTTTAATTTTCCAAAATAGTTTGAAATATTAACTAACATCCAAGGTATTACATGTTTAAAGAAAGATTAAAACCACAATTAAAATGAATCAATAATTTTAAGAAAATAAAACCACAATTTTACCTTGAATTCAAACTAAAAATGATTTTGAAAATCACTTTGGAACTTCTTTTAAAAAACAAACATGTCATTACACTTTTATAAAAAAATAGACGAAATACCACACGTCTTTAGAAATACCCATTTCACATTTAAAACATCTATGAAACAACTTTTAAATAACCACAACCATTTTTTCATAAACACACACACAAAAAAAAAATATATATATTGAATATGAATTTCATATAAAGGTAGAAAGCACACTTTTAAAATAATACCAAGTAGTAATGGAAATTCTTTTTAAAGGTAAGGGCATAGGGCATTATTATTCCTTGGATTTCGAGCTGAGAATCTCAGTGCTCATTCATAATTTACTTTTCAGTTTTAGGTTATAGTCTTGGATCAATCTTGGGCGAGCTTGGTTATATGTTTGGTGGTGACCCATGGGGTCACTTGGAGGTATGTCTAGCTGGTTATCTTTATTTTATCTTCCACTTCTAGTGTTGTTTTTGTTTTGTTTAGTTTATATTTCGCTATCTATCTTTTCTTTATGGACCAAACCATTCCCAAATACCTCACTTTTATGCCCGTCACTAGTTTCCAGCTTGTGGGGATTATAAATCCCCTTCAGTCCATGTCGTAGACCGGATCGGGTGACTGGTATAGGGTTGACTCGAGTTGGTTCATGACATATGATACAAATTTTTATCCTGGGATATGGGGAAAAAATATTCAAGAGGGTGGGGGTGGGGATTGAATTGTGTCCTTTTAAAATTTTTATCACTAATTTTAAGAGTCCTTGAATTAATTGGAAAATTTCCTCTCCCTTAAATCAAGAGGTGTAGCAGAAATAAAAGAAATAAAACAAATTATAGATCAAGACATATATAAATTTTTTATAGTGGTTTAGGTCTCCAAGAACCTCCCTTATTCCACTCACTAACACTCAATGCGATTATGGCATTTATTACTTAGATCATTTTCTAAGGGTTATCAACAACTGAGTGCAAGAAACAACTACATGTTTTAAAGGTGCTAAGATATTTTCCAAGGCTATACATTTATAAGACTATAACCTAGTCTTTAATCTATACTTATATAGATGTGTTTACTAAGAAAATATATAAAATATATTGAAATAAAAGTCTATCTCAAGCGCATAGTTGCAACAAAAACAACTAAAAGATGATAAGATTATCAAAAGAGGTATATATATATATATATATATCCAAAGTGTAGTTATTAAAATATATTTGAATTAAATAGTATTTCTTCATGAATGAATATAAGTAATAAAAAATTACCCTTTCTTTGAAAATGATATGAACAAATAAAATATTTAGAAATAAGATATAGTTCACAATAGAATAAATTTGATTAATTTTTATTTAATTTGTAAAATAATTAATGTTTTTCATTCAAGGAATTGAAGTTAAATTTATCTTTTAGACATTCATATATCTATTCAAATATACAAAAAGTAAATATATATATTTCTCTAAAATAATTTTTTTAAAAAATGATCCAAAAAACCTCCATGAAAATGGATAATTATTTTCCCATTAAAGAACCTTTGATATTTCCTAAAATTTCTCAAACTGATTTGAATTGGTCATGCATTCATATTTTTTTTTAATTTAAATAATAATAATACACCTCAAGTGATTTTATCTGATAAATCCAAAAATGAAAATTCCTTTGAAGATATATGTAACTAAAATTTCACAAAGTACTAACTTCTTAAGAATCATTACTATACTTTAGAAGCATATTTTTATTCAATTTAGAAGAGTCATCTAGTATTTTTAGATGAGTAACCAATTTATACATAATATTCATTTATTATATTTCATAATAGTAAAAACAAACTTTTTAAGAGTAAAAATTAACTTTGTAAAAGTAAAATCCCACTTTTAGAGAGAAAAATTTGACTTTAGAAAAGTAAAATCTATCTTTAAAAACGTAAAATTGAACTTAGAAAGTGTAAAAATATACATATAAAGAGAAAAAACATTGCTAAAAATAAAACTTATAGAATTTTTAAGACTAATAAAATAGGAAAAACATTATTTAACCTATTATAAGTTACTCCAAATAATAACTCCAAAAATATTTTTTTTAAATAAAACATTAATTAATAAAATGGAATTCACTCAATATACATTCATTAGTGACACAAATAGAGGTATTTTTTGAGAATCAAATCATATGATTTATATAGATATTTTAGAATAATATTAATGTGTCCAACAATATTTTGCGAACATTTTTTGATCTTCACGAGGGATGGTAACATTTATGTGTGGGGGAGAGTGTATCCTACTGGTAGATTAAGATTTGTTTTGTTTTGTTTTATTTGTTTTTAGTTTTATCTGATAATAGATATTTATTTAACAATTTTGTAATTTTTTGTACTATTGAGTTAATTGTGGTAGTTTTTCTTGAATTTTAATCCACAACTCACATGATTTATAATATTTTTATGATTTTATAATTAATTTTTAGAATTTAATGGATTTAGGATCTATTGGAAAATCCATGTATGTAAAATAGTATCCAATAATAAAATTGAACAACCTAATAAGTTTTTATACCTTTTTTATAATTTATTAAATTTATCTACTTCTTAATATCATGGGACATGATTTATAATCTATAAATTTATTCACGTATTATTCAAATTTCTATGATTTTTAGTGTGTTTTAACACGATAAAGCCATTTTTTGCAATTTAAATCCCCTTCGTGTCACTATTTTGAGACTACCTTGCATTAAAAATTCATTTTGTTGAGATTTAGATACCAGTAATGACTTTATAGATGCTATATTACAATCCTAATCCCTTCCCAAACATCCATTGTTGTTTTTATGCATGATTTACAATTTTAGACAAGTGTAGTGGAGGTTGTTCATGTAAATCATTTTTGAAGGAGTCACATGTTTGGGAGGATGTAAAGGTGGTATTTACATTTATATGTAAAAAAAAGTCACAATATACTTTAAATTCAATTATTCTCTCTTTGTATCTAAAAAAATAAAAAATCGAAAACTAAACATAAAAAAATGAAAAAATTGAATTAGGATTAAATTATTCATTATAAAATTTGAGTGAATCGTGACCTTAATCACAAATAAAATGTTTATAAATTTTCATAAATTTATTTTATTCAATTTTCATACCATACTCCTAAAAAAATTGAGAGATAAGTGGATTCATTAATCAATTTTATTATTTTTAATATGTGACTTACAATGAAAGGGGGTGGAAATATTATGTTTGGTGATTCATTTTAGGGTGAAAGAGTTAGAGTTATTTTTATATTTTCTTTTATTGTAATTTCATGCATTTATATTTAAGATTTCAAAACACCTCTTTGAATCCTTTATCTTTAAACATCAAACTACCAACATTAATCCAAAACACAACCCATGAAAAATAATATAAATTAAGTAATTATTTATTTTTAAGTGGAGATGTAGTCACATTGTGAGTATATAAAGAGTGATCATGATCCCAAAAAGAGGTAAAATTTTATTAAAACATTTCTTGAGAGTGAGAAATTCATTTTCTGGTGAGGTAGGTATAGATGTGCATGGATGAATAAATTATATTGAATGAAATTTCTTGAGAATTATGAAAAGGGAGTTAAAATCCTAAATGAATCAAGATGAGAATATTATAAAAATTGAGTGTTCACTTCCAGTTTTGATTAAATTTATTGAATATTTAATTAAGTGTATATATTTATTATGAATGAAATGTTTAAGTGTGAGAGGGTGATCAAACATAATTTTTAATTTTTTTTTAATAATTTATTATTTATATTCACATAATTTTCATATTTTATGGGAATTTATTGTATTTTTTGTTTTTAGGCATATTTTGGAGTTTAATGTGAATATGAACTAATAATTGGATTTTATTTAGTTATTTTTTTCATTAAAATAGCATAGATTTACCTTAAATAATGTGATTTCGATGTTCAGGTAATATAGAAGACTAGAAAGGACAACACATATGAGTAAACTAGGTTTTAGTCAAGTTATGTAATATTAATTTAGAAAATGGAATATATTTATAAGAATAAAATTCCAGATATGTATGAATAAATAAATATCCCTAAAAGATGTGTAAAAATAATATGATCTACACCAATGCCACTTAATATTTTTACACTTTTATGAAAAACTAGAAGATTGACCCATTTACATGATAAAAATTTGAAATTTCATAGACCATGTATGAATAAAATGTTTCCACACAAGATTAAATGTTGTATATGGATGATTAAAAATAATACTATATAATAATCATGTAGGGGTTTTCACTTATATAAAATTTTACAATCTATTTACAATGTATGAATGAAGAACCTTGATCCCCCAATGCATACTATGTTACCCAAAAAATGATACATTAAAGAAAAATGTAGGCTACGAACTCTACCAAACATACCTTGTGATGTGACCCCATGTGTTGGAGCTCATGTAAACAGAGTCCCATGTATAACACTACATCTTTTTTTCATTTAAATATAGTATCAGGAGCAAATAAAACTGCCATCCCCTCTCAAGATATTCTTGACATCTGATATAATAAACTTTCACTATTCAACACATTTATAATATCATAGACATGATATATATTGTAACCCAATGTACCATCCACCTTTTAATAATTTCCTAAGACTACCATGATCCACTTATAATAATTCAAATATAGGAAGTGATATCCATATCATAGATCAATCTAAGAACCCTTTGAAATATCTTTTTTATCCATGGGATTCATTACCAACACATGCAGTGTTAATAAACAACCTAACATGATCAAAAAATATTACCCATACCCATTGTATAATTAAATTAGGTAGGATATTGATAATAAATACACATGGAAGAAGATAAAGGTGGGTATGATCTTAAAAACCAAAAAAAACTTTGGCTGAACCTTAGAGATAAAGTAAGTAGACACATGAAAATACACCATCATACCCAAGGGTTATGGGGAAGCTATCAAATAGGGGAATATTCCTTAGGAAATGAAATTTCAGGATTCTAGATCCACAGACTTAGCTGTAGTTTTATTTTCTTCATTTTTCTATATTCATTTTCTTTCCATATCAAGCCTCCTACAGGTCGGGATAAACGTGGGTGCTGATTCAAGAGGGGATAACCGGTTGAAATCATAAAATTTTTATAATTAATAAACACATTATTTTTCTTATTAATTTTGAGTATTTTTAGTTTGATGTTTGATTGACTGTGGCATTAAATGTCACTATGAATCTCTTATAGACCATTTTTTCTACTTCCCACACTTGTACCACAATTCTTCTCTTTCTATGGTTATCTTGAATATAGTGGATCTAGGTGGACATAGAGGGAATGCTTTTATGATTTATGGTCATGTATAATGGGATTCATTATATCTATTCATCCAAATGAGTGGTGATTGAGAACACATTCATTCAGTTGAGGGATATCTCCTAACATTGGACTTAAGATGATTCAAGGCCCAATGAACATGTAGTTTTAATGAAAAAATTTATCATATGCAAAAGATAGTGAGGGGTGATTACATGAATGATATTGAGTGTTGTTACTTAATATAGTTGAATATGGAGTGATCAATAGGAAAAAAATAAAGGGATGCTTATGATGATTCTTCGAAGGATCTTTAGTATTTATTACCGAATTTTTCTTTCTTTTAATTTCATTTTAATACAAACTAAATTGATGTTTCCACAAAAAAAATTCAAAAAACATAAATAAAATGGAAAGGAAAGTGACTAATAAAAAGGATCCCTGAGAGACAACATGTGGTGGCCCAATAAGTTTCATTCATAGGATTATAAATTCTAAAGTTTCACCAAAACCATAGACATGGTTTGGGTGTATCATACATCATGGGTAGGGGTATCTTAGTGGAGAATAGAGTTCGTATGACCGATGCCTAGGGCGGAAAATCATTCACCATGGATATAATAGGTGATTTTTTTAGTGTTTATAGTGATTAGTTGTTCACTTATATTTTTATTCTAGTGGTGATGAATCATTCACCTTTTCTACTTATTTAGTGATACTTTATTAAAATTTGTTGTTAAGTTGGTGATATATCATTCACATTATGAATATTATTTGGTGATGATTCATTAACACACATTATTCAATGGTATATCATCCACCTTTTATATTTTTGGTAATATATCATCCACTTATGTCATGAGGGTCGATGATATATCATTTATATTGAGGGATTGTGTTTGGTAATATATCATTCACCTAGGGATTTTATATTAGTGATGTATTGTTCACCCAGGGATTATGTATCAATGATGTATCAGTCACCTAAGGATTATATATTAGTGATGTATCATTCAACCAAATATTATATTATGGATTTGTATCATCCACCCGAGAATTATATACCAGTGATGTGTCATTTACCTGAGGATTATGTATTAGTGATGTGTCGTTAATCTAGGTATTATATATCAGTGACCTGTCTTTCATCAAGGAATTATGTATTGGTGATGTGCCATTCCCATATGGATTATATATCCATGATGTATCATTCACCTATGTATTATGTATTTATGATGTATTATTCTATAGGGGTTATGTTTCAGTGATGGATCTTCATCCTCAGGGATTTGTTGGTGATGCATCATTAACCTTAGAAATGTGTTTCAATGACACATCATTCACATTGATATTATGGTGTGTTATTATATAATTTTACTTATATGAAGTGGTAGTGATACCTTCTTCACATTAATATAATATTTTATGATAGATCATTAACCATGATTATTAGAATGAGTAGCAATTGATCATTCACACTCATATTGTGTTTAGACTATGGTATCATTATACCATTCCAAAAATGGATGAAATAGGTATATAATGGCTATTAGGGTTGATCCTGAAGTACCAATGGTGTGAAAGGTGTATGTATTTATGTTTATGACTCATTTTTAATTTTTCACATGCATGTATATATATAATGTTTTTTTATTAAGGACACTGTAGGTGGTGCACAATAGAGTTTTATTCCCACACCCCACATGAGAACTTTTTTGCACATGCAGATCTTATGGTTGACATAGAGGCTTGGGATATATCCCTTTTTTAGGTGGGGGGGATGGTGGATCTTAGCTGGGATTAAAGATAATTATGAGGCATTTTTGAAGACAATGTTTGGGTCTTTGGGTCTTGTATTTTTTAATTTGTTATGTAATATGTATGATTAGGACATTAAGTGATATTTATAAAATGTATGATATCATGAATTTTATATACATATTTTTATAGCATGCCTATATTATTGTGTAGTTTTCTTTCCATATAAATCCATTTTATGCAATATGATATAGTTATTATTTAGGATGCTTCTACTACCCATTATTATTTTTTATAATGATAATAATGGTTATAAAGTCCCCATATGATTTATCAGACTCTAGTTTCTAGTAAAAAACCTCTAGAGTATGGGTAGACATGCCTGAGGTTACACATAACCCTTCAGCTTGAAGCTGTTCAGGCTGAAATTTCTAGGGATATTACACATAAGGTATAATTACACAATATTAGAGACATTACCCTCATAAATAATAGGAATAATAATATAGTACACTAATCAACACAATATCTAATAATATAAAATAATAATAATCCCAAAAATTCATGTAATACAAAAACAAATCATATTATCAAAATAAAACAGCTCCTGTAGCTGCAACTCCAACTCCAAATGATCATTATGTCAATATATAGTAATGTCTAGAATTATCACCAACCCTATCCTAAAAATATATAAAAATAGTATATAGAAATGGAAGTGATAATATACGTATACTCAAAATGTTCCCCCATATAAATTTTCATTCTAATGTGGGTGAATTATACTAAATATTCAGTGAATAGATAATGAAACAAACTCATTACCTAAGCGAGGTCAAATTCTATTCCAAACTCACCAAGGTCCTTTCACCAAATTCTAATACAAGTATATAAACATAGAAAAAATGAATATATATTGATAAGGGGTCCCATAACCACCTATACACTATTCTATACATCATTATACCCCAATGGAATACATCCTATAACTCCCATCTATTCTATATCCATATAAAATATCCCCATACTACATCATAACCATAACCGTATAACCAAAGCCACATACCTCATAACCAAAACAACATAAAAAATGCTATATCACTATAACATAATCATATTACCATTATATAACCACAATAAATCAATATGATAGAGTTAGAGAGGGAGAGTAATCATCCATCCATATCACCCACATCTTTGATGTTGAGGGTACACCAGGAACCCAAAAACTCATATGGGAATTGATAAGGTTACCCGACCTAGGTTGTGGTGTATAAGAAATAACATAACATATAATAAAATATAATATAACAAAATACCAACCTAAATACCACTTTATATAAAAAACCTCTACTATCATAACACACCAAAAAACCACCACCACCACCCAATGATTATAATCACTACCACTGGTTTTCTTACCATTTCTGTTGTTTTTAAATAGATTTTTTTGATCTTCAGGTAATTTTAGTAATTAGTTAGTATATTTAGCTTTTAAATAATTATTTAACATAAATATTGAACTCTACCTAAACTTCAAAATTTCATTAAAAATGTTTTATTCCATGATTTTGTTGTTTATGGATAAGCATATGATTTTGTTATTGCGAAATAGTCTAATATAGACACGGAAGATTAAATGACGAGATTTAAATATTATGTAAGATTCACTATGGTAGGTTGAGACTAATTTGGGATTCCAATGTATCTTACATTGGTGGTCGAGGATACACTACATCACTATCATAGTCTGAATCCCGCCACCTTTGAATGCACTAAGGAGAAAACAGAGCCTGTGCTAGTCCCTGAGAGCATGATATCTCCAAACATAAGCATGTAGAAATACCATATAATGAATAATAGTTCCATAAAAATCCTATAGATGAGAATTTAATTATATCCACCCCTAAAATAATTATATGGATTAGCCAAGATTACATATCAAGGGAACTATAGCCTAGAAACCTAATAAATATTATGAAGTCCCTCTAACATACTTAGTATTTTGATACTATGAATTTGGGGAATTTGTAGCACCACAATGATGTGACCTCAAGTTTTTTAATAGATAATTAAGGGGAAAAAAATAAGTGTACCCTCTCTACACCCTAACCTTAATTCCCAACATTTTCTGAAGATAACACCAACACTGTTTAAATTCTAATATTTAAACTGTGTCAACAAATCAACGTATCATACATCAAAGTTTAAGGTTATGTAAACTATACAATTTAGCCTCTTAGTAAATTTATTATACTAATATAATTATAAATAGATTACTCTAAATACATCCATGAAATTTTAAGGAGATATAATAAAATTTTATAAGATAAACCTGATCTAAATAAGAGGAAAGAGCCCTAGAAATTAATGAAAATTACTTTCCATGTGGATTTTATATATAATTAGTTGGGACTAAAATCATTTTCATTCATTATATATCAATAAATTAGGGAATCCCATAATAAAATATCCACATAGAACAAGATCGTAGAGAGAAAATGAATAAAGAAGATCATGAATTTGGGTACTAAAATTAATGGAGGAGGAGGTCCACTATCCACATAGAAACATCTCTCAAATATTCCATGACATGTAGAAGTGATCTATAATCCCTAGAAAGAAAGCGTAATGGAGTTGACTATTTGAGGAGGAAGAAGAAATTGGGGAAAAAGGAGGGGTTCACTGATTAAAGGCATACGAGCTTGATGAGGAATAGTTCTATTCCAGATATGATTATTAAGATTAAGATGAAACTGGAGGAGTACATCATTAGTAGGGGATATTTCTCATGTCTTGGGTAGTTCTTAATTTACACACACACACACATATATATATATATATATATATATTAATTCATTTTCATTTTTGTTAAACTATAATGATTTCTTATTACACGATTTGGTATAATATCATAATTCATACTCAAATAATAAGTACATTGGTACATTGTCATTGTGGGTAAAGTAAAAAAAGTGTAATCTCACACACTTATTTGATTACTTGTAAAACCATTTCAAGTTATTATTATGAGTTTTAGGTAAAAACAATGGTTGAAATCTCATTAACAATATTAGGCATAACACTGTTAAACCTAGTGATGGAAGTGTAGAGGAGTGAAATCCTCTATTAGTGTGATTTAGAAAGACACTAGTGAGGGCCTAAAAAACCCACAATGAAACCAAAGGCTTATAGAGACATGGGAAACATTATACCAGGGAATTGAAAACTCATATCTTCTAGATAGGGGAGTTAAGAAACCTTACAATGATAGGTACTCTCAATAGAGAGACTTGGATATTAACATGAAAGAGTGTCTCTAGGTAGTAAATGGTGATTATTCCTGATAGTTTCATGAGAAAAGGGTAGTCTTATTTGAATTAAATAGTTTTATAATTTCCCTTAAATTCATTTTCCTCTATATTAGAGGTGAACATCCTCATTTTCAACTCTTAGATTGGTTTAATTTTTTTATACACTTTTACCAATATTCTCACACCCTAATGTTTACTGAATTAATATTAATTGAACTAAGATAACTTAATGAACCAACCCATGTCACACCCTATGTCACTATTTATTGATTTATTAGTTGTTTTGAAACATTATTTGGTTTCCAATAATTCTATAGAATTTTAAATAATTCATTTGTTTACAGGAGATATTATAGTAATGGGAGATTATATGGTGCAGTTTTGGGGTGTGTCTATATTCTAAAATATATCAGAGAGTTATATGACATAATTTCATAAGTCCTATAATTTAAAATTTATTACAAAGGGTCAAGGTCCATATCATAGGTCCAAGGTTGTTCCATAGTGAGTGTTTCATGTGTGTGTTAGGTTTAGGTATCTGCGTTACATAATGGAAAATAGATTTACCCTTATTTAGTTGAAAAATTCATAGGGGTGACCACATAGACCATGATCTAGACTAGGGAGGCCACTTCATAATGGATAGAAATGAATACATTTAGTCTGCCAGACCAGAAAACTCTATAGTGTGAGGATAAAGCTATGTCATGGTTGGAAGTTATGTAATGGTATTTACAAGTTGCGTAAGGGTAAGGGAAGTATAATAAACCATAGGGTTTAGTCTATACTGTGGAAGGGATATGCATAATTGTGGCTACATAAGGGATGATAAACCCTCTTTGTTGTAGAATTATAGGCCACACCATAACATTTTGGGTTCTTGAGTCCTTGGTTTTTTCATCATTAGGTTTGATATAGTGTAGGTTATGCTGTGTTGGGTGTCCATTGGAGGACACCATGCCATAGTATAGAGGCTATCATGGATAGGGGATTGAATCCCACCCCTTATAAGGACCCAACCTTAAAAATTATATAATCTAGTTCCTTTAGACTATAATTCACTTTCTTTCATTCCCAAAGATATTTTTGGTTTAGAATATTATATAATTAAGTCATAAAACTGACATAACAAACCCATATATTATAAATAGGATACTCCTAATCAGTATCTATTTTTCCCAAAGTATAATTAAAAAAAAAGAAACATGTTTTCTTTTTATAAAAAATATTCACGACTTTTAACTTTCCTTTTTTATTTTTTCTTACTCATCCTTATACCCTAATAAAATCATTTAAAAATGTAGGACGAGAATAAAAAGAGTAGTAAGGGATATAAAAGAAAGAAATATATTAGTTGAGTGAAAAACATGAAAACCCATAAAATATTTAGCTTTATCACAATATTAACTTTAAATTATTAAATAAATCATAACCTCATGAAAAAACACTTTTTCTTAAAGATAACCTTTAAAACCCATATCAAGCAAATAAAATCCCCTTTTAAGAAACTTAGATCATAAGAATATTAGTGAATTATATTTATAAACCATGTTAAAATAATGTAATAAATAACTAGAACCCAATTAAATTCATAGAAGAAACCCCCTAGTTAAATCCATCCTTATTTTCTTTGAAGACAATGAACATCACCCAATGCATTGGAGAGATACATCAGGCTCACTATTCATATAATATGTATTGAGATAACCCATCATATAAGCTATATCGGGATCCCAAATTTAAATATATAATGATAAATTAACCTCATGAATAAAACATTTTATTCTTGAAACTTTTTATCTTAAACCCCTTGAAAAATCTTTTGAACTCACAATCAAAACACTTTCCATTTTCACATAAAAATGAGGAGAAATTACCCTTTTTTTCATGAAAACTATTTAAAATAAAAAATTCACATAATATTGTGGAAGGGATTTAATTTTAAAATAATGTTGGGAAATTTTAATGGAAGACTCAATTTAATTAAAATTAATGATGATAATAAATTTTGTTCATGTCGTATATGTTTATGAAAATGTTCCTTTCAGACCTTGGTAAATAAAGACAAAATATTCCATATGAAATACATAAACCGACTTCTTTTAAAAAAATTTGTAATAAATTAAAAAGATAAATGAAGTATAATTTATAATTAAATTATTTATATATAAATAAATCAATAAAATATTTGAATAATAAGGCCACAAAAGAAAATTATTTAGTAAATAAATATTTAAAACATTTAAAATGAAGTTTTAAGTTAAAGTGTCACTTACCTCTAGTCTGATTCATCACGTATGTTCTTTATCTTCCTAAATAAAAAAATTATGTAATTTATTTAATTTCTTAAAGACATTTTTCAAGCTTATTATTAATTTTGTTTTATTTATTATGATGTTTTATAAAATTACTAAATCAATTATGTTAATATCAGATGTTTTGATGATATTCAGCTCATATGTCCAAAATGGTTTAAGTATGTTGTATGTGGTAAAAGGAGCCATTATTACACTATATATAATAATAATAATAATGAAATAATTATCATTTTTATACATTAATTATAATTTTAAAACAATCCATTAATTATGGTTATGAAAAATTTATTACATTACAATCATGGAAATGGTAGGCCATACGTACACATGAGTATCACTTTTATTTTTTGAAGAGTTTGTGGGAAAGAAGGTAAATATAATTTTATCTTTAAAGAATTATTATTATATCATAAATATAATATTAGTTATTTTAATAAAATTCTATATATTATCCATGTGATGTTGTTATGAATAACGAATCACATCACTTTGTGGAGGTGGTAATCAACACGTACACACAAATAGTGGTGTTATTTTTCTATTGATGGAAAGGTAAGAAATAAAATGATATATTATATTTATATAATTAAAAATATATATTTAATATTATATTTATACATTAAATCCAAATTATAATCATTCTTGATAAGTGGTGATGTTAAAAAAATGACATCGGTTCGCGAGGTGGTAGTTCGTCGTACACACGAACAGTGGTTTCATTTCCCATTTGATGGAAGAGGAGATGAATATAGGTTATTAAATTTATAGAATAAAATATATGTTTATGTAATATAATTTTTCTATTATTTTATCATGTTTTAATAATATTTTAATGAGGTAGAAGAAGAAATAATACGAAAAAGACCAGTTAAGAACTATACCTCTTCTTGAAACAACCTCTTTAGGTTTAAAACTAAAAAATTACTTGGATGGTTTTCTGATAAAAAGGTTCTGTAGGTCATGGGGAGGGATTTTAGTAATGTATTTAGGTAGGTCTTTGCCAAACCAAAATTATTTCTAATTGTGAATAGTAGAGGATTGAAGGTGTCCTTTTATAAGTGGGCGAGAGGTCATACTTGAAAGTTTTTAAAATAATAAAATATATTAATGTATTAATAACACCAAATGGATCAAAAATGGAAAATTAAAAAATATTAGATGAAATAAGGTCAAAATATGTGTATATAATATAATTTAGACCATTTTTATATCATTTTAACCCTTATCTCTCTAGTTTAATCACCCAGTAAACCTATTTTAACCTTAACTCTAGTAAGAGTTTTTATTATTTTTACTATTCATTATGACCATAATTTAATTTTTCCCCATTAATTAATATTAATTATTATTATTATAAACATGGAATCCATTTATAAAATTCAATTCATATATGTGTATGAATTAAATTTAATAATAGAACATAAAAAAATGATGAAAAATTGTTTTTTTAGGAAAATGACTTTTTTAAGTATAAGAATATTTTTATAGGAAATTAAAGTATACAAATAATAATGAAGTTAATAATTGGATTATTAATAACATAATTTAAATAATTCTTCCTTGAAACCATTTAAAATCAAAATGAAACTTTTTAAATTATTTAAACAAAAATATAGTTTCCAATAAAAATCAGTATTTTTCACTATTCATTGAAAAATAAAACTTTCCAAAAAATTATAAAAAATTTATCCTAAGATAATTTTGATATGATGAATTAAAAATAAAATTATTTTTTTCATATTAAAATTATATAATTTTAAAATAAATCTTTTAAATAAAACCATATAATGCATGAATACCCAATTTGGTGAGAAATGATTTTTTTTACTTTTAACTAAAAAATAACTTAATATTATTTTAATTAATTTAATATATAAAATTTAATTAATAAATGTTAATAAGACCTGAAAATTATTTATCTTGAAATTACATATGTTGTTACATTATTCCTCCCTTTTGGAAATTATGTCTTCACAATTTGAACTTGATCTTGGTAACAAAGGGTTGGACATTTCAAAATACCTTTGTTGAAATATCACACATTAAAAAGAGTTAATAAGAATTAAACTTGAAAATAGGGAAAGATAAATACAAAGTTCATATAGAATAACACATACTAGGTTTTCAAATATGATAACATTAGTGGGAAGTGAAAATATAGTCATGGAGAAAAAATGTAATGTCAAAATAATGATAGAGAGTGACAGAGAACATTGATCAAAATAAAGTGAATAATCATGCCAAAGTTAATGAAAAAAAAACCAAAAAATAAATAGATGTGAAAAATACCATAGATTCATCATAAATGAAGGTAATATGATATTTTTTAAGATCATTTCCCTAGAGTTGAGACATTCTTTTACCATCTAAAATAAAAACATAAGGAAATATACTTACATGAAAAGTAGAATTTCATCCTTTAATAAATTTCCACCACAATCTGATATTTTTATCCAAATTATTAGTATTCAATATTTTTATTTCATTCCCAAAACACTAAAATCAATTTCTAACAGATCACATAATCCAAAAAAGGACAAGAAGCTATTCCTCATGAATTTAGACAATAACCAAAATCTAAATAGTTAGCACAAGGTAAGATAATACACAAAATGAATAAACATACATATGATGAAATAAGATATTAATCTATAAATCCTCAACAATAACTTCCACTATTCAATATAGATCATTCAATAAATAACTATCATTAAAATTCTTCAATAAATTCCCAACCAAGTTTCGTAACCCAAAAATTAGAAGGATTGATCACATATTATTTTGAGATTGATTTAAAATTTATATCCAATCAACATTTGTCACTCATAAATTCATATACCCAAAAATCTATATTACTTAATCATATAATCTATAAAATATGCTAATTATTTCTATAAATAACTTGAATCGCCATAAATTCACATTAAAATTATATATGTTTCCAAAAGATAATTCAACCTTTATTACTCAAATTAGATCCCATCTTATCTAATAATATTCTATTTATCTTAATCATATAATTTTCCCCAAAAATTAAATAGTTATCGTTTTATGACATAACATTAATCACTTAGTCACCAACCCACTTTTGAATCCCATTGTTATCTATACAATAAAACACATGTTATAAAATTGTAATAACCCATAATTTCCTCAACATTAAAGTTAATATGAACCTTAAGGTTATCAATAACTTTAAACTTATATACAAAAAATTTAATGTAATTATTCCCCAAATAATTTTTCTACATGTTAAATTTAAGGGTTATATATGCCTCAAACATCTACCAGTACTCAATAAATGTATCCCAAAGTATCATTATTCACCTAAAAATCACAAAAGAGTTGATCCTGTAATATAATTCTCAAAATGAACTTAATATTTATTTTTAAAACAATTTAATTTAAAAAAATTTCATACTAACTAATAAATTACATAGAATAATGGTAGAAGGTTCACCCTTTTCGCCCTTTGTTATGGGTTCAAGCCCCACAACCTTGATGGAAGCGATAGGTTGTCTCCCAGTTTTCAGGTTGTCCTTTTTCAAAATCTATATTAATATAAATCCATTAAAAATGAAAAAACATATGTTTTAACCATATTACTAATTCAACTTGATCTTATAATGTTCCTAAAAATATGATGAGAACTAAAATAAAATTAATCATCAAATCACCTTTTAACCTCTAAGGTTTTCTATAGAGCTTATATTTTCTACAAAATCAAATATTATTAATTGAATATAATCACTGAGAACATTTTAACCTAAAGGTTTATTTTTTCCTTCGATCATATGTTCTTAAAAAATCATCTTTTTAAAAAATCACTATTAAAAGGTAACAGTTCTGTCCAACATAAGTTTCCAAATTTTGAAAACAAAACCTATATAAGAATAATACTTAGGTGTCTCATAACCCTCATAACATTTAGAATATACTCTAATATCATTGATAAAATGTCACTACATCATAATTATAAAACCCATTATATAAAAAAATCCATTATTCAACTTATTTCTTAAAACTTTAACCATGTTTTTTATCTTATTCCTTAATGATTAACATCAATAATCTAAAATATGAATCAATTCAATCATGATTACAAATTAAAATTTATGAAAAAATGTTAATATAATTCATAACTTTGAAATATTGACCACCATTCATTCCAATCCCAATTTTGAAGTCTAAGGTACCATGATATGATAATTGGAGTCCCTATGTTATTATAATACCTCAAAAATATTTCTAAGTTCTTATGATTCTTTTACCCATGCACAGTTGTTACATCTTGGTTGAAAATGACGTTTAAAGAGATCAAAATTTGTAAATAACCATGGGGCTTGAACATAAATTTTTGAAACATCCTCCCTAACTTATTTTCTATAATATATTAGGATATGGGTTTAATTGATTTTTTTAAAAATGTATGAAGCCTATGATGATAATTTTTTTTGATAATAAAATAAAGATATATGATGCTAAAAGATCACCCTATTTTGCAGCTGAATAGTAGACTCAAATCCCTTTTTTAAGGACCATCCATTTTAAAAACATGATAAAGTCCCATAATATATTTCTCAAAATGAGTAATATGGGAAATTTGATTTTTTAGAACATATTGAAATTTATCCCATGGTCTATTTTGATATCGAATAATAGAAGAGGTTTGGGACATATTATAAATTGTTTTTCTTATAAGTTGAATTTTAGAAAAAGTTTCTAGGTGACTTGAGCTAGCCTTTTCAATTATCATTATAATTGGACAATATGGTAGAGAAATTATATTTTTGTTTATTTTTTTCCTTAAATATTTTAGAATATATTTTAACTCAATGAAATAAATTTTTGAGTTAATAACCAATATTTAATTAAGGAAATATGAGTAAACATCTAAATAAATTTTAAATGTTACCCTTCCATTGAATATATAACAAATTAGGTTTAACCTAGGTTATGAATGTTCATCATTAAATTATATAACTTTATGTTTAAATATTTCATAATGGTTCATATAAAACATATGAATTAAGCCAATCATATCCCCTAGGAGCGTCTAACTAGGTGTGTAGTTTTTGTCCCACTCATTGCCCACCTGGTGAAGATCGAGTTAATACCCAATTTACCACTTTTAGAGTTATTACCCTTTGGTGTATATATGACAAAAATGCATCCACATTCCAATATCTAGACAAGGATGTAATTTATAAGAAAAACACACAATTTTTACTTTTACCAAACATTAAGATATTATCATATAAAAATACTTATTAATACATAATTGTATCTAAAAATCATAAACTATCCTCATCTGAATCATCTTAACCTCTAAATTTATCTAAAACATTTCTTTGATACCAAAAATATGGTCCTAACCTTAAAAATTATATAATATAGTTTCTTTAGACTATAATTGTCACGGCCCATCCTTGGGGCCCATGTCGTGACTACCCCAAGCCCTCCTTCCATAGGTCAAGGGCTGGCGACTAGCACCAAAGGCGTAAATCCCAATAAAAGGGAAGGTATTTCCTTTATAAAAGTAAACAAACACAACAGAGTACACAAAAGAAGTATGCACTAAGTAATACTGAATACAGAAGTAAGTGCTGAATGGAAAGGGGCCGAAAATACAAGCCCAACAGTAAGTATAGTACAACTAAAAAATCTAGTACAACTGCAGTAAAGTAAAACAACAACCACTGAGTCGTCCTCCGAGAATCCCACCTGATGTGTGGGTACATATGGCCTCCTCATCACCTCAAGTCCGTCCGTCTTCTCCGTGTATGTCTCGACAAGTGGTCCACCTCCGGGTACCGTCCAGATCTATAAGTCTCTACCTTGATCAGTGCTGTCCGTCGTCTACATCCAACACAACGTAGTGCGGGCATAACCCATGCATGGGTGAGTATACGATACTCATTAGGGACCCCGAGACCCCAAAAGGTCTCCCATAATCAACTAAGGATATACCACAAAAGAGAGTTACAAACACGAAGTATCAACCAACCCTACTTAGGTATATTCCCATACATATACCTAAGTTATCAATCTCAGTTCGTCTCCAACTCTCGAGCCCAAGCACAAAACAGTACACATAGGAAAGAAGTCAATCACATCAATGATAATGATTTAAATTCAAGACTCAGCTCACATAGGTATACATCTTTCGTATAACGATAGAGATGATCAGATGTAGTCATTGATTCATCTAAGCTGTCGTACCCACACAGGATACAAGACCAGCTAAGCTGTCAGACCCAAACAGGATACAAGACCAGCTACTCTACCGGACCCACACAGGATACAAGTACAGAGGTAAAACTGCCAGACCCACACAGGATACAAGAATAGTAGTCATCACCGTCGAACCCACAGAGGATTCCAGTACGGTAGTCGTCACTGTCGAACCCACAAAGGATTCCAGTACATTAGTCGACGCAGTCGCAACCAGCTCTAGGGTTCCCGCACACAGCACGCTCAATTCTAGGAGGGTCCACTCCTCGAGCCAAGGGGTCAATACATCAACTATCCTGAAGTCTTGAGTTGATGTATCTCAAAGTTCCATCTCATTAAAAGAAACCCAATGCAATAGACGACGCGTCAATCAGACGCCCGGTCTGAAAATTATTGGCTTTTCCATTCCAGGGGCCCGGTTGGAAATACGCACATTCCAAACCAAACCATTTCAAAAAGTTTTCCAAAACACACTTAGAGTATCGCAAAAGGACCACCTCTTCGTAAGGGTCCCAGTTCCACAGACGGTGCATTGATCAGACGCACGGTCAAGAAGTTATTCGCATTTAAGCGAAACGGGCCCGACCAATCAAGCTAGGTGGGCTGGCGGGTCGGCCCATCCTGGCTCGGCGGGTCCGACCCGGCCGGCGGCGGGCCGCGGCTCGGTCAGCTAGCCGAGCAGATCGGGGGGCGCGACCCCAGGTTTTCTGAAACGGCGGCGCCGAGTGGCGCCGCCCCTCCTGTCTGCCTGGCTGAAGCCGGCCGATCTTCTCTGGTGTGAGCACCCCACACGGGCGGGCCACTATCCCTCTATTCGGTGCACCTGCGGGTACCACAGATCCCTTCAGCCTGGCCGGCCACCTGCCGGCCGGTTCGCCGCCGAAGCAGCACGCGGAGCACAGACCGGGGTTCTCCGCAGTGTGACGCAAAAGGGGCACCGTGGTTCTCCAGCCCAGCCGGCTAAGCAGGACGGTTCTTCTTCGACTGAGCGGCCCGGTTGTGGGCCGCGGTCTTATAACAGGCCGATGCATGGCCTCTGTTACCACCACCTCCTCAGTCCTCTCCACCACCACTTCCACCACCGTCTCTATCGCGAAATAAAAACAAGGATTTATGGAGGGTCGTCGGGACGTGTTCGTTCGGCCCGCGCCCTCCGTGTTAGGCGGTAAAAAATGGCTGAAGATAATCCAAGAAATTCAACGAAGAATGGGGTAAAAATTATTCACATCAAATTATACAAACCCCTACCTTGATTCCGATGCTTGCTAGTCCGTGTCGCGGGAAGAGGATTCGAAGACGACGTCAGGGTGCATCTGAGGTGGAAGCGTAGTCGAACTTCCTCACAGGCGATGTATTCTCCCTTGACATAGAGGAAGAAGAAATGATGAAGTTCTTTGTGGAGAGAACGCCGTTCTTCATGTTTTTCACGTTCCTCCCTGGATGAACAAACCTCCTCCTCTCCTTAGTTCTCCCAACGTTCCCCACAAATATTTGCCAAGGAAAATATAATAAAAAAAGGCCCTCCAATAATATAACATTGCCATGTATTTCAAATTAATTCAAAATGACAATTAAATTAATTAAGGCATTTATGTTGGCAACATTAATGGGAGGGATATGAAGAGGCTCCACATTTAAGTGGAAGTACATAGATTAAAAGAGGGTTTAAGGGAGTTAAAGGAGGATTTGAAGGGTTAGGGGCTCGTGTGGGCCCCACAATCAGTTATATCCTCCCAAGGAAAGTTATGTGGGGTGTGGGCCCCACCTCCAACTTCCCTTTGGAGGAAATAACCACCACATAAAATAATTTGTGTAACATAACAAATTATTTAAATTATTATGAAACACCAAAATATAACTTCTCCTCCCGTCCAAACGCAACTGCGGTAAAGGTCCCATTAGATGAATACCGATGCTGAAAGTTCATCGGTTCCCTTGGATTTCGATTCCGAGCACCGGTTCAGAAGTTAGAAAATCTCGCTCGTACGTTTACTAAACGTACCCGAACAAAACTTCAGAAATTGATTCCGGGCACACCGGGCATCAGAATCAGGTGCCGTCAGAAACTGCGGACTCGAAAAATTCCAAAGAATTTAAGAAAAAAATTTCCTTGAATTTTACGGGTCTTTAAATTACCCCCACCTCAGGGATTTACATCCCCTTAAATCTATAACACACACTAGGGAAACAAATGGGGGTACTGAGCACGCATCTGAGCCTCCCGCTCCCATGTTCTCTCCTGGAGGTTCCCATGCTGCCAGCGAATGAACACCAGAGGAATAAACCATCCACATAGGACCCTCTCTTTTTGATCCTCGATCTCCACTAGGACCTCCATGAATGTCGTCCCGTCATCGATGTATAGCTCCACGTGATTGATTATGTGGGTCGGGTCGTGCACATATCTCCTCAGCTAAGATACGTGGAAGATGTCGTGCACCCGATGCAACTAAGGTGGAAGGGACAGGCGGTAAGACACCTCGCCTACTCTGATAAGGACCTAGAAAGGTCCAATGAATCATGGAGACAACTTTCCACCTCATCCAAATCTCCGTAGACATCATCGAGGTGAGACTCGTAAGAAGACGTGGTCGCCATACTCGAACTCCAGTGGTCTCCATCTCCTATCAGCATATGACTTCTGCCTGCTCTGTGTAGTCTTCATCCACTCCTAGATGATCTGCACCTTCTCCATCGTATCCTGCACCATCTCTGGTCCTAAAAGTGCTAACTACCCTAGGGAAGTCCAGTATAGAGGTGATCAGCAAGGTCGGTCGTACAGTGCCTCATAAGGTGTCATCCCGATGGTGGAGTGGTAGCTGTTGTTGTACATAAACTCCACCAAGGGTAAGTGATCCTCCCAGCTGTGACAAAAGTTAAGGACACATGAACAGAGCATGTCCTCAAGAGTCTGGATGGTCTTCTCCGTCTGGCCATCTGTTTGAGGATGGAAGGTGGTGCTCAGACCTAGCTACGTCCCCAAAGCCTCCTACAACCACTTCCAAAGCCGGGAATTAAAGAAAGCATATCGTTCGGAGACGATAGTCGATGGAACACCATGAATCCATACGATCTCCTGAACATAGAGGCGTCCCAAGCTCTCCACTGAGCCCTGCTCTCTGATCAGTAGGAAGTGAGCCGACTTGGTGAGTCGGTTGACAGTCACCCAGATAGAGTCGTTTCCTATGGATGTATGTGGAAACCCCATCATGAAATCCATGGATATCTTGTCCCACTTCTACTCTGGGACCTCTAAGGGTTGTACCAAGCCTGCTGGTACCTGGTTCTCCTCCTTCACTTGCTGACAAGTGAGGAATCATGAAACAAACTCTGCTACCACCTTTTTCATAACCGGCCACTAGTGCTGTCGTCTGAGGTCCTGATACATCTTCGCCACTCCTATATGTACCGCTAGTGGGGAAGTGTTAAACTCCCTCAGAACATCCTCCTATAATGTAGCTGGTTCTATGGTATGTCCCCTGAAGAAGATGGCATGATCCCCTCCTTCAAAAAATCCATCAGGCGCCTGCCCTGTGGATATCTGAGCACATCGCGCCTCACAGTCAACGTCCCCATGTTGTGCCTCTCTGACTCACTGATGTAGTGGAAGAGTGACTGTAAGAGACCGTAGAAAGGCAACTCCATCACTATCCACGAAGGATATCTGCAACACGGCTAGCTGCTCCGTCACCTCTCCCAGCAGCTGAATGCCCAATCTCTTGCTGAGAGTATCTGCTACAACGTTCCCCTTCCCAGAAATATAGACCATTTAGAAGTCATAGTCCTTGAGGAACTTGATCCAATGTCATTTTCTTAGGTTCAGTTCCTTCTACGAGAATATGTACCTGAGACTCTGGTGGTTAGAGTAGACTATAAAATGCTCGCCGATCAGATAGTGCCGCCACATGTTCAAGCCGAAGACCACTTATTCTAACTCTAGGTCATGTTTAGCGTAGTTCCTCTTGTGATGTCTCAACTTCCATGAACCATACGTGATCACCACTCTCTTCTTCATCAGGACACACCCGAGTCCAGTCCCTGATGCGTCGCAGTAAACTACGTACTCAATTCCCTCCTCCGGTATCCTCAAGATGGGCACACTGGTCAATATCTGCCTTATCTCCTGAAAGCTCTAATGGAATCTATCTGACCACACGAAGGGTTTCCCCTTCTTTGTCAAAGCTGAAAGCGGTGCTGCTACTCTGGAGAAGTCTGGCACAAATCTCTGATAGTACCCAGCCAGACCTAGGAAACTCCGAACCTTCGTCACACTCCTGGGTGGCTCCCAAGCAAGCACTGCCTCGATCTTCGTTGGATCCACTGCTACTCCATCCTCTAAGATGATGTGTCCCAAGAAGTGAACCTCTTGAATCCATAACTGGAACTTTGAGAGCTTACCATAAAGTTGGTTCTCTCGGAGTGTGTCCAGTACTACCCACAAATGGCAGGCGTGCTTTTCCTCAGTAGTTGAGTAAATCAGTATGTCGTCGATGAAGACTACGAAAAATTGATCGAGTTAAGGCTGGAAGATCCTGTTCATTAAACTCATGAACACTGCTAGAGCATTGGTTACGCCGAAGGGCATAAACAAGAACTCGTAGTGGCCATACCGACACCTGAAGGTCATCTTCTGCACATCCTCATCTCGAAATCTGAGCTGGTGATAGCCTGACCTGAGGTCTATCTTCGAGAACCATCGTGCTCCCTTGAGCTGATCGAAGAGGTCATAAATCCTTGAGAGTGGGTACTTGTTCTTCACGGTCACCTGATTTAGGCGATGGTAGTTGACACACAGTTGCAAGCTTCCATACACCTTCTTGGCGAACAAAATCAGAGATGCCCAGGGTGAAACACTGGGTCAGATAAATACCTTCCCCTGCAAGTCCTCCAGCTGTACCCACAGATCACGAAGCTCAGTGGGAGCCATCATATATTTTGGAGTAGATATCGGTGCTATCCCAGGGTACACGTTGATTTATAAGTCTACCTCTCTATGAGAAGGTAGTCCTGGAACATCATCAGGGAAAACATCTGCGTACCGATCCACCACAACAGGAAAACTCGAACTCTGTACATCAACCGATCCGAGGATGATACTAGCCAACTGATGTGTGATCGGCTGCCCTCTCCTCTACGTAAGTCCATACTATGCTGCAAAGGCTCCCTTCTTGCTGGTGAAGGTGAACCTGATCCCATCCATGCAGACACACCACACCTTGTGCCTAATATAGTCGATCTAAGTATGAACTATAGATAACGAGTCCATACCCAAGACGACGTCGTAAGGCCTCAACGCCGCTACAAGAAGATCCCAGCCAAAGATATCACCTCCTAGAGTAGGCTAACACTGCTGGAACCAGTGCGTAATCATCGAGCTTGCTTCCCTAAGAGTCTCTAGCTGTAAGGATCGAGCCAACAGCTCTGTCAGAATCTCCAAGCTCCAAACAAGGGAAGTGGCAATAAAAGAATGACTCACACCTGTGTCTATAAGTACTACAACAAGGGTGGAGTAGACACAGATAATACCTCAAATAATCTCAGGTGCACCGTGGTTATTGGCCTCGACTTTCTGGATCTGAGCCCGCCTCTGTCCACCAGCTCCCTGAGGTTGGGGTGGACCTCCTAGTGGTAGTGGTGGTAGAGCCTTGAAACGTCATCCACCACCCGCTGCTCGGGCATCTCCTCTGCCTCGTCCGTCTACTCCGGGCGGACCACCATGGTCAAACCTATGCCTCTGAATAGGAGGTCCCTCTACTATATACTGCTCATCTGCATGGAGGGTCAGGCAGTCACGATCCACGTGGACCTGCCTGACGTATGCATAGCACAGCCTGCTCCTCGTAAGGATGGCTCTATTTCGTGTGCCCCACACAACCGAACCTGAATCCTGAGGTCACCCACCTGATGTTTAGGTCCTCTTGGACCTCTGTGTCAACTATCTACTGCCGAATGTAAAAGACTCCACTACGTGTCGTCCTGTAGGGGGTCTCGCTACTGGAGACTGCTCAGCGAGAAATCTCTCTACTAGAAGGGCTCGCTCCAGCACCGCCGCCTGTGTCGGGATGCTGAGGGGGATCATCAAAGCCCTGATCTCATGCCTTAGTCCCTGCTTGAAGTTCCAGGCCCTGAAAAACGGGTCCCATACCATATCCATGGAGTATCATGAGAGTTTAGTGAACCTCGCTGAGTACTGAGCTACTGTCATGATTCCCCACTACAGATGAAGTAACTCCTGAATTTGCACCGCACGAAGGGTGGATGGAACAAAATACGATCAGAAGAGACTCTCAAAGTCTATCCAAAGTAGTGATGCCTCATCATGAACCTGGAGTATCAGGCTCCACCATCTACCTACTACTGCGTGCTGGAGACTCGCGACAAGGATCACCATAAGGTCGGCTGGTGTCCTTACCAATCTGAAAACTCTAACGATAGGATCCATCCAATCCTCAGCTGCTTGTGGGTCTGTCTCTCCATAGAAACTGGGCGGCCTCTATCAATAGAACTCGTTCAATGCACTCAGGTAGCGTGCACTCTCTGCTACTAGGGCTGGTGGTATCGGTGGTCCAGTAGGTAGAGGTTCCGCTGGTACCTCCGCTGTGATGGGGCCCTGCACGGAGGCCTCATCGCTCGGTGGCTACCATCTCGTACGTAACTCGGAACCCTAGCTGGCTACCTTCGTAGAGCCATCCTGAAAAGAAACAGGTGCGCCACAGTCAAACAATATACCTGGTGAGCTGACACAAAGTAATCACAAATAAAATTTTTGAAACACACATGCAATCAATGTTTTCGTGCACTGAGTCGGAATTCAGAGGTCAGGGTCCGGGTGTATGGATACGTCGGCCGCCACACCAACACTGGACTCCCTGGAATGAAAACCACACTCAATACTCTTAACACTATTGATTCACAGGAAGGAATGATCAGAGTCCTGAGTTCTGTGGTAGAATCGACTCCTATGATACCAATTTGTCACGACCCATCCTCAGGGCCCATACTGTGACTACCCCGAGCCCGCATTCCATAGGCCAGGGGCTGGTGACTAGCACCAAAGGCGTAAATCCCGATAAAAGAGAAGGAATTTTCTTTTATAAAAGTAAAAAACAAAACAGAGTATGCAACAAAATTAAGCACTAAGTAATACTCAATACAAAAGTAAGTGTTGAAAGGAAAGGGGCCGGAAATAAAAGCCCAACAGTAAGTACAGTACAACTGAAAAAGCTAGTACAACTGCAGTAAAGTAAAACAACAACCACTGGGTCATCCTCTAGGAATCCCACCCGAAGGGTTGGTACAGATGGCCACCTCAACACCTCAAGTCCTACCGTCCACTCTGTGTACGTCTCGCCAAGTGGTCCACCTCCGGGTACCATCCATCTCTACAAGTCTCTACCTCGATCAGTGCTATCCGTCGTCTGCATCCAACACAACGTAGTGCGGGCATATCCCGTTCAAGGGTGAGTATAGGATACTAATTAAGGACCCCGAGACCCCTGAAGGTCTCCTAGAATCCATGAACGATATACCAAAAAAGAGAGTTACAAACATGAAGTATCAACCAACCCTACTTAGGTATATGCCCATACATATACCTAAGTTATCAATCTCAGTTCGGCTCCAACTCTCGAGCCCAAGCACAACCCAGTCCACATAGGAAAGAAGTCAATCACATTGATGATAGTGATTGAAAGTCAAGGCTCAGCTCACACAGATATACATCTTTTGTATAGCGATAGATATGATCAGATGTAGTCACTGATTTTTCTAAGCTGTCGGACCCACATAGGATACAAGACCAGCTAAGCTGTCGGACCCACAAAGGATACATGACCAGCTACTCTGCCGGACCCACACATGATACAAGTACAGAGGTCAAACTGCAGGACCCACACATGATACAAGAATAGTAGTCATTGCCATCAAACCCATGGAGGATTCCAGTATGATAGTCATCGCTGTCGAACCCATGGAGGATTCTAGTACAGTAATCAACGTAGTCACAACCAGTTCTAGTGTTCCCGCACACAGCACGCTCGATTCCGGGAGGGTGCGCTCCTCGAGCCAAGGGTTCGATACATCAACTATCCTGAATTCCAAATTTTATGTATCCCAAAGTTCCGTCTTGTCAAAAGAAACCCAACGCAATAGACGATACGTCAATCGGACGCCCAGTCTGAGAGTTGTTGGATTTTCCGTTCGAGGGGCCCGGTTGGAAATATTCTCATTCCAAACCCAAAAGTTTCCCAAATTTTTTTAAAACTCACATAGAGTATTTCAAAAGGACTGCCTCATCTTAAGGGTACCAGTGCCGCAGACGGTGCGTCGATCGGACACACGGTCAAGAAGTTATACACATTTAAGCGAAACGGGCCCGACCCGTCAAGCCCGGTGGGCTGGCGGGTCGGCCCGTCCTAGCTCGGTGGGTCTGACCCGACTAAGGGGTCAGCCCGACCCGGCTGGCGCACCCCGGCCCGCGGTGGGCCGCGGCTTGGCCAGCCGGCCGAGCGGATCGGGGGGCGCGACCAGCTGGCCGAGCGGCGCCTCCCTTCCTGTCCGGGTGGCCGAAGCCAGCCGGTCTTCTCCACTATGAGCAGCCCGCATGGGCGGGCCGCTATCCATCCACTCACGGCACTTGCGGGTGCCGCGGCTCCCTTCAGCCCGACCAATCACCTACCACCCGATTCGCCACCGAAGCGGCACACAGAGCGTAGGCCACAGTTCTTCGCAGCACGGTGCCAAAGGGGAGCCACAGTTCTCCAGCCCGGCCGGCTTAGCCTGCAAGTTCTTCTTCATCCGAGCGGCCCGATTGCGGGCTGCGGTCTTCTAACGGGCCGGTGCATGGCCGCCGTTACCGCCGCCACCTCGGTTGTCGCCGCCACCACTTCCAACACCGTATCCATCGCGAAATAAAAACAAGGATCTACGGAGGGTCGTCGGGCTGTGTTCGTTCATCCCGCGCCCTCCGTGTTAGGCGGTAAAAAATGGCCGAAGATAATCCTATAAATTCAACGAAAAACGAGGTACACATTATTCACTTAAAATTATACAAACTCTTACCTTGATTCCGATGCTCGCTAGTCTATGTCGCGGGAAGAGGATTCAAAGACGACGTCGGGGTGTGTCTGAGGAGGAAGTGTAGTTGACATTCCTCGCAAGCAATGTCTTCTCCCTTGACGCGAAGGAAGAAGAAAGGATGAAGTTCTTCGTGGAGAGAATTCCGTTCTTCGTGTTCTTCACGTTCATCGCTATATGAACAAACCTCCTCCTCTCCTTAGTTATCCCAAAGTTCCCCACAAATATTTTCCAAGGCCAATATAATAAAAAAAGGACCTCCAATAATATAACATTTCCATGTATTTCAAATTAATTCAAAATTACAACTGAATTAATTAAGGCATTTGTGTTAGCAACATTAATGGGAGGGAGATGGAGAGGCTCCACGTTTAAGTGGAAGTCCATAGGTTAAAAGAGGGTTTAAGGGAGTTAAAGGAGGAGTTGAAGGGTTATAGGCTTATGTGGGCCCCACCCTTAGTTATATCCTCCCAAGGGAATCTATGTGGGGTGTGGGCCCCACCTGCAACTTCCCTTTGGAGGAAATAACCACCACATAAAATAATTTGTGTAACACAACAAATTATTTAAATTATTATGAAACCCCAAAATATAACTTCTCCTCATGTCCAAACGCAACCGCAGTAAAGGCCCCCTTAGACGAATACCAATGCTGCGAGTTCATCGGTGCCCTCAGATTTCGATTCCGAGCACTGGTTCAGAAGTTAGAAAATCCCGCTCATACGTTTACTGAACGTACCCAAACAAAACTTCAGAAATTGATTCCGAGCACACCGGGCCTTGGAATCGGGCGCCGTCAGAAACTGCGGACTCGTAAAATTCCAAAGCATTTAAGAAAAAACTTTCCTTGAAATTTATGAGTCTTTACAATAATTCACTTTCTTTAATTCCTAAAAATATTTCCAGTTTAGAGTTTTATAGAATTAGGTTATTACTTTTACATAAAAAACCCATATATTACAAATATGACACTCATAATATGTATCTATTTTTTAAAAAATATAAAACTTTTAAAAATAAACATATTTTATTTTCATGAAAAATATTCATTAATTTCATCTTGACCTTTTATTGGTTTATAATCATCCTTAAACCCTGTGAAAAACATTTAAAAATGTGGAATGAACACACAAATCTAAATATGGGACATAAAATAAAGAAATACATTAGTCCATTAAAAACCATAAAAACACATAAATTATTTACCTTCATCACAATTTTCTTTGATCATATGAAATAAATCACATCCTCATGAAAAAACTTTTTTTACTAAAATAAAACCTTTAAAACTCATAGAAAGAAAATAAAAAAACTTTTTTGGAATCTTAAAGAATATGAATATTAAATAATTATATTCATGATTTATGTTTAAATTATATTATAAATAACTATATAACCATTAAATTCATAGAAGAAACCTCCCCAGTTTACTCCCTCCTTCAATTCTTTGAAGGCATGAAACAATACCTAATACATTGGAGAGCTATATCGGGCTCACCCATTGTATAAACTGTATTAGGATCTCCCATTACATAAGTTTTATCGAGCTCACCCTTCATAATCTATAATGATCAAGTACCATCATGAATAAAAAAATTTATTCTTTCACATTTTCATCATAAATCACTTCAAAAATATTTTGAACCCACAATAAAAACACTTTCCATTTTCACATAAAAATGGGGAGAAATACCCTCTTTCACTTGAAAACTCATTCAAATGAAAAATTAAAAAATAGTGTGGAAATTATTTCATTTGAAAATGACATTGTAAATTGTAAATTAATATTCATATAAATGAAAATTCATGATGGTTTGAAATTCTGGTAATGTTGTATATATTAAAGAAAACATTCCTTTCACACTTTGGTAAAGAAAGTCAAAACATTCCATACAAAATATGTAAAAAGATTCCATTTGAATTTTTTTGTAAGAAATTAAAAAGAGACATGAAGTGTCCTTTATTGTTTATTTATGTCCTTATAAATAATTATATAAAATAATTTTAAAAATATATACATGTTATAAAAATATATATAAAACAAATCATTAAAACATTTAAAATGAGGTTTATTTAAAGTATCCCTTACCTTATGTCCAGATAATCACACACATTCTTTATCTTCATAAATAATAAAAATTATGTTAATTTTTTACATTATTAATAACTATTTTAAAGTTTATTATCTCTTTTATTTTATTTAATACCATGTTATATACAATTACTTAATCAGTTAATTTTACGTCTGATGTTTTGATGATATCTGGCTCATATATCTAAAATGACTTTGGTATGTTGGATGTGGTTAAAGTGGTCATTATTAAATAACATAAATAATAATAATAATGAAATAATTATCATTTCTATACATTAATTATACATTTCAAACCATCTATTAATGATCATTATGAAAAATTAATTTTGTTACAATCATGGAGATGGTAGGTCGCACTTACGCATGAGTAATGATTTCATTTCTAAAATAGCATTAGGTGAAGAAGGTAAATATAATTTTATATTTAAAAAAATATTATTTTATCATAAATATAATATTATTTATTTAAATATACTTATATATAGTATCCATGTCATGTGGTAATGAAAAATGAACCACATATCTTCATAGAGGTGGTAATCCAGACGTATGCACGAATGACATTATCATTTGTAGTGTATGGAAAGGTAAAAAAGAATATGGAATATAATATGTATATAATTAAAAATATTTAATTAATATAATATATATATACTAAATCCATCATTATAATCATTCACGAGAGTTAGTGATGGAAAACAGATTTCATCAGTTTGTGATGCTGTAGTCCGCCGTACATACAAACGATGGTTTCATTTCCCATTTGATGGAAGATGAGATGAATATAGGATATTAAATTAAAATAATAACATCTAAGTATATTAAATATACTTGTTTTATTATTTTATCACGTTTGAAAAATATTTCAAGGTGGTAGAAGAAGAAATAAAATGAAAAAGCTTAGTTAAGAATTATACCTCTTCCATAGAAAACCTCTTTATATTTGTACCTAAAACCTTACTTGGATGGTTTTATGATCAATTAAGGGACTATTGATATTTTTTAGGGATTTTAGGAAGGTATTTGGGTAGGTATTTTCCAAAAACAAAGTTTCTTTAAGTTTGAAGTGGAGAGGATAGGGGGTGTCCTTTTATAAGTGGGGGAGACGACACACTTAGAATTTTTAAAAATAATAAAATATATTAATGCCTTACTCAAACCAAATGGATCCAAAATTAATGATTTATTAATATTATATGATATTGGGTCAAAATATGACTAGAAAATATAATTTAGACAAGTTTTTAGGTCATTTTTACCCTTATATCTTTAGTTTAACCCCAAGAAAACCTATTTTAACCTTAAATTTTGTGACATATTTTTACTATTTTTACTATTCATTATGAGAAAAAATTAATTTGAACCTAATTATTTTGATTCAAAATATGGAATACATTTTATCATAATCAATTCAAAAAATTTACATAATTTTATTTAAATATAAATCTCAAAAAATGCGATGAAAAATATTTTTTTCATAAAAATGTCCTTTTAAGTATAAAATATTTTTATACCAAATTATAGTATAAAATCATTAAAAAGAAAATAATCTGATTATAATAATATAATTTCACTAATTTTTCATTTTAATAATTTTTTTAAAAAATGTAAATTTGTTAATTCTTGAAACAATAATACAATTTTCATTAAAAATCATCACATTGACAATTCATTGAAAAATCAAACTTTTTTGAAAATTATCCAAATTTTATTCTAAAGTAATTTTAATATGATTAATTAAAATATTAATTAAATTTTTAAAATTAAAATTATATAATTTGAAAATCAAGAATTTAAATAAATCTATATAATGTATGAAAATCAAATTTGGTGAGTAATAAATATTTTTCTTATTGACTAAAAAATTACATAATATTATTATAATGAATATAACTTTATAAAATCCAATTAATGAATATTAATAGGATATGAAAATTATTTCTATTTACTTTAACAGGGTTGTTACATTCCTACCCATTTGCGCACCTTTATTTCATAGCCCAAGGGGATATGCTGCAAGGGGTGTCTAGGAGGGCCACCATGCTATTTCCAGAAAGGCTACACAGTGAAGTAGTCTATCAAGTTTTTTAATATTTTTTATTACTCATTTTACCCTCTTGAAATAAAACCATTTGGGGGGAAGTTGATCCATTCTTATTTCCTTCATGCATCTCATCCAGAAAGGAGGCTGAGGCGATTCCCTTTCTTACCCCTTTGGATTCTTGGTCCTCTCCTCATTATATAATTACTCATAACTTATTTAACCGATAATTATGAGTTAAATATTAAGGGATGCACTTTATTACATTACCATAATCATTTTTGTTTTGAGTTTTAGAGAATTTTGAAAACCATTACATTATATAGGAAACACTGACATACAATTTCCATTTTTTTCCACAAAATATAAGATTCTTAAGTTTACAGTTTTATTTCATTCATGGAACACTTTATTTTTTCAAAGATAATTTCATTTATTCATAGCTAGAATTCATAATAGTTACAAATCATCATAGTAAATATTTTTTTTTTAAAAATATGGGATTATAAAACAAATCTAGTAAGGAAAATAATATAAAGGAAACTCATTAGTCCATTTTTAATCTTGAAGAATAAACATAATAAAATTTTACTTTTCATTATAAATTTTTTTTCTCAAATATCCATTTAATTTTCCATGAAAATAACTTAATTTATCAATAAATTTCATAAAACATTTCATATGAAATCATAAAGTAAAAATTATAATCATGGGGGTTTATTGGAAAACATGTGAACTCATAAATACCTTCTCCTAAAAAAAATCATGTCACATTTAAAAAGGTTATAAATTTCCTTTAAAACATAGACTCATTTTATTACCTTTTTAAATCCAAGGGTTTCCTTTAAAAATAATTGTAATGAAGAGTTATATCCAGACCACCCTTCATCATAGCTATATCAGGATCAATCATTATTCATATAAAATTCCCAAGAACCATAACATGAATAAAACATACCTATATTTCCCTTAAACTATAAAACTCAATTGAATTTTCATTCATCCCCATATAAAAAAACATTTTCAGCCATCTCATAAAGATAATAAAAAGTTTCTATTTCCTAAGAAAAAACTTTTAAATCCTAAAATTTATAGAATATTGAGAGAAATAATTTATTTTAAAATAAATATAGAAAATTTTAAATCAATATCGATAATAATAATGGTTATTATAATGGGAAAATCCATTCAATTTATAATCATTAAAATAATTATTATTTTCAAAATTTGGTAAAGAAAATTAAAAATTAATCGTATAGAAAATATTGTGAAGATTATTTTTTAATGAATTGTAAAGAATATAAAAAATAGTAAAAAATGAAATTTATCAACCTTTGATTCATAAATAATAATATTCTTGAAAACATTAAAAATAAACTTCGCATGGGAGAAAAATGTTGGAAATAAAACCTTTAAACCGGATTTTTAAGAGAAAGTCCCTTATATTGAGTCCCGACTCATTTCATACATACATTATTCCTTGTAAATAAAATTTTATTAATTTTATAAATTACTAAGAACCTTTAAAAGGTTTATTACCTAATAATAATCCCTTTCATTTTTTATTACCTTATTTTATATAGTTACTAAATCAGTTATGTTCATGTCAGACGTTTTGAGGAAATTCTGTTTATAATCCCAAAAAACTTTGGTAGGTTGACAAAGGTCAAAGAGGTCATTGCCAAATCATATACAGAATATTAAAAATAATATAATTATAATTTTTATATATTAAAAACACTTTTATATCCATCTATTAAACTTGTTCATGAAAAATTAATTACATTGTTCATAGAGATGGTAATCTATATGAAATCTTGAAAGAAGTTTTAATATTTATACTTAGTGGAAAATAAAGAAATTATATAATATTTTACATTTACATAATCATAATTTTTTTATATTTCATATTTTTTCATTATTTCCATCATTATGAACATCTATGTGAGTCAATAATGAAAAAATAATCGCATTGCTTTGTCGAGGTGGTAGTCCACATGTACGCACGAGGGCTACTTTTATTTCCCATTTAATGGAAAAGAGGAAGAAAATGGTTATACCAAAATAATAATAACATATAAAAATATTTAAGATACGGGATTAATTATGTTAGTATGTATACAATTTATTATGATTAAGTATATGAATAAATAAACTTTGAAAGAGTTGGGTAAGACAATTACTTCTTATTTGAGAGACCTTCTTTGGCTTAAACCATAAGCTTTATTAGGATGGTATTAGGGGAAGAAAAAAAGATCTTGGATGAATTTATTGAAGATATAAAATTATTAGTGTATGTATTGACAAATGTAACATTATTAAACATTTTGAATAAAGGAGAAGAGTAGGTTTCCTTTTATAAGTGAGGGAAAGGATGCATTTGGAATTACATAAAAGATTTAAATATAATATCTATCAATATCATGTTAAGTAGAACCAAATATATATAATTTCAAATATACGATAGGTAAATATAAAAATAAATTCATAAAATAATTTTTTTATAGTTTTTGGTGACATTTTAAACATTATATTTTGGTTAAATCCCTTCGTTAACTCTTTTTAACCTTAACAATAGTAACACATTGTTTTTGATTTTAAGTGTAATAAATTTACATATAAGGTAAAAAGTGGATCTAAGATGATCCATGGATGAATTTTTCATTCCAACTATCTTATGGAAATATTTTTTTATGATTTTTAATCATTTAATAAAATATTATTTAATATAAAATATCATTAAATTCATTTTTTAGACTATTCATTTAATTTGATTTTAAAATCATCAAGATTAAAATTTATTTTGATTATAAAATTATTGAAATTAAATTATAAATTATTATTAATCCTTAAATTCTTGGAACATAATAATTCATCCAAACCATATTTCTTTTAATGTTTTTAAAATCATTTACTTTGATTTTTCTACTCATTGCACAAACACTTTGTTAGCATTGTGTAAGAATTTATGGTAATTATATCATCACAAAAAAGTAAAATTAAGTTAACATCATAAAAAAATTTATTTTTGATCAAAATTACCTTTTATATTTATTTATGACTATCTTTTATCCCAAGGATGAAATATAAGATAAATTAAAATCAATAGAGTAACCTTTTGTATTGATCCTTTTCTTAAAAAAATATATATGTTATGATAAAAATAAAGTGGAAATAAATTTCTATAAATTCATATATATGATGTATTTTGTTGAAATAAACTCATTAAATATGATAAAGGGATGTTTTAGAGATATTTTAAAGACTTACCCAATATTTTTAACCCACTTTACCTATTTTATCCTTTATGGTGATGATAATATTTTTCTATGGTTTCTATTTATTAGGACTAAAAATGAAATATACCTATTAAAAAAATTTAAATATTATGATTACAAATAAAATATCCACTTTTTTTCAATATTAAATTTCTAGAATTTTTATAAATCAATTTTAATATTAATGCGTAAAACGTAATGAAAAATAGTTTTTAGAGAAATGTGTTTTAATCCAAAAAAATGATCTTATACCAAAATAAACTATAATTCTGATTCATTTGGAATTATTTTGATTGTGTTAAATAAAATGGATATTATGTTAATTAAAAATCAAATCCAAAATATACTGACACTTTAAATTACTTGATTTAAAGAAAAATGGACATTTTTAAAAAAAATCAGCATTTTCCCCTATTTAAACAAAAATCAATATTTTCAGAAAAATACCAAAAAATCATATTAATAATATTATGACATGATGATTTAAAATAGTCTGTAATTTTTTTATAAACAATTTTAATAGTGGCATAAAATGATTATAATATCCACACACAAAATGCAATAAAAACCAATTTTGAATAAACTTTATTTTGAAACATAAAATAAAATTATTCTCATTCCTTTCCTATTAATCATAAATAAATTAATGTTAGTTATTTCAATTGAATATATAATATACTTATTTAATTAGAATAATTTATCAATAGTTATCAATTTAGTCTATTAATTTTTTAAGAGAATGGGTGCTTTCCCATTTTAATCTATTAAAATAAAAATACATTGCACACATAAAAAGTTTATGAAAAATATATATTTTACCATTAAAATATATTATATTCCTTTCCAAAAAATTATTAATCATTTTATTATTGATTATTAATTTTATTTGGGAAAACTTTTATACATATATTTCATAACATAGTCATTACCATTAATTTCTTCCTAACTAATGGCTAAGTCATAATAGTCATATTTAAATAATTTCATATTATAGTTCATTTAAGTTTGGTGTTTCATATACCACACACTATCAAATATATTACTTAAAGAAACTAAATTTAAAAATAATGGGGTGTTACATTTTATCCCTTAAATAAATTGTGTCCTCACAAATTTACCTCATCCCCGATAAAAGGTTTTAAAACATTTAAAAAAAAATAAAATTCTAGGGAGTGTAAGATAAAACACATTATCATGAAAAGAAAACACTTTTTAATATGTAAAAATATATTTTTTCAAAAACCTAAATCATAAAAATGGCTAATAAAAAATAATTTTGAAAAGTGAAAAAGGGAACTGAAAAAGAAGAAAATGGGATTATTAGTGGGAATTGAAAAAATATATATATAGGAGAAAGATAGCATCTAAGTAATAATAGAGTGATAGAGAACATGATCCAGATATATTTAATGAACAAAAAACCATAAATCAATAAGGTATAAAGATGATCATCAATTCATTATAAATAAAGTTAAATGGAAAACATTGTTATTTCAAGATCCTTTTCCTAGAGTTGATAGACTCCTTTAAAATCAAGATAGATAACATAAGAAAATATATTTTATTTATTTCCATTTATTAAATCAATTTAATCCTCTGGTTATTATTTGATCAATTTATACTTATATCTCATATCTTAATCTAGGAAACTAATATTAAAGATGGTTTTTTCATTCCCAAATCACGAAAATTAACTTTTAATGGATCATAAAATATATAAAAAGATAAAAATTTATTCCTCTTGTTTATATCCATTAACCAAAATCAAAAATGGTTTTCACAAGATAACATGATATTCAATATGAATAAATCTAAAATATATCAATAATAACACACATATTTACTATTAAAACATTCCATAAATAACTAAACTTAAAACTCTTCAAAATATTATAGACCAAAATTAAAACCCAATGATTAGAATGAATTGATCACATATTCTTCCAAGATAATCATAAAATTTATATTCATATAAAATCAATCATTCCTAAAGCATCATACCAAAAATTTATTTTCCATAACCATATTATCTTTGTATATTAATCATTTCTATAATTATCCTAAATCACTCTAAATGCATAATAAAATCATATATGATTCAAAAATATAATTCAACCTTTATTACTCAAATAAAATCTCATATTAGCTAGATATATTTCCATTTAACTTAATCATTTAATGTTAAAAAATATAGATAAATTATTTAAAAATAACTTTAATATCTTAGTCACTAAATTACATTTCAACCCCATGGTTATATATACAATAAAATATATGTTCTGAAAATGTAATAACCCTTTTATCCCAATTAACTGTAATTACCTCATCATCATATATCACATTAACCCTAAATGTTATCAATACCTTTAAACTAATTTATATAATATAAAATAATTATTACTCAAATAAAATTTTCACATGTTAAACTTAAAGGTTACATATAATTAAAACATCTTTTAAAACTCAATAAATATCTCTAAAAGTACCCCCATCATAGAAAACCTCAAAGGGGTATCAATTTATTTAAACATATGATCATCCTTAGACTCATTATCCCATGATAAAATTTAAAAATTTTAAACTATTATCATCTTAATCATTCTAACAACTAAATTTATCTAACTATTTTTTATGATACCAACTATAATGACCCACACATTATTCAACCCACAATTACAATTTATATATCAATGGATGCACTTTCTTACATTCCAATGATTTTTTTTGGTTTATTGATTTTATAGAATTAAAAAAATCATTACATTACATTGGAAATACAGACATATAATGTCCATTTTATCAACAAAAATAGTATTCCTAATTTTGTAGATCCTTTTCATTCATGACACAATTACTTTTTTTAAGTCCAATTTCATTAATTTAATGCTAGATTTCATAATAGTTCCTTCTCATCCTTAGGCCTTGGGAATTTTTTTTAAAAACCTGGGATGATAAAAAAAAGATCATTAAGGTATATAAAATAAAATAAACCCATTAGTACATTTATAATCTTGAAATATAAACATAAGAAAATTTTACCTTTAATTATAAGCTTTGGGCACAAATATCAGTTTACTTTTTCATGAAAATAACTTAATTTATCAATATATTTCCTAAAAAAATTAATATGAAATCATAAATAAAAATTAATAATTATGAGGTTTCCTAGGGAAACATTAAAGATCAGGAATAACTTTCATTAAAAAACAATACTTTGACCATTAAAAAGGTCACAAGTTTCCTTTAAAACATAAAATAATTTGATTAAAATTTAAAATTAAAGTATTTATTTTAAGAATAATTATAACAATATCATGTATGTACATTGGAAAATTATCCTCACATTCACCCTTACATTCACCTATAAATTAACCCTTAAAATGGAATCACCTAAATGGATAATTCTCACATCCCTTAGGAATAATCTATCACCAGTAAACTCTGTCACTTCACCCAATGCATTAGAGAGATATATTAGACTCACCTATCATCAGTGATATATCAAGCTCACCCATCACACATAAAGAATTTAAAAGAACCATATCATGAATAAAAACATATAGATTTTAATTAAACCATAAAAACATTTTGAATTGGTATTCAAATCCCACAAGAAAAAACATTTTCATTTGTCCCAAAAGACATGAAAATGTCTTTATTTCCTTAGATTTTTTTAAAACAAAAAAATTAGAGAATATTAAGATAAAGATTTTATTTGAAAAATAACTATATACAATTTTAAAGAAATATTCATAATGAATAAATTTTATTACAATGGTAAAATAACTTCATTCAATAATCATTAAAATAACTATTATTTTCAAACTTTGGTAAATAAAATTACAAATGACTCGTATAGAAAATGTTAAAAAGACTATTTTTTAATCATTTGTAAAGAAATTAAAAAATAGTAAAAAATGTATTTTATCAACCTTTGACTAAAAAATAATAAAATTATTGAAAACATTTAAAATAAAATTGACATTAATGAAAAAGAGTTGGAAATAAAACATTAATATAATATTTTTAAAATAAATCCCCTTATATTGAGTCCCGATTCGTTTCATACATACACTATTCCCTAAATAATAAAATTTTATTAATAATATACTTCATTAAGAAACATTTTTAAATTTATTCCATTATCATAATACATTTTATTTAATTTATTTACATGTCTAATATAGTTACTAAATTGATTATGTTCATGTTGGACATTTTGAGGACGTTCAATTCATAATCTAAAAGAAACTTTGATAAGTTAACCAAGGTCAATGGGGTCAATGTTACATCATCTCTAGAATATTAAAATTTTTATAATTATATTTTTTATAAATTAAATACACTTTTATAACCATCCATGATAGATGTTCCTAAAAAATGAAATATATAATTTCATGGAGACGATATTCTGTATAAATGTATGAACAATGTTTTCATTTTTATATTATGTGAAAAAGAAATAAATTAGATGATATTTTAAATTTAGGTAATCATAAATTATATATATGTATATATATCATATTTATCCACAATTTTCTTCTTTATGACCATCCATGTGAGGTGGTAACAAAAAATGAATCACACCGTTTCATGGAGGTGGTAGTCTACATGTATGCACTAATGATACATTATTTTTCCATTTGATAGAAATAAGGTGGTAAATTATTATACCATAATCATAATAACATATAAATATATTTATGATACTGTATTAATCATTTTAGGATGAATAAAATGGATTTAGAGTAATCAGAAGAAGAAATAAACATTGAATGAGTTGGGTATGATGATTACCACTTCTTTGAGAGAACTCCATTGGGTTACAAGATAAGACTTATTAAAATGGTCTTAGGGGATGAAAATAAGATCTATGATAAACTTAACAAAGTTAGGAAGGTATTAGTGTATATATTTTCTAATATAGATTTCTCAAACATTATGAATAAAGGAGAAGAGGAGGTTTACTTATGTTAGTGAGGGAAATGACACAGTTGGAATTACTTAGAAATATTTAAATACAATATATATAATAATAATTTGGACATAATTTAAAATATAGGATAATTAAATATCAAAATACCATAAACCAATAAAATTTTGATAGGTTTTGGTGTTATTTTAAACCTTATCTTTTGGTCAACCTTAACCTCACTAACACATTCTTTTAGCCTTTAAGGGTCATAAATTTAATTCTAAGGTGACAAGTGGATCTAAAATAGTCCATGTATGAACTTTTAGACAATTTTAAATTAAATATTTAATATTTTAATATGTTTTTAGAAAATTTTAAATAATTTAATACAATATTATTTATTATAAAATATCATTAAAGTTATTTTGGGACTATTTATTTAATTTGAAACTAAAGTCATCAAGGTAAAAATGGATTTTGAATATAAAATATTTTACCATAAATTATAAATTATTATTAATTATAAAATTATTGTAACACCATAATTCATACAAATAATATTTATTTTAATGTTTTTAAAGCTATTTACTTTGAATTTTCTACTGCTTGCATAAACACTATGTCAGTGTTGCGTAAACATTTAAGCTAATTACACCATCACTAAAAACATAAAATAAATTACCATAATAAAAATAATTTAATTATGTTCAAAATAACCTTTTATATTAATTAATAACTTATTTTTTATCCCTATTACAACATATATGATATATTAAAATCAAGAGAGTGACATTTTTTATCAATCTTTTCCTTAAAATTATATAAATGTTATAATTAAAGGAAAGTGGAAAGAAATTGGAATATTTTCATATCTAGGATGTATTTGGTATAAAGAAACTCACAAAATATGATAAATAAATGCTTTATAGAGATTTTAAATCCTTATCCCATAGTTTTAACCATATTTAACTATTTTATAATATACTGTGGTGATAAACTTTTTCTTTAGTTACTATTCATTATAACTAAAAATTAAATTTAAATATTTAAAAAATTTAAAAATCCTGACTAAAAATATGAAATAAATTTTTCATGATTAAATTTTTATTAAGTTTCATAAATTAATTTTAATATAAATGTGTAAAATGCAATGAAAACAGTTTTTAGAAAAATGCATTTTTAAGCCCAATATTAAATTTATTCCAAAAACAAGTACAATGTTAATTATTATGGAATTATTTATATTATTCTAAATAAAATAGATCTTATGTTACATTAAAACTAAATAAAAAATATAATATAATTTTAAATTAGTATATTTAAATAAAAAATGATTGTTTTTTAAAAATCAACATTTTCACTATTCACACAAAAATCAATATTTTCAGAAAAATACCAAAACTTCAACATAGAATTATAATAAAATTATGTTTTTTAAAAAATTATTTCCATTTTTTAAAATAAAATTTCTAAAAGTGTAAGAAATTAATTATAATATCCATGCAAAAATTACAATAAAACTATTTTTAAAGAAAATATATTTTGAAGCATAAAATGGATTTACTCTCATTAATTTCCAAATAATCATAATTAAATGAATGTTAATTCATTAAAATGGATATATAATCCACTTATTTCATTATAATCATTTATTGGTAGTAATTAATTTAATCTATTAAAATAAAAATTCATTACTCACATATAAATAACTTTATGAAAATATCTCTTTTATATTTAAATGATTTTATCTTCATTTCCAAAAAAGAAATAATAAATATATGATTGATTATTAATTTTATTATAGAAAAAAATTATACATATATTTCATAATACATTTATTTCTATCTATTCTAACCAAACCCATAGCCATGTCATAATGGTCATATTAAAATAATATTTTATTACAGTTCTTTTAAGCTCGATGTTGTGTATACTATGAAATATTGAATATATTACTTAAATAAAATAAATTTAATAATATTGGGGTGTTAAAAATTCAATATGATTTACCATATGGTAAAACTTATTCATTCTCTATTTCTTAATTTCCTCTTGTTTTCACTTCCTCTATTTCCACAATTTCTTCTTAGATGAACCCAATGGTGATGGTTGGCCATAATGAATTGTGACCTTTAATTTTTTGGTGTGTTTTTGATTTTTTGGGTCTTGTTACTTCTATAATCAAGGGTTTATTCACATATATACATGGTTGAGGTTGGTGTTTCCATTATTCTATTTTCCATAACACAACATGAGATTCTTGTAATTTTTTAAAGTTATTTTAATTGAATTTTCCATATTGGTGAATCTATAAATTTATTTTAAAAACTTTGATGGGATAAAGTTTTGATTAAAAATATTTATCGGTTTTTAATTCTTATGTTTTCCTATTAAAAATATATATGTACGCTCTGTGTTTTCCAAAATTCCTAACAGGATTTTTAAATGATTTTGAAATATTTAATGATGATTTGTGTTCAATTTGGTATGTAAGTTAGTTATTGAAGTTGAATTTTGGTTTTTTGGGATATTTATTTTTTGAGTCTTTAGTGGTGTTACTTGTAGGTTCTTATGTTTTGATAATTAAAATTAATTATATCTATTTTTTCCCTTAGTATCCACTTAAACATCTATATGTATATATATATATATATGTGTGTGTGTGTGTATGTATGTAGACACACACACACATGTGAATGTATGTAGACACACACACACATGTGAATGTGTATGACTATATATATATAGAAATTTCACAGGATGACTTAATTAAATCTTGGGAAATAAATTTATTTCTTAGTTTCCAAAATTATTTCTAAAAGATACTTTAAATGTGTGTTTCCTAAAATCATGAAGTAGAGGTCTATTTGGTACTTTAAAAAAGTGATTTGATTCTCACTTTTTACTTTCAAATGGTATTAAAAAAGGAATCTTTTTATTAGAAAATTATTATTGGTTTTAAATGTTAAGGCCCAATTAATACTTTGAAGTGGTTTTTCATATTAAGTGTACACCCTCTATGGAGGCCACTCTATTCAAATTATGATATAATGTTATTGTTTTTTTAAAGGGGTTTTTTGTATGGATTTTTGTAAATATGTGGGTTGATTGCATATGATTGTATTATGTTGATTCTTGATTGATATTTTGTGTGTGAAAAGGATACCTCACCTCACATTACTATCATTATGGGGATCCCAGGCTTCTTTGTGATGGATTTAGTGGTGGTTACAATCTAGTCCCAATGAGATAGACTAGATACCCCTTGGGCATGGGATAAGACCAAGGGGAGCATGCCACTAATGAGGCTTGTTGAGACCAACTAGTTTGTTGTATACTTAGAAATACCCTGATAGGATGACTGGTGGTTCCACACTAAGTGCATCTAGGGTTACCTCACATGATGTTTAGGAATTTACCTTGATTACATATCTTTTACTATTTTTAGTATACTATACTTATTTTTTGTGATTTTATGGAATGTTTTATTATTATTATAGTATTTGACATGTTAAACATTTTATTACTACTTTATTAGTTTGAATCATTTATCTAGTTGATGTTTTATTTTGGTTTTTTCCAAGTTCCGTCTTATATGTTTATCATGGTAATTTAATGGAGGATTTTCAAAGGATATATTATAAATTAAAAATCAAGGTTTAAATGTTCCTTTAAAAATATTTTGAGTTTTAAAGATTGGTTTTAGGTAAAGTTTATAGTTTTTTTCTTTCAAATATAAAACCAAGGTTTTACTTAATTTATCAAACCAGCATGAGTGAGTTTTTTTAGTTTGGAAATGCATGCAATCTATAGTGCTTACCAACTAAAAAATTTTATGCTCACACCCCATTTGTTCCACTCAAAATGTGTAGACCTAATTCTATTTTACAGGTTCAGGGATGATTTTGGGATCACTCATGGAGTGAGTTGGGTTAGGTTGGATGGTGACCCTCTGGTCAGGTTGAGATCTTGTCTAGTATTTTGGTTGTTTTCTATATATTAGATGTATAGAACATGTAGACCCCACTTTTTTTTAATGTTCTATTTGTACCACTACTTTTGTATACTTTTTTTTGTTTTTTATGATTTTTTATTCTCACAATGACTCATTTTTTACTTTATTCTATATCATCTTATTTGATGTTACACATGGATCTATGATTCATGGAGTGGTCATGCTATAATTCTGAGTAGAATATCCATGTTTTATTATTTATTGGGAAAATTATTTACCAAGATATCTTATTGGATTCCCTAGAACTCGTTTCTAATATAGGTTGATCGATAATGTGCCTTCGATTTGTCATGGGTAGGTTTCATTTCCGATTTAGGGGTGAGCTAGAGTCTGTTTATGAAAAAATGGTATTAGAACCAGATATTTTTCAAATTAATTGGATCTTAGGGAACCCTTTTTTTATTTCAGTGTGTTTGGTTGATTAAAGATTGGAGTGTTGAGACACTAGAGGTAGGTGCGGTAGATTCTATCTTACTCATCCCCATTCAGATCCTTGAGTTACCATGGGAATTTGGGTTTTGGGTTTTGGATTTTGATTTTTTATTATTTGTTTCATATATTTTTTGATTATTTAAAGGATTTAGATATTTTAAGGGATGATAATGGTAGTGGAATTGACATCATTCAGTGAGCTCACATAACCTATAAAACCATATATAGTCTGATTACACAATTATACATGGCTTCTAGGGGTAGTTTCATAATTTTCACATGGTCTGCTAAACTATTTAAACAATTCATGCAAAACTACCATCCCTTTTTAAGGATGTTTTGGTGTTATGTGATGTTATTGATTGGGTTCTGGTTGAAATTTAGTAATTCAAAAATTTACTTTATATGAAAAGAAAAAATGATTTGGTTTTTTAAAATTTATAAAGGGTTTTTATGATGAGAAATTGATTTTAAAATAAAACATTGAAATTTTAGGAAATTAAAATGTATGAATTTAAAAATAATTTTAATAGGGAATTTTTAAAATATTCCTTAGGTTATGTATTTTTTTGAGTTTTTTTGTGACTTGATTTAGTGGGGACTTATTTTTAATTGGGATTTATTCCAATATGGGTGTGGTTTGTTGATTTGGTTTTTCATTGATTGAGTTTTATGTTTTTATATTATTTAGAGTGTGCCTACTAGAAAGGTATGAAAGGATTATAAGGAGTTCATTACCTAGAGCTTTAATACCATTCTTCTAATAGTAGACTCTATCTATTCCTACAGTATAGTGGTATAGTTAAACTATTTTTATTTTTTTATATCTTTCATGGTGATTGAGTCTTGAAATAGACTATGGGATGGATAGGGGAAATTAAAGAAATATTTAAGTCTTTGGGGACACTGAAAGTCTTTAGAGTGAGAGTTGTTTTGGGTTGTTTAAAGGACTAGGTCTATATCATTGTAAGTTTATTGTTACATTCCCAATGTAATATAGAATGACATGGGAGTTATTTAATATTATATTCATTTAGTGGATTCTTATTGAATAAGTGGAGGCGAAGTCGGTGGAGGATATTATGAGTCTCCAGTAGTGTCAGTGAAATTTGAAAGAGTATGTTTACCACTTCAGGGAAATCATTACTTTTTTCATTTGATATCATATCAAATGATTCAATAAAAGATAATCTATTTTAATGGACTTCATCTAGACTTTAGTTCCAGATCCCATCATATGGACCAATTTGGTGCAAAGACATAGTATATGAGGCTTATTTTGAAGATTTGGTTTTCAGAAAGTGACCCATAATGGGAAGCATCTCTATTTCCATTGGTTCTAATGAAGGATACCCATACAATGAGGAGCTTAGACATGAAGAACATTATTTAGGGAAATCCTCTTCTATTAATTTTTCTTATGAAAGAAATTATTCCCTTATGTGCTTCATGTGTGGTCAATTTTAGCATTTAATGTACCTTTATCTAGTACTCTAAAGACCTGTCATCATTATGTTCTGTTGGAACACCTTAAAAAATAATGCAGGTTGGGATCTCAATAAAAAAAGGATAAAGTCATTTAGAACTCCACAATCTTTATAGCAGTACCATCTTATTTTTTTAGGTAACCCTAATTAGTCTTTCCCACTTCTGATGATCATTTCTTTCTTCCTTTATTATCATTTATCCATGAGTTTTATTTTGGGTAAATTCCATACATTTTGCTTGTTTGGAGACTAAGTTACTATTTAAGTGGGATTATAGGTATTCTATTCATTAAGTTTTATGTCTGAGTTCTATTCAGCTGGTGGTTTGTGTCTAATTTTATCATGTTCATTTGAAAATGACTTTGTCTTATTAATCCACCATGATCTTTTTTTTCTATAAATACTGGGGAGATTCACCAAGGGTACATGTTTCATTGTGTTTTTATAATATAGACCTTTTTCATGAAGTAGATAGGTGTGTGTTTGATTTCTAAATATACATTGGTTAGTATCTTTTCCTTTGTCTAATTTTATTTCCTTATTTTCCTTATTTAATTTAATAAAATTTTGGGGGGAAAAGTGAAATGGTGGGGAGAATTATCACACCCCATGTCACTATTTCTTTATTTATTAGTTTTTTTGGTGTTTTAAAATCTACTCAGATTTCCTATAATTATATTGAATTTCAGAGAATTAGGTACTATTTAAGAGACCATGCTATAATGGGTGGTTTTGTAGTGTTGTTTTGGGGTGTGTATGAATAATAAATCATAATATAGAGTGTTACAATGTAGTGGTGTGGGATATAGCCTTTGAAAATTTTTAAAAAGGGTTTGGGTAAAAAATATCAGGGAAAAGGATTTACCATAGTGAGTAATGTATGTGTTTCTATAAGGGCCAGGAGTCAGATCTATGTAAGGGGGACCAATTTTACAATTATGTATGTTTTTGTTGTGTAGGGATGATCCCATAGACCATGAAACATCCTAGGGAGTCCATGTTATAATATCCATCCCTAAATGCATTGGTTCTTCCTAACCACAATGATTTATAACATAGGGATAAGGCTCTCCTTGGTGGGGAATTGTATAAGGGTAGTTGGTAATAGTGTAAGGGTAAGGGAAGGAAGTTATGACATAGAGATAAAGTTATTTCATGGAAGGGTGGTGTGTAATGATGGATATATAAGGATAGGTAGGCCCTATAAAAGAAATCATAAGAGGTCACACCATAGCCTCACGGGAATTAGGGTCCTTGGTTCTGCCTCTTTAAGGTTCTCCATGGTGTAGGCTGGAGGAGACACCATAGATGGAATCTGGTAGAGGAATCCATGTTATAGCATAAAGTCCATAGTGGTGTGGGGATCAAATCTCTAACCTTCTAATTTGGGTACCTATTAACTTTACCCCCAAGGTATATTATTCAAGGGATGTTTGGGTGGGACACCTCACCATATCCAAAAGGGTTACTCCATGGAGTAGTCTTCCAAGATTTTTAATTTTTTGGAGTTTTCTATTTTACTCTCCTAACTTAAATCCATTTTGGGAGTCCTTTATCATATTTTTTATGAATATCAACTAGATAAGATCCATAATTACTTCCCCTTATTCCTATACTTTTATTCTTGGTCCTCTCAACTATCAAGTTTATTTCCTCTTAGGTAAGCCCCCTTTACCTTATTTTTCTTACTTTCTTATTGTTTTCTTTTCCCACCTTTCCTTAGTTTCTTCTTGTACAAAATATAGGGTGAGGGTTGGAATTAATTTTTTTTGGCCTTTGATTTAAGGGATTATATTTGGTTCATTGGGTCTTTTTTTCCTTCCATAATCAAGGGTTTCTTTACATCTACACAAATTGGATATAGGTGTTTCCACTAGTTTCCATCCCACATCACACCATGAGATTCTTGGAATTTTTTAATTTATCTTAATTTAATTCCTCATGTTGATAAATCTATAAATTGGTTTTAAAGTGTGATGGGATAAATTTTTTATTAAAAAGGAATTTCTAAGGTTTTCAATGCTTATATTTTCTAATTAAGAGTATATGTATGCTAGATGTTTGATAAAATTTATAAAAGGTTAGCCCCAAATTATTTTGTGATTATAAATAATGATTGGTATTTAATATGGTATTTAAATTGGTTCTTGATGTTGAATCGTGGTATTTTGGGTTATTTACATTTTTAGTCTTTAGTGGTGTTACTTGGAGGTTCTTATGTTTTAATAAGTGACTTGAACTTTATTCGTTTACCTGTTCCCTTTGTATTCCATATTAATATCCACACACACAGATATATATATATATATATATATATATATATATATCTGTGTGTGTTCATGTAAATATGTATATTTATATGTTCATTATTATATATATATTTATATATGCATATATGTGTATATATAAACTCCATAGGATGCCTTTATTAAAACATGGGTTATCAAATTATTTCTTGGATTCCAAAATTCTTTCAAAAGGAGAATTTAAAAGTATGCTTCCTAAAATCATGAATTGGAGGCCTGTTTGGAACTTTGAGAATGCGATTCTATCCTTACTTTAGAATTTTTAATGGTATTAAAATAATTAAATTTTTTCTTATAAAATTATTATTAGTTTCAAATGTTAAGGATCAATTATTACTTTGAAATTATTTTTCTTAAAAAGTGTGCACTCTCTATAAAAGACCCTCTCATACAGTTATATGGAGATGTTATTGTTGGTTTTTAAATGGGTGTTTCATATAAATGTTTGTAGATATGTGATTTGAGAACATGTGTTTTTTTGTTGATTATTGACTGATATGGGGTTTTTTAAAAGGCTACCTCACTTCCCATTACTATCATTATGGGAATGCTAGGTATCTTAGTGAGGTATTGAGAGGTGGTTACTATTTAGTTTTAAATAAATAGTTTTGATCCAACTTGGAATGGGATAAGACCATATTGGAAGTTCCATAAGTTAGGCTAGTTGAGATAATACAATTGGTTATAGACTTATGAATGCACTAATTGGTCGATAGGTGGTTCCAGCCCTAGTATATATAAGGTCACCTCATGAGATGTTTAGGAACTTCCCATAATTACCTATCTTTTTCAATTTTATTTATAATGAAAATAGTGATTTTTCTAAATTTTATGGGATTTTATACTATTTTATTATTATTTAAGTATTAGACCAATTCTATATTTTACTACTTCTTTATTAGTTTGACTCATTTACCTTTTTGATGTTTTTATTTGGTTATTTTTGAGTTACTTCTTATATTGTTACAAAGGGTATCTAAAAGAGTATTTTTAATGTGAAATTTTAAATTAAAATTAAATGTTTAAATTTTTATTTTTTTTAGTTTTAAAGGCTGGTTTTTAGGAAATCTGGTAGTTTTTTCTCTTTAAGAGATAAAAACCCATGTTTTACTTGTATTTTGAAACTAGCATGTGTTGGTTTTTTCTAGAAAGAAAATTCATGGAAACTGTGGTGCTTACTTACTGTTTAATTTTATTATCTCAACCTTCTTATTCCACTATATGTTGGTAGACCTTAGTTTATTTTAGATATTTAGGTTCGGTTTTTGGACCACTCATGGAATGAGATAGTTTAGGTTACATGGTGAACATGATTTCACATAGAGATTTTGTTAGGTATTTAAGTTTTTGTTCTATATAGTAGATGTATCATCCATGTCATCCTTTTATTTTATAGATATTTTCATTATTTCATTACCTTTGTATTCATATTTTTAGTCTTTTTCAATGTTTATGTATTTTTATTATGCCTAATTTGTTTTTCCTTATTATGTATCTTCTTATTTTGTGTTGCGCATGGATCTATAATGCACAAAGTAGTACTGCTAGACTTTTTGGTGGAAGTTCCATGTATTATTATTAATTGGAAAAAAATTTCTCAAAAGATTTTATTTGATACCTAATAAATGGTTTATTTCTTAGGATGATCGAAAATTCACCTTGGGTATTTCTCATGCATGTTCTGGTGCTCGATTTAGGGGTAATCTGAAGTTATTTCTTGAAAACCTACCCCTATAAGGATAAACTAATACTTAATAGTTTTATGGTATGATAAACCTATGAAATTTTAGGTTAATATATAAGTTTCACTACACATTTACATCAAGAAATTTTGGAACCATTGTTAGGGATAGGTGTGGCGAGCTAGTGTTTTTTGAGAAAAATAAAAATAAAAAAAATCATACAAATTAAAACACAAAAATACATAAGAACTTTATTATCATATTTGTAAAGAACCCCTATTTATAATTTTCATTGTTATATCTTTTTTTATTTGACATTAGTTATTTTACAATCTACTATTGTATTTATATGTTTGAAAAAATGAATAGTTTTGACTGAAGTGATCAATAAGGGGTTCCATATGACATATGTAGAGGTATTGGATACCTAATTTAGGCAAGAAATGGATTGAGGCAAAGAAACTAATGTAATTATAATACAAATATAATGATATTGGGTCCCAAACATAATTATATATTTCAGGAATGATTAAATCTATCAAGGTTTACCTAGAAAAAAAGTAAACCCAGCTTATGGAATTTTCTCCAATCACATAGGCTAAGATATAAGTGTAGATCATAATATTAGCAAAGCAATTTAAAATGATAAAAGATCTTAAAAATAAAACATGGCTACTAATATAAAAAATATAATATAAAGAACACGAAGATTAAAAATCTAAAAATCATGGGAAACAACTGAATGAGGGTGTCTATATAGAAGAAGAAGTAGAGTCCATATGCATAATAGAAAAAGGTTGTACATAATAAAATTAACTCAAGGAGTACACCCCCACCACTACACCACCCTCCTTGTACTCATCTAAAATTTCATATATAATCAAGGAAGTGGACTACCACTGAACTTTACTAAAAAGGGGTTAATCTAAGGGTCAGTAGAAATAAGAGGGTTTGGGGTTGCTATCATGGTTCTTTCTTTATACCAAATAGTTTTTTATTTAGATGTATAGATAAGAAACCTAAATGTGGTAGTTCCTACCAATTATTAAATATCCTCTATATAATTTGGGATAGTTTTTTTATAAATCCTAGATGAAGGGATTAAAACCAAGCACTATTTGGAAGGATATATACAATAATTAGAGAGTTTATAATTTTAAGTTTGATTTATTTAAATTTCAAAAAATCACATTTCATTACACTGAGTGACTACATGATTTTATAGTATGGTATATGAAAGTGGAAAAAAATAGAAAATGGTTGGAAGGTACATGACATGAGAGGAATTGAATGGGATAAGATTATTTTATTATTCTTTTTATATTATTTTAATTTCAATGATAAATAATTCACTATATATTCATAATTTTATGTATTTTTATTAAGAATAAAGTGTGGTATGTAGTGAGTATATATAGGTGTTGTATGTGAGTAGCCCACTTGAGAAAATTTTTCTATCATTATTTAGTAGAAAAATGACTTTGGAAACACTAAATTTTTATTTACAGAACCCGTATAATGAATATTAACTAGATAGATTCTAAGGGAATAAAATTTGAGACATGATTTCACTAGAATTTTGAACTCAATCATGGGTGATTTGTTTACTATGAAAAGGTAACACATAAAAGAGAAAATGTAAATGAAAATTTCATAAGTCATATGAACTACAATAAAATGAGTATTTGGGATATGATAAGAAGTTTCCTAAGATAGTTTTCTCCTGGTGTATGAGCCAATAATCAAAATCCACAAATAGTACTAAAATGAAAATATGAGAGCCAAATTACCATACCCTTCTTCAATGCCCTAGTTATCATAGATAACCCTAGGTAATTCCTACTATAAGGGATGTTTTATTTATAGATTATCTATACTCATAGAATAAGTTAAATTTCACATGTCATGGATCAAAAAATAAAAATAAATATAGTGTGTGTACCTTGTTACCAAGTTAAATTGATAATCAGGGGAATTCTGCACTCAAATTATGAAAGGATATACGACTTATGAAATTATTTCATAGGTTGAATAAAGAAGGATTGAAATAGGGATAAGTTACTTGAGAGAGGATGATTTTTGATAGTGTTTGCTATTAAGATATTGATTAATTTAATTTTTTATCATTTAACTATCATTGAATCAAGACTGAAATTTTAGGTGAACTTTAAGAGGAGTGAGAATTTTTATAGAGATTAATTACTTAAGGAAAATTACTCTTTTAAGTGTGGGGGAATGTTGTTTTTTTACATTTTTGTTTTTTTAATTTATTAATAGTATTTTTTTTGATTATTTTGTTAATTTTAGTACTTTTCTGGTTGCTTTTAACTTTTTAGAAAATTTTAAGCCTAATTATTGAAATCATCCTAAAGTGTTAAATTTAATTTAAAATGTTTTTTATATGGTTAATATTTTATAGTCAATTATTTGATTAGTTTTTGGTGTTAAATAATTTAGGTAAGTAGGATGTGGAAACTAAAATGAAAATTTTAAATGTTGTATAAGATCCACTCTAAAAGGTTGTGTTGGGACTTAGCTTACTGTAAGAACATTTAGGGGGGGGGGGGTGAATCATGGTGCAAACTAAATTAGAACATTCTCTTTTCTTTAATACCCTAGTACCTTCAGATATTTTCCTCTCATTGAAAGGAACATGTTTAATCTCTCTCTATTACACTTTACATTAATCACTCCAAATAACATGGAAGGATATATAGGAAATTAAATCCCAAGTACAATGAGATTTTTATTGGTTCACAAATAATGGATAATACAAGGAGTATATAAAAAAATATGTACAAGTGTAACAGAATCCACTAAAATCACTTTTAGTGGATGCATGTTATAAGATCACAATCACTTCTTACTAAGGAACACTTCGCTTTAAATGTTTAAGAAATATAAACTATTGAGCTAAGGGACAGTCCCTCTTCTTCTCCTTCGCGATCTAATTTGGTTAAGGAAACAATTAGTTTATAGGTATGAGGGTATCTCTATTTATCATAAGAGTATTATTTCATCATATCTCAATATTTTATGATTAGTTTTAGTCCATGTTTACTTCTCTTCAAATCCACTAAGTCCTAATGATATCAACACTTAAATAAAGGGGTTGAGTATTTTTATTCCCCAATAAACACAGTAGTAATACATCTTCTTTAGATGAGTATAATTACAAAATAAAATTATCTTGTTTTACTCCTTAAATATTTGGATATAGTAGTGTTGATCTTATACTCTTTTATCCTTCTCTATTGAATTGAACTATATATGACGATGGAAATATTATGTGTTCCTCCTATAATGTTATTCATTAAACCATATATGTCATTGTGTTCAGAATTTTCATTTCCATATTTTTCAATAGATTTCATCCTCCTTTTTCAAAACATCTATTGGTAGATTAAATATATATATACAACTTCCATACCCTACTATTGATGGTGTGTATCCAAATTTTTTACTCCAAGATCTATGATCATGAGAAGTGTTTCATTCCATTTTAGTGTGGTCAATTTCACCTATTAAATTTGAATAAATTATCCAAATATTACACCATGATTTCCACTTTTGAAATCAACATGTTTTCTTTTTTCCTACAAGTTTCATTCCTCCACAATGTGGATACATATGAAACAACCATTTTGGATCTTGATCTCATGAAAATTCTATGAATTCCATGAAAAAATCTCATAATATCCCAAGTCTTATGGACATTTTAAATATTTAATTTGACCAAATCAATATTTAGCATGACATGGTGTAGTGAGAACCGTGATGTAGTAATTCTCAAGGATAAAAACCCTTAAAAAAATGTAGCTTCATGATCATCTGCATGTTTCTTTATAATATCCAAAAACACAATACTCAACACATATTATGTCACGACCCATCCTCAGGGCCTGTTCCGTGACTACCCCAAGTTCGCCTTCCATAGTCCAGGGGATGGCGACTAGCACCAAAGGCGTAAATCCCAAATATGGTAAGGAATTGCCTTTTTAAAAGTAAAAAAACACAACATAGTATGAAATAGGAAGTAAACACTAAGTAAAAATAAATACAAAAGAGTGTGCTAGAAAGTAAATGGGCCAGTATACAAACCCAACTGAACAACAAGTACAAGTGAAAATGGACAAACAACTGAAAGTAAAGAGCAGCACCTGGATCGTCTTCCGGGGTTCCTACATGAAGGGTAGGTACAGATGACCACCTCATCACTCACGCCCGTCAGTATCCTCTGTGTGCCGAATCGTCGCAAGGTACACCTCTAGGTACCATCTATTCGTGGCGCTCTCATCCTCCGTCAGCGCTGTCCGTCGTCTGCATCCAACACAACGAGGTGCATGCATAACCCGTGTAGGGGTGAGTATAACGATACTCAATAGGGACCCCGAGACCCAAAAGGTCTCACAATATACACTAAGGATAAAAAAGAAGAAATATACAATCATGAATTATCAACCAACCATACTTAGGTATATGCCTATACATATACCTAAGTTACCAAACTCAGTCCAGCTCCAACTCTCGAGCCCAAGCACAAACCGATTCCACAAAGGAAGTAAAATCAATCACCACGATGATAATGGTTGAAAGACATGACTCAACTCACACAGGTATGCCACAATGGTAGAGAGATATAGATGATCAGATGTAGCCACTGGATCATCTAAGCTATCGGACCCACACAAGATAAAGGCAAGCTAAGCTGTCAGACCCACACAGGATACAGGACCAGCTATCTCGTCTAAGCTGTCAGACCCACACAGGATACATGACCAACTAAGCTATTGGACCCACACAGGATACAGGACCAGCTATCTCGTCTAAGCTGTTGGACCCACACAGGATACAAGACCAACTATAATTCATCTGAGCTGTCAGACCCACAAAGGATACAGGAACAGAAGTTAGAACTGTCGAACCTACATAGGATTCCGGTATAATAGTCATCATCGTCGAATCCACAAAGGATTCCAGTATAGTAGTCTTCGCAGTCATATCCAGCTCTAGGGTTCCCGCACACATCATGCTCGATTCCGAGAGGGTCTGCTCCTCGAGCAAAGGGGTCGATACATCAACTATCACGAAGTCCCGAGTTGATGTATCTCGAAGTTCCGTCTCATCAAAAGAAACCCAACGCGATAGACGGCGCATCAATCGGACGCCCGTTCTGAGAGTTATTAGCTTTTTCGTTTCAGGGACCCGGTTGGATTTACGCTCATTCCAAAACCAGCCATTTTTCAAAGTTGTCCAAAAATCACTTAGAGTATCGCAAAAGGACTGCCTCGTCACGAGGGTCCCAGTGCCGCAGACGACACGTCGTTCGGATGCATGGTCTTGAAGATATTCGCATTTAGGCGATGTCAGGCCCGGTCCGTCAAGCCCAGTGGGCTGGCGGGTCGGCCCGACCTGACTCGGCGAGTCCGACCCGGATGGGGGTCGGCCGGAACCGGTTTGGTGGGTCCGACCTGGCCGCTCGGCGCCGCCTCTCCCTGCCCGGCCGACCGAAGCAAACCAGTTCTGTCCGACATGAGCGGCCTGCTGTTCCTCCCACGCTGCGCCAAGCGGCGCCGTGGTTCATCAGTCCAGTCGGCGGGCGGTCTACAGTTGCGGGCCATGGTTACCCCACCGCACGGCGCCTGCGGGCGTTGCGATCCTCCAGCCCGGCCGGCAGGAGGCCGACCGGTTCTTCTCCGGCCAAGCGGCCAACGGATGCAGGCTGCAGTTTTCCTCCACACGGCTGGCGTGACGGTGCCAGTCCACCACCACCTCGGCCCGGCCTGGTCGCAGCCTTCAGTTCCGCTGCCACCTCATGGCCATGGTCTTCTTCCTCCGGCGCGGTGCAATGACACCGCAAACTTTTCGCTCTGCCTACATTGTTAACACAATCAAGAATCAATGGAGGGTCCTCGGGCCGTGTTTGTTCGGCCCGCGCCCTCCGCGTTAAGTGATAAAAAACAATTGGCCACTATCAATCCAAATGTAATCACCAAAGTACGAGGGTATAATTCAAACATTCAAATAAATAAACCAAATACCCCTACCTTGATTTCAATTTCGTTCGTTGACGACGACGTCGATTCGTTGACGTCGGGGTGCGCCCGAGGAGGAAGCATCGTTGTTGGCGACGTTCTTCACGGGCGGCATGTTCTCCCTTGACGTGGAGGAAGAGGAAGGAAGATGACATTCCTTGTGGGCATCACCTCACGTTCTTTCCCCGGTTGAAGAAGTTAAGGGAATGTTCTTCACGTTCTTCGTGGAGAGGAAGATGTTCTTTGCGTTCTTCGTGGGAAGAACACTTTCCTTCTAATTCTCCAAAGCCTCCCAACAAAAAATTTTCCAAGGCAAATAAAATTATAGGCTCCCTAGTATTTTAATATTGCCATTAATTTAAAAACAATTCAAATTGATCAATTAATTAAGGGAGCTTAATTAATTAATTTGATGGTGTTGGCACATTAATGAGAGAAGGTAGGAGGTGGAGAGTTTTCAAAATTTAAAGAGGAGAGAGATGGCTTCATTAATTCAAAGGGGAGTCCAAGAGTTTTAAAGGGGGTTTAAAGGGAGTTGAGGGGTTTGGTGTTCGTGTGTTCCCCACCACACAATATCCTCCCATGGGAGGTTATCTGGGGTGTGGGCCCCACCTCCAACTTCCCTTTGGTGGATTTAACTACTGCCTTTAAATAAAATTATGTAACACATAAATTTTATTTAATTTATAAGAATCCCCAAAATTAACTTCCACTCTTGACCAAACAAAACTGCGGTAAAAGTCTCCTTAAGAGATTACCGGCACTGCGAGTTCATCGGTGTCCTCAGATTTCAATTCCGAACACCGTTTCAAAAGATAGAAAAACCCGCATGTACGTTTACTAAACGTACCCAAACAAAAACTTTAGAAATTGATTCCAGACACATCGGGCCTCGGAATTAGGTGCCGTCAGAAACTGCAGACTCGTAAAATTTCAAAGAATTTAAGAAAACATTTTCCTTGAAATTTCCGGGGCTTTACATTACCCCCACCTCAAGGATTTACATCCCCATAAAGTTACAACACACACTAGAGAAATAAATGGTGGTACTGAGCACACATCTGAGCCTCCCAATCCCATGCGCTCTTCTGGAGGTTCCCGTGCTGCCAGAGAACGCGCACTAGAGGAATCGATCGTCCATGCAGGACCCGCTTCTATCGATCCTCAATCTCCACTAAAACCTCTGTGAAAGTTTCACCGTCATCGATGTCCAGCTCCCCGTGGTCGATGATGTGGGACTGGTCGTGCACGTATCTCCTCAACTGAGATATGTGAAAGACGTCTTGCACCCGATGCAACTGAGGTGGAAGGGACATGCGGTATGCCACCTCACCTACTCTGCAGAGGACCTGGAACGACCCGATAAAACTAAGAGATAACTTTCCGCCTTAGCCAAATCTCCGTAGAACTCATTGAGTTGAGACCTGTAAGAAGACGTGGTCGCCATCCTCGAACTCTAGTGGCCTCCGTATCCTATCAGCATAGGACTTCTGTCTACTATGTGCAGTCTTCATCCACTCCTAGATGATCTGCACCTTCTCTGCCGTAGCCTGCACCATCTCTGGTCCTACAAGTGCTGACTCCCATGGGTCAGTCTAGCAAAAAGGTGATCTGCAAGGTCTGCCGTACAGTGCTTTGTAAGGGGTCATCCCGATGGTGGAGTGGTACTTGTTGTTGTATGCAAAATACACCAAGGGTAAGTGATCCTCCCAGCTGCTACCAAAGTCGAGAACACATGCACGGAGCATTTCCTCGAGAGTCTAAATGGTCCTCTCAGTTTGACCATCCATCTGAGGATGAAAGGTGGTGCTCAAGTAAAGCTGCATCCCAAAAGCCTCCTGTAACCCCTTCCATAGCCGAGAAGTGAAACGAGCATCTCGACCAGAGACGATAGTCGATGGAACACCATGAATTCATATGATCTTCTAAACGTAGAGGCGTACCAAGATCTCTACTGAGCCCTACTCTCTGATCGGTAGGAAGTGGGCCGACTTGGTGAGTCGGTCTATGATCACCTATATAGAGTCGTTTCCTCTGGATGTACGTGGAATTCCCATCACGAAATCCATGGATATCCCATCCCACTTCCACTCTGGAACCTCTAGGGGATGAACCAAGCCTGTTGAAACCTGGTGCTCCACCTTCACTTGCTGACAAGTGAGGCATCGAGAGACAAACTCTGCTACCACTTTCTTCATACCTGGACACCAGTGCTATCGCCTGAGGTTCTGATACATCTCTTCCACTCCTATGAAGAGTATGACATGTTCCCCACCTTCATAAAATCCATTAGGTGCCTAACCTGAGGATATCTGAGCACGTCGTGCCTCACTGTAAACGTCCCCATGGTGCACCTCTCTAACACGCTGAAGGAGTGGAGGAGTGACTGTGAGAGACTATAGAAAGGTTTCTCCATCTCTACCCACAAAGGATATCTGCAACGTGGCCAGCTGCTCTGTCACCTCTCCTAGCAGCTGAATGCCTGATCTTCTACTGAGAGAATCTTCTACAAAATTCCCCTTCCTAGGAGTATAGACTATCTCAAAGTCATAGTTATGGAGGAACTCAAGTTATCACTACTGTCTCAGGTTCAGGTCCTTCTGTAAGAAGATGTACCTGAGACTCTGGTGGTCAGAGTAGACTGTAAAATGCTCACCCATCAGATAGTGCCGCCACATCTTCAAGGAGAAGACTACTACTGCTAAATCCAAGTCATGGGTAGCATAGTTCCACTCGTGCTGTCTCAGCTGCCATGAACCATACACGATCACCACTCAATCCTTCATCAGGACACACCCGAGTCCAGTCCCTAATGTGTCGCAGTAAACTACGTACCCAATTCCCTCCTCTGTTAGCCTAAAGATGGGTGCACTAGTCAATCTCTTCCTCATCTCCTGAAAGCTCTACTGGAATATCTCTAACCACACGAAGGGTTTCCCCTTCTTATTCAAAGCTGAAAGTGGTGCTGCTACTATGGGGAATTCTAGCACAAATCTCCGATAATATCCTGCCATTACTAGAAAACTCTGCACCTCCGTCACACTCCTGGGTGGCTCCCAAGCAAGTACTACCTTGATCTTCACTGGATCCACTGCAACTCTAGCCTCCAAGATGACATGTCCCAGAAAGTGAACCTTTCGAATCCAGAACTGACACTTCGAGATTTTACCATATAGCTGGTGCTCTCAGAGTGTATCTAGTACTAACCACAAATGGTAGGCGTGCTCCTCCTTAGTATTTGAGTAAATCAGTATGTTTTCGATGAAGAATACGACAAATCAATTGAGGTAAGGCTGGAAGATCCTGTTCATGAGACTCATAAACACTGCTGGAGCGTTGGTTACACCTAAGAGCATAACCAAGAACTCGTAGTGGCCACACCAACACCTGAAGTCCATCTTCTGCACATCCTCATCTCGAACTCTGAGCTGGTGATATCCTGATCTGAGGTCTATCTTCGAGAACCATTGTCCTCCCTTGAGCTGATCAAAGAGGTCATCAATCCTTAGGAGTGGGTAATTGTTCTTCACGGTCACCTGATTCAGGCAACGATAGTGGACACACAGTGTCAAGCTCCCATCCACCTTCTTGGTGAACAAAATTAGGGATGCCCAGGGTAAAACACTGGGTCGGATAAATCCATTCCCCTGCAAGTCCTCCAGCTATACCCGTAGCTCACGAAGCTCAGCGGGAGCCATCCAATATGCTGGTGTAGATATCGGTGCCGTATCGGGATACAGGTCAATGTAGAAGTCTACATATCTACGAGGAGGTAGTCCTGGAACGTCGTCAGGGAAAACATCCGCGTACTGATCCACCACAACAGGAAAACTTGGACTCCGCACATCAACCGCTCCAAGTATGAGACTAGACAACTGATGTGTGATCAGCTGCCCCCTCCCCTGTGTAAGTCCATCCTGCACTGTAAAGGCTCCCTTCTCACCGGGGAAGGTGAACCTAGTCCCATCAGTGCAGATACACCGCACTTTGCGCATAATACAGTCGATCTGAGCAAGGACTGTAGATAACTATTCCATACCCAAGATGACGTCGTAAGGCCTCGACGCCGCTATAAGAAGATCCCAACCAAATATCTCACCTCCTAGAGTAAGATCACACTGCTGACACCAGTGCATAATCGCCGAGTCTAATCCCATAGGAGTCTCTAGTCGTAAGCATCGAGCCAACGGCTCCGTCGGAATCTCCGAGCTCCAAACAAGGGTAGCGACAATAAAATAATGACTCAAACCTATGTCTATAAGTACTGCAGTAAGGGTGGAGTAGACATAGATAGTACCTCGAATTATCTCAGGTGCACCGTGGTCATAGGACTCGACTGCCTGGAGCTGAGCCTGCCATTGTCCGCCAGCTCCTTGTGGTCGGGGTGGACCTCCTGGTGGTGGTGGTGGTAGAGCCTCAAAACGTCGTCCACCACTTGCTGCTCGGCCAGCTCCTCTGTGACGTCCGCTTGCTCCCGGCGGACCACCAAATTTGAACCTCTACCTCTTCCTGGGAGTTCCCTCTACAGTCTGATACAAATCTACATGGCGGGTCAGATAGTACGAGCCATGTGGCCCTGCCCGCCGCATGCATAGAACTATCTGCTGCTTGTATAGCTGACTCTGTCTTGTGTGCCCCACAAAACCGAACCTGTATCATGGGATCGCCCACCTAATGGCCTGGTCTGCTTGGACTTCTGTGACATCTGTATACTGCCGGCTGCAGAAGACTCCACTATGTGTCGCCCTGTGGTGGGTCTCACTACTGGTGAATACTCAGCGAGAAAGCTCTCCACTAGAAGGGCTCGCTCCAGTACCCCCGCCTACATCGGAATGATGAGGGGAATCTTCGAAGCCCTGATCTCAAATCGAAGTTCCGGGCCTTGGAGAACAGGTCCCTCACCATATCCATGGATTAGAGTGAGAGGTCGGTGAATCTCGCTGAGTACTGAGCTACTATCATGCTGCCCTGCTGCAGATGTAGTAACTCCTGAATACACACCGCACAAAGGGTGGATGGAAAAAACTCCACCCGGAACAGGCTCTCAAAGTCTGCCCAGAGTAGTGATGCCTCGTCATGCACCTGGAGAATCAGGCTCCACCATCTACCTACTACTGCGTGCAGGAGACTCGCGGCAAGGATCACCATAAGGTCGGCTAGTGTCCCTACCAATCTGAAAACTCTCACGATAGCCTCAAACAAATCCTCATTTGCCTGTGGGTCCATCTATCCCTAGAACCTAGGTGGCCTCTGGTGCTAGAACTCGTGCAACACACTCAGGTGGCGTGCACTCTCTGCTGCTGGAGCTGGTGGTATCGGTGGCCCGGCAGGTAGTGGAACTATTGGTACCTCCGTTGTGATGGGGCCCTGCACTGAGGCCTCATTGCTCAGTGGGCTACCATCTCGTACGTAACTCGGAACCCTAGATGGATGCCTTCATGAGGCCATCCTAAAAAGAAATAGGTGCACCATGGTCAAAACAATATACCTAGTGAGTCGACACAAAGTAATCACGAAGAAAACTTTTCAATGGAAACACACACACAATCAGTATTTTTGTGCACTGAGTCGTGATTAGAAGTCAAAGCCCAAGTGTATGGATATGTCGGCCACCGAACCATCACCGGTTTCCCTAAACTGATAACCACACCCAAAACAATTATCACTACTTCCGTTAAAAGTATCAATGTCTAAGTTATGTGGTAGAACCGAATCCTTTGATACCAATTTGTCACGACCCGTCCTCAGGGCCTGTGCCGTGACTACCCCAAGCCCGCCTTCGATAGGCCATGGGATGGCGACTAGCACCAAAGGCATAAATCCCAAAGATGGGAAGACATTTCCCTTTTAAAAGAAAACAAAAACAATAGATTAAGCAACATGAAGTAAACACTAAGTAAAAATGAATACAAAAGAGTGTGATGGAAAGTAAATGGGCTAGTATACAAACCCAACTAAACAACAAGTACAAGTGAAAAGGGACAAACAACTAAAAGTAAAGAGAAGCTCCTGGATCGTCCTCTGGGGTTCCTACCTGAAGGGTATGTACAGATGGCCACCTCAGCACTCACGCCCGTCAGTCTCCTCCGTGTGCCGACTCATCGCAAGGTCCACCTCCGAGTACCATCCAGTCATGGTGCTCTCAGCCTCCATCAGCGCTGTCTGTCGTCTACATCCAACACAATGGGGTGCATGCATAACTCGTGCAGGGGTGAGTATAACGATACTCAGTAGGGACCCTGAGACCCGCAAGGTCTCGCAATATACACTAAGGATAAACAAAAGAAGAAAGATACAATCACGAAGTATCAACCAACCCTACTTAGGTATATGCCCATACATATACCTAAGTTACTAACCTTAGTCCGGCTCCAACTCTCGAGCCCAAGCATAAAATGATTCCACAAAGGAAGTAAAATCAATCACCACGATGATAATGGTTGAAAGACATGACTCGACTCACTCAGGTATGCCACAATAGTAGAGAGATATAGATGATCAGATGTAGCCACTGGATCATCTAAGCTGTCAGACCCACACAGGATTCAGGCCAGCTAAGCTATCGGACCCACACAGGATACGGGACCAGCTATCTCGTCTAAGCTGTCAGACCTACACAAGATATAGGACCAACTAAGCTGTCGGACCCACACAGGATACATGACCAGCTATATCGTCTAAGCTGTCAGACCCACACAGGATACAGGACCAGATATAATTCATCTGAGCTGTCAGACCCACACAGGATACAGGATACAAGACCAGATATTCTGTCGGACCCACACAGGATACATGAAAAGAAGTCAGAACTATCAAACCCACACATGATTATGGTACAGTATTCATCGTCGTTGAACCCACGAAGGATTCCAGTACAGTAGTCGTCGCTGTCGCAACCAGCTCTAGGGTTCCTGCACACATCACGATCAATTCTGGGAGGGTCCGCTCCTCGAGCAAAGGGGTCGCTACATCAACTATCACGAAGTCCTGATCTGATGTATCCCGAAGTTCGGCCTCATTAAAAGAAACCCAACATGAAAGATGGCGCATCAAGCGGACACCTGGTCTGAGAGTTATTAGATTTTCTGTTCCAGGGGCCCGGTTGGATTTACGCTCATTCTAAACCTGTCTGTTTTCCAAACATGTCCAAAACTCACTTAGAGTATCGCAAAAGGACAGACTCATCACGAGGGTCCCAGTGCCATAGATGGAGCGTCGTTCGGATGCACGATCTTGAAGATATTCGCATTTAGGCGATGTTGGGACCGACCTGACTCGGAGAGTCCGACCCGGCTGGGGGTCGGCTCGAACCGGTTTGGCAGGTCTGACCCAGCTGGGGGGTCGGCCTGGACCGGTGGAGCGCGACCCACCTGTGGACCCAGCCCGCGGAGTGGGACAGTCCGGTTCACCCGGTGGCGCCGCCTCTCCCTGCCTGGCCGGCTGAATCCAGCCGGTTCTGTCTGGCACGGGCGACCCGCATAGTGGGCTACTGTTCCTCCCACGCGGTGCCAAGCGGCACCACAGTTCTTCACCCCGGCTGGCAGGTGGCTGGCTGGTTCGCCCAATGAGCAGCCCATGGTTGCAGGCCATAGTTCCCCCGCCGCGCGGCGCCTGCGGGCACCACGATCCTCTAGCCAGGCCGGCCGTAGCTGGCCGGTTCTTCCAGCTCGGATGGCATGAGGCCGGCCGGTTCTTCTCCAACCGGGCGGCCCGTGGATGCGGTCCACAGTTTTCCTCCACGTGGCCGGCACGACGGTGCCGATCCACCACCGCCTCAGCCCGGCCTGGCCGCGGCCTTCGGTTTCCGCTGCCTCATGGACGTGGTCTTCTTCCTCTGGCATGGTGCGATGACACCGCACCCTTTTCGCTCTGCCTCCATTGTTAACACAATCAAGAATCAACAGAGGGTCTTCAGGCCGTGTTTGTTCAGCCCGCGCCCTCTGTGTTAAGTGATAAAAAAATAATTGGCCACCGTCAATCAAAATATAATCCCCAAAGTACGAGGGTATAATTCCCATGTTCAAATAAATAAAACAAATACCCCCTTCCTTGATTTCAAGTTCGTTCTTTGACGATAGCATCAATTCGTTGATGTCAGGGTGCGTCCGAGGATGAAGCGTCGTTGTTGGCGATGTTCTTCGCGAGCGGTATCTTCTCCCTTGACACAGGGGAAGAGGAAGGAAGACATAGTTTCTTGTGGGCGTCACCTCATGTTCTTGCCCCAGTTAAAGAAGTGGAGGGAATGTTCTTCGTGTTCTTCGTGGAGAGGAACATTTTCTTCGCGTTCTTCGTGGGAAGAACACTTTCCTTCTAATTATTCAAAGCCTCCTAACAAGAAAATTTTCCATGGTAAATAAAATAATAGGCTCCCTAGTATTTTAATATTTCCATGCATTTAAAAACAATTAAAATTAATCAATTAATTGAGGGAGCATAATTAATTAATTTGATGGTGTTGGCACATTAATGAGAGAAGGTGGGAGGTGGAGAGTTTTCAAAATTTAAAGAGTAGAGAGATGGATTCATTAATTCAAAGGGGAGTCCAAGAGTTTCAAGGGGGGTCTAAAGGGAGTTGAGGGGTTTTGTGTTCGTGTGGGCCCCACCACACAATATCCTCCCATGGGAGGTTATGTGGGGTGTGGACCCACCTACAACTTCCCTTTGGTGGATTTAACCACCCCCTTTAAATAAAATTATGTAACACATAAATTTTATTTAATTTATAAGAATCCCCAAAATTAACTTCTGCTCTCGACCAAACATAACTATGGTAAAGGTCTCCTTAAGCGATTACTGGCACTGTGAGTTCATCGGTGTCCTCAGATTTAAATTCTGAGCACCAGTTCAAAACATAGAAAAACCTGCAAGTACGTTTACGGAACGTACCCGAACAAAAACTTCAGAAATTGATTCCGGACACACTGGGCCTCGGAATCAGGCACTGTTAGAAACTGCAGACTCATACAATTCCAAAGAATTTAAGAAAAATTTTTCATTGAAATTTCTGGGACTTTACATCTTGGGATATAATGCAGGATATATCCATCATCCCATTTTAACTATTCTTATATTAGTCCTACATGGTAACCAAACCGCCCATAATGAGCCTCACTATTTCTTATTTTTTTGAAATATCCATAAAACCACTGTTACAGCATGGTCCATGTCACTCTACATTTCAATTCAGTCCTATTATTCACAATAGAAAGTTAAATGACTTGTATTACATTTCATTACATCTATATTTTCTTGATATTTAATCCTATTTTGAAATGTCCTTTTATAAAGTGAGAAACTTCCCATGACATGATTACCATGATATATCATGTCTCATTGTTCATGTTTATGATTTATACTCTTTTTATGCCCATTTATATGACTATATTCAAGCATACATCACCTTATTCCATGTTTATTCCCTTACTAAGCTTTATTTCTCACCCCTTTCTTATGTTTTTTTCCATCTTATCCTGTACAGTTTTAAAATCCATGGAATTTTAGATGCATGATAAGAATGTTTTTGATAATGTTGTTGTATCCCATGTTCAATATGTTATTATATGTACCTAATTCCAAAAATACACTGTACTTATCAATATTAAATATATTATTAAGTGTAATGTTATGTAATAAATCATGTATTAAAGTGTAATAAAGAGCAGGGTTGTTATTGTTGGCATTAGAGGAAAAGTTTAGTAATTTTTGAGATTAGGATGAGAAAACTCTAGAGAAATCCTTAAAGACAAGACAGATTATAAGAAAGCATGCCTAAAATTTGGTAAGTATATATTAATTAGTTTATTAAGAAAATACATCCTTATATAGATAATACAAGTGGACATGGTTCTGGTAAAGATGTACTTAGGGGTAACAATTCCAACAAGGTGTGCCGGGCCTGAATCAATGTAACCTAGTACACGATAATAGGACTTACTACACACCTGGTTTGGCACTCCTAGAGGATATACTTTGTTAAATTCTTAAGATCATTATGAATCATTATTAACGGATAAAAAAAATTACCTTAATAATATATGTTAAGAAATAGATCATGGATAACACAGATCGAATCCTAGAAATTAATAAGTTAATTAAATAAATGTAAGTTATAAGTTATCCATTTAATGTAATTAAATAACCATTCACGTTTTTAATAGTTTAAAATTACTGATCCATACTTTTCCTTTTATTCTAGACAATGGTTGGAAATATGTGTAATCGAGTAAACAACCAATGCGAAGGGAAATGTGATGACAGCCCCAATGTGATGTCTAACCCGATTGGAGAGGGAATAAAAAATTTTATTGTGAAACTCTCTCATCCAACTCAGGTTATGAATAAAAACTTGAATATAGATGAGTTTCAAAATATCACTAAGAGAGAACAAGCTACAATTGAGTCCTTTATGTGACAAAGGCCTCTTAAATTCAATGGATCATTTGATCCATTAATCATGGAATAATGGATCAACTGAATTGAGAAGATCTTATATATCCTTCAATGTTCTAAATAGAAGAAGGTTTTATTAAATGTTTATCATATGGAGGGAGAAGATAATCAGTGGTGTACATTGATCAAGAATACAAATCTCAAAGAGAAGATTGAATTTATTGGGTGGAAAGAATTACAGGAAAATGTTTTTTGATAATTATTTTCCTCAAAACCTCTATCTTAAAATGAAACGGGATTTCTTTTCACTTAAATAAAAAAGATGATGAATCTATTAGGGTGTATGAGGAAACATTCACACTACTAGTATGATATGTCTTTAGATTTTTTCCTTACCCATGAATGCAAGGTTTACCACTTCATTTATGGGATAAAACCTATTATACAAAAATCCTGGGTGATCTGAGACTTTGATAGCTATGAGGAAATTGTCTTATGTGCACTCAAAGTTGAAATGTATGCCTTTGAATCTCAAGGGTATTAAAAGGATAATAATTGAGAAGTGTATTTTAATTCTGTTGGTCTGATGAAAAAATATAATGATGTTAAGAAATTTCAGCATCCCACTTATCAAAGGTTTAGAAAGAAGAACCTCAAAAATTTCATATGGGGGATTAGTAAATTCTTTAGGTGTTGGAAGGAAGGGAAACTAGCTAACAATTTATGACAAGAGAAACCAACTAATGCAATAGAGGAAAGAAATTATCCAGTCAAAACTCAACGCATTATTCGTTACTTCAAATACAGGGAACCAGGGCACCTTACAAACCAATGAACTAAGCCAAGGGTTTTTAGAGACAACCAAGAACCTCTAAGGAATCAAGGACAAGATTTTTCTATCACAACCACTGAGTTGGATCTTAAAAATGAAGTGGTGATAGGTATAATAGTCATTAATTCAAGAATTGAGAATGTACTTTTTTATTGTGGTTCTACACATTCCTTTATATCACAAAAGTTTAGTAGAACTATTCCAACACTACGAAAAATCACATAAGTAGATTTTTCAATGAAAATAGAAAATGGGACAATTATAACATCCTAAGTATATAAATCCTCCCCTATAAAAATTCAAGGGATGAACTTCCCAGCAAACCTTTTCACGCTCCCTTTGGTGGAATTTGATGCAATTTTGGTCATGGATTGACTTTCCTTATATAGGACGAACATAAATTGCACAAAAAAAAACCACTATTTGTATTGTGAATCAAACCCAATTTTGTACAAGTTCAAGGAGGGGGATTAATATTATTTTGTAAAAAAATCTCAAGAATGGATATTATTTCTCTATGAAAAAGCGTATCTAGACCAAATGATTGATTCTAATGAAATAACCATATGAAAAGACATTCCTATTTTGTGGGAATACACTGATCTGTTTCTTGAAGAATTTCCTGGTCTTCCTCCTAGTTGAGAGTTTTAATTTACAATAAAAATTATACCTAGGGAATTTCCATTATCCAAGGCTCTATATATAATGGCTAGTATGGAACTTGAAGAGCTGAAGAAACAACTACAGGAGAATTTGGATAAAGGATTCATATGACCAAGTGCTTCACCATGGGGTGTACTAGTAATATGAGTCAATACGAAGTATGATTCAATATTACTTTTCATTGATTATCGTGAGCTCAACAAGATAATGATAAAGAATAAGTATCCACTAACTCATATTGGTAACTTTTTATATTAGTTATGTGGAGCAAAATACTTCTCCGAGGTGGATCTATAGTCGGGATATTACTAAGTTAGGATAAAGAAGGAGGATATCTTAAAGATTACTTTTTGTACAAGGTATGAGTAGTATGAGTTTATAGTAATTCCATTCAGACTCACTAATTCTCCATAAATCTTCAGGGACATTATTAATAGAGTCTTTAGATAATACCTCTATAAATTTTTAGTAGTCTTTATAGATGATATTCTAATAGATTACAAAACCAAGGAGGAGTATTAGGAGCATCTGAGAACTATAATAAAGACCGTGTGGAAGAATAAGATTTATAAAAATTAAAACAAATGAGAGTTCAGGTTTAAGGAAGTCTCATTCTTAGGAAATATCATCCCAAGAAATGGGATATATGTGGAGCCTTCAAAAATAGAAACAACTGAAGTATGGTCAGGGCCAACATATGTGATAAATATATGTAGTTTTTATGGATTAACTAGGTACTATCATCAATTTTTGAGAAATTATTCATGATTTTAAAACCCTATATCCAAGATAAATCATAAGGGAGTCAGGTTTTCTTGGAAAGATGAATGTGAAGAGATATTTTAAGGATTTGAAAATGAGGCTTATAATTTCACCTATTCTCACACTACCAAAAAGTGGAGAGATTTTAATGGTCTTCAAGGACACTTCAAAGAATGGATTGGACTTTGTGTTAATGAAGAATGAAAAAGTTATAGCCTATGATTCAAGGCAATTGAAAGTTATGGAATAGAACTACCCAACACACGATTTAGAGTTGGCTACCGTGATCTTCACTTTGAAAATATGGATAAATGATCTATTTGGGGATAAGTGTGAAATATATTTGAATCATAAAATCCTCAAGTATATATTCACATATAAATAGATGAATATAAAACAACAAAGATGGTAATATATGATCAAGGACTATGAATTCTCAATTCACACCCATCAAGGAAAGTGGATAAAGTGGTAAATTCTCTGAGTATAAAGGATCCAAAAAATTTATCATTGATGAGAATTGAGAAGGATCTAATCTTCTTATAATTGAATAGGATCACCATGGGAATTATAAGGAAAAGAACATCATAAATCCTTTCCCAAATGATTGCTCAACTGTCTCTTTTATAAAAGATAAAGTATGATCAAAGGGATGATGTGGGAATTCAGAAGAAAGTGTTAACTATAAGAAAAGGTAAATCCTAAAAGTTTAGTGTTAATGAAGAAGGAGTTGTGATATTTGGGTCCTGACTATGTGTACTATCAAATCCTAAGTTAAAGAAGTAACTATTGAATGATTCCCATAATTTGAATTTCTCCATTCACCCAAGAAGTACAATGATGTATCGATATATCTGAGATCACTATTGGTGGGATAATATGAATAAGGAGATCACTGCATATATATCAAATTTCCTGGTATGTCAGAATGTGAAGGATGAAAGGAATAAGTCTAAGAGGATGATACAACCATCACCCATACCAAAATGGAAATGGGAAAACATCACCATGGACATTGTCATCATACTTATGAAGGAATCTAGGGAAAACAATGCTATATGGGTTTTTTTGAAGCATCTTACAATGAAAAATCACTTTATTTCTATTCAATAGGATTTCTCTCTCAATCAACTTTCACACATATAAATCAAATAATGGTTAGGATTCATGGAGTAACAATATAGATTTTATTCAATCAAGATTTGAGATTCACCTCCAAGTATAGAAACGTCTTAAATATGCTCTAAACACTGTGTTGAACTTTATCATGACTTATCACCCTAAAAATGATGTCCAATTTGATCAGAATATTCAGTCATTGGAATAAATATTGAGAGAATGTTCTATAGACATTAAAGTAGGATGGGACAACATCTACCTCTATTAAAGATCTCATACAACAAATGTTTCCACTCAAGTATACAAATATCCCCTTATAAAGTCTTTCATGTTAAGTGGTGAAAAAAACCTACATGTTGGGATGAAGTTGGGGAACAAAAAATACTAGGTCTTGAAATGGTTTAGGAAATGGTGGAAAAGTTTAAGACCATTCGACAACACCTCAAGGATGCTCAGAGTCGGTAGAAGAGCTATACAGATAGTCATCAATGAGACCTAGAGTTTGATGTTGGATACATGGTATTCCTATAAATATGTCCTTAGAATAAAGTGATGAGATTGGGAATAAGGGAAAGCTTTGTCCAAGATACATAGAACCCAATGAGATTTTTGATCGCCTCAGAGTGGTGGCCCACCAACTAGTATTGGCATCTAACTTATCTCAATTAAATGATTTATTCCATGTATCTCTCAAGATAAGGTATATACTATACCACTCTAATGTACTCAATCCATAGGTGTTACCATTATAGAATGATCTTTCCTATGAATTGGTGAAGATCTTAGATCATATAGACAATGTTCTGCAAAATAAGACAATGCACCTGGTCAAAGTGTCGTGGAGAAACCATAAATTTAAATAAGCGATATAGAAAATATAGGAAGTGATGAGATAGAGTTACCCCCATATTTTTTAGTGTGGTAAATTAAAAATTTTAGGTAAAAATTTCATAAGGGGTGATGATTGTAACGACCCGAACTGTTATAAATAAAATTCCCCTTATTATTTCATTAAATATATTATTATGTAATATGATTATAGAAAACATATGAAATTATTTTGTTTTATTATATATAATTGGATTTAAAAAAATATTAAGATATTTACCATTAATAATGTATCCTTTGAATAGTGATCAAATTATTAGTTTAAATATAGGGTTTCAATAAATCCAATTGACACAAAAAAGTGATGGCATCAACCAGTAGGATCATTCCCTATGAATCCCATTTATCGGAGCTTAGAGGGAGATAAAATCACTAGGATTTACCTTTGACCAATCCCAAGCTGAGATCCAACAACATAATCATGGGAGAATTCATTTATTGGAGAATTTTAAGATCATAGAGATCACGACCCAAACCATGTATGCCGAACCACCCCATAAAAGTCTCACTGTCACACACCTTACTCATAGGGAATTTGGTGGTTTATTAAATAGATATGTATCAATAACCCAACATTATGAGTATGTACATTATTTTGTATATAATGATGAATATATTTTCATCATATTATGGTTACTTTATAAATGATTTTTATTTCGAGATAATAAAACACATATAGTATTTTGGGGTAATATTCAAATTAAATTAAAGAGTTTATTTTGATGAATTAATGGATTTTTTTTGAAATAAATAATATTTTAATAAAATATTATTATTAAATATAAATGATCATATAATTTTTATGATTCCAAATGTAATTTTTATAAGGGCTCAAAAACTATTATTATTAAAAAACCTAGCATTTCCCCAAAATATTGACTACTATCTTAAAAGTGAAAATTATTAAATTTAGAAAATTATTTAGATAATATTAACATTATTTTTGGAATCATAACATTAAAATTATCCAATGGTGAAGTTTTTATGATTTTCTAAGACAGTTGAATTTTTGGGTAAAAATTAAATACCGTATAAATATACTTTGTGTATTATGAAATAATAATGAACCAAAAGTGATGTAATAAATACTATAAAGGGAATAAAATCCTAAATATATGTTTTAAATTTAAAATAATGTGATTTTATGTTTATTTTATTTATTTAATAAATCCCTTATGAATCCTCCAAAACCATTAATATATTTTAAGGTTTTAAAACCATTTCTTTAAGAGTATGATTAATATCCACATAAGAAAGGGTATTATTTTATTAAGTTAGAACCTTGGAATTATAAAATAATTTCAAACACTACCATTTTTTAGAAACCATGGGAAAAACCATGGGTTGGTCAGTGGTTTTGGTTATTTTATTATGTAGAGTCCAAAACCTAAATAATAGAGAAATCTCCCTTTTTTCTTATATAAAACCACCCAAGATCCCATCTATAATAATTAAAAATACTTTTATAATGTCCATAATATTCTATACACTCTCTAGATTCCTCCCAAGGTTCTCCCAATCTCTCAATAACCCCCCCTAAGCATTTGAATTCACACACTCAAGTAAGGGATCTTTTCCTTTATTTTTTTATTCAAGTATCTTCTTTAACCTATGTATTTTATATTCATTTACTTATGATGGGATATGTTATTACATATCCCTATTACTTTATAATTTATTTCCAAATGGAGAGAGACCCTTTTTCTCTCATCAACCCATTTTATGAATTTTTATGTAATTCTATTATGCTGCAAAAATTTCACCGCGATTTTCCATGCCAAAAAAATTGTACAGTGAATAACATAACCATTTACTATCAAGGGTAATAACCTTTATAAACTTACAAATTTTTTAATTAGGAATTAAATTTATGTATTCCACACTCCTTGATCTTGTAATAAAATATAACGATGAATGAATCCATGTTGTATGATCTATGAGGAACACTTAAGCATGAGAATGAAATGAAAGTGATGGGTGTGAATGAAATTATATATCTCTCCAATATATTGGGTAATATTTAGTCTCATGAGACATCATATTGGGATAGGGTGTGAACCTTATTCCATTATGGAACTTTTTTCCACCATGACTTATTAGCGGTTTAGCCTTGACCTTTGCTTATGATGTAGTGTTTTAAGTTATTTCTACATTTCCCAAGTTATGATTATCTTTATATATCATATATAATTTTTCATGTTTATTATTCATACTCTTTTTATGCCTTTTAATATGCCTATTGTATAAAATTCATCACCTTATTCCATGTTTATTCCCTTAACAAGCTTTATAGCTCACCCTTTTCTTATGTTTGTCCCCGGGTTATCTCGTGTAGTTTTAAAGGCCATGAAATTTTAGAAGAATGATAAGGATATTTTAAATAATGTTGTTTTATCCCATGTTTCATATATTATTCTATGTACCTAATTCTCAAAGATACTATACTTATCTATCTTTTGAATTGTATTAAGTGTAATTTTATATAACAAATCATGTACTAAAGTGTAATAAATACTAGGTTTCTTATAAGAAAATATGAGTCAAAGTTAATAAATTCAATGTTTTATATGAAGATCACTTACTTCCATGGCCACCTAATCCTATGAAACTTGATAATTCAATTTCTTATAGTAACTCTCCCTATAAACTCAAGCACATTTACATAAAACCATTTATGAATAATCAATAAAGTAGGGAGTGTGTGGGTCATACCACATATTGGATCAATTAATACCACTTTTTCATGATGAAGTTGTGTTGCCACTTGTTATACATGATATTTACTTTCTTTATAGGTGTTTCCAATGAAAATATGCCACCCGATGATTGATTGTGGGGGGTTGAATGTTGCACAATTATTCATTTTAGGATCACCATTTTTGTTTCACTCTAAAAAAACAAGTGGGGTTGGAATGAATTTTTTTGGTGGTGGTGGCACAACCTTAATGTCCATCACATATATCCACATCCTTTCTATGTGTTTCTTAATAAGTTTTATTCATGGGACCAGAAAAACTCAATGGTTCCCTTGGTATTTTTTTTGAACCTACTTTCCAAAGGTAGGTGGTCATTGGGAAATGGATCCAAAAACACTTAGGGACTTACATTGGTCAATAGGATGGAATAATGGGATCATCAACCCTTATTTATGGGAATTATTACCAACTACAGGACTCTGTTATAGATTTAATACATATTAATGAATACTTTATTAAACCCCAAAAATAACATAGGTATCCCTTGAGTTAATAATCAATTATTAGTATGTATTATCTATAGAATCATCTGTATGCATCCTAGGTTATTCATAATTGGATATATCTGTATGTATATGAGGTTCTCCATCAATGGAACCCATTTTTAAATGGATTATAGATTCTTATTCTGTTTATTATTATGATGCTAATATTAAACCACACAGTAGGGATCTCTAGAATTTATCATCATCTAGGAAAAGAAGAGTTGTTTTGAAGTTGAGATGAAGCCCAAAAATTTGGGATTCCTATATAGCATTATGAAAAGAATCACCACCCATGTAGTTTAGTGCCACATAATAGGACACATCATACCCTTTAAGGAAATGTGGAGAGGGAAAAACTGTGCAGTTTAACGTTATATAACAAGGAAGTCTAAGAAAATGGTTCCTAGTCAATGATGGTGTGAGACTTATAAAAAAGTGTCCCAAGGGACCTATGAGGGATTTATCCTCCTTGACTAGATACAACCATACTAGGGATATGAATCAAATTATATTATAGTGATTTGGTGTTGGGTTTTAACCTCAGAGAGGCTTCATATTTATCATGTTTGGATAGTAATCAAGATCATGTAGTTCGGAAAGGGTTGGGACTTAAACCTATGGAGGAGGCTCATGGTTTCTACATAAGGAATATGGAACTTTTAATGTTTGTATAAAAGTTAATGTATCCCTTTGATATGGATACATGGATTTGAGGATGCACATAAAATAGGAGGCCCTAGTCAAAGTGAGAAGAAGATCCGTCATAAGGGTTCTCTAATGAGATAGGTATTTGATCGTGCTGATGTCATGATTGTTACTAACCTGTAATCCCAAGTGAGTCTTGATTAGTGTGAGAAACAAGAAGAATTATAAGATCTAAAAAACCAAAAGATCTCCTTTTTCTGTTGGTGGACGATGCAGGTGCTATAGGAGAGAGAAAGGGATTTTATATGCCTGTCTCCTCTCTTGTTTTCATACATGGGGTTGGGGATTATTCATATATACAGATATGTACCTATAGTAAGGATTAGAGGATTACTATATGATGGATTCCATTTTACCAATTTTTTATAATATTAGAGCAAGATAAGGAACTATCCCTCATCATAGGGAAAGGAAAGTGTTTCCCCACACTGCCTAAAATTAGGAGGTCCCTGAAACTTCCACCAAGGTTGGGGTCCTCATTTCCATGTGAATGTATAATTGAGAACATTTTGAGTATGCCAACTATTAGGTAGGATAAATAAAGTCACTCCATTAAAATTGGAATGTATAATCTAGAGGGCATGATGATGTTCCCTACGCTCTGATTTCACATATTGGGAGGCTTTGGGGAAGGCCTTTGCTTAGTCCCCCTTATACGAGTGATACAAGGAAAGAGGTTCCTTACCATTGGAATCATGAAAAAAGGGGGACCAAAGGATGTATTTCACATGTGAGGCCTAGGTGGATAGAAGGTGTCTTGCATAATTAGTTCCTAGGAGTGAAGAAGGTCCTTCACATAGGGTAGACTTGGGTGAGTTATAAAGGTCTCGTGCAGGTTAGACCTGGGCGAGATGAAGAGGTATTTGGTAAATGGAAAACCTATAAAAAAAACTTGTGTGAGCCTTTATATATTATCCAAGTGTCCCTTTAGGTATCTTTGTATGAATGATGATCAAGTTTTGAGTAGTTTAAGGGTCCCTATCCCTATTGGTTTTGACTAGGGAGAGTTTTTCCATCAAGGTTCTTATTATTCTAGACCTTGAGGGACCCGAGTCCTTTGATTACTATTAATTTTCCCTTATTTTATAGGTTTAGGGAACACTGTAATGGTTTAGAGGACTTGGGTAGGATAATTGGGTGAGTAGAGCTTCAAGCAGTCTCTTTTTCATTCAGTTGTTTCTTCATTTCTGGAACCATGAGGAGGATCTCAACTTATAGTGATTTGGAGGTTTGTTTGGGGATTACACATAGGAGGATTCCCCTATTTCTTGAACCATTATGAGTATCTCAACTAATGGTTATTTGGAATGAGATGTGGGGTTGAATGTGCCACAATGAAAAAATTCCCTTGACCTAAACCAAATTTTTTGTTTTGTGACTCTTTATATTCCATGGGGATAAGTGATGGTAGTAAAGGAAAAAAGTTATTTTCCCATGATCGTAGCCTGAAAGTGATCCCAATTAGGGGTGTAACTATATAGACTCCAGGATATAGACCAATGGGTGTGAAGGTTTTCCCAAGTATGGGTGACTTGGGTGAAGGGTCACCCATTTATGGTCTTGTCCAAGTAGTACTTAGGAGAAATGGAAGTACCTCTCCCAAGTAGTACTTGGGAATATTGGAATACAACACCCAAGTTGTACTTAGGTGGATTGGTCTACCTCACCCAAGTGGTTCGACTAGGTCAGGGCCTCATCTACATAGAAGGATGGATATAATAGTTCACCCAAGAAGGGATGGAATAGTTGGTCAAATGAGCTATACAACCAAAGATATCACCTTAATTTTCCATCCAAAAGTTCATTTGTCCTATAAAAATTGGAGGCGGTGGGTTATATTTATAGACTGACTGGTGGAACTAGGAAAAGGGGTTGCACAAATGGACTACTTCAAGGGCCTTATGCAAAAGGGACTGCCTGAATTGTTTGGGGGAGGGCCTTGCATAGGAGATTGGATTCCTTTATAAAATTTTCCCAACATCGGACATACATAACTTTTGATTCATAAGTCCATCTAGGATCCATGACCAGTCAAATTGAAACTTGAGAAGAGTATTACATTCCTTGATATTATTTAAACACAAAAAAGATATAGTAAGACACTCAAAACCGATTTTTAAGGCATCTAAACCTTTTTATCAGTGGTTTCAGGAATCCATGACATACTCCTAGATGGTGGTTCTATCCACTAAGCCACCAGATTCAAAAGAAATTATAATGAGTCATTATCCATAATTTTGGAGTTATGTTGTGGAAAATGGAAATAAAACCTTCTTCTTCTTCTAGTATGGAGACACCACTCTACTCAAACTTGACATTTTTTCCTAAGTGAAGATAATATCATCAGTCATATGAAAAAATGCATGGCATGAATTTTTCAATGTAAATAATATGTATTCTTATTTTTGGGATGAGGATAACCAACCTTAAAACTCTCATCACCAACTCTCCATAAATTCCTTCAGTTCTTGACTATTGAGACAATTTATCAGTATGGGAAAACCACATTTTGCTTATGAAATTTAATTTATAATAAATTTTTTTATCCTAAAAATCAAGCAGATGATACTGCATCATTTTAACATGAATAAATAAACATTAATTACATGAATATTTACACTTTATAATTTGAGATGTATTCTCCCACATTTAGTGGTCTTATAACACTTGAGATATAGACTGATATCATTTATTGATCATCAAAGTTGGATTGATACAACTTTAAATTCAGATCAAGATCTAAATTATATGAAATTATTCATCATACTATACAACACCAAATTTATCCTAGAAATCCAATTTTGTTCCTATAAAAAAATTATTGAGTCTTATTAGGGCCTTAATACCATTTAGGAATTTTTAGGCCTGATATCAATTAAGATATTCAATTAATCTGAACCTACTTGTTGTATATATATCCTTTAAACATAATCATTTATTCTTTTAGCTCATACAAACCCCATATATAATATCTCTCCCTTATAACTAAATCACTCCAAAATAATAATTATAAACATTTAAATACATGCAGAGAGGGTCCTTCTCAGATATCCTCAAGTTTGGTATTACTATTGGTCTTGGTGAACTGAAACATTCCTCATAACTTTTTTTACAAGAATTTCAAGTGGTTATTATTTGGATAAAACCACATGTGAAAATTTTATTCTAGATATTTTATTTAGATTTATCCATTTTCATTGAATTAGTCTTTAGTTTTATTATGTAAAAAAACCACTTGTACATATATCTTATTTTGATGCCAACTCACTTCATCCTTCATCCCCCTTCTTCCACTATAAAAGGGATCTTCCACTAGTATTAACCTCTTAACCAGTGGTATATTTTTTAAAATCACTTATGCATGCTTTGTTCATGTACTATTTAATATCCATGAGAGCCACCTCATGATTTTCTTCACTTGGTGGATCTCTCTTTACATTCTCATTCATCTTCCTCATAACTAGAGAATCTTTCTTCTTACTCCTTTTTATATTCTTTCAATATCTCCATGAGTGTTTCTATGAGTGTACCATCATTGGTTCTAGATTAATGCTTATTTTTCTCTATAGTTTTAAATATAGACTTTATCACAACATATTTTATTTTAGGGAAATTTATATTACTATTTTTATATAAATGAAGGAATTTTTTATGAAACTTATAGCTCTTTTATTGTTAAAATTATTTTACCAAATTTACACAACTATAACATATAAAAAATCTCCCACTGAAATCATAACTCTTGATTTCTTTATTTATTGGAGATGTTTTTACTTAAAATTAACATCCACCATTGAGCCCTTGGATTCTAGACACACACTCAGAGTGTGTCCCATTCTTCCAAAAAAGTAGAATTTATTAGATTCCATCCTTTGAGAACCTTCACCACTAAATTTACAAAGAACATTCCTTTAATTAATTGGTTACAAATTTATAACTTTATATACTTTATTTATTAAGGCTTTTATGATAGAAATTTCTAACTTCTCATTTCCTTCAATGAATTTAGATTTAATTCAAGATTACTTACCATCATGTAATTCTACTTCAATTTAAAATCCATAATTTCAAAATTAGAATTAGATTATTTTAAAGATTTTATCCTCTCTTCAAGTTGTGTCTTGAGGTGGATAAAACTCACTTACAACTTTTTCTCCATGTCCCTTTTTTTACACACATTGAGTGTAAGTTCTTCAAGTAAATCACTTTGGACCTTCATTTTTTCACATATTCCCATGATTTCTCCATTCAAATAAACCACTACTATATTTAATATTTTATTATTCATGGAATGATATTTTATGAATTCATAATCCACTTAATGCATAATCTCCCACCAATCCACCTTTTCATGTATAACATGGATATCCTTTTAGACACTATATGAACATTCTCTAGATTGATGATTTGATGTCATTGTCACTTAATACATGGAATAACTTTCTTTTCCAAATTCCTTGGGTAAATATGAAATTTTATATTTTCATAAAAATTCCAAAACATTGTCAGAATCATATTTAATAATTTAATCAGATCTCATCACCTTGATTTGGGAGTCTGTCTTCTTAAGATCCTTCTTTATATTATTTATCTTATACTTAAATTTTGACATAAGGAAGACTTCACCATATTTTTCGGATGATATGTTAGTATTATTTACTTCAAATAAATTACCTTAAATAATTTAAAGAGAATACCACATGTCAAATATAGTTTCACAATAAGATATTTTCTTGTATACATCATTGGAAAAAGATATAGTAAAGATCATCACTATCCTAGCTTTACCAACTCTATCACTATTACTTATAAAATCAGAATCTCATAGTATAAACTATATAAAATCCTTGATATAACCCTATATGAAAATAACCATATCAATTTTACAAACATCAAAGTTAGTTCAACTAAAAAATGGAGGCCTAATTATTATATCAATGTGCAAAAGAAATCCAAAATAGAATTATAGATGAAAACTTATGTAAAAAACTTTTAGATATGATAAAAATTGTTGGGACCAAGTTGAATTTAAGCACCTTTAGTGTCTGTGTGCGTGGGGGGGGGGTGACTCATGGTGAAAACCAAATTATAAATTTATATTTTATTTATTTCTATAATACATTCATATATTGTTACCAAACTAGAAGGAGCACATTCAATCACTCTCTTTAAATTTATGCCAATATTTTTAATTAAATAGGATGAATATGTAGGGATGTAAATCTCCATCACATGATGATTTTACTAGGTTCACCAATAAGCACTAATCTATGAATCATACACATGATGATGTGCTGGTGTAATATAATCCACTATACTCACTTTTGATAGATGCATGTTTTAAGGTCACAGTAACTCTATTACAAACTAAATTTCCTGTAAGAGGTTTATGAAAGATGCATTATTGATCCTATGGCTACTATATATTCTTATCTTATGTGAATACATTCAATGAAGAAAACCATCAGTTTATTGATATGAGGGTCTCCTTCTATTCTATATGAGAGTCTTATTTCATTATAACACTAGATTTTATTCCTAGTTTTAGTCCATGTTTATTTGTCTTCCAATCCTATAAGGACTTATGAGATCAAGACCTGAATTTAACTGTTAATTATTTAGATTTCATAATAAAAATAGTAGAAACACTTCTTATATGGATAAAGATAAATCCAAAATGGAATTACCTTGTTTCTATCCTTTAAAACCAAAATGTAGTAGCATATATCATGTAATCTTGGAGCCTTATCTCCTAAACTAAATATGATATAATAATGGAAATACTCTATATTTACCCTATTTTTCTCATATAAACTAGATTTTTTCAATGTTTTTAGAATAATATTTTATAGATTTTTCAATATTTTTCCTCCCGTTTCTTCAGAACTACCATTAGAAAATTAAATTTATACATATAACTTCCATGAACTATCACCAATGTTGTGGATCACACCATGTTTCTCCAAGCTCTATGATCACTGGAAGTGTTCCAAACCATTTTAGTATGGTCAAAGGAACCTATTCAATTTGAATAAATTTATTAATTTTTTTCCATGTTCTCCACATTAAAATTCCAAATTTTTTCCTTTATTTTCTATAGTTTTTAGTCTACCATGGAATAAAGATATATGAAATAACTATTTTGGGATCTAACTCAACAATGTTCTCTAAACTCCATGTCATGATATAGTTATATCCTTAGTCTTTTAGTAATTTTAATTATTGAATTTGACCAAATAAATATTTAACATGATGTGGTGTAGTGATACCCATTCCATAGTACTTCTATATGCTAAAAAACCTTTATAAATGGTTAACTCCATGATAAAATTCACTATTCCTCATCAAATATATAAACTTGATACTTGGAACACCTTATAAAATGTTATAAGGGCTCTCTAGTATCCCATTTTATCTATTCTTATGTGAGTCTTCAATAATAACCAAAATAACCATAGAGAGAATCCTAATTTCTTATAAAGATTTTATAATCTACAAATGGTTGGAATGTTAAAAACCATGTCCATGTTTTAATCTAATCATAGTCATTACAAAAATTACTAAAATTGATTACATAAAATTTCAACACCACTAGATTGGATTGATCTACAAACCTATTATGGAATGACATTCTTATATGTCATGAACATCTTCCCACAACATGAGAATCTTACCACGACATGTTCTATTCACTTCTATAGTGAATAATCTTACATATTATATCATTTAGTCCAATATTTACATTTTCCCATTAGGTTTAATTATATGTATCTTCTAGAGTAACCTTTATATATCACTATGATTATTTGAGACTTTCAAAAACTCTTGAAAAAACCTTTACATATCATAAAAATTAATTTTATGCCTAATAAAATTTTGAAATTTATATATTTTGGTCCTTTTATATTTTCCTAGTAGAGTCTATTTATTACTCTTATATATCAGGTATATTAACACTTTTCCATTTTTCAAATAATATCATCCATGAAATGATACTTGCATTCGCACTATGGTTTCTTCCTCCAACTTAAAAAACGTTCCCCATTAATTCTTTACTCAAATATATTATGTATCCTTAACTGTTTCTAGAGTTCTTTTACTAGATAAAATTCATATTCTATTATTTAATAACATTAGAAACTTCATAACTTCTAGAAAAACTTTCAAAACTTCTCAAAATAGCTCCAAAACTTAAACTGCTATTAGAATAACTTTCATATTTTGGAGTTCCATCTATAAAAACTTATAGACATAACTTTTGGAATTTAAATTATTCAACTTATGGAACAAATCAAACTCTAAAATAAAAATACATATATGTCATTTTTATGATTTTTAAACCTTTATCTTTATCCATCTAGTCTTATTTTACAAAACTTACTAAACAAGAATAACCTATATTTTGGCTATTTATCCATTCTTAATGTCTATTTAAGTATTTAACATCCTTCATATACTTTTTAAAAAATAAAAATTTTATTGTCAAAAAATAAAACACACAACCAACTAGTTACAAAAATTTGAGACTATATTGGGAGGATAATGTATCATATATGAGAGATTATGAATATTCCACTAAATCAACATAGTTTTGATCCCAATAACTTTGAAGGAATTATAAATATGACATATCCTATGATAGTTTCCGAGAGTGTGATACCTTGTAACATATTCTTGTAGAAACTCCCAAAAGGACTCATAGTTCCAACTTTATCCCATGGATGAGACTTACATTACATCTAACCCAACTATAGAAACATGTATTATCCAAAAATACATATTCAGGAAAACATAACTTGGTAACCTAATGCACATTATTACGTCCCTAAAACATAATCCCCATTACAATACTCCGATTTTGGGGAATCTATAACACCATTATAGAATAACCTTAAGTGTGCTAACATAGCCTCATGGGTTAACATAAGAAACATTCTCTCACAAAAAATAATCTCAAATCCGAACACTTACTGAATATAACACCAACACTATTTAATGTACAATCTATATACTATGTTAGAAACTAAATATAACATGCATTAGAGGTTATGGTTATGTGAACTATACAATATAGCTCACATTTCCTATAAAATGTCTCACACTATAACAATTATGAGTAGGTTCATCCCAAAAAATATATTAACTTTAAATGAGAGTAAAAATGATTTGAGATGATGAATTTGAGCCAAGTAAGAGGAAAGATTCCAATTTCCATTAAATAAAATTATTATCCATGTAATGCATAATTAGTGAGAACTATAATCATTTAAGTTCTAATTGTATAGAAAAATTATGGAAATCCCCAACAAACTAGTAACATGGATCGAATTCATGGAGAGAATAAGAATAAATAAGATCATAGAGATGGGAAATAAAATTAATAGAGAAGGAGGGATATTGTCTTTGTGGAATCTGCTATTACATATTACATGACATCTAGAAATGATCACCAAGACTAGGGATGAAAACCCTTAAGAGCTTTCTATTTGACGAGGAAGAATAACCATAGAAAAAAGAGGTGATCCAAGATAAAAAGTATAAGGGATAAAGGATTATTGGTTTAGTAATGGAGGAGATCCCAAGGAGTAATCCAAAGATAGAGTAGACAATCATCTATTGGGGGGGGGTCTAACCAGAGTCTTCATGCAACCTACCAATCTAGCTTCTCCATTGTTCCTCATCTTTTTATATTACATTGTGTGTCTGAGTTTGTTCTTAATTTATATGTAAATATTTGTTTTAATTGATATTTATTTTCTTAAACTACTATATTTTTATATTACATGATTCAATATAATCTTGTAATTCCTACTCAGATGAAAAGTGAATGGGTACCCTATGATTGTAAGTAAAGTAGTGAAAGTGGAAGTTAAACACTTCCATGTGTATCTTTATGGATTTTTCTAGGAAATGTTTTATGAGTGTGGTGTATAAAAAAGTGTAAATCAAGAATAAGAAGATCAATTGAATCATTAATAAAACTTGTGAGGGGAATGTACTTGAGTTCTACCATAAAATAAGTGTGATTGATAATTACATTAGCAAGGTCTTGAAAACCCAATCAAAAACCCCAAGTTTAGAGAGATAATGTCAACATTACACCATGTAATTTAAAACTAAAATTTTTATAGAGGGGGTCAATAAACCTTACAAGGACTATAGAATCCTCAAACCAGATCACCTGAACGACACCTGATCTGGTGATACAATGACCTCAGGTGTGCCTCCCAATAAACTAAAATCTACCAAAAATTATTAAGGATTTAGAGGTGATTTGGAGAAACTATAACCTTTGATCAAAGTGATAGAAACCAATAGTGGAAGGAAAATACATCAATAGTTTTCATGAAATAATAGAAAGAACATAGCTTGAAATATATCACATGGTTTGAAAAATAAATATCTATAATATCACATGATTCATAAAAAACAACTTTTATTGGCCATAGGATGATAAAATATAGAAAATTCCAAAATATAAAAATAAATATTTAAGATGAAATTAAGTATCCTCTCAGTCCTACCCCAAAATCCATCAATGTTCTAATAATGCATCTAATGCACCTCCACCAAACTATTATCTAGTACTAGGGTCCTTACCCTTCCATATATCATAAATAATAAAGTCTATACACATCTCATAGGTCCTATGTAGGGTGTGAGTATAAAAAAATCAATACACCACTAACAATGTCCCTAGATAATATGATCAAATATATAAGTGTATGCAATGTGAAATATAAATCAACCACTAGAGTCAACACAACCTGATCCACTCCATGATCAACCATACATGGGTGATCAATTTATCTGCTTTGGTTAGTTTTGGAGTGGGACAAGAAACCCATGGTCTGAACACATGTTGAGGGAGAAAATGCATCAACCCTTGTCTCATAACCAAACAACGCATTATCACCATAACCATGGACACCTAGTGGATGAGAATAACTAAAATAGGTTCTATATCCATCCCTTAAATTTCCCATAACATTATCCTCTAATAAAAACACACACAGTAAACACACACCTGATCAATGATCTCAATCACCTCCCAATCCCAGTGGCCACGTAAGGATTATCCCTCCTTAAATTTGATGGATAACACTATATCCCTAGGTCACTCAGATATGGATTGTACCACCAAAAAAATATTGATTAACATCAAATCATGTACCCTTTTATATGTGCACATGATCCTAATATCCTTACTCCCATGATGAGAAGCATCGATAATAACCTACGACCACAACCCGATGAAAACCCATCACCCCAACACTGGTGAATGAGATATCACCATCACACTTTTAGGAAAAACACATAAATACATAGCCACTTGAGCCACACCCATATTTTTGTTTTCAAAAAACAAATCAAGAAAATAACCAGAAGAAACATCCCTTTAAGAAACACAAGGGCTTTCCAAGTAATCCTTGAATCCATAAAATCCAAGAATAACCCATACATAGCATAATACATCATTAACCATATGATATTTCCCTAGGAATCTCTAAAGAATAAGAAAATTATAAATAGTTCCATTTTTAGTAACACACATGACCCTAACCTCCCTCATAAATAAAATGATACATAAAAGAACAAACAAAAATAAATATATCTAGGAACCACCTACCTGTTATTAATAGAATCATTCATATAAAATACCATATGCCAATTAAATTTTTAAATAAATAAATAAATTAACCAGTGAAAATACAAAAAATAGATAATTTCTTGAAATTATCCTCAATGAAAACAAAACCATAAATTATCAATAAAGGGAATCATACCTTAAAATAATCCACTCCCTATGATCAACAACTTAAAGAACTAAGGAGAAATGTGTGAAATTAAAGCAAGGTTAAGAGAGGATGAAGTAGTAGGGAGGGATCAGTGAATTATTTTACTGGAATAATAAATAATATCCCTAATCATTTAAAATAAATAAATAAACTAATTAAATTAAATATTAAAGATGAATTTACCTAGGTAGACACTGGGTACCCGATCACCTACCACTAGGTACTTGGTACCCACCAAGTACCTAATCCATGTCCAATGAGTTCTCATTAGACCTTATATATTCATCCAACATTCTACTAGGCCCACTGGGTAACTCATACCAGTATATTATGTAATTGGTGGCTTTTGTCTTCTAGATATAAGTCCCAATAGTGGGAACACTTTATCAAAATCAACCCATTGGACTTTATCGAATGATTTGATAACTCAAACATACCCAATGAAACATGGTACATCCAAATTTATACCAAAATTAGATCACCTAAATACTCAAAATGTTACAAATTTACCACTGTTAAATAAATCATCCTTGATCTGTCTTTGACCATAGAACTTTCCAACTCTAACCAAAATCCAAGAACTCTACTCACTACACTTTGGAAATACTGTGATGATACCAAACACATCTCCTAATGACCATGACCATAAGACACAAGTAAAACTATTAGAACTATGGGAACTCCCCACTATAGGATTCACCAACTTGATTAAATCACAACTAAACTACCCGATACGTTGATGGGATTACACTTTACCATCATATAAAATAATGAAATTACTAGCTATCAACACACACCCACTAGTAATAAGCCACACTGTTACCATAAGTCAAACCCAATGCTCAAACCTCAAGCATTAAAAGGCCAATAAACTAACCCATGATTCACTCTAAGCACTATTATCCATCACGTACAACCAGAATTAACATAATAATGACATGCCTCTAACCGTAAAAAATTATATAGACCTATCAGAAAAGGTTATCTCAAATAAATAAAACTACATCGAGCCTTAAGATCCTGATTTATGACCTCTCTATGGAGTCACCCTATTTAACATTAAATTCCCCATTACTAATCCATATATCCTATATATAATATGCATGTGATGATGAACTCTAACTAACATTTCCCAATACTTATCTCGACCCTACCAAAGACGTATGAGTCTAACTAGATCCTTGAATTATAGTTAACAATGATATATTTAGGAAAAACCACTCTAAATTTATCATCTAGACATAAAGTCAACACTCCTTATGGTCAATTACATTGATTCCAAATGTTCCATATTTTCACACACTGATAACATCTCAAATATGAACCACCTAGAGGTAGAAACAAAGATCAAATATGCTGAATTTCCTACTGGGTCTTCTCATGGCCCCACTTCTGACTTCCTGAAGCCCAAATCTCATCCTCACATGGAACCACTATCTATATATGTATACTATCACCAATCAAGTTATTTTCCATGATAAATTAATAGTTCACCACCTCAGAAAATGAGTTCAATATGAAGATAATTAATTATACCCTGACACCATATAGATCATGAAGATCCTACCCTTTTTATATATTTTATATATTATTAATGAGTATATCAATATTTCTTGAAGAATGAGAATAATTTTGATTATCAGTGGTGTTCCAAATCATGTTTGATTAGTGACCATCAATGAGAATTTCAGGGGTTATATCAATGTTTTGGATTAAGTGATGATCATTAATAAATTGTTACAGATTCATTTAAAGGAATTGAATGCCATGATTAGAAAATTTTCCATGTAAGTATTATGATTACTAAACTGATGTTAATTTCATAAACATGTGAAATATAATTTGAGATGTGAACATTGTCTATATAATATCCTCCAACATGTACTATGAAATTTAGTATTTAAATAAAAAATTACATTTCTAGCTTTGATACCAATTATGATGACCCATTTTTTTCCATCCAAAACATATAACATAAAAATGAAATATTGGATCACTTAAATTATCAAGGACCTTTTTGGTTTAGAGTTTTATAGAATCATTATAAAATCTTACATAAACAATACACATGTCTTTAAATGATCATTTATTCTACCTAACCTATATTTTCTTATTTCATATTAAGTCATCATCATCATCCATATGAAAGTATTCTATACAAAATTCATTCAACATTGTTATTGATAACCTAGGGAAAAGGAAACTAAATAAGGGTGATCTCAATTTTTTTAGTAAGGGTAAACATAAACATTAAGAATTTAATTTCATAAATGAGCATAATAAGATCATAAGGTTATGATGACATAATCAACGTTCAAGAGTATAAAATAAGAATATTCATACCCATATATACATGGACAGTCAAACAAGAAAACATGGAATAAGGATTTAACAAAGGAAAGATTCATTAAAATAATTAATCATGAGCCATGTGATATCAATATTGATTAAAGAAAACATTTATAACGCATATAAAACATAAAAACGTGTTGGTATCTTGGGAAATTATCTTTATAGAACCCTAAAAGAACCCTTACAATTAGAATAACCATAAGGTTGGATTTAAATATAATTATTTAGTTAAAATAATCATTAACCAATGAATGGGAGTGCTACATGGATTCAACCATCATATAACCCATTTGTCTCACCTGATGCTATCTTGGTGCACCCTTAATATAAGAAATATTGGGCCTACCCAATGCTATCTGGGCACAACAATCATATAAAAATGGAAAAGAACTATAAATAAAGTATATAGATATAGAATTTAATCATAAAACTTATAAAAATAATTATTATTCCTTTAATAACAGGATTAACCTATGGAAAAGAAATGGGTTCTATAACAATCTCTTTGAATCATGATTAACCTGTGTAAAAGAAACAATTTTTATACCAATCTATTTGAAACAATCATAATCCATCAAAATAAAGATTTAGGATGATATAATTATAAAATATAACAATTGGATCATAAGTAAAAACAAGGATTTTTTACATTGATAAATGAAAATACCATCAAAATATCATTAAAAACATTTCTATGAAAAATAAACTTTTCATTTTGAAAATTACATTTAATAACTAAAAATTCACAAAAATTTGTGAAACTAATTTTTGTTAAAAAAACTTTGAAAAATGTAAAGTAATATTCATCTAAAATAATAGACATGATGGCAGGAAATCCATTAATTTCATAAATGTTAAAAATAAACATTTTTTCAAAACTTTTTGAAAAAGGGAGTCAAAAGTGACCCATTTATAAAACATTAGGAAAATTTACTTTTAATACATTTTAAAAGAAAGGGAAAATATAATGTAAAATGAATTTAGGAAATAATTAATTTTTAGAAAACAATATTTTTTGAATTTTTTTTATAAAACATGGATATGGAATATAAAGATACCCGATCTAAAAGAAAATACAAGATCAATATCACTTACAAATGACATTATTGATTTTTCTTCAATCAATAAGAGAGGAAATGTAAATTAAACATGTGAATAAAATTTATAACCATTGGATAATAAAAATATTTTTTTCATTAAAATAAGATAATATTATTTCCCCTAAAGTAACCTTGAACATAAACAATCTTGAAAAGAAATGATATTGCAACATAAACCAGTTTCTATTTTGGTAGATTTTTAATCGTAATCCCCATGAAAGTATAACTTAAAATAAAAATTTAAATACCCAAAAAATAATTATATTCCTGATATAAAATATCAAATGGTTAGTAGATACACCTCATAAAAAATATAGGTGTGTAAAATTACAATATTTCTCAATGAAGGGAAATTGAGACGAAGTCCCTTACGACTTTGGTAATATTCAGATTGAAGCCCCATGAAAGAGAGAAAATCATATGGATGAATAAATCACAATAATTTTAATATTAATATTAATAAAATAAATTCATAATAATTATATACATCATATAATAAATATAATTTTTGAATATGGTATATGTCTCACAGAAGTAAAAATGAGATGAGAAAACCCTTATATTGAGTCCAGCCTTCCATGTGTGTCCTTTAAATCCCGTATAATAAGATTATATCAATTATTTTTTTAAGAACCATTTTAATTTATAATAACTTATAATTAAATCTTTTATTTTATTTATTTTTAATTATATACTAAATACTTAATCAGTTAAGTCCACATCGGGTGTTTTGAAGATGTTCAATTCATTATTTCATAATAGTTTCAATGTGTTGACCCTATCCAAAGAGGTAATTATTTATATATATATATATATATATATAACAATAATCATGAAATATTTATCATATATTTATATAAATTATACTTTTAAAACATTCATGGAATAATGATATGAAAAATGAATGACATTACAATCATGGAGATGGTAGGCTGTACATATGTATGTGTAACCCTTCCATTTTTCAATGATAATTATGGAAAGTAGGTATGAAATATTTTATATTTAAATAATGATAATCATATCATAAAAAATTATTTAATTAAATAAACTTATATATATCATCCATGTGTTGTTGTTATAAAAAAAGGAATCACATCACTTCGTGGAGGCGGTAGTCCACACGTGCGCATGAACGCCATTATCAATTTTCACTGTAAGAAATAAATTGATATATAATCCTATAATAATGATAAATATGTAATAAATATAATAATTATTTCATTTATATCACATATATTTATTAAATATATAATTATTAACTTCTAAGTAAAGCGTTAGTGAAAAATGTATCACATCATGTCGCGAGGCAGTAATCCATCATATAGACAAATGATGTTATCATGTCCCCACAAAATGGAAATTAAAAAGTTATATATGATATAATATCTACATAAGTATAAATATGTTACAAATATCATATATTTAATTTTAATACATCATTATATCAAGCTGTGTGAGGCAATGATGGAAAATGAATGACATCGGTTCATGAGGTGGTAGTCCGCTATGCACAAGAATGGTGATTTCATATCACATTTCAAAGAAGAGGATATGGATTTAGAATTTTAAATTAACATAATAAAATATCATAATATTTTATATACTATATTTATTATATAATAAAAAATTAATTTTTTAAGGAGGTGGAAAAATAAATAAAATAAAGATTCTCAGTTAAGCACAATACCACTTCTTCGGGCAAGCTCCTTAGGTAAACACAAAAAAGGATTACTAGAATAGATTTATGATAAAAATAATGTATCTATTATGTGTATATGGGATTTATAAATACATTTTTGTAGGTATTTTATGATAAAAATGGCATTCAAGGCGTGAAGAAGAGAGGATAGGGTGTGACCTTTTATAAGTGAGGTTAGTGGCACACATGTATTTTTTGAAAATAAAAAAGGTGCAACCATGTTTTTTTCATTTTATAAGGCTTTCCAATTGATCATTATAGAAAATTATACATTTTAAGGTTTAAATATGGCTATAAAATATTTCTTAGACAAGGTTTTAGGTCATTGTTACCCAAATATTTTTAGTTTATCCCACCGATACAACCGTTTTCACCATAACCGCGATATTTAATTTTTTTTCTCTATCAATTATAGTCAAAACTTAAGTTGAACTTATTAAATAATATAAATTAATATGATTCAAAATATTTATTCCATGTTAAAAAATTTAATTAATATAATTTTCAACATTTAATTTAAAATTAAACCGATATATGTGATGAAAAAGTGGGTTTTCAATAAGTGTATTTTTCAAGAAAAAGATGATTTTATATTAACTCTCTGACTAATAATAATAATTGTATTAATATAGATTATTATTTATTGATATATATAGTATAAATTTAATTTAAATCATTCCTCATTAGGTATTTTTTTAAATAATTAAAATGGAGAAACATTATTCACTTGGATTCAGTATTCAAAGAATCCACTTTTAAACCAAAAATTTTCTTATACTAAAATTAAATATAAAGGTGATTAAAATGTAATTAAGTAAATTAAATATAAATAATTAATAATTATTTTATTTTAAATTATATTAAAAATGTAATAGTAATTTTAAATTTACTTAATTTATTTAAAATAAATTGTATTTTTATAAAAATCGGTATTTTTTAATATTCATTGAAAAAATGAATATTTTCCAAAAAATTAGAAAATTTCACCCAAAGGAAAATTTTATATTAAGATTTAAAAAATTAAGTTAATTTTATCAAATAAATTTTCTAAATGTTAAAAAAATTAATTTTAATATTTTTTTTTCATAAAAGGAGATAAAAACCATTTTTGAAGAAAACATTTTTTGAAGAATAATATTACATTACTAAAAATTGATTGATTATTTAGTAAAAATTTATAAATAATATATATCTAGTAGGATATATATATATATATATATATATCATAAGTGAGTTAATACTAGTCATACATGCTGATTTAATGGATAGGTTATAACAGTTATATATTTCATAGGTCATCACATAAAATAAGTAAACAGTAGAATACTGATAGTAAATAAACAACTGGAGCACATATATAAATGATGTATGTCACATATGTCTATGAAAATAGCTAAATAAGTCACAATACCAGAAATATAGTACTAAAAGTACAAAAGAAAAAAAGTAAACTCTAACAAAATCACAAGAATTAGCTTGGTCCCATACTCTCCAGATCCACATAAATCATGTACCTAAAGTAGAAGGGCACTTTCCATTATCTATACATGAAACCATATAATCTATTTGGGTCCAAAAACATGACCCAAACAGGGTGTGAGACAAATCCCAGTAGGCAACCACCACATGACTTATGCCTAACTGTTAGTGAGTATATGTAGTAGTTAACAATGGAAATGCTGCAAATAAGAAAGGAGTACACAAAAGTAAAAAATCCTACAGTTTCCATTTAAATTAATTATCATCTATTGTTCAACATCTAATCAAGTAAGTATCAAAAGAAGGTATCTCTGAAGAATACCTAGAAGGACCAAATCCAAGATTGTGCTTTGTCTTGGATGACACATAAAAACACTCAATATTTAAATTAACCCTCTGGGTAGCTCACATAGTCTAACCCCTCTGGACAAGTAATGAAATAAAAAGGAAAAGAACCTCTGACGAATCACTCACTATCAATTACCCCTATGATATTTCCCTAATAACTACAGACTCTATGGGGAAGCACACAACATAAATTCCCCCTGTGATCTCATAATATAAACTATAGACACTTTGAGGGAGCACTCACCACCAATCCCCCCTGTGGTATCATAGTGTTAAATATACAGAAACTTTGAGGAAGCAATCAATGTCAATTCCCCCTGTGGTCTAACTACACCAGGTTCTCACAGTCCTGTTTAATTCAATCATGCATATACGATATCAAATATCCCAAAGTAATATCACTAATACATGGATAAACAATTCCAATGCATACCACAAGAATTTAACAAGCAACAAAATACAATCAGTTCCATCCTATCATGTATGGAAATGAAATAAGGTCTACCTCATAGGCAACCTCGACCAAACGACCCTAAACATTCAAATATGGAAATGCAACCATGGGGTGTTCCTTAAACATGAAATTTCACATAATATCACATCAAAACACCCTTAATTTAATAATAATTATAAGGATGATAAAATAGGGTTCAATTTCTGTAACCTGAATACATGAAGCATGGGTAATCGACAAGTTGGCATATAAAACTGAAAGAAAATATAAAAAAGTAAGCAAACCATCTACCTTGAGGATCTAAGATCGATATTCTCTGGCTTCGACCCTTGAATCAGCCTAGAACGACATAGATCTACAAAAACATCAAAAATGTTCAACCTCGAATAACTCTCAAATGACGAAGAATAAGGTAAAAGGGCTCAAGATGAAGGAAGAAATCACTGAGGTGGTTCCAATGCAACTGATGATGTTTGATTCAAAGAACAGATGACAGATTAGTGTCTTAGAGAAGAATTGTAGAATCTGTATGCTCCTTCGCAAGGCACGACCAGATGAAGACGAATATGAGGGTTAGACATGAACCCATACCAATATTTCAAATAAAATAAAAAGTACATGACATGTACTATTAATGAACACCCCATATATTTTCCTCAACAAACCCCCGACATTAGCGGTCTGCCACATCACCCCACATGGCCATGTCTTGGACATTACACGCCCAAGACATGGCTGTACGTTGTAATAGGGTACACGACGTGTACTCAGAAGTACCCGACGCGTACTTAGAAAATTACCAATTCTTCCCTTTTTACTCAAAAAAACCCGAAGAAAGATCCATACCTGAAATGAAGATCCAAGTTATTACCCCTTGTTATAACATAATAAAAAAATTCATGATAATGACATTATAAAGATCAATAAATAATGTGAATACAAGTTGAAGACAATGTAGGATAAGAAGTTCATCCTAAATATGAATGGTCTTAAACTTGGATTCAAACTATAAAATTTGGAAGATGTTTTCATCAAGACTTCACGACAAGCTTAAAGAAGATCTATTACTTCAGGAGTTGTAGAAACAAAAATTTCTAAGGAGGATTATTATACAAAAAGTCTTTCATCTTGTGGGAACTAATATTTAATCAATAGAAGTCTCAAAGAAAAAGGCACCAATCACCTCTGATAAAATTACATATGGTAATTCTTGTCTTATGAAAAGTGTAGGTGAAAAAACCTAGTGAAAAGGTAGGATGAATAATCGAAATTAAGTTCTTACCACTACATCTATGGTAAAAGAAGAAAAACGTAAAATAACATTTCCTTCTGAACAAGCCCATCTTAATAATGAAAATAAATAGAAACAACACACATCAATTAGTCGAGGATATTACTCAAAAATAAATATATATATTTTTTATATATTATTGGTTCTATGAAGGATATGGGATTAAATCATCTTATTTTTGGTAAAATATAGAAATATATGAAAATAAAAAGGTTCCTACATCAAGAGGGAGAAATGTAGGGAGGAGTAAAGGACCAAATATGAGAGGATATTATTTTCCCATTATAAATAAATTTGAATGTTTGAAAAACATCAATGGTATTTTAAATGGAAGTGGTCATAGTAAAGATCCATTCATGTAAAAATAATTAAATCATGAAAGTAAATCAAGTCATAAGAAAATGACATAATAGAAGAAAAATGGAGAGAAGAAAAGATTGGGAAGGAACTAGTTGAAAACTATTCCCAAGAAGTTTACAAAGATGACTAGTATGTCAACAATAGGTAATTTTTTTTAATAATTATGATAAATACAAACCCAAGAATAATAATAAGGTTTCTACAACAAAGATAAAAATATGCTTATACTTTTGAAGAATAGGTCACACCATGGATCACTATAATGTAGACATAAACATGACAATGAATAAAAGAAATCTGAAATAACAAAAGTGAACACCAGTACAAGAAAAAATTAAATATAATGAAGTGAATAAGAGAACACATGATAAAATATGTGGATATAGCATTAAAACTATTCACATTCCAATGATATTATGGCCATTTTATCAGCTGATTTGGAATGATTAAGAAAATTGGAAGAAGCACAAACAAAAATAGATGTTAAAGGAAAGAAGAAGAAACAACATGAAAGAAAAATATAATTTTATAAGAGGTTTTCAACAAATGATAATAAAGTAATATCAGAAATACTATTTGGAATGTGTAAAAGGGATGAACATATATCTGAGGTTTTTTTTTTCAAAACATTATCTCAAGATGAAATTATAAAGAAGAATAAAAAATTACCTAGTGGTGAATGTTCCTTGATTGACATTGTGAAAATGATTATTCCAAATAAAGTTATCTCAAAGTAATGTGAATATTATATGATGGCCAAAGACTTCAATAAATCCAAGAAAGTTAGCATGAAAATTTCACTCTCACATAGAGAAGGTCATAAGGTAGTTTCATGGTTGAGAGAAAATTATCATCCTTGTTTCTCTAAATAAAAATATAAATAATATCCACAATATCTAAATATAATTTATTTCTATTAATTTATAGTGAATTGAAGGTTATTTATATACTCATGGGGATAACTTAGTTGAAGATGTTTTATTTCTATATCTTCAAGTTGGAATATTTATTCCAAGATTTATAGAATTCACAATCATATATGTGATCAAAAATATTAGTATTTGTATCAGTGGAAATTCAGAACAACTGATGAGAAGATCTATCTTGATGAAGTGAATATGAAGATTATCCCTTGAGGGGGATAATTGAAATATTTTTCTAGATCCTTATATATAATCCAAAAATATAACATCTCAAGAAGGTACTTGTCTAATAAATCCTTGATGATGTTTGTTGTCACACTCTTCTATACTTATTCAAAAAAGACTAACATTTGATATTAAGGGGTAGAAATTAAAAGAATTGATTAAAGGAATAACATATTGTTAAATATTTCATAGGATTGAATTCAAGAACATAACCTTCTAATAATAATTGAATGTTTTTAATCTATGTGTTAATATGAGTACAAAATTTTAAGGTTGGAAGTTTCTTGAGAATATTATTATCGACAAGTGGCATCATAAAAGTTACACTTACATTATATCAATTAGTATCGACCAATGAATGTCAAGCTAGAAATAGATGAATAGTGCCTAATGGAAGAATGTTTTTGATATATCAATTAATATTTCATTCTAAATTAATAACGTGGAAAACTTATGTTTAAATTGGATCGTATTGTTTTCTACACCAAGGTAGACCAAGTATAATTTGAGTGGAATAATTGATGGAACGTTGATTATGAAAGAAGCGATACCATCCTCTCTCAGGAATTTTATATTTTTCATTAATAAGTGGGAGATAAGAAAATGAATGAGTAAGAAGGAGAGAAGACAATCATATATGAAAATTGAACGAACATATTGAAATTTCATTTTCTATTGGTATTGATAAAAAATAAAAATGGGGAGATTGAAGATCATACTTTTTTTGTTGTATGTCAATATTCTTTAACGATAGAGAACATCTTGGAAGATCATTGGTGTTCCCAATTATGTTTTATCAAAGGACCATCCATGATAAGTTCAAAAGTCATATCAAATTTTTGGATGAATTGGCGATTCTTGTAGAATAGTTATGAATTCATTTAAAGGCATTTGATTTCATTATTGAAAAATTCTACATATAAGTTTGATGATTTTTGAATTTATCTTAATATCTCACACATGTGCAATGGGAATTTGAGAATTACACATTGTATACTACAATGAAGAATTAAAATTGAATATTATCCATCCAATGGTATTTCTAATGGGATGAAGCTTTAAGAAGTTAAAGTGAAGGCTATGAAATATATCATTATTTCATAAGGAGTTTTATGAAGTTCAGGAATATATTTATTTGAACAAGAAAATTTAAAGGCATAAAAAAGGAGTGAATATATTTTTATTATGCATGAAGAATAGTTGGATGAAGGCATTAATGTTGGAATTGGAATACTTATTATTTACTAAGGGGTTTTATTAAAAAATTATTACCAAAAAATAAACCAACTACATGACCCATGTGCTCCACTACTGTGGTGAGAACTAGGGTCGACCGCATCTAGCCAACATAGAGTCATTAAGAGGCAATAATTTCACCCAGAGAGCACATGGAGAAGAGTGGTGGAACCACTATGTGGGGTGGCATGGAAGCAGAGGAGACGAAATGGGTTGGTGCTAGTGGGGAGTTTAGAGTAGACCTAGGTACAAACTTATGGAAACCTAAGGGAAAAAATTAACTTATTAAATGGTCCATGATCAAGGAACAAATCTACGTGGGATGAAATATGAATTATAACACAACTTTCTCATTAAAAACATTCATAAATAAGATTTTATATCTGATATCCATTGATTTGATGATTGATTGAGCACCTGCACTTCATATTCAACCTCTTTAGTCCCTTGGTGTTGTCGTTCAACACAAACCATCTCTAACAGTTTATATTGATCGAGCTATGAGGCTTCCAATACTGTGCTGAGAATGAATGAAGATATCTCGAGACAATGAGATCACAAACCAACATGAATTCAAGCTTGGATTTTCATGAAAATGTTCGAATGAGGATGTTCTAGTTCTATGAAATGAGAATGAGATAATGTTTCAGGAGAAAATATGCATTGATGGGTTTGGTTCAAGTGACCATTTTTCACGTGAACATGAGTTGTTTCTCATGAATTAATAATCTATGCTATGATACCATGTTTATCAGTGTTATCGAAAGTTAATAAACTCATATAGTTTAATATACTAAAATATTAAGTGATATTGAAAGAATCTGTGACTCACCACCATTATGTAAAATAGGTTAAAACTCGGAGAAACCATTATTATTAGTATTTATGTGGTAAAAAAACTATAAAATAAGAACACTCGAGATCGATATTTGTTACTGGAATATTTTGGGGAATCATTTTTCATATAAAAACAGAGCATCTAATTAAAGCCTACCCATATCCTTCATCTCAAAGAATATGATATGTTAGAATCATCAACTACATAAAGGAATGAAATCTACAAATCTTTGTTGATCTCGCAAAGATAGAACCAAAAACCTTTTTGGTTAGTGAAGGAAATATCCACACACATAATTATTGAAGTTTTAACCACATACTTACTGTGGTATGTGAATACGGATTAAAGAAACAGAAAAGCATAAGAATTCATATAGTTTAGTACGTAGATCATGATGAATTATAGTTTCATGAGATAAAAAAGGGGGAAAGAGTGGTTCAACACTTAGTTTTCATAAAGACAAATTAGATTCATGTTTGTATTATGAAACAATTGAAATATTGTGTGCATTGCTCACATAAAGAACCTGCGTACACACTATTTCATGGAGGTTGAGAACTAGGTTTCATATATAAACTTTTATAAATAAAAAATATTAACGAAACCATATAGTATATCTATATGAACCGAGATAACCATATACATAAAACATTATTTATAGTAAACATAAAAATATAAAAAGATGATAGTGAATGAAATCACATGATATGAATGTGGTATTACTTATACATGTGATTTGAGCTGATTAAAAAGATCCATGAAATATTTTTTTATTTAATATAAATTTGATTAAGAAAATAACATATATTTTGAATATATTATATTGATTATCGAAGATCAAAAGTGGAAGAAGATTTTTTGACTGAGCTGTATTCATTTTATTATTATTTGGGGAAAATAATTCATAGAAATCTAGTCTACAACCACTTTATATCTTTGTGACTGAATTTGAAGAAGATGAATCCTATTGATTGATACATTTTTTATACATCAATATGATTTATGCATTTAATTAATTCATTTTATTACTACATTACAAATATTTTGACCATTTTTATTAGAGTATAAATAAGAAAACTTGTGATTCATTTGTGGTCACTTTAGAAGGGGTATGACAACATCCTGAATCTTTTTCTTAAAAGATAAATCTTTAATTTTACTTTATCGGTTCCATAATGTGAATTCAAGTCTATTAACTTTCTTTTGATTTATTTGATAATAAAAAAGAATCTGTGTGTATGGGATAATAACCACAATACACTAAGTACTTGTCCTTAAAGGAGACGAACCTTGTTAATGAAAGTTGTCTTCCATTGTGCTTTATTGTTTCATGTGAATCATTTCTATGTATAGGTGAATTAAATAATATATACATTTACTTAATAATTAATAGAAGGAATCAAGAGGGGTATAATTTTATAGTGTTAAAAATTCATTCCACACTGATTCACCCCCTCTCAGTGTAGTCATCCCTAATGTGATCTTAACAAAATACCATCCTCAAATCGCCTCTCCTTGGAAACATTATCTTCTATTAACATTGATGAAAAAATAAATAGTACCATGAACTTAGAAACCTAGTATATAACTAATTTCCCCCTCTATACATAGTGAAAGAATTCATATGATCAATTCAACCTATTCATCTTAAGAAAGAAGTACTAAAAAAACTTCACCTCAAATCCCTTTTAATTCAACCCCTCATGTCTACCAGTCTATATCTACAAATCCCACTAATGCATATATGACACCCAAAGAATATATTTTCCCAATTCACCTAATTCCATGGAGTCATTTTGATACAATTGAATTTTGTATGAAGTAACTCGATCTAAAACTTATCTATTTTTAGTCCACCCTCCCTAAAATATAGAAGGGTGCTAAGATTGAAACTCACTTGTCATATATTCCATTGATGAATTAACTCCCCATGTCCCCTAGTTAATACTCTGAATAAACCATATCAAACATCCCCATTTATTCTCATCAAATAGCTTCCCCAACTTAATGGGATACTTTGTCTACCTCAGCTCCTCCACGTGAATATCACACTCATCTCGACCCTCAGGGTCCCTAACACATTCATGCCTGGGTGGCATCATGTCTTTACCATCCTAATAGTCAAACATAGGTTTTCATGGTGACATATCATTAGAATCCAAATACCACACTCAATACATATACAACATATCAAATATCCAAAATAGGGAAATATCTATTAGGATCCACATAACTAAAAGCCCCTTGAATCACTAACCATAGTTAGTTGTGTAGAATTCCACTAAAAAGTTATGTAATAAAAATGTGTATAACATGTTATTAGAACTTTAAATATCCAAAACCTCTTCTAAAACCAAAATATAAATTATAATAAGGAACATGCATGTTATATAGGTCTTATGCACATAACATGATGCATATATAAAATATATTTCCTCTCATGGAAGAGATTTAAAACCATAAATCAAGAATATAAAATAAAATAATTATCCCAATCATTTAACTATATTGTAATCATGAAAACCATAAAAAAAGCATGATTACCCTAGTTATTTGGAGTTCATCCCGTACTTGTGATGGTTAGACACATAATAAAGGATCCTTACCAAGTATTTAAAACTACCTAAATCTCTATATACTATACCCCAAACAACAAAAATAATGAAAAATCATTCGATAACACATTATAAAAACCATTCCCACCTAATCTAAAGCCACTTTATAGAATCTATGAACCGGATTATCCAAACAACACCAGATCCGATTAGCCACTAACCTTAGCCATGCCTTCCCATTTTCCAAAAGATTTATACTAGTATCAAGGGTCTAGGTGGTGATAGTGGGGTAACTATACCCTCATATATAAATGAAATTAAATAATAGAAGAAGTAAATTACATCAACAGTCATGACAACATAATATAAAGAACACAAAAAAGTATATACGATATAGTTTGAAAAAATAAATATCTAAAATGTCTCAAGATCCATACAAAAACTACTTGGATCACCCATAGGTTGATCACATACATAAAATTGAAAAATGTAAAAAATAATGTCCCAAAAAACACTAAGGATCCAACCAATACTTCCCTAAGATCCAATAACATATTTCTCATACATCTGCTACACCTCCAATATTCTATACACCATTTATAGGGATCTTACCCTTACCTATGTCACAAAATATAAATTATATACATGTACCATAGAAACATTTATAGTGTGAATATAAACTCTATTGGCCACCACCAATGGTGTCCCTAGATAATATCCATACATATATGAATGTATGCAATGTGGAACATATAGAAACCAATATAGGAAACAAAACTCCCTCCACTTAATTATTTTATAACCACAGGTGATAACTTTACCTACTTTAGCTAGTGTCGAAGGGGGATGATATACCCATGGTATAAACACACACCAAGGGAGAACGATGAATCAAACATCTTCTCATTACTAAATAGCACAATATAACCATACTAATGGAAACTTGGTGAAGGATAATCATTAAACCATGTTCCAAAATTATCCCTTACACTTTATGGAACATTATCCCAAAACTATTCTACACATAGTGAGCGCACTCTCAATCAGTGATATCAATCACCCCTCAATTCCTGTGGCCAACTATGTTGTATCCCTCATCCTATTGTGTGGTTAAAACCATCACCCAATAATTTTCATCTATATTGGATACCACTAAACATATAATGGTCAACACCACCAAGGGAACATATCTGTGTGTATAAAAACCAAACAACCTTGAACCCATGTAGAACAACATTACCAATAAACTATGGACATAAGCCAATACAAATCTATCACCCCAACTCTAGTGAATGAGATATAACCATCAAAATTTTAAAATATCACATAAAGCCAGACCACATCAGGGAGACCCATAAATTTCCTAATGAACTACAATAAAAATTAATCACAAGAACTATCCCTTTATAACATGCAGTGACTTTCTAAGTAAGTTATGAATCCAAAAAATATTAGAACAAGTCATACACAACTTAACCTATTATTACTCACATGACACTACCCCATATCATCTATCACAAACAATAGAGGCCACATGTGGTTCCATTCATGGTCACAAAAACGACCCTTCCCTCGCTTATAAATCTCACAACATATAAACACACATATAATAGTGAAAATATATCAAAACCATATTTCTAATACTAAAAGATTCTAACACATCAATTATCATCATCTAATTTTACTTTGAAATAAAGAAATATAAAAACCTAAGAAAATTTTATAAAATATATATTATAGTAAAAACTCACTGAATTATTGATAAAAATAGAAACAACCAACAATAAATGTTGAGTGTTACAAATAATGACTCCTACAACCAACTACTCGAAGAACCAGTGAGAAATTAGTAGAATATCACCATGGGAAAGTGAAAACAAAGTAGGGAAGAAGGTTTGAACTCCCTATTGTATAGGTTGATAAATAGGATACCCTCTAATTTAAAAAATATCAATAAATTAATTTAATTAAATTAAAAAAACCCCCACGTACCCACAATGTGCCTATTTACCAACCACTAGGTACCCAAAACTGATTGGGTACTATCTCCAAGTTCACCGGGTGTTTGATTAACCTCATTGATCAACCCCCATTCTTTTGGGCCCTTTGGGTACTCAATAACATCCATTAAGTTCTTGCTGACATATATATTCAATAAAGAAGTATCAACACTTGGAACCAAGACTTGCTCCTTCATCGAACCCTATAAAAACCTAAAAATTCCCAATTACACATGTTCCGACCAAATTTAGATCCAAATTAATTCACTTGAATAACCCTATTACAAGTACCTCAAATCTCAATAGTGAGACATAAATATTAACAATGAAGAGTGTCTTTAGGTAGTAAATGTTAGTTTCTAATAATAGTTTCTTGATAAGAGGGTAGAATTAGGTGAACACGATTGATTTATAATTTCCCCTGAAGATATTTGCAACTCCAATAGAGGTGAACTTCCTCTATGTTAACTCATTACTTAATTTCATTCATTTTTTATTTTCCACTTATCTTCTCACACCCAAATATCAAATATATTCACATTAATTCAACCAAGATCACATATTGACCCAACCTGACTTTATGGATATGACTTAGAACTCATTAGATTTTTTATACAATGACACTTTTCACTTATAGGGGAATTTATATCTATCACTAACTGATTTAATAAAGAAACCATATATTGACTCAAAAAAACATTGATATAACTTTATAAATACTAATAAAAAACTATGAAACTTCTTTATATTTCATATTTCATGAACAATTCCACATTATCCATTACTAACAATATTAATTTGATAATACATATGAATTCCATAACTCACACATCTATTGTCACACTACTTATATTTCAATTACCAGATAATAATTCCACAACTTAAAATTATATCATACATCACTTAATTTGTTCCACAAAACCACTCCTATTCCATATTATTGAATTCATTAATTTATTACAACATGATTCCATATAATAATTACTTTAATTCCTTATCTCAGGAAACTATGGAACACTAAGCACATAAACATCATTAATCCACAACAATAAAAAATGCTAATAACTCACACCACCACGACTAACATGATCACAATAATTTCAACAATATAATTAATCGAACATTAATCAAACAAAAAATCCAATTTCCTAAAATATTTTTTCAAATTACCATTTCAGGCTCAGTGAACCAATTTTTTTTTATAGATTTATACCTTTTCGATTCATTACCATATTTCAATTATATATCCAATTAAAATAAATTCCTTATAACAAAAACATAATTAAATCACGATTTTAGGATTATATAAAAATCAATAAGAAATAACAAAAATATTAATAAGGAATTCATATAAAACATAATTTAAACACATATTACCAATTTTAACTCAATTAGTTAACTTTAAATTAGCCAATTTCATATATTTTTGTAAATAAAACTAAAACAATAAAATTTCACTCCAACGTAGTAAATAAAAGAAGGGAGAATTTGAATCACCTACCTTGAACAAAGGATGAACAACCAAAATACTATTATAATGAGGAAACTAAGATCAAATGTTGAAAAACCTTCAATAGAATTCCACCAAACCTATAACACATAAAATATTCATCAAACCTTTTCCCAAACTCCATTATAATCAGACACTAACCTCAATCTTAACTCCTTGGGAGTGAAGAAATAAGAAAGAATAAAATAATGGAATAAGTAGATCACCTTAGAACATATAAAAAGAACCATATAAGGCCAAGTGATTAAGAGAGAACCAAAGTAACAAAGTAAGATACCCATAACCATATATGGTTTGAGAGAAAGAAAAGGAATGGAAATAAAGGATTGGGACAATTGAATTTATAATAAAAATTTGGATGAATAAAAAATTATGTTGTAAAACTAAACCATGTCATTAATTTGGTATGTTAAATCTAATTTGAATACAAAAACATTTGAAATGGACTCCCTCCAAAAATATCTTAGGTAATTTTCTTTTTTAAAAACACATCAGACCAAAACTGTGATATAGTCACCGTAGATGATGAATATGTCCTTCAATAACCACTTCATAGTTTAAAATCATGACTTAATCTTCCCCCAAAACAGCTAGATTTAACCCATAATCCAATTATATAAAAAATGGACATGAAACAATGATCATAAACAAAAATATGAAGAAACTAAACACACTATGATGTGGTGGGTTCAATATCATGATGTAATTTTCTTAAAAATACCAAAACTCTTCTCCTTAGATTTCCTCTAGGTCACATGCACCTTAAACTTATATATAATAAATTTATTTTTATAATTCATATATATAAACACTATATTTATATTTATTTTTTTATTCATACCATTATTTTATAATTTATTGTTCTTATTTAATAATCATTTTTTTGTTAAAATTAATATTTAGATGTTAATTGTCCCATTTGATCTATATTGGCTTCGATATGACAGTTACAATCCTTGGTCCTTAATCTTGTGTTAATCACATCCATAACATCTATGGAGGTTAAATATGTTTGTTTTATATATTTTTGAATTACAATGGTTATTTTATGGAATTTATGGTGATAGTGAGTACTGAGCGGCTAACATCTCATTTTTTTGTGAATTTTTATTTAATAAAAAAAATTTATTTTATCAATGAATTCAATTATATATATATGATTCCATTAAGAATTATGAAAACATCTTAAATTCACCATTATTATATTATATTACCAGTATTTAATTTTTCTTAATCATTTATGATATAACCATTATAGCATAATTCTTGCAGGTTGTAGAACTAGCCCAAACAAGAACATATTATTATGAATTAATGAGTAACAACATGATATTGTATAGTAAGGATATAAATTTTACATTATAATAATGACTTATAAAAAATTTAATAAATTAATAAATTAGATTGAATAATAAGTTGATGTAAAAGATAAAGAGAATTATTAGGGTGGGGGTAACACTTATGTTGAAGACCTAAAAAAAACTTCTCTTAAGGAACCTATTAAAAATTAAGGATTTGGGACTCCTTATCATCACCATAGGTTACCAAATTAAAAGAAGATTTTTAGGGAGATAATTTGGGAAGGTATTCAAGATTAAACCTATGTAATGGTACGAGATTAAGTAGGTGTTGGAGAGGTCCTTTTATAAGTAATATTGAGTGGAATTTGTAACACCCCAAGCATCCACGAAACGTTTCCCTATGAATAATGCAATGACATGCATTGTATGCAACTTCGAGAATCTAACACACCACAACTAATCAAACTAGCCGTTACGAATAGTAATACCTACCTTTTGAAATTTTATAAATTTTATCTTTCGAAATAGAATTCATTTTTGGATTCGTAATATCGAAATTAGCTTAGGGTGAAATTTTGTTACTTTTCAGATAGCTTTCATATTTTGATGAATAGTGAAAATTACTAAATTTTAATTAAAAACAACTTTTTTAATCGAAATAATTAATAGTGATAAATTACTAATTTGAGTGGTTTTAAAGTATATTTAGAATATATTTTTACCATTTAATACAATGTTGTCCATTGGATGTAATTTCACATTTAAACCAGACATAAAAAAGTGTCAATCTTTTGATAGTTATTATCTCTTAAAAACACACTATTTATTTTGACGATGGGAATTAATTTTTAAATTAATTAATTCAACTGATATGTTTTGAATTTGGTAAAATAGACATCATTTTTTGAATTCATAATATAAAATATAGCTTAGGCCTAATTTTTGGTATTTTTCTGGAAACTTTCATTTTTTGATGAATAGTGAAACCACTAAGTGGTAGTTAAAAAACTAAATTTTTCATAAAACTTAATTTTACCGCTTCTGTGAGTGGAATTTCAAAAATCCGAGAGACACGGTTAATATCAAAGAGTAAAATGTGGTTCAATGAGATGAAAATAATTTTTGGTGAATAGTAACTTTTTACTTTTATTTACCACGATTAAAAGTAAATAGGATAATTAAGGGTAAAAATGATATTAATATTAGCCTAACACATGTCCTAATTCTATTGGACAAGTGTATCTCGACCAAAAAAAACCTTAGGAGTAAAATATTATCATTTAGGTCCACATGTTTTAGATTAGGACATTTATTATTATTTAATTCAATGAAGAGTTAAAAGAGTTAAAAGAGTTGAAATCAAAGTTTATTTACTAAAATATTTTTAATATAGGGTTATACATAAGATAAATTCGATTGTAAATATTCATTAGAAAGATAAAAAGATTTCCTACATAATGGTATTTTATGTATAATTTTTTGACATTAAATAATTTAATTTATTTATGACACAATGGCGATGAAGTAATTACCTAATTAATGAAATATTAAAATAATTGATTTTATAAATATCAAAATAAATGTAATTTGAGACTTTTTATGAATTACACTAATTTTATAGGTTAATATGACATATTAGGATTGATTATATAAATTTTGTTCGAAGTAATAATGCTGTTTATCAAAAACAAAATACCCAATAGTGTCAAAATTGACATAAAAGAGTTTTTAAAACAAATATTATATTATTAATTTATGTTCAATTCCTAAAAATCTAAGGTTCGGACAAGAGACTTATATCATGATAGGTGTATCATTAATTGACCACTTTGGGGTATCTTGAATTTATATAGTACGTTTATTAACCATATAATATAAAAATTCAAAGAGACATTGTAAAAGTGAAACTAATTAACTAAGAGTTAATACTTAAAGATAAGGTTAATATAATGAACCAAACGTATCTAAATTCTATTGGTTGAGTGGTTTTAGACCCATCCCCACCTTAACCTTTAAATAATCTAATTTTTATCCATTATAAACCTAATATGAATTTATTATAAAATAATATTTTTAGCTTTTCCAAAGGTGCCCCTCACCCGTCTTATAAAAGGGCACTCCCCCTTCTCACTAATTCACACATTCAAAGCCTTTTGGCTCGGCCAAAAACTTCTCAAATACTCTCTCAAATTCCATCACTACAACCTAGAGGCCTTATTTTGATCAGAAAGCCATCCTAAGTAGCCCTTTTTATCAAATCAAAAGGAAGAACCCGAAGAAGAGGTAATGTTTTCACCACCCTCTTTCAAGTTCCTTTCTTATTCAACTTCTTCTTTATTTGTTATTTATATTATAAAATAATAACTCCAGTATCTTCTATATACTTTTATGTTATTATAAATATGGTACAACCATATTCAGTATTCTATCCATCCTTTGAATGGCATGTCACCATACGTGCGTACGTACGGCTTACCGTCTCCATGTCATGGAGTAATTCTCGTTCAATAAATTATTATTTGGATGTGTATAATAATGATGTGTAATTCATGTAAATAATAAATATAACATGATAAATATCCTGTCTATATGATATACCATCCAATTATATATTATTTTAACATTAAAAGAATGATATTTTCGCTCGTGCGTACGTACGGACTACCGTCTCCACGAATGCGATGAGATTCATTATCCATCGTATCCATTCAAGTATAATTCTCATTTGATTATTAAAAATAATGTTTAAGGACTTGATATAATTCTGGATATGAATAAGATATGACCTATCCATAACAAACACGGCTTACGTAACAAATAATATAAAGGAAAACGAGTAAGTTAACACCTGAAATGACAATAATACTAAGATATTATTAACAAATCAATGTTAAAAGATCATATATGATATCATATTAATGTAAATTATTATTGTATAATTCAATAACAATTATTTAACCATTATACAGGAGGTTAACCTACCATCGACCAAGGAAAAAGTACAAAGTAAGGGGTTTCTTATCTCACTTTTAATTCCGTGAGAATTCCATTGTTCACCACTTATTCATGTGGTGTGTGTACTGCCCATGTTTGTATTAATTGTTTAATATACTTTAATTAATGTATATTTACATCATCATTGTATGATCCTTCTTTCATGGGTGTATGTTTTGTATGTTACCAAATCAATAATGGAATTTGAAATTTCAATTTCCACTCATTCGGCTTTACGCATACTTCATTGATTATTTTACTCCAAGATTATGTATAGAATCAATATTCATTTGATTATGTCATAAATTACACTCCCCTTTCTGTGGATATACTTTTGATACACATAATCACTCCATTGATAAATTATCAGGTCATCGGTATGAACTTGATAAGAGTAATTTTTACTCAATCTTGATTTGTTGAGTTAAACATCCAATTCATCGGTGTTGTTTTTACAAGAATATGTGTGAATGTACTTTGATTGCTTTACACTGAATATCCAATCATATTGAGTGTATTTATAATTTTCACTCATAATTATGTCTTTGATTTATCCATAACCTAAGGATATGGCCTTTATGAGAGATTTCATCTCAATTTAAATTCCATTAAGACTCCTTTATTGTTATACACCAAATCACTTTTATATGGTGTATATAATGTACTTTGACATAATATATCATGAATCCCTTTATTCTCATTATATTAATTTTTTTTTATTTCCTCAATTATTTTTATTCAAGTGTCTCTCTTTTTGTTAGGAACTCTAACTAAAATGACATTTTAAAATGTTTTAAAGATTGATTATTCTAAATCTTTCTCATTAATGTCAATGTTTTAAAAATAGTTTTAAGGATTTATTTATATGGACATTAAAGTTTTCAAATAAAAATTCCTTTTAAAAGTTTCAAAGTGGTATGGGACACTTTGATTCTAAAATATATTTTAAATGGATTCTTGACAAATAGTGTGACTTTTAAATGATTTCAAGAGAAAGGGGGATATTTCACTCTAATTGTTTTGATGATTACTTTCATCTATGTCAATATACTTCATCATTCTCAATTGAGGTTAATATGATACAATAAAATATTCCATATTGTATCGAATGAGTTATGTTTGAATGTGGATGTGCTATTTTTATACCATTCATGGTTTTTGGATAAAGTATTGACATTTCGTATGCTAGTTTTAATACGAATGTTTATGTTATGTTTAAAACTTTTCATATGAGGAATGCATTTGACTTAGTAAGTGACGGGTGGAGCCCGCTATAGCTCCTCGATGCATCGGTAGGTCTCATGAGGCAAACTAGTGTCTTGGTACAAGGCCTTGACAAAATCTTATTTGTAGTCTTGGCACGAGGCCTTGGCTACGTGGTTATGATAGTCTGGAATTATTCATTCCGTCTTTATGAAAGTGGTTATTAATATTTTCATGTGATTATTCGACTAGTAGAATATCCATGTGAATAAGTAAATGGAATTATTTCATTTTATCCTTGCCTTATTATGCTAAATTTCAAGTTTAAAAGGATTTTGTTTTAGTTATACATTGCCTTAAATTTTTATGTTTATTTATGAAAGTTTCCTCTATATTGTTATCCTTACTGAGCATCTGAGCTCACCCCTTTCAATGTTTTATTTTTCTCAGGATGTGAAGAAGTATTTTATGAATGACCCACAGGGATAGTATGAGGGGATATGAAGACAATATGTTGTTGTAGTTTTTCACTTATTGATGTAATGTAAACTTTATGAATATATCTAGTGTTTCCAAGGCTACTAAACTAATCGGTATTTTGAGACTTGATCTTTCTTGTGATCATGACAATGTTATGTAATAATGCACCGACTCTGGGTATCTAGGGTCGGGGCATTACACATGGTTTCAGAGGAAGTTTATTACAAACCTTGGAAGCTAGATTTAGATAAAATCTGATTAGAGCACGTATACCTAAGATGAACTTTGAGGATTAGTATAGAAGAACTTCCTAGAATTTTGGTATTGTAGAGATTTTGTGATTTTTCCTAGCAATAAATCCCTGTCTGGATACGAGCAGGTAGAGGCAGATCTAGCACAGATTTACCTATGGGTAAAATCCGAAAACACCGCTTTGAGCTAGACTCAAACGGGAACTGGTGCACGACAACGGGCCTTGCTGCACTCTTGGGTACGACACTCCTGGGGGATATTCTTAGGATAATTTACATTTTATTTACAAACCGATTTGAATTGTTATATATATAAGATGAGAGTAAATGACCTTGGTTAATCCTAATGTGTTTCAAATTGATAATATGGTGACATGTTAATCTCTAAATGATTTTATGACTACTATTACTCACAAAATGATTTCTAGTTTTAGTCAATGGATGGATTCCAAGGAAGTTATAGTGACTTTGAGAATGATGTACAAGGTGGGAACGGTGGTGGAAATGAGCAACAAAATGGAATGTTGATAGGCGTAAAAGATATAATCTTTATGCCAAATCAATTTTCCAAAAATATGATCAACAATATATATATTAACCAATTCCCGGACTCAACAAAGAAGAGAAAGGTGATGAATGATAAGAGCTCAAACAGTGGAGACCATGGAGAAAGGAATCCTCAATTTCCATCATGTAGAAAATGTGGAAGGAGAAACCCAGAAAAGTGTCTCAATGGGACAAATAAATTCTTTACGTGCGGGAAGGAAGGACATAAAGTAAAGAATTGCTGAAGAAAAATGAAGTGTACTATGGAAGAAGATAAAAATGGTCCCAAGAATCCATTTATAGTCATTTGCCGTAAATATAGGGGACCTGGCCATTACCCGAGTGAATAAACTATTCTATAGGATATTTTCTTGGTCAAAGAAGAAGCTATGTGGAAATAAATGGTTGGAGAAATGTTTAAAAATTATTAGTGCTCCTTGTTGATGGGTTTACTTTGGAATAATTTTCTCTTGTATTTTTAACCCTGTAGTTTTCCATGTGAGAATGATATTTAAGGAAGAATTATCTTTTATCTTGTGGATATAGTTATAAATAACCATTTGGTTTTATATGATCATTGAGTTTGAGGCAATTATAAGTTATTATAATTTGGGATGAAAATGCAAGGTATGAGATAAGATTTGTGGTTAAATTATGTTATGATTATTTTGAGGAATTTATCTCATTTTGGTAATGTTATAAAATATAGTTTTTGAAAAAGGAAAACACGCAGAACGTGTGAAAACCCGTCGCGTCAGACAAAGCTGTGGGAATCGAACCCACAACCAAAGTGCGATTGGGATTTATTTCCTACCACTGGACTACGTGAAGTCCCTGGTTACCGTGACTGTTATTTTTAGTTAAATGATTTTATTGATCAATAATAATTTTATTTGGGTTCTTATGTGTTATCAAATGAATACCCTTAGTATAGGAAAATGATTTGGTGATTAAGTGGTAAATGTTATTTTGGAAGTTGTTCGCTTTTTTGTGAACACTATATGCCCAAGGAAAATAGAATAGTATGAGATTTAATTTGAGGAGTAATGTTGGATTTTTATCTATGTTTTTATTATGGATTTATATTGATTTGGGTTATTTATGGAAATGATTAGGTTAACTACTTTTAAGTATGTGACCTTAAGAGTAATTAATGTCATTTGGAGATACAATTTAACGTGGAAGACTACATTCTTATAAGTTTTGGGTTTCAATATTAGTTTGGATTATATTGAAGGATTTTAATGACAATTGATTATTGAATGGTATTTATTTAACTTTGGGGTATTGATGGTTTAATTTTAGAAATTAAGATTAATGTTTTTTTCTCTAATGGAATATCCATTTGGGGGATCATCAGATATTATACAAACCATTTTGGTTTTGATTAATCTCTAAAGACAAGGTAAATATATAGTTTATCCTACGTGGATCATGTATTTCTATAGAAGTGTATTCTAGCTCTTCTATTGTGACCAAGTATTCCTGAATACTCATTGTTAAAAAAAATGAGTTAGTGGTATAAATTTATTAAAGAATGAAAATCTACTTAAAAAGTAAGTATATCTCTTTATGTTCTTATTCAATATCATAAATTAATTCCTCTTCCTTATGTAATGTAACTTAAAACAAAAAATGTTGTCTGTTTACTTTTCCTACTGTGATACTAAAGACCGTTTGTCCCAACACAAGTTTGTGATTTCATTATTGTTAACTTTCTCCTGATAATGTTTTCTATCCCTCTCCATCAGAACTTAACACTCAGTTTATCATCCATATTCATGTTTTCTTACATGGAATCCTAGTATGGGTTATCTTGGGTGACCTTTATACCTCTCTTCCTTTCTTTTAAAGTGATAGTTTTATTGAATCTTTTTCCGATGTGGGACTTTCCATTATATTCTCAAGCCCAATTTTAAAAAAATTGCGAGGACGCAATTTATTGAAGGAGGGGAGAATGAAACACCTCAAGATTCCATGGTACATTTCCCTTTGAATAATGCAATGCCATGCATTGTACGCAACTTCGAGATTCTAACACACCACAACCAATCAAACTAGCCGTTATGAATAGTAATACATACTTTTTGAAAATTTATAAATTTTATCTTTAGAAATGGACTTCATTTTTGGATTCGTAATATCGAAATTATCTTAGGTTGAAATTTTGGTACTTTTCGGATAACTTTCATATTTTGATGAATAGTGAAAATTACTAAATTTTAATTAAAAACAACTTTTTTAATCGAAATAATTAATAGTGATAAATTACTAATTTGATTGGTTTTAAAGTATATTTATAATATATTTTTACCATTTAATACAATGTTGGTCATTGGATGTAATTTCACATTTAAACCAGACATAAACAAGTGTCAATCTTTTGATAGTTATTATCTCTTAAAAAACACGCTATTTGTTTTGACGACAGGAATTAATTTTTAAATTAATTAATTCAACTGATATATTTTTAATTTTGTAAAATAGAAATCATTTTTGAATTAATAATATCAAATATAGCTTAGGCCTAATTTTTGGCATTTTTCTGGAAACTTTCATTTTTGATGAATAGTGAAACCACTAAGTGGTAGTTAAAAAATTGAATTTTTCATAAAACTTAATTTTACCGCTTCTATGAGTTGAATTTAGAAAATACGAGAGACACGGTTAATATAAAGAGTAAAATGTGGTTCAATGAGATGAAAATAATTTTTGGTGAATAATAACTTTTTACTTTTATTTACCACGGTTAAAAGTAAATAGGGTAATTAAGGGTAAAAATGATATTAATATTACCCTAAAACATGTCCTAATTCTATTGGACAAGTGTATCTCAACCAAAAACAACCTTATAAGTAAAATATTATCAGTTAGGTCCACTTTTATTAGATTAAGACATTTATTATTATTTAATTCAAAGAAGAGTTAAAAGAGTTAAAATCAAAGTTTATTTACTAAAATATTTATAATATAGGGTTATACATTAGATAAATTCGATTGTAAATATTCATTAGAAAGATAAAAATATTTCCTACATAATGGTATTTTATGTATAATTTTTATACATTAAATAATTTAATTTATTTATGACACAATGGTGATGAAGTAATTACCTAATTAATGAAATATTAAAATAATTGATATTATAAATATCAAAATAAATGTAATTTAAGACTTTTTATGAATTCCACTAATTTTCTAGGTTAATATGACATATTAGGATTGATTATATAAATTTTGTTCGAAGTAATAATGCTGTTTATCAAAAACAAAATACCCAATAGTGTCAAAATTGACATAAAAGAGTTTTTAAAACAAATATTATATTATTAATTTATATTCAATTCCTAAAAATCTAATGTTTGGCCAAGAGACTTATATCATGATAGGTGTATCATTAATGGACCTCTTGGGGGTCTCTTGGATGTATATAGTAAGTTTATTGACCATATAATATAAAAAAACAAAGAGACATTGTAAAAGTGAAACTAATTAACTAAGAGTTAATACTTAAAGATAAGGTTAATATAATGACCCAGACCTGTCTAAATTCTATTGGTTGAGTGGTTTTCGACCCATCACCACCTTAAACTTTAAATAATCCACTTTGGATCCATTAGAAACCGAATATGAATTTATTATAAAATAATATTTTTAGCTTTTCCAAAGGTGCCCCTCACCCCTCTTAAAAAAGGGCACTCCCCCTTATCACTAATTCACACATTCAAAGCCTTTTGGCTCTACGAAAACCTTTCCAAATACTCTATAAACTTCCCTCACTACAACTTAGAGGCCTTAGTTTGAACATAAATCCAACCTACGGATCCCTTTTGATCAAATCAAAAGGAAGAACCCGAAGAAGAGGTAATGTTTTCACCACCATCTTTCAAGTTCCTTTCTTCTTAAAATTCTTCTTTCTTTGTTATTTATATTATAAAATAATAACTACACTGTCTTCTATATACTTTGATGTTATTATAAATATGGTACAACCATATTCAGTATTTTATCCTTCTTTTTAATGGCATGTCACCATACGTGCGTACGTACGGCTTACCGTCTCCATGTCGTGGTGTAATTGTCATTCGATAAATTATTATTTGTATGGGTATAATAATGATGTTTAATTAATTTAAATAATAAATATAACATGATAATTATTCTTTCTATATGATATAACATCCTGTTATATATTATTTTAACATCAAAAGAATGATATTGTTGCTCGTGCGTACGTACGGACTACCGTCTCCACGAACGCGCTGAGATTCATTCTCCATCGTATCCATTCAAGTATAATTCCCATTTGATGATTAAAAATAATGTTTAAGGACTTGATATAATTATGGATATTAATAATATACAACCTATCCATAACAAACATGTCTTACGTAACAAATAATATAAAGGAAAACGAGTAAGTTAACACCCGAAATGACGATAATACTAAGATATTATTAACAAATAAATGTTAAAAGATCATATATGATATCATATTAATGTAAATTATTCTTGTATAATTAAATAACAATTATTTTAATATTATACAGGAGGTTAACCTACCATCTACCAAGGAAAATGTACAAATTAAGGGGTTTCTTATCTCACTTTTAATTCCGTGAGAATTCCATTGTTCACCACTTATTTATTACATGTGGTGTGTGTACTGCCCATGTTTGTATTAATTGTGTAATATAATTTAATTCATGTATATTTATAGAATCATTTTATGATCCTTCTTTCATGGGTGTATGTTTTGTATGTTACCAAATATATAAGGGAATTTGAAATTTCAATTTCCACTCATTCGACTTTACGCATACTTCATTGATTATTTTACTCCAAGATTATGTGTAGAATAACTATTCATTTGATTATGTCATAAATTCCACTCCCCTTTCTGTGGATATACTTTTGATACACATAATCACTCCATTGATAAATTATCAGGTCATCTGTATGAACTTGATAAGAGTAATTTTTACTCAATCTCGATTTGTTGAGTTAAACATCCAATTCATTGGTGTTGTTTTTACAAGAATATGTGTGAATTTCCTTTGATTGTTTTACACTGAATATCCAATCATATTGAGTGTATTTATATTTTTCACTCATAATTATGTCATTGATTTATCCTTAACCTAAGGATACGGCATTTATGAGAGATTTCATCTCAATTTACATTCCATTGAGACTCCTTTATTGTTATACACCAAATAACTTTTATATGGTGTATATAATGTAATTTGACATAATATATCATGAATCCCTTTATTCTCATGATATTACAAAGTTTTTATTTCCTCAATTATTTTTATTTAATTGTGTTTCTTTTGGTTAGGAACTATAACTAAAATGACATTTTAAAATGTTTTAAAGATTGATTATTCTAAATCTTTCTCATTAATGTCCATGTTTTAAAAATGGTTTTAAGGATTTATTTATATGGAAATTAAAGTTTTCAAATCAAAATTACTTTTAAAAGTTTCAAAGTGGTATGGGACACTTTGATTCTAAAATCTATTTTAAATGGATTCTTGACAAATAGTGTGACTTTTAAATGATTTCAAGAGAAAGGGGGATATTTCACTCTAATTTTTTTGATGATTATTTTCATCTATGTAAATATCCTTCATCATTCTATATTGAGGTTAATATGATACAATACAATCTTCCATATTGTATATAATGAGTTATGTTTGACTGTGGATGTGCTATTTTTATACCATTCATGGTTTGTGGATAAATTATTGACATTTCGTATGCTAGTTTTAATACGAATGTTTATGTTATGTTTAAAAATTTTCATATGAGGAATGAATTGGACTTAGTAAGTGACAGGTGGAGCCCGCTATAGCTCCTCAATGCATCGGTAGGTCTCATGAGACAAACTAGTGTCTTGGAACGAGGCCTTGAAAAAATCTTATTTGTAGTCTTGGTACGAGGCCTTGGCTACGTGGTTATGATAGTCTGCCATTATGCATTCCGTCATTATGAAAGTGGTTATTAATATTTTCATGTGATTATTCGACTATTAGAATATCCATGTGAATAAGTAAATGGGATTATTTCATTTTATCCTTTCCATATTATGCTGAAGTTCAAGTGTAAAAGGCTTTTGTTTTAGTTATACATTGCCTTAAATTTTTATGTTTATTTATGAAAGTTTCCGCAATATTTTTATCCTTACTGAGCATCTGAGATCACCCCTTTCAATGTTTTATTTTTCTCAGGATGTGAAGAAGTATTTTATGAATGACCTACATGGATTGTATGAGGGGATATGAAGACAATATGTTGTTTTAGTTTTTCACTTATTGATTTAATGTAAACTTTATGAATATATCTAGTGTTTCCAAGGCTACTACACTAATCAGTCTTTCAAGACTTGATCTTTCTTGTGATCATGTCAATGTTATGTAATAATGCACCGACTCTGGGTATCTAGGGTCGGGGCGTTACAGAATTTTCAAAAATACCCATTCATTAATGAATAAGGAATGTAATTTATCATGGTATGTGAATAAATAGTGAAAAAATAACTGAGAAAAGGGAAGTTAAACTCTATAATTCCCAGATACACATATTTATAGATTATTTTTATGATATTTAAGAATTTAAATATTAATTTATCCCTTTTACCTTATTTAACATTTACTATGGTAACTCAATATATTTTACTTCAGTAAATCATTTTTATGCCTAAAAATAAAATTGAACTTATTACCTAATTTGAGCATGATGATTATGAATATTAAATCCGTTTTATTAGATTCAATTTTTAAATAATATAAAAATTAATTTTAATATAAAATTCAAGATGTATAAAAATAATTTTTAGAAAAAAGAATTTTTAAGCATAAAAATGAATTTATTCTTATTATGTGCCCAGTAATAATATTATATGAATGTTATTTTTTTGTTTATAAATATTATCAATAAATTTATTTAGAATAACTATTAATTAATTATTATTTTAAATAACAAAATATTATACACATAAAATAAAAAATTCTTTTAAAAATATATATTTTAAAATTAAATAATTTTTTTGTTAATTCATTAAAATTGTTTATCTATTTTTTAAACATAAATTTAATCTTATAAGCCTATTTTATTAAAGAAAACCTTTATTATTTAATTTAATTCAATCATTAAAATAAAATTTTATAAAAATTATAATTGTATAAAAATACATGTGGTAATGAAAAGAAATATATTAATAATTACAAGTTTATATAATACTAACTTATACTAAAAAACCCCATCATGATATATGAATAATACTCATGTATAAGTTAACAATTAGTGCTATTCATATTTTTTGACTAATGTAAAAAAATATCTTGATGTTTTCTTAGGTTTTTGTTTATTGACAATGTTGTGTTTTTTGAATTCCAAATGAGCTTACTTAGCAATGAAAAAACATGACAGATTATTGGAAAGAGCTAATAGAATTGTGTTTGTATAATTGGATTCACACCATGATGACCTATTTTACACTATCAATATGTGTTTCAATAAAATTTGATAAAGTCATGGACTTATTTTATGATAGTAATATAAATTCACATAGTGTCTAGGACTTCGTAAGTCTCATTCAAGGAACATCATAAGGATAATTTTTACCAGATGTTAAAATGAAGTTCCATATCTAGGTTTTGTAAGGTTAATGGAAATTTTCATAAGGTTAATTCCTTTTTATGATTTGGTATTTAATATTACACTTAATGATAAATTTTCTATATTGTGAAGGTGATTGAAGTGGACTTCAATGGTACTGTCCACATAAAGGTCACACCATGTAAAGAAGAGTTATGTCATGAGAGTCCAAGTACAATATTTTATGGTTATATTCTATAGGTTTAGATGTAACATGAGAGGGCCCACACAATTATTGGATATGGTAATACTTTAGTGGTTCTATTTGGGAAAGGCTTATGCCATGAAGTAGATGGCCTAACCATGACCGATTCGAGTGTTAAAGTGGATCAGAAGATCCAAACCACAATATTATGAGATATGGATATGATATATTATTTTATGGACATTTTTTTAACATACATTTCATCATTAAAATTGTTGTTTCTTCTTGAACTATGGCTTTCTAAATCATCGAATGGTTAAAGCTAGAGTTCATGATTTTTAATTAGCATGAAATTCTAGTGGTTGACACAACTTTATTTTCATGTGAAAACCACATTAAAAGTATATGGTACAATTTGAATGATCATGGTGGTATAGATAAATGATAATTAATCCTAACTAATTGATTAAGGTATGTATACTTAGAATTATATAAAAGTCACTGGTAGTAAATTTGAAAGGAGAATATAATGTTCTTAGAGAGAATACATATGAAATAGGAGGAGGATTTCTAGATAAATTATATAAGTTTAAAGAAGAAACAAATAGATATCCATAAGATATTACCCCAATAGTATTTTTGGAGTTCTTAGAGTAGAATAAAATAGAGAATATTTACACTATTTTCTTTGTTACCATACTTATCAATTCTTGAGAGTTAAAGAAACAAATCTTGGAGGAGTAGTTCATTCCCTATGTTTTTAATAGTAATGAAATTTCACCTTATGAGGGGTTTAAACTAGTAAGGTTAGTTTGGAAACTCCAAATTTTTAACCAGAGTAATGATTTTAGTGTTTCTCATGGATTGTAACATTTCCATGCTTTCACCTTAGATTATCCCATTTTGGAGAACCAAGTAAAAAACTATTTGTCAATTTCTCCTATTTTATTCCTATATAATGACCAATATAAATAGAGAGTAATTCCATTTAAATGGGTATAATTTTATTGGAAATGTTTTAGAAAATAATTTATAATACCGTAATTAACAACCCTATTGAAGAATTTACCATCATTTGGGACTAGAAAGAAGTACCAGAGAAAGGTTTATGATGGAAATATCTCTCTCTCTCTGTCTCTCAGAAATAATGGCATCTATTTTCAATCATAAGGGAATTACAATATTTTAAGGCACAAAATTATACTAATGAAAGAAATGAATGCAACACTAATTTTTTTATTGGGTATGGATGCATACATGGATACTATGAATGGAATCCTAGAAAGAATAGAGAGTGGATCCCTATCATACAGAGATCCGTAGGTTTTGGATGCTAATTCCATGGAAACTAATGAACTAGGAAGAGCTTCAGAAAACCCTATCAACACAAATGTTATTTCATGAAAAACATATCATTTTATATGGAAGAAACCTATAAACGTTTTAGGTTTTGTGTAATAATTATAGATATTTATTAATAGGCACGACTGATATAGTTGATACATTGTTTCATCGATTGAAAATTCTTGTGGAATATATGCATGGACTTGGATTGATCCTCGACAATTTCAATACCATTAAAATAACCCTAAGAATATTTCCTTTGTATTTGAATGTGAATTTCTTAGTTATTAAAGATAAATAAAAAAAGGTGGTGACATTGGATAACATCCATATCACTCTAATTTCATATGAGATTATGTAAAAAAATAATGTGTCAATGTCAAGGTATAATTCTCAAGACGTGCAATTCAATGAAATAAATGAAATATCATAACAGAAGGACACCACTGACGAATATGTTGATGAAGTAATGTCTTTCCCTTTTTTTAACATAAAATTATGAAAATGAAAATTCAATTTCAATTTTACACTTTCAATATTTTAATATGGAAATATTGGGAATATTGATATGAAGTCTCCCATGAAATTTCAAGATGAAAATGAAAATGAAAAACCTTTGAACAAGTCATCAAATTATGTGAAAGGAAGAATAAATTATCATTATAAATTCTTTAAAATAAGAAATTTACTTTGAAAACTGATCATAAATATAAGGAAATGGAAGTATAGGAAAATTAGAACTATATATAACTTGATGAATAAGTTTTGTTTGTTTTTTATACTAACCAAAAGTAGAAGAAATCAATGAAGAAGGTATTGAAGTTCAGGTAAGAGTTAACATTTAAGAAAAACTCAAAGATTCTCTTGAATAAATATACATTTCGAGAGACAAATGAATAAATAAAATAGATAATTATATAAATAAAAACTCTATTTGTAGTAATAAAAAGAGTAGAAGTCTAAGTTTAAAGTTAAAGTTGAGTATCTTAAATATTTTAATTTTTGGAGTTTAGGGGAAAAAGTTGAGATCATTCCTAAAATTAGAGAACATACTTGAATTATTAATGTACTAACCAACTTAGTAGAATACTAGGTCAAAATAATTGATGAAGATGAAGGTGAATTCATGATGTTATTATTATATCTTAATGATAAAAATGGACTCCTCAACCACCAACATCACAGTGGGAAGTTTGATTTCACCAACCACTATAGAAGTTAAGGATGTTCATGAGAAATCAATGAAGATAGAATATGCACAACCTAAAATGTAATGATTCATTGATAAGTTAAAATATTATGAGATTATTTATCAGATAAAAAAACTAGTGGATATTGATGCAAGATTGTTAGAAACCACACCCTAAAATAATATTGATTTAGGAAACTCAGAAAAACTTGAAAATGCATCAAGTAAATAATTTTGGAACATAAGAAAACACTATCAATATGGTTTTATTATTGTGGAAATATAGAGTGTACCCAATTTCTATGATTAACTATAATAAGATTCTTTTGGGAATAAGAATAATAAAAAATGAAAACAGAATTTATTACTCTTGCGATTCCTTTAATGGATTTTTCTTTTAGTGTAAAGGGTATAGATGAAAAGCAATAAAATATGCTTCTAGGGAGAAAATAAAGGTTCCAATGGAAACATATTCAAGTAGGATAAAAAATCATAATATATTTTCAACCTTTCAAGATGAGGAAGAATAAATGGTGGTGGAGTTAGATCATGTTCATTCATTACCGAAGTAATTTAAGAAACAAACATAGTTCATAAAGGGAAAATATGAAGAGGAAGATGTCACTGAAGATTACTTGAATAAAGTAGATAGATCTAGAACATGGATTTTTGATGGTTTTTGAAGTTCCCATATGATAGGAAATAAAAATCTTATCTGAAGGAAAAAATATGATAAATATGAATTTTTTCAGTTTGTAAATGACAAAGGTATGATGATCATCAGCTTTGGGAAGGCTATGATAAGTGTAAGAGACCTAAGGTGCATATATATCTTGTTGTTTGAATGTCTCAGTAACATTCTACTTAGCGTGATTAAATAATGGAACTCCATACTTGTAGTGAAGTTCAATTAGAATACATGAATTATTAAAGGAATAGATGGATAAAATATTTTTCAAGTAAAGAACACCAAGTTAAATCTTTACTTTACCAATGAAGAAGATTATATAGGTCATAGATAGGTAAAATGAATAGTGGGTGGGTGAATTTACCTTAAAAAAAAAAATAAAAAAAAAATCCAATTTTAAAAAATTATTTATAAAATAGAGAAGAAATTACAAATTTTTGAATATAAAAATGAAATAATCAAAGTTTGAAATAATAAAAATAATAATTAAATAGAATAAAATAATAAGAATAATAAAATGAAGAGTGATTCAATTAAGTGATTTGAAAATAAAACATTTTCATTATTTGAAAATTAAAAAATATTAAGCATTAATTGATGGATCGTAAAATTTAATAAAATAATGATTGAAAGCGATAAGTTGTTGAAATGTGGAAAATAAACGAGACAAGATATTTGGGAAGGAATTTCAAAAATAGTACCCAAAGTTACCACTATATCTACCACATCAATCATTTGATGATTTAATTTATTAGTCCCTTATCTTTAATGGAGTACATTATATGAAAACTATCTTTTATTTTTATCTTATAATAAGAAATCAAATACAGTAGACACTTGATTTTTAATGATGAAGTTATAAACCTCACAAGAATAGTCCCATGCATTTTTAATGGAAATGATAATAAAACCACCATCCCTTACTTTAATGCTATTATGAACTAATATAGAATAAATATGAAAAGAATATTTTTCTAAGAAGTAATTTATTTGAAGCTTTGTCTTAATTATCCTAAAGAACATAAAGAATTCAAGTAGATAATGATTATAATAAAAGATATTTATTGGATATTATACTTTAGTTCACACTTTATAATGGAGAAAAATGATTTATAAATGAGATCAATTTGATATAAAATGACCACATTGAGCACATTTTCATATTAACAAGTTTTTCAATTTTGATTTCCAAGCCACCCCAAGCCACTATTTATAAGCTCTAAATTATTTAGAAATGTTTTGGAATCCGTTCAGATTATTTTATCTGAAGATATCCAAGTTTTATGTATTTTAATCATTATTTTTTCAAGTATTATTGATCCATTTAATTTAATTAACTTAAAAAACCAAGAAATCATTAGGAAATCCAAATTAAAAATATTAATACTAGTATTCTAGAATTATCAAGGAGAGATAGAGGGAGAGAGAAAGAGATAAACATACTATCAGTTATATTATCATTTGATTTAAAAACTTTTTGAACATTTTAAACTAATTTAAAATCACTCAGTTAAAAATTTCAAAACATTTCCAAAAATAATAGGTCATATATAACAAATAAAATATCTCATAGTTTTATTTTATAATATTAAAAATTTTAAATTTTAAATTTCATTTAATATTTATACATGAAATAATATAAAACTACTAATATATTTTATTAAAAACTCTAAAACATGTTTTAATTATTTTTTTATACTATAATATTATTTTAAAAATATTAAAATCAATAAAATAAAATCAAAATAATCAATTTAAAATATTTGAGTTTCATGTTACAAATTACATGTGAATGAAGAAAAAAATTAATCTTTATATAAATGTGTTTAAAATAATTTAAAAATAATTCCCATAGGTTTTATATCATTAATAATAATATATAGAATGATTCATACTGTTTAAACACTTGTTAAGAACATGAGGGATATAAAAATACACTAAATATCATGAAACAAAGTAAATTGAAATTTTATATTTTTATACCAATTTAATGGAAAGATTATATGCATGAGTAAAGGTATAAATATAATTCTAAACATTTCATAAAGGTAACACATATTTTATATAAGTTTTTTAAGGGTAGAATTGATTTACATAAGATCAATAAGAAAATTCCATACCTTGCGTAAGGATAAACAAAATAGTTGGGTTGTCAGATCCAAAATTTTATTATGAGGTAAAAATATTTTTAATTTTGGGTTAAACCATTATTTTTATCATTATTAAAGTTCCTAAGAAATTAAAGTATTTTTAGGAAGCATACAAGGCTTTTTAGGGGCTCTAATCTTTGGGATTTGGAGGAATCATACCAGACACATGGTTTTTTTAAATACTAAAACTGGGCCCACAAAATTTGGTTAAACCATACAGGGTATTTTAGAGGGTATGAAAATGGTCACATGGGATATATATGGTTTTACCAAATCATATTCCAAGCCGACATACTTAGTGAAACTTTGGCAGTGGGTGCATATGGTTGGCGCACAGTTTGACCGACCCGTGTAGCCAAACTGTGAACCCTTTAAAATTGGGTGAAATTGCCATTTTCTCTTACATTATTTAAGGTTTTAACCATATTTTTCCTTCCCCAATTTGTGAAGAACCCTCTCTCCTCTATTGAAAGATCTCACATGGATTTAAACTTGTATTTGAGCCCTATCCCTCATACGGTGTCCAAATCCATTTCCATCTATTGTGTTGGATACCTAATAGTAAGATCATAAATATTATTCCAACAATTCCTTGTTTATCTTGAATTCATGAATTAAATTTCTAGAAGAGTTAGTATACCCTATTTTTAGGGTATTCAACTATTTCATTGATTTATCCCATTCTAGCCTGAGTTAAAGGATAACAATGGATTAGGTACTAACCATTTAAGGTAGGTGGTCTAGTCCTTTCCCCCCTAAATATTGATTTTTATATAAATTAAAATTATTCCACACACTAGAGTATTCAATAAACACCTCTTTAATTTCAGTTTAACTAAATAAAATGATATCACCTTTCTTAGGGTAGTCCCAAAAACCTAAATTTATCATCCAAATATTTCTGTTTTAACGCAAGAAACCCCCTAGGGTGAGTTCCATTAAAGGTCATGAGCCTTATGTATTGGAATGAATTTGAACCACCACTTAATTTTTGTTGAGTTGGACCTTGTAAATGAAATGTAATTTTAATTAAAACTAATGAAAAATGATAGGCCATTACATAAGACCTGGCCTTTTCTACCTTATAACTTGAGTTATACTTATGAGTTTAATTGACCAAAATTGACTTTAGGGAATTGTTTAAGGGTATAGGTTTAACATTATCCATGGACATCCCTTACATTATGCAAAGGGAGATACAAGTGTTTTGATTCATAATTCCTTGTATGTTCTCATCCAACATAATAATTAGAAGTTTATAAATGAATTATAACATGCTAGGAGTGACACATGAGTTCTCACATAGAACACATTGTAAGAACTCACCGGGGGGATTCCATTATATCACCCCATTAGTGATACCTAGTTCTCTAGTAAATTAACTTGGATGGGATCAAAGAGAAATATTATTGTAACATTCCATGAGTGATAACTAGTTCCCTATATGGTATAACATGGATGGGATTATAGTGTTATGACTTTATACAATTCCATGAGTGATACCTAGGTTCTTATATCGAATTCCTTAGACGTGCTCCTATGGTATTGGGTTTTTATAGTATACCGAGTGCAATACCAAGGTTTCTTATATAGAACTCCTTTGATGGGCTAAGGATGACAAATTAATTAAATAAATTGACATGTATTCCAATTAAAAGAACATAATTATATTCGGTTTATACTTTACATACTAGATGAACTAGTTATTCTTACTTTCTAAGCACTTATTTCATGAGAATTATAGAACTTATTATGTTTATACATGGACACCTCGGGTATATATCTTAAGTCCTGGTGAATATTTCATATATTTATATATACATATATGTCCTTACATATATGATATGTAAATATACATACATATTTAAACATATATATGCATACATGGTGATATTTTTTAGAGATATTTCATATTAGGAGGAAGTATGTAGTATTGACCAGGTGTCCCATGAGTAACCCAGATCAATGAAAATTATTTTTTTACTGCTATAAATTGATTATTTCTAGAACACTGCTCATTTTATATAAAGATACTAGATGGTTCTAGACACTATTGGGGGTGTCATACTGAGTATATCTCAGAACCTATTTGAGCTATCAGTTGGTACCCAAAATGATCTTATGGATGCAGGTAGAGATAAAGGGAAGGAACTATCTTTGCATGCCTAATATTCTATATAAAGATAGAGTTCACGAGAATTTGACCAATATTATTCTTATGATGCTATTTAAGACAACTTTTTGTTTTCTTGTTCTTTTGTATAGTATGTTTATACCTACTACCATATTTCTATGTATTCTTATTTTGTATATATTATAGTCACAAAATCATTTTTTATATGATATTGTTTTTGATTCTATTTATTTATTATATTTTGATGAATTATTATCTTACATTTTTTTTATATTTTTTCTACTATATACTATTATTATATAATTTTTTGCTTCATTATGATCATAAAGGTATAGTCTCCCCACCGTACCATCATAGATCCTCACTACAAGTCGGTATCCTCTGACATACAGGGAGGCACACTTAAGGTCATGTGTCCAATTGGGTTTAGTTACTTACGAGTGAACTGGGTTTGGGATTTCAAAAAGTATTACCATTGGGTTGTTTTAATTTTGTCTTAATCTTTTGGGTTAGTATATAGGAGACTAGGAATGTGTTGTAATTTGTTAGTGATCCTATTCCTGTGAGTAGATAACCCATGTACAGGGAGAATAAAAATTACCTAGGATGGGATTTTATGTTTTTTTCTTCCTATCATAGTTTTATTGATTTCACTATTGAGCACACACATGATTTGTGGCATTATTATTATTATTATGGTATTTATTTTTTACTTATCTTGGTATGGTAAGGAGGTATCATTTAATTCAACATAATAGGAACATTAGGATTAACATGTCATGTATATTCCATTCCATATCTTCAATATTTTGTGAATTTCCTACTGCATATTACAAGACCCTTGACAATTATATTTGAAAATATGCTAACATTTCATGTAAGGGTAGAATAATTGGATTAATTAATGTTTTTACATTAACGTAAAATTCATTTTACCATTTATATTGACGATGGAACCTAAATTTACCAATTACATCGTGTTTGATCCATGGATAACTGATCACATGTTTTGAAACATTAGTTGATTTTGATTACATGAATATCAATTATAATTTATGAATCATGCACTACTATAAATTGGGAATGGTGATTCACTTAATTAAATCATTTTTTGACTTGTTTCCCCCTAATACCAGATGTAAGGGTTTGGTTGTAGTTACATTATATGCCGATTGAAAATTATAAATCATATTCCTTTATAACATGGGAATGGTGACACATCTAATAGGACCATGATACTTGTGTACATATAAATGGGTATGAACCTAAATAAATTTTACTTCATAAATAAAATGGTTACCATTAACAGGGATTCTTAATTGATACATAAAGTGTGTTTTCCTATGAACCTTGTAATTGAAAGTACATATACTGAAGCCTCAACAATGAAATAGAGAACTTAACCCAGACATTACCTTAGTAGTGGAAAGTATGTAGTTTCTCTTATGATTATTTATGGTCTTATATATTACCCAGACCTGAATTTAGTAGTAGTAATTGGGTGTGACTCTTATATATGAAGGTTATGTACCTTTAATTTTCCTATATATTGAGATTTATTCTGTTATCAATTTCAATTTTGAGGTGTGTATTTGGAATTGTGGTGATATTACACCATTAATTCCTTTGGTTATACACCAAGAAGGTGTAAATTACCATGCTCTGGAGGAGGTGGGACTTAATCCATCAATATTTCCTCCTATAGTTACCCATGTAGAACCTCCTTCTATTCCTGATCTAGGTGTTGATGCTCAATTTTAAGAGGGATTCTTAATACTCATGCATACCATGTAGGGAGCACCATGAACTATCTCTTATATAGTAGAATTTATGTATTTGTTTCTATAGTAACATCCACCTATATTTTCAAGGGATGGGGGGTCATTAGGTTGCTAATTCCTGGCTAGAGGCAATGCTATCTATTTTCAAGCATCTTGAGACACCTCTATATAGGAGGGTCAAGATTGTGACTTATATTCTTTATGATTCAACCAATAGTTGGTGGTACATGATTACCTAGACTGATCTCCATATGGGTATGGAATGGGTGGTCTTTCAGATAGTATTTTATAACTAATTCTTCCATTATACACTTAAGCGGATCATGCTAGGGAATTTTTTCACTAATAGTAGAGTGATAGGTCTTTATTGGAGAATTCAACATATTTCACTAAGCATCAATGCTTCACAATTATACTTAATGGTAATGAATTGATTCCATTGATATGTTTTTAGGATAGGATTGTGTACACTATTTGATTAAAGGTGAATTTATTTAAATTGAACAAAATTTCTATGATAGTGAATTAGGCCCTCATCGCTAAGAAAAACCTAAGGGAACCCTAAAGTGTGTGACAAGGAGGTTCAATACTAAGGTAGGTAAGCAGTTAATCTAGTGGAAGGAAATGTCACTTTGAGTCTACTCATTGGGAAACAAAAAGCAGACGACATGCACTGATAGTTATGTGGTATGTCATTAGTGTGTTGGCTGGGCCATAAAATCCCCAATGTATCAAGGAACCAATTTATTTTTGTTCTTGAAGTAAGATGGGGAACCTTGAGCTTTTTTTGAATAAATTTTTCTCCAATTCATTGAGAGAATGGATTTTCATTGACTCCATATTTTGGTGTAGGATTAACAACTCCACATTGGGTAGGGAGTGGGACTACTACTGGATGATCAGGCTGAGGAAGTGGATGTAGATGTGGAATCCAGTCATATGAGATACAATTCCATCTAATTGGGTCTACAAAGGGTATCTAGGCTATAGATCAAGGTTATAGATCTGGATAGCTATATGTAGTATAGCCTATACTAGAGGAGTAATGTTCCAATCCTTCTACAGTTAAAGGTATAATTATAGTTGACACTACTTTTGTATCTTTATTATTTGATACAGGTTCTTCATATTACTTTATATCTAATTATATTATGGAAATTCTGGGACTAGAGATAGTGTATTTATATAGTGTAATGACACTCAATACTCTAATAAGAATATTATTTGAGAGTGTACACTAGTTTAAGGAATTTCCCCTTGATATTGGTGGTTATATTTTTTTTTGTATGGAAGCTCTTTATCCTCCAGATGATGAGTTTCATAATTATACTCAGGATTGAATGGTTTGTATCTTATCATGGTCACATTGATTTATATCATTGTAGGGTGTTTTTCACATCACTAGAGGGCGTCAAATATATTAATAAGGGTGAATGTGATGTCCAGGTGGGTCAATATGGGTGAGAGCATCGAGGGATGTGGGGAGTGACAAACCATATTTCTAGTCTCCATATGAGTGATCAGGGAACAAGATGTATAAATTTTCTTCCTATAATGGATCATTTCTGGGATTCCTTTCCTAACGACTTTTCTAGACTAACTCATGAGAGATAGAGGTAGATCTTACTATTGAGATAGTTCCAGGAGTGTCACTAGTGTCCATTACTCCTTCCATGATTTCACCAACAAAGATTCAAGAACTCAAGAAATAGTTAGAGGGTCTAAATGAAAAGGGTTTTATATTACCTAATACTTAAACATGGGGTTCACCAGTCCTTTTCACCAAAAATACAGACAAAACCCTTAGAGTTTGTGTGGATTTCTTGAGGTTGGATAAGATTATAGTAAATAACCAGTATCCTTTACCTTATATAGATGACCTATTTGACCAAATATGAAGATATAGGGTTTTCTAAAATATTTATTTGGGGTTAGGCTATCACCAGGAGTGTATTAGACCATTAGACATACCTTCTACAACATTTTATAGTAGATATGGATTGTATGATTATTTGGTCATGTTGTTTGGTATAAAAAATGCACCAAAAGTTTAAACATCTCTAATGAATTTGATTTTCTGACTATATTTGTAATGCCCCGACCCTAGTTACCCAGATTCGGTGCATTATTACATAATATTGGCATGATCACCAAAGATCATGTCTCTAAAGACCGATTAGTTTAGTAGCCATGGAAATAATAGATACATTCATAAGTTTTACATTAAATTATAAAATGAAAACTAAAACAACAGAGTCTCCATAGGACACACTCATATACCTTAGACTATCCCTGCAGGTCAGTCATAATATACTACTTCACATCTTGGGATAAATAAAACATAGAAAGGGGTGAGTTTAGATGCTCAGTGAGGATAACAATATAGTGGAAACTTTCATAAATAAGCATAAACATTTAAGGCAATGTATAAAACTAAAACAAAATCATTTTAAAATTGAAATTCAGCATAACATGGAATAAATAAAATCAAATAATTCCATTTACTTATTCACATGGATATTCTACTAGCCGAATAATCACATGCAATATCAATAGCCACCTTCATAATGGTAGAATGCATAATTCCAGACTTCATAACCACATTGTCAAGGCCTTTTTCCAAGACTAAAAATAATATTTTGTCAAGGCTTTGTTCCAAGACACTAGTTTGTCTCATGATACCTACCGATGCATCCAAGAGTTATAGAGAGCTCCACCCATCACTTACTAAGTCCAATGCATTCCTCATATGAAAAGGTTTAAACATAACATAAACATTCGTATTAAAACTAGCATAAGAAATGTCAATAATTTATCCATAAAACATTAATGGCGTAAAAATAACACATCCACAATCAAACATATCACAAAACCTTCAATACAATATGGAATTTTTGTATCATAATAAATCAACTTCAAATAATCTTAAAATCCATCAAAGGATGTTGACATAGATGAAATCAAACTTTTTTAGAGAAATATATCTTTCTAATTTGAAATCATTTTAAAGTCATATGATTATAAAAGAAAACATTTATTTTTGTAAATATTTTTATAAGATTTTAAGGGAAGATTCTGCAATGTTATAATGGCGGAAAATAACCACACCCGCTGTATAAGTTTAAAAAACATTTTTACCTTAATTTTGTCAAAAAGGTCATAAGGTACCTTATTTGGAAAACGACAAAAAGATTCCTTTCAAACAAATTTTTAAAAAGTTAAACAAGGGTATAAATGAATTTAATCCATAGTCTAGTAAATAGTAAAAATGTCTTGGAATACATTTTTAAGAAACATGGATGAGGATGATAAAGAGGTCCCAGAAGATACTTACGTAAAAACAACCTCGGATAATAAAGAGATTGTGAAATTGACCCATAAATTGTAATTTTACTTGGTAGAGGGTACATTAACCTCTTGTATAATAGTTAAATCATTGTTTTTAAATTATAAAATAACTATATATATAAATATCATATCATATATTATCTTTTAATATTTCTTTGTTAATGATATTTCAGTAGTATCATCGTTTCGGGTGTTAACTGATTCATTTTCCTTTATATTCTTTGTTACTTAAGTAATGTTTGTTATGGATAGGATGTATATTATTCATATTCATAATCATATTAATTTTTTAAACATTATTTTTAATTATCAAATGAAAATTATTCTTGAATGGATACGATGGGGAATGAATCTCATCGCGTTCGTGGAGACAGTAATTCATACGTACGCATGAGAAAAAATATCATTCTTTTGATATTAAAATCACATATAATTGTATGATATATCATATATACAGAATAATTATCATGTTATATTTATTATTTACATCATTTATACTCATTATTATACCCATCCAAATGATAAAGTATTTGAATAACAAACTACACCATGACGTGGAGACGGTAATCCATACGTACACACGTTTGGTGACTTTGTCATTAATAGGATGGATAGAATAGTGAATATGGTTGTAACATTTTTATAATAACATCACAATATATAAAATATACTGTAGTTATTATTTTATAATGGAAACAATAAAGAAAGAGGAAGTGGAAGAAGAAAAGAACTTGAAAGAGGTGATGAAATATTTACCCCTTCTTCGGGTTCTTCCTTTTGATTTGATCAAACGGGCTCCTTAGGTTGGCATTATGACTAAAGTAAGGCCTATAGGATGAAGGTAGGACATTTAAGAGGATATTTGGGCAGGTTTTGGCTGAGCCAAATGGATTTGAAGGGGTGAATTTGAGATAAGAAGAAGTGCCCTTTATAAGAGAGGTGAGGGTCACTTTAGGAAAAGATTGAAATATTATTTTATAATAAAATAATTTTCTGTTTCTAATGGCTCCAAAATGAATTATTTAAAGGATAAGGTGGTTATGGGTAGAAAACCTCTCAAAAAATAGGTTTTAGACAGGTTTATGTCATCATATTAACCTTATATTTTAGATTTAACTCTCAGTTAAATGGTTTGACATTTACCATGTCTCTTTGTTTTTTTATATTATATGGTTAATAAACTTACTATAAAATTCCAAGAGAACCCAAAGTGGTTCCTTAATGACATATATAATATTATTTAAGACCTTTTGATGAACCTTATATTTTTAGTAATAGAATATCAATTAATAATATAATATTTTTTTAAAAACACTTTTAGGTCAATTTTGAAACTATTTGGTATTTGTTTGTGTTAAATTCATAACAGCATTATTAATTTGAAAAAAAATCATTTAATAAACCCCAAAATGTCATATCAACCTATAAAATTAGTGTAATTCAAGTCTCAAATTAGATTTATTTTGATATTTATAATATCAATTATTTTAATCTCTCATTAATAAGGTAATTACTGCATCATCATTGTGTCATAAATAAATTTAATTATTTAATGTATAAAAATTATAAATAAAATACCATTATGTATTAATTTTTTTTAGATTTTTAATGAAAATTTTTAGTCTAATTTATCTTATGTATAACCCTATATTAAAAATGGTTTAGTTATTAAACTTTGATTCTAACTCTTCTAACTATTCTTTAAATAAAATAATAACAAATGTCCTAATCTAATCCAAGTGGACCTAAATGATCATATTTTTTTTCCTTCGGTTTTTTTGGTCGAATTAAACTTATCCAATAGAATTAGGACTTGTGTTAGGGTAATAATAATATCGTTTTTACCCTTAATTACCCTATTTACTTTTAACCGTGGTAAATAAAAGTAAAAAGTTACTTTTCACCAAAAATTATTTTCATCTTATTGAACCAAATTTTAATTACTGATATCAACCATGTCTCTTGGATTTTCAAAATTCAACTCACCGAAGTGGTAAAATTAAGTTTTATACAAATTTGGAAATTCTCTTAGGAGGTAGGTAAAATACGGTAAAAAGTTCGATAAAATTTTATATATCTAAACATATTATAAAATGACTCCAATGAATTAGGTTGAACTTATATAGGTATTATGTATATATTTTGAAATAAATTAAATTTAAATAAAATAACCAAATATTTAATTAAAAAGTCAGTTTTAAACAATAACACACTGTTTTTCACTATTCATCAAAAAATTGAAAGTTTTCAGAAAAATACCAAAAATTCACCCTAAGATAATTTTGATATTCCAAATCCAAAAATGAAGTCCATTTGGAAAGATAAAATTTATAAAATTTTAAAAAGTGGGTATTACTATTCATAATGGCTAGTTTGATTAGTTGTGGTGTGTTTGAACTCGAAGTTGCGTACAACACAAGATATTGTATTATTCAAAGGGAAACGTACCATGGAAGCTTGGGGTGTTACATTCTCCCCTAATTAAAGTAATTTAGTCCTCTAAATTTCTAGAATATTACTGCATAAAAAGATTCGGGTGGTTCTTCATCATAAGTTCCTCGTGTTCCCAAGTTTCCTCTTCCATCTTATGATTTCTCCATAGAACTTTTACCAGACAAGTCATCCAGTTTCTCATCACTTGTTCTCTAGTATCAAGAATTTTTACAGGCTCTTCAAAATAAGATAGATCAGGTTCCAGTTCAATTTCCCCATAGGTGGGTGCATGCGTTGGGACAGGCATGTATTTTCTCAACAGTGATACATGAAACACATCGTGGAATTTGGGGAGACCTGGCGGAATTTCCAAATGGTAAGCTACAACATCAATTCGTTCTAGAATTTCAAAAGGTCCAATGTACCTAGGACTCGATTTACCCTTCTTAACAAATCGTATAACTCCCTTCCATAGAGATACCTTTAAGAAAACATGATCTCTTACCTAAAATTCAAAATCCTTCTTTCGGTTATCTGTATCGCTCTTCTGCCTACTTCGTGCTGCTTTGATGTGGGTTTGTATAACCTTTAACTTTTCCATCGTTTCCTCAACAAGTTCTAGGCCTATGAGTTTTCTTTCACCAAAATCATCCCAACAAGTTGGTGTGAAACATCTCTTACCATATAACGCTTCATATGGTGCCATATGAATACTTGAATGGAAGCTATTTTTATATGAAAATTCTACTAGTGGTAAATATTGATCCCACATACCTTGAAAGTCATGTGAGAAAGATCTCAACATGACTTCTAAGGTTTGAATACTTTTTTCTAATTGTCCATTAGTTTGATGGTGGTAGGTAGTGCTCAAAAAAATTTCAATATCCAGGGATTTCTGAAGACTTTTCCAGAATCTTGATGTAAAATGGGGATCACAGTGAGAAACAATCGACAAGGGTGCTCAATGAAGTATTACAAATTCATTAATATATAGTCTTGTTAGACGTTCAAGTGGTAAATCTTCTCTTATAGCATGAAAATGTGCTGACTTGGTAAGGCGATCAATAATGACCTATATGGAATCAATCCTTCTAAGAGTCTTTGTTAGCCCCATGAAAAAGTCCATCGTAATATTATCCCATTTCCACTCAAGTATGAGAAGTGGTTGCTTGACTCCTTTAGGTTGTTGCCTTCCAACTTTCACTTGTTGACAAACCATACATCTTGACACAAAAGCAACAGTCTCCCTCTTCATGTTGTCCCACCAAAAATGTTCCTTTAGATCTCTATACATCTTAGTGCTACCAGTTTGTATAGAGAAATTAGAGCTATGAGCATCATCCAACAATTACCTTTTTAGATCAGGTAAATCAAGAATACAAAGTCTCTTCCCAAATTTCAAAATCCCATCTTTATATATGATGTCACTCAATCTCCCATCATTCATAGCTTTGATATTCTTTTGAAACTCCTCATCACCAGTCTGAGAACTTTTAATCCTTTATAGTAAAGATGGTTTGGAAACCATTTGAAAAAGTATTAATGTTTCACCTTCCATGATTATTCTCATTTCCATTTTCACTAGATCCATGAAAATATGATCCCTTTCAACTCTCATCTTGTTCAAAACTCCATGATCCTTTCTACTAAAAGCATCTCCCACCTTATATTCCTTCCCCAGGTGGTAGTGTATTGTACAATCATAATCCTTGATCAGTTAAAGCCATATACTTTTCCTCATGTTGAGTTATTTTGGTGATGAAATATACTTCAAACTCTTGTGATTGGTATGTATCTCAAAATTTTCACCATAGAGATAATTTCTCCATATCTTCAAGGAAAATATTATAGCCACTAACTCAAGATCATGAGTAGGATATTTTTTCTCATGATTTTTAAGTTGTCGTGATGCATAGGAAATAAATCTATCATTTTGAATAAGGGCAAAACCAAGTCCTTTCTTTGAAGAATCACTATAAATAACAAACCAATCATTCCCTGATGGTTGAGTCAAGATAAGAGAATTGACTAATGTTCTCTTCAGTTCTTCAAAACATTCTTCAAACTCTTTTGTCCAAACAAATTTACCCCCTTTACGAGTGAGCTTCGTTAATGGGTTATCCAACTGGGCCAAATTCTGGACGAAATGTCGATAATAACCTGCTAAACCAATAAAACTGCGTACCACAGTTATACTCATCAGTGCTGGCCATTCTTGGATTTCCTTGGTCTTTGAAGGATCAACAAATATTCCATCCTTAGAGACAATATGTCCAAGAAAATAAATCTCCTGAAGCCAGAATTCACACTTCCAAAATTTACCATATAATTCATTTCTTCTAAGAGTCTTTAGAATAATGCGCACGTAATTTTCATGATCTTCATATATTTTGTAGTATACTAGGATATCATCAATAAATACCACTATAAATTCATCAAGATATTCCTTGAAAACTCTGTTCATTAGAACCATGAAAATAGAGGGTGCATTAGTCAACCCAAAAGGCATTACTGTAAACTCGTAATGCCCGTACCTGGTTCGAAATTCTGTTTTCAGAATGTCTTCCTTCTTCACACACAACTGATGACATCCAGATCGAAGGTCAATATTTGAAAAATATTGAGCTCCATGAAGTTGGTCGAATAAATAATCAATGCGAGGTAGGGGATACTTGTTCGTTATTATTATAGCATTGATTTTTCTGTAGTCAATGCACAACCTCCTAGATCCGTATTTCTTCTTAACAAAAAGAACAAGGGCTCCCCATGGAGAAACACTAGGGAGAATAAATCCCTTGTTACTCAATTACTCTAGTTGTTTCTTTAGTTCCACTAATTCCATAGTGGCCATTATATAAGGGGTCTTCAATACGGGCCTTGAACCAGGAATTAAATCAATGGAAAACTCAATTTCTTGTTCTGGAGGATGTCCAGGTAAATCTTCTAGAAACCCATCAACATATTCTTTCAAAATAGGTACGTCCTCTACTTGAACATTCCTTTCTCACCCACAGTTATTTAATTCTCCCCCCCCAAATTTAAATTAGTTATGCTACTGGGGGTGGATCTAAATAAGAATTAGGCAGTGACATTTCTCCTCTAAAGATAAGGTACTCCTTATCATCAATGATAATTGTAACCTCCTTCTTCTTAAAATAAAATTTCACATCAAGGTATAAAATCCAATCCATACTAAGGATTATATCAAATTCAATCATGGATATGAAAATGAGATCAGCAGATAAAGAACATTTATATTCCCTGATAGGAACCGATTCATAAAACATTATTGCAATGATACTTCCCTTAGGTGTTTTGACTGAAAACTCCCTTGTTATTTAAAATTGTAAAAATCTAATTTTCTTAGTAAACTAGAAAGATATGAAACAATGCGATGATCGAAAATCAAAAAAATCATTTTCTAAACTTAAGGAAATCACTATATTACCTTCCACCATGTCTTTTAGATCTTAAACCTCAGTAACAGTGATATCATAAGATTGGCCTTGATCCCTTGGAATTTTATAAGGTAAGTTTGCTTGGAACTTAGGACATTCATTTGAATAATTACTCCTTTCTCTATAATTGTAGCATTAAACATTGACATCCTTCTTCTTCCCCTTGAAATCACGAGCTTGGTGGCATTTTTCACCACACTTGTAACAGACTCCCATTCCTTTCAGGAAAGTACCGGGGAATTTCTTCCCACATTTACTACAGGATGGGTATTAAACTTTTCCCTTATTCCCCTTATTTCAATTTCCAGAGTGTTCAACATATCTCTTCTTCTCCTGCTTTGCTTTAAAGTCATAAGAGTTAGAGAATTCTTTTTCTGTCTCGATAGCACATGAGACAATATCTTCATACGATGAGAAGGATTGTGAGACTAATGATCGATAGAGAAATGATTTTAACCCATCAAATAAATGATCAATATTACTTCTTTGGTTATTTATATAATCTACTTCATTACTTTCTAACCTTGTAAAGTTATCCTTTTATTTTGCGACATTCTCATCCTCCTTTTGTCTCAAACTCAAAAATTGCCTTTCCATATCCACTTGATGGTCCCGAGGAAAATATTTTTCTATGTAAATCTCTTTAAACTCCCTCCATTCCATATTTGATACTTCATCATCTTCCTTTGTGTTTTTAATCAATGACCACCATCGATCTGCATCTTCCATGAGGTGATAAACTGCCATGGAAAATTTTTCCCTTTCACTACTCCCCAAAGCATAGAATATTTTCTCTAAGGAACTTCTCCATTACTTGGATACAAATGAATTTTTAGTCCCATTGAATGTTGGTGGTTGTTGCCTCATAAATCAGTCTAACATTGATCCTCCCCGTTGTGGATCAGGGTGATCCATACAGGTAAGGATATTATTCATAACCTGAGTGAGTTGTCCCAGTATGGTGATAAGCTGATCAGAACCAGTTGCATCACCAGCTCCACTATAATTATCTTGAGTAGGAGGGAAATCCATACATGGATTACATGTGTTGATATGGTTTCCATTCCTTCCACTAAGTTCCATTTCTAAACAATGTCATACACTAGATTAGTTTATGAATTGAAATACATAATTCCAAACTTGTAAAACATTTAACATAAATTGAATAGTTTATGGATATAATCCATAATCATAAAAATGTTTTCTTTGAGGAAGTATATACTCATAAACCCTTCATAATGGTTTGTAAAGAAAATGAGAATTATCCTAAGCATATCTCCTGAGAGTGTCGTAACCAAGAGTGCAGCAATGCCCATTGTTGTGCACAAGTTCCCATTCGTGTATAGCTCAAAGCGGTGTTTTTGGGTTTTACCCATAGGTACATCTATGCCAGAGCTGCTTCTACCTGCTTGTATCCAGATAGGGATGTATTTCTTGGAAAATTCACAAAATATCTACAGTACCAAAATTCTAGGAAGTTCTTTTATACCAATCCCCAAAGTCTATCTTAGGGTAATGTTCTCTAATCAGAGTTTTTCTAAATCTAGCTTCCAAGGTTTGTACTAAACTTTCTCTGATACCAATTGTAAAGCCCTAACCCTAGTTATCCAGATTTAGTGTATTATTATATAATATTGGCATGATCACAAAATATCAAGTCTCGAAAGACCGATTAGTATAGTAGCCTTGGAAATACTAGATACATTCATAAGTTTTACATTACATTATAAAATGAAAAACCACTACAACATAGTATCTATAGGCCACACTCATACCCCTTAGACTATCCCTAAATTCCAATAATAATATACTTCTTTGTATCCTGGAAAAAATAAAACATAGAAAGGGGTGAGATCAGATGCTCAGTAAGGATAACAATATATATTAAAATTTTATAAATAAGCATAAACATTTATTGAAATGTATAAAACTAAAAAAAATAATTTTAAACTTGAAATTCATCATAATACGGAAAAGATAAAATCAAATAATGCCATTTAATTATTCACATGGATATTATACTAGTCTAATAATCACATGAAATATAAATAATGACTTTCATAATGATGGAATGAATGATGCCAGACTTCATAACCACATTGTCAAGGCCTTGTGCCAAGACTACAAAAAATATCTTGTCAAGGCCTTATACCAAGACACTAGATTGTATCATGAGACATACCGATGCATCTAGGAGCTATAGCAGGCTCCACCCGTCACTTACTAAGTCCAAATCACTCCTCATATAAAAAGGTTTAAACATAACATAAACATTCGTTTTAAAACTAGCATACGAAATGTCAATACTTTATCCATAAACCATGAATGGTGTAAAAATAACGCATCCATAGTCAAACATATCACAAAACCTTCAATAAAATATATAAGTTTTGTATCATAATAAATCAACTTCAAATAATCTTAAATCCATCAAAGGATGTTGACATAGATGAAATCAAAACTTCTTTTTAGAGAAATATCTATTTCTATTTTGAAATCATTTAAAAGTAAAATAATTATAAAATAAAACATTTATTTTTAAAATATTCTTATAATATTGTAAGTGAATCTTTGACGATGTTATAATGGCAGAAAATATCCGCACCCGCTATATAAGTTGAAAAAAACATTATTACCTTAATTTTGTCAAAAAGATCATAAGGTACCTTGTTTGGAAAATGATGAAAAGATTCCTTTCAAATCATTTTATAAAAATTCAAAAAAGGGTATCAATAACTTTAACCCATATTCTAGTAAATATTAAATTTTTTTGGAATATACTTTTAAGAAACATAGATGTGGATGATAAAGAGGTCCTAGTAGATACTTACAGAAAAACAACCTCGGATAATAAAGAGATTGTGAAATTAACCCTTACCTTGTACTTTTCCTTGGTTGAGGGTATGTTAACATATTTTATAATAGTTAAATCATTGTTATTAAATTATACAATAAATATATACATAAATATGATATCATATATGATCTTATAATATTGCTTTGTTAATGATATTTCAGTAGTATCATCATTTCGAGTGTTAACTGATTCATTTTCCTTTATATTCTTTATTACGTAAGTAATGTTTGTTATGTATAGGATGTATCTTATTCATATTCAAAATGATATTAAGTCTTTAAATATTATTTTTATTCATCAAATGAAAATTATACTTGAATGGATACGATGGGGAATGAATATCATCGCGTTCGTGGAGACGGTAATCTGTACGTACGCACGAGCGATAATATCATTATTTTTATTTTAAAATCATATATAATTGGATGGTATATCATATATACAGAGTCATTATAATTTTATATTTATTATTTACATCATTTATACTCATTATTATACCCATCCAAATAATTAAGTATTTGAATAACAAAATACACCACACTACTGGAAATCTCACCTTTCCCAACACTTCTATACCAACGGTTTGTAAAAACCGTTGGTATAGGTCCCCTTTCCCAACGGTTTGGCCAAACCATTGGGAAAACCCACTTTGAGGTCACTTTTCCCAATGGGTTTCCAAAACTGTTGGGAAAGGGTATGGCTTTCCCAATGGTTTGGCCAAACTATTGGGAAAAGTCCACTTTGTGGCCACTTTTCCCAATGTTTTGGCCAAACCGTTGGGAAAGGGTACTTTGTGGCCACCTTTCCCAACGGTTTGGCCAAACCGTTGGGAAAGGGTATGACTTTCCCAACAGTTTTCCCAAACTATTGGGAAATGTCCCCAGTATACCAACGTCACCCTTGAAAACCCCAAAATCAAAAGGACCAAAACCATCAGTTTTGACAACCGTTGGTAAAGGTCTATACCAATGGTTCTGACAACCATTGGTAAAGGTCAATACCAACGGTTTTGACAACCGTTGGTATAGGTCCTTTGATTTTTTATCAAATCTTCTTACCGAGAAAATTATATAAATAAGATTTTAAAATAATTAAGATAATATATATATATATATTTATGAAATTATATTCACAAAAGTCATGTTAGGTTAGTGGTTAGGTCTTTGAAAGATAAACTAGAGGTCCTGGGATCAAATCCCACCGGATGTTTTTTTTGAAATACATATACCAACAGTTTTATGGAACCATTGGTATAGAACTATCCCAATGGATTACTTGCCCACAGTTCTCCAAACCATTGGTATAGGCTATACCAACAGTTTGGAGGCCTATACCAATGGTTCCAAACCGTTGGTATAGGGTATTTTTCCAGTAGTGCCACGACGTGGAGACAGTAATCCGTACGTATGAATGTATGGTGAATTTTTCATTTATAGGATGGATAGAATAATGAATATCATTGTAACATTTTTATAATAACATCAATTTATATATAAGATACTGGAATTATTATTTTAGAATGTAAACAACAAAGAAAGAGGAAGTGGAAGAAGAAAATAACTTGAAAGAGGTGATGAAATATTTGCATCTTCTTCGGGTTCTTCCTTTTGATTTGATCAAAAGGTATCCTTAGATTGGCTTTCTGAATAACAGAAGGAATCTAGGATGAATGGAGGACAGTTCATAGGATATTTGGGCAGGTTTTGGCCGAGCCAAATGTCTTTGAAGGTGTGAATTTGAGACAAGGGGAAGTGCCCTTTTATAAGAGAGGTGAGGGTCACTTTAGAAAAATCTTGAAATATTATTTTATAATAAAATCATTTTCAGTTTCTAATGTATTAAAAATGAATTAATTAAAGTCTAAGTTGGGTATGTGTTGAAAACCTCTCAACCATTAGGTTTTAGACAGGTTTAGGGCATCATATTAACCTTATCTTTTAGATTTAACTCTTAGTTAAATAGTTTGACATTAACCATATCTATTTGTATTTTTATATTACATGGTTAATAAACTTACTATAAAATTACAAACGAAACCAAAGTGGTTCATTAATGAAATATATAATATTATTTAATCTCTTTGGCTACCTTATATTTTTAGGAAAATAATACCAATTAATAATATAATATTTTTTTAAAAACTCTTTTATGTCAATTTTGACACTATTTGGTATTTTTTTTAAATTCATAATAGCATTATTAATTAGAAAAAAAATTAAATTAATCAACCCTAACATGTCATGTTATCCTAGAAAATTAGTGGAAGTCATTAGAAGTCTCAAATTTGATTTATTTGGATATTTATAATACCAATTATTTTAATCTTTCATTAATAAGGTAATTTTTGCATCATCATTGTGTCATAAATAAATTTAACTATTTAATGACTAAAAATTATAAATAAAATAAAATTTTGTATAAAATCATTTTATATTTCTAATGAATATTTAAAGTCAAATTTTTCTTATGTATAACCCTATATTAAAAATGTTTTAGTTGTTGAACTTTGATTTTAACTCTTTTAACTTCTCTTTAAATAAAATAATAACAAATGTCCTAATCTAAACCAAGTGGACCTAAAGGATCATATTTTATTCCTTAGGTTTTTTTGGTTGAATTAAACTTATCCAAATGAATTAAGAAATGTGTTAGGGTAATAATAATATCATTTTTACACCTAATTACCTTGTTTACTTTTAACCATGGTAAATAAAAGTAAACAGTTACTATTCACCAAAAAATATTTTCATCTTATTGAACCATGTTTTACTTAATGATATCAACCGTGTCTCTCGTATTTTTTAAATTCCACTCCCAGAAGTGGTAAAATTAAATTTTATACAAGTTTGGAAATGCTCCTAGGAGGTGGCTAAAAGACGGTAAAAAGTTTGATAAAATTATATATATATAAAATTATTATAAAATGACTCCAATGAATTACATTGAATATATATAGGTATTATGTATCTTTTTTGACCTAAAATAAATTTAAATAAAAAAACTAAATATATAATTAAAAAGTCGGTTTTAAACAATAACACAGTGTTTTTCACTATTCATCAAAAATTGAAAGTTTTTAGAAAAATACCAAAAATTAACCCTAAGCTAATTTTGATATTCCAAATCCAAAAATGAAGTCCGTTTTGAAATATAAAATTTATAAAATTTCAAAAAGTGGGCATTACTATTCATAAAGGACAGTTTGATTGGTTGTGGTGTGTTTGAACTCGAAGTTGCGTACAACACAAGCTATTGTATTATTCAAAGGGAATCATACCGTGGAAGCTTGGGGTGTTACAATATCTAGATTCATTTGTGGTAGTATTCATAGAAAAAATCTTTTTTTATTCTAATACTTGACACAACCCTTAAAAAATCTTGAGATCATATTGAATATAGTGATAATGAACTAACTATTTTCTAATCTTACCAAATTCCACTTTTAGATTGAAAAAGTTCACTTCCTATGTCACATCGTCTTAGAGGTAGGTTTTTTTATTGACCAAGATAAAGAGAGAGCTATAGTTTCCTGGTAGAAAACCATGATTAGATTTGATATATAGATCTTCTTGGGGTTGTTTAGATATTACCAGAATTCTACCTAGGAATTTTCACACCTATTAATGCCTCTCATAGGATTGACCAATAAAGGTGTTGATTTTTTATGGGTTGAATCATAAGAAAAAGTATTTTAGGTGGTTAAAGGATGATTGGATTTATCACCAATCCTGATTATTCCACAGTTAGATTTTTTTTTTCAGTCTATTGAGATATGTAAGGTATGAGGCTAATAGTAGTTTTGATGCAGGTAGATTGATTCGTGGTGTATGGGTATCGAAAGTTAAAGCCTCATGAGAATAATTACCTGACTCATGATCTCGAGTTAACATTTTTCATTCATGCATTATGATTTTAGAGGCATTACATACTGGGTGAGTATTATATGGTTACACAGACCATAAAATCCTCAAGTATATATTTACACAACATGACTTAAATATCAAAAAATGAATACGAGCTAAATACATGAAATAATTTTACATTGAGATTTATTATACTCATAGGAAATGTAAAGAGGTTGTTGATTATCTATAATGGAGGACTTAGACATAGGTAGTTCAGGAGGTTAGTAGTGAGTGGAAGTCGATGGACCTCTTTTCTAAGATTCACTTTGAGGTCCATGAACATTAAAAATAGTCTATTATTACAAATTTAAGAGTAACCTATTTACTTATAGATAAATTGAAGATTTGAAAATTTTCATATATTGTGGTATTGGTCTTATGGGAGATAATTTTCTGTGAGGAAATAATTCTTGGTTTTGTTATTAATATGGATGAGATCTTGAAAATTCCCAGGAGTTCCTGGGTTCTTGCATAAATATGAGAGGAGTTGATGTGAGAGTCTCATTCCTTATCTTAGGTAGCATTTAAAACTCTAAAAAAGATATATCATGACTTAAGATGTTAGTATTGGCGGATAGGGATGAAAACATAGATAATTGATTACATTACTCCATATTCCACCTATCAGTAAGTGAAGGAGGCACACCAGCGACCAGTTGGGTTTCTACAGTCATTTTACATTTCTACATGTAAATGGGATGACATAACCATGGATTTATTGACTAGAATAATGATATCCCCTTGATCTTGTGATGCACTATATATGATTTTATACAGATTAGACAAAGTTCACTAACTTCTTACCTATCAGAGTGATCTTTTCAGTGGATGATCTATGAAAGACATATGTCAGAGAGATCATATTCATTCATGGAGTTCCACATACCATTGAATCAGAAATTAGTTTCATGTATCAGTTCTATAAAGGGTTTCATTGGGCACTAGGTTCACAAATACTCTTGAGTACAACCTATCACACACAGATCGACGAGCAGTCTGAGCATAAGATACTAGTGTTTGAGGAAAATATCCAAGAATGTGTTCTCTATTTTAGAGGTTCTTGGGAGAAGAACATTCAAATTTTAGAATTTTATTATAATAACATATTTTAGGAAACTATACATATGAATCCTTATGAGGCCCTATATGGAAGATCATTCTGTTCACTCTTGTTTTGGTAAGAAGCAGGAGAGGCAGTGCTACGAGACCTTTTCTTGTTCAGGAGATTTCAAAATAGGTAAAAATTATTAGGAAGCATATGGTTATATCTTAGTCTAAGAAAAATTATTATACCAGGTTTTATTGAATATCTATAGAGTTCAAGGTTGGGGATTGGGTGTTTTTACATGTTTCTCTTAGACTAGGGAATATACAAATTCAGAAATAATGGAAGATGGTGCCTTGATTTACTGTGGATTTCGACATACTGAAGAGAGTTGGGATGAAAACCCATAAGTTTCAGTCACCTAAGAGGTACATGGACAAGGATTACATATTCCATGTCTCACAACATCACCATTATCATTCACATCCATCCCACATTCTTCATCCTGATGAGGTTGAGTTAGAAGTTGATTCTTCATTTCAAGAGCACACTATTTATATTGATGATCGGAGAATGAAGGCTCTCTGAGGTAGTTCAGTTCCTATAGTATGGGTGATATCATATAATGACCATGTATAGGATGATAATTGGGAGTGATAAGCTAATGTACATGCTCAGTGGCCATAACTATTCTTAGAGAAATCCTTACCACCCTCAGAAGGGAAACTCAGTGATGGGTTCTTTTTAGGAGGGTAGATTGTAAGATCATAGATTTTATCATAAGGTGGTAATCCTTTAAATTTAATTTTAAACCTTTATTTTTATCCTTATAAAATTTTATAAGATATTAAGGGAGTTTTAAAAAGTATTTGGGGATCGTTTAGAGCATATATCTCTGGGTTTTTCAAGAAACACACTAGGTGCACAGTTTATTTAAACTGTTCACCTAATGCTAAAAGGTTTGGTTAAACTGTGTAGGGTGAAACAAAGGATCTAAAGAGGGGGTCATAGGATATGCGTGATATACCAAAACCATGCACCTATCTTGTACGCTTATTGATACTTAGGTAGTGGATGATAATTGTTGGTACTTGGTTTGGCCAAACCATGCAGAAAAATCATGAACCATTTAAAATGGATAAAATTACCATTTTAACCCTACCTAAATTAATATTTTAATCCTATCTTCTATCTCCAAATTATGAAATACCCCATCTACTCCGTTTGAAGCTCTCCTATTGATTTCAACTAGGCTTTGATCCCCCTACCTCAAACAGTGTCTAATTCCTTCACTGTTGGTTGCATTGGATAAATAATGGTAATCCATTCAATCCTCTTCCATAAATTCCTCATTTATATCACCCTCATGAATTATATTTCTATATGATCTAATATAACCTATTTTTAGTGAATTCAGTTATTTATTCAATTTCTACCACTTCTTTCTGAGTTAAAGTACAATAATAGATGAGGAGAGTACTTACTATATAATGTAGGTGGTATAGTTATTTCACCCATAAGTCTTGATGTTTATGTTATGATCCATTATGATACATGTTATAATTTCTGATCAACACCTCTTAAATGTAGATTTAACTAAATGAAATGATATTTCCTTGTTCAAGGCAGTCTTAGTAAACTAAATTTATCATTGAAAGATGTCAACCTCAACACAAGACACCACTTAGGGTGAGTTACTTTAAAGGTCATGATCTTTATTACATGAATGAATTTGAACCACCACTTAAGGTGTGTTGAGTTATCCCTTGTAAATGAAATGGTATTTTAATTAAAACAAAGTGAGAATGGTTGGCCATTACATAGGACCTTTATTTTTTAATTCTTATAACTTGAGTTATCCATATGAAACGAATTGGAAAAATTTAATTGAGTGATTTGTTTAATAGTATGACTTTAACACCAGCCATAACCATCCTTTATATCCCACCAAGGGAGATACAATGGTTCCAATATGTAATTCCTTGGATAGGCTCATTAGGCATAATAATTATAATTTTATAATTGAATTACAACATGCCAGAAGTGATACAAAAGTTCTCACATAGAAAACCTTTGATGATATCATATATACTATGTATTTATATTATCCTATGAGTGATACCTAGTTCTCTAGTGGATAACCTTGTATGGGCTTGAAGGGAAATGCTATTTTAACATTCCATGAGTGATATCTGGTTTCCTACATGGTATACTAGGGATTGTCTTAGGGGTTTATGAATTTACACCATTCTATGAGTGATAGATGGATTCTTATATGGAACACCTTAGATATAATCCTATGGTGTTGGGTTTTTATAGTATACTTGGATTGATACCTGGGTTCCTTTTATGAAACACCTTAGACAAGCTTAGGATTACAAATTAATTAAATCAATTGACATGATTCTAAAGTTAAATAAAATAATTGGATTTGGTATATGCTTTACATATGTGAAAACCTAGTTATTCTACTTTCCTGTGAAATTATTCCATGAGAATTATGAGACCTCTTATGATTATGCATGGACACCTCAAGTATACACTTCGAGTCCTAGTGAATATTTATTATATATATATATATATTCATATATTTTCATACATATATAATGTATATATAAACATAAATATTCAAAAATATACATATAAATATATACAAGGTGAAATCTATCCGAAGATATTCTAGATTAGGTCGAAGTATGTAGTATCGGTTTGGTGTCTCATGAGGAACCCGAACTGATGTGAATTATTTTTATTTATAGATATACATTGATTATTACCTACGCACTTCTCATTTTATATTCACATACTACATGGTTCTAGAAACCGTTGGTGGTAGCCTACTGAGTATATCTCACACCCAATTTAGTCCACCAATCGATACCCAAGAAAATATTATGGAAATAGGTAGGTATAAAGGTAAATGTTCATCTTTGGATGTTTGATCTTCTGTATTAGGATAGAGTATGAGAATAGAGGACCGTGATTATGCTCATGATACTATTGGATATATATTTTTGTATTTTTACTTTAATAAATCATGTTATATGTTCTTTTTTCCCCACTTCCATGTATTACCATTTTTATAGCGTACGAACATGACATCATCTTGAATATGATATTTTTTTCTTCCTATTTATCATATTTGGATGACTTATTATCATGTATTTTATTTTTTATTTTATTTTTTATACTTAAAATTATTATATAACACTATTATTTATTTTGATTATGAGTGTATGGTCTCCCCACCGTACCATCATAGACCCTCAATGCTAGATGGTATCCTCTAGCATATTAGGAGGAACATTTGAGGCCATATAGACAGTTGGTTTTAGTTACTTAGAGTGAACCAGGTTCAGGACATCACATGAGTAAAGGTTAGAAGTGTGAAGTGTAAGGGTATGTGACTATTTATTATATTTCATAAGGTTAATCTAGACATGCATAAAGGTAAAGAATATTTTTTATAAGATGTATGATGGTAGAAAAAACACTGTGTAATGGTAAATATGAAATTTTAAGCTCCACATAATGTTATTTATATACATGTGTAAGAGTATAAGTAAGTTGTGTAAAGGTAACAAAAAATTTACATAAGGGTATAATAGAACTAACATAAGGGTAAAAAAGTAACAAATCACACATAATGGTAAAAGAGAACTCATGTAAGTACAAAGAAAAATTTATAAAACTTATGTAAAGGTAAAAAATAACTTTAGAAATATAATTTACCACAAGTTTTAACTAAATATAATTATAAATAATAATAATTATAATAAAAATAATTAAATAATGATAAAAATTAAAAAAAATTATCAACAAAAACATTATATTTTTAATTATCCAGATAATAAATAAATAAAATAAAAATAATAAATAAATTAAAACAAAATAATATTTATAATGATCAAAATAATAAAAGTGTTTCAAGGAGCCACTCCAACAATATCTCCCTTTTCAATAATTACAAAAATAAAACATCAATTTTAAAACTTATCCCCTTTTTTAGAATTAATCAAAAAACATTAAAAAAAATTAAAAATAGTTTTCCCCTTAATGAAATAAACAATATATAAAAAAAATAGATAGATCCCCATAAATTAATTCTGTATAAAAAATTATATAAGGATTCATTTTAAAAAATATGATATTTAATAAATTTTGAAATATACACAAAAATAGGGTTTGAGAAAAAGGAGTTAAAATTTAGAAAATAAATATTTTGAAAAATCATTTTCATTATTAAATATTAGAAAATATTATATTAATAAATCATATAAAATATCTCAGAAGTGTCAAATCAGTTGTGTAGTAAGGACCACTCATTGTGGATACGATGAATACATTATTAAAAACACAATAAACATTTTTTATGATAAATACCTAGGAGAATATTCACTATAACGATATGTACATGTTTGTATCCCAACAACAATTTTTTTCTTAAGAGTATTAGACACATTTTAGTTTTCCAAAATTATATGAAGTTTTAATTTTCTTATATAAATTTAAATATATTTCATAAAATAATTTTTAAAAACAAAAATAGAAAAATGGAAAATGTATCTATCTTTCCAAGACATTAAAATAATTTGATAAAAACAATTTTAAAAAGAAAAGATAAAATTTTTGAAAATGTGAAGATTTTTTTAAAAAAAACCTTCTAATTTCCATAACTACCCAAATAATATAATAATTATATAGAGTTATTGGAAATATAAAAAAAAGGAAAAAGTGAAAAAAGAAAGAAGATTGAGAAGATGAAATCTAAAAATATATCCTCTCCTCTTTTGAAAAATAAAGAATATATACGAGAAGATATTTTGGAAAAATAATTAAGGAAAAAACTAAAATAAAAAAGTGAATATCCTTATTCCCATGTAGATCAATTTTTATGTTCAAATATTATCCAATAAGTAAAGAGATAGGCCCCCTCACTTGGATCAAAAATATTAATCTTAAGGTGGAAAAGAGTTTATCAAGCACTTCAATAAAAGAACATAACATTTATTTAAAATCCACCATAAGATATATAAATGATTTATAAAGTAAAATACCAATGATAAATCATTATAAAGTTAATTTAGGTACCCTTGAGGGTCTTACAATGTCAACACATGATGATTTTGGTATGGTAACAAATTTTGGTACCCAAATGATAACAAGTAAATATTTAGTGTCCTAATATTTCTTAGATTAATAAGATAAATTATAAGAAATCTGAATGTATTTAGACCTTCCATATCTATATTTTTTCTATTATAGTTATAGATAATATGACCATATTTTAAAAAATACTTAAAAAATTTATTTTTAAAAATACCTTTTACAAAAGAAGTGGGTTTTAAAGATGTTTCATTATCTATTGAAAATAAAAAACCATGACTATTTTATTTAATGCATTGAGAACCACGAATCATATAAAGATATTATTCACATTGTGTGAATTTTAAAGAGAGTTTTTGAGATACTTGATTTTATTTTTGAAAACATTAACATTGGTTTCTTTTTTAATTTCAAAATCAAATCATCACTTTCCATTAAAGGCTGACCTTTTTAATTAGATTTTTTTTCTCAATAATAACACATTTTTTTCCTCTAAAATATTTTAATATTTTTAAATAAGTTATTGAAAAAAAATTTACATTTAATTATCATAAGAATAGGATCATGAAGAAGAGGTTTAATTGGAGAAGGAATAGGAATGAAAATTTGAATGGGAACTAACATCTTCACCAACCTTGATTTTAGACATGATGCATTTAGGAGTTTATTTTCTTATTTTATAAGATGAAATAGAATCTTCAATATCACTCTAAATTGATTATTTTAGAGCTCTATTTTAAGATTTTTTATTAAAGGTTATCTCATATGTCATGATAGAACATATCAGTCCCTCATCTATCATATTTTTAACATCTTTAACTTCTTGGATTACATTAACCTTTAGTTCCCAACTACATGGTAAAGACAAAATTATTTTATTGACCAAAGTTTATGTAGAAAGAGAGTCTCACAGATATTTTCAAAAATTAAAAATATCAGTAAATCTAGTAAACTTAGTGAAAATAGAATCATTATTATGCATAGATAAACTTTCAATGTCTTGTCTAAACATATCGAAATGGTATCATTGAATTTTTTAGTTTCTGCATGAGTTACTTATAAAAGTTTCCAAATTTTTGGAGTTTTATTTCATATAGAGATATGATTAAATTCATCTTGAACCAAAACATAATGCAAGGAATTCATATATTTACCATCTAATTCAAACCATAAATACCATTTGAGGTATATTTATATTCTTTTTCTATTGTCAGATTATATCCATGTAAAAAATTTTATATACAAGATATCCAATAGATCTATGAAAATTATTCATTTTAATTTTTCAATAACCATAATAACTTCCATCATAAAAACATATCACAACTTAAGGATTTTCCTTTAGGACCACCATTTTTTTTAAAAAAAATCCATTTTTAATAAAGTTATCTTTATTTGGAAAATCTGTTATGGATTTTGAAAATAAAAACTTTGAAATAACTTGAAAGAAAAGATATTACTGAAATTACACAACCCCTTTGATACCAAATGTAGGTTTGAGATAGGTAAAATACAAAGGGGGGGGGGGGGGGGTAATTTCCATTTAAAAAATAAATTAAAAAATCCAATTTTAAAAACATTTTTATAAAATCATTAATAAATTAAAACCTTTTTGAATATAAAAATAAAATAATTAATGTTTGAAAGTGAAAAAATACAATTAAATTGAATAAAATTTGTGTAAGAATAAAATTGAGGGATATTTGATTAAGCGATTTGAAAATAAAACATTTAAGTGATTCAAAAAATAAAAAATAGTATGAATTAATTGAAGTATTAAAAAATCTAATAAAAGAATGATTTAAAGAGGTAGATAATTGAAAATTAATAATATAAATGAGGAAATATATTTGATAAGTAATTTTAATAATAGTACCCAAAGTTACCCTTATTTCTACCACCTTAATCTCTTGAGGATTTAATATATTTTTCCATCGGCATTAATGGTATCTAAGAAACCTAAAATATTCATTTCTTTTTAGGTTATAGTAAGAAAATAGATACAATTGACAATATATTTTTAATGGTAAATCTAGAAACCTCAAAATAATAGTCCCTTTCCTTTTTAATGTAAATGGAAAGAAAAATATGGTCCCTCAATTTAATTGTAGTACGAACCAAAATAAAATAAAAATGAATAGAGGAGATTGTTAGGAAGAAATTTCTTTGAATCATTTTCAAAATTCTCTCAAAGAATATGATAAAAATAATGTGTGAATAAAAATAATATAAAATATTGATTCAATATTAAAATTTACTTCACACTGTAGAATGGATAAAAACTATTTAAAAATAAGGTCACTTTGAGATAAAATGAGAAATTTGAGTGTATTGGTGGATGATAAAGTATGTCTATATTGATTTTCAAAACACCTTAATATTATCTTTATAGGATCTAAATTATTCGGTAATGTTATGGAATCTTTTGGGGTTCTTTTAGACTAATACATCCATGTTCAATGCATTTTGATCATCATTTGACCGAGCCTTCTTGATCCCTTTAAATATAATTAACAAAACAAAGCCAATAAAATCATTAAGAAATATAAATTCAAAATAGTAATAATAATATTCCATAATTATTGAGAGAGAGAGATAAAGGGAGAAACATATTATCAATAATATTATAATTTGAATTTAAAACTATTTGAAAATTACAAACTAATTTAAAATCACTTGTTTAAAGAGTTTAAAGAATTTATAAAATAATATCTCAAATATAACATAAAAATATCACATATTTTAATTCTATAATATAAAAAATTAAAAATTAAATTTTCTCTCTATATTTTTACATGTGAAAATATCAATGTCACAAACCATCTGAGACACCCTGGTACACTAATTCCTAAGATGGATTTGACATAGACCGAATGGTGTTCCCAATACCCTTGGGTTGGTTAAAAGCACTTGACATCGTACAAGGATCAATAGGAAATTAATTTACCATAAAATAATAGAAGATAAAAGATATAAGTCGATATTATCAACACTCTAAAGGGATAAAGTACCAAAAAATAGGTAAAATAGTACTCGAATATAAATATAAACATCCCAAAGGAAACAAAAATTTTGACAAAAAAGTCACAGAATATCCTATGTAACAAGTGGAAAACAACACCACCAGTCACCATCATCACTTCATAGTCCCAAGGATCATGAACATCAACTACCTCCAACTCGTACGTTCTATTTTCTTAGACATATAATATAAAAATCTAAAAAATCATGAAGCAAACAGTAGGGTGTGAACAATAAATCCCTGTAGGGTCTCACAATGTGTCCCATATTCAATTCCATAACAATTAATCCAATTATGATTTCTTTTAAAATTAAATAAGGCATGGTATATCATTCAAATATTTTAAACCAAAACATTATTTCACATCAAAATAGATAGTATATATATCAATGATTTTTTAAATGAACATTTTATATAAATAACTTATATAATGAAATTAGCATGAATAAAACAATTCAATAATCATTGGAATGTATATTAAATTCAAAAAATCATAGTACCATGTAAAAAATCCCTATGGTATGTTAGTTCAGGTAATTGGATCCTCACACATCTCAATAAAGATCTCAACTCAAGATATGTGTGAAAACTAAAATCAATATACACCCCAATCAGGGAACCGTCATGGTCCACATATACCCACAAAGGGAAACCATCTCGAACATTCATGAAATAATATTTTAGTTATATTTGTCATCATAAATCCATTTCAAGGGAGTCATGTTCCTAGCATGATTTTCCTAACCCCACTAAAGGAGTTTGATTTACCAAGTCCCTTACCTTTTCCCTTTATTTTCAAAAAATTTATACAACTTTATTTTTCATAAATATAAATATATTAATTACCTATTTCAGGACCTTAATATTATTTATATCTATTTATTCTCATCATTAATAATATTTTTATTCATGTAAAAGATTTTGGTAATCTCTTTTCAACATCGGGTGTCAGTATCTTCATCCGTTTACGCATGATTTATAATGTTAATATCATTTCCCATGCATTAGTTACAAGTTATATCATTTAATATTCTATAATATAAAACTTAAATTGATTTAAAAATATCATACATCATTCCATAAGTTTTTTAGTTACACTGTGTGAAAATGGAATCATTGGTGGCTTATTTCAACGATTTCGGAGAATAAAAAAGATACATTAATAATAACTTAAATACATAATATAATATTTTAAAAATAATATAAAAATCATTAATTTATTATAAATTATAATAATATTAGTTTTCTTGTTCTTGTATTCATCTATAAAATATTTATATAGCATCGTCCATGTAGGTGGTTAAACTGAACCAAACTTGAACACAATTTAACTCGATTGGTGAATATAGTTAAGGAGATGCTTATTTTGGAATAATATAATTATAAAAGATTAATAATTATATTTTTTTGATGTTTTTATTATGGTTAATAATATTTTAAGATATTTTGATAAATATTAAGAAAAGGTAAAAAATGAAAAAAATGATTCTTCATGGAGGTCGTAGTCCATGCACATGAACGATTAATGTTAAATTATTTTTATAAGTGGATGGAAATGAAATAATAAAGTTTATAAAATTAATATAGATACATGTAAGTATAATAATGTCACGACCCGCCCTCGGGGTCCGAGCCGTGACTACCCCAAGCCCGCCTTCCATAGGCCAGGGGCTGGCGACTAGCACCAAGGCGTAAATCCCGGTAAAAAGGGAAGGCATTGCCTTTGAAAAGTAAACACACACCACAGAGTAAACAAGCGGAAGGTAAACACTAAGCAAGCAGAGTACGACTGAAAGTGCGGAAAGGTAAATGGGCCAGTATACAAACCCAAACTGAAAGTAAAGTACAACTCGAAAAGGGAAAAACAGCAACTGTAAAGTAAAGGCCGCTACTCCGAGCTGTCCACTGGAAATCCCACCTGAAGGGTGGGTACAGATAGCTCCTCTGCTCCACGGGTCCCGCCGTCTGCTCCGTGCACGTCCCGCCCAGTGGTCCACCTCCGGGTACCGTCCCGCTGTGCAAGCCTCAGCTAAGGTCAACGCTGTCCGTCGTCTGCAACCAACACAACGTAGTGTGGGCGAAGCCCGTGCAGGGGTGAGTATAAGCTACTCAGTAGGGACCCCGAGACCCCTGAAGGTCTCTCAAATCCACAATGGATAAACCACAAAGAAAAGTACAATCACGAAGTAACAACCGACACTGCTTAGGTATATGCCCATACATATACCCTAGTCATCAATTCAGATACGCTCCAACCTCCGAGCCCAAGTACAACTCAGTCCACGCAGGAAAGTATACGTAATCCACAAAGGGAAGCAAAATATAATCCACACAGGATTGCACAACACAATCCACACAGGAAAACAACAGGATTCAGCTCACACAGGTATACTTCTTCAAGGACGATAAAGATGATCACTGATCCATCTAAGTCGTCGGACCCACGAAGGATCGAAAGGTAACTAACCCCCGCAAAGACCCACACAGGATCGGGCTCACACAGAACCTGTAGGCGCTGGCTCACACAGAACCGCTGAGCGCAAGGACCCACACAGGATCGGGCTCACACAGAACCTGTAGCACTGATCCACGTAGGATCGCTGAGTGCTGTAGTCGTCGTCGTCAAATCCACACAGGATCTCTGTACTGTCGTCGCCAAATCCACACAGGATCTCTGTACTGTCGTCGTCAAATCCACACAGGATCTCTGTACTGTCGTCGTCGAATCCACACAGGATCTCTGTACTGTCGTCGTCCAATCCACACAGGATCTCTGTACTGTCGTCGTCAAATCCACATAGGATCTCTGTACTGTCGTCGTCGAATCCACACAGGATCTCTGTACTGTCGTCGTCCAATCCACACAGGATCTCTGTACTGTCGTCGTCGCAGTCACAGTAGCAGTCGTAGCAGTAGAACAGTCGCAGCCAGCACTAGGGTTCCCGCACACAGCAAGCTCGTACGGAGGATCCGCTCCACGAGCCGAGAGGCTGATACATCAACTGTCACGAAGACCGAAGTTGATGTATCCAAAAGTTCCGTATCGTCAACAGGAACTCAACGCAACAGACGGCGCGTCGATCGGACGCCCGGTCTGAGAGTTATTGGCATTTTCGTTTCCGGGGCCCGGTTGGTTTTTAAGGCAAAACCAACCCGACCGTACTCCACCTGCGTCCAAACCTCGGGCGGAGTATGCCAAAAGATCCGTCTCACTAAGAGGAACACTACGCGACTGACGGCACGTCAATCGGACGTCCGTAGCTCAAGATATGAGCGTTTCCGCTCCGAAGGCCCGGTTGGTTTCGTGAACGAACCAACCCGGCCGAACTCAAAGTAACCCGAAACCTTGAGTGCAATATACCGAAACGACCGTCTCGATCCAAGGATCGCGTTGCCGCAGACGGTTCGTCATTCGGAGGTCCGAGGCTCAAGTTATGAGCCAAAAACCGAATCTGGTCCGAAACGGGGGGGTCCGGGTCCGGGCCGACCCGGCCCGACCCCCCCCTGGGCGGCGCGGCGGCCGGCGGCGGCGGTACGGCGGCGCGGCGGCGGCGGGCCGCGCGGCGGCGGCGGGCCGCGCGGCGGCGGCGGGCCGCGTGGCGGCGGCGGGCCGCGTGGCGCGGCGGCGGCGGGCCGCGTGGCGGCGGCGGGCCGCGTGGCGGCGGCGGGCCGCGTGGCGGCGGCGGGCCGCGTGGCGGCGGCGGCGGCACGCGGGGCTAAGCCCCGCGTTTTTTGGAGGGCGGCGCGGCCAGTGCCGCGCCGTTTTTTTAAACAAGCGCCCCCCCTCACGTGGGGGGGCTTGCTGGAACGGACCGAGGGGGCAGCCGGCCCCCTCCTCTTTTAAAAAAAAAACGCCCCCCCTCTTTAAGAGGGGGGTTTTGCCAGCCGGCCGGGGAATTAATTCCCCGGTTTAACGGCTTCCGGCCGGCCAGCCGGCCGGCCGGTTATCTCCAACGGGACCGGAATTTCCGGTCCCCTCTTCGGCTTCCGACGCCGGCGGCCCGGCCGCCGGTCTCCTCTTCCGCCGCGGCCCGGAACCGGCCGCGGTCTCCTCGTTCCGCCGCGGCCCGGAACCGGCCGCGGCGTTCGTCGTCCGGCGCGGTGCGACGGCACCGCGCCCCTTCCGCCGTGCCATGAATCCTTCCAACGCGGCGCGACGGCGTTGCGGAAAGAAAAAGGCATGTTCATCCGCGTGGTGCGACGGCACCACGCCACTTGCTTCCACCCGCAAGAATAAAACGAGAACTAAGGAGGGGGGGGGGGGGGTTCGGCCGTGTTCATGCGGTCCGACCCCCCTCACGTTAAATAATAACATAACTAAGAATATCCAATAGCCTCACGTTTAGTCATGCTAAAATCCACGATTCAAGAATGGAATAAAATAATCAATAAATAACATCCCCTACCTCGGGTTTGAGATTCAAAGAATCTTCTACGTTCCGCGGAAGACGGCGTCGCGGAAGTCGGGCGTCGCGGTCGTCGTTCGTCAAATCCGTTGACGAAGAGTTACGTCCGATGCGACACGTTGTTGGCGGATCTTCGTTTGCCGACGAAGAAGGCCCGAGGAGGATGCGGCGTTCCCTCTTGTTGACACCGAGGACGAAGAAGAGAGGCGTCGTTCTTCGTCGGAGTTTGAGCGTTCTTCGTCAAGATGAACGTTCTTCGTCAAGATGAACGTTCTTCGTCAAGATGAACGTTCTTCGTCAAGATGAAGAAGATGGAGGAGGAGCTCTCAAATGAAATCCACACAAGATTGGCTAACAAAATAAAATAAGGTCCCTCCTTATTTTATTTACCAAGCCTAGGAATTCAAAACTTCAAAATTCAAACATAACACTTAATTAATTAACATGTCATGTGTAATTAATTTGATGTTAAGTTTACAAACAATTAAGAGGGAGAGAGGGGAGTTTAAGGGGGAAGTTGAGAGGTTTAGGTTCGTGTGGGTCCCACCACACTTAATCCTCTCAAAGTAGGTTAAGTGGGTGTGGGTCCCACCCCCAACTCCTTTTGAGAGGAGTTAACCTACAAAAGTGAAATAAAAAGAATCCACATTTTTTTTATTCAACATTTTATAATTCTCCCAAAAACTAACTTTCGTCCCGCAACAAACGCAACTCCCGAAAGGGTCTCTTTAAGCGAATATCGGCGCTGCGAATTCATCGGTGCCCTCGGATTTCAATTCCGAGCACCGGGTCAAAAGTTAGGAATTCCCGCTCGTTCGTTCACTGAACGTACCCGAGCCAAACTTCGGAAATTAATTCCGGGCACTCCGGGCCTCGGAATCAGGTGCCGTCTGAAACCGCGCTCTTGTAAAATTCTAAAGAAAATTAAGAAAAAAATTTCCTTGAATTTTACGGGTCTTACATTATGATACTAAATTTATTATATTATTATGATGATAATATATTTTAAGTGTAACATTTTGAAGAAAAAACATAATAATGAGATAAAACTTACGTTAGAGACTTGATCTTTCGATGTAATTCCCATTAAAATTTAAAGGATTATACTAAAAATGAGTGAACATGGGATTTTGTTAAATTTTTAAGGTTATATTGAGATTTAAATTGAATATTTACATGGAGTAATTTGAATGGGAGGTGAGACTTGAAGTGTTGGAAGTGTCAGATTTTTATAAGTGAAAAAAGTGTAGTTTAAAAAAACCAATTGAATTTAAATAATTTAATTTCTATATTAAAGGGTAAATGGATTAAAATAAGGAAATTGTATGAGAATTGGTCGATCTACACATCATCTATTCATTCAGAAACATATTTTTTACATGTTTTGGCATTTCCCTATTAATAAAATATTTTTTTTTATCATTTTTACGTTTTATTTGGATAACAAATTTTTAACCTTAGTAATTAATTTTAATGACCAAAATTAAAATTTACCTGATTTGAAAATGTGAAATTTCAGATTTCAAATTTGAAAACAAAATTTTGAATAAAATATCTATAGTTATGAGAAGTAAATTTTAAAATAAAATCACTTAAATGTGTAAAATCATTTTTCTGAAACATGATGTTATTAATCATTTAAATTTCTATATAATAAATTTTTCATTATTGATGATTTTACATATATAAATTGATTTATTATGAATTGAATAAAACTCATAATGATTTAAAGGAAATAAAAAACTAAACCTCACCATGAAAATACTCGATTTAAATAGAGTTCCAAAAAATAGTTTCTTTTTTATATTAAAGTATAATTTTTATTTAGTTTTAAAAATGTCCCAGAAGGATTTTATATTTAAAAATAAAATTTAAAAATACATAAGTATATTTTTCAATTTAATTTTTTTTTATTTAATGGCTTCTAAATATTTTAGGTTATTCTTATATAGTAATAAAATGAGGGAAATTAATATTTTGTGTAAATCCCAAATTTTTTATATAAAATAAAATTTTTTAGAAAATGATTAAAAATGTATAATAAATGATTTTTTATATTATTAATAAAAATATGTGGCATATTTTAACTAAATAATACTTTAAAATTTTTAAAATTTTCTTTTTAGTGAAAAAATGAAAAAAAAAATTTATTGAAAATTATATTTTTCAACATTAACTCGTATTAACTATTTATCTTATAAAAGTAATTTATCTTAATTTATCACCATAATATTTTTATTATTAACATTATTCTAATATGTTTCATCTCATTTACCTTAGGTGTTTAATGAAATACAAATTATCAAATGTTGTGTTTTTTTACAAGATCTAAAATATTGGGTCATTACATTCTACCCCCAGAAAAGAATTTTTTCCTCAAAATTTCATAACATGGAAGAAAAAATGAGGGAAATTTTATCTCATCACATTATCAGGTTCTTACGTATCCTCCAAAAAACATATTTCCCCATAGAATATTGACCAAATTCGTGGTTTTGTTCTTCAGTAACTTATCTCTTCAATCCAATATATCCATGGATTGTTCTTAATAGTATAGGCCAAGTTTTAGCTACAAATATTTTGAGATTAGTATATTTTACGGATATGGTATGTACTTATTCAAAAAAATACAAGGAAGACAACATTAACTTGGGATAGGTGAGGAGGGAGTGCTAAGTGATATGTTACGACTCTCACGTGATCAATGATATCAAAAGGACTAATGTATCTAGGTATCAACCTTCATTTATTTATAAATCTCACAACTTATATCCAAAAAGATATTCATAGAAATAACTTGTAACTAAATTCAAATTCTATATATCTTTAATGATTTTTGGAATATCTATTTTATTGAATTTCCGCTATTTTCTTGTGCTATTGAATATTTTGGGCCTTCCCCTTCATTGTTTGGACAAGTTAAATCCCAATAAACTTTCTTTCACTAATTCCATTATTTCATGTTAAAGTCCTACATATATTGTCATATAGATCCTTATATAGTTCCCTTGAGATGCGATAATGGAAAATATTTTTGTTAGAGAACTGTATCATAGGAATATTGCGATCCCAAAATCCTTGAAAATTCATCGAATAAGATCTTAGTAGATCTTCTAGATTTTTGATGGTTCTACAAGATTGACCATATGTCTAAGGGTAGTTAGCAGTTCTAAAATTAAGCTCTGTCCTCAAAACTTGCTAAACACTTTTCCAGAATCTCAATGTAAGACTTAAATATTGATTCAATATAATAGAGATAGGTACTCCATGAATCCTAACCACATATTTAATGTATATATTAGAAATATAATCAAGAAATAATTCCTATTTAATGGAAATAAAATGTGATTACTTTGTAAGGTGATAAAAAAATATCCCATATGGAATTGTTACCTTTATATTTCTTGGAGAGTGCTATGAAGAAATCCATGGTGATTTTGTCCCATTTACATACAAGTATGAGTAATAGTTTCATTATCACTTTAATACTCTATCACTATACATTTACTTAATGACATAAGGATGAGTTTAATGTATATAAAACATTATTTATCAAATTTTAACTCCATAATATCTTATACCTATTTTATAGGTCCATGAAATTCCTCTAGGATTCTTTGATACATACATGAATAGTGGGTTGAGAATAAATTTAGGAAAGTTAATATTTATCCCCTTCCCTTATGACTTCAAGATTTATCCTTTATAGGTCCATGATTATTGGGTCTTTTTCAATCCTCATCCTGGATAATGTAGAATTCTATTTTATACTCAGATCACCAGCTTCCTTGTTTTCATTTCAAGGGTGGAAATTTATCTGGAATTCTTAATATTTTGTTATGTATAACCATATACTTTGGTTAATGTTTAACTCATTCTATATGAAGATATATTTCAAGTTCTTGTGATTAGTATATATATCACACTTTTTACCATAAAGGTAATTCCTATAAATTTTCATTACAAAGATCATTGACACTAATTCCAAATCATGTGTCGGGTAATTTTTATCATGATTGTTTAATTATAATAAAGAATAAGTAATTACCTTTTCATTTGGGATGATAATTCAACCCAAGAATTTTATTTTATTCATTACTATAAATTAAAAACCCTTCACCATTACAGGGCGATGTAAGTATAGGTTTAGTGACCAACTTTTTCATAATCTCTATGAATCTTCTGTAACATTATTCTATCTAGAGGAACTTGAATTTTTCTACATTAACTTAACTAATGGATTTGATATCCATTAAAATTTTATCAAAAAACAATGATAATATCCATATAATCCAAGAATAATATAAATTTCAATCACAGTGGTTGGTCTGGTCCATTGTTCAGTAACCACAGTCATTGATGAAACTATAGATATACCCTCTCTTGTGATGACATGACCCATAAATGATACTTTTTGTACCTAGAATTCACATTTTCTTAGTTTGGTTTATAGTTTATCATTCCTCAAGTTATTCAACATAGTATGTATGTAATATTTATAATCATTATTTCATTTGGAATATATTGTGATATAATCTATAAATACTACTTTAAATTTAATTAGTTAATCTCTAAAGACTCTATTCATAAAATCCATGAAGATATCAGTGACATTGTTAAGTCAAAATGATACCACTATAAACTCATAATGTCTATAACTTGTCCGAAATTATCTATATGAAATATCCTCTATTTTTACCCTTATTTTATGATATTTGAATCATAGGTCTATCTTTGAGAATATTGAGCTCCCCTGAATTGATCAAATTTGTCATTAATATGGTGCACATGATTCTTGTTTTTATCATAATTTTTTGAGATCGTGATAGTCAATGAAAATATGCATTGATCCACCCTTCTTTTTACCAATAGTATTACACACCCCATGGTGAATCCCTAGGGTGTATAAAAACCTTACCAAAATTCTCATGTAATTAGTTATTTAATTACTCTAATTAAATAAAATTTATTATATAAATATTCCTTGAGATAGGAAATGATCTAGGGATTATTTTGAATGAGAATTAAATATAAAATTCTAGGGGAAGAACAAACAATTAATTAGGTAATACATCATCATATTCCCATACAATAGAATTATTCTCAGTATTGAAAGGAAAAAAACCACCTAGGGTGTTAGTATCTTAAGGAGAAACTCAGAACAATAAAAATAATTCTAGATATATTCAAAATATTGTTTTCAAGATGTTATAAGATGATAATACATCAAAATTGATTAATTCATGTGGTTGTATAGATTTTAAAACATACATATCTTTACCAAGGATGATATTATTTAATACAAACTCTTTATAATGGTAGATTGATCATCCCACGACATATTATTTATCATTTTTGTATCAAATTATTGAAAAAACTTACTACAACATCATCAAATATAATTATTTCACTAGATTTTATTTAAAATACCAATTGACATGTCATTATAGGATGTGGAATTATTCACATAACTTTTTATTATTAAAAACATATCCACTTTATTAGTTTATCCCCTTTAAAAAATTCTTCACATTCAATTAAATTCATTATTAGCACACAAATAAAACATATAAATGTAATGGAATAAGGTGAACCTTCATTCTCCTAAATGTTAACAAAATGGATAAAATATTTTTCTAATATAAGTTTATCCCATGTTGATTCCTTCATGTCCATTTTTTAAAATTTATTTTGTTTTAGGTTGTATAGTACTCTTCACATATTCATATTTTTTTTTTGTGTTGAGATGTTTTATTTTAATTATCATTTATTCCAAAAGTAAGGTTAATCCTTCTTAAGAATTCATCTTATGCAAAAAAGATATTTAAGTATATTTTCATTATGTCCATGATTCCTAAATCTATCATACAATTATTATGATCCACTTTTGTTTTCATTTGTTTAAAACAACTCTTGAAATTCATTATCTACATGTAGAATCCCTAATTTTTATTTTTCACGATCATTCACACATTCTTCCTCATTATTATTTTATCTCTCCAAATATATTTGTCCAATTAATAAAATATCTTTGGATACATTGGAATATTGTTTTTATTCTCCACATGAAATATTATGAATTATTTTATTCTTATTATATATTTTCTATATATCACTCCTTTTAAGCTTCTTGGACCAACTTTGAATCAGATTTTACATCTACTTGGAATCTAATAAAAATTTATCAGTCTCTTACTAATTCTTGGGAGAATTATAGTTTTCAAACTTCTTCATATTCCATTACAAGGTTTTATCTTATTTCTTAAATAATATATGTGGTCTTATTTTCCCATATGATTTTGATACATTATTATATACACATTCACCATTTCTTTGACCACACCTTTTGAAAAAATAAAATATTTCTTCAATATTTAAAAATCTGTTTGATGTGGAATGATTATTATTAATATGAGGATGTTTCTATTTATATAGATTAATACCAAATAAAATGGGCCTCCCACAATATTCAATAATTAATGGATTTTTCCAACAATCCAACTATGAATTCCCAAACCTATTGCACCACTAAAATTTCCCAAAAAATCTTGATCTTCTTTTTTTACAATGCAAAATATCTAGAATTTATAAAAAATATTTCGTACAATTTTTGGGCCTTTCCACCCTTGGTTGAAATTATTTTAGGGAACCATTCTCTCCACAAATTCTTGTTTCCACCATTTAAATGGTGGTATAACTCTCATCACTTAATTTCATACAAATATGTATGAACTTTTAATTTAAATATTCAATGTTTACTAAAATAAATTTAGTACAAATATTGGTTTTAAGTATGGATTCCACATTATTCTTTCTCATAGAAACTTGAGTAATATCATCAGGTGTTTTGATGATTTTATTTAAACATAAAATAGATATTTTAACATAATAATTATCCTTAGAATATAATTTGGAAACAACTAATTTTTTCTTTAACAGTGAATACTCAATTTGTTTCATCTCAAGGTTTTCCAACTTTACTCCTAATTATATATATTTAATATTGAGAGAATTATTTTTTTATTCAATGAACTCCATACTATATTTTACATATTTAATTATACTTACAATTTCTGTATCATTATTTATGAACATTTCTTGAAGTAATGCGTCAAAATCATTTATTTTCTTATATTTGTCCTCCAATTATATTTTTCAACATAAATGTTATTTTTTAATTATTTTAAAATATATGAAAATTTTCTTCAAGTGCCTTATTTATTTAATCATTTTATTTAAATTATTTGATAAATTTTACTTCAATATTATATAATATGTTTAGAATTTACAAGTTAATTTTTTTAAAAGATCAAAGTTGTTTGGAGAGATTTTTACATGTTTAAAATTTCTTATTTAAATATTTCTCTAATTATGTAAAAACTTATTGAAGTTTAGTGATTTATTACCACATACTTGAAATAATACCATATATAAGAGAAACTAATTATTTGGGAAAACTATGAAACATATCTTTTAATGAATTGATAGATAATTTTATTGATATATGATAACCCCCACAAATTATTTGTTCTTATGTAGGATAGTATAAGAAAGAAATTTCATATACCTAAAGATCACATGAATTCCTTGATCCTATTCAGGTTAAAGGGTTATCTAACATGTTGGTGGTAAAATGAACTTCCATTTATTATTTATTTATGAGAAATCCCAAAACACGTACACTCAAATTCAATGCTAAAACATTAATATAGACATACTGGTTTTAATATAAATTACAGCAACAAAGCTTTTACCATCCATAATTAAAAATTGAATAAATAACACTGAGTCACATTAATACCCAATACCTTTTAGTTTTAGTGTTTTACATAGTTTAGAAAAACCCTTTATGTAAAAAAAACCCATTTTCTTCTCATCATATAATAATTTCTCTATTATTATACCCAAATTTATTATTCCATAGGAATACATTAAAATATAAAATTAAATTCTCCACACATGATATAATTCTAGTTATACCATACATAATATCATTATTCATACCTATAGAAATAGAAACATAATAAAGGGTTAGATCAGATTATCCATAACGGTAAACATGGGATATACCAATCGAAGATCATATATAAGAACAATATAAGTATAATAGAGTGATTTAATGATCATAAATTACATAATTCATACCCAATAAGTCAAATATCATTAATCATGATTCATGGTATAAGGATTTTTCATATCAAAATAAATTAGTTATAAGAGTTCAGGATCATTAATAATCAATCGAGATCAATAAGAACATCTCATAATCATATGAAATAAGTTTCTATAATATACATAAGCATATAATATAATTTACATAGTCAAGGTTCACATAGAAGACTATCATAGTTTATAGATCCCCAAAGTAGATTGATTTCACTCTGTATTACATTATTTCATTATTCAATGATCACTTACAAAAAAATCATAATTTATAGTTTCCATTATTGAGTTGGGTTCACTCTCCATTTATGTTAATATTATATCTTGAGATACCAATATTTACACAATGTATTATAGGCCTTTAATGGACCCACAAATCAAATTATTTAAACTATACATATGTGTTCCACAAGGTCATAAAAACATTCCCCAATACATCATAGAATAAACCATGGAAAATAAATAGGTTTTATATAGATTTCAAAATGACATAATCATAATCCATCCAAAGAAATAAAATTTATGGTTTTATTAGATCATAAAACCAGTGAATCATAAGAAACATCAAAGGATGTTGAAAAATATAAAAAATACCTTTAAATAGTATTCATACCTTTCTTTGAAAACATGATAAAATTATCATTTTCATTTGATAACATTATAAATATAAATTCATAAAATATTATGATAATTATTTTATTTGAAAATGAACACGGACAATTTTAAAGTAATATTAAAATAAATGAATGTTAATGATGGTATAAAAATACTTTCATGCGGTAAATATTATAATATAGATTCCATTCAAACATTTTTTAAAATTTCATAAATAAATTGTTTGAAAAACATTGTAAAAATTCATTTTTAAACATTTAAAATATTAAAAAATATAGTTAAAGCTTACTATAAATAATAATTGAATTATATAAAAGAAAATTCTTAAACATATTTTAAATAACATTGATATAGAATAAAAAGTTCACCGACTAATTAAAAAATAAGGCCAAGTTTTCATAAAAACATTTTCTCAATGGTTTTAAGTTAGAAAGAGTGGGGAATGAAAGAAAACCATGAAAACCAGTGAAAAAAATATATTATAATAAAATATAAGGTGTTTAAAGGATAAAGACCATATAATTTCACTCAATAAAAATTTAACATTGACAATTATGAATAGAAAATATAATGTAACTTAAACCCTTATCGCTTTGGTAACTTTTGAATCATAAAAACTTAAAATAGATAACTTAAAATGAATATTTAAATACCATTATTATAAATAGATTAATTATATAATATCTAAAATGGAATTATTTACAACATATAAATTTAAATAGGTTGTTGACATGAAACATGTGTCAACGAAACAATATTGAGATGAAGAACCCTTATAGTTTTGGTAATATGTGAATCAAAAATATATTTAAAGAGAGAAATATATATGGATTAGTTAATAACTATAATTTTTATGAAACTAATCATATAATACATTCATGGGAAATATATACACCACAAAAAATATATAAGTGGTAAATATAGTGTATGTATAAATGAAACAAAAGTGAGATGAGAAAACCCTACCTTAGGTTTTCACTTCTATCATACATATACTTAATCTCCTATATAATAAATTTATATTTTTATAAATTTATACTAGAACAATGTTCATACTTATCTTACCATATATGATTCATTTATAATTTCACATTTCTCCATTATTAATAATTTCTCTTTAAAATCACTATTAAGGGTGTTCATTGTTCCATTTTCTTGAATGTTCTGGTTTGGTGGTTCTGACTCTTACACCATGGTAATTTTTTAGTCTTATTAAAAATATTAATCATTACATCATTACCATATTTATTCATTATATAAAATTTTATAACCATTCAGATAATGAACTGATGAAAAATTAATTTCATCACTTTGTGGAGGAAGAAGTCCACACATATGCAGAGGTGATGTTTTCACTATTATATGGATAGAATGAAAGAAATATAAATAATAATTCACATTTAAATAATCATAATCATATCATATTTATTAAATAGCTATATTTTTATGACCATATATATAATGGGGGATGAACAATGAACCCCATCACTTTATGGAGGGGGTAGTCCACATGTACACACGAGAAACATCACTGTCTTCCAATAGATGGAAGGATCATAAAATAGATAATATTTTATCATTAAATAATCATAATAATTTTATAAAAAATATATATAATAATTTAATCCTTTAAATATCTATCCATGAGAAGTAGTGATAAATAATAAAATAAATCGGTCATAGAGATGGTAGTCTGTACCCATATATGATTATGTTTTCATTTTCCATTGGGATTGATAATAAATATATAATGGTTATTATATTAAAATAATGACATTTCAAAAATCAAATTTTTCTAATGTAACTATGTTAATATGGTTAATTAATATTTTTATGGGGAATAATAAAAAATGTTATTAAAATGATTCAATGAAGATGATTACCTCTTCTTTGAGAAACCACATTTGGATCTCTTCTCAAGGACCCTTGGGTTAGTATTTTAAGAAGAAAATAACCTATATAATGTTTATATATATGTTTATGCTATATTTTTAGAGTTTTTATTCAAGGATAAGTTTCTAAAAAAAGTGAATTTGAAAGGATAATAGGTTCCCTTCTAGAAGTGAGGGAGTGACACACTTGTAATTATTCTAAAATATTAAATAATATATGTTCACTTTCTTGGGAAAGTGGATCCAATTGGATTAATTAAGAATTTTTGATTCCATATATTCTATATAAACTCAACCAATATATAGAATTCTTTTTTCTTATTTTAACCCTTATATATTTATTTTAACCCTTCATTAATCCTTTTAACCCTTACCATGGTAAAAAGATACATGGTCATTAAGGGTAAATAATGTTATTATAGAAGGGAAAGTGGATCATAATTGAAAAACAGTTGATCTTATAGACCATTTAACTTTTATATGAATAATTATAATATTTTTTTATATTTAAAATAAGTAATTAAATATTTTTTAACATAACATATCCTTAAATTCATTTTTGTGACCATTCATATAAAATACATCACAAGTGTTGCATCAATAATGATTAGGAATTTTAGGTAATTATACCAATACCAAAAAATTAAAATAAATTACTAAAATAAAAAAAATTAATCTTGTTGTAATCATATATTTTAAACCATTAATAATATATTTTTATTCTTATTAAAACATATTATAGATAGTGAGGGACATTTCGTACTTATTCTTTACTTAAAATAATGTAAAGGTCATTATCAAATAAAAAATGAAACATAATTTCCATTTTTTATAACATAGGATGATTTTAGTTGAAATAAAATAATTAAATAAAATAATGGAATGCTTTTGAGAGATATTGGGATGTTATACCAAAGTTTTAATCTTGAATAACCCATTTTACCCTTTACAAATATGATAAACATTTACCATGGTTAATTTTCATTATAACCAAATATGTAATGGAAATCATTAAAAAATTAGTACATTTTGATCTAAAATATTATATCCATTTTCTATGATTCAATTTAATGAATTGGTAAAAATATATTTTAATATAATATCAAAAAATGCAATGGAAACCCATTTTTAGAAAAATTACCATCTCAAGAATAAGAATTGATTTTATACCAAAATCATGGAAACATTTTCTTCCCATTGAATTAATTAAATTATTTTAAATAAAATAAGACTTATTTGACTTAAATAAAACAAAAACAAAAACAAAAATTTGTAAAACATGATTAAAATATAATTATCAAAAATAGTTTCTATTTGAAAAAAAACATTACTTATATTTAAAATTTTTTAAATATATATTTCCATATTCAAAAATATATTTTAAATAAATTATAATACTTATTATATATATATTTGGTCCATGGTAAAAGGTTTTTATAAAATTTTAATTCATTCTTATATCATTATAATTTCATAAAAGTGACATTATTTATAAAATTAACATTTTTACTATTCAACCTCAAATAAACTATTTTTAAAAATTCCCAAAAATTCAATCCAAGATAATTTGGAATTATAAATCCAAAAAATAGTTCATTTAGTTTAATTAAAATTGATAAATTGATAAATTTATCATTTAATAAAAAAATAAAAAATATAAGGAAACACCACTTTTATAGGAAAATGTTTCTTTTAAACCTTAACTATTCTTAAATTTATATGATTTAATTATTATCATTAAAAATTTTGTAATTATTTCAAAGTAACTAATAATTTAATTTAAGGAAAAATTTCCAACATACATTTCAGAATTATTTTACTTCTATTCATACTTGTAAAACCAATGGTTATGTTATAATGGTCATATTTAAATTATAATATTTCTGTAGTATATCACATTTCGTTTAAGCTCGGTGTTGCATGTGGTAAATTATTTTGAATATAATATTTATTTAAATTAAAAATATATTTTAAAATCTCAGGGTGTTACATTATACCATATTAAATAATTTTCATCCATGTAATTTTATCACTTATATGATAAAAAGGGTTTAATGTTTTTAAAAAATAAATTATAAGTAGTGGATGATAAATATAAAAAAGTGGAAAGAAATAAATTTAAATTTTCATCGACTACATTTCATTTTGAAAAGTAATTTAATGTGTATATTAAGAATATTAAACATATAATTTCCTAAAGATTTCCTAAATAATTCATTTATAATTATAAGGATCATACTTGTGAATGAGTTTTATTAATTATAACTTCATAGTTGATCAATATTCTCAACATAGGACTCGATAAATTTATCATCCTTTTACTTGATTTTGAGGAATTATTTTACTATTGATATATATAATGTTATAAAATATACTTAAGTAATTTATTTTAATAATTTCATCATTTTTTGTGTTTTGAGTAGGTTTCATCCTCTATTACATGTAATTATAGAAACAACTATGATGAAATTTTCATTATAGAAGAACTAAAATTATCTTTTAATGGATCAAAATATCTTTAAATGGATGAAAAAATATTCCTCCAATTTCTACCCATTAACCAAAACAAAAAACGGTTAGCCCTAGTTAGAATAATACATAATAAGAATAAATAATGAATTAATCTCTATAGTCCCAATAAATATCACCCAACGTTTATCTTAAATCATTCCATAAATAATTATCTATAAAAATCATCCAAAATATATCTGATCAAATTCAAAACCCCAAAATTAGAAAGATCTGATCATATATTTTTCCAAAATCAACATAACATTTTTTCCAAAATAAAATTATTCAATCATTTCACATAAAAAAATTTATATAAAATAAAAATATATTCCATAAAATATACTAATAATTTCAAAAAATAACCCGAATCGCCATTAAACTTTAAAAAACATATATTATTCCATAATAAAAATCTATTTTTATTCCCCAAATAAAATTAAATCCTAGACAATAAAATTCTTTTTTACTTTAATCATATTATGTTCCTAATATATTATAATTCATTAAAAATAAAATTAATCTCATAGTCACCAAATAATTTTTCAATATCACAATTATCTAAAAATATATTACAAAAAAATTATGACCCTTTTATTATCATTAAAAATAATTACCTTATCATTAAAAAATGTATTACCTTTAATGTTTTTTTTTCTTCCTTTAAAATTATGTCCCCAATAAAAATATTCCTGAATAAACTCACAATAAATCACATTTTAAACCTGGGGGATACACATAACTCAATCATCTATTACACTTTATAAAATATTATTTATCATCATAATATCCTATCAATTAAAACTGTAAAAGGGTATTTATGACTTCAAATTATTATCATCCTTAAACTTATGAACCCATAATGGTATCCTTACCTCTTAAATTATTTTTATTTTATAACCTCCTAAATACTAATGTTATCTAAAACCATATCTGATACCACTAAGATAGTACAAAAAATGTACACCCAGATATCATTCAAAAAATATAATCTTTACATTCAAGATTTGATCCCAAATAAAGTAATAAAAATTCAATTATCCATAATTAAAATATAAATTAGTAACATTGAGGTACATACATACCAATATATTTTAGTTTTATAGTTTTATAGAATTAGTAAAAACCCTTTACATAAAAAACCCATGTTTTTCTCATCAAATAAGGTTTTTCCTTTTATACCCATATTTTCTTATTTTGTAAGAAGACTTAACATCTCTTAAAAAGTTCTCATCAAATTATACCCCTCTAGTCATACCAGATATAATATTATTTTTCATAAAATGAGGAGATGGAAACATAAGAAAGAGTGAGATCTAGTTCTCAATAAGATTAAACATGAGAGATATCAAATGATAATCATATGTAAGAACAAAATAAGCATAAGAGTATGAGAGCATGTTCATAAATTAAAAAATGCACACCCTTTCAGTCAAATATCATTAAGCGTGATTCCTGATATAAGTATTTTTTATAACAAAATAAATAATTCATAAGAGTATAAAATCATCAATAATCAATCATGATCCATGAGAACATATCATATGCATAATAAAAATTGTTTTGGACTAAAAATAATCATATAAAATCATTTCATTAGTCAAGGATCCCTATTAATATTATTATATTAGATAAAGTCCCATAGTGGATTGGATTCTCTATCTATTCTATCATTTCATTAGTCAAAACACACTACTAAGACTATCAAAGTGTCAAATTCCCTTACCGAATTGGGTTTAATCCCCATTTTAATTCATATTATCTCATAATATATCAATATTTACCTAAGGTATTTAATAGATCCACTATAAAATAATGAAAACCATACATATGTATTCCACAAGGTTATAAAAAATTCATCAATTCATTATAACATAACCTATAGAAAATAAATGGGTTTTATAAATATTGCAAAATTACAAAATAATAAGATATACATAGAAATAATTTAGATGGTATCATTAGATCATAACCAAATTTAATTTTAAAAAACATACAAGGATGTTAACATAGATGATAAATACCTATAAAAGTACATTTAAACCTTTCTTTGTAAATATGAGAAAAGTATCCTTAAATTTTTTTTTAAAAAATTAAATAAAAGTTCCAAGAATATTGAATTTTTTTTTCTTTGAAAATAATCATTTAAAATTATAATGAAACATTAAATTAGAGAACAATAATGATAGAGAGAAAGTCTATCCATGAGGTAAACATTAAAAAATGATTCATTTATAACTTTTTGAAAAACATTAATTAAAAACTATTCATAAAATATTATAAAAATTAATTTTTATACCTTTTAATATAAAGTAAAATATGGTTAAAAATTACTTTAAATAATAATAGGGTAATAGAAAAGGATATTCTTGATTTTTTTAAAGAACATGTACATGGAAGAAAAATTTCACCGACTATGGAGGAAATAAGGTCGGATTTTCATAAAAACATTTTTCAGATCATTTTAATTAATATGTATCATATAATGAATGAAAAACATGAAAATAACATAAATAAATAGAGTATAATAACATATAGGGATTTTAAAATAAAATGAATTATAAATACCCTTAATGGAAATTTAACGTTGGAAATCCTAAAATGAAATGTGATTGTAAAATAAACCCATTCCACTTTGGTAACATTTGAATAAAAAAACCTTAATATAAATAAATTAAAATGAAACTTAAATACAATGAATATAAATATATTCATGATATAACCTATCAAATGGAATAGTATACACCATATAAACACAAATATGTTCAAAACATGAAACATGTGTAAATAAAACAATATTGAGATGAGGAACTCTTGCGATTTTGGAGATATATGAATAAAAATAAAATTAAAGAGGTAATATTATATGTATTATTAAATACCCATAGTTTTCATGAAAATTATCCTAAAATAAATTCATGGGTAGTATATACACTGTATAAAATAAATAAGTGGTGAATATGACATATCCTCCCAATGAAAGTGAGATTACAACCCTTACATTAAGTATTGAATTTATTCATACATGTTCATAAAATCAAACATTATAAATCTATATTTACTATACTTTTATAAAAAAACCATATTCATACTTATAATTCTATATATGATTCTCTTATAATTTCTAATTACTCCTTTATTAATAAATCCCCTTTAAAATCATCATTTTTGGTGTTCACTGTGCCTTTTTTCATGCTTGTATTTGTTTGGTGGTTCTATTAATTTCACCTTAGTCATGGTTTCACCCTTTAAAAAATACTAATCATGTAATTATTATCATATTTATTAATTATATACAATTTTATATCCATTTATATAACAAGTTGATGAAATATAAATTACATTGCTTTGTTGTGGTGGAAGTCTGCATGTATGCACGAGTAATGTTTTCTCTTTTTGATGGATGGAAAAAATATGTAAAACATAATCCACATTTATAGAATTATAATTTTATCTTATATATTATATATATATTCATGAAATGTATCCTTATGACCATCCATGTAAGTAATAAATGAACAATGAATCAAATCTCTTCGTGGAGGTGGTAGACCACATGTGAGAACGAGTAATGTTTCCATCTTCAAATAGATGGTAGGGTTAGAGGGTAAATTATATTTTTTATTAAAATAATAATAATTTCATAAAAATATTATTTAATAATTAAATCCATCTATATAGTAATCCAAGATATGGGGTGATGAAAAATAAAACACGTTAATCATGGAGATGGAAGTCTATACGTATGCCCAATGATTATTTCATTTTCTATTACGAAGGATGATAAATATATAATTTTTATTATATAAACATAATAAAATTTAAGGAAAATAATTTTACTTATTTCAATATTTTAATTGTGTTAAATAATACTTGGGGTAGGTAGTGGAAGAAATAAAATTAAAAGTATTCAGTGATGATGATTAGAAGTTCTTTGAGAAACCTTCATTTAATTAGTTATTCAGGACCCTTAGGTTGGTCTTTTAATAAGAACTAAATCTCTATAACTTGAATATGGAAGTTTATAATATATTTTACTTAGGTTTTATATTGATATAAATAGATTAAAAATGTTTCAAGAAGAGTTGAGAGGAGGTACCCATTTATAAGTGAGGGGAGTAAGACACTTCTAATTATTCTAATATATAAAACAATATAAGGTCACTTTATTGGAAAATGGGCTTCAAATTAGATCAATGTATAAGTTGGTATAATATATAGTCAAAATATATTCATAAAATAGAGTTTTTACAATTTTTATGTTATTTTAACACTTATATATTTAGATTAACCCCTCGTTAGACCTTTAACCCATTACTGTGGAAATATGATACATTGTATTTAAGGGTCAATAATGTAATTATAAAAGGGAAAGTATATCATAAGATTAAATTTTTTGAAATTATAAAAATTATCAAATTCAGTTGAGAAATTATTTTTTCTATTTTTAATACAATTAATTAAATATAATCTAACACAAAATATCCTTAGTCATTTTCAGAACTATTTAAATAATTTGACTTAAAAAACAAGATTTACATGGAATTATAATTTGAATAATTAAAAAATTAATTAACTCTCATTTTCATCCATAAAAATCATTCAAGAATTTAAATTATCAAAAATAAGTTTCTATTATTACTTCAAAAATATTTACTTTGATTTTTCATTCGCTTTCACAAATGTTGCGTCAATGATGCATAATTGTTTTCTTTGTAATTATACCATTTTCCTAAAATTAAAAATAAATTATTATAATATGAATAATTTATTCATATTCAAAATAACCATTTAGAACCATTGATTAAATCTTTTAATTCTTTTGGAAATATATTAGAGATATTAAAATAAAGAGAATGACATTTTGTAATTATTCATTACTTTAAATAATATAATGGTCATTGTCAAATGATAAAGGAACCAAATTGACCTATTTTATAATATAGGAATATTTTTGTTTAAATAAACCCATATAATGAAATAAATTCATGTTTTTTTAGAGATTTTGAGACCTCGTCTCATAATTTCAACCTTGATTAACCCATTTTACCCTTTAACCAGGAAAAACTTTTAACATGGTCATTATTTATTATGAAAAAAATGTAATGGAACTAATTAAAAAATTAGAACATGATGATGAAAAATATGGAATCCATTTTATAAGGTTAAATTTATAGAGTTAGTAACAATTAATTCTAATATTTGGTTTCAAAACCCAACAAAAACCATTTTTAGACAAATGCCCATTTTAAGCATAAGAAATGATTTTATACCCAAATATTTTAAAATGTTGATTAAAATTGAACTAATAAAATTATGTTAAATAAATTATACTTATTTTACATAAAAAATAAAACTAAAAGGAATATTATGATAACTTGATTAAAATAGAAGAACCAAAATAGTTTTTATTTGAATAAAAACATCACTTAGATTTCCAAAATGTCAAACATAGATTTCTTCATTCAAAATTATATTTTTAAAATAATTACACTAATTATTAAAAATTTATCTGATCTATAATTTTTTTATTATAAAATTTCAGGTTATTCATAAATTATCTTAATTCCATAAAAGTGACATTATTAATAAAATCGGTATTTTCCACTATTCACTAAAAATAAACTATTTTTGAAAAAAAAATCAATCGAAGATAATTCTGATATTTTGAATCCAAAAAATGAATTTCATTTCATAAAACTAAAATTATAAAATTATAAAATTTATATTTTAAAAAATAAAAAATATAAGGAAAAATCGCTTTTATATAAAAATGACCATTTTAAACCATAAATCTTGTTAACATTTTGTGATTTAATTATTATCATCAAAATTTAGTAATTATTTCCTAATAAATAATAAATAAATTGAAATAAAGAAAAATTTTCAATATATACTTCATAATTTTTTTACTTATATTCATACTTTCAAAACTGATGACCATATTATAATAGTCATATTTAAACAATGATGTTTCCATATTTTATTAGGATCATCTTAAGATCAAGGTTTCATGTAATACACTCTATCAAAAATTGTTTTTATTTAAAATAAAAACACATCCTAAAACCTCGGGGTACTACAATTTATATTAGATATTTCCCTTTTTACTTTTATTTCATGGAGAAACTAACTTTTCTTCTTCTTTATACAAGAGGGACATATTATTCAATATTTTTTTCTATTTATTCTCATATTAATCATGTTCTTAATAAATATATATTTCTAATTTAGAATATATTTATCTTCACCAAAATTACTCTTCATTATAAATTAAGAAATAAAATCCAATTTTTAAAAGATAAAAAATTCCGATGATAGAGAATATAATTAGAGGTGAACCTTTATTTGGTACCAATAGAGAGGACCAATTGGGGTCATATCAAACACCAATAATGTGGGTGTGAATTAGTGTTAGTTAAATTTAATCAAATTTATTCAATGGTCCCTTTTTCTTTTTTATCTCTATCACTTGTTAAGGTGAAAGGTTATCATGATCTCTACTCTTACTTTAACTCTTGTAGGAAACAAGATCAAACACACCCACACAATAGGAACAATATATTTTTATATGGTCTAACTCACAATATGATAAATTTTGTCCTTGGTGTGGTTTAGTACTTACCAAGACCAAAATTCCCACTAGAATTTACTTGTGAGTACAATGATCAAGATTTATCCTTGAACTTGTGTTGAAATATAGTCTCCTGATGATACTTGGTGTATCCTTCACTATGTCATCATCCCACTGGTTCCTTATAATGACATCCCAATAGTTTAAAAAAGAGTTTTGTAAAAACAAGAGAGGCTACCTCCAATTGAAAACTCAGTCAAGTTCTTGATGTGATACTTGATATTTTTAACCTTCTTTACTTACTCTCAAAAAATCATTCAAGTGCTCCATATTATTTTTTATGTAAATAGTGATGAACACAACTATTTTTTCTATTTATAGTAGCAGGTTTGAGTGTTAATTTTTTTTGAAAAAGATCAAGATGTCTTCTACATGTAAAAATATGAAGTGCAAAGACTTCCACTTCCTCTTCTTATCTTACACATGTTACAATATTTCTCTTCTATATTTTCAAGATTTGAATGCACATCATAATCACCTTCTTTTATCTTATTCCTCATATAGTTATTCAGTGCAGAAAAGGACTTCATTGTCTCTCCCTTGTCTCTTTTTCTTCAACATTAAAATACCCTTCAAAAAGATAATTGTTTGTAAGATCTATTATTTCTTTCCATATATACACAATAGTGTGATAGGTGTTTAATAATATCAAGTATCTCAATATATACTACTTTCATGCATGATTTAATCTTATTATCACACAACAATAGTATATTATAATTAAAATTTTAATTTAAAATTGAAATTAAAACATAAAACATTCTTTAACAACTCTTTAACTTATATCACTTATTTTAAAACCATTGGATCATATTGAACCTCTTAGTCACCATTAATGATGTTAAATGACTTCAAATATTGATTATGATTGGCTCTTGATTAAACAATTGTGTTGTGTCATTAGATCCACTCAAAACAGGAGCACTTCTTAAGACCATGGATTCTTATCTCATCGCCATTACATGTTTCATGTCATTTCATAATGTTTTTCCCTCATGAATATATGGTCTCCATAATTTAATATATATATATAAATATTTCCCATTAAATAATTTTGAAGTTAATATATACTTTAAAAACTAAATAAAACTATGCTATAATTTATTGAGAAAATATAACAACGTAGGAGTGTAACACCTCTTCATGAAATTTTAAGTTTATCATTACAATATTGGATCAATATTATAGAAAATCATAAAAATAAAAAAGGGTTACTATGAAAATATTACATTCAACATTTTGAGAACTAGTATAAGAGGACTATAAAAGAAAGTAAATAATAAAACTAAAAGAGTTTTAGAAAAGATCATTAGTACCATCCATGAATATAACTCTTACCAAGATTATTATATAGAGAATAAAGATAATAGTAAATATCAGAATTATTTTTTTGGGTGAAATAAGAGGGTATGAGGCATTGGTATTTAAAGAATGAAAAAATGTGACTATTTCATATGATTGTGCCATTTTTTAATAGTCATTGGGGGAAACCATTATGGGATCTTTTAAAATAAAGGATGAAATATGGTGTAAATTAATATTCATGTTATAAAAGTACTACTTTATATTTGTATTTATTTAAATAGATATTGACTATAAATAACGTTATAATTAATATTATTTTAACAAATTTAGAAGTTTAATAATATTTGAAAATTATTTTATAATCAAAAGATAATATGCGGTTAAATGTTTATGGGTAATATATTAATGAAATTAATTATTAGTAATTTGGAATTATTTGATGATAAGTGATATTAAATGATAAATATAATTTCAATTGTAATATTTAATTTATAGAGAAATATTGATATTATAGTACATAAAATATTAATTTAAAAATGTATGTATTTAATAATTATTTATTGTTTTAATAGTAATATATTATTTTAAATAATTATATTCAATACATTTAATATATATGTGAGAATAATTGAAATATAAAAGACATTATTAATAAGGTGTAAATAATATATTATAAATAATAGAAAGAAATATATTAATAAAAAATTATAAATTATAAAATGAAAATAAAGGAAACATTTTAGTATAAAAAATAGCCTCTCTAAACTCAACTAAGGAACAAAAGCACAAAAAAAGGTGATCCTAACATGGTTCGTCACCATGAATTATATTAATAGAGAATGAATTACATGGGCAGGTTCACTGGGCAAGGGATAAGGGTGCTCATTGACATGAGTCAATGCCCAAGAGACTTATCTATTTTCTACTAATGATGATTGATATATAAGAAAGTTACTATTAGACTGAAATTATGATGTCAGATCATGATTTAATGGGTACTATTCACAACTAAATTAATATAATTAATTTAAATAAAATGAATATAGTCACCATCTTATTCCCCATGTGTGGATGTAGAGGGATTATTTCTAGGTTATATATAGACACACACATAGATACAAACACATAAACAAACACACACAGATATATATATATATAGAATGAAAATTGAGGTTGTGGGGACTTTATAAAATATTGGGATGTAGTGTGGGTGTAGATAAAATAAAATGATAAACTGTAAACAATGATGTTGTCATTGTCTTCAACCACGCATCTAGTATGATATTTTTAGGATAATGTTCACACTATCCTTTTATCATGAAACTATTTTTTATTTTTTGGTAACTTATATAGATTTATATACTTTTCATTTTTGAGAACCACACATAGTAAGATTTTATTGTGATATAAAGATGTATTAATGGTCATATTATAATAGTCTAAGTAGGGGTAAATAATTATCTAAGATATGTCAATGCATTTAAAAAATATGCAAGCTATGGTGGAATTATAACTATAAGAAGAAATAATTCCTACATAAAGGTCACTAAATGTTTATTTTCCACCACAAAATAGATTTATAAATAATTTTTTTTGTATAATATATTGGATTCACAGTGGGGGTTGGATCCTAAAAGGAGTCCTTTCTCCTTGGGTGAAAATGTAGTTATGATATAATAAGCTCCCTTCATAAAGTGTACATGAATTTTCTCTAGTCTACAGTTATAGATAGAAAAAATGAGGGAATCATAGTTCTATAGGGTTCATTTATAATCAGTTTTTGGGAATGAGATTATGGGTTACTCCTTCAAAAGTTTTTATTTTATGTTTAAAAAGTATTATTTCAAGAAACTCACACCCTATATTTTTTTTCATGTTCCTTAAATGATCATAAAAAATTATCTTATTTAATGGTTATCATTTATATTTAAAATATGTTATTATGATGCACCCGATTTCTCTTTGTATCCTCTCCAATAAACTAGGTTTGTTCGGAAAATAATTTCTCTTCTTGTATCAATTTTAAAAAATATATAACGATATATTCTATGAATTTTTATTTTCTTCCAATCTATTCCTATATTTCATTAAAAAGAGTTTAATTCTTTGGAAAACATTATTTTTATGTTTTCATTGAATAAAAATGCTTTATATATATATATTTTCTTTTTAAAAATTTCTTTTTAACACTTATGCTAAAAAAATTTAAAAATAAGAATAATGGTTTAATGGTTTTCAGGATAAAAAAAGAAAGTTACTATGTGTTTTTTTAAAAAATATATCACTTTTTAATCATGAATGGTCATAATGGATAGGGAGTAAACTCAAAACCTTAATCAACTTTGTCTACTAAGTAATGTCTGGGCAATATATATCTCTTAATGTTCCAGGTTTCCCTTTATATTTTTCTAATATTTCAAAAAGTTTTACTAAAAATCATTAGATTTTATTTGAAAAGGAAATATTGTGATTTTTTCAAAAGTAATTATTTTTATTTTAAAAATTAATTCATGATTTTATAATTATTTGATTTTTTTTGTTTTAAAGAAATAATTCTTCAATATTTTTATCTCTTATTAAATAAAATGTTTTGAAAGCATCATTTTCAGTTTTCCTGGTTTATGAAATTTGTTTTCTAAAAAACCCTTTTTATTTTAAAGTGTAACTTTTAAATGAATTTTTTATTAATCTCAATGTATTTATAAAAACAATTTCAATGTGTTTTAAAGAATTTAAAAAAAATAAAAGAAAATATAAATAAACCTAACACGTTTTCTCATTCTTTAAACACCATTACTGAGATTTTGTGCTCTCCCCAAGTTTTTTGTTTTTTATTGGGATTATTCATGAGCGAGAGATATTGTAGAGTAAGGTTGAAATTAATAGGTTTAGCCTAATTTAAGTGGGATTAATATTTGAATAGTTTTTATTAATGTTAAATATACCCATTTAAATGAAATAGTATAGGTTTTGTTTAGTGATTGAATTACTAAATCTCTAAATCACTAGACCAAAAAGGATCATGGGTCTATAGTGACTCAATATTAGTTAATAATGTAGTACATTTAATTTTTAAATTTGGGCATATACTTTGGTATTAGAGACAATATATAAAAGATTATATATTTAAGTACTATATTTTAGAGTTCAATTCTAGGGAATCTCTATTTATATTAGTATATGATTTAGATAAATTTGGATATTTGGATGTTATAAGTTGTAGATAACTTATGTTCTTTGGATTTTGAGGATATATTTTAATTTGGTTGAATATATTCATAGAATAGGGTGGTCTTGATTTTAGAAATACTTATGATTTGAGGATATAATTCTATATAATTTATAGGTTTTTTATGTACCCAAAGTATGATGATGAATATGTTGTATTTATTTTTAATATATTATTATATAATTAATGAGTAATTTAAAAACAATCTTGATTTTTTCCCTAGATGTAAGTTCATAAAAAGTTCAATATACATAAAACATATGTTCATAATCATTAATAGTGAAACCCTAACAAGTTAAGGCACCATAGATTAATGTTTTACTATTGGAAGATTACAATGATGTGAATTAAAATAATTATAAAAAGTTTGTAATCATATTAAATGAATCACTTAGAATATGGAGCACTATATACACATGTTCTACTAAAGGAATCTAACACTAAATGATATTATAATAACTTCACTAGATGATAGAAGGCCCAGCCGATGGTAGTAATGAAGATAATTGGAAGCAAATACAACTTATAGTTCAAAATAAACTCATTTAATTCAATTAAACTAGTAAATAAAAAATAGGATATTTATTAGACTAAAATTCTATTGAATTTTTTTGGTGATTATATGTTGAATTCACGGACTGAAATAACATTACTTTTAGTAATAATGAAATAAAAAAATGGTTTAATTAATTTTTAAACACATTAAATATACCATTTAGTATAATTTTTTAGGGAAACAAAAGTTCAAACAATGTACTTCATGTATATGGATGTGTTACAATGAAATTACTTATAAAAAATACTATTTTTAAGTAGTAACTATAATTTAAAATGGTCATGTTTAGTGTAAAGAAAAATTTAAATACCAAAGACCATAAAAATTGCACCGAAAGGATTTTGGAGTATAGAAACCTTGATTTTACTACATTAATTTTACATAATTTTAATGATAAATAACATAAAAAAATTACAACATGAGGATCCAAAGGTTTAGTGCCTTGGAAAATGAAGGACTATATATAACTTTTACAACATCAAACATAAACATTTATTTAATTTATTTGTCTCTAGCTTCTTATTGGCCCTTGATTTCTTTTTAGTACACATAGTCACCTAAGGATATACATAAAAAATAGGGTGATCTAAAATCTAAATTAGACGATAAAAATATGAGATGATAAAAAATTGGGTGATTAGAAACATTATCATCATAACATAGGCATAGAATCATAAACATGATTGATGGAATTAATAAAACGATTGAAAAGTGGTAATTTATAAAATGAAACCTTATGTTTTAGTGGTTAACTACCACACATAGTTGTGAAAAAACCTAGCATTATATTCACTCATATTTCACATTAACTTATTAGATTCATCACATTACCCAATGAATTGGAGCGTTGTATAATTCTTGACACCCATCTCATCATAACATCAATATTGCACTATAAAATTCTGGGTGCACCCGTCAAATCATAACGTTAACATTATCTTTCACAACACATAAAACATATATCAATATTGGACATAAATAACACATGGAATGGAATGAGTTTTATTTCATAAATCATACATTCATAAAATTTGGGTTCCCCAATGAAAGAGGGAATACCATACTTGGTGCAAGAACCATCAACCTTGAGTGAAGGAAAAAATCTGGAGAAGTAAAATATCTGATTTATTGAAAGAAGGGTTCTTTTAGGAAACAATGTGTTTGTCATAAAATAAAGTAGAAAAATTTTATATCCCATAAAATTTACGATAATTATGAATAAATTAATTTTAAGTAATAAACATACTAAAAATGGAGTGAAAGTGGGAAGACCCAAAGAAATGGAGTTGGGTTCAAGAATTCCATTTACCTTATGTCTGAACACTTTCTTCACTTTAATGTCATGTATAATAAAATTATATTCATTAATTAAATATTAAAGAACCTATTTTACATGTAATTTATTTATTGTTGTTTTATTATGTTCTTTTATGGGCCTTTGGATGATTTATAGAGTTTAAATTCCTTATTCAGTTTTCTTATTTTTCATGAATGGTTTACTTGTACACATGAATGGAAGTTCATGTAGTACAAGAATAAACATAAAAACTTTATATTACATGATATTAATGATATTATAAAATTTTTAATGATATTATAATGAATTTGGTTATATACCATGCGTCTGAATCATTAGTTAAAATTAAAAAATGATCATTTTAGGGTAAATTGGGTGGTTTTTAGATCACAACGAACATGTTTTGTTTTATAATTTAGTATTAGGTATAAAAGTTGTTTATAGAACATAAAAGGGGTTACAACATAAATCTTAAAATCTATTTTCAAAATTTTAATGGTTTTATTGATATCTTTTAACGTTTTGAAGGAAAATGGAAGTGGATCACCCAGGATGTAGGTAAAATAACACATCACAGGCGACGATTTCATTTTTATAAACTAATAGAGAGAGAGAGAGAGGGAGGGAGGAGTATAATGAATAATATTCAATTAACATGAAAGAATACCATTATATAAATCAAAATTGAGCTACAATGAAATTTGGATAAGATAAGTTGAGGATAACAGAAGAAAATAAATGAAATTTGAAATGAATTTGAAAGAAAATATATAGAGAAGTTACCTCTTAAATTCTCCTCTTGAGATCTTCCTTAAGGAAGCTGGGGTTGGTATTTATATGAGAACAAGAGCTCCTAGATGTGGGGGAGGTTCTAAAGAATAGGTTTAAGTAGAATTTGGACAAGTCTTGATGTAACTCCCCGACTCTAGTTACCCAGAGTCGGTGCGTTATTACATAACATTTACATGATCACAAAAGATAAAGTCTCGAAAGACCGATTAGTTTAGTATCCTTGTAAATACTAGATACATTCATAAGTTTTATATTACATTATAAAATAAATATTTACAAAAAAATAGTCTCTATAGTCCACACTCATATATCTTATACTATCCCTACAGGTTAGTCATAATATACTTCTTCACATCCTGGGAAAAATTAAACATAGAAAGGGGTGTGATCAGTGCTCAGTAAGGATAACAATATAGTGGAAGCTTTCATAAACAAGAAAAAACATTTAAGGAAATGTAAGACTAAAAAAATCATTTTAAGCTTAAACTTTAGCATAATATGGCAAAGATAAAATCAAATAATTCCATTTACTTATTCACATGGATATTCTACTAGTCGAATAATCACATGCAATATCAATAGACACTTTCATAATGATGGAATGCATAATGCCGAACTTCATAACCATATAGTCAAGGCCTTGTGCCAAGAGTAAAAATAAGATTTTGTCAAGGCCTTGTTCTAGGACACTAGTTTGTCTCATGAGACTTATCTATGCATCAAGGATCTATAGCAGGCTCCACCCGTGACTTACTAAGTCCAATATATTTCTCATATGAAAAGGTTTAAACATAACATAAACATTCGTATTAAAATGAGCATACAAAATATCAAAACTTTATCTATAAACCATGAATGGTGTAAAAATAACATATCCATAGTCAAACATATCACAAAACCTTCAATACAATATGGAATTTTTGTATCATAATAAATCAACTTCAAATAAACTTGAAATCCATCAAAGGATGTTGACATAGATGATATCAAAACTTTTTTAGAGGAATAAATCTTTCTATTTTAAAATCATTTAAAATTCATATAATTATAAAAGAAAACATTTATTTTGAAAATATTTTTATAATCTTGTAAGGGAATCTTTGACGATGATATAACGATAGAAAATAGCTTCACTCGCTATTTAAGTTAAAAAAAATTCTTACCTTAATTTTGTCCAAAAGGTCATAAAGTAACTTGTTTTGAAAACAACAGAAATATACCTTTAAAAACATTTTATAAAAAGTAAAAAAAGGTTATAAATTACTTTGACCCATATTCTAGTAAATAGTAATTTTTTTTGTAATAAATGTTCAAGAAACATGGATGTGGATGATAAAGAGGTCCTAGTAGATACTTACGTAAAAACAACCTCGGATAATAAAGAGATTATGAAATTAACCCTTACCTTGAAATTTTCCTTGGTAGAGGGTACGTTAACCTCCTGTATAATATTTAAATCATTGTTATTAAATTATACAAGAACCATATACATAAATATTATATCATATATAATCTTCATATACTTCTTTGTTAATGATATTTCAGTGGTATTATCATTTCTGGTGTTAACTGATTCATTTTCCTTTCTATGATTTGTTAAATAAGTATGTTTTTTATGGATAGGATGTATCTTATTCATATTTAGAATTATATTAAGTCTTTAAACATTATTTTTAATCATCAAATGAAAATTAGTCTTGAATGGATAGGATGGGGAATGAATCTCATCACGTTCGTGGAGACGGTAATCCGTACGTACTCACGAGCGATAATATCATTCTTTTGATATTAAAATCATATATAATTTGATGGTATATCATATATACAAAATAATTATCATGTTATATTTATTATTTACATTATTTATACTCATTATTATACCCATCCAAATGATGAAGTATTTGAATAACAAACTACACCACGACGCGGAGACGGTAATCCGTACGTACACACGTATGGTGACTTTGTCTTTTATAGGATGGATAGAATAATGAATATGGTTGTAAAATTTTTATAATAACATAAAAATATATATATGATAAAGGAGTTATTATTTTATAATGGAAACAATAAAGAAATAGGAAGTGGAAGAAGAAAAGAACTTGAAAGAGGTGATGAAATATTTACCTCTTCTTCAGGTTCTCACTTTTTATTTGATCAAAAGGGCACTTTAGGTTGGCTTTATGACTAAAGTAATGACTCTAGTATAAAGGGAGGACAGTTTAGAGGATATTTGGATGGGTTTTGGAAGATCCAAATAGCTTTTAAGGTGTGAATTTGAGATAAGGGGAAGTGACCTTTTGTAAGAGAGGTGAGAGTCACTTTAGGAAAATCCTGAAATATTATTTTAAAATAAAATTATTTTTGGTTTATAATTGCTCCAAAATGAATTATTTAACGGATAAGATGGGTATGGGTCAAAAACCTCTCAACCAATAGGTTTTAGACAGGTTTACGTCATCTTATTAACCTTATCTTTTAGATTTAAATAGTTTGACATTTACCATGTCTCTTTGTATTTTTATATTATATGGTTAATAAACATATTATATACTTCTAAGAGAACCCAAAGTGGTTCATAAATGATATATATAATATTATTTAAGACTTTTGGCCAAACTTTAGTTTTTTAGGAATATAATACCAATTAATAATATATTTTTTTAACAAAATATTTTATGTGAATTTTGACACTATTTGGTATTTTGATTTTGTTAAATTCATAATAGTATTATTACTTCAAAAAAAATTCAATTAATCATTTATAACATGTCATATTAACCTATAAAATTAGTTTAATTCATTAAAAGTCTCAAATTAGATTTATTTTTATATTTATAATATCAATTATTTTAATCATTCATTAATAAGGTAATTACTCCATCCTCATTTTGTCATTAATAAATTAAATTATTTAATGTATAAAAATTATAAATAAAATACAATTATGTAGGAAATATTTTTAGATTTATAATTAATATTTATAGTCGAATTTATCTTATGTATAACCCTATATTAAAAATGGGTTTGTTATTAAAATTTTATTTTAACTCTTTTAACTCTTCTTTAAATAAAATAATAATAAATGTCCTAATCTAAAACAAGTGAACCTAAAGGATCATATTTTATTTATTAGGTTGTTTTTGGTAAAATTACACTTATCCAATAGAATTATAACATGTTTTAGGGTAACAATAATATCATTTTTACCCATAATTACCCTATTTACTTTTAACTGTGGTAAACAAAAGTAAAAAGTTACTATTCAACAAAAAATTATTTTCATATTATTGAACCAAATTTTACTTACTGATATCAACCGTGTCTTTTGATGTTTTGAAATTAAACTCACAGAAGCGGTAAAATTAAGTTTTATAAAAATTTGGAAATGCTCCTAGGAGGTGGGTAAAAGCCGATAAAAAGTTCGATAAAATTTTATATATCTAAACTTATTATAAAATGACTCCAATGAATTAAGTTGAACATATATAGGTATTATGTATATATTTTTATCTAAAATAAATCTAAATAAAATAAATAAATATTTAATTAAAAATTCTGTTTTAAATAATAACGTAGTGTTTTTCATCATTCATCAAAAATTGAGAGTTTTCATAAAAATACCAAAAATTCACCCTAAGATAATTTCGATATTCTGAATCCAAAAATGAAGTATATTTTGAAATATAAAATTTATAAAATTTCAAAAAGTGGGTATTACTATTCATAACTGCTAGTTTGATTGCTTGTGGTGTGTTTGAACTCAAAGTTGCGTACAACACAAGCTATTGTATTATTCAAAGGGAAATGTACCGTGGAATCTTGGGGTGTTAAATTCTCCCCTCATTAAAATAATTTCATCCTCAAAATTTCTAGAATAGTACTGCATAAAAAGATTCGGGTGTTTCTTCATCATAAGTTCCTCAGGTTCCCAAGTTACCTTTTTCCATCTAATTATTTCTCCATAGAACTTTTACTATAAGAGTCGTCCGGTTTCACGATACTTGTTCTCTGGTATCAATAATTTTTACAGGATCTTCACAATTAGATAGATCAGGTTCCAGTTCAATTTCTCCATAGGTGAGTACATGTGTTGGTTTAGGCATGTATTTTCTCAACAGTGATACATGGAACACATTGTGAACTTTGTAGAGACTTAGAAGCAATGCTAAACGATAAGCCACAACCCCAATTCGTTCTAGAATTTCGAAAGGTCTGATGTACCTGGGAATCAATTTACCCTTATTACTGAATTGTATAACTCTATTTCATGGTGATACCTTCAAGAAAACATGATCTCCTACCTAAAATTCCAAATCCTTACTTCGGTTATCGACATAGCTCTTCTGCCTACTTTGTGATTCTTTGATGTGGGTTTGGATAACCTTCAGCTTTTCCATCGTTTCCTCAACAAGTTCTGGGCCTATGAGTTTTCTTTCACCAGCATCATCCCATCAAGTTGGTGTGCGACATCTCTTTCCATATAACGCTTCATGTGGTGCCATATGAATACTTGAATGGAATCTATTGTTATAGGAAAATTCTACCAGAAGTAAATATTGATCCTACATACCTTGAAATTCAAGTGAGAAAGATATCAGCATGTATTTTAAGGTTTGAATAGTCCATTATGATTGTCTATCATTTGAGGGTGGTAGGCAGTGCTCAAATGAAGTTCAGTATCCAGGGATTCATAAAAACTTTTCCACAATCTTGATGTAAAACGGGGATCACGGTTAGAAACAATCGATAAAGGTACTCCATGAAGTCTTACAACTTCATTAATATATAGTCTTGCTAGACATTCAAGTGGTAAATCTTCTCTTATAGAAAGAAAATGTGCTGACATGGTAAGACGATCAAAAATGACCCATATGGAATCATTTCTTCTAGGAGTATTTGGTATCCCCATGAAAAAGTCCATCATAACATTATCCCATTTCCACTCAGGTCTGGGAAGTGGTTTCATGAATCCTCTAGGTTGTTGCCTTCCAGCTTTCACTTGTTTTCAAACCATACATCTTGACACAAAATCAGCAATCTCCCTCTTCATTTTGTCCCACCAAAAATGTTCCTTCAAATCTCTATATAGCTTAGTGCTACCAGGGTGTATAGAGAAATTGGAGCTATGAGCATCATCCAACAAGTCCCTATTTAGATCAGGTAAATTGGGAACACAAAGTCTCTTCCAAAATTTCAAAATCCCATATTCATATATGAATTCACTCAATCTCCCATCATTCATAGCTTTAATTTTATTTTGAAACTCCATATCATCAGTCTGAGAAATTTTTATCCTTTCTAGTAAAAATGATTTGGAAACCATTCGAAAAATAATTGATGCTTGACCTTCCATGGTTATTCCCATATCCATCTTTACTAGATACATGAAAATAGGATCCCTTTTAATTTTCATCTTGTTCAAAACTCCATGATCCTTTCTACTCAAAACACATTCCACCTTATTTTCCTTCCCCGAGGGGTAGTGTATAGTGCAATCATAATCCTTGTGTAGTTCAAGTAATCTCATTTGCCACATGTTGAGTTTTTTCTTTGAGAAAATATACTTCAAACTCTTGTGATCGGTATATATCTCACATTTTTCCCCATAGAGATAATGTCTCCATATATTCAAAGAAAATATTACAGTTTCTAACTCAAGATAATGAGTTGGATAGTTTTGCTCAAGAATTTTTAGCTGCCGTGATGCATAAACAATAACTCTATCATTCTGCATAAGGCCACAAACAAGTCCTTTCTTTGAAGCATCACTATAAATAAAAAACCCATCATTCCCCGATGGTAGAGTCAAGACAGAAGCACTGACTAATCTTCAATTTATTTCTTCAAAAAATTCTTAACACTCTTTTGTCCAAACAAATTTAACCCCTTTACATGTGAGCTTTGTTAATGGGTTATCCAACTGGGAAAAATTCTGGACGAAGTGTTGATAATAACTTGCTAGACCAATAAAACTGTGTACCTAAGTTATACTCGTTGGTGCTGGCCATTCTTAAATTTCCTTGGACTTTGAAGGGTCAAAAAATATTCCATCCTTAGAGATAATATGGCCAAGAAAATAAATCTCATGAAGCCATAATTCACACTTGCTAAATTTCTAATATAATTCATTTTTTCTATGAGTCTTTAGAATAATACGCAAGTGATTTTCATGATATTCATAGATTTTTTACTATACCAAGATATAATCAATAAATACCACTAAAAAGTCATCAATATATTCCTTGAAAACTCTGTTCATTAGATCCATGAAAAAAGAGGGTGCATTAGTCAACCAAAAAGGCATTATTGTAAACTCGTAATTACTGTACCTGGTTCAAAATGTTGTTTTCAGAATGTCTTCCTTCTTCACAAACAACTGATGACATCCATATTAAAGGTAAATCTTTGAAAAATATTGAGCTCCATGAAGTTGGTTGAATAAATCATCAATGCAAGGTAGGGGATACTTGTTCTTTATTGTTATTACATTGATTTCCCTGTAGTCAATGCACTACCTCATAGATCTGTCTTTCTTCTTAACAAAAAAAATAGGGGATACCCATATATAAACACTAGGGTGAATAAATTTCTTGTTACTCAATTATTCTAGTTGTTTATTTAGTTCTACTAATTCCATAGTGTCCATTCTATAACGGGTCTTCAATATGGGCCTTGAACTAGGAATTAAATCAATGTAAAACTCAATTTCTTGTTCTAGAGGATGTCCAGGTAAATCTTCTGGACACACATCAACATATTCTTGCACAATAGGTACATCCTTTATTTGAACATTCCTTTCCTCATCTACAGTTATTTCATTCTCTTTCTCCACAATAATTGAATTTAGTTGAGCTACTAGGGGTGGATCCAGATAAGAATTAGGTAGTGAAGTTTTTTCTCTAAAGATAAGGTGCTACTTATCATCATTGAGAATTTTAACCTCATTCTTATTACACTAAATTTTCACATCATGGTCCTAAATCCAATCCATACCAAGGATAATATCAAATTAAATCATGGTTATGATGATGAGATCAGCATAAAAAGAACATTTATATGCCCTAATGGGAACAAATTCACAAAACATTTTTGCAATGATACTTCCCTTAGGTGTTTTGACAGGAAACTTCCTTGTTAAGTCAAATGGAAAATATCTAATTTTCTTAGAAAACTGGGAAGATACGAAACAATGTGATGATCCAGAATCAAATTTTTTTCCTAAACTTGAGGAAACCATTAAATTACCTGCCACCATGTCTTTTGGAGTATAGACCTCACCAGTAGTGATAGCATAATATTGGCCTTGATCCCTTGGCATTTTTTGAGGTAAGTTTACTCATCACTTAGGATATTCATTTTCATAATGCCCCTTTCTCTAAAATTGTATCATTCAACATTGATAGACTCTTTCTTCCCCTTGCAATCACGATCCTGGTGGCCTTTTTCACCAAACTTGCAACAAACTCCTATTTCCTTTAGGCAAGTATCGGGGTGTTTATTCCCAAATTTACCACCGGATGGGTATTCAACTTTTACCTTCTTCCCTTTATTTCCATTTCCAAAGTGTTTAATAGATCTCTTCTTATCCTACTTTTATTTAATTTCATAAGACTTAGAGAATTATTTTTCTGTCTTGATAGCACATGAGACAATATCTTCGTATGATGATAAGGATTGTGAGACTAATGATTTATGGAGAAATGGTTTTAACCCATCAAATAAATGATCAATTTTACTTCTTGGGTTACATATACAATCTGCTGCATGGCTTTACAACCTTGTAAATCTAGCCTCATATTTTTTGACATTCTCATGCTCCTTTTGTCTCAGACTCAAAAATTGTCTTTCCATATCCACTCAATGGTCACAAGGAAAATATTTTTCTAAGAAAATATCTTTAAACTCACTCAATTCCATATTTTATACTTCATAATCTTCTTTTTTGTTCTTAATCAACGACCACCATTGATCTACATCTCCCATGAGATGATAAAATTCCATAACAACTTTTTCCCTTTTGCTACTCCCCAATGTGTGGAATATTTTCTCTAAGGAACTTATCCGTTGCTTGGATACAAATAGATTTGCAGTCCCATTGAATGTTGGTGGTTGTTGCCTCATGAATCGGTCTAGAATTGATCCTCCGCATTGTGGATCCGGGTGCTCCATATGGGTAAGGTTATTATTCATAACCTGAGTGAGCTGTCCTAGTATGGTGATAAGCTGATCAGCACCAGTTGTATCACCATCTCCACTATAATTATCTTGGTTAGGAGGGAAATCCCTACATGGATTATGTTCATTGATACAGTTTCCATTCCTTCCACTAGGCACCATTTCTAAACAATGGCATACACTAGATTAGTTTATGAATCTCAATAAATAATTCCAAACTTGTAAAATATTTAACATAAATTGAATAGTTTATAGATATAATCCATAATCATAAAATTTTTTTCTTTAAGGAATTATATACTCATAAAACCTTCATAATGGTTTGTAAAGAAAATGGGAATTATCCTAAGCATATCCCCCAAGAGTGTCGTAACCAAGAGTGCAGCAAGGCCCATTGTCTTCCACCAGTTCCCATTCGAGTCAAGCTCAAAGTGGTGTTTTTGTGGTTTACCCATAGGTACATCTGTTCTAGAGCTTCCTCTACCTACTCATACCCAGACAAGGATGTATTTCATGGAAAACTCACAAAATCTCTACAATACCAAAATTCTAGGAAGTTCTTCTATACTAATCCTCAAAGTCTATCTTAGGGTAATTTTCTCTAATCATAGTTCTAAATCTAGCTTCCAAGGTTTTCACTAAACTTCCTACGATACTAAATATAACGCCCCAACCCTAGTTACCCAGAGTTGGTGTTATTACATAACATTTTCATGATAACAAAATATGAATTTTCGAAAGACCTATTAGTTTAGTCGCCTTGGAAATACTAGATACATTAATATGTTTTATATTACATTATAAAATAAAAAATTACAACAACATAGTCTCCATAGGCCACACTCATATCCCTTATACTATCCTTGTAGGTCAATCATAATATAATTCTTCACCTCCTTGTAAAAATAAAAAATAGGAAGGGGTGAGCTCAGATGCTCAGTATGGATAACAATATAGAAGAAACTTTCATAGTAATCATAAACATTTAAGGCAATGTAAGAATACAAAAAAGCCTTTTAAACTTAAACTTCAGCATAATATGGAATATATAAAATCAAATAATTCCATTTACTTATTCTACTAGTCGAATAATCACATGCAATATCAATAGCCACTTTCATAATGATGTAATGCATAATGCCAAACTTCATAACCACATTGTCAAGGCCTTGTTCCAAGACTAAAAATAAGATTTTGTCAAGGCCTTGTTCCAAGACACTAGTTTGCCTCATGAGACCTACCGATGCATCGAGTATATATAGTGGGCTCTACCCGTCACTTACTAAGTTCAATGCATTCCTTATATGAAAAGGTTTAAATATAACATAAACATTCGTATTAAAACTAGAATATGAAATGTAAATAATTTATCCATAAACCATGAATGGTGTAAAAATAACACATACATAGTCAAACATATCACAAAATCTTCAGTACGATATGGATGTTTTGTATCATAATAAATCAATTTCAAATAACCTTGAATTCCATCTAAGGATGTTGACATAGATGAAATCAATTTTTTTTAGAGAAATATCTATTTCTATTTTGAAATAATTTAAAATTCATATAATTATAAAAGAAAATATTTATTTTGAAAATATTCTTTTGAGATTTTAAGGGAAGCTTCGACGATGTTATAACATCAAAAAAAGGCTGCACCCACCATATAAGTTAAAAAAAACATTCTTACCTTAATTTTGTCGAAATGGTCATAAGGTACCTTGTTCAGAAAAAAACAGAAAGATTCCTTTCAAACCATTTTATAAAAAGTCAAACAAGGGTATAAATTAATTTAACCCATTTTATAGTAAATAATAAACATGTTTTGGAATATATTTTTAAGAAACATGGATGTGGATGATATAAAGGTCCCTTTAGATACTTACGTAAAAACAACCGCAAATAATAAATAGATTGTGAAATTAACCCTTACCTTGTACTTTTATTTGGTAGAGGGTATGTTAAACTCCTGTATAGCAGTTAAATAATTATTATTAAATTATATAAGAACTATATACATAAATATTATATCATATATGATCTTCTAATATCGCTTTGTTAATGATATTTCAGTAGTATCATCGTTTCAGGTGTTAGCTGATTCATTTTCTTTTATATGATTTATTATGTAAGTAATGTTTGTTATGGATAGGATGTATCCTATTAATATTCAGAATTATATTAAGTCATTAAACATTATTTTTAATCATAAAATAAAAATTAGTCTTTAATGGATATGATGGGGAATGAATCTCATCGCGTTCGTGGAGACGGTAATCCGTACGTACGCACGAGTGACAATATCATTCTTTTGATATTAAAATAATATATAATTGGATGGTATATCATATATACAGAATCATTATCATGTTATATTTATTATTTTCATCATTTATACTCATTTTTATACCCATCCAAATGATGAAGTATTTGAATAACAAACTACACCACGACGTGGAGACGGTAATCTGTACGTACGCATATATGGTGACTTTAGCATTTATAGGATGGATAGAATAATGAATATGGTTTAACATTTTTATAATAAAATCACAGTATATATAATATATTGGAGTTATTATTCTATAATGGAAACAATAAAGATAGAGGAAGTGTAAGAATAAAAGAACTTGAAAGAGGTGATGAAATATTTACCTCTTCTTCAGGTTCTTCCTTTTGATTTGATTAAAAGAGATTATTAGGTTGGATTTATGACTAAAGAAAGGCCTCTAGGATGAAGTGAGGACAGATTAGAGGATATTTGGGTAGGTGTTGGCCAAGAAAAATGTCATTGAAGGAGTGAATTTGAGAGAAGGGTAAGTGCCCTTTTATAAGAGAGGTGATGGGCCCTTTAGGAGAAACTTGAAATATTATTTTATAATAAAATCACTTTCGGTTTCTAATGGATAAAAAATTAATTATTTAAAGTATAAGGTGGGGATAGGTTGAAAAACTCTAAACCAATAGGTTTTATACAATTTTATGTCATCATATTAACCTTCTCGTTTAGATTTTACTCTTAGTTGAATAGTTTGACATTAACCATGTCAGTTTATTTTTCTATATTATATGGTTAATAAACTTAATATAAACTTCCAAGAGAACCCAAATATGTTCATTAATGACATATAAAATATTATTTAATCTCTTTGGAAAAACCTTAGATTTTTAGAAATATAATACCTATTAATAATATAATATTTTTTTAAAAACCCTTTTATCTCAATTTTGACACTATTTGGTATTTTTTTGTTAAAATCATAATAGTATTATTACTTCAAAAAAAATTCATTTAATAAACTATAACATGTCATATTAACCTATAAAATTAGTGGAATTCATTAAAAGTCTAAAATTAGATTTATTTGGATATTTATAATATCAATTATTTTAATCTTTCATTAATAAGGTATTTATTGGATCATCATTGTGTCAAAAATAAATTTAATTATTTAATGTATAAAAATTATAAATAAAATACTATTATGTAGTAAATCTTTTTAGATTTCTAATTTATATTTATAGTCGAATTTATATTATGTATAACCCTATATTAAAAATGGTTTATTTATTAATCTTTTATTTTAACTCTTTTAACTCTTCTTTAAATAAAATAATAATAATTTTCCTAATCTAAACCAAGTGGACCTAAAGGATCATATTTTATTCCTTAGGTTGTTTTTGGTCTAAATACACTTATAAAATAGAATTAGGACTTGTTTTAGGGTAATAATAATATCAATCTTACCCTTAATTACCCTATTTACTTTTAACCATGGTAAATAAAAGTAAAAAGTTACTATTCACCAAAAATTATTTTCATCTTATTGAACCACATTGTACTTACTGATATCAACCGTTTCTCTTGGATTTCTGAAATTCAACTCACTTAAGTGGTAAAATTATGATTTATAAAAATTTGGAAATTCTCCTAGGAGGTGGGTAAAAGACGGTAAAAAGTTCAATAAAATTATATATATATAAACTTATTATAAAATGACTCCAATTAATTAAGTTGAACATATATAGGTATTATGTATATATTTTTACCAAATTTTTTTTAAATGAAATAATTAATTATTTAATTAAAAAGTTGGTTTTAAACAATAACACAATGTTTTTCACTATTCATCAAAAATTGAATGTTTTCAGAAAAATACTAAAAATTCACCCGAATCTAATTTCGATATTCTGAATCCAAAAATGAAGTCCATTTTTAAAGATAAAATTTATAAAATTTCAAAAAGTGGGTATTACTATTCATAACGGCTAGTTTGATTGGTTGTGGTGTGTCTGAACTCGAAGTTGCGTACAACACAAGCTATTATATTATTCAAAGGGAAACATACCGTGGAAGATTGGGGTGTTACATTTGAAGCTTGAGTGGTATGAGGAAATGAGGTTGTGAGGGGTGGTATTTATAGTGGAGGGGGTGTTTTCTCAATATTTAATTCATTAGTTTATTAATTTCCCTCAATACAAGAAATGATGATTATTCCATGACTAAAACATGTAAATTGGGCATGTGAGTTCAAACCAATGGTCATTTACATCAGCCATGACTCAAGAATGATGCCTAAATTCATTTATTTAGCATATTTTGTAAATTATCGAATTTCAATATTCACCAAAATTACGTATTTTACAAAAAATATCAAAAATTTACCCTAACCATTTTTATAAGTGTAGAATTAAAATATTAACTACATTTTATGAAAATAATTTTCAAAATATGAGTAATTTAATTTTTAATTGAAATCATAATTTACTTGAAAAATACAAATTTTAAAATTAAAACTGATTTTATAACACTTTGAAAAATTAATTTAGGTCTCATAAAATTATCATATAATCATAAGAAATAAAAATACTTGTTTATGAATACATTTTATGAAAATATATTTTCTTTTAAATTATTAAATAATTCATTATATAATCATGACTTACAAAAATACCAACATTATAGTATGATTATATCATATTTTCACTTATAGGATAGATAATTTTTATTTATACTATCATTGGTAAGGTTCCTATTCACTTGACTAATTTACTATTCATAAGGGTCATGTTACTATTCATAAGGGTAAAATTAATATTCATAAGGGTATGTTACTATTCACCCAAAATTAAGTTTGTCCTATCAGACTCCAAACATCTTACTGATCACAACTGTGTATGTCAAAATTTTGAAATTAAAATCATAGAAGTGGGAACATTATGTTTAAAGGTCACATAGAATTTAGTATTTCAATTAAGCCCGATGTGGAATTGTGTTTTCTAATATGATTTTATGTGATTATACTATATTATATTACTATAATAAGGGATAAAGTGCATTGATAAAAGTTTGGGTTGTTACATTCTTCCCCCATTTTGGAATTTTACCCTAAAAAATTTCATTTTACATAAACAGGTCAGGGTACTTCTCCTTCATCACATCCTCTGGTCCCCAAGTCGAGTCATCAAACTTATGGTTCCTCTACAACACTTTTACAAGGTGGGTTGTCTTGTTGCGTAGAAACTTATTTCTCTGGTCCTGAATCTTTACTAGTCGCTCCTTATAAGAAAGGTCATCTTCTAGATGTACCACCACTAAGTTTAGTACATGTGAGGGATCTTCTATGTATTTAATCAAGAGTGATATGTGAAAAACATCATGAAATTGATCCATATTTAGTGTAACTGCAAGGTGATAGGCCATGAATCCTATGTGGTCAAGGATCTCAAACGGGCCAATGTACCTTGGGCATAGATTCCCTTTATTTCCAAATCGCCTGGCTCTCTTCCATGGTGATATTCAAAGGAATAATTTTCAACTCTAAGAATATTTGATATCTTGTTGGATGACTTGAACCTTCTCAGTCATCTCTTATACAAGATTAGGTCCAAGTATCTTTCTTTCTCCAACTTCATCCCAATAGGTTGGAGTTATACATCACTTTTCAAACAGAGCTTCATATGGAGCCATTTGAATACTTGAGTGAATGATATTGTTGTATAAGAACTCAACCAATGAGAGATATTGATACCATCAACCTTTTAATTCTATAGAATAGGATCTTAACATATCTTTGATTGTCTTAATAGTCCTTTAAAATTGGCCATTAGTTTGGGGGTGATAGGTCGTGATGAAATTTATTTCAGTACTCAAAGCTTGTTGAAGACTCCTTCAGAATTTAGATGTGAACCTTAGATCATGACCATAGACAATCAAGAGTGGAACACCATACTGTCTCAACAATTTTTTCACATGTATCCTTTCAAGTTTTTTAAAAGATATCTTCCCGAATAGAGATAAAGTGGGTATTCTTGGTGAGTTGGTCCACTATAACCCATATCACATAATTTCCTTTCGATGTCTTTGGGAGACCCATGGAAAGTTACATAGTGAAATTATCCCATTTCAACATGGGTATAGGTATTGGTTACATAATCCCTTTGGACTTATGTCACTCTACTTTAACTTGATAACATATCAACTAATTTGAGATATACTCAACAATATCCTTCTTCACGTGGTCCCACAAGAAGTGTTATTAGAGATCAAAGTACATCTTGGTTCTACCAATATGGATAGAAAAAGGTAAGATAGGTGGATTATCAAATAGATCCTTCTTTATCCGAGGTGATGAAGGTACACAAATCCACATTCCAAACCAAATCACACCATCATCATCGATATATAACTCTTACAACTTCCCTTCCTTTACTACATTCACCTTCTTTTGTAACTCCAGATCCCCCTTTATGCTTACTTAACTTTCTCTTAGATATATGGTTGGGTAATCATTTGTGAAAGGTAGGATTTATTCCATTCCTTTATGATTTCCAAATAAATCCTTTGCATATACATGAATATATGGTCTTTCTGAATCCATATCATGGATAGAGTAGATGGTTATTTTCTACTAAGAGCATCAACTAATTTATTCGTCTTTCCATAATGATAGTGAATAGAGAAATCGTAGTCTTTGATTAGATCTAACTATCACCTTCAAATAATTTTGAGCTCTTTTTGTGTGAATATATACTTCAGTATCTTTTGATCGGTATATATATAACACTTCTCTCCATAGAGGTAGTGCGACTAGATTTTCAAATAAAAAATCACAGCTCCTAACTCAAGATCATGTGTTAAGTAATTCTGCTCATGGATATTCAAATGTCGCAAGGCATATGCTATCACATTATCATTGTTTATGAGTAAAAAACCCAAGAATTCCTTTGAAGCGTCACTATATATCACAATAAATTCTTCACTTTTAGGTAATGTGAGTATATGTGTAGTGACCAACCTTTTATTTAGCTCCTTGAAGCTTTCCTCACATTCTTCCATCCATGCATACTTTACCCCTTTCCTTGTTTAATTAGTTTGAAGGCTTGAAAATCATGATAAATTTCTGACAAAACATCAATAGTACCCAACTAATCCAATAAAACAATATATTTTTGTGACACTAAAGGGTTTGGGCCATTCCCCAGTCACCTTTTTTAAGGGTCCATAGAAATTCCCTCACTTGTGATCACATATCCAAAGAATGTGACTTTATACATCCAAAAGTGAAACTTTTTTCACTTAAAGTAAAACTTATCCTTTGTAAATATCTCCAAAAAATCCATATATGTTGTTCATGTCCCTCCTAACTCTTGGAGTAAATGATAATATCATCAATAAACCACTACCAATTTTTTTTCGAAGTAATTTATGAAGACTCTATTCATCATATCCATGAATATTTTAGGGGCATTAGTAAGTCTGAAGGGAATCACCAAAAACTCATATTTCCCATACCTTGTATGGAATACAGTATTATGAATATCTTTCTTGTTCACCTTTGCTGAGGATATCCAGAACAAAGATCCACCTTTGAGAAGTATTGAGCTTCTCATTTCTGATCGAACAAGTCATCAATCCTTGGGAGATGATACATGTTCTTTATAATGATCTTTTTTAGTTCCTGATAATCGATACATATCTTCATTGATCCATCCTTTTTCTTCACAAAGTACACTGGTGCACCCCAAGGTCATGCACTAGGGCATATGAACCCTATGTCCAAATGATCTTTTAGCTTATTCTTTAACTCCTCCAGTTAGATAGGAGTTATCCTATAAGAATAATTTGTGATAGGAGTAGTTCCATGTATGAGTTCTATTGAGAAATCTACCTCACAATTTGGGGAAAGTCTGAGTAACTATTCTGTAAATACATCATTACATTCCATCATGATGGGAATTTATCCTATGTGGATAAATTCCTTTGACTCAACCATTTGAGAGAGTTATTCCTCTTCGTAGGGAATCAATACCCACACCATTAAAGGGGTTTCAAAGGAGAATCATGATCTTCATTACATTTGTAGAAGAGCATGGGATGGTTTGGAATATGAAAAGATATTTCATTTTCTAGATAGTTAATATGTTCTCTATATAACGAGATCCAATACATTCCCATTATATCATCGAATTACACAAAGGGAAGTATCATGATATTCACTAGAAGAATCATCCCATATATACCAACAAGAAAAGTGTCCAACACTTGGGATGAAATTATTGCACAACTTTGTGCTTTTATATATATCTCTACTTCAAGGTTTCAGGGATTTGATTCAATAGTTCAAGAAAGATTTCAAGATATAAAGGAATATATAGAACCAAAATGAAATAAGACATTTTCCATTATTGAGTGAATAGAAAATGTACATTGTATGACTTCATTTTCTTTCTCCACTCATGTATTAGTGATGGCATAAGCCTTCCCATGTTCCTTTAGATTTTATGGCTACTCACACTGATTACCCTTAAGGACTTGAGGTTTAGTGAAATGGATTTCATAGTTCCCTTGATCCCTATAGTTGTAACATTGGGACATGGGTGGTGCTATCCTTTAATCCACAAAATTCTAATTAATTCTCTTATATTTTTGAAATTCTTGAGATTAGTGTCCTTATCTCCCACACTTAAACCATTTCCCCATCCCTTTGAGGTAGTTTCCATGACGTTTCTTCCCAGATTTTTGACACATGGGTGGTTTATTTTTCTTTCCACCTTTATCATTAGATTCTCCAACATGAAACTCCATCATTCATTTCATATCACCATAGACATGGGATTATTCTCCAAACTCTATCTCCACTTTGGGAGCACACCGGATGACTTCTTGATTACTCCCAAAGTCTCAAATTGCAAGATCATTTTGAAGGTGTGGTTCTAATCCACTAAAGAATCTATCATTTTTTCTATCATTGTTGATAAAAAATCCTGAATCTTACCTTTCAATCCTAGTGAAATTCACTTCATAGGCCATGATAGATTCTCCATCCTTTCTCTTTATCTCTATTAATTCTATTTTCATCTTCATACAAAATGTTTGGGGGAAATAACTGTTAATAAAAAATATCTTAATGTCTTCCCACTCCATCTCTTCAATTTCATCTATCGACTTGGTGTTTTTAATCAAATCCCATAATTGGACATCCTCTCCGTCGAGATAATAAGCGAAAAGAGTCACCTTATCTATCTTAGAATAATGAAGCACAGAAAATATCTTCTCTATTGAGTTGACCCATTGTTCCGTAATAAGTGGATCAGAATATCTGCTAAATGTCAGTGGTCATTTCTGCATTAAACACTCGACAACCAGTTGCTCCATCTTAGGTGAAGAAAGACGTTCCACATTATTCAGGATATTATTTGTAACCTAGGATAATGAGGTAAGTATGACCATGATGTTTTTAACTCCACCTCCCAAACCATTGGGGATGTCATTAGGAAAATCATTGCATTGTCCCTCACGTGGGTTAATGTCTTGGTTTCTCTTGGATCCCACCATTTTATAAAATAGAAAATGTTAGAAGAAAACATAAGTCAACAAGTCTTGAATACACAATTTATTCCTTTGTTAAATTGACAATAAAATCATATCTTATGTGATCCCTATGTTTAGAAAATATTCTTGTGTTCTTTCATATACTTAGTCTCCTTCTAGGGTTTTTACTAAGGTTCCCTAATCCTAATTACCTAATTAACTAAACTATGCCTTTGATACCAACTATAGAGACCCTGATTTTCTTACATTACTTTTACAAAATTTTAATGATAAATAACATAAAAACATTACACCATGAGGATCCAAAGGTTTAGTGCCTTTGGAAAACTAGGACTATACAAAAATTTTAAAACATAAAACATAATTTTTTTTAATTTCATCTTCTCTAGCTTCTTATTAGCCCTTGAGTTCTCCTTAGTACACATAATCACATGAGGATATACATAAAAATGGGGTGAGATAAAATCCGAATAAGAGGATAATAAAATGAGACAATACAACATGGGGTGAGAATAAATATTATCATCTTAACATAAGAATATGATCATAAACCTGATATAAAGAATTAATGAAAGTCTTGAAAAGTGGCAATGCATAAAAATGAATCCTTATGTCTTAGTGGTTAAATAACATACATAGTTGTGAATATAGATAACATCATGTTCACATGTATTTCTCTTTAACTCATGAGATTCATCACATTACCCAATTCACTGGTTTGATGTATAATTTTGGTTTCACCCATCTCATCATAACATCATCATTATGCTATATAATTATGGGTGCACCCATCATATTATAACGTTAACATTATCATGCATGCCACATGGAATGCATATCAATATTGGAAATAAATAACACATGGAAAGGAATGGGTTTAATTTCATAAATAATAAATTCATAAAATTCAGGTTCCCAAATTAAATAGGGAATAACATACTTGGTACAAGAACCATCAACCTTGAGTAAAAGAAACAATCTTGAGAAGTAAAAGGTGTGTTTTTTTGAAAGAAGAGTTCTTTTGGAAAACAATTTGTTTGTAATAAACTCAAGTATAAATAATTTATATCCTAGAAAAGGTAATATAATGATGAATAATTTATTTTCAATGAATAATCATGCTGAAAATGGAGTGAATACGAGAAAACCCAAAGAAAGAGAGTTGGGTTCAATAATTCCCTTTACCTTATGTCAGAATTCTTTATTCACTTTAATATCTTGTATAATCACATTGGATTCATTAATTAACACATGACTAAACTTTTATAAATGTAATTGATTCATTATGGTTTTAATAAATTCTTTTATGGGCCTTTGTATGATTTATAGAGTTTAAATTCATTGTTCAGAAGTGTTATTTTTCTTAGTTTTCATGAACAGTTCACTTGTACACATGAATAAATGTTTGTGTATAACATGCATAAACCTCCAGAGTTTCTATTACATTAAATTATTGATCTTCCATGATTTTAAGTGATCTTATACTTAATTTTGTTTTATAACATGAGGATTAATCATTATTTAAAATTTAATGATGATTGTTTTAGGTTAATTTGGGCGGTTTTTGGATCACAACGGACATGTTTTGTTTTATCATTTAGTATTATGTGTAAAAGTTGTTTCTATAACGTAAAATGGGTTAAAAAATAAACATTACAATCTATTTTCTACAATTTAATGGTTTTATTTATATTCTTGAAGGCGTTGAAGGAAAATAGAAGTGCATCTCCCACTATGTAGGTAAATTAACATATCATAGGTGATGATTTAATTTTTTTAAACAAAGAGAGAGGGGGGATGAGTATATTGAATAATCATACATTAACATGATTTAATTCCAGTATATCAATCATACTAGAGTTATCATGACATTTGTAAAAGATAAATTTAGGATAAGAGAATAAAAGAAATGAAATTTGAAAGGAATTTGAAAGAAAAGAGATAAAAATTACCTCTTGATTTCTCCTCTTGAGATCCTCCTCAATGAACCTAGGATTGGTATTTGGATGATACCAAGAGCTTATGGACACAAGGTAGAGTATAAGAAATAGGTTTTTGAATAATTCGGATAACTCTTAAAGCTTGAGAGGTTTGAGGAAATGATGTTGTGAGAGGTGATATATATAGTGGAGGGGAGTAGTGTTTTCTCAATATTTAATTCATTAGTTTATTAATTTACCTCAAGATAAGAAATAGTGATGATTACATGAAAAACTATTGTATATAGGGAATTTTATTTCTAATCAATGTCCATTTACATCATACATGACTCAAGCATGATGCAAAAATTCATTTATTTAGCATATTTTGTAAATTATCGAATTTCACTATTCACCAAAAATTAATGTATTTCAGAAAAATTATAAAAAATTCAAAATAACCATTTTTTGATGTTTAAAATTCAAAAATTAACTCCATTTTATTAAAATAATTTTCTAAATATGATTAATTTAATTTTTAATTAAAATCACAATTTACTTGAAAAATACATATTTTAAAACTAAAACTACTTTTATAACACTTCAAAAAATTAATTAAGGTCTCATAAAATTATAATATAATCATAATATATAAAAATAATTGTTTATGAATAAATTTTATGAAAATAAATTTTGTTTTAAATTATTAAATTAATCATTTAATATTAATGACATACAAAAATACCGACACTATAATATAATTATATCATATTGTCACTTATGGGATGGATAAATTTTATTTATACTATCATTGGTAATGTTACCATTCACTTGTCTAATTTACTATCCATAAGGGTCATATTAATATTCATAATTGTAACATCGCTATTCATAAGGCTATGATACTATTCACCAAAAAATTAAGTTTGCCCTATCAGACTCCAAACATCTTACTGATCGCAACCGTGTATATCAAAATTTTAAAATTCATATAAAAAAAGTGGAATAATTATGTTTAAAGGTCACATAGAATTTATTAGTTCATTTAATCATGATATGACATTGTGTTTCCTAATGTTATTTTATGTTATTATACTATATGATATTACTATAGGAAGGGAGAAAGTGCATTGATAAAAGTTTTGGTTGTTACATTCTTCCCCCCTTTTAAAATTTTACCCTGAAAATTATGTTTTACATAAATAGGTGAGGGTACTTCTCCTTCATCACATCCTCTAGTTGTAAAGACCCGGAAATTTCAAGGAATGTTTTTTCTTAATTTCATTGGAATTTTATGAGACTGCGGCTTCTGACGACACCTGATTCTGAGGCCCGGTGTGCCCGGAATCAAGTTCCGAAGTTTAGCTCGGGTATGTTCAGTGAACGAACGAGTGGGTTTTTCTAAATTTTGAACAGGTGCTCGGGATCGAAATCCAAGGGCACCGATGGAACCACAACGCCGATAATTTCTTAAAAAGACCTTTTCCGAAGGTGCGTTTTCTCGGGAGGAGTTGTTTAAAATTTGAGGTGTAAGTGAAGAATAAAATAAAATTTGTAATCCAATTTTATTTTTCTTCTAATTAGATTTATCCTTTGTGTGGAATTTGGGTTGGTAACTTCCCTTGGGAGGATAAAGGAGATGTGGGGCCCACATGAGACCCCACCTTTTCAAATTCCCCATAACCCCTTGAAACTCCTCCTTAATGTTGTGACTTTACCTCTTCTATTTTAATGAATTCCGACACACTCTCTACTCAATTAATTGAACACATTAATTAATTGAATTAGTTTTGAATTTTAAAAGTGTTGGCATGTGTGAATAAATTAAGAAAAAGTCTTAATTTATTTTGGGTTGATGGGTTGTGTGGGGAAATGGAGGAGATAGAACTTGTCTTCCTCGTTGGAGAACGCGAAGAACGTCAAGAACCCGATGAAGAACGCCGTCATCGCAAGGAGTGAATGATGTGCCGTTCTTCTTCCCTCTCCGCAGCCGGTGAGAGACGCCTTCGTCGAAGAATGACGACGCACCGCATCCTTCATCGGGCGAACGCCGACGACGCTTACAGAGCCTCGATCCGCGACGCCGTCTTCTGTGACGCTGTCTTCCGTGACACCGTCTTCCGTGACGTCCTTTCCCCGCGACGACCCTCATTTGACGACCTCATCAAGGTAGGAGTTTGGTTTTGTTTGTGAATAAATTCCTTGCATTCTTCGTTTAATATTTGGTCCACCTGTTATCAATTTAATGGGAGGAGGTCGGACTACCCGAACATGGCTGATCCTCCTCCCCCTTTGATGTGTGTTCGTTGCGGCTCGAAAAAAGGCGGCGCGGTGAAACGGCACCATGTGGAAACAAGAAGGAATGCAACGAAGGAGTGAGACGCCTTCGTGCCGCACCATTGAGGCCGAACAAGCCGCGACGCCATCGCACCGCGCCGAAGAACCTCGAAGAGGCCACGTCGGAGGGGCGCGGCGCCGTCGCGTGATGCCGGTCGGACAAGGCCGCGACTCAAAGCCGCGGCGGTGCAAGGCAGGGCGGCCGGAACCGCCGGCCGCCGACACCTCATGAGGACGAGACCGCGGCGGTCCCACGGTGGCAGCACCGGCCAGCCGGACCGGGCCGACCATTTCAGGGGGAGACCGGGGGTCGTAACCCCCGTTTGGAAAGAAGAGCGACCCCCACGTGGGGGGGGGGGCAGCACCCCCCTTTCCAAGACATCTCGGCCGAGCCGAGCTGTCTGGCCACGCGGGCCATGCCGGGCCGCGCCCTAGTGGGATGGACCCGGTCCCAGGTCGGGTCGACCCGGTTCTGGCTGACCCAGGGGGTCTCGTGGCGGGTCGGACCAGGCCCAAACCCCCTATTTTCAGGTAGGTTACATTCAAACGCCCATAACATGGGCTACAGACCTCCGATCAATGCATTGTTAGTTTAGATGTGATCCTTGGATCGAGACGGTCGTTTCGGTATATTACACTCAAGGTTTTGGAGAAATTTGGGTACGACCGAGTTGGTTCGAACCCGAAACCAACCGGGCCTTCGGAGCGGAAACACTTATAACTTGAGCTCCGGACGTCCGATTGACATGCCGTCAACCTTGTTGGATTCCTCTTAGTGAGACAGACCTTTTGGATTACTTCTCTTGAGGTTTGGACGCAGTTGGAGTGCGGTTGGTTTGGTTTTGACTTAAAAACCAACCGGGCCCTTGGAACGGAAAAGCCGATAACTTTTAGACCAGATGTCCGTTTGACGAACCATCAGCGGCGTTGGTGATCACATTGAGAAACAGTCCCTATGAGTATACCCTATGAGAGTTCGGGGTACAGTTGAGATGTGGTCGGGTTGGTTCGTACATGAAACCAACCGGGCCCCTGGGACGAAAAGGCTAATAACTCACAGACCGAGTGCCCGATTGGCGCGCCGTCTGATGCGTTGAGACCACTATGACGAGGGATTCCTTTGGGATAATTCTTCGTGGGACTTTGTGATAATTGGAGTATTTACCTGTAGCTCGTGGAGCGAACCCTCCCAGAGACGAGCTTATGGAGTACGAAGACCGTGTAGCCGACTGAGACCTGACAACTGCTTGACTGACTCGACTTGGAGTGAGTCGACTAGCCCAGTGGATGGAGCACTACTGTGTTTGGGTGCAGACCCATGGCGAATGGAGCGCCTGGTAGCAGGCATAAGACCCGCGGTACTGGACAGGAGGAGTACCTCTGTAGGCTATGAGGGGGAGCACTACTGTGTGAGGTGGCAGACCCATGGAGGAGGAGCACTACTTTGTGAGGTGGCAGACCCGCGGTACTTCATAAGAGGAGTATCTTAGAAGTCTTAGGTTAGTGAGTATTACCTCAGAGTCGTGACAGGATCAATGTAATCGTCAGAGGCGGGCTCTTCAGCAGTTACGGTTTTGATAATGAAAATCCTGGTTTGAGCTGAGTCTATGACCTTTGTGTTTACCTCATGATTGAAATGGGTCACTTGATAACTTAAGTATATGTGTGGGCATATACCTAGGTAGTGTTTATCCGTTGATATGGTAACCTTTTTGTTTCCTCATGATTGATATGGGTAACTTGATAACTTAGGTATAAGTATGGGATTATACCTAAGTAAGAGTTATCCGTTGAGATCCTTCTTTGTGGTTATCCTTGTTGGATTTAGTGAGACCTTGAGGGTCTCGGGGTCCGTACTGATTATTGTATACTCACCCCTGCACGGGCTATGCCCACATCTCGTTGTGTTGGTTACAGACGACGGGCAGCGCTGAAAGAGGCTGAGTGTTCGAGGACTGGACGGTACCTGAAGGTGGACCTCACGACGAGTCAGTATTCAGAGGTGGACTTCACGATGAGACGATACTCGGAGGAGGTTGACAGGAAAGAGTGTTGTGGAGTCTATCTATACCTACCCTTCAGGTAGGATCCATGGTGGACGATCCAGGAGCTGCACTATCTGTACCTACTCTTCAGGTAGAATCCGAGGTGGACGACCCAGGAGTTGCTGCTATTTTTCTTCCAGCTGTTTGTCTTTCCTGTTGTACTTTCGTTCAGTTGTAGCTGTACTTTCAGTTGGGTTTGTATTCTGGCCCACTTACTTTTCAACACTTTCTTTTGTACTTATTGTATTACTTCTGCTTGTACTCTGTGGTGTTTGTTTACTTTTATAAAGGAAATGCCTTCCCAGTTATCAGGAATTATGCCTTTGGTACTAGTCACCAGCCCCTGGCCTTTGGAAGGCGGGCTTGGGGTAGTCACGACACGGGTCCTGAGGACGGGTCGTGAAAAATTGGTATCAGAGGAGTCGGTTCTACCGCAGAACTTAGGACTTTGATATTTTATTTCTGTGAAGCAATAGTGTTAAGGGTACTAAGTGTGGATTTCAGCTCAGGGAGTCCAATGTTTGTGCGGCGGCTGACGTATCCATACACCAGGTACCTTACTACTGATTTCTGACTTAGTGCACCAAAACACTAATTGCGTGTGTGTCTCAAAAGTTTTCTTTATGTCATCTCAAACAATGTCAGCTCACTAGGTTTAAATTGTTTGACCATGTCGCATCTATTCAGGATGTCTCCACACAGTTAGTCAGTTGTAGTTTCTGAGAGAGTACTCGATGACGGCCCACCAAGCATCGAGGCTCTGGTGCAGGGCCCTTTTTACTATGTTGGCACCCTCAGGTGGTGTACCAGCAGCACCAACACCTGTTGGGCAGTAGATGCCACCATCCATACTAGCGAACTATGCACGCTGGCAGAGCGCGTTGCACGAGTTCCAGCAGCAGCGGCCTCTGAGGTTACGAGGTGAGGCAGATTCCCAGACAGCAGAGCACTGGATGGAGGCGATTGCTAGAGTTTTCCACCTAGTTGAGACATCAGTAGAGTGGATGGTGGACTTGGATACTAGTGTTTTCAAGTGAATGACCATGAGGATGGTCCACATAGTAATGAGGCTTCAGTATGTGGACTGATGCCTAAGATAGTGCCTTCGGGTAGTGTGCCAGCTATACATCACTACCTGTTGGTCAGCAGTTACAACCGGCGGTACCTGTATGTGACACATGTAGACTTACTGCCTTAAATGTGTTCCAACATCAGATACCCTCATGTTTTGAGGTGAGCCCGACTCACAGACAGCTGAGGACTGACTTGAGGAGGTGGCTGAGAGTTTTCTAGAGCTTATACAGCTTCGGCAGGATGACATGTCGGTAGCTGAGAATTCATCGGGGCGTGCCAAACCATTCCTAGTACTCGATGAATGCAATGAAATCTATGCTTTAGGGCTCGGAAATCCCAGCCAACACCTTTTCTCTATGAATTCCTACTTAGGATGGGGTTCTAGAAAGAACCTTTGTGGTTGAGAATTCTTTTGCTGAATATATGCAGCCAGTGAAGGTTAGCAGTGGGAAAGCTGGAAACTGGCACCAGTCTCAGAGACTTGGGCGTGTAAAATATTTCAAGTAGAGGAAGTAAAAAAGGACAGATGAATCTTCAAGTCGGTAGACATGGAAGCAGAGCTATGAGAGCAGCATGGGGTGGTGAATATTTTGACATGTTGCAACCACCCGCCCTAGTAATTCCCACTAGGCTCAGGGAGCTGGGGGGGGGGGGAGAGTAGCTGCATGCGGTCAAGGAGTGCGACCGAAAGGCTCTAAGGATGATTCTAAGTATGGACTGTGTCTTCTACTAGCTGTCGTAACAACAAGACATTGATACAAATCATTCCCTCCTTCCACGAATCATGTCCCAGGCCTGGAGTTTTCAGTAAGCTGTAGACTTGACCCTCACGTCTGGGGATACCTTTGGGAGGAGAATCAATAATCACACTTACGCCGATAGTGTGATCTGACCCACAAGGTGAGAGTTTCGGTTGGAATCTCTTAGTGGCAGCGTCGAGGCCTTACGATGTTGGTCTGAGTATAGATTGGATCCACAGTTCATACACGAATTGACTGTATTAGGCAAAAGGTTGTGGTTTATCAACAATGTTGGGATGGGGTTTTCCGTGGTCAGCGAAAAGGAAAACCCAGGCAGCACAAGATGGAATCATGCATAAGAGGGTGAATTCGATCACTCAGGAGATGTCCAAACTTACCTCTGTGCCAGGATTCGCCAGAGTTGCGACACCACTTCCAGCAGAGCTGACAGGGGGCCTCTATAGTTCGAGGATGACGACCACATCCTTATACGGGTCTCACCTTGATGAGGTTTACAGAGATATAGCCGAGGCGATGAGATATATCCGAGGTTCAACGGACCTTTCTAGGTCCTTATCAGGGTAGGAGAGGTGGTTTACCACTTGACCTTTCCACCTCAGTTTCACCGGGTGCACGATGTCATCCTCGTATCTCAGCTAAGGAGATACGTGCATGACCCTTCACACATCGTCGACCACAGGGAGTTGGATGTCGATGACGGGGCGACATTCACAGAGGTTCTAGTGGAGAACTAGGATCAACAGGAGCAGGTCCTACGTGGACGGTCAATTCCTCAGGGGTTCTTTCACTTGAAGCTTGGGAACCTCCAGGAGAGCACATGGGAGAGGGAGGATCAGTTGCGTGCTCAATACCACTTTTGTTTCCTTAGTCTATGTTATAGCTTTACAGGGACGTAAATCCATGAGGTGGAAGTAATGTAATGACCCATAAAGTTCAAGTATTTTTTTTATTAATTTCTTTGGAATTTTACGAGACTGCGGCTTCTGACGACACCTGATTCCGAGGCCCGGTGTGCCCAGAATCAAGTTCCAAAGTTTAGCTCGGGTACGTTCAGTGAACGAACGAGCGAGTTTTTCTAACTTTTAAACCGGTGATCAGAATCGAAATCCGAGGGCACCGATGGAACCCCAGCACCGATAATTGATTAAGAAGACATTTTTTGAAGGTGCGTTTGCTCAGGAGGAGTTATTTAAAATTTGAGGTGTAGGTGAAGAATAAAATAAAATTTGTAATCCAATTTTATTTTTCTTCTAAGTAGATTTATCCTTTGTGTGGAAGTTGGGTTGGTAACACACTCTCTACTCAATTAATTGAACACATTAATTAATTGAATTAGTTTGGAATTTTAAAAGTGTTGTCATGTGTGAATAAAATAAGACAAAGTCTTAATTTATTTTGGGTTGATGGGTTGTGTGGGGAAATGGAGGAGATATAAATTGTCTTCTTCATTGGATAATGTGAAGAATGTGAAGAACCTGACAAAGAACGCCGTCACCACAAGGAGTGAATGACGTGCCGTTCTTCTTCCCTCTCCGCAGCCGGTGAGAGATGCCTTTGTCGAAGAACAAAGACGCGCCACATCCTTCATCGGGTGAACATTGACGACGCTTACAGAGCCTCGATCCGCGATGCCGTCTTCCGTGACGCCGTCTTCTGTGATGCCGTCTTCTGCGACTTCCTTTCCCCACGATGACCCTCGTTTGACGACCTCATCAAGGTAGGGGTTTGGTTTTGTTTGTGAATAAATTCCTTGTGTTCTTCGTTTAATATTCGAGCCTCCTGTTATCAATTTAACGGGAGGAGGTCGGACCACCCGAACACGGACGATCCTCCTCCCCCTTTGATGTGTGTTCGTTGCAGCTCAAACAAAGGTGGCGCGGTGCAATGACATCACGCGGAAACAAGAAGAAATGAGACGAAGGAGCGCAGCGCCATCGCGCCACGCCATTGAGGCCAAACAAGCCGCGATGCCATCGCGCCGTGCCAGAGAATCTCGAAGAGGCCGCGGCCGGAGTGAGGCCGCGGCGGAGGGGCTCGGCGCCGTCGCGCCGCACCGGTCGGACAAGGCCGCGGCAGCACCGGCCGGCCGGACTGGGCCGGCCGTTCCAGGGGGAGACCAGGGGTCATAACCCCCGGCTGGAAAGAAGAGCGGCCCCCACGTGGGGGGGGGGGGGGGGTTGTCAATCAGGGGGGGCAGCGCCCCCCCCCTTTCCGCGACAGCTCGGCCGGGCCGAGCTCTCTGGCCACGCGGGTCGGGCTGCGCCGGCTGGGCTGGGTCGCGCCCTAGTGGGCTGGACCCGGACCCGGGTCGGGTCGACCCGGTTCGGGCTGACCCAGGGGGTCTCGGGCCGGGTCGGACCGGGCCTGAACCCCCTATTTTCAGGAAGGTTACGTTCAAACGCCCATAACATGGGATAAGAACCTCCGATCGATGCACCGTCAGTTGCGATACGATTCTTGGATTGAGATGGTCGTTTCGGTATATTACACTCAAGGATTAGAAGAACTTTGTGTATGGCCAGGTTGGTTCGAACCTGAAACCAACCGGGCCCTCAGAGCAGAAACACATATAACTTGAGCTCCGGACGTCCGAATGACGTGCCATCAACCTTGTTGGATTCCTCTTAGTGAGAAAGACCTTTTGGATTACTCTTCTCGAGGTTTGGACGCAGTTGGAGTGCGGTCGGGTTGGTTTTGACTTAAAAACCAATCGGGCCCCTAGAACGGAAAAGCCGATAACTTTCAGACCGAACGTCCATTTGACGAACCGTCAGCGGAGTTGTTTATCACGTTGTGAACCAGTACCTATGAGTATAACCTATGAGATTTCGGGGAATAGTTGAGATGCGGTCAGGTTGGTTCGTACATGAAACCAACCGGGCCTTTGGGACGAAAAGTCTAATAACTCACAGACCGGGCGCCCGATTGATGCGTTGTCTGATGCGTTGAGACCCCTATGACGAGGCAATCATTTGGGATACTTCTTCATGGGACTTCATGATACTTGGAGTATCGACCTGTAGCTCATGGAGCAGACCCTCCCGGAGATGAGCGTATGGAGTACGGAGACCGTGTAGCCGGCTGAGACCTGACGACTGCTTGACTGACTCGACTTAGAGTGAGTTGACTAGCCCAGTGGATGGAGCACTACTATGTTTGGGTGCAGACCCACGGCGGACGGAGCGCCTGGTAGCAGGCAGCAGACCCACGGTACTCGACAGGAGGAGTACCTCTGTAGGCTATGAGGGGGGGAACTAATGTGTGAGGTGGCAGACCCATGACAGAGGAGCACTACTTTGTGAGGTGGCAGACCCGCGGTACTCGACAGGAGGAGTATCTCAGCAGTCTTAGGTTAGTGAGCAGTACCTCGGAGTCATGACAGGATCACTGTACTAATCAGAGGCGGGGCTCTTCAGCAGTTATGGTTTCGATAATGAAAATCATGGTTTGAGCTGAGTCTATGACCTTTATGTTTACCTCATGATTGAGATGGGTCCCTTGATAACTTAGGTATATTTAATGGCATATACCTAGGTATTGGTTATCCGTTGACATCGTAACCTTTGTGTTTCCTAATTATTGAGATGGGTTACTTGATAACTTAGGTATAAGTATGGGCTTATACCTAAGTAAGGGTTATCCGTTGAGATCCTTATTTGTGGTTATCCTTGTTGGATTTAGTGAGACCTTGAGGGTCTTGGGGTCCCTACTGAGTATCGTATACTCACCCCTGCACGGGATATGCCCGCACCTCGTTGTGTTGGTTGCAGACGACGGGCAGCGCTGACAGAGGCCGAGTGTTCGAGGACTGGACGGTACCCAGAGGTGGACCTCACGACGAGTCAGTATCCGGAGTTGGACTTCATGACGAGACGATACTTGGAGGAGGTTGACAGGAAAGAGAGTTGTGGAGGCTATCTGTACTTACCCTTCAGGTAGGATCCGTGGCGGATGATCCAGGAGTTGCACTATCTGTACCTACCCTTCAGGTAGGATCCGAGGTGGACGACCTAGGAGATACTTCTATTTTTCTTCCAGCTGTTTGTCTTTCCTGTTGTACTTTCGTTCAGTTGTAGCTATACTTTCAGTTGGGTTTGTATTCTGTCCCACTTACTTTTCAGCACTTTCTTTTGTAATTAGTGTATTACTTCCTCTTGTACTCTATGGTGTTTGTTTACTTTTATAAAGGAAATGCCTTCCCAGTTATCAGGATTTACGCCTTTGGTGCTAGTCGCCAGCCCCTAGCCTATGGAAGGCGGGCTTGGGGTAGTCACGGCACGGGCCCCGAGGACGGGTCGTGACACTAGTTCCCAAGTTGCTTCTTTATACTTATGGTTCCTCCACAACACCTTGAAAAGGTGGGTAGGCTTGTTGTGTAGAACATTATCTCTATGGTCAAAAATTTTTATTGCCTGCTCCTCATAAGAGAGATCATCATCTAGTTATACCACCTCTAAGTTCAGTACATTTGAAGGGTCTATAATGTACATCCTCAAGAGTAATACATGAAACACATCATGAACTTAATCTATATTCGGTGGAAGTGCAATCCGATAGTCCACGGTTCCTATGCATTCAGTGATCTCAAATGGGAAAATGTTCCTTGGGCTTAGATTCCCTTTCATTCAAAACCATATGACTCTATTACATGGTAATATTCAAAGTAAGAATTTATCTATAATATCGATCTCCAAGTCCCTTTGATAGTTTTCAACATATGTATTTTTCTAGATCTGAGCATCTTTGATATGTTTTTGGATGTCTTGAACCTTCTCAGTCATCTCTTGTACAAGATCAGGTCCAAGTAGCTTTCTTTCTCAAACTTCATCCCAATAGGTTGGAGTTCTACATCAATTTCCTTACATATCTTTATATGGATCCATTTGAAAACTCAAGTGGAATATATTGTTCTATGAGAATTCAACCAATGGGAGATGCTGATCCCATCCACCTTTGAATTATAAATAACAGGCTCTTAACATATATTCAAGAATCAGAATAGTCCTTTTATATTGGACATCAGTTTGGTGGTAATAGGCCATGATGAAATTTAATTTAGTACTCATGTCATGTTTAATACTCCTCTAAAATTTAGTTGCAAACCTTGGATCACTACTAGAGACAATCGAGATTGGAAACCCATGCAGTCTCAATAGTTCCTTCACATATATCATTACCATTTTTTTCAAGAAAGTGATATTCCCAAATATCGATAAAGTGTACAGTCTTGGTGATTCGGTCCACTATAACCCATATCACATTATTTCCTTTGGATTTATTCAAGAGATACCCATGAAAAAGTCCATAGTGACATTCTCCCATTTACACTAGGGTATATGAAATTATTGAACCTTCCCTTTGGACTTCTGTAATTCACTAAATTTTGTCCCTTGAATCCATTCATAAAATAGATTATGTTCATCTTGTTCATCATCCACACACCCGGTCCAAATAAAAGGTTTCCAAACTAGTCTAATCCCTTCACCGCTACCACTTTCACACCTTCACTACGTCAAGACAAGACCATATCTTTGATTTTGAACCATTGAACCATGAAATGGATGAAAAATGTTTGATTGTTTAGTAGAATGCCAAACCGTAGTCTGAAATAAATAATGACTGCGTTGAATAGAGAAAGATAGGAGAAAAATTGAAACCATGAAAAAATAAGAATGAACCCTGGTCATGCTTGGTTGGACTTGATTCTTTTTCATTAAAAAAACTAATAAAGAACAAAAATGAATGAATAAATACAAAAATAACCCCACAATAAACTCATCCCACAAATACACACGATATATGTATCAATCCGTTAGTCGAATGATCCATGATAATCATAGGAATCAAAAACAGGGAATGAAAACAAATCCAAAAAACCCTACCTTGATTTGGATTGATCACTAGCATATAATGAAGCTACATCATCTTCATTAGTGAGATCTTTCAATTCCCTTGTGCGTTGATTGTTGATCTATAATCTAATCATCGTTTCCCAACGAGATATCCTCCAAAGACTCAAAGGGATCTTGTTGAATCACATGGTTTTCTGGATAACCCTACAATTATATCATAATAAAATATTTATGGAAATAGATATAATTCATTACGTCACTACATCAAAAAAATTTAATAAATCGTTTTATTTATTTTTTTCTTGCGATGTCCTTTCCAAAAACGACCCATAGAAACCAAGGTTAATTCATTCTTAAGGTAAAAACCACATTATAAATTTAATGGTTCCCTCATATTTTTGATTTGACAATCTGTTCAAAAGTTATTCCACTTTTTCAGGAAAACTGTGTGTACATTCTATTTAATATATTTAATATATTTCAAACCTTTATTTCAGACACACTGAGCCTCAAAATCGCACGTCATCTTAGCGCGTGGTCTCTAAAATAATCCATAGAATATTGTAAAAAATACTTTGAAAATACAAGTCATTAAATTCTTCCCACAATGAGGATTTATGTCCCAAAAATTTGAAACAAGGGTACACTAAAAGATGTGGTCACTGAGCATGAATTTGAGCCTCCCACTCCCAAGTACTCTCATGAAGATTCCTATACTTCCCCCAGACACACAATAAAGGAATTTATCACTCATGAAGGATCATCTCCTACTAATCCCTGATCTATATCAGGTACTCCACAAAGTTAGATTTATCATAAATGTCCATCTCACCCATTCGATAATGTGTGAAGGGTCATGCATGCACCTTCTTAGCTACGATTCATGGAAGACATTGTGTACCCAGTCTAACTACAGAGGTAGAGCTAAGAGGTTTTCCACCTCATTGAATCTACGAATTATCTAGAAAGGGATAATTAATCTAGGATATATCTAGATTCCATGACCAAATATCTATAATCCACGTCAAGGTGAAACCAACAGGAACACATGGTCTCCTTCCTCAAACTCCAAAGGCCACTATAATTTTTCCAAAGAAGACTTATGATGGTTCTATGTAGTCTTCATCCACTCCTGTATGATTTTCACCTTCTTGGTAGTTGATCACACAAACTCTGGCCCATGATTGTTGAATCTCCAAGGTCAATCCAACAAAGTGGGGACCTTCAGGGTCACCAGTACAAAGCCTCGAATGGTGCCAGGAAAATGGTGGAATGGTGGATATTGTTGTACAAAAAATCCACCAATGTTAGGTGATCCTCAAAACTATTTCCAAATTCCAACATGTAAGCTCACAACATTTCCTCCAGAATCAGAATGGTCCGATTAGTCTAGTCGTCAGTTTGGGGTTGAAACATTGTGATCCGGAATAACTGAGTCCCCAATTCCTCCTATAGTCCCTTCTACAACTGGTATTTGAAGCGATCATTAGTGTCATGAATGATCAATGATGGAAATATATGGAGTTGGACTATCTTATGCTTGTACAGGTGTCCCAAGATCTATAATAACTCTTCTCTCGAATTTCTAGGAATTGGGATGACTTGGTGAATCGATCTATGATCAACCATATGGAATCGTGTACCCTAGATATATGTGGTAAGATCTTCATGAATTCAATGGATATCCCATCCCACTTCCACTATGACACCTAAAATGGTTGAGATAAATCCATGGGAACTTGGTTATCATCCTTCAGTTGTTGATATGTAAGGAATCGAGAGACAAACTCTACAAATCTATTCTTTATCCCTATACACCAAAACTAACATAAGAGGTCCTAGTATATCTTTGATACACCTGGATTTACCACATAAGGATATGTATAAAACTCTCATAGTACCTCATCCCACAATGCCACTGATACTATGGTGAGTCCTCTGAAAAGAACGATGTGATCCCCACCTTTATAAAATCTATCAGGTGCATGTCTTGTGGAAATCTGAGTACGTAGGGTATCATAGTTGAGATCCCCAAGCTGCAACTTCCTACCGCACTAAAAATGTGGAGTGGTAACAAAAATCAACTGGAGGTATTATAATCCATATCCATAAAAAAAGGATAACTGAAATGAGGCCCACTGCTCTAGCACCTCATTCAAAAAATACGAACAAGATCTTCTGCTAAGAGAATATACTACCACATTCCATTTCCCGAGAGTATAAATAATTTCAAAGTCATAATCCAGGAGGAAATCTACACACTGCCTCTGTATCAAGTTATGATCCTTCTAAGATAAGATATAATTGATATAATTTATACAATTATGATCAGAATAGATGATAAACCACTCACCCATCAGGTATTTTCTCCACATCTTTAGTGCAATTAATACCAATATTAAATCAAGATCGCGAGGCACAGTATTTTTCTCATGTGGTATCAACTAACATGAACCATAGGCAATCACTTATTTCTTCCACATCAGAACAAAACCAAGTCCGGTTCCTGATGCGTCATAGAAACTATGAATTCAACACCCTCTTCAAGAAATCTCAATATGGTAGGGCATGCCAAACTCTACCTCAACTACTAAAAATATTATCGACACCTCTCTTTCATCATAAAAGGTTGTTACTTTTGAATCAAAGTTTTCATAAGTGATGATATCCAGGATAATTTAAGTATGAATATCTTGTAATATCCTACAAACCCAAGGAATCTTCACACCTCCATCATGTTCTTGGGTGGATCCGAAGATAAAGCTATCTCGACCTTGTAAGGGTCTATTACTAATCCATCTATTAAGATAATGTGTCCCATAAAATGGATAATATGAATTTATAACTAACACTTAGATATATTTATGTAATTTAGGTTCTCTTTAAATACATCTAGAATCATCCTCAAGTGTTTCATGTTCTCCTCCTTGGATGCCAAGTACACAAGGATATCATCAATGAAGACTACCACAAACTAGTCTAAGAAAGTATAAAATATCCAGTTCATGAGTCCCATGAACACTGCTATGGTTTTTATCATACTAAACGAAATCACCAAGTACTCATAGAGACTTTAGCGACATATGACTATCATCTTCAGTATATCCTCATCCCATACTCATAATTGACGATCGCCTTAATTAAGTTCAAACTTCAAGAACCATATATATCTTCTCAAATGATCAAAGTGTTCATCAATCCTTGTTAGTGGATACTTTTTCTTCATGATCACTTAGTACAAGAATTGGTAGTCAACAAACAACCTCAATCTCCCATCCTCCTTCTTGGGAAAAAAACTGCTGCTGCCTAGGGTGAAACACTAAGTCTAAAAAATTCATTCCTCTGCAAGTCCTCCAACGACACCCTTATCTCGCAGAGATCTACAGAAGCCATCTGATATGATGGATTCGATATTAGTGTCATATCTGGGTGTAGATCAATACAAAATTCTATCTCTCGACTTGTAGGTAGACCTAAAACATACTAAGGGAATACATACTCATACTATGGAACCCCTATAGGAAACTGGAAACTCATAATATTTACCACACCAAGGGTTAGGCTAGCTGACTGATGAGTAATCAGTTTCACCTGCCTATGCATGAGTCCATTCTGCACTACATGGACTTCCTTTTCACCAAAAAAGGTGAACCTGGTTCCATCACTACAGACACACCACACCCTTCATCTAAAATAGTCAATCTAGGAATGAACTATAGATAACTAGTCTATAAAAAGGATGACGACATAAGGCCTCTATGTTGAAAACAATAATTCCAAGATAAACTCACACTACCAAGAGTCAAGTCACACTATCTGTGCCAGTGTGTGATCATTGGATCATCTCTAGTAGGAGTCTCCATGTGCAAGGGTCAACCCAAGGGCTCAACTACAATCTCTATGTCTCAAACAAGATATGTGGAGAGAAAGTAATGACTAGAAATTATGTCTATAAATACTATAACTAAGTTATAAAAGACACATATCGTGCCTCAAAAAATTATCGGATCCTTAGGGTTATAAGCTTCAACCACCTGCAGCTATCACCTTCAATTTCCTCTAGATCTCAGATCCTGGAATGGTCTTATAGGGGTGGTGTTGATGGTAATAGGTCAAAGAACCTACCACCTCCCGCTGATCTCCCATCTCCTCTGACATGTTTTCTGCCCGATAGAACTACATGCTCCTAGTGATACTTCTACCTTAGATCCCATTCATGGTCTCTCTATCACCCATATGGTAGGTCAAGAAATATCATGTAATATGTCCTCTAATATCAAATGAGTAACACTAACTCTCTATGGAATGACTGGACCCGCCCTGTGAGCTATGATCCATAGATCCTCCATCTTGGAACCTCATACAAAAATGTGTCACACACCTAGGTCCCTATGAAGGGCATCATCACCAATCTTCCAGGGTATCTTCTCCTATATACCCGCTTCTAGAAACTGATGGTTGTATCTTCTCATCCAAGAAACTATCAACCACCAAATCTCGCTCTAGAACCTCCCTGACAAGTAGTAATACATAGAGGGATAACACTGGTCAGTATGTCCCTATGAAGACCTCGCTCGAAGGTATGATCCTTGAAGAACTATTCACAAACCATATCCATCATGTATTGAGGGAGATTAATAATATTTGATGAATAATTAACTATATTCATCCTACCCTGATAGATATGAAGTAGATCCTAGAAACATACAACCCTCAACATATCTGGAGAGAACTCCTCTTTGAAGAGATGCTCAAACTATAACCACTGTAGAGTTTCCTAATCGTATGTCTAGGAAAGTAAACCACACCATCATGCTACTGAGCCATGAATAATACCTACTTATAGGACCACTATCTACTCTCCTAGTGTCCTTAACAGACAGAAAACTCATGTCACTACCTCATGTTAGTCCTTAGCCACCTGCGGGTCTGGCTCACCTATGAACATGAAGGGCCTCTGTCTCTGAAACTTGTGAAGCACCCTCATCCTATAAACCTCATCTACTGATACTATGGGTACCTCATAATACTCCATAGGTGTCGGTATAGCTGTTGCACCACCTAAAGGTAACAACTCAGGAACTGGTTCCTATATCGATGCCTCATCACTAAGAGTATCAACCTCCTTATCACGGTGTTGAGTCCTAACTATTATATATCAAGGATGAATCCTAAAATAAACAATATGTACCATGATTAATGAGTATATCTAGAGATCTAACTCATTAATGGAATGGAAACCACAACCATTTCTATATGATGTATGAAAAATTATTTTCCCAAAAACCAATGTTCTCATTTACCAAGTCAAAAATCAGGTGATCAGAGTCCTAATGTATGGATACATCAGCTGCCACACCAACACTGTAGTCCCTATCCTGAAATCAGAACTTGAGACACTTGACACTATTTCCCCAAACCAATCTCAAAAACTCTTGGTCCTATGGTAGAACTGACTCATATGATACCACTCCTTCACGAATTGTCCGAGTGTGGCCCATACCACGACTTCCCAAGCCCACCTCCAATAGGCCAGGGGCTGGAGACTTGATTAGAGTAGGCATATCATTGACATGGGAGGCCTTAGACTAAGTACTTGTACACACACACACACATCATCAATTCTATAAAATGATGAAATGTAGAAAAAAAAGTGAAAAACGATGCATGAATAAATCTAAATCTCAAAAATAAAATATGATAGGAAGTAAAGGAAAGTAAACAAGGAAAAACAGAAGTCCACCACATAGAGTCTAAAAAAACAACTCCAACCTAAAAATAAAGGGACTGTTGCCTGAATACTACAAGAACACACCACGGTGTATCTGGTATCACTAAGAAACATATGGTCCTGGTCTATCAAGGACTCTATTGAAAGGTCGGTTGTATGCACAAGACACGATACACGTGAGAAAATACCATGTAGGGGTGAGTATAAAAATACCTAGTAGGACACTCCAGAACCACAAAGCATACAAAAAATGAAAATACAGTCAACTATACACAAGTTTATGCCTACATCACATATAACAAGAATGTCAAGATATACTCAACAAAGAAACATATTCTAAATGTAATTTACAACCGTAGTATACCAAACTAGGATTATAGCTCAAAGATTCCACATATCACTCATCTGGGTGAACACACTCCTAATACTGGTAATTCTGATGGTGTATGAAGAGATATGATACACAAATTAGGATTAATCCCAAGTACATGGGTCGATACTATCAAAATCAATTTGGATTAACCCGCTAAGTATAGGATCAACGCCTGTGTACCATTGGTAACGATGATACATTGTACTATACCTAGGGTATACAGATGAATAGATGATCTCACAATGGGCCTCACTGAGGAATTCTAATGACTCTATCCACGAAGTCCTACTGAATTTATCTTTGTCCTATGTGTAGGAGACGATTCCATACTAACCCTCAAGTAAAGTATAAGAGGAACACTCCCTAAATAAATTTTTCTAATATACAGAGAAAAAGATCTCCAATACATGTATAATAAAGTACATGACATGTACAAGGGGTTACATGTCATGTCCCTTGATCTCAGTTTCTATATGCGTAAAGGGAATGTGTCTCAAGATGCATCTATGTAGGGGGTAAACGACATATAGTTTTCCCATGTACTCCACCCTGTGTTCATGTACCCTCTAAGGTACACACTGAGTCTCATAGGATATGTAACAAGTTTTTTGATAGGTTCACATGTTGTGTAATCATTAACTCTTATGAAAAAACCTAACCACTATAAAGGGATCCCCACATGCTATGTAATCCCAGATTATACACCATGTGGATCAATATTTTCCAAAAATACCATTCTTCTTCCTACATGAATCTGTACCACCATCTCTGGGAAATATAGCCTTGATATTTATGAAAAATGTGGATCTACCCCATCTGAACCTATCAACGGATATTCACCAGATTCTGGATATCAAATCCATTTGGAAAACTGATTATTTCCATCTCGTTCATCATCTACATGATCAATCAAAATTGGTGGTTTCCAAACTACTCCAATCTATTCACTTCTACCATATTCGTACCATCTTCACATTAATCCAATCCCATATCTACGATTTTGAACCATTTCACCAAGAAAAGGGTGCACAACGTTCAATTTTTCAATAGAATGTCAAACCACGATCCAAAATGAAGAATACTCATGATTAATGGAGAAAGATTGGAGAAAGAGTAAAAACACACAAAATAGGAACAAACATTAGTCTTGTTTGGCTGGACTCAATTGAATTCCATTAAAAAGATGAATGAAGAACCAAAATTAAATAAAAACTCCCAAAATCACTCTACAATAAACCTATATCACAAATACACATGATCCATGGATCAATCTATTGTTCGATTGATCTATGTTCATTGTAATAATAAAAAATGGGAAAGATAAAAAAATAAAAAACTACTCTATATTGATTCAGATCATTCACTGGAGAATAAAAAAGTTGTGTTTTTTTCATTCATGAAATCCTTGGATTCTATATCCATTGATCGCTGATCTATAATCCAGTCGTCATTCGCCAACAGGATCTCCTCCAATGTCTCTAATGGATCTATTATAATTTTTTAGGTTATGTTCCTGACCCTAAAATTCTTCTATAAGCATGTATTTAGGGAAACAAAGTCAGGTTGGTGCATCACTGTATCAAAAATAATTTAATTAATTATTTTATTTATTTAACACCCATGCTGGCTTTTCCATAAATGACCCATGCTTACCGAGGTTAACATGCACTTAGGGTAAAAACAACATTATGAATTCAATGGTGCCATCAAATTTCTAATATGAATGTCTATTCAAAAGTTATTCCACTTTTTCATGAAAAATGTGTGCATGTTCTATTTAATATATTTAATTTATTTCAAACATTTATGTTGGGCACACCAGACCTCATAATTTCATGTTGTCTCTAGGCCTGGTCTTGAAAATAATCCATTCAATTTCCAAAAATAATACATGGAAAATTGGAGTAATTACATGAGTATACAAAAATGGAATAACCATGTGGTCGACTTCCATATAGATCACTATTACAAATTTAATATCCATATATCCAACTTCCTTACATGTCACTCATAAAAATGTAATATCCATACGACTAACTTCTATACCCAATGAATTGGAGGTTATAACAGAACCACCCATCCATGGTTTATTACAAAACCAACTGTACTTGGTTTATCACATAACCACCCTTCAAATTTCTAAGTTTTATTATATAGTCATAACACATAAAATCTTACAATTTTCAACAAACCACTCTTAAAATTTCATTTTCACTCATAAGAAACCATTTCATGTTATAGAAATAATAAATCCATTTTCAAAACCCATTTTTATTAACAAAATATGCAGGAAAAAATAGGGGTTTCTTTTTCTTTTAAAAATATGAAGGCTTGTAGAGTAATACAAATATAAAATATTGGTAATGGAGGTGGAGAAGTTGTTTTCACCATATACGTTAAAAAGAACATTCTTTTTGTCGTTTGTCAAAATGTTTCATATAAAACAAGTAAAAAGATTACTTTTGAAAACCATTGAACGAAATTTAAAATGGATATAACATTTCCTTTAAATTTTTTATATATCTATAAAAATATGTAAAATAATATCAATAATCTTTACATGAAGAAAAATATGTCCTAATTACGTCTATAAACATCGAAGACGTCTCATACCACTTTGATCCTTTAAATATTAATCCATATAAAAGAATAACATTTAAAAAAACATTAAATAACATGATAATGAATAAATTCATGATTTGATATATCAACTTTTCTATATATACATATAATAAAAGAAGGTGAGTGTATAACATCAAGATAGCCCTCAATGAAAGGAGATTGTAATGACGTCCCCTACCTTATGTCTGATTCATCACATATGATTTTTATATTACTGAATAATAAAATTATGTTAATTATTTAATTTCTTGATAAATTTTTTAAAGTTTATTATTACTTTTATATAACTTAATATAATGTTATATCAATGAATTTATTATATAATTTCACTTTGGATGTTTTGACGATATTAGGTACACGAATCCAAAATGACTTTGGTTTGATGTTTATAGTGAAAATGGTATTATTCCATAATCTATATAATAAATTTAATGACATAATAATCACTTTTATACATAAAACATACTTTTAAATATTTTTTTTTCAAATAGATGTGTTAGATGAACTGTGTTACAATCATGGAGATGGTAAGCTGTACGTACGCATGAGTAACTGTTCCATTTTCATTGATCATTTTAGAAAGAAGGAAAGTATTATTTTATCATACCATAATAATAATAATATCATTAATATCATATTAATAATTTAAATATACTTATATATATCATTAATTTGATTTGGTGCTGAAAAATAAATCGTATCTTTTTGTAGAGGTTATAGTTTACACGTACGCACGAACAACTTTATCATATTTATGTGCATGGAAAGGTAAAAAAATAAATGATATATTATTGTTTAATAATTATAAATACGTCATGGATATAATTTATACACATTAAATAAATTATTATAACTACTATTGAGAGACGGTGATGGAAAACAAATTATATCGGTTCGCAAGGCAGTAGTTCGTCGTACACACGAATGAATATTTTTCCCAATTTGATGGATGTGGAGATTGAATTAGGTGATGATACTATCATAATAACATATCATTATATTGGTAATACTAGATTTATTATTTCACCATGGTGTAGGTAGATTTTAAGGAAGAGGAAGAATAAATAAAATAGAAACACTTAATTAAAAATGAGATTTCTCCTTCAGACGACCTCCTTTTATTAAAAACATAACACCTGTATGAAGGGTGTTTTCCCTAATATAAGGACTCTATAATGTGGGGAGAGATTATAGTAAGTTATTTGGGAAGATATTGGCTGAAAAAATAGGTTTTTGGGTTTGAAGAAAATAGATTAATTGGTGCCCATTTACAGGAGAGGGGAGGGGCACTCTTGGAATTATTCAAAATATTAAATTAATATATATTATTTTTTTAATTCAAATTGATAAAAACATATTAATTTAGAATATATGATGCTTTTTGTTTTAAATCCCTTTATCCAATAAAAATTAGACATTTTTTTAATATTTTTGAATCCTTATCTTTTTTTAACATTGATTTAAACTTTTTAATTCTTACTAAGATATCATGTAATTTGCAATTTGAGTGTCAATATTTTTACTATAAAATAAAAAAAGGCCAATAAATGAATCATTTATAAAATATAAATACTTATCAAAATTAGTTGGATGAATTTTATTTTTTTCTTAATTTTATATCATTTAATAAAATATTATATATTTTAAAATATCAATAATGTCAATTTTGAAACAGATCATTACATGATTTTTAAAAAATATCATAACAGAAATATAAATTCGAACCAAAAAATATAAAACATTAATAACATGTAAATGTAATCTAAAAAACTAATTTATGACATTAATCATATCAAATAATATTTATTTTAATACGTCTAATATCATTTATTTGACTCTTTAATTAATTAAATAATTGCTCCATCATTATTGTGTCACCCTTTAAGGTAATTATTTTATCCCTAAAAATTATAAATAAATTACCATTATATATTAAAAAAATTATATATATAAAAATAATATTTATAGTCTTACATATCCCATATATAAATCCATATTGAAAATATTTCACTTGTTAAAAAAAGTGTGAAAAAATTGACTTTTGTATGAATATAATTTTATAAATGTCATACTCTCATCCACATGGTTTCCAAAGAATATAATTTTTTTCTAAGCATTATTTTGGTATAAAAAGACTCATGAATTTAAATTAGGTTAAGTTTTAGGGAAATTTTATAATATTTATAATATAATTTTTACCTTTAATTACCTGGTTTACCATTAACCATGGTAATAAAAAATTACTAAAGTTACTATTCATATTGTCCAAAAATAAAAAGGACTTATTTACTAAAAATGTAAATTATGATTATAAATCTGTAATACATTTTTTAAAATTTTAAAAACATAAATTTAAGAAATGAATTAAAAATTAAACTCATTGATAGATTGAGAAAATGAGTTTTTAAGGTAAAAACATTCAAAATTTTAGAAAGTTTTTATATCCAATTTTATTTTGAAATTGATTATAATGAATTAAATTGGATTAAATGACAGAAAATTTTCTATTTATATTTTAAAACTGTTAAATTATATAATGTCACATTACAAATAAATTTTATGAAAAAATAGTTTTCAATTAAAATGCAATATTTTTTCACTATTCATCAAAACATGAAACTTATTGGAAAATACCAAAAATTAAACCATAGTAAATTTTTATAGTAATATTTAAAATAAGAAGTTAATTTTGTAAAATATAATTTATAAAAGTGATAAAAAATATATTTTAAACAAGTGCGCCATCAAAAGTCAGCAAATATGACTTTTTATAAAAATAATTCTTCTATTCATTAAATTGGATTTATTCTTATATCATGTATAGAAAACAAATAAGATGAATTTTAAAAATTATATTAATTATATTATATATATAATTCAGTAATATAATATGAAAATATTGATATGTTGTTTAATGTCATAAAATATAATTGTTCACATTTAAATATTTGTTCATAAAAACATTTACTTTTATTTTATAAAGGGTTTTATTTTAATTTATAATTAATTGGTCACCAAATAATTATTTATATATACATAAAAAAAAATGAACATAATTCAGTTAATATTGTTCATTACCTCTATTCTAACGACTATGTTATAATAGTATCATTTCAATAATAATATTTAGTTTTTCATTTAACCTCAATGTGGCATATTCAAGTAAGCATTTGAACATAGTCTTTTTTTAACTTATGATTTGACAGGATGTGTCACTTTTAGTTAAAATTATAAAGGAAATATTATTAGACTTAGACATATTGGTAACTCTAAATCTATCCTTATTTATAAATTATTTTTTGTTGAGGCTTTAAGATATAAACAGCTAAATATTTCTCAGTTATCTGATGATGGTTTTAATGTTAAATTTTAAAAAAATTATTGTATGACTTATGATTCAAAGAATTATCTAGTATTTACTATATTAATAAATTATAATGTTTATGGTTTAAATTTATATTCCTTATTCTGTAAAAAAATTTCTTATTTAAGTGCTTTTCATAAAGAATCATGGCTTCAGTATAGTAGACTATGAAACTATAATATATAATCACTTAAAAATTAATATAATAATTTTTTATTCAAGTATTTACCCATGTTATAATGTCCTAAATATTTATTTTACAAACCATGTAAAAAGATAAAGCAACACAAAATATATTTCAAACTAAATAAATTGGTCTCTACCTCTCAACCACTAGAATTGGTTTATATGGATTTATTTACACCATCTGGAGTTTTTATTTTATTAGGGTAACATTATGAATGTGTTATTGTGGATTATTATTCAAGATATAAAAGTATATTTTTACTTGATCATAAAATTTAATATCCTTCTTGTCTTGAAAAATATGGAAAATCCGTAGAGAACCTTAGTATAATCACCACAAAAAAAAAGAAGTGATCATGGACAAGAGTTTTAGAATCAAGAGTTTAAATCTCTCTACCCACAACATATTTTTACTCAAAATTTATTTAAAACTTGAACACCACAACAAAAGTGGGTTTTTAAATGATAAATAAATAATATTATAAACTATACTCATTGAATATGACATACCTATCTACTTTTTGGACTAAAGCTATTAATAAAGATTGTTAGGTAATTAATATAATTCTTTTCAGTCCTATCTTAAAAATATCCATATGAATTATGGAATGGTAGAAAACCCCATGTAAATTAATTTGGTGTTTTTGGATGTAAAGTAAAAATTATTAATACAAAGGAGAATTGAGAATTTTTTTACAAAAAATAGATTAAGGATTTTTTTCTTGGTTATTAAACATATAGTAAAGAATATAATGCCTTTAACAAAAAATAAGTAGCCATGGAATAAAATTTTCCTTCCAATTTTTATGAGATAACTCCACATGAACTCAAAAATTCTATAGAAAATATTAAGAATGATATGTAAAAATTTAATATCATTAATTCCCTTAAGGATTCAAATATTTTTTCTAATTTACCTAATTAATATTATATTAGAGGCTATAAAGTCTTTCCTGGTCTTGAGAATGACTTGGAAGGACCAAGTACTTTAGTTCTTATAACAATTAGAACCCTAAAAAACTATCCCACATATATTTTTGTAGGAGACCTAGATAAATGAACTCAAACCCTAGCCTCTCTAAGAAACCATGTAGAGCATTGAGCCTTTTGGTTACATATTTAAAAAATAAAATCAATTAAAAAATCACTGTTGAGCATTGGGTAATGGATATACAAGATTAATTTAATTGTTTTGAAAGAAATAAATTCTGGAAATTAGTAGGTAGACCTAAAGACTATGTAACCACTAGCACCAAGTGGGTATATAGAGATAAGGTTGATTAATTTGGAACAATTTTTAGAAAAAAAGGTAGATTTTTTGCAAAAGGATATAATAAAGATGAATGTATTGTATATGAAGAAACATTTTAACCAGTGGCTATACTTTAATCAATTATAATACCAGTTTCATATGCCCCTCATATTAATTTCAGACTAGTTCAAATGGAGGTCAAAAGTGCATTTCTCATTAGTTATGTTATTGTAGTTTTTTTGTTGAGAATAATCATGGATTTAAAAATCAAAAATTTCTAATGCATGTTCTCAAACATACTAAAGATGTGTATGTTTAAAAAAGGTTTCTAGAGATTGGTATGATAATATCACCAGCTTTCTTATTTCAAATGGTTTTACAAAAGGTGTTGTTGACCCTACTCTATTTATAAAAGTAAATTAAAAGGGTGTTTTAGTAGTTCAAAAATATATTGATGTAATTATTTTTAGATCCAAAAAATAGTCCTTGTGTGTTGAATTTCATAAAATTATGCACAAAAAATTTGAAATGAGTTTAATGGGTGAGTTAAAATTCATTCTTGGTTTTCAATTTTTTCAAAACAAATATTTAATAGTTTTAAATGAAAGTAAATAAACAAAGTAAATTTTAAAAAAATTTGGTATGGATAACACCAAAGTAGTTATAATCCCCTGTGTAAAAGATATAAGTTAGAACAGGATAAAACTAGAAAATTAGCTGGCTAAACTACTTATAGTGGTATAATTGGAAGTTTACAATATTTAACATCCAATCAACATGATATTATGCTCTTTATATATATATATATATATATATTCCCATTTTCAAGAAAATAAAAAGGAATATAATTTGAATGCTACTAATATATTTTTTAAATACCTAAAAATACAAAAAAGGTTTTTCTATGCTAAAGGACATGCATTTGAATTAGTTAGTTATTCTTATAATGATTTTAGTGATTATAAGTTAAATAGAAAAAGCATTTATAGAACATGTCTTCTTTTGGGAATGTATATAATTTTTTGGTGTAGCATAAATAATAATTATGTTGCATTGTATACCAATAAAGTTTAGTATTTAGCTACATGCAATTTTTGAGAAAACATTATATGGATAAAACACACTTTACTAGACCATGGTTATCAATTATGATATATCCCTATAAATTCTTATTATACGAGTGTTATTAATATTTTTAAAAAACTTTTCTCTCTTTACAGGACACACATATTGATAGAAGACATTACTTTTTGAGTGACTATTTTCATAAAGGATATATTAATCATGAGTTTATTAGTACATAACAATAGATTGCTGATATTTTTACAAAAACACTAAATATAGAGAGATTAAATTATATTAGACATGATTTTGGAATGATTAGTTATTCTTAAATCATTCATTTCATTTTATAAACCTTTTATTTGTTTGATTATTATTCCTAAATATTACTTATTAACAAATTATTTTATAGTTTTTAAAATTTCAGTTTATTATCCATCCCTTAATTTAAGTTTTTATGATGTTTTCACTACTTCTGTAACAATTATAAGTGAAAATAGGTCATACAATCAATTAAAGTAACCATCTAAAATTGGTGATATTTTCAATTAACCAATGATGAGATCTCTAAGTTACTAAAATTCCCACTATATGTCAAGTATACTAACCACGAATTATTTAAGTTACTTTAAGTATGATTTTATGGTTAGTTAATCTATCATGAATATTAATGTTTTTAATTAAATATTTTGGAAGGATTAAATTTTGGTTTATTATTATATTATTACCTAAATAATTAGATTAAATTCAAACCAAAATTTTTATCATCGCACTTCTATTTATCCTCTTCCTTAAATCCCTTTCTATTTTTTGAATCACAAGATGTTTCCTATCTTGAATCTATCTCTTCCAATCCCCTAACTCTCTAATCAAACCTGAGCCTATAATGTTTTTAATTATATTATAAGGATGATTATAATGGAAAGAGATCATGTAGTCAAATATCCCATTGGTTGACCTCTTTTAATGAAATCTAAAAAAATATCAAGCTAGCTTGAGTGCTATGGTCATGAATTGTAACCTCCATCTTATAGATCTGTCTATTTGTATTGAAATAAAAGTAGGTGACAAATGAATATAGTGGAAAAAATCCTTGGATTGGAATTAGGTTCAAAATAAAGGGTGGACTGATTGGTTAAAGGATAACATTAAGACATTTTATCTTGACTTAGACATAGATTTTTATGCGAATATATAATTTGTTTTTGGTGGTTCAAGGGATATCAGTTGGATGGTTTTAGAGAGGTAAAATTTTTGTATTCTCTTCAAATATACACTTGAAAAAGTAGTCTAATTAGAGTGGGTTTTATTTAGAGGGGGTTATAACCCTTAATAAACATTTTAGAGATGGTTATGGTTAACTAATGCTAAAGTGGCCGCCCGATGTTGTCAGGGTCAGTTTTTAGAAAGTGTTGGTTAAGTATGTTGGGAGTTAGCATGTAACAACCTGCATTTTCATAAATTAATGACTCATTTTTTTTTTGATTAATTTTTTTCAAATATACCTATAAATGATAACCAATGAATTCACATGGGTCATGAGGGTGTCAGGGGCTTGTTTGGAGCCCGATACCCTAAATTTTGGAAAAAGTATTATGCCATATGGTTAGTAAAAACCATGCCACCCTTCCCACATGGTCTCCACTAACATTGAAAAATAAAATATAGGTGAATTAGAAGCCAAAAAGTTTTTCTAAAACCATGTGATTCCATGTGCATGACCGTGTGAGAAACTACTGTCATTTGGTAATTCTATTTCGCAAGGTTTTCACATGGTTAGGGAAACTGTGTGCCTTAACCATGGGGGGATAATCCTAAAGAAGTGACTTGAGCATGGTTGGTTCATAGTTTTTCCAACCATGATTCCAAACCATTCACCCTTGTTTTTAGGGTGAAATTCCATTTTCCCATCATTAAATATATTTAGTTTTATTTATTCCTTTGTCTTTCCTCCAATGGATGTTTTTGGTTTTCTCCCCACATGAACTAACTTCTCCCTAGATTTATGATTCTAGATAACTCCCACATGAGTTTCCCAAATAAATATCCATTAATTGTTTTGGATATATTAAGGTGAGCACTTAAGTTATACTCGTTTCGATCTAAGTTTATCTCTGTATCGATTGTGCAATCTAGGTGCAATCTATTTTTCCCTATTTTTTGGGATTTGGAAATATTTTCTTTTTCTTCTAAACTACATCAAATATGTGGTTTCCATTGGATGAGGAGTCATAAATTGCCCTAGGGTAGGTGGTCTTATCAATTTTCCAAGAGTTTTGGTGATTTGTAACACAATTATTGTGCCTCACACTGTCTTTTGTCATGCATCTCCATTTAATTGCTTTTTTAATATTAAATTGGTCCTAAAACCTGGTTATACTCCCATTTAATGTTGTTTAGTTAATTATAGGATGTTCAACTATTTTATAGACACCCCTTAGGTGTTCAAACTTGATTTTTTCTTTATAGTTAATTGTTTAATTGCCCAAAATTCCTTCTAAGCATTAAACTTATGTGATAAATGGAATTGAATATATTATATGATGATTTAATGAACACATGGACCCTTATAAGTGATTGGAACATCTTGTAATTGGGATTTCCCATGTAGGTCATTTCCCTATTGACCATGACACCTCCTAAATAACTATTGGTATTTGTTAACTGAAATACCATGTTTTAGTAAATTAAATGGATTTGATAATATTGGATAGATCATTCATGATGGATGTATTTTAATTTAATGAAGAGAATGATTTAAATGAAATGGTTTAAAAAGGGTGGTAAGGATACTCTTTTTTCATACATTATAAAATTCTCTTTGTGAGTGATAATGCCTTAATAAAATTGGAATTGACTCATGAGATACAAGAGTGTAAATTCCTCATGTATTATATTATAAAATGATTAAGCCTTGATATAGCATGGGATTTTATAGTAAGGGTTCTATTGATAATGATGGTATCATGATCCATTACATTGGGCATTGAGCATGAAGTATCACATCACTGACACTAGTTTGATGGTGGGCTTGACATGACATGTCCCTTGTTTCGAGTGTTGACATGATGGAACACTAATCATCTTGAGTGAAGAGAATGAAATCCCCCACTCTTTATGATATTTAGGGCATGTATCCTTTTTCATGAGCTTATAGGATCATTGGATTGTTATGAATTTTTGAGTTATGCCCCAGTCCATCTAGAAACTAGTATACTAGGTATATCGCCACTTACATCCATACGTACTTAGTCCATATAGGTGGATGCAATATTTAACTATACTATATGTATATATATTATTAGTATATATATAGTTACTGATCATACATTCACCATGGCCATGAGCCAAAGTAGGTAGACCTTTCTGGTGTCATTTAGGAACCTACGAAAGCTATCATTTATTTATTCTACATTGTCTATTATTTCATTTATCCCTAAAAATTGTTTAGTTACGATCATTTCTTGGATTAATCCTAGATAACATTGGTGGTAGCCTTCTGAGATTTTATCTCAAGCCCTACTGGGGCCTTTGGTACCCATGCAGATTATATGAATGTAGGTATAGATAAGGGAAAGCATCATTCTAAAGGTCCTTGATATGATTGACCTAGAGATGGAGCTTCGAAGTATAGGATCGAGCATACGCTTGAGATGCTAGTGGAGAATCATTTTTATCTTTTTGAATATTTTATTTATCATGATTTTATATGTCTTTACCCTATTCCCCTCTTGTATATCTGCATGAAATGCATCCATGTATATGACACCTCATAGTGGATTTAGATTATTATCCATTTATTTAGTTTCTATTATTTCACTTCCTATTTATTATATTTGTTCTTATATGATTTTGATGTTGTATTTTCATGATTATATTCTATTTTACACTCTAATATAATGGTATTGTCTCCCCACCATACCACCATTACACCCTTGTTTCTAGCTAGTAGGATCGAGTGTATGGGGAGTCGTTCTTGGGGCCATGTGACCCACTAGCTCAGGGTATAGCTTAAGTGGACCCCATATTGGGATGTTAAAAAGTTGTATCAAAGGGTATTATTTTTCCATTATCTTACTGTTTTGATATTAGTTAGGATACAAGGAGTTAAAAGGATTTAGAGTTTACCCTATATCTAGATGTAGCTAAAACAAGTATATAAGAAACCTAAATTACATATGATGGGTAATTTTAGTTTTTGATTATGCCATTTATAGTTGATACGACTTTACCATTGGGTGATGCACATGTCCTATGAGGTTATCGATGTTTGTATTATTGAAATTATGATCTCGTTTACCTAGGACTGTTGAAATGAGGGTGTTTTATTAGTTCACATATCATTACAGGCATAATAGTACTAATATTCCATGCACATTTCCATGCCATGTTTAATTTAAAAATGAATTCTGATATTGTATCTTACTATTTCCTTGATTATGTATTTAAATGTGTTGAAATTATTGTAGGTATTGGAATGAATAATTGAAATTTAAAGGTCATGCCTTAAACTAACATTTTTTTCCTGTATATATTAAATAAGACACCTTAAGAATTAAATTATGACATGTTGAGCCATGGAAAATTAGTCACATGGGCTGGAATGTGTTATGGTGTGGGTTAAGTATATGCTATATTTCGGTTCCTAAGGAGTATGGGCCCTTATGGATTAGAAATGGAAATCCACCTAATTCAACCATTTAAAGTGAATTAAATATTTGAAGAAGCACAAATCTAAAATGAATATTACTTTTAATGTGAAATTAGTTATCCTACTAATGTGTCAGAGATACGTAGACCTGATCCAAACCTTTATAGTGGGTAGATAGGTGTCTCTTAAATTATGATGGCCAACTGTGGTATTTTATACTGTCTAGACCAAGATCTTGAAGTAGGAAGAGAGGTGTGAATGTTTTTATAGGAAGGATATTCACCTATCCTAGTTTCCTATCTAAAATATTTTCCAAACTATTAAAATATATTACGAGGCATGTGTTTGGAATCATAGTATCATGCAACCATGATGTCCTCCAGTCGTGTGCCCTGAAGGTGGTGACAACCATGCACCTTAGGTGGCGGGACTTGATCTGTCAGTTATTCCTCTTGTAGTGCTAATTTGGGAACATCTTTTGATTCCTGATATTGGCATAAATACCCAGTTCAAAGAGGTATTCCTATGTATGTTGCAGAATATGAAATGGGTGGTTCGACCAGCCCTGAGTATGGTAGAGTTGATCTAGGAGTTCCAGTTGTATAATGCTCCAAAACATCAGAGGATATCAGAAAACATGTTGTTGAGTCATGGATCAAAGCTATTATTACCATATTAGAGAATCTGCATATTAATCTAGAGATAAGGGTCAAAATTACTACATATATGATGTATGATTATACCAAGCGATGGTGGGATGTGATTACCCAGGAAGATCGACACTATGATATGGTTTGGGTAGATTTATAAATGATTTTCTTTAATTATTTATTTCCATAGACTCTGAGGCATGATAGAGCTAGATAATTCATGAAGAAGTAGTGGGGGAGAATGTCTATTATGGAATACTCAGATCATTTCACTGAGCTTCATCAGTTCTCTCATACTCAAGTGTGTGATAACCTTATAACCGCTAGGCGATTTGAGGATGGGATGGCTTACTCCATTTGATTGGTGGTCAATGTGTTTATGTTTACCACTATTTATGAAATCATCTACCAATACCATATCATAGAGTGAAATTTTAGGGAATCTAATAGCGTGGTTCCGGGAAGTTAGACACCTAAATCTATCAGTGGTTTTCTTTTCTCGGTGAAATATATGTTTGGAAGATATTCGTGGAGGTATTAGTAGTTAATATACTCATACTAAAAACTTCCTGATATGTCATCGGTGTTGGAAACTAGGACACATGAAGCCTCAATGCTTACCAGATCCTTTGGAATACAGAGTTTTTGATAGGATAGGGCATATGAAATGATTCTCTTGGACTTTACCTTTAGTGCCTAGTGAGTTAGGATCTACTCCAACCCCATGTTCAAGAGTGGGACCATTAGGATCACTCCAGTTAGGAAGCTAGAATACCATCGTTCAATTTGGATGAGGTAGAAATCAAGGTAGAGGGAGTCAGACTCATGATTCTCAGTTCTAGTAGAGTGATATTTCTCAGGGAAGTCAAGTAGTGACTCATGCCATGACACAGTACAAATACCTGCAGTCTTGCCTATGTCAGAAGAGTATAGTGTTGAACCTTATACTTTATGAGGTACTATTATAGTAGGCTCAAATTTATTGTCTTCTTTACTTGACACATGTTCATCTCACACATCTATATCTGATACTATTATGGGAATTCTGGGCCTTAAGATTGAGAACCACTATGGAGAGATGACACTAGATACCTCAATAGGTATCTGATTAGAGGGTGTCCTCCATTGTAAATATTTCCCGTTGAGATATGTAGATATCTTTTTGTATGGAATATTTTCATCCTATACATGAAAAGATTTGATTTCATTATCAATATAGATTGGTCATTTCTCTATCAAGCCCATATTGACTGTTATCATCTAATAGTGATGTTTATATCACCAAAGGGTGGTAAAACATACGTAAGAGAGAATGGGATGTTAGTGAAAATAAATCTCTACTTGGGAAGAAGAGATTGGGAAATGTGGAAGCTTAAATTTCCAATCTCTTCCTAGATGAACTAGGGTTATGAACTACTATTTTACCTCATATAGTGGATCATTTTTGAGATGTATTTCTCGATGAATTCTCTAGTCTCTCTCTATTTTTAGAGGTAGAATTCACTATCATTCTGGTTCCAGGAGCATCAATAATGACCATTCATCCTTATAGGATGGCACTTATGGAGATTCTATATCTCAAGAAGAAGTTTGAGGATTTGGAGGACAAAGGATTTATATGCCTCGTAACTTCTCATTAGGGTTCACTAGTACTTATTTCTATGAATACAAATAGTACCCTCAGGCATTATATGGATTAACATTGATTGAACCATCTCATAGTAAATAATAGGTTTCCACTACCTTTAATAGATGACCTATTTGGTCAAATATCAGAAGATAGAGTGTTTTTAAAAGACATATTTGAGTTCGGGATATCACCAGGTTAGTTTTAGGTCCTTAGACATACCTCACACAGCTTTTAAGAGTAGGTATAGTCGATACAAGTACCTGGTCAAGCCGTTCGGGCTCGTGAATGCACCTATAGTCTTCATAGACCTTATGAAAGGGGTTTTCCACCCATATCTACATTCATTCATGGTATTCTTTATTGATGATATCTTAGTGTATTCATGCTACAGACACAACCATAAGAATAATCTTGAGATGATGCTGAATACACATAGAGATAATCAACACCATGCTATGCCCAGTAAATACCAATTTTGTATCGATAAAGTACACTTCCTGGGTCATATCATATCGGAGTTGGGAGTTTTAGTATACCCATATAGATTGAGAGTTTTAGTTTCCTAGAAACAACCAAATAACTTCTTTGACACCTGTAGTTTCTTGGGGCTAGTCGGGTATTACAAATGCCTCATCTAGGACTTCTTACATATTGTAGTGTCATTTATGGTCTTGACAAAAATGTTATGAAATTCATATGGTTTGAATCTTATGAAGAATATTTTCAGGAGTTGAAGGGTTGTTTTACTTTAGCACAAATACTGGTTCTACAAAATCCCGGATAGACCTATACACTATACTATGACACATTAGGTATTGGGATTAGATCTTTCCAAATGTAGGATGAGCGAGTTGTTATATACGGGTCTCAATAGTCCAGTCCTTATGAGTATAATTACTTAATACATGACCTTGGGATAGTGGTTGTAGTTCATGATCTATTATATTGAAGACACTATCTACTTGAAGATAATTTTTTGGTATTCACTGATCAAAAAATTCTCAAGTACATTGTTATATAGTGTGATATAATTCTTAAACATCATAGGTGGGTTGAATACCTATAGTAATTTAATTTAGAGGCTGCCTACATGCATGGTAAAGGAAATTCTATAGCTGATGCTCTGATCCAAAAGAGTAAGAATCAGGTGGTTCATGAGTCCAGTGGTGAATGGGATATCATGGACTTATTATTAGATATACACATTGAGGTTCGGGAGGACCATGGTAAGACTATCCTCTTGGCCTTAGCGGTGACCTATAATCTTATGTAATGAGTAAGTATAAGACAAATATCTGATCTCAAGGGCCTTGTACTAATAGAAAGTGTCTTAGATAATGATAATTTCTCAGGTTAGACCATGGATGGGGATGATAAATTACTATTACATGCGCATGTATGGGTCCTAGATGAAATATGAGAGGTGTTGATGTGGGAATTTCATGCCTCATTATGGGAAGAACATCTCGGTGTCACCAAGATGTATCAGGATCTACGGTTACGGTATTGGTGTCCTAGTATGAAGTGGGAGATTTCTTGATTCTTCACTCAGTGTTCCTCTTATAATAAGGTGAAGGCAGAACATCAATGAATGCTAGGGATTTTATATACTTTGTCCATTCCATAGTGAAAATGGGATAAGGTTTTTTTGTATTTTGTGACTTGTCTAATTATATAACCTCGTGGAAATGATACAGTGTGGGTTATAGTTTATTGTTTGATGAGGGTCTTATACTTCTTCCCTATGAAAGAGACCTTCTCAGTAGATGATCTAGTAAGGATATATGCAAGGGAGTTCATATGTATTCATGGAGATCCTCCTTTTATCATTTTTGACAAAGAAGATCCATTTACATCCTGGTTTTGGATGGGGTTACAAAAGGCCTTGGATAAATAGGTACTTTTGAGAATGAATTATCACCCATAGACCGATGGATAGATAGAGCCTATGATTCTGGTGTTAGAAGACATGCACCATGAATGTGTCCTTGAATTTTGGGATTCATGGGAGAAATACATTCCCCTTGTTGATTTCATTTATTATAACAGATTTGAGGCTTCTATAGAGATGGATCCTTATGAATCCTTATATGGTAAGCCTTTCAAATCACCTCTATACTGGCTATAGGAAGGGGAGACAACTATTCATAGAGCACGAATCATATAGGAGACTAAAGAGAAGGCCCAGCTTATCAAAAATAGCATGATGAAAGCTCATTGTAGGTAGAAGTATTATGCCAATAGATGTAGGTGGCCTCTCTAGTTCGAGGTCTGAGACCAGGCTTTCTTGCGAGTCTCGCCCAGGTTGGGCCATAGAGGTATTCAGAGGCTGGGTAAGCTCTCACAGTGGTTAATTGGACCCTTATAGGTTGTGAAACACATCATACTTGTGTATTACCAGTTAGAACATCCTCAGAGAAAATATTTTATAAATGATGTCTTTCATGTTTCTCTACTTTGCCGATATGATCTAGACCCATCACATGTATTACATCTTGAAGAGGTTTAGTTGGATATGGATTCTTCCTTTAAGGAGTATCTAGTTCATATTTTTGATCAAAGCTTGAAGACACTCTAAGGTATGTCAGTTCTGTTTGGTACGGGAGCTATGGAAACATAGCCAAGTACAAGATAATACCTAATAACGGGAAGCTAATATATGAGGTCACTGGTCGGAACACTTTTTAGATGATACTTGGTTACCCTTATAAGGACAACTCAGGGGGGGTGAGTTGATTTAAAGAGGAGAGGTTGTAATGGCCCATTTTTTCATGAAGGTAGGGCTTGTTTTTTTGTTTAAATTCCTTTAAATGGATCTATACATGTTAAACAATGAAGTAATGGGGTTAAAAAGGGTTTCTGCAACTTTTTTGGGGCCTAGAACCCCAAATTTTAGAAAAATAACTAGGTCGTACGGTTAGTAGACAACTTGTAGCCCAGACTGCACGGTCTCCACTAACCGTGTGATGTGAAAGAGAGGTGAAACATGAGCCCCATGGTTTTTCTGAAACTATGTGACTCTATAAACATGACAATGTGAAAAACTATTGATATTTTACAGTGGGATTTCTCAAGGATTGCACACAGTTAGGGATTCCATGCACCTAAACTATGCGGTTCTAATCCCTAACTAGTTAATTGAGCATGATTGGCACACTTTTTGGCTAACCATGCATCCAAAATGCGAACCCTTGTTTTTTTGGGTGAAATGTAATTTCCTCCTAATTAAATATATTTACCATTTATTATTTCCCCCTTCTTTCCTCTAGTGGATGCTTTTGGGTTTATACTCCCATGAGCCAACTTCTCCCTCAATCTATAATTCTCGACAACTCTTGTGTCTGTTTCCCAAATCAAGATATATGGAATGCATTGGATAACATAATGTGGGATATTGATTTATCTTTCCTTCAATATAATTTTATCTTTGTATCCATTTCACTATCTAGGTGTCAGATCTTTTCCCCTATTTTTAGGGCTTTGGATCATTTCATCTTTTTCATCAAACCTACATCAAATCCGAGTCCTTCGTCAGATGAGGATTCATTAACGACTCTAAGGTAAGTGGTATCGTAAGTTTTCCCAATACTTTTTTTTTATTTTAGTGTTATTATTGTGCCACATTCCATCCTATTTCAGGCATCTATGTTTAATTGAGTTATATATTTTAAATTGTTAATCACACCTTGTATACACCCATTGAATATTGTTTAGTTAATTAGAGGATGTTTACCTATGTTAAGGACAACCCTTGGGTGTTCCAACTTGATTTCACCTTTTCAATTAATTGTTTAATATCCTTTAATTACTTCTAATTGTTTTTTTACATTATAAATGGAATTTAATATGTTATATAATGCTTTGATGAAAAAATGGAACCTTATAAGTTCTTTTCCAAACTTATAATTGGGATTTCCCATGTATGTAATTTCCCTATTGACTATGACACCTTCTAAATGACTATAGGGATTTATTAACGAAAATGTCATGTTTTAGTGAATTCAATGGATTTTATAACATGGGATGGTTCATTAATGATGGGTTTATTTTAATTAAATGAATAGAATGATTTAAATTAAATGGTTTATAATGGGTGGTAAGGATACACATTTTATTTTGATTTATTAAATTCTCCTTGCGAGCCTTAATGCCTTAATGGAGTTGGAATTGACTAATGAGATACATGAGAGGTAATTGATTGGGTATTATAATATGAAATGATTAAACCTTGATATAGTCTAGGATTTGATGGTAAGGGTTATGTTGATCATGATGGTATCATTATCCCTTATATCGGGTGTCGAGGATGACATCTCACACCATTGACACTAGTTGGACGGTGGGTTAACATGCCACATCCCATATTTTGAGTGTTAACATGATGGAACACTACAATATCGAGTGATGATAATGAAATCTCTCACTAATTATGAGATGTAGGGCATGTACCCATTTTATTGATCTTATAGGCCCGTTTGTTGAGTTAAGGATGTCTAAGTTACGCCCAAGAGCAGCAAACAACTAGTATTCTTGGTATATGGACACTTAAGTCCACACGTACATGGTCCATATAGGTGGATGAAATATATAACTATAATATATATATATATATATATATATATATATATATATTAATATATATACATAGTTACTGATAAAAAATTCATCTCGTCCATGAGAAAATATAGGTAGAGATGGAAGGTGTACTATATGAACCTGATCAGGATGTCATTTATTTATTATGTATTGTCTATTATTTCATTTATACCTAGACATTGTTCAGTTATGAAAACTACTTGGATTAATTCTAGACAACGTTGGTGGTGGCCTACTGAGATTTTATCTCACACCCTACATAGACTTCCTTTAGTACATGAGAAGATTATATAACTAAAAGTATAGATAAGGGAAAACACCCTTATACAGGTCCTTGATATTATTAACTCATATATGGAGCTTAGGATCAGAGAACAAAGAATACTCTAGTAATTCTCGTGGATAATCCTTTTTAAATTTTTATAAATTTTGTTTATCATGAATTTATATATCTATCCTTATTCCCCATTTGTATATTACCCTGTCATTCATAAATTTATATGACACTACCTAGGGGATTTTGATTATTATTTAGTTGTTCAATTGTTATTCATTCACTACTTATTTATTCTGTCTATTCTTATAGGCTTATTTTTTTGTGAGTTTATGCTTATATCTACTATGCCATTCTAATATGAGGGTATAGTTTCTCCATCGTACCATATTTACATCTTCACTGGTAGTTGGGATGCTATAGTGTATGGGGAGGCGTGCTTGAGGCCATGTGACCCACTGTCCGGAGAACGTGTTAAGTGGACCCTGGGTCATGAAGTTACATATAGGAAGATATTTTATAGGGGTTTTAAATCACCTCAAAATTTTCTCTAATTTTCTAGAAATTACTCATTTAGATGGGGGTTTACATCTAGACAACATTGGTGGTGGAATACTGAGATTTTATCTCACACCCTACATGGGATACCTTTAGTACCTTAGTTTATTATATAACTGTAGGTATAGATAATGGAAAGAGCCATTATATAAGTCCTTGATATGTTAGACTCATAGATGAATCTTAGGAGAAAAGAACCGAGAATATTTTCAAGATTAGTGGAGAGAAATTTAATTTTTTTTAGATTTTTTATCATGATTTTATACGTTTGTCCTTTATTCCGCATTTGTATATTAGAATTCCATGAATCCATGTATATGACACTGCCTAGTGGATTTTCATTATTATTCAGTTGTTCAATTTTTATTCTTTCACTGCTTCTTTATTCTATCTATTCTTATATGCTTATGTTGTTGTATGTTTATGCTTATATCCACTATACCACTCTGATACGAGGGTATAGTCTCCCCACTGTATAACATTTACACCCTCACTAATATTCAACATCCTATAACATATGGAGAGGAGCTCTTGAGTCCATGTGACCCAGCGACTCAGGGATTATGTTAAGTGGACTCTGGGTTGAGAAGTTAAGTAGTGGTAGTTATTTTATAGGGATTTTAAAGCCCCTTTATTTTTTCCAAATTTTTTAGAAATTGATCATTTTGAGGTGGTTTAAACCCCCTATAATTAATTTATTCATTTTAGGGGTGGTTTTAACCACCCCTATCACAAATTTAAGGGTGGTTTTACTACCTCTAAATTTTCTTTTCTTTTTTAATTTTTAATATATTTTTTTTTCTTGACCCTCCTCCCATTACTCCCACCCATACCCCACCTAGGCCGGGACGTTACATAGTGACAGTTATTTTATAGGGGTTTTAAACCCCTATAATTTTGCCAAAATTTTCTATAAATTGCTCATTTAGAGGGGTTTTAAACCCACTATAATTAATTTATAAAATTTATAGGAGGCTTTAACTACCCCTATCACAAATATATAGTTGGTTTAACTTCCATTAAGTTTTTTTTCTTTTTTAATTTTTAATATATATTTTTTATGGCCCTCCTCCCATCACTCCCACCCTCCCTTGGGTTGAGACATTAGTTATTTTATAGTGGTTTTAAACCCCCACTAATTTTGACCAAATTTTCCCAAAATTGCTTATTTAGAGGGGTATTAAACCCACTATAATTAATTTATTCATTTAGAGGCGTTTTAACCACACCTATCACATATTTAGAGGTGTTTAAACTACCTATAATTCTTTTTGTTTTTTTAATTTTAACATATTTTTTTCTTGGCCCTCCTCCCGTCACACTCCCCTGGTCAGGACATTACATAGTAGCAACTATTTTATAGGTGTTTTAAACCCCTTATAATTTTCCAATTTTTTCTAGAAATTTCCCATTTAGGGTGGGGGGGGGGGTTATACCCCCTCTAATTAATTTATTCATTTTAGGGGTGGTTTTAACCACCCCTATTGCAAATTTAGATGTCGAATAACTGCCTATAAATTTTCATTTCTTTTTTAATTTTTAAAATAATTTTTTTTTTCAAGTCCCTCATCCCATCACTCCCACCCCTCCACCCATTACCACTTAGCCCCGAGGCCCTTCTCTCATTCCCCAACTAGTGCACCCCCCTCTAGTTCCCACTATCGTCACCCCTACCCTCCATCCAATACACATATCCCCACCCCCTATGGCACCCATATACGAAACTCCATATTACCACCACTCCTACACTCCATGCTTGACCCGACATGTACACCCCATCCCGTTGACAATTTGACCACCCTCAAATAAACCCTCCCATAAAATTCCATAGGAAGTGAGAATTGAACCATGCACTGAATGAAAGACCAAAACCATCAATCGCTTCTCCTAAACCACTATAGAAATTATGGTTTTTTATAATATACACATGAATATATTTATTTTTATTGAATTTTTATTGAATTAAATATTACTTTTCCAAATATATTTAAATACATTTAAATGATATATATATTATTTACTATATTTATATGTTTATACAATTACATATATTTATATATCACCCAAATATATTATACAAAGATATATATATATATATATATATATATTATATACACACATAGTTAAAATGATAGTATATAAATATATATATATATATATTACATATTTATATGCACACAAATATATTTTTTATATTTTATAACTACATTTATATGTATATTATTATATATTATATTTAATACACACAAAATTAATATAATGTATGTTTAATTTAATTATTATATATAATATAATAATATATACATTCGTATAATATAATATTATATACATTCATATAATATAATATAATATTTCTATATAGATTAAATTTTATATACATTTATATATAAATATATTTTAGATATATAAATATATGTATTCATATATTTATAATTATATATTATAGATATATAATTATAATATATATATATAGTTTTGTCTATATTTTATATATTTGTGTACATAATATAATATAAATGTATGTATACATAAATATACAATTCAAATGTATTTAATTTAATATATGTGTAATATAAATCATAATATAAATGTATTTAATAAATGTATAGTAATAATAAAACCACATATAAATTTTATATAATTGAATAAATATATTTCTAATCATATTTATATTATTTATACAAATATTTATATATATATATACATTTTTGTTTATATGTATAAGTATTTATTAAAAGTGTTTATATAATTTATATATATATATATATATATGTGTGTGTGTGTGTTTTTATAATGTATTTAAATAAATTTCTATAATGTGTTTATGTAATATACATATGTGTGTGTTTGTGTGTGTGTGTGTGTCTGCACACATGTGCACAAACGCATATATATAATAAAATTGAAATTTATATGGGATTTAATTTAAAAAATTAGAGGTGGTTAAAACCCCAATAATCATAGAGATTAGTGGAGGTTCATGAACCCCCTATATTTTTTTTAAAATAGAGGGGTTTAAAAATACCTTATAATGTCATAAATTATAGGGGGTTCAAAAACCTCCTCTAATCTAAGGGATTAGTGGCAATTTATGAACCCTCTCTAATATCAAAAATTAAAGGGGTATCAAAACCCTCATCTAATTTAGAGATAATATGGGGTTGTTAATGTCCACTATTTTCATAAAAAAAACAAACTCCATTAAATATATAGCCTCCAAAATCGAAATGAATATTATATGTATACACACATATGCTCTCACACACATATATTTTATAAAATTTGAATTTTTATGAGATTTATATTAAAATAAATAAAATAAATTAGAGGGGATTAAAACCCCCCTCTAATAAAAGGGATTAGGGAAGTTCATTAACCCCCTCTAATCTAAGGGATTAGGGCGGTTCATGAACCCCCTCTAATGTCATAAATTAGAGGGGGTTCAAAACTTTCTCTAAGTTAATATATTAAGGTGTTGTGAACCACGAATATTTAATTAAAAAATAAATTCCATTATATATATATATATATATCTATAGAAAAATGTTATACATATATAGAACCTCTAAAATCCATCCAGATATTTAGCACTACTATTTATTAAATTAACAGTGATTTTTGACATAACTAACTCAAAAATCCAACAAAATATTCAAAAAATAATGATAACTTGTTTTGAGGGGGTTCCTTTAATATTGATGATTATCGTGGATTGTGCATAACCTCCTCTAATTTATACAAAAAATGAATTTATAGGGGGTTGTGGATAACACCCTCTAAAAAACTACCACTAATATAGTATTTTTTATAGTGATATGGTATAAATTATTGAATGATCCTCATAGAGAAGAATATAACAATTATCAAAATTAATATCACATTAATAATTCTCACTTTTTGGGATACACGAAAGGAATTAACAAGGAACAAGACTCACGGAAGACCAACTATTGTGGAATTATGTTGGGTGTGTAGATTTTTGGTGATGTTTATCCAACATTAGGTCAGTCTTGGGAAAGGGGTATTCAAAATAATGGGGAATCGAGGTTATTACTTTCTATATTTTATGAATAATGGAGTTTGAATAAGTTTATCGAGATATATCATGAGGAATATAGATAAACTATGAAATCCCTCCTTCGGATTTAATTCCATGCTTTACCCTAAATATATCCCTACCCTGTTGGATTTCTGAAAGTCAATCCCTGAGGGGGAAGAAGGAGTTATTTCTTATGTTTATTTTTTTCCCAAATTATAAAATATATAGAAATATAAAGATTAATTGGAACCCATGGAAATGGGAGTGGGTGAATGATAATGAGAGGGTTTATGATATGTTAAATGATATTAAATATCATATTAGAAAAGGAGATAAAGTGGATATGTTTCATGAAACTAATGAGGTTGTTGAGAATTATTCTGATTAAAATGAAATTTCCTTGATAATTGAAGAATAATAAGCAACATAAGTGTATGATTTTACTATGGAAGTCAGGGAAGAACTCGAGTATGTCAGGGATCCCTATCCCACTATATCTTTTTTATCTCCCAATTCTCTCCTACCTCTACCATCTCAAGAAGAATAATTAAAAGATATATATCTTGATGATACTGAGGTATCAGCTAGTTTTTTTTAATAAATAGAATGTAAGTATAGTGACTCTGGCGCAACTAAATTATGTAAATATAATTCTAAAAAATATTCTAATTTGAGAATTATTATTATATTTAGTTCAAGTCTAAGTGAAATAGAAGAAAATTCTAATGTGGAGGAATATAATGAAGATTAAAATCTTGGGGGAGTTCAACCTAAGCATATTTAACCTTCTACATTCAACTCAGAGAGTTTTTGAGGGGTATTTAATCACTAAGATTTATTTTTAATAAAGAGTTGAAGTATCTTCACCCAAATACTTAGTTGACTGAGTACTTGAAGATATGTTTATCCTGAATCCTTCTAATTTTTTTGATGAACTAGTGAATGTAATTTGATACATACTATTTGATCTACCCAAATATATACATATTAATTTTATGAGAAAAAATTTGGTCCATGACCAAAATTTTAGTCTATAAGACTAGAGGCTGTCTTGATTGATGGTGATATGGATGGTATGTTGTTTTCCTCTGACCCATCCATACGTGTACCTTAATATGCTCCTTCTACATCATTTACGACTAAGAAAAATTTGAATGTATTAAAATTTGATTTAATGGATATTTTTAAAGAGTTATTTATTTTTTTAGTAATATATTGGAACCTATCAGAGAATTGGACATCTCAAGGATAATTAATCATTTTATATATCATTTTTTACAAAAAACCAAATCAAGATGGATCTTATGAAAAATGAGATCTGGAACCTTTGATATCATGTGAAATCCTTGAAAATGGTATTTATGAAATGATAATAAAATTAAAATAGAGGTTTTTGAATTTAGTTTTCAGCATTACACATTAGATAATCCTCCTACGTCATCCTCAGTTTCACCTCATACTCTAGTACAAGGTACTGTTAAGGATTATCAAATAAAAAATCTTATAATTTGAAAGAGATCTCCAATTAGTTTTATAAGACCAAATAAATGGTGTTTTAGGTATTTCAAACACATTTTATAACGACTTTAGAACTATTTATAAGGGGTTTGAAATAAGATAGAAGAGAAAGAGACATAATTTGAAGGTCTATAGATTTTTATCTCACTATAATCTTTAATAAGTAGGATCTAGATTCCATATTAATATCCTTATCCAATGATCTATAGATTCCCCACAAATTAGTAATCCTCAAAAACTAATTTGGAGAAGATAAATGTTATTACTCCTTTTTTGGAAGCCTTTTGGAGAACACAAAGTACTATTTTCCGGCCATGGTGTATGTTTCACACGCAATGTAGTACTTCAATATAATTATCAATCCATAAATTTATACTACTAATACTCCCATTCTATAACCTCCCAACTTACCTATTTCTTCATTCTGCTTCTACCCATTCTTCTGCCAACCCTTTTGGCTGGTCTCCTAAACAAACTATTCAGTATATTCAACATATTTCTAGGTATGTGGTTATTTCAGAACATTCTCCCATCTCTTCTCCACAACCTACACCTCATACCTTAGCCTCCATATCCAATGAAAAATATCATATTATTCATTATGAAATCATAGATGTAACATCAAATTTTAATTTATATTAGAGTATCTTATATGGACTCTTATTGTAACTATTTTATTATTATTAATGGAATACTTTCTTTTCTTAATGAGTTTCCCTTTCTCAACTATTTTTCACATTTGTTCATACCTCTAGAATAAATTTTCGTAATATAAAAAGGGGGATAAATTCAATATCAATTCAATTACAATACTTTATCATGATTTGTGATCATCAAAATGGGGATACTATTGGATTAATCCACCAACTTCTTATTTTAATTCTCAAAAATCAGGTATCTTAATTATTAAAAAATTTAATGTTTTCTGATAATTAATTTTTTTATCAAAAAAATCACAAATGGATATTTAATGAAGTAAATTCATCAACCTACAAAATAAAGATGTTCAAATAACTATAAAGGTCAAGTGTCTATATATAAGTGACAACATTAACAAACAAGTAATTGTGTGTTAGATGAAATAAATTTATATATTCCTTGAACATATTTCATATATACTGAACTGAGAACATAGAGTGTTCATGTGAAAACATGAAGGATTAAATCTTTCCAATGATGACTTCAAGTGACCATGTAGACAGATAGTGATTTTTTTAAGTATTAAACCAACCATATGAATAAATGAAGTGAATGCATGTAGAAAGAAAGTGACCAAGTCAAGTGACTCTGTCAAGTGACAGAAATCTTAAGTGACCATAAGAAAGTGACCTTGTGAAATGAACTCAAGATCAAGTGGCAGAAATATCAAGTAACTATAAGCTCAAGTGGATGCAATATCATATAACCCTAATCTCATGTTACTGGAAGATAAAGTGACCACAATCTAGAGTAATTGTGCCTTTGTAAAGTCTAGTGACCATGTCTAAATTAATAAATAAGGAATATTTAAAATTATAATAACAATATTTTAAAGAATTTACTAAACAGTCATAGGATTTAAGGATACCAAATCAGACTAATTTGTGTGATGATTAATTTATGAATATTCTCCAATATCTAATTAGAGACATTTCTCTATTTAAGAATTAGATCCACTCATTTAAATAAATAAGTATTTACACTAAAATTATAATCAAAATGACTACTTTACTATGTTCTTCCATAACACTTTTTTTTAGTTTTAACCTCTCAGAGAAATGTTGATTCTATGTTTTTTCATTTTAATATTTAAATAAAATTAATCAATAAAAGATGATCAGATTGAGTTAATTAAAACTATCTCTATCTCTTCATCCCTCTTCTCTCCCTATTATTAAATGATCTTTAAGTTGTGTTTACATTAATTTGTATATTCATTATCACATTATTCTATTGTGTTTCATATTATACTAGATATTCTCTCTTAATAATTTTACAGATATTATACCATGAATATTAATGGAAGAAGGTTTTTATAGCCATGAATGATTTTTACGCATTTATAAGTGTTAAACTCATTCCAGGTTATGGATCTATTAATTATTTAATGAAATTTTTTGTTAGAAGGTGACTGTCAAGTGGGGAGGATTAAGTGTTGGCTTCTGACTAAACCTCTTGCATATATTTCCTCTATGTGTTAATTTTTTTCTTACTTTGTTTTTTGGAAATTTGATTATTCCTTCAAAATTTCCATTGAAAACCAATACTCTAATTGTTATCATTAATTAGTAATTTATATAATGTGTTTTATGTAATTATATTTGTATTAAAAGTTAATGTGATTTTAAAATTATTTTAATTAGGTTGTTATCAATCCTTTGAGAAACCATTTGAAAATATCATATTATACATTTCTACTATTTTAGTTAATTGTAATATTTTTATATACTAGGGGATTTATTTTTAATTTATTTTAAACATATGTTTTTTGGAAACTCAATTTACCACCCCTCTTGAGTTATTAACTATGAGAAACAATTACTCATACCATTTTTCAATACTTTTCTTCAATGGATATATAAAGTTTTTCATTCTGAACCAATTGATACCAATTAATATATATATATATTTTAAAAGCCTAAAATATACCCTCAAATTATAACAAAAAATTTAAAAAATTCAACTATATGTAGTGTGTTTCTGAAATTTACAACCAACAATTGAACCCTTTAAACTTATTCATTTTATTTTCATTGATAAATTTAAATTATACTCATAAATATTAGACATTATTCTTTCATGAATTTGGAGTATAGAATATCATACATACCTTATAAATGAATTTTTCTAACTGTATTATAGAAATTATGGATTAATATGAATTTAATGGTTCCTATATTATGTTATGGTAAACTACTCCTCAATGGATGAACTTCATATTCACTTATTCTAGGTTGATATTTATGTTAGATAAAAATTCAAATATTAAATGATAAATCATACCAATATAGTGAACCATTGTTGTTTGAAATATTTATTACATCTTAATCCTTTTATTATACTCTTTAGAACTACATTGAACATAAAATTTATGAAATTTGAGCACAAAAATACAATACAAAATGATAAGGGAATAGTATAGAACCTCATGATCATCAATGTGAGTAGTTAAGTTTATAATCTCTTATCAAACCTCTTTTCGCTCTCTAATTGTTCACCAAGTATTGATTAGTTATCTATGCATTCAATTCTTGATTTACAAGTAGTATTGATAAACATTAATACTTTATCTTTTCTAGATTTATCTTTGTGTGAGATCTTATGTTTAAAATGATCTATCAAGGAACATGAAACAATTGGTACATAATTAATATCCATCATGATTTCTTCTTTCACTGGTGTGATTGTTGAAAAATAATTTGGTTGGGTCCAATTTACTTAAAACTTCCACACAAAATCTTTTCATTCCTCTACCCATTATTTTTTTGAAATCCTATATTGAAATTCATATTCTTATTTATGTGGAATATTTTATTTCCCTTTTGATCTTTCCTTCTCTTTTTCTGCCCTATTTTATAAATTCTTCAAATCATATGGTCAGATGATCTAGAATTCCTTTAGTGTGGACTCAACATTCTTAGTTCTTCCACTTGGATTATTGGGAGTGTTATTAATTATGTTAGACCATTATTTTTAAGTTCATATTGATATTTAATTCAAATTATGATCACTTCCTTCAAAATATCCATCTAGGTATTGTTTTAATATGTCCATGGTTTGTCCTCATTTTTCATAAAATAAGTAGATGATCCTTTTTGGTGTTATTACCTCCATTGACTTCTTGGGAATTCAACCTTCAAAAACTAACACATGCTTATTTCATAAGGATGGATATTATATATTGTTCACATTATATTGTATTATTTTTTTATTTTAATATGATACATACTAATATATATATGCATCATTACTATAACCACACTTAGTGAAAATACCACAGTTTCTTCTATGCTCTTCAAATATGTTTTTGATACACAAATTTTTCCCTTTGATATATGGATATTTCTTTTGTATCAATTACTCCCCCTCACTATAAGATTTATTTTATCTTTAGTAGTTTATATATTTTAAAAAATTAAATAATCTATGGAAAAATATCTTAAAACACTAGTATTTACTAATAATTCATTATTTCCTACTTTGTTCTTCATGATCTCTAAAATTTCTAGAATAAATAATTTATTATTTCTAGGAATTTCCCACCACTAGTTGGGTATATTTAGGGAAATAACTCTTCATACACTTTCTTCCAACCACCCTGGATGTATTAGTGAACTCAATTATATTTTTATTCTTCCACTTTTTTTAAAGTTTTGAGATTAAACATGTATTGTATATAAAACAAATTTATTAAAAGAATCATTTTTAGATATTGATGGAACTTTTCCATTTGCTGATATTGAATATTTATCATTAGATAATATCAATATATATATTTTCTAATAGATATAGATCCCTTGGAATAAGAAACCTCAATGTAATTTCATCCAACAATAATCTTCCTTTTAACTTTTTATAATGAACCATATTGAACTATTTCTAGATTTATCAGTTTAATATCAACCTCTATGAGTTTCTTATTGAGGATGGTTTTATTATACTCCATTTATTTTAGTTTTATTTCAAATTAATTTCCCAATTTCTCAAATTTGTCTTTATGAGTTTATATTTTTCATTTTTATCATACAATTAATCTCTTTAATCTTATCTTCTTTGATCATTAATTAGTCTTTTTCGACACCAATTAAATCTTATAATACATAGATCCTTTAATCAAGGATATTATTAGATTATTCATTCTCAATGATTGTGTTTATCCATTAATTTTTAAATATTAAGAATCATTCATCAAGATCTACATTAATTTCACTTATAACTCCAACTTATTTAGAGATCTTAACATTGGTTTGTACCCTTTATTCTAAATCCTTCTCTTTACTTTCATAATAATATTCATGGTGGGTGATTTATACATATATATTTTAAAAAATAATACAAATATATGATATTATACAATATTTCATTTAAAGATCCAATCGATTCATCTTATAAATTCTCATAATTGAGATCTCCACCACTAATAAATGGTTATTCAATAGTATAATTTTGGAAAGAAATTTCTTCTTCCTCTTTATAACATAAATTATTAGAGTCTTCAGAGGAAAAAAGTTTATTCATCTCTTTGGTGGGGAATTTTACCCCTATAACTACAACCCCAATCCAGATCAATCTTCTTTAGAATCACAACATGTATACATAATATTATCTTTATCTCTACACATAAGGGTTATATTATTATGAATAATATCTTCAAGAGTATACTTATTATTAGATACAAGATAAATACCTCAATAATGATCACCTTTAAATAGTGTAATGTCCTATTTATTGTATGAGTATTTTTTCAACCTATTTCTATATTTTTTTTTTGTTATTTAGTGTTTTCTAGACACCACTTAAATAGTTTCTTTGGAATGAAATTAATATAATTTCTAAAATATTAAATAATAAAGACTTTGAATAAAGAACCACAATTCTTAAAATTAAGAAAAAATATGGTAATACAATATAGGTGTATCATACTCTAATAAAAATTGTTAGGATTACATAGGAATTCTTACAATACATAGAAGGGGGTTAATCAATGATGATATACTTTTAAACTAATTTCTACATTTATATATTTCCTACTCACTTATTTAATGAGAATATACCCTCCCATATATCTGTATATCCTTTATTCAACATTCATATATATATATATTAGAAAATCAACTCTAGAGAAAACCAATATTTTGTTGACATGGTTTATCTCCCTAAGTATTGTTACATCCCAAGTGTACAATGGTTATCATCCCACATGCAAAGAATTTACTTATTATTATCAAAAGAAGAATGGGAAAGAGAATGGCCTTGGACCCTTTCCTTATCACCAACCTAGAGTAATGAAATAAATAAATTTATTATCTATAAGTGTAAAAAATATATATGATTTGGCCTTTTCATCATCAAATCAATTAGTAATATAACTCCAAAGTCCCTCTTATGTAATATGTTTTATCTTCTTTATCTATGACATTATAAAATGTGATGCCTTGTTTTTTCAAACATCTATACCTAAATTAAGGTTGTAGGATGGATCACTCACCTTCTCACATGAGAATGTAATATGCAGAAATAATACCAAAATCACTATTCCTAAAATTTTTACAATATGTAGAAACTATAGTCTATATCTCTAAATCTCTTAGAATGAATATGATCTTTAGTATACAATGCTATATTCTATTCTCTTTTTATCCTTCTTATTCAGTGAAAATAAATAGAACTATTTCTCTAGAAATTTATTAGATACATAAGTGATGTTCATGAATATAATATTGACTTGTATTTTTCCTGATTAGACTTATAGAACATGGAATTTGGTTGTAGCAGTGACTTATCTATATTTTATTTCTTCTTCTAACTTATAGGGTACTTATCAGGAATCACAAAATAGAGTATCTCATATATCCTTCATTTTCTTCACCTGAAAATATATATTCATAGATATCTTCATGAATTATATTTTCATATGTTTTTGGTAAACTCTATGATTGTGAGAATTAAAATTTCCTAATTTTTATACTCATTAAAACTCATTCAACTTGATTCAAGGTTCTCAAATCAAATAATATTAAGACTCAAAATTTTCTTTTTCTTGTGACATTTTAATTATCACAATCACTTTTAAATGAAATACAAAAAATTTAATTTTTTATATGTTTGCATGAAATAAAAAACCCCATAGTATGGTCTATGGTGTATAGATCCCTATACTAAAATTTTCATACTTCTAGAATTAAAGGATTCTCAAAATGTTCACCCCAAATAGACCACAACATGAACTAAACTAGAAAACCTCATGTGACCATCACAATCAATTACGAACCATAATATCTTTTTTGGGAACTCCATGCTTCTTATCAATAATAATTTCAACTTATAATTCCCTTCCAAACTATCCAAATTATTCTAAATATTCTTAAGACCTTCAAAAAAAATCTAATAAAAACATCATAAAAATATTGATATCATTTGACTTGCCTTTAATTCCATGACATTTATTTCTAAAAAAATATAATAAAAAAATGAAGTGGGTTTAAAAAATACCCAATAGAAAACCCTAAAACATAGAAATAAGGATGTATTTCCACTCACCCTTGTGGGTCAAATCATACAGCTACCCAACACAAGTCAAAAGGGGTGGAGATAAATATGGAAGAATTTATGGCATCAGTTCCTAATAAAATCCATGACCATACCATAGGGAGGCTCAAAGATAATCAATAGTAAACTTAATCCATATGATAAGAAATATAAGAATAAACATAAAATTTTATATTAATAATGGATAACCCTAAATATTTACTTATTCAATGTTAAAAGGATTCCATAAACAATTTCAAAACTGTAGGGGAAAACACCTCCCTTCACATTAGTGATCAAGCGAGTTGAAAATCGTTAGTCTTTCCAAAGGGATCATAGCCCAAATACCTACTTCATACAAAGGTAATATATTTTTAATATCCCATAATGAGTGGAGGTTCTTTAAAGAATATTATATACACCTGAATAACCTCCTGCCTAACATATATGTTGAACATACAGTTTCAATAGAACACAATACTTCCCAAAACAATAGATATTTCCACAAAAAACTTAACTGAACATACCGCTATCAGTTCTTGGCGCTAATAATGTTTTCCAAGTGAGGTACACGCACCTAATTGTAATATAAAAGTTATTCAAGGGAGTCCTATCCTCATGGATGGGTGACCCTCCCACTTCTGAAGTGGGAGTTCCCTTCCCATAATATAAGAGGGAGGAAATGTACTCAAGTGTGCTATGACCAAAAGGAATCATGTGATCCTAAAATACATGGGAGATCAACCAATATAATAGCGTGTCCTTTCTTAGTCAGTCTATTTAACATAGAGCAGTATACAAATGGTTAAACCTAGAGAAAATTGTGTATCACAATCCCCCAACCATCCAAGCTATCTATGATACTATAATACAACTACTATTGAACCAAAATTATATAACCATGTTAAGGGACCTATGAATTATCAGAGTTTATAAACCGACTGAGTTTTTTATAAAACCATAACATCTAAACCATTCCCACTATTTGAAAATCATAACATTTCATGGTACCACATTGAAAACATATCAGGGGACCCACACCTCACTAGAATATACAATCTGATAGAGGGTGTACCAAACCAAAAGAAAAAATCATAACTCTACAAAGGCCACAGACGATTATGGGGAACACTTTCACCATTCAATTATAGTTTATCTCATTCCTTAAAGTGGATATTCAAGAAACTACAACCAAACATGGAGGAACCACACACTATTGAGATTCTTGGGGAGAGTGTTATTATTAGTGTGGAAAATTTCCCTCATAGATTTTTGTTTTAATAATTAATATATATATATATATATACAATGTTTCATGTTAGAGGAAATAAAATATTATGTTTTAAGATTTTAGAAAAAAATAATGATGTTTATTTATTTAATATTCATTCTTTTCTATTTATTTATTCATTATCATTATTATTTTTATTTCATTGTTTAGTTTGATAATGAATTTTTTCCAAAGTATAATATATTAGGTATGACTTTTATTCTATATTTAAGGTATTATATTTTTTGATGTTTTGGATTTTTTTGAATGGATACTTATTAATTTTTTTTATGAAAGTCTTAAAAAATGAATATAAAGCATTATGATTTTTTTTAAAGTCTTACAAAATGTTTCAAATTATTATGAATTTTTATAAATATTTAAAAAAAAATTAATGTGTTATAAAAAAATTGTTTTATGAAATTTTTTAAAGTCTTAAAAAATGAAATATAATCCTTACAAAATTAAATATAAGTTTATGAAATATAAGTGTTTTAAAATGAAAGTCCTATAAAATTAAAGTCTTAAAAAATCGATGTTTTAAATTTTGATATAACTAGAAAATCAGTTTAATATCATACTCTTACTATTTTAGTTTTACTCTTTTGTTTTAATAATTCACAAAAAATAACCCTTACAAAGACCCATATTAAAATTCTATTTATTCTTATTCTTTTTATAAATGACATTTATGAAAAATTGATTGTATCTCACGCATTTTATAAATGAATCTATTGAAAAATGTTTACCTAAAATTTTTATAAGATGTTTAATAAGTCTTACAATTTTCTGTTATGAACCATGATATATACAAAATAACCCCAATGGTTTTTATATATTGACTTTTAAATATTGGTATTATCTAATTTTTCTTAAGTGTTATATATTTATTTAACATATTCTCTGACTTTGTTAAAATATATAAATAAAAATTATAATTCTTTCCAATTCATATATTTGTGATCCCAAAGGACTTTCTTTTCTTGATATTTCTTGATGATTAAAAACCAATTATTTTGTGGATTATTTTTAATTAATGTAATAACAGAATGGATTATAAATATGGATTGAACAACTATGAGGTAATTTATTATAATTTCATTTAGAACATTCCTATCAATATTTCTATAATTAAAGATGAAATGGATTCTATGAATTTAATTGAGAAAGAGAAAAATCTATAAATAGAGATACATAGAACCAATGAAAAATATATAAGAGAGTTAGATATATCTGTTATAATACATGTGAATATATAGTTTTATCATTAATGCTTTGATTATTTAGTTGGACAACATAATGTTGTGCTTCATTTTTCAAAGTGATCAAAAGAGGCTAAAATTGTTCTCCAAATCGACTATTTAAAATCTAGATTGGTGGTGTTTCAATTTTTTGCGATTTTATACTATGTGTGTTTGTGTTGGATTTTTATTTTTTATTTAAATTTAATTATTTTTTTGGTTATAACACCATTACTATTTAATATTATTCTGGTTATATATCCATAAAAATGTATGCATCTTAATGGGATGTGACTCCCCATTTAAATAGGGGTTTTATAGGGTAGTTATTCCACTATAGGCCATGTAATGGGATAACTGCCCACTAGGCCCTCAGGATATGTAATGGGATTAGTGGTTAGAATCCTATAATCCTACATGAAAAATAGGGGTTCAAAACCCATTGGGTGCAGGTTACTATAGCAGGACTATAGCAGTGACGACACTATAGCAACTACGGGCACTATAGTGACGACATGGCACTGTAGCAGCGGTGGGTAATGTGTAGTACTGTAGCAGGCATGTACTATAGCCGTGCTTTTCACAGAATGGGACTTGTGCCAAAAAATTGGGCTTATCGGCCATGTAATGGGCGAAATGCCAACTGGGCCTTCGGGTTATATAATGGGTCTCCCTCTACCCAGTTAAAGAGGTCTTCGCTTTGTTTTAATAAAAAAAGAGGCTTCAGCCCCAACCTTTAAAAAAAGAAAGATTATGACATTTTTTGAATCACATATAAAATTAAAGTATTATAGAGGGTTTTATTTTTACCACTTAGTGGATATAAGTAAAGAGTAAACATAAGATCGTTTTTTGTCTTAACTAATAGAAAATAGCATGCTTTTATTTATTTATTTTTCACTAAACTTTTATATGAATTTATAGGTAAACTTTGATTTAAATTATTTTAAATTTTAAACTCCTCATTTAAACCTCCATTTTAATATTCTTAGCTATCTTGACTTAGGAAATGAAATGGTAAAAAGCTTGGACCTATACTAATTTTTCTCATTTTCTTTTATACTCATACCTATAAAAGAATTATTCAATGTGATGGCTCCAGTAAATATATTTTTTTTCCAAAATATATCCTTGACATAAACATATATGATATAGATAAAAAAATTTGAGACTGTATATATAAACTCTAAGGATGGACAGATTCCTCAAAAAACCACCCTAATTTCATGAAATTACTTTGGTTATTGGTAATCTTTAATTGATGCTTACCATAATCACTTTAGTATTGAACACTAGACTATCATTGTAACACCATAAAAATTGCCTGAGTCTGAACTAGATTCACTAAATGGTAATGGTGAAGTAAAGTATGAGTTTAATTCCAAGGTTATGAACATTTTATATTGTATTATGAATAGATGTGTTTTTATTCATTTATCTACATGTACAAATGAACATGATATTTAAAGATTTTTCAATGTTATAATATATAGAATAAATAAAATTAATAGAACCAAAATTGTTATTATATGAGTTCAATATAAATACTTCCAGAAGGGAGATGAAAAATATTATGACCAGATTTTCTATAGATTCATGAGTTTTGTAAATAAATGAGTTCTCTTAGTGATTGTTTCAAAAATAAAGTTGTTATTAAAATATTATTTATATCCCTACCAAAGAACTATAATACAAATAAATTCTCTATTATTGAAATAAAAAACTTAAAATAATACATGATTGATGAACTCATTGGTTTATTTCTACAAAATTAACTATAACTCAAGAACATTACTGATGAGGATAATACAAAGATGAAATGTTTTCCTCTTAAAAAAATGAAACTATAGACTCCTTAAATTCTAAAATCATATAAAGTTTGAAATATGACGTTTCTCTATTAAAAAAAATGATTATATAAGGAATATAAGATAAATAAAATCATATTAATAATGTTTAGAATTAATTATTGATGTTATGAATACCAAAAGAACAAGAAACATAATTTTGTTTTTAATTTTTATTCAAATATAAATTCATATAAATATAGAAAAAAGTACATATCAACCATAACTATATGATATTGAGCCATGAAATAAAATAGAATAAGTAAAAGAAAAATAATAAAATATATTTAATATATGGAGGGAGTTTTAATTATGAATCAGACTGAAGTGAAGAATTTGTTATATAAAATTAATAATCTTACTTATCCTTTATGACTTAATTAAAAGTTGTTATTATTGAATATTTTTTTATTATGATTATGATTATAATGTTCAGTCAGATTTTGACAATCCTAATATTTATAAACTAAATTAAAATTCAGAGAAATTACAAATATATATCATAATTATATTTTTTATATAAAAAAGTTAAAGGAAATAACAATAATGTTACTGAGGAAAATAAGATTCTTAATCAAGAGAATGATAAATTCAAGAATATAGATTCAATCATGGATGAAAAGATATATAAAAAATATGAGATTACTCAAAAGGAAAATATCAATGTCAAGAATAATAATTTTAGTTTGAAATAATGTTTAGCCAATTTTGTACAAGTAAAAGAGAAATTTTAAAAAGTTATGTTTGTGAATAAGGGGGAAAAGAATAAGAGTGGTGTTGGATGTGATCAATAAATTCCACAGATCTATGCTGATTTCTCTATGAAAAACCTAATGGAATTATCTCAAATATTATATGTTTTAGATGTCTAATTCATGGTCATTATGTTAGTTATTATTCTCTCAAATTTCCACAAAATTTGGGATGTACTAAATATTTTATTTCAAAGTATTGATCATCTATATTACCTATTAATTCATGTTGAAAATATATTTATACTACGAATAATTCTTTGCCTAATCCTATTGGACCCAAAGTTGCATGAGTAGAAAAATTGACTTTTAATTTCTTTTTAGAAAAAATGCATTAAATGTCCGAGGAAGGATATTTTGTACATGGAAAATGGATACTCTAGGAACAGGAATAAGGATGCATCAAATTTTATCACATACAACAGATGTTATAAATGTACTATTACATTTAAAAAATATCAAAAGGAAAATTTCAAGATTTTGGTGAAGTTGGTATTTCTAACAATGTGATTACTTCTAATGTGTTATATATATAAGGATTAAAAAACAATCTGATTAGTATCTCTCAATTATACAATGGTTTAATGTTTTTAAAATTTCAAATTTCAAATTTATCCTTATCAAAGATAACTCTTTGTTTTTTTATGATAATAGGAAGGGTAATATTTATCCTATTTATTTTTATTCATTAATTGATTAAAATTTTATGTGTCATAATGTTGAAAATAGATGATATTTTGTGGCATTTGAGGCTTGGTCATGTAAAATTTCATTTATTATATATAATAGTAAATAATAATCATGTATTATAGCTTCCTCAACTTAATGTGAACAAAAATAATGTTTGTGATTCACCTATGAAGGGAAAGAAAGAAAAATAAACTTACAGTTTTATTAAATATTTTTACACTATAATACCCATCAAACTAGTTCATTTAGATTTATTTAGGTATACAAAAACTACAAGGTTTTGTGGTATGAAATATGATTTTTTAATTTTTTATGATTTTTGTCGATTAAGAAGTGTTTATTTTCTATCTCACAAAAGGGAAATTTTATCAAGGTTTTATATACAATGTAAATTGGTTCAGACAAATAAAGGTTATTTTATTTTATCCATTTTAGTGATAAAGTAGTAGAATTATAGAAATTTCATTTTGAAAATATTTTTCAATAGAAAAGTTATTTTAATAATGTCTCAGCCCCTATATCAACCCATAATAATAGAGTAATATGGATAAAGAATATAATAACTTAAGAAATAGATAGAACTATATTGATGGAATTTCTTTTGCAAGAAGATATGAATAAAACTTATTTTGTTACAAATTTTTTTTATTAAATATATTTTAATGAATACACCTAATGAAATATAGAATGGAAAAAAACACAAAGTTGGATACTTAAGGTTTTTTTGTTGTAATGTTTTTATCCATAATACTAATGATAGTTTTATATGTTTTATGCTAAAATATATGGGTGGGTATTTTTAGGTTATTTAAGTGTATTTAAATATTATTGAGTTCATAATAATAAGACTATAGTTGTTGAACAATCAGTACATGTGAAGTTGTGTGAGAAATATTTCAATGAGAGAATTTTGAAGATGTCCAGATTGAAGAAGATTTTAGAGACATTAATTTTGGAGAACATGATTCATAAAATATTTTATATGAGAATCTATATAAAACCAAAAAATCTTGAAAAAATCATATATATCACCCTCTAGATATAGATATTGGAGATGTTGACTCAATAGTTTAGAACAAAAATTCATTAAGGTTTTATTCACAGTATAAATTTATTTCTGATTTTTTTTGTAAATAAAAATTTATATGCTTTGAAATATTATTGTTAAATATATCTATTCCTGATTAAAATAATTATTTTTTGAGAAATTATGTTCAGACTTTGGTTGAAACCTCTAATGTTTAAAAAATTATTAGAACAAAGATGGTTTTTTATAAATAAACTATATTAATATAGATAGATTTTTAAGAATAAATCATGAATTATAGACCAAGGATTTTGTAAAGAAGAAGGAATTTATTATGATGAGGCTTTTTGATCAGTTTCTAGATTGGAATATAATTAAATTTTATTAGATTATATAGTTTATGAATGTTTTAATTGTTATCAATTTTATATAAATAGTTAATTTATAAATAGAATAATTTAGGAAGATGTTTATATAAAACAACCACTAAGTTTTGAATAATATAGGAACCGTGATAAACTTTTTTGGAACTTTTCAAGGATGTTTATGGACTTAAACAATCCTCTTGAGAATTGTATAAAATATTTTCAGAGTATCTTTTAAAGAATGATATTGTAAAATGACTTTTTTTTCTGGAATTTTAAATTAAGAAATAAATTAAAGATATTTTACTCATCTAGTTTTATATGGATGATATTATTTACAGATTATATAGTTAAGATTTATCTAAGGAATTTTATGTTTTTATTTATTGATTAATTTGACACGAGTCATACGAGAGAACTGATTTTTTTTGATTTTATATATTTCAAATAGATAATGGGATATTATTAAATCAATAATTGTTTTATAAATATATAGTTATGAAATTAGGGCTTGATTTGAAAAAAATTATTAGTATCCCCATGAGTACTACATATGGATTGAATACTTATTCATATTAAAAGATAGTTGATATTAAATATTTTAGAGGAATGATTAGTAGTTTTTATTATTTTACATCCAGTAGATCTGATCTTGTGTTTCATGTATTCATTCATGCTAAATTTTAAGATAACCCAAATGAACTTCATTTTAAATATCTTTAAGCAATTATATACTAAAGGAACATTAAACATTTTTTCTGTTTAATCCGAGAATAACCTCTTATAGATTGAATATTTATTCGTATTCTAATTTTAAATGATATGAAATTCATATAAATAATACCTTTGGTTTTTTTCATATTCTAGGAAAGAGTTTATTTTCATGGATTTTAATGAAACAATTATAAGTTTCATTTTATATTTCTAAAGAAAAATAGTTTTTTTCAGATAGTTTTTATTCAAAATATTTTCATATTAAATAGGATATATCTAAATTTGATATTATTTTGAAATAATTCCAATTTTAGGTAAAAATTATTATATAATTATGATTTTTAATAATCTATTACAACATTTAGAACTAAATATATCGAAGTATGATATAATTTTATTCAAGATCATTTTCACAAAGAAGATATATATTCGAAATTCCTTTCTACAGATGATTAGTTAAATGATATATTTGTTAAAACTTTGGATTTAGTGATGTTTGAGATGATTATTTATGAACATGGAATGAAATAAGTTTTATTTTTAAACTGATCATTTATAAGGAGATGTTTTAATAAACTGTTGTTTCATATTCTTTATTATTTCTAATTATTGTGTGGATATTTAGTAGTTCTTTATATAAATACTATATTATTATATAAGATATATTTGAAAAAAGTTACACACTTCTATATCTATTTTAGGAAAAGAAAAATATTAAATTTTAGAGAATTTATATCTCTCAATATATATATATATTCATTATCTAATTTATATTTATTCTTATTAAGAATACATTAATTTAGGGAGATAATATGATAGACTAAATATTATAACAAGGTACTATATTCTATGATTTATTTCAATTTAATAATATTAAAAAAAAATTATTATCTTTAAGTATATTGTGTGGTTACTATTTTATTTCTTTATTTGGGGAGATTTACATTGAAATAAGGAAAATTAATTTGAAAAATAGTTATTTAATTTTTTTTTATATATTGATATTTAAAAAAGGGGTATTTTTTTAATATTTTAATTTATTTGTTTTCTAATTTCTAAAATGGGTTAGATGATTGGGATTATTAGAAAGTTTTTTATTTTTATAGTGCCTCCTTTACTTCTTACCATTTTTTTGACCAATAAATAATCTTTATTTTTTTATTAATTTTAATGTTTTATATTATAAGGAATAAATGAATATATTTAAATCTTATAGAATTAAATAATGATGTTGATTTTCTTTATTAATCATTCTTTACTATTTATTTATTTATTATCATATTTATTTTTATTTTTTGTTTACTCTATTGATGAATTTTATTTCATAGTGTAATATACAATGTATGATTTTTTATTTAAGTATTAAATTTTTGGAAGGTTTTCATTTAAAAAGGTCATTTTTATGAAATATTTAAAAGTCTTATATAATAGAAACAAATAAATTTGAATATTTTTGAAAGTATTAATTTTTTTAAAAGTCTTATGAATTTTTTTAAATTCATATGAAATGATAACAACTTCGCAATTTTTTTTCAAAGTCATAAAAACAAAATTTAAATCATTTAAAGTAAAATATATGTTTTATAAAATAGAGTATTTATGAATTTTATCTTATTCAGAATGAATTTTTATAAAATCAAGGTCATATATTTTAGTATAACTAGAAAATAAGCTAAGTATATTTCTCTTAAAATTTCTATTTTACTCTTATTTTTTTTCTAAAAGGAAATCACCCTTAATAAGACCATTAAAAATTTATATTAACTCTTATGAATTTTATAAATTAACATTGTGAAAATTAAACTATTTCTTACACATTTTATAAATTATTATTATGAAATTATTTTTCTCAAATAAATTATAAGTATTGAATGAATCTTACAGTTTTATATTATAAGACTTCTTATATATAGAATGAACCTGATAGTGAATACATATTGAATCTTTTATTTTGGACTTATCCAAACTTTTATAGGGGTTAAACAATTATTTTCTATATTCAATAACATTATTAGAAGATAGAGATTATAATGTTGAATGATTGATAAATTTAAATATTTTAGATTCCAAAGGATTTTTTAAAGATTTCATGTGCATTAAATCCTAGTTATTATGGATATTATTAAGAAAATAATAAATGGTCATATAAATTTTAAATATACATTGGGATAATCTAATGTATGTTGATATAATTCAAGATGAAAAATTTCAACTGATATTTCAGGAATGAAAGACACGACATCTTTTAAAAAATTTAATAATAAAGTGAAAATATATATAAATAGAGATTGATAGGACCAATGTGAAATGTAAAATAAAGAAATATATATGAGTTGTGATTCATGTGAATTGATACAATGAAAATTACTATTTAGATTCTTTTATTGGGATTCATCATGCTTCACTTCATTTTTCAAAGTTACTTAAAGCGACCACAAGTGTCTACGACCGAGACTGTTTAAACTCTGGTTTTTTGTGCTATAATTGTTTATATTTTTTTGTTGTGTGTTTTTGTGTTGGTTTATGTTTTCTCATTTAAAAATTTCAAAATTTTCAGTTATAATGCCATTGAAAGTTACTTGTTTTTTATTATACCTTTATATAAATGGTATGTGGTGTATTTGGTTCATACTCCCTAATGAAAGTCAGGAGTGTTATTTGGTTGTCCTGCCAATAAAAAATAAGGCTTTGATGAGTTGTGATTATTATATAAAATTTAATTATTATAGTTTATTCCATTCACTAAATTAGTTGAGAGAGGAAAATAATACACATATGATCCTTTTATCTAAAAATCAATAAAAATTACATTTGTTCTTTATTTAATTTATTAAATAGTTGAAAATGAAATTTTAGTTTAACTTTGATTTATATAATTTTAAATTTTAATCAAGTCAATTAAACCCCCTATTGACCATTTCAACTATCTTAAACTGGGAAAACACACCTCATGACTTTGGGAGAGTACTAACTCAATGAACTTAATGTTTAACCATCACCATGACGCACAATATAATCTCGAGGGAATACAAAATTACCTTCTTAATATCACTAAAACCTCACATTAATATGAACTTGGGTTTGGTTAAAAAATATCCATATAGATAACCTCCAACATTTATTATTAATTTTTTAACAACCCATATAGTGATACAAGGGAGAGTGAAAATACATTATTCAAAGCAGGAACTAAGCACAAATATCGTATCATAATGGGAGTGTACAACAAACTCACCATATTCCAAACTAGACAAAAAGAACCAAAATTAAACAGGGGTTTACAGGAAGGGTGAAATAGTCTTGAAAATCATCAAGCCACATGTTCATCTATATTCTTCTTTTTTGATTCCATTCTTGGAAAATGGAACCATTGAATACCAGCCCTAAATATGGAATTTCCCACTGCTCTATCCACTAAGGGTCCATAAACAATGAAGACACATGAAAGATACTGATCTTTAAATGCATGTGATGAATATTTACCCCATTGTAAGAATTATTCCAAGGGTTTCATCATTACCACATTTAATCAGATTCATACTCATGGGAATAAGAACAGAAAAAAATTTGAAATCATCTCACCGATTATATTTTATACCATATGGGAACCCACCATCACATTATATGTAGATTTATTCTTATAATGAACTATGTACATATAGAAATATGTATCCAAGGTGAGAAAATATGAAAATATATATCACATGAAGTGTATGTAGTGTGTATCATGGTGTATATGATGTGGAGACCAAACACCACACTTTGAATTTATACCAGTACCTATTTTCATATATTTTTAGTATATAACTATGCCTATTGAGATTCATGAAATTTATGCTATTAGATTTGGTTCCATATAAACAGCTAAATTGTATATTATATTTATTTTATTTTTATGGATTTAAAAACTATTAAATACCTTATCACTTATTGATTCTTATTCTTTATATCATTAATGTGATAATTTCTTAAATTATATGTTTCATTGAAAGAGATATAATAGTTTAATTCTATGATGATAATCTTAAAATTATATAATGATATTATTAAACATTTATCTATAGTATGATAACACTCTATAATGGGAAAGATAATATATTGAATTTCAAGTGTGAGAAATCGTAAGTAGATAGGGATTCATCTATTGATGTTCATACTTAGTAATCTCTAAGATGAGAAATTATGAGAATAGGATCACCTGTAGGAAATCCACATTTTTAAGTGTCATTTGATATTCTTGTCTATTAGTGTGTGTAATGATCCTTAGAATTTATTATTTTTTATTGTTAATGAATTTTAGGACCCAAACACTTTGATGTAATGTCATAAAATGTGATTCTATATAATTGTGGAAAATTTATGTATGTTTAGTGAATCATGAATTGTTTGTTATTAATGAATAGGCTAATGATATATTTTTCCCTTATATATTTATGGAAGTTTATGTCTCTACCCTATGATTGAAGTGGAACTATTTCATTTAAATCCATGGACATGGTGTGTTGGTGTGTTCATTTAATATAATCAAATAAATATACATTAGGCATATTGGCTGACAAAACAGGTGTGCAAACTACTTGATGAGATATCATGAAAAATTGATTATATTACATTTTGAATGTTCATATATGGTTTTTTTCATTGACACATACCATCTTCCATTATGTGTTCCTTAATCCATTACTAGACAATGATCTTGGACTATTGGAAGACCCAACCAATGCCACTAAAAAAGAGGCCTAGAGGGTAAGGCAAAAATTGTTTCCTTGAATCATAGAAAAATATTATTTATATTTAACAATTATAATAAATATTATTCACCAAGATGAGAAGTAATATTTATTCATGATTCATTAAATGATCATAAAACTTAAATAAATATTTTTTCACAAGATAATTATATAATTATGAGAATATATAATATTTATTTATCCCTTATTATTCACAAGGTAATAATTATTTAATTATTTATTAATAAATAATTTAAAATGTAAATATCAATAATAATATTTTATTCACAAGACTATGAATATAATATTTATTTATTTATAGAATGTATAATATTTATCTCTTTTTATTAACAAGGAAATAAATAATTTATTTAATTATGTGAATATTAAAATAAATATTTAATTTTTCATAATGTGAATATAATGTTTTTCATGATGATTATTTGGAAATTAAATAAATGTCATGGAGGATGAGAGGACACAATTATTGTTCTAGTGATGAATATTTATTTATCAAATTGTCCTGATATTTATCATTGCGTAAGAAATCATACAAGATGGGAAATAATAATAATAATAATATTATTTTTATTTTATATGGTGTGGTATTATTTTTTTGGGTTAACAAATTATTAAGAGTCATTATAAAATTAATTAATGTTAAACAATATCCTTTTGTCTATAAATAGAAAATTATGAAAAGTTTTAGAGGTTAATAGTCATGCACAACATTATCCTCTGAAGAGAATTCTATTTTAATGAAGAAAATCTCTATTCTTTTCTATCATGATTGAGATATTTTATCTTCCTATATTTCTCTCAATATGAAGATATTAAGAGATGATAGTATTTGGACTGAAGGGATCATGGTTTCAATCAAAGGAGTGACATGAGATTATCAATACGACTGAAATAATGCCTCGAGTACCATAAATGACATTCTAAGATCAAAGGACCATGTGAAGACCATCTAAAAACATTCAATTTTTGATGAATAGTTAAAAACACTACGTTATAGTTTAAAACTGACATTTTATATAAATAATTATTTATTTTATTTAAATTTATTTTAAGTCAAAATAGATATATAATACCTATATAATTTCAATTTAATTCATTGGAGTCATTTTATAATAAATATATATGTATAAAATTTAATTGAACTTTTTACTATCTTTTACCCACCTTCATCGGAGATTTTTAAAATTTTCATAAAACATAATTTTACCACATCTATGATTTGAATTTAAAAAATTCGAGAGACACGATGGAAATCATTAAGTAAATACTAGACAAGCCATCTCAGCTAGATGGTACCTCTTGAAAAGCACTGATATGTCAGTGCCTGATCCCTACCATCATCGAACGTCGCCTGAATAGGCATCACATTCAAAACATCTTTCATATTATCTCAAAATCTACAATAGAGGTCACCATCATGTTCTATGTGAAAAAAACACTCAAGATAGGCTACTCGCATGACAAAATCCGAGTCCAAAAGAAGAATATATGAGAGGTAGAAGATTCATAGTGAGGAACATAGAGTGTGTGGGGCCCACAAAACCTATGGCCCCACCTCAACACATGGTTGTGTACCCAGAAATTCTTGGGTACAAATTTTTGAATAATTACAACTTATATGTGCCAACGTACTTCGAGAGTAAATGTCACCACTAACCCAAAAGGCTGACGAGCACATGATGCTCGTTGTTTGATCTGAACGGTGAAAAAATAATTCTACTAACATGCCTCTTCAAATGACCATGAATAATCAAACGGATCACACCATCATTATACTTATGAAAAAACACATAGTATCGACTTTTCATTCACCTGAATTGGGCTCTCGGTGAAGAAACTGCATTTCACAACATTGCGCATAGACTGTGATTCGTGGGACCTATGTCCCGATCCCAAAACACATCAAAATAATTATGCCATTGTGATCCTCTCGAAAAATCACATGGGATTGGATATTCTTTCATCCCAAATAGGCACCCAGTGGAAAAGATTCATTTGACCACAAACACCCAAATCGAGCCTCATGTGGCCCACACCTTAATATAATTCTCAACACATTAAACTAGTCATGAAAAGTCTACCTCAACTTCAGGGTTAAAATACCTCTGGCAGTGTGTGAACAAGACTTTAGATGCAGGAGATACATCTAATAAAATATTCCTCGAATAATAATAATAATAATATTATTATTTAATACGACATTTCAAGCCACCGAGCATCAAACATGGAATTAAATTCCCAATAACCCCCATCAAAAGGTCTTCCTAGAAGCGAGGTTCATGATTCCATTGACATATCACCAATCAGACATCACATGTAAATGTTATTGTGGGACAAATATTTAATAAAATTGTTTTATCTATTATTTCCCACGCATTCCATGGGGATAAGCCATGGGTTGGGGAAAATCATCGAAAACTATATTACAATGACCATATGACAAAGGGGATCATGCCACCACTGAAAGAGAATTAAACAGACTCCCTAAGTGGGAGTTATTGAGGTTTAAGGAATAATAATAATAATAATAATAATAATAATAATACTAATAATAATAATAATACTAGTACTATTATTATTATTTTCACCCTCTTAGGGTTTCTTGCGGCTGCCGCCATGGTCACCCAGCCTCCGAGCCTGCACCATCACTTGCACACTCCGTGCTGCTATCACGCTCAAGCCCCCTATACCGTACCGCACCCAGCCCAGTCGTCATGCTCAATAGGGCTGCCGCACTAGCTCCCGTGAATGCCGCTTCCCTCCATGGCTGGACCACCTCCAGAAAACTTCTATGGACTATCATGATCACTCAAGTGATCCAAAATGAAACCGAGACCATATTTGGGATCCTTGGGACCCGATATAAACAATAGTAACCTCATCTCGAATAATCATCACTATTTCGACACGGTGAAAAGTTTTCACTTCTTCAGTGCCCCGCCACAGCTTATCTGGAACCCAAAACTTTAAACTGATCACATATCTAGAATCCTAAGATTGAGCGATTTGAAAACATATCTATTTCTCAATAATTCAATGATGATTGATGGATAAAAAAGTTAGAGGATGAATAATGTAAATAATGCGAAGAATGGGCAACTGTAAATTCAATCAGATGATGGACATTGTTATTTTGGCCATAAATAAATGATTTCAAAGCAATGAATTTGATGAAAAGTTGAAAATGACAAAAAAATCGTCAACTGGGAGGTGTAGAATCCAAAATAGAAATCCTACCTTGATTTTGAATCCACCATGATGTTCACTCTGCTCTAATCTACCAGCGCTTTAAGTTTCATCATGATCCGAAAAAGAATGGACATCGAATCACCAATAAAAGGAAGAGTGGAACTTTACTGATGCCTGAGAGGAAATGAGCCAAACCCATGCTCATTTCTTTAAGATCCTATTTATAGGAAACTATCAGTGGTCATGGGATCTGAAACTCGTGTGCCCTCTCACATGAGGTCCCCCCCAGGGAAAGCACCATTATACAAACTCAATGGTGCTCTTGGGTTTCCAATATGAATATCTATTCAGAAGATATTTGATCTGACGACAATAATAAATTAATTCTTTTAATTTATTTATTTATGAAAATTCCATCAATTTCATCTGCCACAGGAAGTCCATGCCCACAAAATTTATTCCCTGCCTAAGGTAAACGACATGATCTGGACTCAACTATTGCCTCAGATTTTTTATCTGAGCTACTATTTATGAGATATCCCTGTTTTCCATGTGAATATTTTAAAAACATTTAATATTTTAATAAAATTTATTCTGGGCACACCGAGTCCCAGAATCGCATGTCATCACAGTTCTTGGCTCTGGAAATATATTTATAAATATTCCAAAGTCTTATGAGGAACAAATTAGGTATTTACATCATTCCCTCCTTCATGATTTTTGTGCCTAAAAAGAAAAACCAGGGAAAAAAACTTGGGATACTAAACTTCCATCTGGCTCTCCCTTTCGAGAGAACTCTACTGGACCTTTCCAAACTGCCACGACATGAAAACTAAGGGGATGGTCTATCCTTATAAGGTATTATCTTACTGATGACGTGTATAGGTAAACATGCACGGATCATCTCAGTTGTGTCACAAGGAAAATGTCACATACCTGTTCTAACTTTGAGGGTAGGGAATGGTGGTAAATGACCCTTCCAACCCTTATAATGAGCACAAACATCTCAAAGGACCATGAGTTTAACTCATCTCTTTGACTGAAAACCAAAAAACAAGCCCTTAACATATCCTCCAACACCTGGATAACACGCTCGTTCTGCCCATTGGTCTGGGGGTGAAAGATTGTACTAATCTAAAACTAGGTCACAAACCCCTACTACAGACCTCTCTACAACTGTAACATAAACCACATGTCATGATTGTAGACTAACGTTGTGGGTACCCCATTGATGTGGCCCTATTTTTACATAGTTTTGCCACATCTTTTATTTAATTTTTAACAAATAAATTACTTATTTTTACACTTTTTAATAAATAATGGAACTTTTGTATTTATTATACTAAATTTATTAATTAATAATTATTTATAATTAAATTTGTGTTTCTAGTATTTTTATTTAGTCATTCCATGTATTCTAATTATATTAACTTATTTTTGGTTTAATAATTATAATTTGGTTAACATATTAACAATTTTAGATGTTTATTATTTAATTAATCGTTCATTTTTATTTTCATTAATCTAATTTAGTTTTTAATTTAAAAATTTATCTTTTAATAAAGACTTATTAAAATAAATTAACTCTTTATTTATTAACTAGTCTAAATATTCTGTTTATTAGATAATTCTACAATTTAATTTATTTTTTAATAGAATAATTCATTTTTAATTTTATGTTTCATTTTTCCATTTAATTAATTAACTTAGTTGTTCTAAATCTAAAGTTAATTTTAATTATTTTAATATTATGTTGGTGGATAATTCATTGAATATGTTTTTCATTTATTTAGACATATATCTAATTAATCTTAATATTTTTATTCTTAGTTAATAATTTAGTTGCATCTATTTTTTAGTTAAATAATTTAGTTAAATTTTATTTACAGTTAATTATTTAATCTTTAAAAGTTTAGTTAATTTTAATTTTTCTTTAATTAATTAATGTTTTATTCATTTTATTATTTGTTTTCAATAATTTTTTATTATTAATGTTTTAATTTGTTCTATCAGTGAGTCGACGCATCGATGCCGCGTCACACCGATGTAGCGACTCACCAATCACTTGTCACTCTAATGTTTTTTTATAACTATCGGTGAGTCAAGAATCACCAATTACTTTGTATAGATTTTGGTCTCTCATTTCATCGGTGTTTTTTGATTTTATTTTCAACTATCGGCGAGTCAATGACTCACTAATATCCCAAATCATCATTGGTTTCACGTCACGCTGATTTCTTATTATTATTTTAATTATCACTAACTCGTTTTTTATTTTTCTTCTATTGGTGTATTATTATTTGTCACAATGTACCATTCTTTTTCTTCCTTTATCGGCGTCTCATGCACTCACCAATACTATTTTAACTATCAGTTTCATCAATGCCTTGTGACACCGATCCCCTGCAAACCTCACTCACTGATCGTTTTCTTTTTTCGTGTCCTACTGCAACTGATCTTTATTTATTCTATCAGTGAGTCACTAACTCACTGATTCTTTCCCTCCAACCTTCTTATCGGTGAGACTGACAACATACCAGCCTTCCATGAATTCCAATTTTTAATCACTGATAGTTTTCCATCACCTTTCATCTTTTACCAATAGTTCCCTTCCATCACACACTGATCCTCTATTCCCCTGGCCCTGATATCTTTTCCTCACAATCAGTTTCATTTCCCTACTCCACCAGTATCATTGTTCTCTTCCTTCTGCATCCTTCTTTCTCCTTCTTTAACTCACTGCTACAATCTTTCATACTCATTATCTTACCTTTAATTTGATGCATCAAACCGGACAATATTAAGCACTGAAACCATCACTGATCAGATCAAGACTCAATTAAAGTATTTAACCACTAAAAACCAAATTTTACACAAGAGGTCCGCCAGATTTCTATTGAGGAAGAGGTGAGTTGAAGGGAGGTTACCCATTGAAGCCGACGAGATCTACTGTTGATGCTGCATCGCACAAGGCTGGGACAACATGCTGCTTTTTCCACTGGTCTCTCCTTTTCTTCACCGCAGGAGAGAAACCGCTGTCGGTTCTAGGATATGGAAAACTGAGGCCGACACCGCTACTTCTGAAGAATATGCCACACTATCTGGAGAAGCTGAGGCTGGCATAGCATTGAGGAAGAGGATGATCTGAGGAGGCGTCGCCGGTGGTGGAGGACGGAGCAGCTGAAATGGTGAGTTGCAACACCGAAACGCTACTCCCTCCCCTACTTTGCGCCGATTTTGGGGGGAGATATAATAAACTTAAATAAATAAATAAAAATTAAACATTAATAAAAACTAAAAAAATATAATTAAATTAAAATGTTAAATGTTAATAATTATAAATAAATAATAAATATAAGATAATAAAAATTCATAAAACAGAATTGTTAAATAAATTAACTAAATTAATTAATAATAATTTATAAATTATTTTAAAATAAATAAATTTTAATAAATAAATTTTAATTTTTAAGATAAAACTTTTTATTATAATAAATGAAAATAATAATAAATTATTAACCGTAATAGTTAATGTTGTGAATAATTTAATAATTATAATAAAACTTTTCAATAGAATCATTTATTTTAGTTATAATTTAAGAAATTTAAATCATACCTTATACAACAAATTTTAATAAAGTAACTAAAATAAACAATTATGTTATCTTTTAATTAATTAAAATATTTTATAATCTATCTTAATGTTTGAGAAATTATTTTAACTTTTCTTTTTAGATAATTTAATGATCCTCTATTTTATACTTATAGTTTTATTCCAAAGTTAAAAACAAATCCACATTCATTCAACTAACTCAGAAGGAGTTAGTTACGAAGGAAAAGTTAGTGCGACATGTCAGTCGTGAAAAAATGAACGTGTGCGGTGCACATGAGAAGGGCGTTTAAAGTCAGTGAAAAACATGCGGTGAAATATAAGAGATGATAGTGGAATTAAAGTTAGAGTAACAATATAATTTTACGGGGGAGACATTAATTCAAAACAGTTTAAGCTCTAGTTCCGAGTAGAGAGAGTCGGGAGGGAAACTCTGGAACCACTTTCTGGAGCTGGAGGAGTTCGAGAGCAGTGCATCATCTCAGGAGTTTATTTTTTTTATTAATTCTAGTATTAGTACTTTATTTGTATGTAAAATTTTATAAAACAATAGTGAATATGTTTTCTAGCTAAATCATATAGTTTGGGGATGAATTGAAGTTACACTGGTCATCTTATAAATCTCTTTTCACTTAATCATTTTGATGATTTTAGTATTGATCGGCAATATCAATACTGACTTCATGCAATTTCTTCTACCATAAAAACTTTATTTTAAAAATTTCATAATCAATTGATGATATTTATCATGGATACACCTTTCAAAAGATAAAAAATTATTAAGATTTCAGGACTTACGGTGAGTTCATCCTGTTATTATTTTCAAACTGTTCGCAATTGATTTATTTTGGAGCGGCCAACTCCAGAATAGATTGTCTTGTATGACTTAACTCCTGGCGAGGGAGGTAATTCATAATCTTATGGTGGAACTCTAAAATATCTTTTAAGTGAATTGAAATAACTCTTAAAATAGTAGAATGGATATTTTTCCCTAGGTATTACATTATGATAGTTCATTTATCAGTGCTCTATATTTTTGTTGTTCATAGTTTTTAATTTTTTGACTGATTCTTCTTAGTCTAGATCAAAGTCACCAAAAAAACATGTAGTTTCTTTTCTGCTCAATCATTTCACAAAATAAAAAAATAAAAAAATAAAAAATAGAGTATCTACTCCACTAGAGACAATAGTGGAGTTTTTGAAGTTTTTTAGAAGAATAGTGGCCAAAATTACCTTCATTGTGGGTTCGACCCTGCTTTCCACATATACTGTAGTTAGTAAAAATATAAATTTTAAACTTTAACTAGCTTCAATGACAGTTTAGATCATCTTTTTGGCACCATTAATGGGGAAGTCATGATCCATTACTTTTCTAAAAATTTTAAAAAACATATATAAAAAACACAAAAAAATTGAAAAAAAATTAAAAGTGTAGAAAATAATCTGTTTCATTTACTACTAAATTTCTAATATTTTTTGTATTTCTGAACTTTGGTTAGTTCTACTATTGTTCTATTTTGAACTGTTATTACACTTTGTATGCGCACAAGTGAATTCATTGTTACATTGGAGTCTTCAAAATCTTAACTAGACAAACATTGGAGTTGCTTCTAAAATATTGTAATAGAGAATCAGGATAATAGTGTTGATAAAAACATGAATGTGCCATAGCCCTTAGTACCAGCCCTTCAGTTACCTAGATTTAAGGAGTTTCAAATTCTAGTTGTATCATTTAACCCATCTTGTATTAAGTTTACCCCAAGGTCTGGGAACTATGAAATTAAGCAGTCTCACCTTTCTCAACTTCCTTCATTCAACGGTCTTCCAGGAGAGGATTCACTTGAGTTTATTAGGGAGTTCTATAGTTATTTACAATAATTAGCTCTGAGAGAGCTTTGTGAGGAGGATTTGAGATTAATGATGTTTCCATTTTTTCTAACAGTGAAGGCTTGGACTTGGTTTCATAACATAGATGAAGAAAATTTTGAGACTTGGGAAGAGGTGTTTACTACCTTTATATCAACATTTTATCCTAGGAACACCACCTCTAATATTTGGAAAAATATTACTAGGCTTTTCTAGGATGAGGGAGATTTATTTCATGAGGAATGGGATAGGTTTATAAGTATCCTCATAAAAAGTCCCAATCACCAATTTTCTCCCCATTTAATCATGGAGAACTTCTATAATGGTATCACCCATTACGACCAAAATTTAGTTGACCAATTCTGTGGGGGTGACTTTTCTGACTCCACTGCTGATGAGAAGAAAATTGTGTATGACAAGCTTGCTCAAAAGTCTCAGCACAAGTTCTCTAGGAAGAGGATCATCCATAGAGGTGAATACAATCCTCAAGCTGCTATTGTTAGTGATAGGGTCCTAAGGAAACAATGTAATTATTGTGGGATATTTGGTAACACTCATACATGTTGTCCTAATTTTTATGTCCCTATCATGTTTGATGAGAGTACATTTTTTTGGATTTTATAGCTATAAACCAGGGGAAAAAAGATAAATTCTTCAATCAGTACATGTCTAGTTATCAAAATCACCCAAATCTATCCTTGAAAGAAAAAGGTGTTATAAAACAGACCACCCCTCCTAAATACCAATCACACCCTAAAATTTATAACTCATCCCATTATAGGGTTGAATATTTTAACTCTCAAGGGGAGTTAGAGGTACTTTTACAACAAGTTTTGTGAGAGATCATTTCATTTAGGAAGGAAACAGATGGTAAGATTCACAATTTAGAACATCAAATAGTTCGAATGGATAGGGATCAAGGTGATAATAAAAAGGGAACACTGCCCAACACATCAATTCTTAATCCAAAGAGAGAATATCATGGCTGTAACCACTAGATCTGGCCTTCACACCCAAGAATGAGTAAAGCTACACTCTGGGAAAACTAAAGCTGGTGAAAAAACTGAATCTGGAATGAAAAATATGCTTGAAACAGAATCTGGGAATCAAGATAACTTTGTTCATCCTAAATAGAATTTTGAACATACATCTAAAAAAGTTCAAGAACCAAGAAAAATGAAGTGGTAACTAATTAAATAATAAATGAAAAAATGGAATTGAGGAGAAGAAGAATATTCAACCTATTCTAAAAAATTATTCCCCTCCCATTCCTTTCCTTGAAAGAGTGAAAATGAATAACAAACCTGAAAATTTGGGGTTTCTTAAAATTATTCTAAACTTTAGTATCAACATTCCATTTTTAGAAGCCTTAGATAAAATCCCTTCATATGTTTCTTTTAAAAAAAGGTTTCTAAAAAATAAAAATGATTGGAAGAAGTTGGAAAACGTTAATCTCAACGAGGAGTGTAGTTTGATCTTGTTAAAGAAGTTTCCCTCAAAATTAAAGGACCTTGGAAGCTTTATTATATAATGAAAATTAGGAGAAAGTGAGAAATTTAATTTTTTGTGTGACTTAGAAGAAAGCATCAATCTTATGCCTTACTCTCGGTTTAGAAGGTTGGGTCTTAGAGATTTACAACCAACTTCTATTTGTCTTTAACATGCCGATAGGTCACTCACACACTCTTTAGAGAAGGTGGATGATCTATTAGTGAGTGTAGGAAAACTAACACTACCCACAAACTTTCTTATTTTAGATATGGAGTGTGATTGAAAAGTACCAATCATCTTAGGGAGACCATTCCTTACTACAGCTAGTGCTGTCATAGATTTGTCAAAGGGGAAACTCACTCTCTAAGCTATTGATGATGTGCAGGGGTTTTTGGTGTTTGAAAAACCTCAACATGGGGTTGGTTATGATTTTATAGATGTTGCTGAGAATCAATGTTTTAAAATTGAGGTCCGACCTAGGTATGGTTCTTTACCTCTAAAGGTCACATAGATTATGATTCCCCAGCCTATTGAAACTTTTCATCAGGCCTCTATTCCTATCCCACTCCTTCCTCTAGATGATATTTTTTTTCCATAGAACCCATTCTAGAGAGTGAGTTACATTCTTTTCCTGAACTCTCTCAACCCATTTTTGAATGTTTCCCTTATGAAGTTGATTGTTTAAGGTTTTCTAAAGTTAGAGAAAGTTCAAGGATGAGTCCTGATGAAAAACTAGATTTCTTCCATTATGAACAAGTGTATTTTATGGGATTTTCTCCCTACTCAATTTGATGTTATTTTTGATGAATTCCAACCAAAACCTGAGATATTCACATCATTTGAGTCATATGTGGACATTGGGAACCACCTATTTGAACCTAAGTATGATATCTTCTTCTAAGAGGTTTTTGAGTTGTCTTTTGTAAAAGTTTTTCTGGGAACAATCGATGAAAATACTAAAGAGTTTTTTGATGTTTTTACTTCTAATTCCAGGTTGGAGCAGGCCTCTAAGTGTGGGAGAAGTCATGTAATAATTCTTGGTAAATTTGTTTATTTTTTTTGGAAGATGTTGAAAATTTTTAGAGCTGAGGAAGTTGTATTTAGAGCCCAAAATGAGTTGGACAGTATATTAAAAACTATTTTTTTGAAAGAAATTTTGAGAATATTGTTTGGTACTATAGATGAGAATGTATTGGTTGATCATATTCTTTAATCTTTATATAATATTAAATTTCACACTACTAATAGTTCATTCCCATTAAATTATCATGGATAGAAATATCTAGGGAAATAAAGTCTGGCTGGGGACTATAAATCTAGCGCTACATGGGAGGCAACCCATGGTTTTAATTGTGTTAATAAATAAAAAAATTTGTGATAAAATAAAGTCTAACTAAATATTTTAAATTCAGTTCTTCATGGGAGTCAACCCATGGTTTCCATTTTGTTTTCATTTTTGTTTCTTTCTTGGTTTAACTAAAGAAAGTACTTCTGTGCTCTATTTTTGTGAAGTCCTTGTTACTGATTGCTCTTTCTCTATTTTTTCTATTTCTTAGTTATCAAGAAGATGTTGTTTTGTCATATAAATAGGGAAATTCCCATGCTAAATGAGTAATGAAAAAATCTAGTGAGGGAAGTATTTTACTATTAATTTTTTTATTTATTTGATCCTTAATGCTTTAAAAAATCTTCTTCTTGTCTTGCATGAAAATTCAGTTCTATATGTTGATACTTTTGAAAATTCTGCTACATGTGTACTAGAAATTCTGCTGCATGTCATGCTTCTGAAATAAAAAAATATGAATATGTTTAAAAATTCTAATCGTTTTGGAATAGAAGTATACTGTATGTCACTGTGTAAATAAAAAATTCTGCATGTACTTCACTACTGAAAACTAAATTTCATTGTTTTTAAAAGCATTCACTTCTTGAAAGTAAGTGTTGGCGGGTACATACTACTGGTCTTTTGAATCTGCTTTGGGTTGGGGTGTTTTTATTGAACTTTGTCTTATGTATTGAATACCCATCTGAATTAATTCTACTAGAATTTCTTTCTCCCCAATTAATATTTCACTTATACTACACATGTTACTTTTGAGCTGTATTGAAAAAAAATTCGTTGGAAAAAAATACTGATGCATGTACTTTCTTATGAACCTGCTATAATTTAATTTTTTGTGGAAAAAAATTCTTATGAAACTTCAAAAATACCCTTTTATACATGTCATCTATCTTATATATTGAAAATATGTTTTGAACATAAACTACCAAATTGTTCTTCTCCACTTTAGAAGTCAACTTTGAGGACAAAGTTGGGTTTTAAGTGTGTGTGTGTGTGGGGGGGTCAATTCTTGACTGTTCTAAACTATGCTTAATGGAAAAGTCCATCAATTCCCATTGGTCTAGGGGTGAAAGATTTTACTCATCTAAAACTAGGTCCCAAACACCTACTACATGCCTCTCTACAATCATAACATAAACCAAATTTCATGATTGGAGACTAACGTTGTGGGTACCCTATGAAGCCAGACGATCTCCCACATGTAAAAATATCCCTAACCCTCTATCAAGCTTAGCTCCCTGAGCAATAGAGTACACCGACTCTATGAGTCTATCTATTTTCACCCAGATGACATCATGGACCTTCACTTTGTGTGGAAGCCCTGTGATGAAGTGCATGGATATGCCATCAAATTTTCACTTTGATATTTCAAGAGGCTGAAATAACCTTCCAGAACATTGTGGTCAGCCTTCACTTGCTGACAAGTGAGGGATCATGAGATGAACTCAGCTATGCTTCATCTCACACCAGTCCATCAGAACTACCACTAAATATCCATGTAAATTTTTCTCACACTGGGATGTACTGTTAAGGGATAGGAGGAACTATCACATCACTTCCCCCCATACCACAATTTTACCACTGGTAGCCCTAGGAATGATATCTCATGATTCCCTTCTTCATAATATCCATCGGGTGAAATTCCTATAGATATCTGAGTCAGAAAATATCTCGCATTGATGTTTCATAGTTGGGACTCTCTCACACACTCATGAAGCGAAGGAGTCAACACTGTCAACTGCAGAAAAATTGTACCCTTCTACTCCACTAGTGTCAGATACAGGGAAGATAACTACTCTAAAACCTCCTACACTAAGTAATCCTAAGAATTTCTACTAAGCAAATATACTACACTATTTATCTTTCCTAGAGTATAGACTATATCAAAGGAATATTCCTATAGGAAGTTCAACTAGCGTCACCACCTTAGGTTCATGTCCTTATTGTGGAAGACACACCTAAGACTCTAGTGGTCCGAACACACCACATAACACTCTCTTAAAAGATATCATCTCCACATTCTCATGAAGAAGACAATCTCTTTGAGCACCACATAGTGAGTCACATAGTTTTTTTCATGGGTCTCTATCACCTAGAACTATACTTGATAAGTGTAGTATCAAGACTTGACATTGAGCAAAAAAGGTACTAATGAACATGGAAGGTGAGTAAACTAATCCAACCGTAATAGGCTAAAAATGGAATGCATGGGGAATACCCCATGTGTCTTCACCTCCCTTGGAAAGAGAGTGGACCCAAACGATACACTCTTCCACACCCACTAGTGGCATTCCAAGAAAAAGGTGGTCAATTAGAAAAACTACACTAGAAAAGCTAGTAACTACTCCAAAAATCAACTACACAACTCTTCCATGAACTCTCAAGTAATAGGGATTCATCCACCACACCTTAATACTATTCTATTTGGGTGACACTAACTCTCCCTCATATTTTTTCTCTTGTCACAAAAATACATCTCAGTGGGAGGAGGATCCCTCTTCCTCATGCATTCAAAGCTACATCAAACAACACCGAAACATGGTTACACTGATGCCCCGCGTCACCCCAGTAAAACCTCAAGCTTGAAACAGGGAGAAAAGAGTACTTAACACAGTGTCTAACATGTTATAATGAAAAAAGTATAAAATATGCAGAGTGTTCCTTTTATCATCTCACACACTATAGGATCATAGACATTCAAGGCTTGCAGCTGGCTGTAGCCCTAGTTGTCAGATCACTAAGCCAGATGTGGGCCACTCAGTGGTGGTGGAAGGACCATGTAACATAGTCCACTAAACACAATTTCTCCTGCTCTTCATATAGCACCTTCTCCTTAGGGACCACCTTGTCCTCACCTGGGAGATCCCCAATCATGGTTTCATCTCTTCCATGGTGGTTAATTTACCCTATACCTGGAAGCTCAACACATCTGGTTAGGCAGTCTCGTTCCATGTGACCTCATCCGTCACAAGTATAACACCAAACCTCCTTGGAATGCCTCGGTTCTCTAGGCTGCATCAGCCCCATATGAATACATGTATGAGATTGACCATGGGAAGGCCTCCTATATCGAGGCCCTGTCAACTGGCATCTACTAACTACGCCAAACGTCTCATCTCTATCACACCCACTACAAAACGAGTTTACTGGTGTCTCGCTAATAGAAAAAACTATGTCACTAGTGATCTCTCTAACACCCTGGAATAGGTGGAGATTCAAGACGGTATTACACTAGCATGGATCTTCCAACGGAGACCCTGCTCAATCCTCCATGCCCAGAAATAAACATCATGGACTATGTCCAAAGCGTACTGAGTGAGGTATGCGAACATAGTTGCGTACTCTGCCACTCTCATCCCTCTTTTATGAAGATCCAAAATCTTTTGAAACAGAGCTGAGCGTATGGAGGGGGTATCACTTTTGACATAAAATTTGTTAGGATTAATCCCATGAGAGTTCCGACTCATCATGAATCTATGAAATTGATACACCACAAACAACCAACTGATCTGTGGAAAAGACTGGCTACCAAAGACACCATCTGATATGTCAGTGTCTGAACTAGCCTGAAGAGGTGAACTACTGATTCTATCAAAACCTGTGCTACCCAAGGATATAGATAATTGTGAAACCTTAGTGGTCAATGATGTTAGAACTCACAGAGTGCGCTCAGCCTGCACACATACTTAACCTGCTCTGCTGGGACTAACTACTTCTTAATAGGGGGAGGTGCTACTACCTATCCACCTATAGGAAGGTGGATTGTATGATGGATCCTAAACTGAGACCTCGTTTCTCATGAAATCATTTTCACAAACCATGGCTAGTATCCTGGCTGACTGTCATCATAGAATAATCTTAAAACATATCAAGGAGTACTTCAGTTAAAGAGAATATATATATATATATCAACCAAAAAGGAGAGATAACTAAAGAAGTGCAGTCAATGACTCAATCCTATATGATGCATGTACCAAAGTTCCATGTAGCAAGTGCCTCTTCATAATGATTCAATAATCTGGTTATTGGGATCCTGGTGAATGGCTACGTCGGCCACCACACCATCAATAGACTCGATAACTTGATAGTCGCTCTCAAGATACATTGAAACTATTACTCTAAACCCAACCTAGTCCTTTTTAGGGAAACGTATGAACAATGTCCCGAGGGTATAACCACATATGATAAAACTTTGTCATGACCTGACCCATGCCGAGGCTCAGGTTGCAACTACCCTAATCCCAACTCCATAGGATAGGGGGTGGAAACAATTTATAAAGTCACAACAAACATGGGGAGGCCTTTACCAAAAAACTTGTACACACGCATGCAACCCACTCAATGTAAAAGTGCAGAGGGAAAGAAAAAAAAAGATAAAACATTTTATAATAATGAAACCAAACATGAATCATCCTCTAAAAATAATAACTATAGAAATGTAAACTAAAAGGGAAAGGGAAAAAATACACACCCAACAAGAAAAGTTCCACAACCCGACAACGGGTGAAAAAGTAAAATAGGTGGGACAGTCCTGATACTAAATCCCAAGCTATGGCCACCGCACGAGGTCCATGCTCTCGTATCCCTAAGATTCTCTGAAGTCACGATCAAATTGTATGATGTCTTCAAGGGAAGACCCAGTGCGAGAAAAGCCCAAGCAGAGGTGAGTATGAAAATAATCAGTAGGATGCTGTGAAGGCTTGAGGGGGAAGCAAAAGGGTACACTGAAAAGTGGAGCAGTAGATATAAAAATGAACAGAAAGAGATTACAACTCAACATAATAATATAATGAAAGAAAACTCATCCAAACACAAGGATTTTGAAATGATGAGAATATAAAATTATCGTTTAGTATTTTCTACCTATATGAATAGAATTGACTCGTCCAACCATCAGTAGATAGACACAGAAATCACGTGGCATACCCCATGTGTCTTCACCTCTCCTAGAAGGTGAGTATCCAAAACCCAAGGATTGGGTACAACAAACAGTATATATATATGCTTAGTCAAAGAAGCCCAAACGAGAGAGTAATGGGATATCAATCTCATAGCTTAGCCTAGGAAAAGAGTCATCAAATGTTCCAGAAGTAACCTTCAATGATTCCCAACATCCCTCACATCAGCAATAAAAAATCATGTTAAAGGGAATCAATCACTACACCTTGATTCTATACTCTTTGGGTGAGTCTGTCTCACCCACGCATTTTTAGGTTGCATCATAAGGACACATCTCTATGGGGTAGATCACCCCTCTTACTCATGATTCCAAGGTAACATCAAAGCATTTTTCTCCACTAATCCGCAGCCAGAAAGAGTAAACCCAAAGTTGAGGACCCACACCCTAGTACATCAGGGGGATTCCACTATAATAGTCGTCATAGAGGACCCACACCCCAGTGCATCTAGGGTATTATACTCTTATTCTTTGAGGACCATCACCCTACTAAATCAGGGGGATTATACTCAGAAATACCTAGTAGAGGACCCTCACCCTTATAGATAGGGGATTCCACTATCATAGTAGTTGTAGAGGACCGACACTCCTGTTTATGGGGGATTCCACTCTCATAATAGTCATAGAGGACCCAAACCCATAAAAATGGGGGATTACACTCTAGGTCATTGAGGACCCAAAACCAACCTAGTATGGGGATTCCATTCCGAAGGTATCGAGGAACAACAATGGCCATCTCTACTAGATTGTACCTATCAAAAATCACTGATATGTCAGCACCATGTCACTACCATCATCGAACGTCGCCTGAATTGGTGTCACATCCAGAAAATCTTGCATCATATCTTGAAATCCACTATTATGGGAACCATCATGTTCTACATAGAAAAACACTCTTGATAGGATACTCACATTCCAAAATTTGAGTCCAAAATAAGGAGATACAGATGTTAGAATATTTGTAGTGTGGTGCACGGACCGTGTGGGGACCTCATGAAATGTGGCCCCTCCTTATCACCTGGTCGTGTACCTAGACATACTAGGGTACTAATCTTTGAACAAGTACCTCTTAGGCGTGCTAATGAACTTCCAGAGTAAATGGAACCTCTTTCCCAAAAGGCCGAGGAGTGCACGATGCTCATTGTTTGATCTGAAAAAGTGAAAATATAATTCTACTTAAATTCCTCTTCAAATAGACCTATATAATCAAACAGATCATACCATCATGATCCTTATAGAGAAACGCATAGGTTTGACTATTCATTATCCCGAATCAAACTCCCAATGAAGAAACTACATTTCATAGAATTTTGCATGGAAGGTTCTTTGTGGGACCATTTCCATGATCCCTAAACACATCAAACAGATTTCACCACTGTGATCCTCTCAGAAAAGCAGAAGGGATTGTATTTTCATTCATCCCAAACAGACACTCAGTGAAAAAGCTACATTTCACAACAAATTCCCAAACCATGCCTCATGGGGAACACACCTCAATCTCAGTCTCAACACCCAAACCTATTCGTGAAAATTCTTCCTCAAATACTGGGTGAAAATGTCTCTAATGGAGCATGAACCCGACTTTGGATGCAGGAGATACATTCGATAAAAGTTTACTCTAATAATAATAATTAAATTATTATTATTTAATATGACGTTTCAAGACACCGAGCACCGAACATTGAATTAACTTCCCAAAACCCCCTTCACAAGGTTTTCCTATAAGTAAGGGTCATGATTCCACTAAAGGATCTCCAATAAGACGTTGTGTGTAAGAATTTTTGTGGGAAAAAGATTTAATAAAATCGTTAAATCTATTATTTCTTGTGTGTTTCATGGGTCGAGGCTGCGGGTTAAGGAAAATCATCTGAAACGGTCTTCAAATGACCATACCACAAATGGGATCACACCACCACTGACGGTGAGTTAAACAGACTCCCCAAGTAAGAGTTATTGTAGCTTAAAGATTAATAATAATAATAATAAGAATTTATTATTTATTTTTTTTCACCATGTTAGGGTTTCCTGCAGCGGCCGCCGCCATCAGCCGGCCTCCCGTCCCGTGCCACTACCCACATTTCCAATGCCACCGACGTGCTCCCTACCACTATGTTTCACTACTGTCGTGCTCCCTGACACCATGCGACACCCAGTCCATCCATCATACTCAACTGGACTGCCATGCCAGCTCCCTCAAACGTTACCACCCTCCCTGGTCGGACCACCACCAGACCACCACCCGTAAACTTCCACAAACTGTCATGAACACTATGGTGATACAAAAACTAAACTGAGACCATATTCAGGATCCTCAAGACCTGATCTACATAGCAATAACCTCAGATTAAAGAATAATCACTATTTCGACACGGTGAATTTTTTTCTCTAATTTGGCTCGCCGCTATGGCTCCTCCAGTGCCCAAAACTCGAAACCAAGCATAGATCTGGACTCCTTAGATCTAGGGATTTGCGTACATATGTATTTATTCATGATTCATCGATAATATTATGGTTAGAAAAGTTATAGGATGAAGAACGCGAAGAATGTGAAGAACGATCAACTGAAAATTCAATCGGATGATTGTTGTTGTTAGTTTGACCATCGATAAATGATTTCAAAAGACAAAATTTGATCAAAATTTGAAAATGACAACAAAATAATCAATTGGGAGATGCAGAATATGAAATATAAATCCTACCTAGATTGTGGATCCGTCGTTATGTTCGATTTTCTCTGATCTACCAGCGCCTGATGTTTCGTCGTAATCCAACTAACAACGGGTGTCGAATATCTATCGCAAGGGAGAATGGTTCTTTGCCCACAATCGAGTGGAAATGATCCAAACCCCTACTCATTTTTGTAAACTCCTATTTATTATAAATTGTCAGCAGTCGTGGGATCCGAACCTCCCACGCCCTCTCACCTGAGGTCACACTACAAACTCAACGATGCTCTTGGATTTCCTATAAAAATCTCCATTTAGAAGTTATCCGATTTGAAATCTAGAATAAATTAATTATTTTAATAAATCTATTTATGAAAACTCCCTCGATAGCATTTTTTACAGGAAGCCTGTGCCCATAAAATTTATACCTCACCTAGGGTAAGCGACACACTCCAGATTCAACCGTAGTGTTAGATTTATGATATGAACTACCATTTCTGTGATATCCCATTTCATCCACATGTATAGTGTGAAAACACTGAATATTTTAATTAAATTTATTTCGGGCACACCGAGCCTCAAAATCACATGTCGTCTTAGTGCCTAGCTTTGGAAATATATGTAGAAATATTCCAAAGTCTTACGAGGAAAAGATCGGGTCTCTACAACAACCATTTATAAAAACAATGACATCAATGGTTTATATATTATAGGCTAGATACAAAACCACCTACCTCATGTTTGGGTCACACACCACCCACAATAGGATCCACTCACCAAAATGAAAATAAATAAAAGAACATTGGGGGAGGACCTATAAAACATTTAACACAATGTATAATTTTGTTTCCATAATTAAAAGGGTTGTCGAAGAAGGTAGATCAAAATCTTCCTCAAGAATAACATGTACCACAACCAACCAATATGAGATATGGGCTCCGGGAGACAAAGACATGGAATATATATATATGAATGAGTGAGATAACAAAAAAATAATTATATTCAAAAAACTCATCCAATAACTACTTCTAAAACAAGATATAAATAAGGAATGGAATAGATTTGATCAAAATTATGAATCTGATGACAACCAATTGATCCAGGACTGAAACACAAACTGAAAGAGTTTTTAGGGAATTAGATAACCCAATATATTCTTAATAAGATCTCATGTTTGGGAAATGGATAAGTGAGGTGAATGGGAAAATATATGGGTGAAAAAAAAAATTTAATTTGATCTAAAAACATGATTTACATCATGAATCACTTGTTCATGACATAAACTTTTGGAATGGATGATACATTAAAAAACATGTTTCCTAGGATTAAAATCTAGAAATAATAGTTCATAACATGAATATAATATCACAAAATCAATGGTTTTCATGAATTAAACCCAAAATTATAACTTCTTCCTAAAATCCATTCACATCATGAATATACATTCATAGCCTGAACTAACTTATGCAACCAATTTTCTTGATTTTGGAGTCATTTACCCCTCAGAACTTTCCTAAAAAACCACACCTCATTTTATGACACCATTTAAGATGTGAAAAATTATTAAAGTGAGGTGTAATTTAAAATTGAAGATGTTACAATTATACCCACCATAGGACATTTTATACATCATAATTCATGTGGAAAAAGGATTCTCAAGAAAGTGATTAGTCCACTCCTCCCTCAATGACACTTAATGCTATCAAGTATCGTGATAATATGATATATGCTTCCATAACACTTTGACTAATGGAATATACTTCCAATGTAAGAAATAATTAGAATAAAAACAATATCCACTAATTTATCCACAATAAAAATATCTATCTTTAACTCAATCTATCCAAAATAAGAATATGTGAATGGTCTGAAAGGGACATCTTTATATGTGATATTTGAAAAATGTCATGAATTCCCATCAACTGATCTAATAATTCAAACTGATAAGAAACTTAAACAAGCTTATCATGGATCTCAAATGGTGCAACTCATCTTAGAGTCATATTCCTCTATTTCCCTAGATGATGGTGACCCAAATGAGGAGAAACATTCATGAAGACCCAGTAACTAATGGAAAACTCAAAAGGATGACTTAAACAATTCACATATAATTTATATTTACTCAAAGCTATAAATAAGAATCAATATATATCTTGAATCCTCTCCAACATCTCCAAAACAAGACTTGGTATCATAAGAGATGCATCACCCACCTCTGAGTAACAAATATGCTACCTTCATGAGTTACCATACAAAGCCTCTATAGGATCCATTCTAATTTATGATTGTTAACTATTATTTTAAGTAAAATATAATAGTTATAGATATATCTCCTATGGTCCATGAAAAATAGAATATATAGGTATAGATAATATCCTCCAAAATATTTATAGCATGCTCTATCTTCCCATCCATCTATGGCTGGTAAATTTTACTCAATCGGACATAACTCAACATACCCTCCTAAAGTATCTTCTAGAAAATAGAAGAAAAATTTAGATCCATGTTATAAACAATGGAGAAGAACCCCATTAAACTTCATAATCTCTGTCATGTAAAACTTACCCAGATCATCAACCTTGGTGGTTTTCCTAATGAAAATTAAATGAGATCATTTCATTAATAGATTGATTAACACATAGATGGGTTTATTTCCTCCAAGAGTCCATGGTAATACAACAATGATGTCCATGGAAACCTCATAAAATTTCCAAACCTGCACTAAATGATTTTGGAGCTAACCAAAATGATTTAGGTGCACTACCTTTATCTATTGAAATGTATAATAGTGGGATACATAATAAGAAATGTCACACTTCCTACCCAACCACCAGAAATTCCAGCTCATATCATAATACATATTTTTAGTTCCAAGGTGAATGAACCATTAATAATTATGAAAATCATGCAACAATGAATTCCTTGAAGATGATGGGATGATAAATCAATTTCCAAATATGATAATAAATAGTAAGGGAGAGACCAACCAAAAATAGTCTCTCCACCATATAAGGTTTCTCTGATTCCACAAAACTTATCATCCCACTGATGGTCCTATAAAATAGACTAAATGAAAGATAATTAAAACTATACACTAGTAATAACGATGCCTGAATAATCCTCTTATATATACTAATGTAGCAAAGTGAAAGTTCCTATAAGGTTACACTCTTCTTTTGATTCTAGGATATCCTGAGATGGGTACTTCCAACTATGAGTGCTTGTGATGACATTCACTTTTCTTGGGGTTTAAGAAATGTCAAAGTCAATCATCTGGTGGTATAATACCAATATAATATATCTAAAAGTTCAGTTCCTTATGATAAAATATTTAACCCATGCTCTATTGATCTGAAAAAATCAATGAACCTTTCTCGAATGAGATAGTTTTGTCAAAACATAAGTGGATGCATTACAACGGTGAGATCCAAGTCATGAGTAGGGTAATTATTTTCATGTCAATTAAGTTTAAGAGAGATGTATATAATAACATGATCATCCTACATAATCATACACCTCATATCAACACCATAAGAATTAAAATAAACTACATAGACCTTATTAGGTTTAGAAAAGATTATAATATGAACAAATTTCAAAAGTTATTTCATCATTTAAAAATAACTAAGACACCTAGCATCACAAGTTAGTTTTGATACCTTCTTGTTTAGTGTATTAAAATGTGATTCTATATTTATGAAATCCTTAATAAACTACCAATAATATCAAGATAGACCTAGGAAAATTTTTATCCTGAATATATTTTGTGGTTCATCCCATGACAAGACCACCTTAAACTTCTCATGATTGACTGTAATTCTATGTTCAGAAATAATATTCACAAAGATCATCAGTTCTTGGATCCAAAAAATTCATTTCAATAGCTTCCCATATATTTTCTAGCTTCTAAATATTTTAAAAACTAAATTTATATGGTTACTCAACACACAATGAGATCTAAAATAAACTAGAATATCATCCATGAATACCATAAAAATGTGTCAAGATACTAATGGAATACCGGGTTCATCAAATATATAAAAATAAAAGAGAATTAGTCAGGATAAAATGTATGTAATTTTATTCATAATGGTCATATCTACTCTTGAATGTGGTCTTTGGGATATCGTGACACCCTGACTCTGAGCTACTAATATCCTAACCAAAGATCACGTTTTAAAAATAACTTCAACTCCTTTAATGGATAAAAGAATTCAGTTTCATAGGGTAAGGGGTACTTATTCTTAACTATCACCCATTTTAGCATTTTATTGTCCACACCAAAATGTAGAGATCCAATATTCTTCTTGTAATAGTGCATAAGGGATTCCCACAATGAAGCATTAGGATGAATAAATCACTTATTAAGAAAATCATCGAATTAAATCTTAATCTATTTCATCTTAGAAAGTAACAGATGATAAGTGGTCAGAGAAATCTATTGTGTACCTATAATTGGATCAAATAATAACTCTCCATCCCTATTTGGAGAAAGACCAGAGATGTTTTATAGGAATACCTTAGGGAAATATTTAACAACCAAGGGAAGCTCAATAAGATATGAAACATCATTGGGATCAAATGCAATGATAGGAAACAAACTCCTAAGCTCTAGGTGAGAATGTATTACAGGATTGGACCTCAGATCATACTGACCCTGAAACACATGAGATCTTCCATTTTTATAAATGAATAAAACACTCATATGATAATAATAAATCTCATCTCGGTGAGTTACCAACAATTCCATCATTATGATGACATTAAACAAATCCAAATCGAGAACTAGGATGTCCAAGACTAGATCTATATCAACTATTAAAATGAAAAAATATAGAAAAAATCCCCCCTTATCTTTCTTATTTGATATTGGCATTTACAGCTCTATAAAAAATGATAAGAAAAATAAAAAAAGGTCTAGGAAATAAAAAAAACTAGAATATATAAATGAGTGTTAGTCACCTTTATAAAATAGAAAAATATAATAGAACATAGAACAAATATGGTACCTCTTACTGTAGTAGGTTCCACATCATCTCCCACTATGAACTCATCCACTATGTGAAGGTTCTTGAATCACGAGTCCTATGGATGGAGTCCAATAGACTTTGACGATTATAACTATACTGGTGTGGAATTTTGAGCTAAAGATTCTTGGCCATAATAAGACATAGAAAAAGACTAACAGAAGCACTATAGGTTGCCTTAATGGTCACAAGAACTGAAATTCTTCACTGGTACCTGACAAGACTGCCGGGTGTTCCCTACCTCACTACACTGATAACAAGTTAGGGGAACATTGTTATCTGATGTTGATGGGGTTTAGGAGTCTCATTGCTATAAACCACATCTACCACCCTAAAGGTTATTATTCCACCTACACTTATTTCCATGTGTTCCACTAAATCATTCATTGGGTGGAATAGAAGATATTTATAATCTAATATTTCTCACCATATCCATTTCTACCACCATTTTTCTACTCAACTTCTCAGAAAATGTGGCGAAATTCAATATGTATACCTTCAATTGGATTTTGGGTCACCAAACCTATATGAATTTATGATCCTTTAGATGATTATTCATCACCACCTCTAGATAAAAATAGACTAGATCTACAAAATTGTTAGTTTAGTCTAACACTGAATAATCTACCTTCTATTAATAGAGGAACTCTAATTAATTCCCTATAATCAAAGATTTTAGGAAGAACTGCTGAAAGAAAAGGGTATTCATGAACTTTCACTCCAAGACCACATGTTGGATTTATTGAACAATGGGTTCCCACTATCACTTTTTATGACCCTCAATCTTGAACATTGTACATTTCACCATGACAGACTCATATATCTATAGGAATTTGAAAACAAGATCGAACATATAAAACCAGTCCTCCACCTCTTGGGTTTCACTTATACCCTTAAATGATGAGGGATTCTCACATAGGAACTCTCACATTCAATCAATTTATCCTCTAGCTCCAGGTTGTACCTCAATATATTGGTTCTAAAACCAAGGTATATTCTTTTCCACAACATGTATTGCTCATATGATGGCCTCTAAGAGATTCTAATCCAAAAGAGGATTCCCTTGAGTAGAACCCCCCATTACACCTTCCTGAGGAACTAATAAAAGATGTCCCAAAGGCATTTCCATATATACGATAAGCCTAATGAATCAATATTCTAATGAAACAATATCAATTTAAACCAAAAGAGTAAATGAAAAAAATTAGATCAATATCAAAACATGATATAGGATATGTGAATTCAAAAATACATTGGTTACTTAAGGATCATAATGAAAAGAGTTGGCTTGGAACTCACCAAAACCCACACCTAACGTCCTAGAAAACCTATATCCAACCTACACACTTCCCAAGGATGATCATAAACATGGCCTGTTTCTAAATTTTTATGACCTGGCCTAGATAGTACACCCAACTAGGCTTCGAACCGAATCATGGAAAGACCTGAAGGGTATTACTAATTCCCAAGGTCTGTAAACTAGCACCCAGACATCCAAAACAACCAGAGGGAATGATTTTCCCAACCTAAAAAAAGAAAAATGTTATAAATTTAGAAGGATAACCAAAACAAAAAGATTCCATAAAAAAATAGTGCCAACATTAATGATTCAACCTATGGTAGAAAGATAAAAAACCATATATATTTCTATAAAAAAGAAAACAAGAAATGATATCCAAAGATAAAATCTGCCACTCTATGTGACATGTGGGAAACGTAAAACCATATCACCACCAAATACACATACCGAGATAACATAAACCTCACTGTCTTAATAGGGAACCTTTCCCTTCCCTATATCAGATAAAATAAGGTATACACTTATTTGATGGAGTGTATAGGTTGGGAGATAAAGAGGGTCATTAGGATTCCACCTAGGTGTTCTATAACAAGTCTTTTTAAAATAATCCCAATATTCTAAATCTTAAAGAAAACATGGTATCATAAAGAGTTATGTGTTTTTATATAAAAAACTCGGTAAACAGTTCCCTTTTTCATAGTTCCACAATAAAAGGTAGGTAATTAAATTTCAAAGAATAATTTTGATAAACCATTTACATTTATCAAAGAATTTTTGATTTTATATCAAATACAAAGAATTAAAAATCCAAAGAACATTGGATAAACACTCATAGGATAAAAAAAGGTTTGGAAAATTGGGTCACGTGTACCACAATAACCAATAAAAAACTAGAGTGCAATCAAGTACCTAGATTCAAAGATTTTATAAACCAGGTATATAGGAAAAAATAGTAAAATGACCCCTTAAAATTTCAATAAGGTTCTTAGATCAAATTTGACTATGATCTATGAATGTAAGAACACCCTGAATAGTGAACTCCATTAAAATTTCAACAATAAAGGCCCAATACTAAACCCTCCACCTAAGTACCCAAGAATACCTTGTGAAACATATATCAAATAAATTTCAAATGGATTATATAATTTCTTGAACAATTCCATGTGACCATTTCTCATCAAAATATTATTTGAAAACCCACTTCACAATCCGTTTCACAATGATTTGAAAAAAATTCTTTTACAAAAATAATGAGGGAAACAATATTGTATCAAAAACCATTTTAACAAAAATAAAATGAATCAATTAAAGGACCATGAAATAAATTTAGAAAACCATTTATAAAAATAAGATCATCTATGGTTCATAGAACATAGGCTAATGAAAGAACCATCTACCTCATGTTTATGTCTCACACCACCCATTATGAGACCCACACATTGAAAGGAAATAGAACACAAGGACAATTATAAGAGGTCCTAAACAATGATTTTGACCTCTTATAATAATGTTTCTATAAGAGAAAGTTGTGGTGAAGAAGGTAGATCAAGACATACCACAAGAATAAAATGCACCACACCCAACCAACATGAGATCTGATAATCAGGAGACAAATGCACGATGAATATACAAGTGATTAGGATAGATCACAACATGGTTAATAGATTCAAAAAAATATCCTATAACCACTACCAAAATAGGTGATCAAGAAGGAAAATAAGATATGAGACTGAAAATAAGATATGAGACCAAACATACCAATTTGATGACAATTGATTGATTTGTGATCAAAACACCAAGCAATGATGTTTGGAGGGAGTTGGATCACCCACAATTTCTTAGAGAAGACCAATGGTTTAGGGAAAGTAAAATAGAGATGAATGAGAAACTATATGGGAGAAAACAATATATAATATACTAAAATGTACAAGATTTATAACATGAACTTTTGGAAAGACCGATACACCAAAAAATGGATCCCCTTGGCTAAAAAATCAGAATTCCCAAGAAAAGATGTGAATAGTATCTCAATCCATTAATAATTTTCACCTATATACCCAAAATAATTTCTTTTTCTAGAATCCATTCACATAATGAATATATATTCATGGTGTGAAATAACTAATATAACTGGTTTTTATAGATTTTTTATTCATCACCTCATATGGACACTCCTACCAAACCTCAACTCATTTTGTCACACCCAATAACATACATCAAGACATAAAACAAAGAGTACCTTAAAATTGAGGATGTTTCAAATGTTTTTTATTACTAATATTTTAATATTATGGAATTAATTTCTCCCTGAATAATTTAAATTGTATGCCAAGGTATAGGGAATGAGATCTATAAAAATAGATCCATTACTTTTCTAAATCTAGTCATAGTAAATATATTTATAGATTATTAACACATAAAATCTAAAATAATTCCAAACCAAAGTTTTGTTTGGCATTTAACCTTTCAAATTTTACTTGAATGTGAATATAAAGAGATTATTGAGATTAAAATAATTTCAAAAGCTTATGTTCCAGGAATATATCTCATATGACAAGATATGTACTAATGTTTGATATTACAGATACATGATTCATATTATGTTAATATAAAATAGATCTAATATAAATTCACTAATTTGTAGTTGGAACTATCCAAAAGTTCTTAATAATGTAGAAATGAATGAGTTCTTGGTGTCCAGAGAAGTGGGATTACTAGTGATCAAGGTAATTGAACGCTTGTCTTCATTTAGTTTAATTTGATTTACTATAGTGGTAAGATTAAAGTAATATTAAAGTCAGACTTATTATAGTATATGGTTTTAATATACACAATATTCGAGTATATTCCTACTTTGGATTCATAGGAAGATGTAGTTTAGAAACCAACTATTTTTATTTTGGGTTACAAAAAAAGTAATAGTTTAATCATTATTATGATAGGATTTATGTATGGACTTATTCAAGATTTTTAGATTTTGATAAGGTAATAATACATGGATTCTCAATAATATCACAAATTGAGGAATTTCATCAATGTAATTATGTGAATGTAAGAAGAATTTCCATATATACATGTGCCTTTACCAACCCAAGTCATAGAAATCTGCAAAAACAATAATTTTTATCCATACTTATCAAAATCATATTTAACATGTGAAAACTAACCAATCATTAAAAACTGGCTCAAGTGAAAGCAGGAGTCTCATGGAGTAGGTTCCCAGAACTAACTAATTTATACCTTAAATTTTCCATATATTCATGGATATGAATATTAATAAATACCTTATCACATAATGATTATTCTTCAGAATAACTTTATAGTGATAATGCCCTAGAGTATCTGCCTCATTGAAAAAGGCATAGTAGTTCCACGCTATAATAAGAACTTTGAAATTGCATAATGAAATTATTAAACCTTATTATACAGGAAAATAAAATTCTCTAATGGGACATATAGTATGTTTAATATCATGTCCAGGTACTCATAATAAGATCATGATTTATCTCCTAAAGTTCACACGTGGTAATCTCAAATATATAAGATTACGATAATAGAACTGCATGCAAGAAATCGACATATTTATTTATCATTGGATATTTATTTCTATGATAATGTTTAATAATCGATAGAATTTAATATTATTATTAATACATTTTAGGACTCATTCACTTTGATGTATTTCTCTAAACCATGACGATATATGATCATGGTGAATATGGGTATATTGGCAGTATCAAAAATAATATGTTATTAATAAAAAAGTTGAGGAATTATTTTTCACCTGCATCACTATGGAATTTTATTCTCATCCCTTTTATTGAAATGAAACATTTTCATTAAATTAAATGACCCTGGTGTATATGAGAATTCATTTTAGATAGTTAAAGAAATAAGTATTAGGCATATTGGTTGATGACATAGGTGTGCAACCATCTTTATGAGATATCATGATAAAATGATTATATTAAACAGTGATCATCCATATGTGGTTATTTTCATTAAGACAAATCCTTCTCCAATGTGGGTTTCTTGACTCAATGATATACACAAATAATGGAATTTAGGAAAACCCACCAAATTTCACATCATAAAATTCCTAGAGGGTCAAACCCATAGTGTTTCCATTGATCCTAATCAAATATTATTTATATTTAACAAATTGAATAAATATTATTCTCTTGTCTGAGAAATAATATTTATTTAAGATACATTAAATGATTGTAAATATTAAATAAAATTTTATATAATTGTTTAATTATGTGAATATAAAATATTTATTTGTCTATTTTTATTTACAAGGTAGTAAATAATTTATAAAACAAATATAAAAAATATTTTATTTTCTAGACTATGAATATAATATGTATTTATTAATTTAATGTATAATATTTATCTCATGTTATTCACAATGTAATAAATAACAATATATTAATAAATAATTTATTTAATTACATGAATATAGAAAAAATATTTTATTTGATATACTATTAATATAATATTTTTTTAAATTATTTATTAAAAAATTTAATAAATACCAAATAGGATGATCAGACCAAGTTATTAGTTTTTTGATAAATATGTAATTACTAAATTGTAAATAATATTCATCATTGAGTGGGTTAAAGCATTCCAGTGAATAAAATGATAATAATAATCTTCATGACATGATATTCCTTTTGGGTTTAACATATTTTAAGGTACTTTGTAGAAATAATTAACATGAAAACATAACCATGGATCTATCAAAAAGGAAATTATGAAAATTGTGAGAGATTGGTCATCATGAATAACATTTACCTCCCTAGATAATTATCTCTTAGAGAAGAACATGTACAAGGTTGTCTCTCAAGACCAAGATATTTTCTACTCCTCTATTTCTATCAAGCTATAGAGATCATGATGTAATCATTTCTAGATCGAAGGGATCATGGTTGAGTTTAATGGAGTGAATTAAAATGATTAGTACCACCAAGCTAGCACCAAAATACTATCAGTGACATTCCTTGATCAATGGAGCAGAAGTGGATCACCAATAGAGGGTTTGTACTTTAGGTCATAATCAATTGAAAGGAATTATAACTAAACAACCTCTAGATGATAAATACCTTCATCAAAGAAATAACTCAAGACTAAGTTATTTATTTATGTAATTAAATTTATTATAAATTTATTTTAATGATCCATTATATTTTTCTAGAAAAATTGTTAATCAATATTCTTAAGAAAAATTTTCATTGGTTATGGAATTCAAACAATGTAAATTGTAAATGATCTATTTAATTCAATAAAATATGAATTTTCCATAGGCACAATAGGTGCTTCTCATGCATCCAGAAACATCATAAGTCTTCGATCATACTCAAAGTGTAAGGATGAGATGCTAATCCATGCAATTAGATACTATATGGTGTGTACACTTGGACACAAGACATGTTGAACTAGAGGTCTACCGAGGTCACATAATAAGCCCACACTATGTCCTGTAACCCATCATGGAGTATAATACCACACTACATATAGCTCATATGGGGAGTCTAGAAATATACTTGTACACACCTAAATTTGTGTAACCAATGGTCCTATACAATATGTACATATAGAAAACACACCATGTGGATGAAATATTTTTCCTCAATATCAATAATAAACTACAAAACATATATTTATAAACTACATTCCATGTGATTGGGAATTCTAGATGAGGAAATACTATAAACAATAAAAATTCACTCATTCCCCTATAATCGGATCCTTATCCTATCATTTACCATTTAACAGGAATAAAAACCTGAAATGGGAAACAAAAAACTATACAAAAAATATAGATAAACATGGAATTGAATTAAAGAACACTACCTCATCTAATTTCTCCAAACCTTAAGGTTCACATGATACGGATCCGTGGTACTTCACCACTATATCTTGATCCAGCTCTGATTTACCTCCTCTAATAAGACTTCAACTCCCTCTCCATCACCTCCTTTACTCAATACATTAATGAAGGTGAAGTCTTATCCCCTTTGGGTGTAGGGGTATAGTATATGAGGGATGTAGAAAATAAAATGAAATAAATTATATATAAGAAAATGACTCAGTATGGGACTCATACCCATATATTGTTTATAACTCTCCTAGGTTACCCCCCGAAACACTATTTTAAACTCAATAAAGAAGTGAGAAGTACCATCCAGAGTACTATTAAAGAGATATCATTATTAGCCCATGTCCAAATAAATAATATTTGTTATAAAAATATTAAATATCCAAAAATTAAACATTACATAGAATCTCATGAACTTATTCCCAAGGGTAAATTCGACATCTTGAAATAAAAAATCCATAAAAAATATTTCTATAATTGTTTTCTAGTAAAAATAAGAATTTTAACCTTAATAAGGGAAGCAAGATTCATTACACAAAAATAAGTTTAGTCTTATGAATGGGATAATTAGGGTCACAACATCCTCATAAAATTCAAGGCTATTCATCCTTAAAAATAAATATCCCTAAAGGAAACTATTAGCCCCCCATATAAACCATCTTTTATATAGGAAGATAAAACCACTTCTCATGAAATCTTCTAGATTATAAAGGTCCATAGTTATAATAAGACTATGAAGAAAATCCAATATAGGAACATATACCTTATCGATTACTCATATTAGGGATCTGTATTCAGGATTCTCATTCCACTGTAAACACCAAACATCCTCATCCCACTGAAGGTAAATCTCTTGACACCATCATGATTCACCTGTCACAAACCTCATCAAGGATTTCCACCCTAATATCATTCCTTCTAACTGAATTATTCCCATAAACCCCAACATAAAGTGATAACATGAATAATTATCATAAATTTGATACAGATCTTCTAAAAAGTTATTTCTAGAGGGGTGATTATTCTCCCAATAATCAAAAGGATGACCCTGATGATTATGACATAAGGGAAATATGATCAACTACAACATCACTACTATGGACCCCTATAATAGCACCATAAATCATAAATAATTATTTAGAAAAATCCATTATGAATTCATAGATGAAAAGAATATACATTAATGTTTTCTAGGTTTGGTAACACAAATAACATTTATCCTCTCATTACCTCCATTCTTATAATAACATACCCATACCACTAACCTATTTTAGGTTCACATCCACTACTAATGACCCACTTAATATCTCTATAATACAAGTTTGAAATTTTCCAAAAACATAAATTTCTATAATAAAAATCAAATTTGGTGTTATTCACCATTGTATATTTTGAAACACCACAAGGGGCATCCTCTAAAAACTCACACCACACAACCCAAGTGGCTAAAATTCCATGAAATTTGAAACCTAGTCAATAAAATTCTCACAGTATACAAACCCATTTTTTTATCCCACCGACACCATAACATATTTCTATCCCTAATTCCATGGTCATCACAGAGCACTATTTATAATAATTTTTTCCATTTTATAATATAAAAACATGATCAATGATCAACCTTTGTTTCATTACCATATAAACCCTTTAAGTAGGCCAAGTAACACTCCTTTCAATACATCTATGTTATTAATTATCGAAAAAAATTATATTATATAAATCCAAGCTCTCTAAATGTGGAAATAACTATTTTGGACTTCTTAAGAGTTATGGTCATTGTTTGAGTCTCACTTCCCAATAAAAGTGGACCATGGCCCATCTTCTTAATCACAAAACACTACACAATGATAGTCATCGAACCAAAAATATACAATGATTGATCATCCACCACTGAAAATATAAACACCAGGACTTACTCTTCTATAGTGGTATTCTAGAAAAATCTCTATGTGAAATCTAACTAACACTGGTGAAAAAAAACATCTGTAGATCTCACCACAAATTAGAGTCCCCATTCACAATGAAATAATCCAAAGACACCACAAAGATATGAAGATCCTGAAAAATTGATATAAAAATGAGAGAATATTTTTCCTTGGTGTTAGACAATTAAGGTTCCAATGAAAAAGTACATAGGTCACATCTCAGGTCACATCAGGAATTTCCTAATAAAATATATCCACAGCTCACACTGGGAGAAAATCAATAAGGTCATCATCATCCATCATCTATCTACCTCACAAAAGATAAATTCTCTACACAATGTATTCCTTGAACACATAGGGATATATATATTATCCATCCAAATCTCTCAAGCTAGAAATTGGGATCAACATACTCATAATACTCTTTTATAAATATCTAGATATGCTACACCAACCGATACCAAGGGATCATCTAGGGCTACATACTTAGCCATGAAATCTAAAACAAATGATACACACCACCAAAACTCCTTTAAGTCAATAAAATATGGCGAGGGACTGAAACATTGCTAAGATTCCATAGACTAGACGATTGAGTAATCTTCCACACTAATGGTAGACCCAATGCCCCAAATATTGGGTGGGGTACCAAACCGCAAAAAAAAAAAATAGTATACAAAAAAAAATCAAGCATTTAACTCTATAGATGATGGACCTTATCCTTGTATTAAAGGGATTTACCAGCTCCATCATAATATATGGGACACATTCTTCATTGGGATTGAGGGAGTAAAAACCCCATACCCAAAAGGAAAACCCATAATATCATAAATAGTATTATTTATTGATGTACCATCAGAGGAGAAACAGACCCCATAACAAAAATTTGGGGCTCGATAATTTCTTTGAAATGTATGATATTAGATGGATTAACTACCCCCTCATTGGAGGATCCCCACCCCAATTCTCTAGGGGAGTACCAACACATATGGTTTAATGAACCACAACATATCTCACTAAAAACACTAACCACTACATATGGAGTGAATATTATCTATCTAGTAGGGGGTACCAACCCCACTATAGTGTGGGGTACCCTAACTAGACCAAGAACAAGGAAGTATAGAACTTTTACTCAAATAGAGGAATCAAACAACCACATATGGTAGTCCATAACATTATACACATTGTGGTGTGCCAAACTCCAAAATCATATATGGGTGACCCTAAACCTATTTTCAAAATATCCCCAATGGAGTTACCAACCCCAAACATTAAGGTTCATTACCCTAGATTTTAATAGAGTACCAAACCCCATGTTTTCACTTCCATGTTTGTGTGTTTACCCTCTCATTGATAACTACAACATTAGTGAGGTTACTGATCCCATCCATACCAATAACCCTAGGACTTTAGATACCTCTTACCTAATGATATTATCATTCCATGTAAACTATCTAGGAATCAAACCACTATGATGTTAGGAGAACATTGCTCTGGAGGATCACACGTCTTCAAATATTATCATTTCTTCTATCATTCATAGGGGGTTAATTTCAAACCTCTAGAAATTTATTTATCATGATAAAATCAATAAACTGGTTTCATGGTGACATATATAAAAGGATTTTATGACATGATACCAAAAATCTTCAGCCACTATATGATGCATATGCCTACTTAATTTTAGTCTTAAACCAATTCCCTAGTCACTCAACCTTGTTAATATATTATTAGAGTCTTTTCACATGAATATATAAACCAATACACTTGGGCTGGGTTCTTTAGTCTGATAACTAGATTTAATAACTTCTAAGAATTATTGAATAAAATTTTCTATCCATCTCACTAGACACCATCCTTTAAAATCTATACCTATGAGAAACTCTCTTTGATTAAAATATATCATGACCCAACCCAACGGGTCCCCACCTAGGCCTGTGTTGAGTTATGTATGACACCCCAAGTTTTCCTCAAATAGGCTAGAGGATGGTGACTAACCCTATGATTACATAACACATATATGGTAGGACTTGGCATATTCAACCTATGTATAAATAAACATAAACATTTATAATATCTATAAACACACATGAAATACATATATAACTATCTTAAAACATTGAATCACATAGGATACATATCCCATATCATATAATAAAAATTCTAATACAAAGTTGATATGATAGAATTTCCAACACTCTAAAACTATAATAACCACAATAGACTATAAATTTGGATCACTAAGTAGCTCCAATATTACCCCAACATTGTTATGGATAAACACTAACAAGATACACAGTTCCCAATACCCACAATATCCACACACATCAGAAAAACTACCAACCTTTGTTCTATCTACAGATACACAACATGTGTGGGAATGAATAACATATAGGGGTGATTAAAAAATAGAATATAGGATCCCTTGAAAATAAAAGGGAAACATGGATACAAGTTATTTTAATATCATGGGATGAACTATACAACCTCCACACACTAGTAAATAGGGGCGGAAATAAATATAGAATAAGATATGTCTTTACTTCCTAATGGAACACCATAACCATCCCACATGGAATCTTGAATACACTTGATAGTAAACTCACTCCATGGGAGAAAAATTCAATGAATAAACACCATAAAATTAATTAATAAGTGATAAAAACAAATTTACTATCATTATTTAGAATGATTACCCATAAAAATAAATCTATTCCTTAGGTTAAAATACTTAACCACACATCAATGACCAAACAGGATGTCAATGGTTGTTTCTACCAAGGAGAACTTAACCCAAATCTATGATTTATAGCCAATGAAGATATCAATATGATCTTATACTGAGGATAATATCATTTTAAAATACCACATGAACCCAAAAATCAAAATTTATGATATATAGAACAAATAAAGAGACCCACCAGTACATCTTCATTCCCATAATGATGGATATTTCCAAAAAAATATCATCAGAAAATACAAATCTCAACAACCAGAATTAATAATCTAATAAAAGTGTAGGAAACAAAACTTTCTTGAATGACCAATATAGATAAGTTAGTACCAACCAACCTTATGGGTGACCCACACCCCATCCCATAGAAAAAAATGAATGACATTGGTTCACGAGGCGGTAGTATGCCCTACACCCGAAAGATGATTTTATAACCAATTTTATGTAAGTGAATATGGTTATAGATCATGAAAATAAAATAAAAATATATAAGTATATGTAATATTATAAAATTATTATATCATCATGGTTTAATAATAATTTTCGGAGGTGTAAGAATAAATAAAATACAAATTCTCGTTGAAGAATGTTACCTCTTCTTTGGGTAACCTCCTTAGGTTGGCACCCAAAATCATTCCTAGGTTGTATTTATGCCCAAAATAAGGAATCCAAGATGATATAAGGGAATTTTTTAAGTCTATTGGGTATATATTTGATGAAAAAAGTGTTTGAAGGTTTGAAGATGAGAGGGGAGGGTATGTCCTTTTATATGTGAGATGAGTGGTACACTTGTAATTATTTTGAAAAGGAAAGGTTGTACTCACATTTTTATCATTCCAAAAGGCTCCAAAATGACGTATTATAGAGACTTATACATTATATAATTTAAATATTTCTATCCATTATATTTTAGACTAGTTTTTAGTTCACCATAACCCTTATATTTTTATTTTAACCCCCAGTAAACCCATTTTTACCTTAACCGTGATAATTAATTTTTACTTTTTTTCCAATTAATTTAGGTAATAAATTAATTTGAAATTATTTGATAATACAAATCATTAAATTTAAAAATATTGATTCCATTTTTCTAAATTCAATTCATAAAAGTGGAAAATTTTAATTTAAAATTAATCCCAGTGGTGCGATCAGAAAGTGGGTTTTTAAAGAGAAAATCTTTAGAATTTTAAAAACTTTTTATATACAATTTAAATATTAAATTGATTAAATACCCTAATTTGTACTAATAGATATATAATTTAACTAATATTACTTAAAAACCAATTTAAAATATAATCTACCTTTATAAATAATTTAAATAAAAAGGAATCTTTCAATTAAAATCCAGTATTTTCACAATTCATCAAAAAATTAATCGTCTCTGAAAATTATAAAAAATTCACCCTAATATAATTTTAAAATTATTATTTAAAAAATTAAGTTTATTTTTTCAAATAATTTTTATAAAATTGGACAAAATTAAATTTTAAACAAAACTCATAGAAGGGACGAAAAAGCGGGTTTTCAAGAAGTGCATTTTTTTCAAGAACAATATGATTTTATATTAACTCTATGTATAATAATAATAACTATATGGATATAAATTTAAACTTAATTATATATAATATATAAATTTATTTAAAAAATTCCCCGTTAGGGATTATTTTAATTAATTATAATAGAGAAACATTATGCACTTTAAAATAGTTTTCTTAAAAAAACTTTTTTAAACACAAAAATAAAGTTATACTAAAATAAAATATAAATTTTATTCACAAGTAATTAAGTGTATTAAGTGTTGTACCCCACACTCTTTGATTTTCATGATCACAATCACTTTCATTTTTGTCTAACATTGTTTTTAAGTGTTGTGGATGATAGGCAAAAGATTGCCAAAGGATTGGCCCAAGAATGGACATCAAGTGGACTGAAATTCAGTCCACCGGCCAACCGGTGTGATGGCACCGGCCAGCCGGTGGACCTGGCAGAGGCATTGCCCACTGCCAGGTTCCACCGGTCAGCCGGTGGCTCTGTCACCGGCCAGCCGGTGGCATCCTGGTTCAACAGTGAGACCTACTGTCTCACCATCGGCCAGCCGGTGGCCTTCTCACCGGCCAGCCGGTGGCTCCTGGGCAGAAGCACTCTCAAACTTCCAAGGCACCGGCCAGCCGGTGGAGCTGTACCGGCCAGCCGGTAGCCCAGTCAAACTAGCCGTTGGCTTTGACCAGTCAACCCTCTTTTGGCCTCCAACGGCTCCGAGGACTTCTCCAACGGCTCCGAAGGCCCCCAATGGGTTCCATGCCTATAAATAAAGGCCATGGAAGCCCCGGACATCCACCAGAACTAAAATCAAGCCCAAGGACACTTTGTTGATCATTCGGCAATCCTCCGGCGAGACACCTCAAGGAACCCCAAGTGCTCCATCCAATTCCACATCCAAGAGCACCACCAAAGAAGCTTGGAAGCGGCCTTCAAACATCATCAATCAATCAAAGGCGCCCAAGGCTTCTCCAATTACGGGTTTTATCATATTTATCTTTTTGAGCTTAAAATTGGGTTTGTGCCTACAAACCCCAAACTTTTCTCATCCCCTCTTTCTTTTGGGTTTCACATCACCACTAAGGTGTGAAGAGGTTTCTTCAAGCCTTTCCTTTTAAAAGGATTGTGTCATAGGTGAGCTATCCTTCACCTGTAAAAAGGCTAGTGGGTTCTTGCTAAACCATTGAAAGCAAGTGGGTTCTTGCTAAACCAATAAAAGCAAGCTGTAATAGGTCCTAGTGCTACCTCAAAGCCTAGTGGGTTTCTTGCTAAAACCATTGAAAAGAAAGCGGTAGGAATCTCTCAACGGTTGAGTTGGGAGCGGAGATGTAGGCCGGGTTTTGGCCGAACTCCATTAACAATTTCTTGTGTGATTGCCTCTTTTATTTTCTGCTGCAAATACTTTGATTTCACTTTGATTTTAATTTGTTAATTTTTTTTAAAAGGCAATTTCCCCCCCCCCCCCCTCTTGCCATCCTTCCCGTTTTTCTCCGACCTAACAATTGGTATCAGAGGCATATTTTGAGTAATACCTTAAACGGTTTCAAATTAAAGATCCTTTTTGATGGCATCTACTTCTTTCGCCCCCGAAGGCTTTTCATTGGGTCGTGCTCCATTTTTTGATGGGACCGACTACACTTATTGGAAAACCCGCATGACTACCTTTCTTAGAAGCATTGGCTATCCTATATATAGAATTGTTATGCAAGGCTACACTCTTTCTAGTAAGGATGAATCAAAATGGACCCCCGAAGACATTGCCAATTTTGAGCTTGATGGCAAAGCCATGAATGCTCTTCATTGTGGGTTAGACCGTAATGAGTTTAATCGTATTTCTACTTGCACCACCTCACACGAAATTTGGAAACTATTGGAAGTGACCCATGAGGGCACTAACAAAGTTAAGGATACTCGGTTAGACATGTATAGACAAGATTTTGAAAGCTTTTCCATGCATCCGAATGAATCTATTTCTGAAATGTTTACACGCTTCACTGACGTTTGCAATGGTAGAAAATCTCTTGGTGATGATGTTTCAGCTGAAGCAACGGTGAAAAAGATCCTATGGGTCCTTCCGAGCTCATGGGCACCAAAGGTGACGGCAATCCAAGAAGCTAAGGACGTCAAAAATATGCCGGTAGAGGAGCTCATCGGATCTCTCATGACTTATGAGATCACGATGAGGAGGCAAGCACAAAAGGAGGGCACACCAGTCAAGAAACCAAAGAACATTGCCCTCAAGGTACAAAAGGAAGTAAGCTCCTCTTCATCTTCTTCCTCATCTCCTTCCTCATCGTCCTCATCATCAAGCGGCGACTCGGAAATGGAGAATCTCGCCCGCGAAATGCACAAATTTATGAAGAAGCACAAGAAGAAGAAGAAATCTCGCAAGGCGCGAAAGCAAGAACCCACCGCAAGATCCGAGCCCAAGGTAAAATGCTACGGGTGCGGCGAAAAGGGCCATTACAAGCCCGATTGCCCACTCAACAAAAAACGGGCCACGCAAAACGAAAAAGGAAAGAAAAAGGTCCTCAAGGCGACATGGAGTGACACCTCATCATCCTCTTCCTCCTCCTCCTCAAGCGACCAAGGTACAAAATGCCTAATGGCAAAACATGAGGTAACATCTTCCGACTCCTCCTCCTCTTGTTCTTCAAATTCAAATTCTTTCAATCATATGTCTTATGAAGAACTCCAACATGCTAGAGACCAACTTGAAAATGGTTTTCATGCTTTATCGTCAAAATTTGTTGCTTTAAAAAAGTCTTTCAAAAAACTCTCCTCCGAAAAAGAACAACTTCTCAAAGAGAAGGAGGAGATGTCCCTCAAAATCCAAAATTTCCCAAATGTTGATTCTTTGGAATCAACCATCAAGGACCTTAGAGAATCCTTAGCTAAGTTCACCCAAGGGGAACAAAATTTAAACAATTTTCTAGGTTCCCAACGCATATCTAGGACTACCCAAGGGCTTGGCTATTCCAAGCAAGCTTCCTCCTCCCATGCACCCACTGTTTTTGTAAGGGGGAGCTCTTGTTATAAATTTTGCAATTATTGTAAAAAACCCGGGCACCTCATTTATGAGTGTAATTGTAAAAATACCCGGTACGGCCAACCCAAGTCTATTTTCTATTCCGACGAATTTTATAGGAGAAGACCCGCCATGAGACAAGTTTGGATTGAAAAATCCCTTCTTGCGAGTCTCTCCGGGCCAAAATTTATTTCCTTTCCCCGGTGATTCATTGTTTTTATTTAGGGGGAGAACTTTCTAAATTGTTTTCAAACTTTGTTTCAAAACTCTCAATTTCAAAATTTCAATTGGTTTTTTGATTCAAAACTTTCAATTCAAACTGTTATTCAAATTTTCATTTCAATTTTAAAAATCTCAATTGATCTTTCAATTCTCATTTCTAGTTTTTCAAACCCTTTCCCTCAATCAAGTTTTATGCCCCATTCTATTTTGATAATCACAAAGGGGGAGAAATTTCTTGATTGATTGGGGGAGAATCTTTTCTCTCATGCTTAGTATTTATTTTCAATTTTTCATTTAAAGCATGCCTTCATTTAAGTTTTTACATTGCTTAGATAAGTGATTGTGATCATCAAAATAGGGGGAGATTGTTGTACCCCACACTCTTTGATTTTCATGATCACAATCACTTTCATTTTTGTCTAACATTGTTTTTAAGTGTTGTGGATGATAGGAAAAAGATTGCCAAAGGATTGGCCCAAGAATGGACATCAAGTGGACTAAAATTCAGTCCACCGGCCAACCGGTGTGATGGCACCGGCCAGCCGGTGGACCTGGCAGAGGCATTGCCCACTGCCAGGTTCCACCGGTCAGCCGGTGGCTCTGTCACCGGCCAGCCGGTGGCATCCTGGTTCAACAGTGAGACCTACTGTCTCACCATCGGCCAGCCGGTGGCCTTCTCACCGGCCAGCCGGTGGCTCCTGGGCAGAAGCACTCTCAAACTTCCAAGGCACCGGCCAGCCGGTGGAGCTGTACCGTCCAGCCGGTAGCCCAGTCAAACTAGCCGTTGGCTTTGACCAGTCAACCCTCTTTTGGCCTCCAACGGCTCCGAGGACTTCTCCAACGGCACCGAAGGCCCCCAATGGGTTCCATGCCTATAAATAAAGGCCAAGGAAGCGCCGGACACCCACCGGAACTAAAATCAAGCCCAAGGACACTTTGTTGATCATTCGGCAATCCTCCGGCGAGACACCTCAAGGAACCCCAAGTGCTCCGTCCAATTCCACATCCAAGAGCACCACCAAAGAAGCTTGGAAGCGTCCTTCAAACATCATCAATCAATCAAAGGCGCCCAAGGCTTCTTTGGTGGTGCTCTTGGATGTGGAATTGGATGGAGCACTTGGGGTTCCTTGAGGTGTCTCGCCGGAGGATTGCCGAATGATCAACAAAGTGTCCTTGGGCTTGATTTTAGTTCCGGTGGGTGTCCGGGGCTTCCTTGGCCTTTATTTATAGGCATGGAACCCATTGGGGGCCTTCGGAGCCGTTGGAGAAGTCCTCGGAGCCGTTGGAGGCCAAAAGAGGGTTGACTGGTCAAAGCTAACGGCTAGTTTGACTGGGCTACCGGCTGGCCGGTACAGCTCCACCGGCTGGCCGGTGCCTTGGAAGTTTGAGAGTGCTTCTGCCCAGGAGCCACCGGCTGGCCGGTGAGAAGGCCACCGGCTGGCCGATGGTGAGACAGTAGGTCTCACTGTTGAACCAGGATGCCACCAGCTGGCCGGTGACAGAGCCACCGGCTGACCGGTGGAACCTGGCAGTGGGCAATGCCACTGCCAGGTCCACCGGCTGGCCGGTGCCATCACACCGGTTGGCCGGTGGACTGAATTTCAGTCCACTTGATGTCCATTCTTGGGCCAATCCTTTGGCAATCTTTTGCCTATCATCCACAACACTTAAAAACAATGTTAGACAAAAATGAAAGTGATTGTGATCATGAAAATCAAAGAGCACCACCAAAGAAGCTTGGAAGAGGCCTTCAAACATCATCAATCAATCAAAGGCGCCCAAGGCTTCTCCAATTACGGGTTTTATCGTATTTATCTTTTTGATCTTAAAATTGGGTTTGTGCCTACAAACCCCAAACTTTTCTCATCCCCTCTTTCTTTTGGGTTTCACATCACCACTAAGGTGTGAAGAGGTTTCTTCAAGCCTTTCCTTTTAAAAGGCTTGTGTCATAGGTGAGCTATCCTTAACCTGTAAAAAGGCTAGTGGGTTCTTGCTAAACCATTGAAAGCAAGTGGGTTCTTGCTAAACCAATAAAAGCAAGCTGTAATAGGTCCTAGTGCTACCTCAAAGCCTAGTGGGTTTTTTGCTAAAACCATTGAAAAGCAAGCGGTAGGAATCTCTCAACGGTTGAGTTGGGAGCGGAGACGTAGGCCGGGTTTTGGCCGAACTCCGTTAACAATTTCTTGTGTGATTGCCTCTTTTATTTTCCGCTGCACATACTTTGATTTCACTTTGATTTTAATTTGTTAATTTTTTTTAAAAGGCAATTTCCCCCCCCCTCTTGCCATCCTTCCCATTTTTCTCCGACCTAACATTAAGTATTACTAATTAATAATTATGTTACTTTAAAAAATAATAGATAATTTAAACTTATTAATTTATTAAAAATAAGTTATAGTTTTATAAACATGTGTATTTTTAATTAATCACCAAAAAATCAATATTTTCAAAAAAATATTCCAAAATTTCCCCATAAATTAATTCTGATATTATGGTTTAAAAAACAAGTTCATTTTATCAAATAAATTTTTTGAAAACTCTATAAAATAATTATAATATTTTTTTTATAAAAATAAATAAAAAACATTTTTGAAGAAAAAATATTTTTGAAGAATATAATTAATTTACCAAAATATTAATTGATTATTTACAAGGAATTTATAAATAAATTTATATTTATAAGGAAAATTATATATATATTTCATAATTTAGTTAATAATTTTCATACCCTCCTACTTAATGACTATGTTATAAAAATATTATTTTATGGCTCACCGAATATCCGTGTCATGTATCATAAACGATATCAAAGAAAAATGGCATTAAATGTCACAAAAATATTTCTAAAAATGTAAATTAATTTGAAAAAAATATTTCAATAAATCACATTATGTTATAAAATTAAAAAATTTCCCTTCTAAAGTGCTCGGGGACTCGGAACTGAAAAATGAGAAAAATATTTTTCACTAGGTAACCAAGGATACTATAATGAAACATCGTTATATCCCTCTAGATATGGTCAAAATCATTGGTCACAACTTGTCACAAAGTATGGAATATTAATAAAAATAATGTTTCATAATAAATAACACCAGACCATCAACACATTCTTAGAAAAAAAAATCACTATAGGGAGATCCCCACAGATCCTCCCATACAAACATATCAAGGTTACTCACATTACCTTGAACACACACCCAACACCTTTTAACGTTATAGGACTAGTCACCTGTACCTTAATATTACACAACTAGGTTTACATATCCTTAACTAATCCCAAATTACTCACACAAGGTATAATTTAATTTATCAATAATTCAAACAAGTAAATAACCCTACCTCTATCCATAGGACTAGGCTAGGATTTCCCTATTTCCAAGATATTTTACGAGAAAATTTTCTCAAATGGGTGAACCAGACCAATATAGACTAAACCAATCACTTGGATGCTAATTTTAAAAACATACTATGATATAACATGCACCCAAATGAAATTTAGGCCATAAATTTTCATATGAATTTCAAAACATGGTAATGAATTACTACCCCAAGATTATTTGATAACACTTTATAATCGATGATATTTAGTTAATTATTAATCCAAAAACATGTTAAATTTCACCTATCCCAAAAAATTAGGTATTTCAGATAGGAAACAAATACAAAATGAAAGGATAATACATCTAGGGAATTAATTGAAATAAACATAACAAGAGAGAACCTTTGAAATGAATGAAACTTCAAATAGTTAAGAGGAGATATTGGAGGAGCATAGAAATCCATCAAATTGATATGAGGATAGATTGGAGGACCATATAAATCCATGAAGAAACTCAATTCGTCCATGATTTAGTGGAATCATGGGAGAAAATGAGGAGTATTAAAGTGGTTGAAGGGTGGATTTCTATATCAACACTTAAAAAACACAAAATCTTGGTTACAATGTGACCATGATAGCTAAACTATGATGCAACGTAACCAAGGCCATGTAGTAGCATGAAACATTAGGATCAAAACAAAACCAACCCTAGATAAAGGGACCAACCCCTAGAAGGTCACCTTCATGGTTTTACCATGATGGTCATGTTGTGATGTCCCACCACACATAAGCCACACAGTGTGACCCTCACTATTGTTCTATGAGACTTCCTAGATCTAGGATTACATTTTTTGCATCATCCACCACATTGTTACTTATTTCCTTCATCCCACCTTAAACCTACCCATCACCATATAGAATCATTTTCTATGGTGCAACCTCTATCTTTCACGCACATTTAATTATATAGGAATCGATACATAAGCGTAAACCCTTACATCTCAAGGAATTAAATTTTTTTCACTCGCAACCTCAATCCATGGAACCCCTTGGTCATGAAATGATCCTAAATAATTAAACTCATAATTTTGTGACTCCTTTAATGATGACATAGTGAACTTTATGCAATCAAATTTCATCTCTGCACTGAGAAAAATTCCCCAAATTTTTATGATGTTCCACCACTAACACTCAAACCTAAACACATAAATATTTAAATGATTTTAAAAAATAAACAATATGAACCTTGAAATTTTATGGTCATTACAAACTTTACTAAAAAAGGTATTTTATTCCCTATGAATCATTTATAGGTCTCCTCACTAATAATCTCTAGCCACTACACCCAAAATTATGAATCCCTCACCCAAGTAACCCCAAAGATAATCCTATATTTCCTTAATACTTAAACAATTGGAACTATATTCCCTCATAAGAGATTGAAAATTGAGTATTATATACAAATAAGATGCTCCATAAAAAATGCATCCACCTCTAGCTCAATATTATCACAATATATCACATTTTTTGTGTCCAGATCCTATTTCTAGATATGTGACATGTGAAATGAATCATGATTACCACAATTTCATAGATGAATAGAAGATTTATAATAGACTTCTCTAATATACTACATAATATCAAATGGATCTAAAAAACATTACATGATATTATCTTTAAATTGTCAATTAGTTTTTCCCCAAATGAGGTGATACCCTCAAAAATACAAAGTTTTCCATTAAAAACTCTAAAGGAATTAACTTCTTGTTTTCATATGATAATTTACTTCTATAAGTTGTAAAAAAAACTTCTATATCAATTTTTCATAACCAATGATCCCATAAAAAAATATATATGATCACTATTGAATCAGCTGCCTCTAACTATTACAATGGAGAGTGACATACCCTACCATAGAGAGCCTAAAAATGGGTCCATCTAGATTGAATCCTGAAAGATATTATTATATAAAAACTGTACCAAATATAGATGTTCACCCCAAACTCCACTAAAATCAAGAACACACAGACACTAAGAATATCCAATAGATATAAATAAATTTCATACCTAGATATTACATATTAATATAAGAATATTCAATATATAACATTATGATACATTCTAGACCAATTTAGATTTCGTGTCTTTTTAATCTTTGATACATAAACAACTGGTTAAAAAAAATATCTACATCATCTTTTTCTTATTTCTTCATAATAAAAACCCTTATTAGAAAATTCATACTTAATACCTTTCTTTATAACCATGGGAAAGGTAATATAATAAAGGGAATGCTTAGATGCCCAATAAGGGTAAATAAAAGAGATATCACTGATAACTTATAAATAAAATAAGAATGATGGTAAGTGAACATGAATTTAAAACATGAAAATTATGACCAAAATATCACAGATCAAAATATTAAATCATGACATAAATCTTTGGAGTTCATAAGAAATGGACCACAAAGGAACCAAAGAGCATGATCCATAAAAATATAACATTGGAATAAGAACATGTCATAAAATAGTGTCAAAAATAAGGAATAATAATAATGTAAATATTATGTCATGTCTATGCACCAAGACATTCATAACATGCTAATATTGGGATAACTACCCATTTACCTGCTTCGAGCTTGGTATAACCTCCAATATGCCACCTTTTGGGTTGAGATAAACTCATATGTAACCTTCTAGTTAGGGTTTGGGATAACATCCAATGTACACTCTTTTTTCAGGCTGGTATAAATTCCCATATTCCCTTTGAGATCATAAAACAATAATATTTATCCAATTCATTGTATGATAATATAATTTCAGTCCCACCTGTCACATAATCATAAATCCATTCATAACAACTTAACACATGGAAAAGAAAATGTATTTCATCGATATTTCATCATCATAACCATAAAACATCCTGATAATAAATAAAAATTTTATTATTACATCATACCCATAGAAAATCTTATGTAACATTAAAATATTTTTTCACAGATGAAATTTTCCTTTAAAAGATCACTGGAATATTTCTTGAGAAAAATACCCTTTTAATTTTTAAATCACTTATTAATTTTTTTTCAAATATGAAGGAAAAACATTTATTTAAAGATAACCATGAAAAAACTGTAAAGGAATCCTACAATACTTTAATAGTCATTATAGAAGAAAATTCTTCTCATTCCATGTACATTAAAAACGTTTTCTTTCTCATTTTTGGTAAAATTCAAAAGTACCTCATTCAAGAAAATAATAAGAGGATTAATTTGAAACAAATCAGGTAAAAATGGTTAAAATGACCTTAAACTATCATAATAGAATATTAAAAAAATTATTGAAAATATTCTTTATAAAACAAGGGTATGGAAGAAAAAGTATTTTTGAATGAAGAGAGAAATGACGTTGTTTTCCTTTAAAATAGTTCCTTTAAATTGTTTAGTACTTAAAGTGGTAAAAATGAAATGAAGACATATATTATCAAGGAACATAAAAATGTGAAGAAAATCCATGTGTTTAATTAGATAGGGATTATAATATTTTATTATAAAAAACATAATCATAAACAATCCTGATAAACAATGAGATTGTAATGTAAATCCCTTACCATATTGGAAACATTAAAAACATAATACTCATGAGAGAATAATTCCAAATGAAACATTAAATATCATATAAATAAATAGATTCATTATATAACAATTGAAATGGTATTTATATACCCCTCATAAAATAAAAATGGTGTATAATATATTATATTCCATAAAGAAGACAATTAGAGATAATAAAATGTTTCCAATTTGGTAATATTTAAATAAAATCTTCCGGAAAGAGATACAATTATATATATTTTTAAATCAAAATAAATTCCATATAAATCATCATAAAACTTATTCATGTCTAAATTATACACCAAATAATGGAAACAAGTGGTGAATATGGCTCGTGTCTCACAAAAATAAAAGTGAGATGAGAAACCCTTACCTCATGTTCGACTTACATTGAAGGCTTTAAATTCAAGTATAAAAAATTTAATTTTTTTATAATTATATCTAATATTCATTTACATACTTATATAATAATATATTATAAAATTATAACATTTTAAAATTCTATTATTAATAATTCATTATTAAAATCATTATTTTTGCGTGTTAACTATTACATTTTTCTTGATAATTTTGGTTATATATTTCTAGTTATTAGAAATTGATCATGAATACATCATCTATATAATTTTAATCATTATAAAAATATCATATATATTCATTATATTTTTTTAGAGTCATCCATAATGGTTAGAGACAAAAAAATGAATTACATTGTTCATAGAGACTTTAATGCGTACGTATGCTTGAATGTTGTTTTCACTTTTGAAAGGATGAAATGAATGAAAGGAAAATAATAATTCACCAATAAAGAATAATTATTATATCATATATATTTATTTAATCTATCCTTATTTCTATCCATTTAAAGTGTAAATATAAAATGAATAGCATCACTTTGTGGAGGTGGTAGTCCACACATACGCATGAGAGACATTATCATTTTTCATTTGATAGAAAAGGTGATTTATGATAGGGATTTAAAAATAATAATAACATTTATATATATTTTGGAAAATGAATTTATAATTTTATGATAACTACCATATATTTAGATGTGGTAAAAGAATAATTAAAAAAGAAAGTGATCAGTTAAGGAAATTTTATCTTCATTGAAATAAATACTATAGATCTTCACATAAGGACCCTAGAGTGGGTATTTTTGGAATAAATAAATATATATAACGTAGATAAGTATGCAAGGGAGGTATTTTTTTTAGTTTTTATGAGATATATGGATCAATGTGGTGTAAATAAAAGAGATAAGGGGTGCCCTTTTATAACGGGGGGGGGGGGGGGGGTCACTCTTGGAATTACTTAAAGAATTAACATAATATAAATTAATTTTCATAGAAAAATGGATCCATAATTTATATAATTATAAAATAATATTATTATGAGTCTAATTAAACTTTTAAAATAAAATTTGGACAATCTTTGGTCATATTTTTACCCTTATCGTTTAGTTTTAACCCCCTATTATCATTTTTATAATTACTGTGATGCTAATGTTTTTACTATTTAGGGGTCAAGATAGATGACATAAAAAAAATTGACCCATAAATTGGCCATGGATGATATTTTAAACCATATACCATAAAAGTTGATATATATATATACACATATGTTTTTTAGGAATTTTAAATTATTTAATTATTGATTTTTTATTATAAAATACCATTAATGTAATTTTTGGAAATAAATGAAATATTATAATATAATATGTGTATATCTCATGTAAAATGGTTCCAAAATAAAATAAATGTGAATTTAAGGAATATATTTTCTTAGTACAATCATCCATAAAAAATTTACTGGTTTATATACCATTTTAAACCTTGTCTTTTGGTTTGACACCTTAGTTAACCAATTTTAATCATAACTATGGTAATGATTTTATTTGTATTAAAGAGTTAATGTTTAAATAGAAGGTATTAATTTAAAACTCAGGATATATTATAACACATATCATAATTAATATCTTATTTCACGTTTTTTATGTTTTCAATATAATTTAATAAAATATGTTTAACATAAAATGCTATTAATATAATTTTCAGAACTAATCATATAATTTGACATTTAAATAAATATTAAAGAAATATAATTCAAATATAATCCTTTAAAAAATCTATAATATGTTATATTTATATTCAAAACTCATGGAAAAATTTAACTCATCCAAAAATTATTACTTTACATGTTTTGAAAAATAATTACTTTATTTTTCTTTTACTTGCACAAGTATTGTGTCAGCATTGTGTAAGCATTTAAGGTAATTATTTGATCACTAAAAATTTAAAAATAAAATAAAATGATAAAAATAATTCATATTTCATATAAAAAATTATAACCTAACATTTTTTTTCTTATCCATGTCAAAAAATAATATATATAATAAGAGTAAGAGAGTGACATTTTGTATTTATTCGTTTCTTAAATTAATATAAAGGTCATAAGAAAAGAAAAACAGAATAAAGTGGCCATATATTCTTCCAATGGATGTAAGATTATAATATAAACCCATAAATAGTATAAATTCAAGTGTTTCATTGATTTTGAGACCTTTTGTAATTATTTTAACCATGTTTTACCCATTTTACCCTTATTGAGGTGACACATATTTTTTGATGTTACAATTCAAAATATTCAAAAATAAAATGGTCATATTTAAAAAATATGAACCTGAATATTGAAAATATGGAATCTATTTTTCAATATTAAATCTCTATAATTATCATAAAATAATGTAAGATAAAAACCCAAAACACAATGAAAAACAATTTAAAAAAAAATCTTTTTAAGTATAAAAACGTTTTTATACCAAATTCAACCATAAAATTGATTCAATTGAACATAATGTGATTATTTATTATATAAGAGGATTATTTTTCACTTTTAAATTATTTTAAAAAATTTTAAATTTTAAATTCATGAAACCAAAAGATATTTTTCTATAAAAACTAGTATTTTCTTACTATTCACTAGAAAATTAATATTTTTAAAAAAACCTATAAATTAAAACTAAGATAATTATGATATTATTATTTAAATTATACAATTAATTTCATAAAATACATTTTATAAATGTTTTAAAAAATTAATATAATATTTTCTCATAAAAATTAATAAAAAACATTTTTGAAAGAAAAATATTATTGAAGCATAATATGGATATACTAAAAAATTAATTCTTATTTCCTAAGAATTAATAAATACATTTGTTTTGAATAATAAACTTATATATATATTTCTTAATGTTTTTTCCCATATTCATACCTACCAATTCAATGGATTGGTTTTAGCAGTCATATTTAAATAATAATATTTCGTGGTTCATTTAAGCTTGGTGTTGCGTTTTGTATATGATATAAAACATATTTTTGTTTTAAAATTCCAGGGTGTTTAATTCTACCCCTTTCATAAATTTTGTGCTTGTAATTTTAACTTCTTCTCATCAACCAAGAGGATTATATTTGAAAATTATTTTATTGAAAACCCACAAAGTAAAAAGGTTTAATAAAACTTCCTCTTGAAAATAGATAAAGGGAAATACAAAGGCCATCAGTAATAAAACATAACTAGGTTTCCAAATATGATTAAATTAGTGGGAAGTAAAATTATGAACATTGAAGAAAAATAAATTTCCAAATAATTATGGATATTGACAATGACTAATAATCATAAGATAGTGATTTCCCAAGAGGAAGTTAATGACCACAAAACCATAGATCAATTATGTGTTTAAAGGAGAATTGGTTAAACGGAAATGATCAAAATCTGATAAAATATTTATTTTGAAGTCTTTTCACTATAGTTTAAAAATTATTATACCATCAAGACTAAACAAAGATATACCTAAATGATAAGTATAATTTTAACCTTTAATGTATTTCTAATAAAGTGTAATTTTTTCTCTAAATAATAAGAATTCAAGATAAATATTTCATTCCTAAAGATATAAAATTAACTTTAAACATATCACATAATCCCTAAAAATAATAACAACATATTACCACTATATATAATTATTAACCTAAAATGTAATTTTTAGCAAAATATAAGATAATATGAAATATGTATAAATCATTATATGAAGTAATTATATATTATACTTTAGAATTTTCATTGCAACACAAAATATTTAACATATATTGTTCCATAAAGAAACAACCATATATACTAATTATCCTTAATAACCTAATTATTAAATAACATTTTGACCTTAATGGTGATCTCATACCTTTAAACTTATATCCCCAAAATTTAATTGCATTATTTTCAAATAATCATTCATATTAAATCACATATTAAACTTAAAGGTTGCATATATCTCAACCCAATGAAGAAACTTCAAAAAATATATTTAATCTCCATGGTAAATCACTATATAATCTTATAATTTAGTAAAATTCCCCAAAATATCATGTAAAACATTTAGATATTAACCTAAAAGGCTTTCCTTGACAAGACCATAAATATATATTAAAATATCTTCTGTCAAAGAATAATTTTTCAACCATCAATATTATCTATATAACACTATCCAAGAAAAAAAAAAATTAACTTAACTTTATACCAAAATATATGAGAAAGGTTTTTTTAAAATTCATTATATTATTTTTTTTAAAATGTAGTAATAATTTCAAATATCATCAAAATACTATAAATTAAATCCTTAAAAAGGTATTTATTCATTTTATCTTGTGAACAAAATTATACTTATAAAACCATAATAGTATCCATAACTCTTTTGTTAACCTCACATGAAAACATATATTATTCAAAAAATAAATAAACTTAATCAAAGATGACCTAAATCACATTGTTATTAAATCACTTACCAATTTCAAGGTCCCCAATACTATTTTATTTAATTCATCAATAGAATTAATCTCTTTATCCTAACTTAACATTATTAACTAAGTATAAAAAAAGATATTAAGTTTACCTTTTTCTTAATCATGTGTTATCCAAATTTATCACCATAAGACTAAATTTATTTTTCAGTTACTAGTACCAATCAACATATTTTTTAAATTCATAATGGAAAAAATACCATGGAAATACCCTCATATGCTACATGATTGTTATAACCATAATATCATTGATAGATAACATAAAAAAAATATTGAATTCTAACACAAAAACACTTCTATACTTTTACATCAATGATTTTCATAATATATATCATTGCATAGTTTAAGGGTTAACCCTTGGATTAAGGAATTTATAGAGAAATTTCCTATATTTACCAAACATACAATATTGATATGTAAATGGTTCCTTAAGATGAACTTCATATCCCTCCATTTATCAATTCATTTTTCCTTGTAAATTTCATACTCTATGTAGTTATTTTACACACATAATAAATATTCTCATTCATTTTAGATACTTCCTTTAGTTCTTCTTCACACATACTTTACATGTATAAAACTAAATCTACCCCATGTTCTTTATGAAACCCCATTTTTCTCTTATTAGGTGTGTCAAGAAATTCACCCACATTGATATTTCCAATGATATAATGATATAATTGATTGGGCATGAGAATAATTATTTACCTTCTAGATCCCATTTCATTTAGTTTTTCATGGGTAAAATAATTACATTATCATTCACATTCAACATTAACATAGTTCTTGTAGAGACCTGAAGCTTGACGTACATGGAAATTACATTACTTTTGCAGAATACTTAGTACATAACAAAAACACACACACACAAGGACCGTAATAGTTTAGTGTCTTTGGAAACTCGGAATATAGTCTTCTAATCGTGGTGAAAGATCTTCAACATATCCCACAAAGATCTTCTTTTTTTATACCTAAAAACTTTCTTTATATCCTGGGGAAAAAAACATAAAAGGGTGAGCTCAAATGCTCAGTAAGGGTAAACAAAAGAAATATCAATCACATCATATACATAAGAACATAACTTTTTGAAATCTTAACTTGCAAAAGAAATCATAATTTCATAACATGGGATAAATAATAATAGTGAAATGTAATCCAAATAATCATAATTTAAAACATGAAACTTTGTGGCATACACACATAATCATAGAGAATCATTTCTTATTAGTCAAGACTCATTTCCAAGACTATCTTAGTGGACAAAGTCCCTTTCTGAACTGAGTTCACTCCTCATTTCAGTCCTGTTTAACTGAACCGGTATAACCTACCATTCCAGCCATGTCTATATCATGAGATATAAAATCTTTACCCAATGCATTGGAGGGAGATATAGGTCCCACCCATCTCATAATGATACCATTCTTATGTGTGCCACAAAATCATAAACCATACATCATAACATAACCCATGTAATAAAAATGGGAATCTTAAACATCGCGACATCATAAAACAATTCATATAAGATAAAGGAATTCATAAAAATAATTCCATCACAACATAGTAAAATCAATGTAAAAATAGGGATAGAAATAGAACCCTTTATTATCTTATATGGAAAATAATTTTGATAAAACATTTGAACTCCATTCTTGAGGAAAATATCCTTTCTAATTCAAAAACATTTTCCTTTCTTAACATGTCATACAATTTTAAACTAAAATAAGTTGATTAAAAATAAACCTGAAAACTTGTAAAGTAAGCTTCTTGGAAATAATGTTTTAAAAATCCATTCATGCCGTATAAGTTAAAAAAACATTCTTCTCATACTTTTTTCGGAAAAGTCAAAAAAGTACCTCGTACGAAAAAAGACAAAAGATTCCTTTCATATCTTTTACTATAAACTCACCAAAGGGTAAAAATGGATTTAAAAAATTGTAGGTGTATGGAAATAATATTACATATTGAGGAAACATGGATGTGGATGATAAAATACACCCCAGTAAATACCAAAGTATAAACGATCTCAGATAAAAATGAGATTGTGATATTTCCCTTACCTTAGGTCTGTTTTGCTTCGTAAGTATCTGAAACTCCTGTATAATGATTTAAATAATGTTATTGACTTATTCCATAATCATACTTATTATTATGATATCATATATGGTCATATTCTTAGCTTCTTATTAGTAATATTTCATTACTACTTGTTATTCGGGTGTTTATTACTTTTTGTTCTTATGCGTGTTTTGTCGAATAAATTATTATTATTCTCTTTAGGTTATAGATAAATCATTTAAAGAATTTTATTAGTGTAATATATATCATATTCATTCATTCAATTCATTTATATAATCATTATTCAATGAAGATTATGTAGAACGAGTCGCATCACATCGTGGAGACGGTATTCCATACGTACGCATGAGTGATGATATCATTTCTAGGATTGTGGAATTGTATTGGAGTGTATGTATACTATTTCAGAATCAATATAACTTTATAATAGTCATATATAGTAATTATTTACACCATTATACCCATCCAAGTAAGGTGGTGGTGGAAAATAAATTACACCACGGTGTGGAGACGGTATTCCGTACGTACACACGCCTGGTGATTTCTTTTTCCGTAGGATGGATAGATGGTGAAATATGATTGTTTCATAATTATAATAACATATCTGTATATGATTGATACTGATGTTATTACTTCATAATGAAACAACTAAATAAGAAGAAGTGGAAGAATAAATAAAGATGAAAGAATCGGTAACAGACATTACCTCTTCTTTGAAGTGCTTCTTTGAGACCTTCTTTTAGGGCACTAAAATTGGTCTTTTAAGAAGACCAGGACCTCTAGGATGTATCTAGGGAAGTTTAGAGGATAAATTGGCAGGGGTTGGCCGAGATTGAAGGCCCAAAGTGGTGTGAGGAAGAGGGGGAGGAGGTGCCCTTTTATAAGGGAGGAGAGGGGCACCTTTGGAATAACTAAAACTATTATTTTATTATAAAGTCAAATTCGGTTTTAAATAGCTCCAAATTGATTTATTTCGAAGATAAGGTGGGGATGGGTCGAAATAATCTCATCCAATATAATTTAGACAAGTTTAGGTTCCTATTTTAACCTTATCATTTAGATTTAACATTAAGTAAAATAATTTTACTTTTACCGTGTCTTCTTGTGTTCTTATACTATAAGGTTAATAAACTTACTATAAGAAGACAAACGAACCCCAACTTGTTTATTATTAATATATATAACCGTATCTAAGTCATTTGGCCTAGCCTTAGATTTTTAGGAATAAAATAACAATTAATAATATAATATTTGTTTTAACAACTATTTTATGTCAATTTTGACACTATTTAGTAATTGATTTTTGTGAAAATCATAACAGAATTATTAGTTCGAAAAAATTTAATTAAATCAATACTAACATGTCATATTAACCTATAAAATTAGTTTAATTCATAAAAAGTCTTAAATTTTATTTATTTGGGTATTTATAACATCAATTATGTCAATATTTCATTAATAAGACAATTACTGCATCATCTTTGTGTCATAATAAATGATAATTATTTAATCCCCAAAAATTATAAATAAATTCCTATGATGTAGATAATTATATTATATTTCTGGAGACTATTCATGTTCTAATTTTCATGAAGTTTATCACTAAATTAAAATTATTATACTTATAAGATTTAAGAAAGTGACATGTTGTCACATTCTTTGGTTTTAATAATAATTAAATTATTTTCATGGACAAAAGTCCATTAAATGAATCTAATCCGACCCTTAGGTGATATGGGTCGACTTTTAGCCATCCAATAGGATTTTGACATGTGTTAGTGTAATTTTATAATATTATATTTACCCTTAATTACCCGATTTACCTTTAACTATGGTAAATAAAATTTACAGTAGTTACTATTCATAATTCCCAAAAATAAAAAGTAGCTTATTAACATAATTTGTATCCACTGATTCCAAATATGGATTCCATTTTTCCAAATTCAATACACAAAAGTTTCAGAAATTAGATTAAAATTAATCTCGTTGTCGAAAGAAAACGAGTTTTTCTTTAAAACATTGCAAAAGATTGAATTGATTTATCCTACGAATTCAAGGTAGAATCAATGCTAATGAAATAAATTATATTAAATGGTAAAAATATATTATATTTATAATTTAAAACCATTAAATATTATAATTTAACCATATAAATTATTGTGATGAAAAAAGTTGTTTTTAATTAAAATATAGCGTGTTTTTACTATTCATCAAAATATGAAAGTTACCAGAATGATATGAAAATTTATCCAAAGTAAATTTTTATTTCATGATTCCAAATAATAATTTTATTTTTTCAAATTGAACTTATAAACATGTCAAAAACTAGATTTAAAGTGGGTGTGCCATCAAAAGGCGGCAAAACTGCATTTGTTGAAAAATACTTATTTTACCCGAAAAAATTATTTTGTTCTTATACCATGTTTTAGAAAATGTGCAAGACGAATAATAATGTTATAAGATTCAAAATTTAGTTAATACTATTCATAATGGCTAGTTCATAATAATATTATAATAATATATCATTGTTTAGTAAAACCCTATATTGCGTACAACACACGCTTCGAGGAAGGTCGCGATTGCGTGTAATGCAAGCCAAGTCGGGGTTACGTGCTGTGCCAGAATCCTTCGTTGTTTTGTATAACATAATCCAACCATATTTCATTTATACATTGAATATATATATATCTATATATCTATATATATATATTCTCAATGTTGCGTAGAATAACTATTATCAAAATTGTGTGTAACACGATCCAAGAATAGTGTTGTGTATACTGCAAGCTAATACGGTGTTGCGTATAGCGCAAAGTAATATTGGTGTAGCATACAACACATGACATTAATGAAATTAAAAGAATATTTTTCATAAAATCTCGGGGTGTTACAATTCCTCTTGGTTTCAACCATTGAATAAAAACAAAAGTAGAGTGTGTTCAAGAATATTCAATGTGAGAAACTAAATAAACTGGAAAATTCCTTAATATTATGTCTAAATCTTTGAACCTTATTTTCAATCTATGACACCGTAGGTTTAATCGAATTCATCCATTATCATTACTTATTTAAATCCTTTATAATGGTTCATAAATAAAATATGAATTAACCCAAATATATCCCACAAGAGTGTAAAACGAGGTGCATAATTAAGGAACACTCACTATACACCAAAATGATGGTCAAGATATACTTGCCCAACTATTTTCAATATTATTAACCCTTGATGAATATGTCCAAAACCCACCCCCACTTGTAGTATCCAAACATTGATGTTTTTCTAGGAAACCCAAAATCCCTTATTTACTATAATATAGGACATTAACCTATACATTGGATTATTCTAAAGGTTATCATTAATGTTTTTGAATCCTAGTTTGTAAAGTTAATTAAAAATTTACTTGATATAAACTATAGTGATCCAAACTCTTTATATAAAAATATTATATCGAAATAGTTGAATATTCATTACATAACATTATAATCCATACTAGAGCCATATAGATTTTTTATCTTTAGAAACTTGGTTACATAAAAAACTACCTCATAAAATATCTAAATATTATCAAATTTAATTATTCATAACTAGAACCCTTTTTAGACATATAATAATTAATACATTTCTTCATAACCTAGGGAAAGTAAATATATAAATGAGTGAGCTCAGATTCATAGTAATGGAAGGAAAAGGATATACTAATGATCAATTAAGCATAAAATTATCACAGGGGTATGATAACATGAGTTTAACACTTTAAAATCATAACCAACATATCATATATCAAAATTTTGAATCATATATTAAATATTAGAAGTTCGTAAGACTTTTATAATAAGATAATCAAATAATATGATCCATATAATATAACATTAACATAATATCATGTCACAAAGGAGTGTAATAGGTGTGAAATAATCATAATAATATAAATATTATTCAAAGGCTACCCACAATGATATTCATAACAAGTTAGTATTAGGAAAACCACCTATGTACTAGCTTTATGCATAGGATAACCTCATGTGTAAACTTCTTTTTTAGCATTGGGATAACCTACTATGTACCCTTTTTATAGGCTTGGTATAACCTCTCTTCTACCCTTTTTGATCATATAACATTAATCTTTACCCAATTCATTGGGGGGAATTATAATTTTAGGCACACCCATCTCATAATAAATAATACATTTATCTGTATACCACAATATCATAAAAACATTCATCAGATCTTGACACATGGAAAGGAAAATTTTATTTATTAATATTTCATCATAATAACAATAAACCATATAGATAAATAATAAATATTATATCACTGGATCATATCCCTAGTAAATTCTGAGTGACATCAAAGGATGTTAAAATATATGAAATTTTACTTTAAAAGATCACTGGGATATTTATAATGGAAAATTAACTTTTAAATTTTTAAACCATATATTAAAATCAAAAATTTCATAAATATTGAGGAAAACATTAGAAAAACCTTATAAACATGTAAAGTAAGATTAAAATCATTGTATAGTTTTGATGTTGGAAAATTCTATTTTTTATATTATGGTTGAAGATACATTTTTATTATGAAACAAAATAACTCATTAAATATGTATAGAGGGAGACCCATTATATATCCCATAGGCCCATAACCAAGTATACCATGAACATGTCCTGAAGGCCCAATATAATGCTATTCCTACGTTATCCTGCCTATGTCATGCATGCATCACCACCTATCTGTGTCATTCTTACATTTAAAAATTCCCCATAAAACCCCAAGGGTATTTACATTATTCAATAATTGGTATTTTTGATGTATTATTATATGGTTTACCACTTATGTTCCACCCAAACTACAATTATTTTCTTTTCAGGTATGTTAAAACAATGATTGATTTTATATTTTCAATAAAAGAAAAAAGCAACTCATTCAAAAAATATGAGGATATTTCTTTTAAACCATTTTTAAAATGTCAAATATGGGGAAAATGACATTAAAAAAATTTAGAATATTAAAACTTATTTAATTTTTTTATTAAAGATGGACAAGGAAGTATAATTTTTTTGGCCGAAGAGAACAATAAAGTCATTTTCTCATGAAAATATTATTTTAATATCTTGTGTAATTAAATTGTTGAAAATTATTTAATTTTTTTTAAAGTAATAAACTAAGTAAAATATAATTTAAAACTTTCTTAATAGAAATATTATAACATTTAATAATATTAAACTTAATCATAAACAATCCTATTAAACAATGGGATTGTAATGCAAATCCCTTACATATATGGTAAATTTAAAATCCTAAGCCTCATGAAAAATTACATTAAATGAAACATTAAATATCATAAAAATATTTTTATTCATTATCTAATATTTAAAATTATTTGTCTATAATCATTATAAAATGATATAGGTGCACAACATAGCATATGTACCAAAGAAGACAATTTGATATGATAAACTCTTACCACATTGGTAATCTCTGAACCAAAAACTCATGAAAAATAGAAACAGAAAAGGATTTTTAAATAAAAATAATTTTGACAAAATTAATCATAATATACATTCATGGGAATTATATACACCGCACAAGGTATAAAATTGGTGAATATTGCATGTGTCTCACAGAAATAAAAGTGAGATGAAAAACCCTTACCTCGAGTTCTACTTTCTTCAAAAGATCTATATCATCATGTATAATAAATTTAAATTTATTATAATTATATAAGTTATTCATTTATGTACTTCTATTGGCATAGATTATCTAATTATAACATTTTATCACGTATTTATTAACAATTCCTTATTAAAATCAACTTTTGTTGGTGTTTTCTATTTAATTTTTCATGAGAATTTCGATTTGGTTTTGACCATATTTTTACATTGATTGGGGGTTATATAATATCAAGAATATAAATAATAATATCAACATAATATATATTAATTATATATATATATATATTTTATTGAGATTCATCCATAAAGGATAGATGTGGAAAAATTAATTACACCATTTATGGAGACAATAAGTCATACATACGCATGATCGTTGTTTTCACTTCTTGGCACGTGGAAATAAAGAAAGGTATATAATAGTTATCCTTTGATAAATCATTATTATATCATATATATATATAATATATTTGTTAAATCTATCCTTATTACCATCTATGTAATTCAAAAAATAAAAATGAATCACATTGGTTCACGGAGGTGGTACTCCACACATATATATGAGTGACGTTATCAATTTTCATTTGATGTAAAAGATGGTGAATAATTTTCATTTAATTATCATAATAAAATTTAATTATACTTTGGAAACGGATTTTATTATTTTATTATAAATACCATATATTTGAAGACATGAAAGAAGAAGTAAAAAGAAAGTGATCGGTTAAGGCAATAACTTCTTCTTTGAAATAACTCATTTAGATCTCCTTTTAATGACCCTAGGGTGGGTCTTTTGGGATAACCATAATCTATATAATATGTATAAGGATTTTCAGATTTATTTTTTAGGTTTTAAATTATTTATAAGGCTTTAAGAGGTGTAAATAAAATAGATAGTTGTGTCCTTTTATTCGGTAGATGAGGGTCATTCTTGGAATAAATTAATGCATAAAAATAATATAAATTAATTATCAGTGAAAAATTTACCAAAATATTATATATTTAAAATATAATATGATTAATATTTATAATAATATAATAAAACAAAATTTTGAAATGTTTTTTTAATGTTTTTACCATTATCTTCTTATTTTAACCCCCCATAAGTATTTTTTTACAGTTATCGTGATACCAATGTTTTGTAATTATTTATTGATTAAGAAAGTTTTAATATAAGGAAAAGTGGCCCAAAAATGAACCATGGTTTCTTTTTTAATCCATTAAAAATTTAATAGGGTAAATATATTATTTATATGAATTTAAAAAACAATTAAATATTGTTTTTTATAAAATTTCATTAATGTAATTTTAGATATACCGAAAAAATTTAATATAATTTCTGTATATATAATGTAAAATGGTTTCAAAGAGTCATTAATCTTAATATAATAAAGGCATGGTATTAATATAACTATAAAATAAAATTTTAATAAGTTTATATATCATTTTAAACCTTATCTTTTTTTACCCATTTTCTTAATAAATGATAATCATAACCGTGTAATGATTTTTTTTGTATTAAAAGGTAATAATTTTACTTATAAAGTAATTTTTTCATCATAAATTCCCAATAGAGGAAATTCTATACCATGTACCATCCTAATTTTCTTATTTTAGGATTTTAATGATTTTTAATTAATTTAATAAATTATTTTTTATCTTAAAATACTATTATGTTCAATTTAAGAACTATTTATATAATTTGACTTTGTAAACAACATGATACTAATATAATTCAAAAATAAAACTCTAAAACATATATACTATTCCATATTTATCTTGTAAATTCCCAGAACACTTTATATCACCAAAAAACTTAATTTTATAGTTTTAAAAGTCATTTACTTGATTTTATACTACTTGTACATGCACTGTATCAGCGTTGAACAAGAATTTAAAGAAATTATTTCATCACTAAACAATTTAAAAAAATTTACCATGATAAAAAAAATTCATTCACATTTTAAATAATAAATTTAGAACTAAAATTATGTTTTTATCCCTATAACAAAATTTTATAGTTATTAAAATAAAAAAGTGAAATTTATATATTCATTCTTTTCTTAAATTAATATAATGTTCATAATAAAAAAACTGAAAAATTAGTGATATATTTTATAAATTTATTAAAATTTCTGAACTAAATCCTTAAAATTGGATAAATTCACGTTTTGGGTTGATTATTTTACCTTATCTCAAAGTTTTTACCTTTTTTTACCCATTTTACCCTCATTGAGGTTATACATATTTACTAAGGTAACTATTCATAATATCAAAAAATAAAAGAGAATTATTTATTAAATTTAATCCTTATGATTCCATATATGGTATTCAATTTTCAAGATTTAATTTTTAGATGTTTTCAAAATTAATTTACGATAAAAATTGAAAATGTAAAGGAAAACATTTTTTTTTTCAGAAAATGCCTTTTAAGTGTAAATATGCTTTTAGAACAAATTCAACCATAAAAATGATTGAAACAAACATAATTGTATCATTAATAATATAATTTTACTAATTTTACTTTGAAACTATTTTAAAACAAAATTTAACTTTTTAGGTTCATGAAACAGAAATATAGTTTTTAATAAAAATCAATATTTTTTCACTATTCACTTGAAAATTAATCTTTTTTGAAAAATAAAAAAAATTCAACCTAGTATAATTATGATATTATTATTTCAAAAATAATATTAATTTTATCAAAAATAGATTTATATATGTTGGGAAAAAATTAATATAATATTTGATCATAAAAAGCAATAGAAATCATTTTTGAAAGGAACATATTATTGAAGCATAATATGAATTTACTAATAATTTAATGTTTATTTCATAAGAGTTAATAAATAAATTTTTATTAATTAAGTCCCTTAAATATATATATATATATATTATATTTTTTTATTCTTATTCATACCCACTAATTCAGTTATCAGGTTTAAAAAGTCATATTTAAATAATAGTATTACATGGTTCTTCTAAGCTTAGGGTTGAGGGTTGTATATGATATCAAACATAGTTTTATTTTAAAATATTATGTTGTTAAATATATTTCAGTATCAATATAATCAACTTAGATATTACACATGAATATAGGTGATACATTATACTCACCTTCAACTGATACCACATACCCTTTTATCGGACCTACTAGAATCTAAACATGAAACATACATCCCAATCCAATTATATTATTATATACACCTCATGAAGCTAAAATATCCCACATATATATAGATTTCCTAACTTTTCTACCAACTTAGTATCTATGATAGTTAAAAATTTCCCAAATTTTCTCAACTGGTAAACCACCACCCATAATATGTTACGAACCCTTAGGGTTCTCTATAGCCCGATGCTGATGTCCAAAGTCACATAATCTCATGTCCATATTAGCATCATAAGGGCTATAAGTAAGACAACTAATCACTAATTCTTCTTATTAATCCTCTGATAGGTAAGGTAACTATCAAAAAACTCCATGATATCCTTCCTCATACCCAGCCACAATAAATGATGCTTGATATTAGGATACATCTTGGCTAGGCTAGAATATTCCACTCATCATGCACCTTGGGTGTACCTAATCAACTCCTCTCTTGTTGAGGAAGGGTCCACCACTCTACCATGGGTGTGATGCATTATATCTTAATCTTGAGACTATCTCAAGAATAGATCATCTCCCACGATACATTGTTATATCATAAAATAATCACAATTAGTATCCTAGATATCATTCACCTAATCCACTAATGAAGAGTTAATGACCAAGGGAACACAGGTTATTACCCTCTTTCCCCTTTGATACATCAATTTTCTAGTCTATGATAAATCTCATCATTTCCATTCCTACTCATCCATCTAAAAACCATACTCATGATTCTTCTAACTACGATATTCCATAATGACATAACCATCCTTAGGGAATTTTCCATCACAAAGCAGAAGTCAGAGAGACAATCTATCTTACACATATACCGTATGTTTTATTATTATTGGGAGAATATAAATCTCAATATATTTGGATCTATATAAATGAAAAATATCTCAATGAATATATTGTGTAACTGACATTTTAGCAAATTAACCATAATATATAGCTCTAAATCATGGAAGGGGTTATTCAGATCATACGGCTATAATTGAATAAACCCATAAGTGACCACCATCCCCATGAATTAGAATATATTCCAACCTATATCTTAAGGAATCACAATACCCAAAATAAAAAACCAATAAATATGGAAGAATCTGAATAAAAGAAGATATCAACATTATATTTAAATCTTGGAAATCCTCTTCACATCGACTTGTCTACTAAAATTTGACTCCCATCTCAGTGGGCCTTTTCATTGACACTATTAATAAAGATAAGTGTATAATGAACTCTCTATAATACTCTTCCCACCTAAGAGAAATATAGATATCAAACTCATTTATGGGTGGATCCCCAGACATCACCACTCAATCAACTGAGATCCTAGCCTCTGAGATCATATGCCCAAGGAAGTTAATATCCTAAATCTAATAGTAAAAATTTTAGAAGTTGAATTAAGATTGATGTTATCAAAGAATAATTAATAAAATCTCATGGTTCTCAAAAATTAAATCCAAGGTCCATGATTATACCAATATGTCATCAAATAATACAAGAATAAGAAGTCTATGTAGGGATGAATGGTTCTATTTATGAGATCCACAGACACTTCAAGTGAATTTTTCAATACAAAGGGTTTCATAATGTACATTAATAACCCATTCATACTCATAACTTATATTTTTGGGAGCATCCTTGTCTATTACCCACAAATTATGATATGCATATCACAGTTCGATTATAGATAAACATTAGGATCTCCTCAATATATTAACAAATGAAAATCTGACCTCAGTAATAGATTCTCGTTCTTCATCATAAGTTGATTAAAAGATTATTTATTCATGAATAATATGATACTACGATATGACTATTTGGTGAATAAAAAATGGGATCCCAATAGAGAGGTATATAGATGAAAAAATTATTTCGCATCATGGTCCTCAAGATGCACCTTCCTCTCCATTAATGAGACCATTTTTATATAATAAGAAAGAATTGATATGGGATTTGTGTAAGAAAATAGATCAATTATAAAATAAATCTCACTTTTAGGATAGAGTCTTGAGAAGTAATATGGGAATATATCTTTGAAATAGTCCACTGATGAAGAAAATATATCTAGAACTATGATCCGATTCACTATAAGAACTATACCCATATCCTTACTTATAATAGAATCTATCAAAATAAAGATAGGTTTCACTCTAGATGCCTACATATACCACTCTACCATTAGAATATACTCCTATAATTTAAGGTTTGTAAAAGAAAATTTCCTCTGGTAAAAATCTATATGGTCCCAGAATCAAGAAAACTAATCCATCCCAAAAAATACGTTGAAATTTTCTAGGTCAAAATCAAGGAAATCCCAAAAATTCTTGTATCCCTAATACATAAAACACATGTTGTAAACCTCTGAACATGATCAAACATATTTTCAATAGGTTTATCATGATGCATCATTCCAGTGAAAAAATACAAGGTCAATCCGAACACAGGAACAACCTAGGGAAAACAATAGAATGAGACACCCATATATCAAACAAAGAAAAAATAACTTTAAAGAAACTTGAACAATACCTATAATGGTAGAATGACCTTATAATTTATCAGTTGAAATATAATTCATTTAATAAACTATACCTACTCAATACATGCATTCCTAAACTTGTGGTACCTAGCGCTGAGGAACCTATGACTATTACTTACCCTGAGACCCTCAATCAGCTTTATGACTCAAACTCCCAAACATGGACCCACTATCACCCTGGGGTCCTTTTTAACAATCCTCCAAAGTCTATGTCTACCTTAAAAAATTTCTTCAATGAAACTGAGAAATATTCATACAAATTTAATTGAAATTTCTGATTCAATGAAAATAATTACATTCCTTCAATAGATTTATACACTCACTATAAAAATGGATGATTTACCTACATTGATAGCATATAAGGGTAAATTATCCCATGGGATAGAGAGTAAAACCTCTACCTTGCTAAATTTATTTCTCACTTATCTATTCTATATCATTAAATATCATATCCATTCTATTATAAGAAAGAACTAATAGCTCCATTAGAAATGTCACCAACTAATCCACTAAAGAAATGATGATAACCTACTACACTATCCTCTGTTAGCTTCTTATTCATGGTGAGATACATAAAAGAAACGTATGAAAAATACATTAGGTTAAATATCCCAAAATGGTGCTTTACCAATATTTAAATACTGGTGTCAAATATATTTTCATTCTAGGCCTCATTTTATATGATCAATAGAGGAAAGAAGAAAAAATCTAAAAAAGTGGGTCACATAATCCATTATAGAAATCAACCCCTAATGAATGTCTATAAAATCCTATGATTTTTCATGATTCTATGGATAAAGGAAGAACTCACCATAATAGTGTACTTGAATACCTCTCATGATAGGAGATCATGGATCCTACCCAATACTATAACACCCCGGCACCTCAATGTTGATACCTGAAGCATATGGTCTGCCCATTTCACCCACTGACCATCAACTGTTGTGACCATATATAAGATAGCCTTGATAGAATAAATCCAATCCTCATAATCCAGAGGACCACCTATACCTAATAAATCTACATGTTTATATAACTAAAAAACCTTGTAAAATTATATTATAGTATGTTCTCCCCGATATGAACCCCCTCCTCCCACTCATACTAGAAAAATACCCTCATCTAAAGTGGTTTCACTATATGAGTTTATCAGACATCAATGAGAATATTCTTAGGCCCACCTTCCTACACATATGGAGGTATAATAGGTTCATTCCATACCTCCATGGAATGATCAGTATAGTTTCCCAATGGCACTATAAAAACTCATTGAGGAGTAAAATTTTAAAATACCAAAAAAAAGTCATATAAATGACATTAAAAACATAAATCTTAACAAAAATTAAGTAATTAATATGATTCCATGAAAAAAACCTAGGAAACACATCCTAAAGGACTTCACACAACAACTAGTTATAACTACCAACTACACACTCAATGCCTAATTTTGTACCATCAATACCTACACATTATTCATTGTATGATGAAGAAAATGATAACATGCTCAGGTTAAATTAATTAGCTGTCACCAACAATGTATTTATGAAATCACTAAATATATAATTATTATCATTTAATTAATTTAAAACTACATAAGCAAAAGAATATTAATTATATGAAAAGTGAACCTATGTTCAAATCCATGATGTGTGAGCTCAAATATTATCACCACCTAGGAAAAGAGTAAAATCCAATAAACCATAACAAAAAAACCATACTTTTTGAATAACATGAAACCATAATCAAAAAACCAATAAAACCAATCCTACTTTATTGGTAACTTGAATGTCCACTATATAGGTTCTAGAGAGATATAAAAAAACGTAACACACAAGTCCCAACCATTATATCTCCACTCTACTAATCCCCAAATTACAAAAATTGAAAAGGGGCTCTGATAACATTTTTTAACACCTCAAACTAAAACACCATGTCTAATATGGAGTGACACATAACCTCATGCACACCTATTCATATGAGAGATGTTTCCAAATAGTGGATAGGGTCTTAGTAATGTAGTGGGGACATGGTACCCTCGATATCCTATAACCATCAACCAAAAACATAACAAAATAAATAATAAGAAAAAAACCTAAAAAATAAACATAATGGAAGCTAATAAATAATAAATTCATATGAAATAACAAAATTGGTTGCTAAAAATAATACATTCAAGTCAAAATATCCCTATATTTGATATATTGATATAGGTAATAAATCAAAAAATTATATTAGAGGCACAAAAAAAAAATGGATACAAGTATATAAATTGGAATTGCCTCAAATCCCAAATAATCACCACACGATCAACATCCTATTATAGATCCATTTCCCTTTGATGGATCTATGAAAAAAAATCCATTATCTTAGGGTTTTTTATAGAGGGTGTGAGTAATAAACCTAGTAGAACATGAGAAATGAATCCTTATTAAAATTGCATAAAATTTATATAGTTGTATACACTGAAAAACTATATATATATAACAATCACAAAACACTATTAGATTGTCATGTGGAATGCAAGCTTCCACAAATTTTGGTCATAATTTATTCTGCTCGATGATGAAAGGAATAGTTATCTCAAGCCACAAATATATCCCAAAACAATACAATGTACAACTCCAAATCATGGACCAAATCCTATCACATATCAACCACTAAACCACACCCTTCTCAATCAGAGGAGGACACCTGCTAAACCAATACCAAGTCCGCGACCATGACCACTTACTCAAAGATAGTAACACATCATATCACATATAAGTATCTTACTACATCATCTAACTCAATATTGGTCAGAAATCATATCTTGTATCAATTTATCGCCACATACTCTCACACAATATTGGTTACACATCATTATATCAGATGACAACCCTCTAACTCATGGTTTTCTCATACATATACCATCAAAAAATCATTTAATAACCCATCATAACTTAAAAAGGATGTGTCCATAATCCCCAGTATCAACATGTCACAAGGTACATAGTAGGAATAATAATAAAGTAGAATGATATCCAATGATATACCATCAATACATTCCAAGTAAAAAATTACTATGGGTATATATTTATGTATCCTCCATTATGAAACCCTCATGGTATATTCCATAACATTTTTCATGCACCCAACACATTAAAAAGTGAAGGAATTTATCTCTAATACTTTAATATCAACCTAATAGATCACCCCTACCTTAATTGATCTCAAACATCTCATGTAAGATCCAATTCAACAAAATGGATAGCTTACCTCTACCCATGGGATTATTATATAGTATCCCTATTTCTAAGTCATTTTACCCATAAATCCAATATAAGGGGTCAACTTACGAACCCACTGAAAATATTTTATACCAAAAATAGAGTATTTTTAAGAAAAATGACATACCCATATTCATGTTAAGCCATAAAAATACAAATATATATCATATAACATTGTAAATACTTCCTATATCATGCTTAATGGATCACATTTTTGAATCCATGCTCTTCGATTCACATTTGATCCACCAAAACTAAAAAATAAACCCTAAACCTCAAAATAAGTATTTTAGATGGGAAATAAAAAACTTTTGAATAAAGAAGACATTTTGAGGCACCCCAGACCCACACTCATAGTTTGGATGATAAAAACACATACATTACCCATATTATTGATACCAAATGAGATAACCTAATCTAAAAAGTATTTATTTTACATCACTTCCATAAGGTAAACAATATATCTCATAAATAATCACACAATCCAAATAAAAGAAGGTTTAGTTTCTTTGGGGACTATATATTTAAGTAAATTGTTTAAAAATTATTATAAACATTTCTGTATAATAAAAACCCTTTAGACCCCATTCTAGAGTTCTCAAAAGTTATACTCATCTTCAAAAACAGTTGAATGGAAACATAAGAAAGGGATGATCTCAAAGAATAAATAAGAGAAACACTCACCAACATTTCATTAATAGTGAGATCATAAGAACCTGATAAAACATGATCGGGAGATAAACATATTATTAAAAATAACATAGAAAAAACATATTTTTTATATATCATGAAAAAAGACTTTTAATCTCAATTGATAAACATGTACCATGCCATAATAGTGTGAGATAAAAAACATTACGCACAGAGAATAATCATAGGAATATGATATAAAAATATATCATAAGAATAGGCTTAAATAATCGTAATATTTGGGACAAGGTTAAGAGAAATCACGTCCATGTGAAATATTATGTTAAAAGAAATAAATGATCATATCCACATTTATCCATGTAAAAAAAAATATATGTGATCATGACCACAAACCATATTTTGAAAAAATATTTATAAAACCATGTAAACACATAAAATTATTAACTAATTAGTTATAAAAACATAAAAAATTAATTTAAGGATTATATATGACCCCAAACATAAATCAACCATATATATGTAGGCCATTATAAGTCAATCATTCATGATATAATAAATAACCAATGTAAAGAAAATGGGTTTCATACCATCTTTAAATGGTATCACATAAAATAAATTTATGGATTAGATTGATTGATACCAACATTAAATCAACCAATGGAGTAATACATACTATAATTTATAGGGTGATTTATAAAACATAACTCTATAGGATTTATTTATTTTAAATTAGAAAATATAAGTGAAACAATTAAAATATATTTTAGAGAACACATCTTAACATTACTGCAAAGAAATGAAATTATAAATCAAATTCAAATAATAATAATTTTAAAGAAGACAACAGGAAAATCTTGTTAAAAAACCACATTAAAAGAAACCCAAATAATAGATCCTTTAAATAGATATGGAGTTTTTTATAGGAAATTTTGACTGAAAGATAAAACAAATACTTGAAATGGAAAACCATTTTAGAATTTTGAAAATACATTTATTCAAAACCACATAATAAATAGTGTGATAAATATTTCAATTTAAATGAGTTAAATAAAAGTTTGAATATTACCATAAATACATCATTTTTTGATTTCAAATTAAGAAAGGGGGCCATTAGTATAGAAAATGAAGATGTATATATAATAAAAATTGATCATTTGTATATAATGAAAATTATTATTAACATCATCAAATTTTATGATTTTTGTTATTAACATGATTCATAAGAAAAAAAGAGGGAATTCATTATAATATAACCATATCAATGAAAAATATTATTTTGTAAAACCGTAGTCAAATAGTAATAATTATTACTCATGAAAAGAAGTTTAGTCAAGAAAAACCCATATGAGTAACATAATTTTGAAGTAATAATATTTCATAAAGATTTTTATGAGAAATAATTTTAAATCAATATAAAATAAAGTGGGGATAACATTAAATACAATTCTAGTATAAAATAAATTATCTTAAAATAATGGGTTCCAATAACAATCATTTTAACTCAAAGAAAATAAATTATGTAATGAAAAACCCTTACCTTTAATTTCAACTTCTAAGAAAGTATTGTAATCTTCAATATGGAAAAAACAACCATCTAAATAAACTATTTTATATCTTTATTAATATCAATTACTATTTATACTCTTAAGTTATAATAATCATATATATATATATATATATATATTTATTAGTTTTAATTTATTTTCATCACCAGATTCTAGCGTTTTTAGTTGTTTTAACACAATCCTTAAAATATCAACATCGATTCCATTTATTTGATAACAAGTTAATAAATCTTATATTTTAAAATTTACTATTATATATGATTTATAATTATTTATAAATCTCAAATTTAATTCCATGATAATTTTTGTCATGATCCGTGAAGACAGAATAGTGGACAAGCTTGTTTCAATAATTTTTGATGAAAAAAAGCTGGTATGTTAATAATGGATTAAATATTAACATAAAATTTTAAAAAAATTAAACAAAAAATTATTTTCTCTATGATTTTTAATAATAAATGTATTTATTTTTTCTTAGTCATTTATGATATAAATTTATATCATTTTTCACATATGTTCCTAAAAAAACCCAAACAAGAACTTGCTAAAAGTGGTGGTCGAGTATGGTTAAGAAAGTGATTAATTTGGAGTAATATCATTATTAAAAAATTTAAAAAATATTATTTAGCAATTTTTATGGTGGTAAATAATATTTTAATATATATGGATGAAAAATATTATACTCTATTAATAAAAAATATGTTACTTTCACAAGGGGATAGTTAGCATATACTTAAGGGTATTGTTCCCATTTTCCATAAAATGTAAATAAGTATGAAATTAGTTTATATTTTCAGAATATTAATATTTTTTAGATATGAAATTTATTCATTAAATATCATATTTAAAATATCTATGGAATTTGGTTATGAAAAATATATCATGTCGCTTATGGAGGTGGTAATTCACATGTAACACAAGAGACATTTTCATTTTCTAAAGTGTTGGGAGGAAGTTAGAAATTTTTTATAACATAAACATAAGAAAATTTGAATATAATTATGATGCTTATGTAATTATGAAAATATTGTAATATTTGATTCAAAGTATGAAGAGGAAGAAATAAAATAAAAGAAATGAAAAAGAATTAATTTTGAATTTTAACTTACTTCTAGGAAGTGCAATACTAAAAATTAGATTAAGAGTTTCAAAGGTTCTTATTTTAGAAAAACATAACCTATATGAAGAGGATAATAGTTTCAGATAGTTATATTGGATTATTTGTTTTTAAAATCTAAGAGTTATGTGTGTGAGGGGAAGTGAGAAGGTGACAAGTCCTTTTATAAGAGAGAGGAGTGTCATTTTTGAAATAATATTAAATTTAAATTCACTATTTAAAGTTCATTTAGATCTACCAATGGTAAATAACTTATTGATATAGGGGTAGGTTTGATAAATCCTAATCCATGAATTTTCACACTTTTTGTTAACATGTTATTTTTTTTACTCTTATATTTTACACTTTAATTTTTTTTCTTGTATTTTTACCATAGTAACAAAATTTTATCTATGTAATTTAATTGATATTACTTAATATAAAATCAATATTATCACATAATTTTAACTTCATGATTCCAAATATGTTAAAATTAATTTATAATGGTTATAAAAATTAATTTTATTATTAGTGCACATAACACATAAATATAATTTTTAGAAAAGTTGTATTTTTAGATATATAAATTATGATTAATATAAAATTCTTATTGTTATCAATTTCCATGACATTAATCAATTTATTATTAAGGAAATAAGTGTTATTTTTCTTTAAAAACAATATAAAACTGAATTTCTTTTTTTTTGTGTACTTAGTTAGAAGAAAAAGATGAAAATAGTTTTTATTATAGTAAAATATTACTTATATTTCCAAAAATGCTAATCAGGGATTTTATTAATTCATTATTTTATTTTCATGTTTTTTATAAATTAAAAATATATATTTTTTTGTAGATAAATGTTTCTATAAATTTTTATACCATTATATTTTTATGAAAATGTCATAAAAGTATAGTATTTGAAAAATCAGTATTTTCACTATTCACCCTAATATTATTCGTTTTGATAAAAATATGAAAAATTAATTCTATTATAATTTTTACATTATGAGTTAAAAGGTGAATTTTTTTTTATAAAAATTCAAATTAAAAAATGATAAATTTTTTTTAAATGAAAATAAATAAAAGAAAGAAAATATTTCTTTCTGAAAATGGTTTTTTAAGTGTTCTTAAAATTATTTCACATCAATTATTAATTTAATACATGTTAATATTTTATTTAATATATAATAATATTTAAATTTTTTTAATTTAATTTGTTATTATAATATAAAGAAAAAAATTTATTTTTTTTTGAGAATGACCAACCCATTTTAATATATTAATTCATTATCCTCTAAATGTAATAAATTTTAACTGAGTTATATCTTTTTTATTTACAAGAGGATTTTTATTGTGATAATTTTATTAATAATATTCATTTAATATATTGTGGATTACTTTAGTTCGGTGTTGCGTGTGGAAAAATCTATTGAAAATTGTATTAAAATAAATGAAAATATATACTAAATACATGCGTGTTACAATCTACCTCTGTTAAATAAATTACACCATCAAAATTTTATTTACCATACACTAAAAAAATAATCCTAGGGATTCATGAGAGACTAAATATATGTTTTATATTGAGATATTAATGTTACAATCATAGATAATAGTGGACTCATCATTTCCTATATAATAATATTAGATTTATATTTTCATTTATCTCAATAATTTATACCAAATATGATTACTTAAATGGTTATTGGAGTTTCAGGGGTCAAAAAATTCACAACTTTATTTTCATGATCTCATTTCCAACCAAATACTAAAAAATTATTGGTTTTGATAATATCCAATAAAATTAAATTTAAACATTTAATTAATATTAAAACCCAATTCTAAGATCCATTCTCTTATAAAACCTTCATTTCAACTAATAATAATTTTGGTTTATTTGTGACATAATTGGATCAACATAAAACTCCATCAGTTTAACATAGGTTTTCCAAGATCATTTTTCCATTTGGTTTTCCAACCAAACTTGTTATTGTTTTTAACCTCAATTTTTCATTAAAATCCTTTATAATTTTTATAAAGAGTATGTGAATCAGCAAAGCATATCCCCCAGTAGTGTCAATTAAATATTTCAGTTAGGACTCTTTGTCACACACCATGTGACGACTATGTCAATGAAAAATATTCCATTTTCATGGTTACTACCACAATCTACATCTATTCTAGATCCTACAAACACTTATAGATTCCATATGGGGATGTAATCTTATAGAAAACAACCTAATCTCTACTTTACCAAATTTTTTGAATGTTATCCTATAATTAGAATTATCCATAGGGTTTCCCCAATGTAATCACATCTTAATCAAAAAAATAAGTAAATTAATACTAAAAAATAACTAAACCATACTCTAATACTAACCGAGGCACCATATTACTGAATTCCAAGTCTGAGTTCTAAAAACACATACCTTACCCATAGGCATGATACTATGTGATATGAACCTAGAAAAACATGTACTTATTTTAAATAATTTCCATTGGTTAAATAGTATATTCAAAAAAATAATTACACAATCCTAAAAACCAAAGGCTAAGTGTGTTTAAGGACTAGTTACATAAGAATCATGTTTAAAAAAAATTATAAAACATTCTCATAAATTTAAACACTATAGTCACCCTTAGAGGATTATTTTATGTTATACATATCTTTATATCATGGTGAATAGAAACATAAGAAATGGATGAGCTTAAAAACTCAGTAATAGAAAAATCATCAACATAACATTCATGGTTAGATCAAAATAAAATTAGAAAACACGAGTAGGGAAGAAATATATTATTAAAAAAATAAGAGTAGTCTATATGTTATGATTGAAAAATGTGCAATCACAAATGAACAAACATGTACTATTTAATAACAGTGTGAGATAAAAAACATAAGACATTTATCATAATCATAGGACAATGAAATAATAATATGAAATAATCATATACATTAGAAATTGTAATATTGTTAAAAATGTTAATAGAAATCATTTCCAAGAACAATTTTATGAAATAAAATAAAATGAGATCATGTGCACACAAAATAATGTGGAAAACATATAAGAAATCATGACCACAAACCATTATTTAAAAAATTCTATATGTGATTATTTCCAAAAACAATTATTTTCTCATGATATATAAAAACTTCTCCAATGCATTGTATACAGATATGGGACCCCACCATTAAATCATTGATACATATGCGAGCTACTAGAAAACAATCATTCATCATTTCCCAAAGAACCCATAGAAATATAATGGGTTTCATATAATTTTTACATAGTATTACAAAAACTATATTCAGGGAACAGATTGATTAATTCAAAATTTAAATCACCGAAACTATGAATTTCATAGATTAATTTATAGGGTGATTTATAAAACATTAATATGTAGTAGTTAGATCTTTTAAAAAAGAAAATTAAAGTGAAACCATAAAAATAGATTTTATAAAACATTTTATAAAATTATTATAAATAGAAAAAAATACAAATCTATGAAAAAATAATAATTTTAAATAAGCAAACATGGATAAATTTATAAAAAACCACTTTGAAATAAATATAAATAATGGGGCCATGAAAAAGTCATATAGATTTTCCATAGAAAATTCTGAGTGAAAGATAAAAATAATAACTTGAAAGGGATACACTATTTAATGTTTTGAAATTATCTTTATTGAAACCCACATTGTAAAGAGAGTGATAAATCATTCATTTGAAATGTGGTAGAGATAATTTTAATTGTTATGAAAAATATGGATATTTATATTTCAATATAATAAAATGATAACATTAGTGGGAAGACTGAATATGGAAATGGAAGAAAAAGTGATCATTATGGGAGAAAGAGAATTATTCTAAACATCATAAAATTATATGATGAAAAAAATACGTAAATATAATTCCACATAAGATATAGTTAGAATTAATCATAATATCATAATATTATTGAGTAAAATCATCTTGTAAAATAATATTTAAATAGGAATTATTATGACTCCAGAAAAGAAGTTTAGTCAAGAAGGACCCTTACGAGTAATATAATATATAATGTAACAACCCTTTAAAAAAGAGTTCATGAGAAATAATTTAAAATATATATAATGGAAAAATAAAATAAAATTCCATATAATAATATGTCAAAATAATTCAAATTATAAGAACAGTGTTCAATAATAATAATTATAACAGAATGAAAAGAATTTGAGTTTTAAAAATCACTTACATTTACTCCCCATTTATGGGAAAGTAATTTAATATTATATACCATAAAAATAACCATCCTAATCACCTATATTATAAATTTATTAATATCTATTATAATTTCTATTCTTTAATTATTATCATTTATCATACATTTATTAGTTAATTCAAGATTTTATTCATCTTTAGATACTTGTGTTTTTTACTGTTTTATGCATGCTTTAAAATGGAAATATTAATTCCATTAATCTAATAATAATTTCATAATTAATATATTATCCAAGGTACTCTAATATTTTTTCATAGAGATTTTTAAATCTATAATTTCATACCATGATAATTTTAGCCACAATCGATGAAGACAAAATAAGCGATGTGATTGTTTGAACAATTTTTTAAGAACAAACATTGGTATATTAATAATGTGTTAAATATTAATATTCCCTTTATATAGCCTTAAATAAAATATTATTTTTACTTTTATGTATAATAATTCTAGTATTTAAGTTTCAATATTCATCCATGATAGAAACTTATGACACTATTTACGTAGGAGGTTAAACCAACAAAACAAGTTAATGTAATAATTGACGGGTTAGTTTTGTTAATAAAGTGATTCATTTGTTATATTTTATTTATTACAGATGTATAAAAATAATATTTCTATATTTTCATGTTTTTAAATAATATTTTAAGATATTTTGATAAATAATCCATGTCTAGATTAAAAATGAGATATATTGCTTTTTGGCGGCTATAGTCTGCACATACACGCATGTGGCGTTCTCATTTTCATAGAATGTAAATAATAAAGTAATTAGTTTATATTTTTATAATAATAATAATGTTTGAAATATAATATTTACTAATTAATGACCCTTTTTCACCATCCATGTAAGGTGGTTATGAAAATATATCATGTCTCTTATGTCGTTGGTAGTTTTCATGGAACACATGCGATATTTTCTCATTTCAAATGGTTTGGAGGAGGGTATAAAATGATTATGCCATATACATAATAATATTTTAATATACTTATGATAAGTTTTTAATTATTTAAATATGTGCATATTTGATTATGAATAGGTAGAAGAGTAAATAAATGAGACGAAATGTAAATAGAGTAATTGAGAATTTTCCTTGTACCTTAAAAGCGCTCCTTTGAAAATAGGATTAAGACTTTGAGAGGTGGTATTTTACGAATAAAATAAACTCTAAAATATTTGTATAAGTTTTAGGGAGTTATTTAGTTAGATATTTTTCTATTCTATGAGGATAGGGGTATGAGTAGAAGTGGGGAAGTGATGGCTCCATTTATAAGGGAGATAATTAGATTTTTGTAATAATATAAAAGGCGATGTAACTATTCAACGGTCACGTGGATCCAATAAAAGAAAATAATAGATTTGGTAATGGGTAAGTTCAATAAATCATAAAAAAATTAAAGCTTGTTTTTAACATGTTTAAAGTCTTTTACTCTTATATTTTTTACTTTTAACATCTTTGGTTTTACCATGGTATGTAATTTTTACCTAGGTAATTTAATTTTAATTTATAAAAATTAAAAGGTACATATTAAAATATTTTACCTAATAATGAATAATATGAAACAAAAATTATAAAATAAAATTTATAAGGGTGATAAAAAATATTTCTAATATTAGCACGCATAAAGCATAAAAACCATTTTTATAAAGTGTATTTTTATGATTAAAAAGTATTATTAACATAAAATTATACACATTGTTGATTTTTATAAAATTAATTATTTTATTAATTATTTTAATATATAAAAATGTATCTTTTAAATAAAAAAGGTTTCATAAACTTTCAATTTATTCATGTATTATTACAATGTAATAAAATTGATTATATTTTAATGATCATTATTTTCCACAATTCACTATTAAATTCAACATTTTAGAAATATCATGAAAAATTATCCTAAATTAATTTTAAAATTAAAAATTCAAAAATTAATTTCATTTTATAAAACTAAAATTCTAAAATTTTTAATTTTTTTTATATGAAAATACAAAATATAAAGAAAAAGTTTTAAAAAAAAGGTTGATTTAAATTATTATTAATATTATTTCATATAAATTTCTAATTTAAGTATTTTTAATATATTAGTACATATATAATAATATTTTAAATTTTTTTGATTTCATTTATTAGGATAAAATATAAAACAATGAAATAAGTTATTTCAAAATGATTAATAATTTTTAATATGTTAATTATTAATCCTCTAAATATAAGAAAGTTTAGTTGAGTAATATTTTTTATTTACTGGAGGTATTATTATTATTTAAATTTTCTTAACAATATTCATATAATATTTTTTAGACCATGTTAGTTTAGTGTTTTTTTAGGATAAATATATTTATAATAGTATTTAATTAAAAGAAAATATATATTAGAATCTCACGGTGTTACACATTGGGGAGGGATGAAATCGACACACTATGAGAAAAAATAAATACTGATGAAAAATTCAAATGAAAATGTGGAGAGAGTGGACGATATTATGAAACCATGGATGATCTAAAAAACTAGGGAAGATAAAGTGGTCTCAAAAGAGAAGGAGTGAATTGTTAAAGAATTCAAAAGGTGAATTTCTAGAACTTCCTATAAAAAATAACCATACAACTATTATTTCATGGTGTAAGAAATGTGGTCACACCTTGATGAATCCTCACCAAGGTTAAATTGCAATGATGCCCTTCAAGATCATGATGTAACTTCTCCCATAAAAATGGTACATCCCCAAGCAGGTCACCCTCAAAAAGTTATTATGATTGTCATATAATGATGACCCACCATGTAGAGGCCTCATGAAAAGACCCCATTGTTATTACATGATACTCCATAGCCCCATGATGTCACACCATGCACCTTTCACCATTTTGAGACCTCATTCCTTCTTCCATTCCTTAATGTCATCCATTACACCATGGAACCATCCATTATATCGTGAAATTCTACATTTACCCACCTTTATGTATGAGGAAACTTGTAAGTAAGGGTAAACCATTAAATTTCATTATATCATCATTTGTACCACTCCAGACCTCATTTAATAGAATCCCTTGGTTAAGGAATGATCCTTGATGGCATAACCCCCTCCCACCAAAAAATCCATAACAAAGTGAGAGAGATAATGACCCCTAAGTCCCACCTCCAGAAGGCCCAGGGTTGGTGACTATCACCTAGGGTATAAAAAATCTCAAAATATGGGAGGAATTACCCTTATAAATGAGAAAATAATAATATAGGATAAAAAAACACCTAAAACTTCAACAGACTATATAAAGGTAAACAAAAAACCACTCCAAAATGCATGAATAAAATAAAACCGATACATTTAAAAGTATCTAAAGAAAATACCAAAAAGACAAGTCTACGGTAGTGGCTCAAACACAACTCCAAACTAGTTTGTAATGTCCATATCAGCAACCAAATTACTCCGAGAAATCTAAAAATGTTTTTATACATAGAGTGAGAATAATATGTATACTCAGTGTAGAACATAATCAAGGCCTCAAGTGCACATGTTAAAAGAGCATGCTAAAGTGCTTTTGAACAAATAGTATAACCAAAAACACCTAAACAATCCAACTATCCAAACCCATATTTTCCATGGATCAATTTCCAAATCAGGCATGTGATATAATAATACAATATTGAGATTTGAAGAAATCAAGGTGCCCTACTACCTCTTTTCCACTGATTTTCTACTCTCATTCCCCAATGTCAAATGTCCTATTCTCCCATTCCTTCCACACATATCACATCACGTCACAACTACACACACCTATGACATATATCTCATCACATACCTCCAACAAACACCAGGTCCGCACATCAAAACTCATCCTAAGGATGCCCTGATCCACATATCACATCTCATCTTGAAGACACCTAAGACCCCACGTCACATCTCTCCTGAAAAAACCTGGTCCACTAATCATATATCACCCTGAAGACACATGGGACCACATGTAACATTTGAAAGAATATTTGGGGAGAGGGGGTAGCTATCCATCCATATTAATACCATCCTGGATGTTGGGGAAACACTTGAAACCCAAAAATTATGGGCATTGGTAATGTAATCCAACTCAGGTGGTCCATGTATAAAATGACATAAAAATACCTAATATAGAGATTGAACACAATACCCTACCTAAGGGTACACATCAACAATACTAGTACACAACATAGTACCACACTCATACCACACATTAACCATCACAGCTACTTCCACCACTTTATACAACACACCACACAACCACCACACAATCCACACAACATTTTCCACATTCAACTTACAAGTTCCACCACTTTTATTCATTAGACTCCTCATTTCATGTTACACCACTCATTAAAATAATTGAATTAAATTTAATCAATTAATAACATGTTAATTTTTACCCTATTATATTCAATTACATACTCATTAATTTATTCATTTCATTCATAATCTTAATTTATTCCACTTCTACCTAGGAATCTAACACACAAAAACCGCATAACTATCTCCATAGTACCACACATCCACCATTTCCACCGCATCACATTGCCCAAGCCATCTCACAACACAGAAACCACACATATCATTCATTGCACAACCACAACCATCATGTACCACAACCAAAATAGCACAACCATTATGCCACAACCACTAATCCATAACCAAAACACAACAACCCATATGCCATAACCACGCTGCCACAAAATTTGAACAGCAATGCACAACTTCCCACATCACATTAATTCTAACCAACTATCACATAACTACCCCATGTACCACACAGCCTAGTTGATCAATAACATCAATGCACAATAACCACAAGCCACGAAACATTATCAAAAAAGAATAGCTATAAACAATTGAAACACTTCTTAAATTCACATTCATAATGGATCTTAATCGCATTAATTATTTATTTTAGAATGTGTATTATAACGCGAACTAGATATCTAGTGGAAAAAAATTATTATAAAAAAATAAGTTCTTTAAATTTTTATTCAGCATGAGATAATATAAAAACATAGAAAGGGCCATCATATATATCCACTACAACAAAAACAAGTCTTCCAATAGAATTTATTATTAGAATTGGAAACATGGAGGCATAACAATGTCAACAACATAGAAACAAATAGAAAAGCATGCAATAACCCCCCATACCCATCAAGTTTAGACATTCCATTTAATTATATGATTATTCCAACCCTTAATATCCACCCAAATATAATAAAAAGTGTAAAATTACCACACGTAGCATATAAAAAAGGCGAGAACAAGGATCTCCTATCTCAAAGAATCTTTCTAATCCTACTGTGCACTGTGGGGAAAAGAATATTGTCTAAAAATCACAACTACACCATGAGAAACAATGGATCAACATACATAGAACTATAAAATCATCAAAACACATCCAAAACACAAAAATCAAACCAAAATTCACCACTATAGTGAAATCTAAAGAAGAAAAAAAAGGAAACATATGATAATAAGGATTGAATTATCCACAAATCAATGACGGGAATACAATGATTGAAGATAAGAAGACACCTATCAATCCCTATTGAAGGAATCCTATGACACCTTTACAAAGAACCATAATCTACCTAGAATGAGAGAGGGAGAGTAGGGTTTGAGGAGAAACCCAGGGAACCCCATCATTTAAATACGCACTGTACAAAAGAGTTACACAACATTTAAACCATTTATACGTCCTATAAATGTCGGTTTCAGATCTCGCTGAGAAACATGTCACCTTTTATTATTTAACCGTATATATATTCACAATTCATGTAAAATACTGTGAACCACCCTGAAAAAGTAGTGAACCACCATTACACATCATGTAATATATTTACATGATGTGTACTTCTTACAACAGCTATACTACACCTACAACCTCCACCAAAACTCCTAGAACCTCATTCCAACACCTTTAGCCACTAAAACTAGAAAAGTAATAGAATGGGAAGGCACAAAAAATAACATTATATTCCTCTCAAATGATTCTCTCCCTTGATAATCCAAAACAAATCCTAGGGAAAAATTGGTCTGAAGAACCACCTCGTGAGATACCTCTCAAGGATATCATCACACAAAAAATACTACCACCATACTAACATTCCAAAATAAATTCCTATTGAATAATACATAGCCACACCACAACCTCTCACTGGGAACAACACTGCATCATCCCGTACAAACCATATCCACTACTTTTCCAAAAAAACATCACAAAACCATCTAACCTACACACATCCCCAACCAATAAGACACACATTTACTAACATAAAATTCATAGAATATTATCCTCCGTGTCAATATACTATTCACTATGAGTGGAAATAACTCACCTGAAAGGGTTTAATGGATTTCTAGTTAATGCATCTTGTTTAGGATTGAGTTCTTCACCTATTCACATTTAAGAACATTATCACGCATCATGCATGAAATGAAACAACTCATATCATAACATATCAAGATCTAAGCATCACATCAAAAGAAAAACACAGAAAATAAAAACTCAAAAACTATTTGGGTACTACGAATGCATATTATTCTCTCACACCCAATTAATATCTTACATGCCACCATGCCTCTATAACACATGGACCAAGGGAATGTTCCATCCACACATAACATTATCTTGATGATCTTGGGTCTCTACTAGAAGCTCCCTGAACTTCACACCATCCTTAATTTACAACCCTCCCTAGTCAATGAAATGGGAGTCATCATAAAGATACCAAATAATCTAAGATACATAGAAGACGTAATTGATTTGGTTCAACTGTGGTGGAAATTCCAACTGATATGCCACCTCTCCAACAAGACCCAACACCTTAATATGACCAACAATTAATGGAGAAATATTACTCCCTCTTCCATACCTCTATTTCACATGTTGAGGGGATACTCTCAAGAACAAATGATTTCTAACCTCTAACTCCAAGGGTCTCTACCTACGATCATCATGGGCATTCTGCCAATCCTACACTGACCTCATCCACTCATGAACAAAATGGATCTTCCCTATTGTGATCTTCACTACATCATGACCAATAACTTCTAACTCTCCAACCTCTATCCAATACAATAGAGGATGACATGGACACCCATACAACGCATCAAATGAAGCCTTACCAATTGATGAGTGGTAACTATTTTTTTACACAATCTTGACCAAATTTAGGTGTCATAACCAAGATTTACCAAAGTCCAAGACACATGACTGGAAAATATCCTCCAACATCTAGATGGTCCGCTCCATCTGCCCATCCGTCTGAGGGTGCAAAGTGGTGATAAGGTGCAAATGGGATCCAAAAGAATTTTTTAATCCCCTCTAAACTCATGAGGCAAAATGAGTATCTTTATCTTTTTTTATGTTCCTTAGCACCCTATGATGCATAAACACATACTACCTTGCCAAAACATCCATGACACTCGACTCATGGATCACTAGAAAGCGAGCCTATTTTTTTATCCAATATTGTATCACCCAAACTAAAATAGATCATCCCGGAGCTCTGGGTAACTTTATGATGAAATAAATTGAGATGCCCTCCCATTTCCACTCAGGGTCATACAAGTACTGTAATAGAACTCCCATAATACGGTGTTCCACTTTCACCTTCCAACAAACTAAACATCTTGCATCAAACTCCACCAATAACCCTTTCATCCCCAACCACTAAAGATGTATTCTCAAGATATGATATATCTCTATCACACCATGATGTACCTATAAAGGTGATCTATAAAACACATAGAGAAATCCCTCAGGCATCACCTATAGGACAAAAATCCACCCCTATAACAACATCATGTTCTGATAATCCTCTGACCATCCCCCAAAAGTTTCACCATATCTAACATGATCACACATAACCTCCATCTATGGGTATCCCCACTGAGACACCTCCACCCACTGCATAAATGGAAACTCCATGTCCATTTTATAAAGAAAACCTCATCCATTTCACTATATAATGGAAAGATGTATTACTAGAAGCTCCTTTATTCCATTACAAACAACTATAGACTCCTGGTCCCCATCCTCAAAAGATTTTTGACTCAACACTTCATCTAACAAATTACCATTTATTGGGGTTTAATAGATCTCAAAATCGTAATCTTGATGAATATCTATACACCTCCACTGGCATAAATTTAGATCCCATTGACAAAAAACATATCACAAGATTTTGTGGTCCGTTAATACCACAAAGCACTCATCGATAAGGTAATTCTACAAAAAATTATGTGTGAACACAACTTCTACAAACTCTAGATCATGGGTGGAATAGATACACTCATGGGTATGTAACTACTTAGACCAATAATAGATTATTGATCTAGGTTGTGTTAACTCACATCCCAAACCCAGACATGACACATCATAAAAAACCTCAAACAACACACCCTCCTTGGGAAATTGAATCACTTGAATACTAAATAACTTCTCGTTAAGGTAACCAAACACTACATGTTACTAGTCTATCCACACAAAATAATGGTCCTTCCTAGTTATTGTTATTAGCATGGCTACAACTTGAGATAAATCAGGTAAAAAACTACAATAATAGCCCAAGTGACCAAGGAAAATATGAACCTCTGTCACATTATTGGGTGCTTACCAAGAAACAAATTATTTAAAATTCTATGGGTCCACTAAAATACCCTTCTTAGATACCACATATCCAAGGAAATTCACCTATTTTATCTAAAACTCACACTTGGAAAACATCCCATAAGGCTGGTGTTTTCAAATAACCCACAAATCAAATATGAGATGCTCTACCTGCTCCTCCCCTAAATTTTAGTAGACCATGATATCCTAGATGAATACAATGAAGAACCAGTCTAGGAACTCAAGGAACATAGATTTTATAAGTCCCATGAACACGGATGGAGAATTCATAACATTGAATGGCATAACCACAAACTCAAAGTGACCATACATACATATAAAGCGAGTTTTCTGAATATCCTTATCTTTGAACCTTAATTGGTGATTTGCATACCATAGATAAATATTCATGGACCAAATAGTTCCTCTCAACTGGTCAAACAAATCATCAATCCTTAGAAGTGGGTAAAAATTCTTGACCATTACCTAATTTAACCTCTAGTAGTCTACACAAAACCTCGGACTACTATACATATTCTTGTAGAACAACACTAAAACACCCTATGAAGACACAATGGATCAGATGAAACGCCTATACTTATGTTTATACACCTACAATCACATCTCACACAACTCTATGGGCACCATCTGATAGGGAGGCATCAAAATCAAAGATTCACCCAGCTACAACTCTATCCAGAACTAGATGTCACGTCGGGGAGGTAGTGTCATAAACTCATTTGGAATAACATCTTGGAACTCCTCCATTACCCTGGGAATACTCCTAACCTAAGATTCTATAGGCAGTTCTTCCAACTTCAAGAAAAGAGGATCCACCTACCTACCACCCAACTGATAACCTCCCTTACCAATGACCAACACTTACCAGCCCTCCACATATGAAAACACAAATCTCCTATGAAATTGGTTGATTATTTTATACACCGAATACATCCAATACATACCATGGATAAAATTTTATGGATGTACCTACAACAAGACGAAGTCCCCCACTGATTAGTGCTTCCCCATTATCAATATACATTCTCAGATCACATCAATCAAGGAATCATGCCTTCTAACTAGTGTAGAAATCACTAGGGGAATTTAAAGCCTTTACACATCCAGTGGAATCATAAGAACCAAAGAAGAAGAAAAAAAGGAGTGCAAGACTGAATTCGAAATTTCCCACAAAAGTTTATAAGAAAATTAATCGTAGCTTGAACAATCCCTACTCTACTTCCACAACTACCTCCAATGCGAGAATCTAACCATGCTCAACACCTCTACCTTTCTACAACCAGCCTAAATAAATAAACACTATCCTAGATCCCTATATATAGGGACCATCATGAAGTTTTACTCTGCCAACTTTTCCTTCTCTCAACTACTGAACAACACCCTATGGTCTTTATTGCTATAACTGTCTCAGAGGAAACTATTACTTCTGAAATGTGGCCTGACCTTCCAAATGAAACATGCCTCCCTGTGAATTTAGAAAATGATCCTAGAAATTACCATATATCTCAAAGATATGGCATGAAAATTAGAAACTCCTTAAAGGTTCTTAGAAACCACTTATCCCTAACATTCAAGAAAGAAACTTCCATGGACGGTTCCCCAATGAATGTAACTTTGACATCATGAACACCGATGGATGAATTTTAGAATCCATGATCCTAGAAACATCCTAATAGACAATATAATGAGTCTCAAATCCCAATAAAATCATCCTCTATATATCTAAATCCTTTTTGAAATTAGATATGTTGGGAGAATAAACGGTGTGACCCCATACTTGAACCTAGGACACAATGTCTTCTCTAGATTCCATGATCTAGAATCTCATCTAGAAAAAAAAATCTAGTGAAATGTGTTGGAGATCCTTGAACCTGATCCTAAGTTCTCACATGATCAAACTTCTATACTAAGGGGAGAGTATCTAAGACCTCTTATATATGATCAAATTTTATAAAAGGAACTATTCCTAGAACTACCACTGAAATTTTGGTCACAACAGATCTGCCTCCTTATTTCCAATAAGAAAAAGAATCCACCAATGATGAAAACCTCCCCAAATATGAATAACTACTAGCAACACCCCAAATTAATCTCATTCTTATATTAGATCAAAATCTATCTCGATCTATTTTATCCATTACTCTGTCTCTAAATCCAAGACTCCACCTTATACTTAGAGAAAATCTTCTAGTGAAAGGCACAAAAATACCATAGTCATGTCTTATCCTCCTCTTTCAGGTTAACTCTCCAATTATAAATTGGATCTACCTACTAAATGTTAACTGATTGAGAAACTAGAAAACAACAAATAAGGTACATTCTTAAAAACAAGGAGAACATCCAAATCCTATTATAGTTGAATTTTATCAAGGATTATTTAAATTTTATTCATTTAATTTTCCCAAAACACAAAATTTAAACATGAACATAAGTCATCATGATACATGTACCCCTCCTAGGTAACTACCCTATAAATAGGTCCACCTCACTTGGTCATTCAGAAGGATCAGAGTTCGTGCACTCGATCATGAGGGGGGGGGGGGGTGCTAAAATCTTATGTCCATGATGGTCTCTTTGGCATATGTCACACACCATGGTAAACAAGTACTACTATAATGACAACCCATTAAATCATCAGTGTTCCTAGCTTGAAACTCCATCCTATCCGTCAACCATAAACTCTAATACCACTTTTTCATGACCTTTCCCACCAAAGATGTCACAGTGAAGGTAGAGAGATAATGAAACCCGACTCCTACCTCCAAGAGGACCCAGGTTGGCAACTAGCACTGAGGGTATAAAAAATATCACAATATGGGAGGCATTACCGTCTATAAATGATCTGAATTAAGAGATAGGATAAAATAACACCAAAAAACTCTAATAGACTAAATAAAGGTAAAAATATCATCCCATAATGCATGAATAAAATAAAACTATTATAAATAAAATCTTCCAAAGTAAATACAAAAATACAAGTATATGGAAGTGACTCAACATTAAGTCCAACCTAGCTAGTGAGGTCTATCTCATTCCCTAAAGTCCTCCTAGAAACCTAAAAATAGTTTTTTTATATAGGGAGAGATTAACATGTATACTCAATAGGGTCATAACCAAGGTCTTAAGTGCACATATGAAAATAACTTGCTAAAGAGCTAGTGAACAAACAATATAACCAACATCACCTAAAGAGGTCAACTATCCAAACCCATTCTCTATGGATCCCTCATCAAATCATGCATCAAATATAATAATTTAATATCAAGATCCTAACAAAGAAATGCTCACTAATACCTCTTCCCCATTGATTTTTCATTCTCATTCCCCAACATCAAATGTCCTATACTCTCATAACGTCTATACATATCACATCACATCCCTCCAACACACACTTGGGATACACATCACATCAAATACCTCCCACACACACCTAGGAAACACATCACAACTCATTCTAAAGACACCTAGGACCACACGAGACTTATCATTCCAAAAAAATCTAGGATCACAGATCACATATCACCCGAAAACACCTGGTCCACATATCACATCTTGTTCAGAAGAAACTTGGTACTACATGTCATGTTTGAAGGAAGAGTAGGGGAGAGGTTATAGCCATCCATCTATATGAAAACAATACTAGATGTTGTAAATAACACCCAGAACCAAGAACCTATGATCATTCGAATGGTTATCCAACTATGGTGGGGCCTATAAAATAACATAAACATATATGATATAGAGATAACACATAATACCCAACCTAGGGGTTCACATAAACAACAATAGTACACACCAAACTAACACCATATTACCACAAATTAACCATAACAACTTCTTCTATCACTATATTCAATGCACCAAACAACCACCACACAAGACACACAACATTCTATAATTTCAATTTACAATTTCCACCACTTTTATTCATTATCCTTTTAATTTAATGTTACACCAATCATTAAATTAATTCTACTAAATTTAATCCATTAATCACATATCAATTTTCATCCCATTGTATTCAATTCCCAACTCATTCACCATCATAATTTATTCCACTAATACCTGGACGACTAACACAACTACACCACACAACTATCTCCACAACACCACACATCCACCATTGACAGTGCATCACTTTTCCCAAGCCATATCAAAATATAAAAACCAAACATCACATCTATAGCACAAGAATGACTGACACACAAAATAACCACTATACCACAACCACTGCGCCACAACCATAGTGCCATAACCACTGACCCACAACTACATCACCAGAACCATTACGCCATAACCATGGTGTCACAACATTTGTGACACAATACACAACTTCACACATCACATCACTTCCCCATTTAACACAGAACATATTTGGTCAATAAGATCACTATACAACAACCAAAATCCATATAAAGTATCAAAAATAGAATGACCACAAAAAATAAAAACACATTCCAACTTCACATTCATTCCATATCTTAATCAAATTATTTTTTTATATTAACATGGTTATTATCCCAAAAACTAGATATCCATGGGAAAAATTTATAATCCAAATAAATGTTATTTAACCTTTTTTTGAGGATACAATCATACAACAACATAACAAGGTATATCACATATATCAACTACAACACAAAAATTTCTTCCCACAACCACTATTTTCATAATTGGGAATAGTTAGGCATAAAAACATCAAAAACATATAACAAAACAACAAATAATATGATGAATCCCCATACCCATCAATTTTGGACATGAAAATAAATTATAGGATTAATTAGAGCCTCACTATCAACCTAAAGGAAAGAAAAAGAATGAAATTCCCACATCTAACATGTAAAAATGATGGGAATGAGGATCCCCTACCTCAATGAAGCTTTTTGATCTTGCTATACACCATAGGGTGAAGAAGAAGTCCTGAAAACCACAACTATACCATGATAAACCATAAATCAACCTACATCGAGCTAGAAGATCCTAAAAACATAGATCATACACATAACCTAGACCAAACCACACCACTGAATAAAAATATAAAGAATAATGGAAAGAAAACATATGAGAAAAAGGATAGAGAACTACACATATTGATGATAGGAAGCCAAGGATCAAATATGAGAATCCATGGATCAATCCCTGTCGAAGGAATCCTTTGATTCCTCTAGAGAGCATGGTCGAATTCCTAGAAAAATAGAGTCAGAATAGGATTTAAGGAAAAACAAGAGGATCCCAAAAAATTATAGATGTGTTTCATAGGTGAATTACATGGACTATAAACCATTTACACATCATGTAAATTTCAGCGTTAGATATCATAAAAAACACATCACTTTTTTGTTATTTAAACATAGAAGTTTACAGGTTGTTTAGCATCTCGTGAACCACATTCAACAAGTCATGAACCCTAATTACACATCATGTAATACATTTACATGGTGTGTACTTCATACACTAGCTCTTCTTCACTTCCAGCCTCCATAGGAACTCACAGAACCTACTCTGAACACCTACAACCACTAAAACTAGAAAAGTAATGGACTGGGAGGGAACATACCATTAAAATAGATCTTGATAATCATTAGATAGTTACTACCTACATCACAATGTGGATACTTTAGTTCTATATAATTTCAATTCAGAACTAAATAAGATTCCCAGAATTATAATATCCATCCACCAAAAACACTTTGAATAGACCAAACACATCAAGATGCACATGATTCAACAAAATTTAAACAAAAAAAACCTTAAAATTTGAGGGCAATTAGAATATAGTAATATAATAACCTCTAACATTATCAAATTTTCCATGCCATATTGGTTATTAAGAATGAAAAATATGCCACTATTAATTTCCATTATATATGAAAATGGAAATGACTATAACATCCCAACTCAGTTTGTCTGAACCACGATCAAATTCTATGTGACTTATATCATGCCTCTATGTGTACCAGCTGATTAAAACTACTAGATAGGTTAAAATACTTTATATGGATAGATTATACCCCCATTTAGGTTACCATAAAAAAATAAAATATAAAAAATAACCATAAGAAAGAACATAATAGTACAATTGGGATAAAACAAGAAGATCAAACTTAAGGAATTAAAAATACTATTCATTAATTAATAAACAAAGACAATTACATACCAGTTATACATCAAAAAATTAATTTCAAAATTGAATGAACATATAGATTTTGTATACAAAACAAATAAGAAAATAATATAAGTAAAATTTACTGAAAAATCCCTAAACGTTTCCACAAAATTGCCTCCATACCAGCATCAAGAAACTCTAAAAAATCAACTATGCTAGTTACTTTTACCCAATATATATCTCAGACACAATTTGTTTGATTCCCCAAAGAGGAAAATGAAGGGTTTGAAAATAAAAATTATTTGGACACCACTAATAGGTCCCTTTAGATAGGGTATAATTTATAAATCTGATTTTGTGAAAAATATCACAAAAAAAGAGGTAACACTCATCACACAAAAACTAATTCAATGTTACTTACTTTGACCATTGTTAGTATGACATGCCCTCTATAATAAAAAATAAACAAAAGGTTTACGCAATACAGTTTTTGAACCCAAATCATAATCTACACCATGGGTCACCAAAGTATATAACCACCCCTATTATCATAGTAAAAATCCACGATACAGGGGAACATTAGGTCCTAAAATTCATATCACTTGAGTATCCAAATCTACATCATGAGATACAAAATCCCATAATCACCTACCTAGTAATAATAACAATCCAAACGATAGGGTCACATAGTTATATAAATTTTGGAATCAACAATGATAATTGATTCTAAAAATTAGATAAAATAGAGAAAAAATAAAAAATAAGAACAAGGATGTGGACGTATATATTTACATGGTTTTTTAATTCCTGTTTACACATAGAGGAAGAATAACTTATTTATTTTCTGGTTAAAATTATAGGGCACACATAGAATCTCAAAAAACCCTATATTGAAATGATCACTTAAAGAAACATAGTTCTATAGTAACTCATGTTTCTATAGTACACAGATCCACATAGTTTGTCAAAAGTGTTATATTACATATGATAGTAAATTTTTTTGATCAATAATACCCATGTCGGTATTGTCTTGGCTTATTTAGTACCCATATCAAATTCCATACCACTACAATATCCTATTTTAGTGTATTTAGTTTTCTCTGCCATAGTCAGTCATATTTACTTTAATATAGATGTTAGTAAAGTCTGTGAAAGTTACTCGGATGGTATTAAATATAAGATACTTTCACATGGTCCAACATCATCTGATTGATCGAGATCCACTATTCTAAAAATCTATCATTTGGAGCCTAATATATAAAACTATCCTCCTTCTATGGTTCCATCCTAGAAAAGTTACATAATCCAATATCCTCCTCTTCCTCACTTTCTAATGGGAACAGTCCTTTTAAATTTTTTATTTCAATTTTATGATACATGAAAACCCAATTGATATCCATTGAATGATTCAATTTCAAGTTGGTTATTCATGAAGAAACATATGTTTTCCCATTAAAGGATCAATTTAAAACTGATGACATATAAAATACTAGTTATTATTCCTTTTAGTCTTCCATATTATTCTTTTGTATTTTTCCTATTAATATTTATTCATAAAGGAAGTCCGTCAGAATTACAATAGTTCCATGATTTCTCAATCACCCTCGACATCATCAATATGTATGAATTCTCATTGGATCCTCACAACATTTATAGTGAAATATTACCATACTATATTAATACTATGATAAAGTGGTAGTAAAATGAATATTATTTATCCTATAATGAAACATTGGGCTCTTCATAAGATTCACAATACTCTAACTATCACAAGGTATTTGATTTTTCAATCTCTATATATCTAAATTGTCTAGTAAGTTATTTATCCAGACCTTATCCTTAATTTTTTTATAAAAATGGTTCATGAATGTTTTACCCAATTCATGACCCAAATTAATTTATTAAATTAAATCATTACGATATAAAAATGTGGTTTAAATATCTTACACTAATAGGGGAATGAGGGGTATATAATTTGAGATTTCCCATAAAAACAAACAAAATATCAGATTTCATGAGACATGTCTGAGACATCCTATCAACGATATATCATATAATTCTTCTATAAAGGGCAGCGATAGCGCTACCCAATACATGAAACCAAGTAAAACCACCATACAATGCATCAAATATGATGATGAACAAGTAGTCACCAGCAAAAAGAAACTATGTCAACTCACCCCAAGTCCAACAGACAAGTTCCAAAACATGAAACACACTCATCATAACAAAACCAGTAGGCTAAAGAATATAATAAAGAAGAAAAAGGCTAATCTGTGAGATATGTCTTCCACCATGTCAATAAAATTCAGAGAAAATAACATAGAAAACAATCAACCACCAGCCAAGATCTTCTAGGTAGGACATAAAACCAATTGATTTCAGATGAAGCAACAACCTTAGTTGAAGTCTAAAAGTTACACATTAGGTCTTCTTCAAGATAATAAAATGAAAAAATAAAAAAATAATAGGATAAAAAAACTCACTGAGATTAAAATACCATCAATAAAAACAAGAAATAAAATCTTTTGGGTAGGCTAAAAAATCATTCCCAAGGAATGTATTTAATGTTAAAGTTAATGATTTTTATATTCTTATATCATCATAATGAACATAATTATTTTTGATTTCAAGGTATTTATCCAAAGTAGTATCACCATCATAGTACTTCAAGAATGTGATCATATCTATTTCATACATCTATGCATCAATAGCTTCCCCCACCATCTCATCATTCAAATATGGATTTTTGTACACAAGATCATTTTTTCCTTCATCGTCTTCCCCATATAGGCTAGATATTGAAATCAGGTAATCAAACATCATTGGTAGTGTTAAGGGTTCAATTTTTTCCTTCCTAGATGAATTTAAAAATATTCTAAATTTTTTTCTTCCCAGTCGTTAGTAGTCTCTGTGTTTATTCATTTTGCTAGGATTCAAGGTGACAAATCCATCAGTATACACCATTGGTTTTATTCCTCATAGCACTTTATTTCAAGTACATTTTATCAATTTTATGATAATCATCCTACTATAATGATTCACTAGAATTTGATAGATCACCCTGTTCATTCTCTCGTCAAACATGAACTTCAATGTGCATCTCCCGATCCTCTACCAGGGTGGGAGGATCAATGAAAACATTGGTGGTAGTAAGAAAAGCATAAAAAATACAATCATTTTGTTATTTTCAATAGAATATCTTGGCGGTTGTAAGGGATTATCATTATCAACCAAAATCGCATTATTATCTTCATATTATTTCCCTCTAGTATGTTCCCTAATAATAGAGGGGCTGACATCAGCTATGTGTCCAACATTAATCTCGTCTAGGCCATGTTTTTTCTATTCCTTTTCATCCCAAGTTACATTAATGGACTTAGTATGTTTAGTATTACTGTAAAATCCCTTAAAAACATGTCCAAGATTAAGAAAAATTGACAATAATCATGTTTTCATATACTACATCATGAAAGAATACATAATCACCATTCTGAATCCATATTTAGGAATAAATAGTATGAGAAACATCAATTTCATCTGAAACTCCTCATCTAGCCACCCTCCCATATCATTAATCCTTTACAAGAATTATCCATCAATGATGTTTTTATCCATATATTGAATTAATATAATGTTTCCATCACAAAAACATTTGAGTTGGCTACATTGTTCTATGCTACCCTATTTTAATTCATTTTTTTCACATGAATGCATTGAAAATATTATTCCACTAAATGGGTGACTACATTAACCTAAATAAAATTTTATGGAGTTTTTATTCCATGTATTACATTATTTAATCAAAAACCCCTCTCTAGTTTCTCTATATAAATTTCCTCTTTTAGATCTCCTTGAAGAAAAAAACTACCTATATCAATCTTATCAACATGTGAATCCTCTAATTCAATAATACTGAGAACCACCTATATGGTTATGAGCTTAATTATAGGTGATAAACATTTAATGTAACCTAATCCTTACTTATATTTAACAAAAACCATCAATATTGTTTCCTTGTAACTCCTCTTACCACCATGTTATTTCTCGATTCGATATGACCAATTATTATGTAATGATTTATTTTCTTGTAGAAAAGTAGCCTTCCCAAAAGTATTATTAGCATCTAATGAAGAAATATTATCCTTCATATCTAGATCACACTTAACAAACTCCAAAAAAAACTATAATATTCAAATAATTATAAAACCCCACCACTAATCAATAAAAAACATTTGTAGAGATGATGAATAGCTCTGTAGAGTTCTTCTTTCCCTTAGTGTTCTCTTTAACTCCACATGAGTTGTATCACCTATAGGTTCTAGTGACATGTTCTCTACTACCCATTAATGATCGAATTTCTCCTAACACCCTGGTTTTTTATTCCCACTATCAGCTTAAACAATATGATGGTCTTTATACCTAAAACCTTCATTAAATATAACATTATAGATTCTAGTGCTATTATTTTTCTCATCATTCAATAAGAAATATATAAAGTATTTATCGCCATAACCTATAAATAAACATGATTTGGACATAGAATAATGATTTTCTCTTAAATCAACAATTATCTATACATTCTATAAATGAAAAAAGACACATAAATAATATATTATTACCTTTTCTCTTACAATATCTCCTTGGGTAAAAATTTTTTCATTGGAAAAAATAGAGTCATGTTGAAATGTTACATTTCCATATTCATTCCCTCAACCTAGAAAGTTTTGGTTATCTTTTATTGTATCCTCATACTCATAGAACATTATTTTAAAATAATATTCATCCTCTTATACATATCTTTCTATTGTCGTGTACCTAGAAGAATCTTCTCAATTTAAATTACATTATTATCATATAATTACATTAACTATTTACTATCATACTCTTCTTCATTTCAAAACCTCAATCATTTCATCTTTAATAATGAATCATTCTTCACAACTATATTACAATTATTATATTTATAAAAATTATCATATTTTCTTTTAAAAATTAATCTTATACCTTCTTTAATTAGTTATAAAAAAATATTACATAATATAGTGACCCTCTTAATAAATGTATTGGTGGAAGACTCAAAAAATCAGTGTGTACCAAATCTATATTTTCATATTATATTGTCCTACCTCCTTTTGTAAAATATAAATTATTATTATTTCTAAAGATATAATTTTCACTTAGAAAAATTCCACCAACTTTATCACTAGTAGATTTCCTTTTTTACTAATGCCTTTACCCCCTTCTCACTCAGGTGGCCTAACCTAAAATTTGGTAATTGTGAGCCCATGATATATTTTTTTTATTACAACCCTGGACATGTAGTTTTATATCATATTTTATAAGGTTCCATTCTTTACTACATAAGCTATGAACACAATTCCCATAGTAATTTTCTATTAACCACTAGGAAACATGGTTTAAGACCCACATCATCAAGATTCCAAAATAAATAAGATTACTTGTTAATATATCAATATATCACCTAATGTCCAAAATTAGATAACTCTCATTATTATTTTTTATATATGAATCACAATTTCTAAAAATTTGTAAGGATTCATTCTAAAAAATATGAACCTTTATAAAATTCCATGAAGCATAATTATTCAAAAATTCATTCACTATTAGAGAATAATAGGATAACCATTACACTAAAGTCCAAGACTCCATCTTAATTTACACACATAAAAACAAAAAATAATGAGTTTATTTTACATCTGTGTTTAATGAAAATTTTTAAGCGCCTTCTATTTTTCACTACAATATTTTTTTTGATGTTTCATTTATCCCCATAACTTAAAAAAATATGTATGATCTCCATTACCTTGTCCTAGATCTTTAAAATTGAGTTCTTATATGACCAATGATTATCCATTTTTTTATATAAACCAATTCCTTCAATGTGAAGTGATGAACTAGAGAATTTTCATAGCTTTATTCTTCAAATATCCTCATTCAGGATTAAATCTCAAAAATAATTTAGCTTCAATTTTTTAATTCCCAATGAAATGATCACATTTGTTATAGTATATTACCAAAAATCACGAAACAAAGATAAAAAAAATCCAATGAAAAACCCTCATCATCTAGTTTTATTTACATCTATATCAACTTGGTCAAGATTATGTTAAATTAATAGACATGATCAACTAAAAGTTTCTATTTATCCATATTTATATTTAATAACTATTTCACCAAGTAAACTTTTTTCCAAAAAATATTGATTATCATACTTATTTTAGAGAGAATTTATCAACCCGGTTTTCATCATCTCTTCTCTATTTCTAAATTACATATTCTTTTCCAATTAAAGATATTCACCTCCAAGAAAATTTTGATCCAGTATAACCCAATTGGTTTTTTCTATATCTATTGATTTAAAACCTGAAGGGAAACATGTATATTTTTTGATAAATATAATTCTTTATCAGTATCCTACAACAACTAAAGTAAGATCCATTGATGAGAGTTGATATTTTCAAAATTATAATTTAATTTTCAATAAAATTTCAAACTAAAATTGGTTAAAAAACATGAGAAATCAGCTCATTTTTAACACTTTTTGTGAATATGAAATTAAATTTATAAATTGATTAATTATTGATATTCATTTTTTTTTAATTTTTTAGAATTAATTTAACAATCCAAACCTTAACTTCTGGTATTGATTTTAAATTGTGATAACATGATTTTAAATAGGACCTTTTATTTTCTAAAATTATTTTTTTATTAACTAGACAAATACTTCACCAATTTTTTTTGTTTTCATGTCTGAAAGGATAAAAATGGAAAATGGATAAAGTTCATAGAAGTATTTCTCAGTGTCCTGTATGATTTTAACCACATGTCAAACTTTTTGGGGGCTAAGAATATGACTTTATTTTTCTAGAGTTGGTAAAAAAATGAGAATTTTATGGGCCACATAAGAATTTGATCTCATTTCATATGAAATTGTATCAAGTGTTTGATTTTTCTAGCTAGTAAATATGACTTCCTTGAAGATGTGTATGAATTTTTTAACATCGTGTATGAATACAACAATTACAAATGACTTCTAAGTCCATGTTATAATTTACCCCAATGTTGTATGACTTCAATGAATATCCTAGGACTTTTCTGTTGTGTTTCATACTTCCTATCACAACACATAGGAGGTTGAACTAATCCATTACCCAATATAATTCAAGATAAGGCCTCAAGTATGCCTCCATATATTCCAGAAAAGGAAACTAAAGATGAGGGTCTAGGATGATACAATGGGAAAACTGTGCCCTCATATTAGAGTGAAATGAAAATGAAAATAAACTATGAAAATAAAAATCCATGAACACTAAATTATATTGAAATAAATTACTAAGAAGGGAGAAAGTTATATCGAATTAAACATAGAATAATTTACAATGTCTCATAGAATACAAAAACATAAAACAACTGATCTCCCAACAGATAGATCTTATATAGAGAGAGTAAATAAAGAAGAACAAAAATATAAAAGGCTCCACCCCAACACCGACCTCAACCACATACCCAGTATATACAATGGAAAACTACTTAGTCTCAATCATTAGAGTCCATTTGAGTAGATCTAACTGATCATAAAAAACTGATCCTCTAACCAAACCATCATGAAACCTTTTCTATATATGAAAACGAAGACATATGGTGTACAAGTGCACCAGTTTATACATACAAGGTGTGATAAATAAATCATAGTTGGTCACCCCAACAAGGAAACTATAATATAATTTTATAAGATGTTCGTGCATAAGAGATATTCTGAAACAAGCCAACATCTAATAATAGTTGGAATAAAAAAACTACCTAAATTAATAAAATGTTTAAAATAAAAATAAATAAAATATACAATAGAAGGCTCTAAAATGAAACTTTAGGTAAATATATCCCCACTATAGTCCAATATAGAGAAATTATAAAACATGGATCAATTAGTAGAGAACATCCGGTGTGTCCAACCGATCAATAAAGAGATCTGCACATCCATCTTAAGAACATACAAATTGATAAACACTATAATCTCATCCCAGGTGTATGAAACCATAAAAACTCACATATTATAGACTATATGAAATTAATAACATGATCTAAACATGGCGATGAGAACTATAATCATATCGGAGAACCCACCAAAGTCTTGCATGTCATACAATAAATAAGTCCATGTCATCCAACCCATCAGCACCATTCTTACATGGTCAGGTTTCCAAGGGATCATCGGTATACCCAACTAAAAAAAACCAATAATGTGAGTGCCTCAATACCTCATGATCCTGAATCCCATTTTTATTAGGCTCACTAATCAACCAAGAGGGGTGGGTTCACTGATCTAGATCATCCATTATCTCCATAGGCCCATTGAACACTAACCAACCAAAGGTGGAAAACATCTAATAAATTCCATGGTAAATTCAAAATCAAATAATTTTCTAAAGATCTCATACTACATATAAAATATGAGAAAGGACTACCTCAAACGTCTCTATACATAATCCACCATCAATAAAGGTTCATCTAAAATCCAAACCCATAATCATCACTGGTTATCTTACATGCCAAAAAGGGCACTCATACAGGTCCCCTAAAACTCCTCATCATCAAAATGACACCCTTAAAGGGGTTCCTTAAGAAAATAAAGCATGAAGTCAAGCCAACACAATAAGAACAGGACAACCTATAGTGGTCTCCACGACCATAACTAAAAACCCAGGTCATGTTTTTAAATCATTCCTCAAATGGAAATAAGTCAAAATAATAATAATAAGATATACTACTAGGGATTCCACTATCTTATCTAAAACCTTGTCCATGAACATCATGTGAAACTATCTATAAGAGGTCCTCAATGGCCTAAAATAAATCCTTAATATAAAATTCACCCAAAATGGAATACAATAGTACTACCATGCCACAAAAAAATTATAAATATCCCTCAAAATCACACTAATAATATGTCAATAGAATAATGTTTTAACTGCCATCCTAAAATTTCCAGTCAACCTAAAGGATCCAACTGATCTGAACCATTAATATGGGATCTTAATCATCAGGAAACCAAATCCAAAGAACCAACCCACATAAACCTCTAGCAACAGACTAGATAATTGTCTATAAGAACCCACTAAATCATACATTCTAGGATCCATCCAAAAATAACCTCAAATAGAATCATATGGAATCCTCAAACCAATGAAAACCACAAGATCAAGACCCTCACCCAATCCCCATATCTCAAAGCCCAACACATAGGTGAATTTTAAATAAAAGCCTTAATGAAATATCCCCAACCATGCTAAACCAAACCAGAAAACCATCTATAAATCTTTTGAGTGCAAAAAGGATTCTACCATCATGATCTATATGGAAACAAATTCATAATGGACTACTCATAGGAACAATTATGAAACCATGGATTCAAAATAGGAAAAAACGTCTAGGGATACAGTTCATGTAATATACCTCTTGTACATGGTTTTTTACTCCAAAAATCCAACCTATTTGTGTATCTCAATCATCCTGATATGTAATTCAAAAATTTCACAACATTCCTACACAATACACATCATGTATCCAACATGGGGTACCTGCTCATGTACCTTGGCCCAACTTTGTATACAGTATGGCCAACTATACACTATGAAATAAACATACAAGACAAGTCTCACACATGGGGTACCAAGATATATACCCTAAATAGGGCCATTACAAGTACCCCACATGGCCTCATGCCTTACACTATAAATGGGCTCTGGCATTGTACCCTACACGACCATGTGCACCAACACTAGGTGTCTGGCAGTGCACATGAACACACCCCATGTCACTATATAGGGTGTGTCCTCAACACAAATGATTTTTATTACTCATATTCTAACATTCTATGAAATAAGATTAGACATCATGTGACTCAAGAATAGACACCGTGTGATCAATTTTCCTCGAGTGAAAAGCCCCCCAAACTCCCTAAAACTCCTTATTTTTCCAAAAAACTAACAGATAGGCTCCCTAAGGGTCCCCACAAACACATATAAGGATTTAAAATAATAAAGTGGTAAATCTATGGGTATCTACAACAAAAACATAAAAATGGTGGTACCTACAAGAGTAAAACACCGACTCTTAATACTAGATCTATAAGGCACTACCACCAAACCCCAATCTAGCTTCACATAAACTACAAGACACTGATCCAATCTACCTCTAAATCTCCATCTTTCTTATATAGAAAACACAAAGGGGGATACTCATCGGGTATACATAGAAATCCATGAGGTGGAGGAGAAAATAAAAGAAAAAATAAAGAAAAAGAAAAGCTAACCATGGCCCAACCATGATTCTTGTGAAGAGTTTATGCCCCAACTTAAAAAATATATATTTTGGAATCATCCCCAGAGTCAGAATCTCAATACCATTCTCTATTCAAAAGATATCACCATTTTAATGTGCCTTAATAATACTATTTAATTAATTATATATTAAATATTACACTATAATTCAAAGGACTTGTAATTCTCAGAATTCCACTATGATCTCGCCCTAGAGTATACACCATATTTCAAGACCAACAGCTAGGTCATAAAAATTATCAAATTTCATCAAATACGACAAATTAACATTTTAACCCTAGAAAACCACCTGAGAGAAACAATTAAAATTTATCCCGATTTTCAAACCCCTTAATGACATGGGTTTCCTGACACTTTTTACTATAAATGCTTCTCACCCTGAGAAAATTCTATGGTTGAAAAGACACCAAGACTTACCCTAATAACTATTAAAACTGACACTACCATGAATATTAAAAACCAATCTTATAACAACCAAAAATATCTTTGAACATAAGACACAGTAATACATGATTGATATGACACTCCCCACCTTAATAATATCCTTATCATCACATTTTGGACGAAATGGAAAACCCCACTTCCCATGCTCTGTAAATCACCAAACACAATGACTGGATGTGGCCAAACTATTTACAAATGAGTGAAGACCACAAGAAAAAAACTAGTGTTGTACTTAACCATCACATACATTCCATAAAATATTAATGAACCTTGGATGATGAACCTAAACCACTAATCATACCACTCATGCATATAAGTTTCAATAAACAAGAGTGCCCTGGACACTCTTCTTCAAAATTATGGAATCTCCCTCATGCCAAGATCAAAAACTCAACCATCATCCACTCAATGGTCAGTCCAAAACAATAAGTTCCTAACAATGCTATAAAACCTCAATATTATTAAAATAGTAATATGGTCGATAACATACAAGACATTAAACACAATCCTTTAACGAACACAAAATATTATTATTAAATATTACCATTATAACCATGAAGTTGAATTAATGGGTATGAATAAAAGTAAATATTATATATATATATATATAAAGGTCTTACTCAATAAAAATATATTTATTAATTATTATAATTTAAGTACTCAATTATTAGTAATGTCAATTTATGTTTAAAAAACATGTTTTTCTTACAAAATGATTTCTATTGATTTTATGAGTAAATATTATAATTAATTTATTATACTTTTATTAATTGATATAAATTTTTAAATAATATTATAAATTTTTATATGTTAAAATTTTGGGTTTCCTCTAAAAAGATTAATTTTTCAATGAATAATGAAAAATAGTGATTTTATAGAAAAATTTCTTTTCTATTCATGAATTTAAAATTAACCATTATTTAACTTATTTTAAAATTTAATTATATGATTTTTATTAAAAATAATCCAAATAATTTCATTGAAATCTATATAATAATTATTTTTTCTATAAAAACGATTTTATACGAAAAAAACATTTTTTACAAAACATTTTTTCACCACATTTTTCATGTTTATTTTAAATGTAATATATTTCACTTATATGGATTTAATATGATAATTTTTTTCCATATTAAAGATCAATATACCAAAATTTGTTAAATGGGTTAACTTTATTTTTTGGTCATAATAAATTTTTACCTTAGAAAAAATGTTTCCATTGTACGGGTAAAAAAGGCAGAACAAGGTTAAAACTATTAAATATGGATTCAACATCATCCATAAACTTTTATATATTTAATTTGATGAGTATAATTCAAAAAAAAACCTTAATATATTCATCCATATGAAATTTTGGTGCCATTTATATTTTATAATAACCTTTATATTATTTTAAGTAAAGGATGATTCAAAAATTCCTCTTTATTTCTTTTAATATCATTAATATTTTTTTTGATATAAATAAGATAATTTTTTATGGTTATAAAAATTTATTTTGAATATGAATAATTTTTTATTATTATAATCATATATTAATTTTTAGTGATTAAATTATTACCTTAAATTCGTATGCAACATTGACATAGTGCTTTGCAAGCAGTATAAGAATCAAGTGAATGATTTTCAAAACATTAAAAGAAATATTTGTTTGTGTGAGTTATGGAAATTTGTGATTTTTTTAGACAAATATAATTTATTATTTATGTGTTAAAATTTTATATTATTACTACATCATCTTCATGATAATATATTAAATTCAATTATTTGGATAGTTTGGAAAATGATTTAAATGGTATTTTATGTTAGATAATATTTTATTAAATGATTTAAAATTTATAAAAATATTATATTTGGACAATTTAAAGGGTTATGGTTTTTAATATCATCCATTATCCACTCAATGATCACTTCTCCTTATATTGTACCTTTATTTACCCATAAAGAGTAAAAACATTATTATCATGGTAATTGTTAAAATGGTTAACAAAATGTTAAAACTTAGATATAAGGTTTAAAAAATCACATAAAATAGTATAAATTATCTTGCATGAGATATTAAGACTTATATCCATAATTTATTTTAAATATAAAAAATTTCGACCTAAACAAAGAAATTGAATTATATTAATTTAGTAATTAAGTAATTCCATGTATACCCCTCTCATTTCTTATACGAGAACACCACATCGACTCTCTTCCTCACACTTACTTATCCACTTAGCTTAAAAACCAAAACCAAAACATTTACTAAATTCATTAGATACATTATTGAGTTTTTTTCCTTCTGGAAATACTATTCATATTTTCTTTAAAGATAGATCCAATGGTGGTACTTCAAGGAGGAGGTAATCGTCTTGACAAAAAATTTTCATTTTACTTATTATCCTACCACATTTAGTTCTAAACTAACCATTTAAATATAATAAATTCACTATAATATTATAATTATGTAACCTTATTCATCTTATTTTATATTATATGGGGAATGAAAACATTATTCGTGCATACTTGTGAACTATTATCTTCCCAAAGCATTTCATTTAATTTTTCAACACTACCTTTCAGGGATGGTTATTATAATGGATTTAATGTATATATATGATATTCATGACCTAACTATTAATCTATTAATATTATATATCATCATTATTTACACTATTCTAATCATTAAAAATGGAATCATTGCATGTGTGTACATATAGGTTATCATCTCCATGTAGAGATGTACATCGCTCTTCAAAAACTGCCTCTCATGGATGGTTATAGGGGAAAGGTATTCAATTTTTATAACCTTTTAATGATTCTATAAATATAATATTTATCTAATTTAATTATTTTCCATCCAATAAAAGCAAAAAACATCGCTTATGTGCACATTCAAACTATAAGATCACAAGCTAATATATATATTTTTCATGACTTACTTTCATGGATAGATGTAAAATTGTATTTGAAATATAAAAATTATAAGTATTTCATGGTTATTATTATTTGTATGATAAAAATATTACCCCTTTTTCCTTGGTCAACCTACCAAAATAGTTTTTAAGATCATGAACTAAATGTCCTACAAAATCCCAACATGAAATTAATTGATTTAGTAACTATATAATACATGGTAATAAATAATATAAATGATATCTTGATAAGGTAATAAATCTAAAAAATGTTCTTAATAAAGTAAATAATTAATATATATTCATTATATAGGATTTCAGTAATGCACCTGGAAAGTTGTGATATGAGGTAAGGAATACACTATCTTAAAACCAATCTTTAATATTTTTGAATATTGATTTTTATTATTTCCACTCAATTTCAATATTTTTTTATGGATGTGTAAATAATGAAATGAATTGATTGATATTTTAATTTTGATATTACTTTAACTCTCTTAAAAAGGTATTCTAATGGAATCTTTTTTTTTCATATTTCAGATGGAATGTCTGGCTTTCTTTATAATAAAAAATAGGAATGTTTTTTAATGGAATAATAGACATGATAGAAGTTAAAATTGATCAAATCATAGAATAAGGATGAAATTGTGATTATAAAATGGAAGGAAATCAAGTATGTATATTTTATCATGTTCACTATGTGGATGTTAAAATAACACCTCAACTCTAGAAAAAGGATATTGAAATAGTAGCATTACCCTTTTAATATCATTTTTGATGAATTTATGGTCTCTTACCTTCTAAAGAAAGTTTAACATTTTCTCCTAAATGTAACTTCTTTTGATATACGTGTTTTCATTTCCATAAAATGTTCACCTTATTTCATAAACCAATTGTTTTTTACTCTTGGTGACCACCCCATTTCCATTTTCTTATTTTGATTTTTTTATTATACCTTATTATGATGTGGGATTTTATCAAATAATTTTTTAAAAAATTGGTTTTCTTTCTGAATCATATATTTTATCTTCCATTACATTTAATTTATGTTAAAAAAATGTTTTAAACCATTTTTAGGGTACATGAGATAAAATTGTATGGAAACAATTTATTTATGGGGTATAATTTTATACAACATTATTTTAAGAAGAATACTATTTTTGATAGCATACAGAACATGCAATATAAAGCTTTAACGGCTGTACAATATTATTATTTAATATGACTATTATAACTTAGCCATTTAATTAGAAGTTATGAATAATAGTTAAAAATATATAAATATTTATAATTTTCTTACTCAATAAAATGTAGTAATTAATTCTTAATAAATATAAACTCAATTTTTAGCGAATTCATTCTTTTAATTTGAAATATATTTTATTTGTTTTTTTTGCGATAGTGATATAATTAACTTATACTACTTTTAGATATTTTATTTCTTAAAAATGATTTAATTTTTGATATCATCATATTAAAATTATATTAAAGTGAAATTTTGTGATTTTTCTAAAAAGGTTAATATTTCTATAAAAATAGAAAAACGATTGATTTTATAGAAAACCATATTTTTAATTCATGTATTTACAAATTCCCATTTTTTTTGAAATCATTTTAAAATTTAATTAGTTTATATTTATTAAAATATCCAAATACTATCACTAGAATCATCATTATGCATAATTTTTGTGTGAAACATTTTTTATACATAAAAATTCATTTTTTAGAAAATAGTTTTATGTCGTGTTTTGAAGGTTTATTTTAAAATTAATTTCTAAGACTTATAAGAATTTAATTTAACAAAAAGTATTCAATATTTGGAATTATAACACACAAATTTTGTAAACATGTCATCTTTTTTTGGTAATAATGAATATTAAATGTGGTAATAATGTTTTCACCGCGATAAGGGTAAAACATATAGAAAAATGTTAAAACTATGAAATATGGCTTAAAAATCATCCATAACCTGGAATATATTTCATTGGATGGTTTTAATTCGACCATTCATTTTAAATATTCTAAAACATGTAATTTGGGTTCCATTAATCATTGATAAAGAACATTATATTGTTTTAAGTAAGGAAATATTCTAAAATGACCCATTCTTGATTTTAATATATAAAATATTTTTTGACAGGGAAAAAAAGTTATGAATTGTTATAAAAGTTTATTTTAAAAATGAATAATTTTTTTTTATTTTATTTTTTTATCTTTTTAGTGATGAAATCATATCTTAAATGATTACACAACGCCAATGCAGTGCTTTTGAAAACGATATAAAAATCAAATAAATGATTTTAAAAACATTAGTTGTAATATTTTTTGGGTGATTTATGTTGTTTTTATAAATTTTTAGATAAAAATAATTTATTAGTGATATTTTAATTTTTTTAAAAAAATTAAATTATTGTCTTTATATTTTTTTAAAGTCAATTATGTGAATAGTCCTGAAAATAAATTTAATGTTATTTTATTTTAAATAATATTTTATTAAATGATTTAAACACATTAAAATGTTTTTTAAAATTTTAAGGTATATGTTCCATAATTTCAACCATTTTTCCACTTATTTTCCACTTTTACTTTTATTATAACCTTCTTGACCCAAAAAGACTAAAAAACTTTGTTATCATGGTAATCGTTAAAAGGGTTAATAAGATGTGAAAGATAATAGATAAGGATTATAACATCACCTAAACAATTCCAAATTTTATTGTGTGTGATTATTTTTAATTATATCCATCATATATTATAAATATATCAATTTTGATCAACATGAACATAAAAAGTAAATTATATTAAGTTAATACTTTAAGTAATTCTAATGGCACCCCTCTCCTCTATTACATAAGGACAAAACCTCTCCTTTCATCCTAATAGTTTTTGAGAAAATTACCTCAATCAAATTCTACCAAAACATCTTCTTAAATTCATTATTAATATTTTAGATAATTTCTTATTCTTAAAACACCATACCTAGCATCCTTAAGGAGATATCCAAAGGAATTTCTTCAAGGAGGGGGTAATCATCTTAACTGAGAATTATTTTATTCACTTATCCTTCTAAATTAATAAATTATTTCATTAAAATTAATATTTAATAAAATAATAATCACTAATATGTTTTTTGATATTTTCATGGAATAAACTTATTCATATAATTTTCAATCTGATGGGATGAAAACATCATTCATATATACGTGTGGACTTCCACCTCCACGAATAGAAGTGTTTTTTCATAACCACCCTTTATGAATAGTTACAATGATGGATTTAAGGTATATTAATGATATTAATTAAATTATTTTTATTCTAAAATTATAATATATCATCTATCTTTATAAAAATCTAATCATTAAAAACTGAATTGTTCCACGTGTGTACGTTTGAAATACAATATCTATGTAGATATGTAATTTTTTTTCAATGGGTAGTCATGGAGATATATTTAATGAAGTTATTTTATGTTTATAACTTTTTAATTATTATTTAAAGATAATATTTTATTTATTTATTTATTTTCCATCAAACAAAAATTAAAAACATCGCGCGTGTGTACGTGATGACTACCACTACATGAGGAAATATATTTTTCAACTTGACCATTATTCATGTATGGATATAAAATTTATTTTTTTTATATAAATAATAATTATTTCATGACAATTTTTTTTTATATTGTGGATCATTGACCTATTTTACCTTAGTTAACATACCGAAGTTGTTTTGGGGATTATGAACCGAATGTCTGCAAAACATCCAATATGAGAATAATTGATTTAATAACTATATAATTCATGTTAATAAATGAAATAAATGTTATTGTGATATGATAATAATACTAAAATATATTATTAATAAATTAAATAATTAATTTATGTTCATCATATATTATTTAAAGAATATATGTGGAAAGTTAGGAGACGAGGTAAAGGATACTCTATCTTAAAACATAGTTTTAAAATGTTTTGATGATTTTTTAATAGTTTTCCTCCATGGACATATTGTTTTATGTATTTTTAAATCAATAAATAAATAATTTATAAATTATTTTTACCTCTCCTTTGACTATCTTACAAAGTTATTGCAAATTATTTTTTTATATTTCATATAGAATGTTTTAATTTCTTTATAAAATACAAAATGAATATTTTTAATGAATATGATGTATACTTATTATCCTAACACCAAAACCATTATTTTATAATTTTTTCCTTTACATGCTTCTATGTTTTCTACAAAATACCCTTAGTTTATTTTGGGTAATTTAGTTTTGAAAATGTTTTTTTAATTGAAAGGGATATATCAATATCTGAAAATTATTTGTTTATGGGTTTAAAAGTGTAATTTTAAGAGTTTTACAATGATAATTCAATTTTTTTTGTTTCATGTATGTTATAATACTTAAAAATTTTTATGTTTCTGGGTGATCTTAATATATTTCTCTAATAAATTGGGTAATTATTATGTTGTCTAGATAATTATATTGAAACTAACTGAGTTGGTTATTCCATTTGTAAGGGTTATTATTAGGGTTCTATAAAGATGATATCTCAAGGAACCTATCCAAGATTTCTATTCTTTAAAATGATATTTATAGAAATATTTATATTCCATAAGGTAAGATGATGGTCTTTTTTGTTAAAGGAATTGTTATTCCTATCGAGTGTAAATGTATTTTTTTAAGAAAATGTTTTTCATGTGTTCCCTTGATTTATAATAAACTACATTAATTAATATTTTTTCATTATGTTTTTCTATAAAATGTTTTATGGAAATAATTGGGCATTAATGCTGATATCATGTGAATTTAAATTATTACTTGAGCTCAATTTTAATTATCTTAAAGTAAAACTATCCTATATGATCTCATGGGTTTGAAATGAACTGAAAATTATATTTTATTTTTTGTATATGTACGTTATAAAGATTTTTTTTCTTAAAAAGAAATTTTAAAATTATTTTTCATAGGGATTGAGGGTGAGTTCTAATGTTCATAAATTTACATACTTATAATTGGAAGTTGTGTGGAATAAAGAAATTATTTATCTATAAAGAACTTGTTTAGTGAAAAATATTCTTACTTTAATTCATGGGTATTATTATGTAAGATTTTTCCCAATTCTATAATACAAATTAAAACTAAAATATCATTCTGTAAGTAAGTGATCTAAAAAAATATTTTATATGTTTTGGATGGAAAAAATTGGGTTACATTTATCACTATCAAACCCAAAAATGTTAAGATAATGTTTTTAGCACCAGATCTAGGAGTGTGGTTTTTAGTATGTTATAGTAGGTATTAGAGAAGGTTTTAGATAAAATTAGAGATTATTATGTTTTCATGTGAGGTTTACTTATAAATTTTGGATACCATCATGGGTTTATAAGGTAAAGGTTGATCATTAGATTAATTGCATAGAAAATAATTTTGAATTTTTAAGAGTTGAGATTTTAAGGTTATTAATTATACTTTGGGAGAAATTTATTGAGTTTTTTTTTAAATTTTGGAAGTATATTAGTGATTATGTTTAACTTTTATTATATTGAAAATGGTGTTTTAGTAATAAATATTTTTATCTTTTGAGGGAATAAGTGGAAAAGTATTTATAACCTATAACATAAAGACGATATTTGATGTTGAGGTAATTATGGTTTGTTGGGATAAAATCAAGATTACATTATTTTGAACATATGTTTTTTCATATAGATTACCAGGGGATTTAAAATTTATTTGGTTAATATGTGATTAATGATATTTTTGATGAAGTTTACTATTTTGGGAACATTATATAATTAAGGCAAATGGAAATATGTTTTTATAAGATGAGATTTTATTTGAGGAATAAAGGTTGAATTATCTTTTAGAAGAATATATGGTTTTATATTATTGTTATGGTTATTCATTTTATTTATGGAAATGATAAAAATATTTTTAGACTATATAATTTGGAAATATACATTTTTTAGTATATAAATTTTATGAGTGACTAATGTTGTTTGGAGATAAATAATAAATTGATCCTGAATGAATATGTGATCATGCCTTTATGATTTTTGGGGTTTGATCTTAGTTGGGAATATTTTGAATTGTTTTAAAGATTGTTATTTATTTAATGTTTAAATATTATATTTTGGAATTATTGGTTAGGTTTTTAATATTAATGTAGTAATTATTCATATTGGATATTATATTTCCTTGGAGTAATGATTTTTGTTTTTCTTAATTTCTAATGATAGGATTATTAACATTTTATAATTTTATGGATCATGTCATCCATTAAATGTCTATTTTAGTGATTTAGGAATGAATAAATCATACTTATTATTAATCTCATGGAATAAATTATGCTATTAAAGTATAAATTTGTCTAAGAACAACCAAAGGACAAAATTGTGCTTATGAAATGGAAATAAATCATCTAAGTATATTTTCTTGTGTTCTCTATCATTATGGTAAAAGAGTCCCTCAAATCTAATAAAATGAACATAAAATAAAAACTTTATCCTTTTACTATCATTTATGATGAATTGATGGTTGATTATCTTCTAAAAAATAATAACATTATCTCTTAAATAGATATTTTTTTCAAGGAAATGTTTTAAATTCCACCAATGTTCTCAATATTTACAAACCTGATTTTGTGTTATTCCATGTGAACTTAAAATTTCCCTTTACAACTTTTTAAAAAGTTGATTTTTTCATAAGTTTTTACGATGTGGGTTTTTTACAAAGTCAATTTAAAAAATATTAAAAAACTGATTTCATTGCATGATCATAAGTTTCATCTTCAAATTCTTGGAATTGATGTAAAAAATATTTTATAACTTTTATAGGGATATGAGATAAAATTTGGAGGACATAATTTCTTTAATGGGGTAAAATGTAATACCATGACCTTATTTAGAAAATATTGTTCGATAGTGCATAAAACAAGAAACACTTGGCTTTAATGGCCATCACATATTATTAGTTAATATGACCATTATAACCTAACTATTTAATTAGAGGGTATACATTAGAGTAACCAAATTATTAAATATATAATCATATATATAAGTTAGAGTCAATAAAACATTATTTATTAATTTGTAGTAAATAAACATAAATTTTTTAGTAAATTCCTTTTATGATTCAAAAATATGTTTTCTTCAAAAACGAGTTTTATTTATTTTTATGAGAGAATATTATAATTAATTTCCACTAATTTAAGAATTTTTATTTTATAAAAGGATATAATTTTTTAAAATCATAATATCAAAATTTTCTTTAAATGAAATATAGATATTCTTTACAAAATACTACTTTGTTAGTGAATTGTGAAAAATACTAATTTTATAGAAAATAGTGTTTTCCTTTCATGTATTTAAAAAATTCTATTCTATTTAATATTTATTTAAATAATTTATTAGTTACATTTGATTTAATATAATCTAATTAATTTAATTATAATCTATATTAATCTTAATTTTGGAATAAAAACATTTTTATACTTAAAAATAAATTTATCCTGAAAGTCATTTTTCATCACATTTTGAGTGTTTATTTTGAATGTAATTTATAATATTTAATATGAATTGAGTTGGTAAAATATATTTAAAATTTTGAATCATAATATAATTTTTTTTTTAAAAAACTCAACTTTTTTTTGTTCATAATAATGGTAACCTTGGTGGAAAAATTTATCGTCTCGGTAAGGGTAAACAGATAAAATAAAGATAAAACTTTTAAATTATTCTTCCAATTCATCCATACACTTTAATATATTCAATTTGATGATTTTAATTCAAAAATTTGTTATTATATTCTAAATTATGGAATTATGGTTCTGTGTATCTTTGATTATGAACTTTATATTATTTTATGTAATGGAAAATACAATATGTATCTTTCTTGCTTTAAATATCTAGAATATTTTGTGATTGAGATATAAAAAAGTTATGAATTGTTCTAATGGTATATTTTTAATATGAATTGTTTTTTTATCAAAACTTATTAATAATTTTTGTTGATAAATAATTACATTAATTTCTTATGGTATATTGACATAGTTCATGAGAAAGAAGTAGAAAAATAAAATAAATGTTTAAAAAAAATTAAAAGTAATATTTTTGGGGATGTTATGGAATTAAATGATTTTTTAGATAAATATAATGTATTTGTTTTTTGAAAAATTTATATTCTAGATAAATTAATATATTTATATTTTTCTAAAGTCAAGTATATGAATAGACCCAAAAACAAATTTAATGATATTTTATGTTAAAAATTATTTTACTAAATGATTTAAAATTCATACAATTATAATCTTTGAAAGAGTAAAAGGTATATGGTCAATAATATCAATAATTATCCACTAACAGGTCACTAGAATTACTGATATTTTCTTGAACCCTAAAGAGTAAAACCTCTTATTATTAGGCATTTATTAAATGGGCCAATAAGAGTTCCAAACTAAGTGATATGGGAATAAAAATGACTAAAAATCATCTAAATTTTATTTTATTATATTCTTTTGACTTATATCCATAATATATTTAAAATATATTAATTTTTTCCACTTTAACATGAATAAAAATTTATATTAATTTAATGAATTAAGTAATTATAAGGGTTCCCCCCTCCTCTCTCGTCTCAGGACGCTACATCTCCTCTCTTCAACGCACTTCATGATCCAATTAGCTCAACCAAACACTGTCAAAACCTATAATTAAATTCCTTAGATAAATTATATATGATGTTTTTTTCTTTAATTATGATCCCAAGGATCCTTATGGAGAGATACAAAGGAGGTTATTTATAGAGGATTTAGTCATCTTAACTGAGTGTTTTTGTTTTACTTATTATTATACATCCTCCAATTCTACCCTAAAAATTCCAATATAATATCATCAGTATATACCATATACTTAGTTTTTATTATTTTATTTTCATAACCTTATTCATATCCATTTCTATCTTGTTGATAATGAAAACATCATTTGTGCTTGTGTGTGGACAACCTCCTCCATGAAGCAATGTGTTTTGTTCTTCATCACTCCCTTCTATGGATGGTCGTAATGATAAATTTAATATATATATATATATATGATATAAATGATATAAAAGATATAATTATTATTCTATTAATATAATATACTATCAGAATGGGTTCTTACCATTTATCTTGGAATCTTACTGACATATAAATTAGGTGCTTGGATTCTCTTCTCACCGTGAATCATATCACCACCCACACTTATATAGAAGCTAACTCAATTGAGGATAGAATTGCTAACAATGGAGTCGATGGTGCTGATTTCAACTGGTATGATCACCCCCCTGAAGACCTTTTACCCATTCTTAAGATTGATTTTGATAGATCTTCTTTTTTCACGATTATATAAGTTGGACTTTATTTTTAATTAAAAGAACCTTGATTTTCTTGGAAAGTGTTCATATTTAAAAAAACGTATAAATAATTATATAAAGATTATATTTTATATACTTTCATTATCTTCCATCCAAATAAAACAAAAAAACATTTCTTGTTTTTATGAGAGGACTACCTTATAAGGAGCTAATATACGTTTCTTTTCATTAATGATTTTCATATATGGTTATAAAATTGTATTTAATATATAAAAATTATAATTATGTTATGATTATTATTCTAGAGATGATTTAACAATGACCCCATTTACCTTATTCAACCTATTAATTATTTTTTGGGGATTATGAACTGAATACCTAAAAAACATACAACATGAAATTAATTAATTTAGTAATAATATAAGAAAAGGTAATAAATGAAAAAAAGTTATGATAAGAGAATAATAAAAAAATGGTTTCCAATAAATGAAATATTTACTGTAATTCATCATATATGAGTTAAAAAATATACATAGCAAGCATGGAGGTAAGGTAATGGATATTTTAACAAAAAATATAGTTTTAAAATTTTTTAGTGATTTATTTTTAATAATGTTACTCCATGTAAATATTATTTAATGGATGTGTAAATATTTAAATTAATGAATTAGAATGGTCATTTTACCCCTCCATTTACTTTCTTACATAGGTATTTGAAATGAATCTTTTTTCATATTTCATATGAAATGTTTTACTTTATTTACAATGTAAAAAATAATGTTTCTAATTTATATGATTCCAATGAATTTTCACATCGCAATAATTTTTATTTTATATTTTTCTTCTTTTGCAATATTAATTGTTTTTTTATTGAAAAACCCTCATTCCTTTTATTTTTTTATTTCTTTTTTGAAAATGGGGTTTTAATGTAATGTTGTAAAATAATAGTTGAATTTTTTTTTCTTATGGGTTCAAAAGTATATTTTTATTAGTTTGATGATGAAAATAATTGATTTTATTCTTTTAAAGCATGTTATAGTGCTTGATTTTTTTTATAATGATAGGTGATCTCGAAATAGGTCTGAAATGTATTGTGAAATTATTATGTTCTCTAGATAATTATCTTGTAATTAACCATGTAGGTTATTCCATTTGTAAGGGTTCTAAAAAGACGATTTCTCAAGGCACATATATGACATTTAGATGCATTAGAATTATTTTTTATAGAAATATTTGGATTCTATAAGGTTATATAATGATATTTAATTTAAAGGATTGACTATAACCTTTAATGGTGAATGTTTTGTTTTTAATAAAAATATTTTCGTGGGTTCTCATATTTTCTATGAAACCCTAATAATTATGATTTTTCTTTTATATTTTGTTATAATCTGTTTGGTGAGAAAAATTTGTAGTAAAGTGGATTCCTTGTAAAATTAAATAATTATTTGATATTAATTTTCATTATATTAAATGAAAAGTGTATAATATAATCAAATGGTTTTGAAATAGAGTAACATGTTTCTTTTTCATTTGTTCTATAGGTGTACCTTTCTAGGATTTGTTTTTCACATCATATATTTTCAAATGATTTTTCATTGGGATTAAATATGATTAGAAATTTTAGTAATGCTAGAGTTATAGATATGGTAGTTACCTTGAATGAAGCCATTGTGTCTTTATAAAGAACATTTTTAGTGGAAAAAATTTATAGTTAAATACATGGTAATTTTAATATAATAGTTTTCCATAATTCACTAAAACTATAAAACTATAAGGTCATTGGGTATGTATTTGATCCTATTTTTGTATTATATTTGGTATGTTTTATATGGTTAAAAATGGGATATGTTTATATGTATGAAATCCATAAATGTAAATATTATGTTTTTTTTCTCCAGATCTGGGAGTGCGTGTTTGGGAAGGTTTTATACACTCTCAACACGCCACCTAAACTACAACCAAAATGAACCATGATATACATACTAACAAACATACCCTCCTAATCATGTTATGAAACTATGATTACTCCCATCAATCTACATCTCAAACATAAGGAATCTTTATTCATAATCACATCTTGGTGATAACAGACCTCAATAGCCCCACTAAGAAAACTTGATCTCAACCAAAAAAGCATCTCTGGTCGATAATAGTCCCTAAATCCCTCATCGCAACACCTGGTAGATATAACATATTAGAAAAACACCTTTTATTGATACTTAAACCTAGAACTTTAGGGAAACCACAACCTAATAGAAACATGATCTTGATCCAAAGTATTCTCAAGCATCCTTTCCTTCGTCAAGACAAAACCAATGGGGAGTCCCAATTCCCTTGAGACCCACAGGGGACTCCGCATATCCCTTATTGAACAGACTATATTTCTATTACCAGTGAAGAACTTATCAAAGGATATAGATATACTTCTAGCAGAATAAATTTCATATAGTCAAGTTGAGTAGAATGCAACTAAGAAGTTATACAATACAATTCCATATAGGTTATTATTGAAACTTTAAAAAACATAACATCTATCATTAGGAAAATAATACATAGATAGGCATATGTATCCAATGTTCCATGAATGATACATGATCACTAGCCTCTTTAAATTGGGGTGAGATCCATAAACCATAATAAATCATAAGTCTGTAAACTAAAGATCATCACTTAAGGTGAAATAATGAAACTGTAACATCAAAAACCAAGAATTAGAATCACATCACCCAGGTAAATGAGACTTATTATTAGAGATGGTGTTCTTGATGAATTATTATATTATTCACTACATGTTCTGACACATTATTAAATTAACTATCTGATAAAACACTAAATATTATGTCAAGTAAAGAAGAATTCTTGGATGCCATTTTTTCATGAACTGACCTGTTTTGATTTGACATGTCACCCAATACAGCTAGTGGTAAGGCCTTAAGTGCACACCCCCATATTATAGCGGCTACTAGATAGATTATTTACATAACCACCATCCTATATAATTAACTTGGATTGAAGGATGCAACAAATTTTACCCTCTAACATAGGATATTAATCCTCAAGAAACTGGATCCAATGATCCAAACTAGAAAAACCAAAAGAAACAAACTAGAGAAGCCCCTCTAAGAATCCACTTGATATCACCCTTTGGGATTCATCCCAAAATAATCATAATCAAAATAACCTATAATCCTTAATAAAAGGTGATAAACCAGATCAAACCCATCACTTGGGCATCACAACTCATAAACCAATCCACATGAGGATTTTGAATGCAAACCTCAATGACATCACCCCTCCAAAGCTCACCTGATCTAAAACACTACCCATTTAGAATGTAAATTACAAATGGATTCCATGATAGTGATCTATATGGAAAGTCATTGAGAATGGACGACTCACGTTTCTAATTATGTCACTAGAGTGAAAAAATAGGAAAACACATACATCAATGGAGTACAATATGTGTACCTCATGTACATGGACTGTTCCTAGAAAAATCCACCCTTTCCATATATCCCAGATGACCTAGAATGGACTCTGTAAATTTCACTATATTCGAATTGATTACATGGGTTTTACCCTATATTAGGCACATGTCTATGTACTTCTTCCCAACTTGGCGTGCATTATGCCTGATTACACTTCAAGAACTGAACACACACGACATGTCCCACACACAGGGAACCTGTCCATATACCCTACAAAAGTCCATTCCAAGTACCCTAGGTGTAATCAATACATATATTGCACTTGGAATTTGGCTGTGTACCCTACACGACTATTTTCCATGACACTGGGTGTTTGGTCATACAAACAAACAACCCCTATGTCACTCTAAATTTCATGTATAGCACACACACACACACACACACACCATGTTGTAATAATCATCGACCATTCACCCAAAATTAGAACACATGGTCTGTGACATGCGAACACACACCATGTGATCATGTTTCCTCGAATAGAATGCCTATAAAACTCTCTATTACATCTAATTCTTCCCAAATCCTAAATATCGGTCCTATTGGGGTTCTAAGAAATACATATTGGTCATTAAAACAAAAAAGTGACCAATATATGGGGATATATGAAAAGAAATATAAAAACATTCCTACCACATGGTATATAACACCAATTATTTACAATTGATCTATGAAACATTACCATAGAACATCAGTCCAGATCCGATTTGAGCTTGACTCGAATGGGAACTGGTGCATGAAACAGGCCTTACTGCACTCCTAGTTTGACACTCTCTTTGGATATGCTTTGGTAAATTCCTAAGCATAGTACAAACCATTATTAAGGGAATAATAAAAGATCTCGTAAGAATATAAGTTAAGAAATAGATCAAGGATAACCTAGATTGAAACCTAGGGAATCACAAGTTAGGATATACTTTTCCTTTATAAGATTATCCTTTTATGTTTAAAGTTTCATTTTTATTCTTAATAACTAAGTATTCAAGACCTCTAATTGTACATTATTTTTACTAGTTAATGGTGAGAAATAGAAGAACACATTCCAACAGTCAATGTGATAGAAAATGTGAATATTTTCCTATTGATATTCCAAATATGATGGGAATGGGTGCTCAAAACTTCATGAAAATACTTTCTCAGCTAGATCAAGATATGAATAATAACTTGAATCATGTAGGACACCCTTCTCCTCCAAGTAAAGAGCATGTTTCTGTCAAATATCTCATGCAGAAAAGGCCAACCATTTTTAGTGGATCTTCTGATCCCCTCCTAGAGAAACAATAGATTAACTCCATTTAAAAGACATTCTCTATCCTATAATTCTCTAAAGAAGAAAAAGTCACACCAGTGGTCGACCGTTTTTATAGGGAAGCTGAGCAGTGTTGAAAATTGGTCAATAATACAATGTCTTTAGAAGAAATTTATTCCATAGATTGGTAGGAATTCAAGAAAATGTTTTTCAATAAATATTTTCCCTAAAATATCCATCTCAAGATGGAAAGAGAGTTATCAGACTCAAGAATAAGGAAGATGAATACTTCAGGGTGTATGGAGAAAACTTCACAAGGATTGTGAGATATGCCTCATGCTTTTTCATGAACAATGAAATCAAGGTGGATCAATTCTTTAGTGGACTAAATACAAGTCTAAGAAAAGCATTGGTGATTCATGACTTCAACATTTATGAAAATATTTTTAGTTTTTCCCCCATTGTTGAAATGAAGATCAGAGGATCTCAATGGTCTCATGGTCCTGGTGAAAAAAAGTGGAAAATGGAGTATAATATGGGTGGTTCAAAAAATAAATATCATAATGGAAAGAATATCAAACATCCCATGTCTTAAAATTGTGGAAAGAAACATCTTGGAAACTATCTAAAGGGAACTAGGAATTGCTTCAAATATAGAAGAATGAGATATCTTTATAAGAACTTCTAGAGGGATATGAAGAATCCCACTAATGTGGAACAATAAAGGAAGGTTTAGATCAATTATCATCATATAGTGTAGTGTTACAACTCCAAGGATCATGGGCATTACAAGAAAAAATTCCCTAAGCCTAGGGTTGTCGAAGGAAATCAAACACAACCTCCAAGGCAATAAAGAAGGGCTTATGCTATCACTGTTGCTAAGGGGGATCCAGACAATGATACGGTGAAAGGTACACTAGTTATTCATTCATGAATAGAAAAGGTACTATTTGATTTTTTTTCTATAAATTCTTTATTATCATGAAAGTTTAGTAGAACTATTCAAACATCATCTCAATATTTGGAGGTTGAGTTATCTGTGAGAACAAAAAAGGGGAAATTACAATATCCGATGTATATAACTCCCCTTGGTTAACATTTGTGGACTGAACCTCCCCGAAATTTTTTTCATACTTCCTTTAGTGGAGTTAGATGTTATCTTGGGTATAGATTGACTATATTTATACAAATACAACATCAATTGTCAGGAAAGGGAGATTATTATTCACATCCCGAAGCATCCTCTAATTCTTTTAAAGTGTAAGGAGGAAGATGAATCTTATTTAAAATCATTATCTCAAATGTGGATATTGCTTTCTTATGAGAAATCATGTCTATCTCAAATGATTGAGACAAAGGAGGTGATACTCCTCGATGATATGCCCATCATGAGGGATTATACTAATTTATTCCCTAAAGAATTGCTCGGTCTTCCTCCTTATCGATAGGTTGAGTTCTCAATTCTTGGATCTCTACCTATATCAAAGAAACCTTATAGAAGGACCACTGTAGAGCTGGAAGAGCTGAAGAAGCAGTTTCAGGAGAATCTGGAGAAGGGTTTTATCCACCCGAGTGCTTCACCATGGGGTGTGCCAATCCTCTTCATCAAGTATAAGGATGGATCAATGCATCCATGTATTGATTATCACGAGCTCAATAAAACCACGATAAAGAACAAGTATCCCCTACCACATATAGTTGACTTGTTTGATTATATTCTTGGGGCCATTTATTTCTCTAAGGTGGACACACGGTCAGGATATCCCCAATTAAAGGTGAGGAAGGAAGATATTCCCAAGACTTCCTTTAGAACATGGTATAGAAACCATGATTTCATAGTGATTCCATTCAAACTCACTAATGCTCTGAAAATATTAATGGATTTAATGAGTAGAGTCTTTAGAGATTACCTCAAAAAAAATTTGGTAGTCTTTATCAATGATATTCTAATATAATTCAAGAGTAAGGAGGAACATGAGGAGCATTTGAGTATGGTGATAATGACTTTTCAAAGGGAGAAAAATTATGAAAAATATAGTAAATGTGAGTTATGGATGGGGGAAGTATCATTCTTGGGGCATGTTATCACTAACAAAGGGATATCTGTGCACCCTTCCAAGATAATAGAAATTAAAGACTATCCCATGCCAACATCTGTAACAGAGATCCATAGTTTTTTAGGTCTATCTGGGTATTATCAATGATTTGTGAAGAAATTTTCATGATTGTAAAATCTAATGAAAAAGTTGACATGGAAGAGGGTGAAGTTTGTCTGGACTCAATAATTCGACCAATTCTTTAAGGAGATCAAAAAAAGGCTTATCACTAGGCCATTACTCACTCCCAATAAGTGGAGAACTATTTATGGTGTACAATGATGCTTTAAAGAAGAGATTATGCTATGTGCTGATTCAGAATGATAAAGTGATAGAATACGCCTCAAGACAGCTAAAAATCCATGGGTAAAACTATCCCACACTTGATCTAGAGTTGGCGGCTGTGATGTTTTCATTGAAAATCTAGCATCATTATCTCTATGGGGAGAAGTGTGAGATATATACTGATCGCAATAGTCTCAAATATATATTCATGTAGAAAGATATTAATACACATCAACAAAGATGGTTAGAGCTCATAAAGGATTGTGATTGCTCAATCCACTACCATCTTGGTAAGGAAAATATGGTGGTAGACACTCTAAGTAGAAATGATACCAAATATTTATCAATGATGAGAATTGAAAAGGATCCAATTTTATTAGATCTGCAGAGAATGGGTATGAAAATAATTAAGAGGGGAATATCATCAATCCTTTATCAAATTATTTCTCAACCATCCGTCATGGAGAAAATATAGAATTCTCACATAAATGATGTGGAGGTTCAGAAAAAGGTGGAATCCATCAGAAATGGGAAATACCATGAGTTCAATACTGAAAAGGAATGATTTTTAAGATTTGGGTCATGATTATGTGTACCATCTGATCCAGAGATAAGGAAGGAGCTTTTTAATGATACACATAGCTCAACCTTCTCTATTCACCTAGGGAGCACAAAGATGTATCAACATCTACAAGAGAAATTTTGTTGAGAAAATATAAAGAAAAAGATTTATGAATATAAATAAAATCCCATGGTATTCCAGAAAGTGAAGGCTGAAAGATAGAAGTATAAGGGGGTGATGAAACCACAACCCATACCAACATGGAAGTGGGAGATCATCTCCATGAACTTTGTCACTAGACGTCAAATGAAATATTAAGGAAATAATGCTATATGGGTAATTTTGGATTATCTTACAAAGACATCTCAATTTATCGCAATTCGAGAGGACTTCTCATTGGATCAACTTGCATGGATATATATAAAAGTGGTGGTAAGACTGCATGGAGTACCACAATCTATTGTATGTGACAGAGATCCAAGATTCACCTCGAAGTTATGAAAAAGTCTCCAGCATGCTCTAAGCACTGAACTAAACTTTAGTACGACCTATCATTATCAAACTGATGGAAAATCTGAGCAAACTATTAAGAAACCAGAAGACATGTTGAGAGCATGTTTTATGAAAATTAATGGAGGATGGGACAAAAATCTTCAACTAGTTGAATTCTCCTACCACAACAGTTTCCACCTGAGCATCTGAATGACACCATATAAATACCTTTATTGGAAAAGGTGCAGAACACCGACATGTTGGGATGAAGTTAGTGATCGTAAGATACTAAGACATGAAATAGTCGAAGAAATGGTAGAAAAGGTGAAAAACATTGAGCAGCACATCCGGGAAGCCCAATGTTGATAGAAGTGTTATGCGGGCAATCTTCAGTGGGACCTTAAGTTCAAAGTTGGAGATATGGTATTCCTCTATATATCTCCATTGAATAAGTTCATGAGATTTGGGAATAAAGGAAAGCTAAGCCCCAGGTACATCAGCCCCTTCGATATTTTTGATCGTGTTGGAGCTGTGGCCTATCAACTTGAACTTCCACCTATCATGTCTAATGTAGACGATGTCTTCCATGTATCCCTCTTAAGGAAGTACTTACCAAATCCTTAACATGTACCATATTCATAGGTGGTATAGTTGGAGAATGATCTTTATTATGTGAAGAAGCAAGTAAAGATCTTGGATCATAGAGATAAATTTTCCCCCCAAAAGACTACTCACCTGATCAAAGTACTATGGTTGAACTATATGTACGAAGAGACAACATGGAAACTGGAGGAGGAAATGAAGGAAAAGTACCTACACATGTTTATGGATTATAATATAAAACAAAATATTGAGGGTAAAATTTCATAAGGGGGGAAGAATGTAATGACTGAAAGTTTAATCAATGGAAATTCCCTTATTATAATTATTCTATATAGTATAATCACATGAAATCACAACACAATGAACTACTATGAACTATGTGACCTTTAAACAGATTTTTTTCACTTCTGTGATTTGAATCTCAAAAATCTGACATTCACAGTTGTGATCAGTAAGATATTTGGAGTCCGATAAAACAATCATAATTTTTGGTGAATAGTAACTGAACCTTATGAATAGTAATGTTAACCTTATGAATATTAATAAGACAAGTGAATAAGTAACATTACCAATGAAAGTTTAAATAAAATTTATCCATAAGTGAAACTATGATTTAATTATATCATAATGTTGGTATTTTCCGAGTCATGTATATTTAATTACAATTTTATGATTAATTTAAAAATTTAAAAGAAACTTTATTTTCATAAAATTAATTCATAAATAATTAGTTTAATTACTTATGATTATATAATAATTTTATGACACCTTAATTAATTTTTCAATTTGTTAGAAAAGCAGTTTTAATTTTAAAATTTGTATTTTTCAAGAAAATTAAGGTTTTAATTAAAAATTTAATTAGACAAATATAGATATTTATTTTAATAATATAGAGTTAATTTTTAAATTCTACACATTGAAAAATTGTTGGGGTGAAGTTTTGGGATTTTTATGAAATAAATGAATATTTTGTGATAAGTAAAATACAGTAATTTGCTATAAATATACATTATATGTTAAATACACTATTTATTGAGTCATGGATGATGTAAGAACCATGGATTCAAACAAAAATTAACGTATTAAAATTTTTTCTCATAAGAATCAATAATATTTCTTATCTTGGGAAAAATAAAAAAATAATGTATAAAATTTTGTGAAAACCCTCCTCTCCTCCACTATAACCCCCCCTCACCCCTCTTCTATTCAATCCTCTCAAGCCTTGTTCCTAGTCCAAATTCTTCTCAAATAACTCCATAATCCCATATCCCATGTCCAAAATCCCTTGTTCTCCTCAAAAGACCGAATCCTCTCCCATAAAGAGGTTCTCAAGAAATATATATTCAAAGGTAAATTACTCTTTTCATTTCTTTTATTTTCCTTCATGTTCAATTAATTTATTTTTATTTCCAAAAATACATTTATAAAAATGTTATGATAACTAAATTACCTTACATTTACTCTAATTTTGTTATGATATTTGAATAATTCATCATCATCTCTCATTTCCCCTCCTTTTACACTTGAAATGAAAACACCATCTGAGATGTGTTAATTTCTCACATTCAAGGACAATGGGTTTTCAATTTATATTACCATATTCAATTATGGTTATGAAACCATTTTTATAGTTGAACCATAATATAATATATGTATTATGTCTAATTTATGGTTATGTAATATTTTGTACACATGATATTAATATTTAAAGAAAAATGTGATTGAGGTGATCAAAAACCCACCAATTAACCAAAACATCTATCATTAAAATTTTCAACAGTGGTTCATCTTCGCTCCAAATAACCAAATTAATTTTATAACTATGAAATATTATATATGTTCACTAATAGATACAACTTCAATTTTATACATCCATTCTCATCTTACAAGTTTATCCATATAAGAATATAAGTAAACCAATCATGAAAACCAATAAAACAGACAATGAAATTGAATCTCTTAAATTATGAAAAGAAGTCTTTAATCAACTTAATAAGGTTATAATAAATCAATTACCTAAATAATATGTTCTGTAAATATTAACTAATTAATATAATTTGGTTATTCAATACATTAAGATCATGTGAAGGACACCATCAGACTTAAGGTAAGAGATTATACCCGAACCTCCATTATTCTTTCGGGGTTGCTCTGTATTTCTTTTTACACAAATTAATTTACCCTTTATTTTCATGTACATATTATAAATTCGGTTTATAAGCTCCAAAATCATGTATCCAGATCCAATCATTATTCTCTTACGAGGATATATATGTTTTTAAATGATTCCCTCTTTAATTCTTCCCAATAAGTAAGCCGTTTTAAGGGAACTTCTCGAATTCTTACCCAATTTAAAGTAAAATATATCATATATTTTAAGCCACCATTGTTTTTATAAAATAATAATTTTTATTATTAAAACCTTTTTGGTTCACTTCTGGTTTTATATAAATTATTATACCCTTTAATATTTTAAATTCTGTTTAGTATTTTCCTTAAAATTGTACTAAAATGTTTTAATGATAAAATTTATTAAATACTATTCTTACATGTTTTCACTTATGTTTGGCATCACATACCATGATATAATACTATTTTCCATTTATTAAAGTGCATGTATTTTTTAATTAATTTTTTTCATGGACAGTTGTATGATACACCCATTTATTATGCATTATGACATGATTATGATATTCATTTATTTCTATGGTTACACTTATGTTATGTATAATTTATTATGTATGATTCATTATGAGGAAAAAATATTTATTAACATTTTAAGATGGGTGTGCCCAAATATCTCTCCAATGCATTGGGTAAAGTTTAGTCTCATGAGACGTTATGTGCAATAGTTTTGGTGGTTAGCATTGACTCATGCTACCATGTGCAACGGTCTTGGTGGTTGAACATGACTTGTGCTTCTCTATGTGCAATGAGCCTTGAATTATAATAAATTTATGTTTTATGTTGCTTCCACATAACTATAAATCCATGTTTATATGATACCATGTTTATATGTTATGATTCCAAATGTTCCATTTCTTTTTATATCATTATGTCATGCCCTCAAACCTATGTGATAAAACATTATTCTTATGTTTATTCCCTTACAGGGTTTTTTTCTCATCCCATTATTCATGTTATCCCTAGGTTATCTTATGAATATGTATGAACATAATTGAAGTTAGGATCTCTTTATGAAGACTAAATAACAAAATTTTATATTTAGTCCCATGTTTTAATTTTTATGTACATATTCATCCAAGACTCTAGAATTTACAGTCCTTGACTTGTAATATGATGCTTTACTATGCTTGAAATCATGTAATGATATTTGTAAAAGGCTAGGGTCATTATATTGACTGTGCTCATTTACCGGGTAGAACATCTGCAATCGCATCATGTTCAATTGTGCCCAGTTAAATACAGGTCTCAGTCTACCGAGAGCTGACTGGTAGTAGTCTTACATGATTCAGTTGATAAGAATTAGGGCATTTCTAGAACAATACTTAATCTATTGGTTCATCTAGTAGTGATTGTAACACGTTTTTCTTTAAATAATGACCCACAATTGTAAGAAATGTGCATTTGGCATAGAAGTATGATGTGTTTAAGCACATCACCAGCATAACATCAAAGATCTAAATCCTCAAGGACCTCTATCTATCAGAAGAGTTGAAAAAGACTAGGAAATAACCCTTAAAAATCCCTCTCTAGTTCAAAATAGAGGTAGTGGTGGCATATACTGTCTATGCCGAGGAGTTCGAACAAGAAAAATGTCAAGCTATTATCTCATTCTCCAGAGAAGATAAGATCTCCCTCATACCGTGAAACCTTCTCCCATAGTAAATCACTACCCAACTCAATGTAATGGAAATATGATGTTTTCTAGGTGACATAGGTTCTGGGATCAGTCTCATTCCGACCCAAATTCTCTACATGTTTGGACTGACTAAAGTAGACCTGATCCCCTATGATATAAAAAATCAGGGTTATGATAGGACCAAGTAGAGACTATGTGGTAGAATATGGTTGAAGATATATTTTGGTCACTTGGTAGAAACATTGAGTTCATGGTTGTCTCAAAAGATACCACATACAATGTATTGATGGCTAGAACCAAGATCTATCTGTAAACACTAATTAATTATTCGTATAACCCATGCCTCATGTACTCCCTTGACAGTTGAGTAGGCATGATTCAAGGTGATGCAACTCCATTTGACTCCTATGAAGCCCGCTACCTTGATGTGGACTATTACCAGAGAAAAAATGAACATGATAAGACCAATGAGTTTGGGAACACAACCACTATGGATGATCCATGGACAGACTTAGATGATTCCTTCATCCTCTCGATTCACTAATTGGAGGCCATGTCACCAGACTTGGGAAAATACTTTGTCTTTTCCAAGAGGTAGGGGGGATGCATCCCTAGGTACATGGAATGTCAGACGATTACCTCATACTCTTACATGGGGAAGTATTAGGTAATACCATAAAACTATTCCCTAGTAAAGTATAGATATGTTCTCCCAATGGATACCATTCCATGGAACCTCCATATGTTCGATGGATCTAGGTTGAGTCACCAAATACTAAATATTCACCATTGCTTTGACAACAAGAATGATCCCCGTGGTCGAAGGCCTAATGGAATCGAATCAATAATTATTATTTACACGGTTTCAAAAGAGTAGGAGTTCCCTAGTGATGATTCCATATCAGCCCAAGCAAGCATCTATGTTACCCCAGAATCAATCATCCTAGATGAATCGTCTACCCCCATTGATTCTCATACCTCAGAAGATGAATTAGATTTGAAAGACGATCCTCTAACATTTGAAGAGGGCGTCTCTAACACCACCAATGAGCTGGTATAGGTGAACCTTGGCAATGAAGTAGATCAAATGACAATGATGATTAGTGTAGCTATGCCTACAGAGGAACAATAGCAGAGCATAGCCTTCCTGAAACATCATCACAATGTATTTGTATGGAGCTATAAAGAAATTTATTGACTAGACCATAAAGTTTCAATCCACTTTCTAGGTCTCATAGTAAATCATCACAGGTTTAACAAACCTCCCAGGAAGATACACCCTTCTCATATTCCCATGGTCGTGTCCGCAGTTGATACACTCATCAAAGAAAACTTCATCAAGGAATTTCAGTACCCTAAATGGATGTCCAACATTGTTCCCATCGGGAAGAAGAACAGACAAACTAGAGTTTGTATCAAGTTCTGGTACCTCAACCACCACTTCCCAAAGAATGATTTTCCCATTCTAGTGAAAGATCTTTTGATAGATTTCATAGTTGAAATCCAGGATCTATCCTTTATGTATGGGTATTTTAGGTACAATTTGATCAGGATGGACACTAAAGATTAATATTATACCACCTTCATAGCACCACAAGAAAACTTATACTCACAGGTAATGCCCTTTGGTCTAAATAATGCAAGATCCACTTTTCTATGATCCATGCACCACATCTTGAAATTGATCCCTCAAATGCCATTGGGATTGTAGGTGGATTATTTGATGGTCAAATCCCTATAGTGTTAGGAACATATCAAAGATCTTGAGAAAGTGTTTGGGTTCCTCCACTCCTGATATCTGAAGTCAAATCCCTTGAAATGTGCCTTCAAGGTTACCACTGGGAAGTTTCCCGACATTGTATTCAGATAATGAGGCATCAAGATTAACCTAGAGAAGATCAAATATATCAACTAGATGAATCATAAAAGAAACAATTTGAATCTCTGAGCCCTCTAAGGCAACTTAGCCTATATAAACTAATTCATCATGAATTTGGATGGAAAGTGTAACCCCTTGTCAAGACTCATTAAGAAAGAAACCATCAACCAATGGGATGAAGAATTCTAAACCACATTTGAGGAAATCAAGTAGTATCTTTTACAACCTCCAATTATAATGCCACCCATCTTAGGGAATCTTTTGATTCTCTATGTGACCTTTTTAGAATAGTCTCTCAATGCCCTGATTTCCTAGAAGAACAATGAAGTGATATAAAATAGTTTATACTATCCCAGTCACATACTCCTCGATATAGAGACTAGATACTCTCCCATAAAAAAAGCTTCATCACACTAGTTTTTTTCAGTGTATATGTTATGGTGCTACCTGCAAAATCATGAGATACTACTGGTTTCTTACATAGACCCATTGAAATATATCATGAACAACCTTACATTCATGGGATTACTAGCACGTTGGGTAGTAATTCTTAAAAAGTTTTACATAAAGTTCATTCTCTAGAAGGCCATTAAGGGTCACACATTTGTAGATTATATGGCCACCTATTTGGCCCCTGCAGATCAACCCCTACATCTTGACTTCCTAGATCAGGACAGCCACTCAGTAGACCAAGTTATGAAATTATGGAAGATGAATTTCAATGGTTCCTCCTAGATCCCAACCGATAGAAGGATAAACGATCCTAAGTTCAATAGAGTATGCTTAGGGATCATTTTCATCACCCTGGTACCGACTATTTTTTCATATTCATTCCTACTATCAGAAGGATGAACCAGAAATTAGGAAGAGTATTAAGATCTTATTACTGGCCTCAAGATAGTTCTCAAGATTGATGTACCCTACTTACATGTGAAAGGAGACTCTAAATTAGTCATTAAGAAAATCAACATTGACTTGTTTATGAGAAATCCAGAACTTGTTCCCCTATTGAAGTGCACTTGCCATTTGATGGCCCGATTCCTTTCACCTAGACCTAACTCGATTCCCTTAGTCATAGAATAATCAAGACAATGCTCTGGCTAGTCTGGTCGGATCTCTAGTAGATCCTTACTAGGATGACTTGTTCATTCACGTGGAACCTCGATGAGTCATCACTCCCATTACCTTGGATGACGATGAAATCCTGTAGGTAAACCAGTATATCGTTGATGCTTCCACATCGGGATAACTAGATCCCACCGTGGTAGAACACACTTCAATTTGGTTGACCCCTTTCATAAAATATATCCAATGCGGGTTTCTCCCGTCAGATCAAGCCAAACGTCAGGAAATCCATTGGCACGCAACACATTTCACCCTCTAGAATGGTCCCAACCTTGATAAGACTCTGTATAGACATGCGTTTTATGGAATCCTTATATGATGCATCCATGAAGATGAGATTCCTTAGGTTATGTAGGAATTTCACACTAGGTTCTGTGGTGCCCATCAATAAGGGTTGAGACTCTCTCACTAGATTCATAGGTTGGCATACTTACCATATTCCATGACTGTATCAAGTTCTTCTAGATGTTCCACGCATTTCAGATCCATGCCAATTTTTTGCATTATCTTTTGGAACTCCTCCATATTACCAATTATTTTTAGACCTTTTTAGTATAGGGACTCAATATCATGGTACCATACCCATAGAAAATTACTCTCCAATGTAGCTTCATTAAGACCACAACATATTTCTTTTTCAATTTGATAAAAGTGATTACTCTCAATGAAGTCAAGGTCTGACCAGTGTTAGAATTAGTGATCTCCCATATCATCCTTCAGTTTGGTGTTCCTCACTCCATTATCACTGACATCATCACCAACTTCTGGGATACTGAGATGAAGAATTTTTATGCCAAGTATAATATCTGGTCCAACCACACTTTTCTCTATCATGCACATGAAAATAGATAGATCGATATGTTCAACAAGACCCTATCAAGAATTTTGTTGAAGATGGTGGTTCAGAATAAGAAGAGTTGTCAAAAAAATATCCCTAACACCCTATGGTATTATCGTACAAAGACTTGAAATTCCACCAAAGTGACTCCATATTCCCTAGTGTATAGAACAAAGGTAGTTCTACCCATCAACAATCAATTAACATCACTCTAAATGACACCCTATAATCAACAGATCTTAGAAACAAATAAAAATTTTGTCTATATGGGATGGAATCCCTCGATGAGAATAGGGTACGGGACTGGAATAATGTAGAGACAAACCAAAACAAGATAAAAATGGTGTTTAAAAAGAAGTTTTACCTTTGATCTTTCCTAAAAGGTGATATAAAATAGTTTATCTGAACACCGATGATACCTGGTAGGAAGCCATTGATGTTGGAGCCTAAGTGGGAGAGACCATACATCATTCACTAGATTTATCCCAATGGTTCATACCCTTTGGTCACCATGGATGGGGATCACATTACTCCTCTAACCAATTCCATGTTCCTAAAGTAGTAAATTGCATAAGGTTTTAAGCATCCCATGAACTTGATGTTAAATTGGGTGCTTGGTCCAAGCTCTACTGCCTTAGAATATATTTTCAAGTCAATGAACCATGACTTTAAACTATGTGTAAATATTCCTTTAGATAATATTGGATGAAACATGACTCCTCAGTCCTCATTTACATAAGGTTGTAGCCTCCCGAAATTCACATTACTCTTGGAACACCTCTTTTCCCCATTTTCCTAGTTGCATGATGATAAATTATGTTACAACTATCATCCTAGCCGCACAATGATAAAATTACTAGAAACTAGTGTCCTTACAACACAATGTTAAACTTCATGAACCAGTCCCATCATAAGACCTTAAACTGTGGTAGAATAATCCTGGATTCAGGATGATAAATGTTATAACCCCCACATCCTAGGTTCATTAATTTAAACTGCATGAAAACTAATGTTCTATTTTCATGACATTAAACAATGTAACAATTATCATCCTTGCCACATGATGAAAAATGATAGAGCACCATGATATTCTCTCCCAAGAGGACATCGTATTTGGTATAATTATTCTACCATTTCATATTCATAAACTATGTATGTCTTGATTAATTTTTATAGAAAATACATAGTGATGCATGAATTTTTTGTCTTGGTCCAACCACTTGAAAAACAAAAACAAAAAATATCCCTCCTCTCTGTGTACAGTTTCGACCTATGTAAATTGATTTCTTTTAAGAACTACTTATAACTTGATTCAAGATCTTGTAGGATATGTAGTGATACCCAGACAATTTTTCTTTTGCTGCAGCCACAAATTCATCATATCTTCTTTTATTTTCCCCTAGACCCCTTTTATGTCATGTAAGCCTCCAATGATTCATTCATTGTGTATTTCATCTATCCATGCCATATAGGTGTCCATAAGTCTAGCCTCTCAAGTCTCCTATGAGATATGTAAGAGTGGTGTAGGGCCTCCTTATCTAATTCACATGGGGGTTTTCAATCTACCATGATACATATATTCATTCAAGGAGCAAAATGTCTGAACACCATGACCTTAAACTTGAGATCCTATTGTCTAATCATCACAACATTAAATTGTGTGTGGGTTTTCTCGGGGATGTGTTATGTGGTGTTGAGCCTCATTATCTCTCATTCATGTCATTTTTTTCATAACACTGCACTACACATAACCTTTAGATTCATTCTATTCTCTATGCTTCAAAATTTATAACCTTAAACTAAGAGTCGACATCCTCAACACACAATGTTAAAATACAACCATACCTTGAACAAGTTCAAGAGTCCCCAAAAATAATTGTGGGATGCCTCATTTTTCCTCTCTAGAAAGGATTACCCACAAATGTGTTGGTCTCCCACCACACTATATTCTAAAACTACATGCATCTTTATTCCCATCCTTATGGGATACGTAGTAATGATTAAACATTTTGTCTTCAGGCCTAGCTGCAAATTTATATAACCTTTGGCCTCTTGGACTCAATCATGGTCGAAGTAAAAGACCTTAAATTCTATGTAGTTTGTTTAATTGTATATAAGTGGTATGAGAGACTTTATGGATTCGTTTACATTGGGATATTCCCCCCCCCCATTCCACACAAATACTCTTGAAATTTATCTTTCTATGTCCGTACATCATGAATTTAAACTGATTTCCCATATGGTCCAGATTGTATGAATTTAAACTGTGCGCAACTGGCATCAAGATCATTTCATATTGTGTAAGGACTCCTTGCCTAATTAATGTTGGGTTTTAACTCTCGTACTGCATGAACATATTTGAACATCCCTCTTGTTCATGGTCCATGACATATGACCTTAAACTATGGGTATCCATTTCCAAAACTATGTGTGGTTTGATTCCCATCCTTATGGGATATGTAGTGATGCCTATACATTTTTTATTTGCGCCAAACCACGAATTATTCAATCTTCATCCTCTTGGCCCCAATTATGGTCTATTCTTCATGAACTTAAACCATATGCAAGTCCTCTATAGAAAATTTATTTTATTTTCGATCCTCTTTGACCTAATTCACATTATGTTTATCATAACATTGCACTACGTGTGTCTTCCTGAGTCAATACCCTCTCTTCATGGTCTAGGAAACATGTCCTTAAACTATTTCCACAAAGTCCATGCATAAAGACCTTAAACTATTTGTATCTCCTATAGTTTTAGTTGCACGACTTTATACTACATAGCTTAACATTCTCAACAAATGATGTTAAACTATTGTCTTACCCCATATAAAATTGGGTTTACTTATATGATAAATATGGTATTATTGACATGTGTTACCCAATGATTTGATGACTGGATGACTAAGCATAACCATGAGATTCCTCAATTCCCTCATTAGAGAGGATCATCCCAACTAGTGTTGGTGTCTTACCACACTGTGTTTTATAACTATGTGTGACTGGATTCCCTTCCTTATGTGATATTTAGTGATTCCTAAACATTTTTTCTTTGGGCTAAATCGCACATCCATTAACTCTATGGCCCCTTGGTCTTGCTTACAGTCCAAGTATTACAAACTTAAACTATATGTGATTCGTCTTAAGCTGTTTTTGTGGCATGAAAGCCTCCTCAACCTCATTCATGATTAGTTTTACCTCTTATGTTCCATATATATACCCTAGGAATGAAAAAAATCCCTCCATTGTCCAAGCTACATGACTCAAAACTATTTTTCGTAGTTCGGGAGACATGATGTTAAATTTTTTTCACTACCCATGTTTGGATCCCACTATCTAATACACTCCCATTCCATACATAGTGTCTTTATTATTTTAGATTCCAATCACCTTTCACATCTATACGTACCCCCTAACGGTGATGGTCTCATGATATTTTTGGCTCACCTCCATCCCTTGGACAATGCCCCAATGGATTCATGTTAAAAAACTATGGATCCAATGTTTTTAGAACATAGTAAACAGAAAATATTGTGTTTTTCTCACCCCATTCGTTACTGACATGTTCATGTTCCCTGCATTTAGAACATGGTCAAAAATTGATCCCTACCTTTTGACAACCCCTGATTCGGATCTGGGATACCTCAGCTTACTTTCATTCCACATCCTTGTATCTTAATGATATTATATTCCCCCCAGTGTTTCCCTTAAAGTGCTCTTTCACATATTAGGAAAACCATTTACCGTTCCTTGTTTCCCATGCTAAGCTTAACTCATGTGGGATTAGGAGTTCTGGTAGGTTGTGTTCCGATATGGTTAAGCCACACAAAGGAGCTCTATGCTCCATGCTCTATGACCTTAAATTAGGGGTTTAAGTCCCAAAGTCATGACTATAAACTAAATGAGGGTTTTCTCCTATTAATGTGTGATGTGGTGTCAGACCTTCTTGGTCCTCATTCATGTTAGGTAATTCAACCCACTGCATTACACATATCTAACAAGGATACATCATGGTCAAAAATCTATTACCTTAAACTGGTAGTAAAACCGAATTCCATGTAGCATGACTTTACACTACTTGTCATGGTCTACACAGTGTGACCATAAACTGTGCGTGACATCCCAGTTGAATGATGTGAAATAGTGGGACATCTCTTGATCACATGATGTTAAACTATACCATAAATTTTCCTTACTATATGATGATAAATCTACCGTCCTCACTGTACAACATAAAACTACAATGTATACAATTCGCTTTACAAAGAGGCCCTATCCTCCATTTCTAGCCATCTACTAAAATGTTCACATTTTCATATATTTCTTTTAGAATAATCTCCCTTGGAAAATAGGTTTGCTCTTTCTTTAAATCAATATGCTTACACCAATGTTCTCTAATCCAGAGTGGTGTTGTTTCGAGAGTGTTAGAACTCATTATAATAGTCCATCACTCCATTATCATGCTTTATGTTCCCCTAATTTGGATCCTCATAATCTTACACATCTAAAGTGACCCCTAACGGTATGGTCTAATGACACATTATCTCACCTACCATCCTATTCCAACACCCCAGAATACTTCAAAAAATATCCTAAGACAGGTTTTGTGTTTTGAACATAGTCAGCGGTTGACCCTTATTTCATTGTCTCTATTCTAGGAAAATGGTATGGATAATGTTTTTCAAACCTGCTCAATAGTTATTATATAACTCCATGACACTTTCCTTGTGTTCTGGATTTTGATAATTTTTATTCACACTTATCATTCCTCTTTATTATAATAGAATTAAATGCTTCTGTAATTATTTGATTTATGCGCTAGGGAACGTGGGAAAATCAAGTTGGTTTCCATAAGACATGCTCTCTGAAAACAACCTCCCTCAACCCAAACACTCCTAGTGGGTAGTCAACATTAACATACACCAACTATTAGATGGTTATCTGACACTCTCATACTAGGTGAACAATCATAAGGTCTTCCCTTGTTTCTCATAGAAGGCCTGACCCATGTGAGCTTAGGGTTTTGTCATTATTTTTCTCACAAATATGATTTATATGTGATGATTATATCAAGCAATGAAATGTTCCCATGAAAGTATAAAGTTTGAAGGTAAGAAAACTTATCATGGAATGGAAATTTTCATCCACACATTAATTCTTGTAATGAGTTTGGAAAAAATCCCCCTATGGGTATACACTGGTAATTGAATGCTTCTACTCTTTCAACCTTTGGTGAGTAACCTCCCAGATTTTTGGCCTCCTCCCAGGATCTAATTCCTCAACTTTAACTGCCAATAGAATCCCATCATTTATTTCCTATTCCCATCCCCAATCAACCTCTATATTGAAAATTTGAGCTGTTTCCTTGCCTAATTTGGTTCTCAGCCTCCTCCAGTTGATCCCTTAGTCTACCAATGACCTCCGATTGAGTTTTGGGGAAGTTATCATGCTCTCCCATCTAATCCTTCACATGTTTAATCTCATAGTTGACTTATAAAAACTTTTAAATGCTGTTAGACTTCTCTTGGTTCTAAGATACATCCATATGTTGACTTAGTTAGTGACTATTTTTGGTAAGGTAGTCACGAATCAGCGTATGAAAACCTCGAGAATCTGCCCATATAGAATACATATTGTGCATCCAATGGTGTTTGGACCCCATATGGACCACTAATTATGGATCTATAATCTGGCCAATGGAATTTTGGATGCACTTATATTCCCTACGCTAGATGATACAATTCTATTTGGCCTCATCCGGATCTGATTCATCAAGATCTTTAGGATCTGTGGGCTCATACTCCATAAAAAAAAGAAATGAGTTTTGTTGCAGGTGTTCCTACACAATCCTCTAAAATGGGATGGGATCTTGGACATAAGGAAGGTCTCCCACACTGTATTATTCCTCATGATTCATTCCCTTTATATCCTTGAGTTCTTCCCCACTAGTGACATCACACACAGCCGCAACCACCTGCTCATCTGAAAATAAGGCCAAAACAACAAAGACAATCCACTTCTCAAATATGGGAATGACTATTAAAAGAGATGCCATAGATTCCTTGGCCTCATCCATTCACTGGGGGTGCAGTATTCCAAGAAAAGTGTAGAACAAAATTACCTCAGAAAAAATGATCAGTAAACGAAAGGAGCGACTTGTGAAAGCAAGGACTTACAGGAGCCGAGCGCTGTGAGTTCAAGCCCTTGAGTCATACTAGGGACGTCCAGGTTAGGAGATCCTTCAACACTAATTAGGTCAATGATAAAAAATGTATCTCAGGTGTACCGACTCTTTAACAGTGGGTCTCAGTATGTGGATACCAAGGCGTCCCCCCATATATGATAGGAAGGAACTAGGGTTTTGGGGTTTCCACCCTGACCTCTTCGTTCAATACGCCACTCATTGTTTCGAGCCTAGGAATAGGCTTCAGAAGGTTTACCCTTGTGATTTCTGGGACACCTTCACCCCCACCATAGGGTCCCTTTTCACAATATTAAGATGGTCCTGTTCATGAGAAGATATAGTTAGAAGACATGGATAGTGAAAGAGAAAGGTCAAGAAAACATGTGATGTAGTTACGATTTACCTCAAGGTACTCCATGTTTTATTCGGATCCCACAATGTAACCACTTTTATGTGGAAAACCTTCATGAACCTCCATCCCCCTCAATTTTTCATCCCCAAACTCCTCCTCCTCCTACTTTTTTCTATCAATTTCTTCTTCAGGATCCTGGAAAATCATCTCTTATAGCACAGTGGGGGGGGGTTGCTTTGTACTTCCCCCACTGGCATGCGTAAATATCCATAACTTTCAGGTATGCATGTCTCCGATGGAAGTTCACCATGTCTGCATCCTAAATGCGCCCAAAATCAGGTAGTTCAATTGCTTCCTACTTTAGCCTCCACCATTAGTTCTCTATTGTCAGTGGCATCTGCAACGTCCTCTAGGCGGACCAAAGAGACAAAAAGATATAATCGTTGAACTATAGTAGGATATGTATAAAATATTTCCTATGAGCCTCTTTCTTTGGACACCTAAGATCACTTTTGGGACCACTCCCCTCCATGATGTGGGGGTATGACCACACCTTGTGATGTCCCTTCCACCATGATTCAAGCTTGAGCCACCCCAAATGCTTGGCTTGCCTCTTGGGGAATATCCAGTCTACCTCCACGATGCACTGGCTCTACACTTTCCGGTTCGATCAATCAAATTCACTTCCAAAGGATTTCCCATATATATGATACCACCTAGTTTTTGGCATAATATGTCAACAATCCAACATCGACGCTGGTCGTCTGTTGTACGATGGTTTTGCTGAAGCATGCAATCATTAGTATGAACCACAACTGGAGAAGGATACTAGGGTGTCATTATTCTCCAACCCCATTTACACTTTATTTTCCACATCTTGGAGACCTCCAAACTACCTAGTGAATTAGGACGACATATATATCTCAAAAAATACATTCATGTCAATGTGAGCCACCAACAATCCACCCTTGAAACTTTTCAAGTACTTTATTCTCTACCAAGAGCCTTGAAGGTTTTCCACCATTATAATGAATAGAGTTGTTAAGGGCTGGAATTTTAAATTTTTGTGGTTTCAAATACAAAGTATGAACCTGGAATCATCGAGTGTCATCAGCCATACCATAGCTATGTTCAAAAGTGATAGTCACATGCCAACGTTCAGAGGATGATTGAAATTCAAAATGTCATAGCCCCCAAGGTGTGCTGCAATCCAACCATGCAAAAACTGAAATGGTTTAAATATCCTTCTGTTAATGTTTCCTCATGCAACATGACCCAATATGTTGTACATTATGGCTAGCATGGGTACTCCCAGACTGATCCTTTTACTAGCTTCTAGGATTGATACCATCACCAGCTTCCTCGGACGCATTCCTATCATTGTTCTACTCACTGTTAGGAGCCACCCACTCATAAAAGTGGCAAATAAAGTAGTATGAAATACCAATGGGTCCCATCCTAGCACCATGTTTTACCCTCACTTCTAATACTATCATTCTTCTAGGATAAATGAGCACAATCCCACCTTTCCTCTCTACGAGGCCACTTGACACTATTTCCCTCAACCCTAAGTCCTCACATTCATTTACTTCTTGATGAACAATTCAAACCACTCCAACAACTTGACATCCTTATAAAAAATGGGAGTGATTTTCAGCTTATCCTTCACCGCATCTAATTTTTTTTTGGGTCAAGATAGGTGTTCGCTCCCTATCCCACTAGGTGTTCTCTGGTGGGAGGAACTCATCAAACTAAAACCCCTTTAGTGGAATGCCACCAATTCAGTGGATATACCATAATTTGATTCCAAATTCCCCATGGTGAAGGTGGATTGTGTTTTAGGGACTAATATCTGAGGATCTCTAGCACTAGCTCTTATTGATGGTAAATGTAGAAGTGTTATTTCCAAAATACTTCATACAGCTTGATCTTGCATAGCTCATCGCCATATTCTTGGAATGTGTAGTGCACCCAATACACCCATTCCCATTCACTGGGGAAATTTCCACTCGATCGCAAATGCCAATCATTATGAAAGCTCAAGCTATTTTCCCATATGATACTCTAGATAGTGGTATAATAGTGTACATGTAACTCTTCTACCTTTGGATTGTATTCTATGACTTTCATGGTACTTCCATTTAGTACGTAGATGAAAAATTATCTATGATACCAAGAAACGTGACATTGAACATTGACATTCCATCATGGGAGGTCATCATCTTGCGTGAACCATTACTGCGGTGTGTCCATTGTGAAAGTATGAATAGTCACATTGTACATCAATCCAATGATCCCAAATGGGAGATCATCACTTAGGGAGTAGTAATTTATTGACTTTAATCATTCCTAGAAACATTTAATTGTTCGATACGACTCTTCTTACATGATTTAGCTAATAATTTCTGGTCATAATAGCTCTCTGAGCAGCAGTGGAAACATCAGTATGCGTGACGTCCTTTTGATCAGATATTTCAAATGTGGTTGAATGTTATAAGTATGGATAATGCAAGGTTAAAAGTTTGGATGATAAATTATAGTGTTACGTGAAATATTAGGTAGAATACATGAAAAATATCATTGTTTTGGAAAAAGAAAATGCATGAAAGAAGTGAGTGCTGCACAAAATAAGTGGTCGAGGCTTATTTTTTTCAGAAAAAAGGATGAACTTATGGACACGAGAGCGAATTTATTATCATATAGAAAGTAAAGGTATTGTTCATAGGCCCCATACACTTATTTATAGGTGATGAATTTGACTTCCACATGCATGTAAGACATTTTGCATGCTCCCATATAAGTTTTGTGTGGACCCATTAGAATCAATCATTCTCTTAAGTGTTTCCCTCAGAACCCAACATCCTGGTTCCCTTTCAGCTTATAATCTGAGGGGGGAATCTATTTATTCCTAATTCCTCTTGAGGGCACAAATGACCATCTTCCGATAGACCAAGGCCATCATCCATATCAACAGAGCATTCGGGAAATTCCAAGGATGGCGCGTGCATGTTTTGAGACTCGAAGGCAAGATTAAAATCTATAGAGAAGACACTTTGTTTCAATATACAATGTATGTTGTATCATTTCTACAGAGGTGATTAGAAATGGCTTAGGTTGCCACACACAAGATGGATCCACTGCATTCAAGAAGCCAAATCTCATGAAATACTTTTTCATGCCAAATACAATTTCAACTGGGCTTTTCCATGATCGATAAGGGAAAAGTCTGGAGAATAATACTTCTAAAAATTAAATATTTTTCACCAGCACTGAAATATTAATCTATATATCTAATTCCACTCACTTTTTTCAATGTGATCCTTCATAATTTCATCCTTCACTCTGCTATGCAAGACTGATCATCTGCAACATCACAAAAGCATATAGTCGTCAAGGTATAGGTTTTGTGCAATAGGTTCCCTATGGATCCTCCATTGAGTGGGACCATATTTGTATAATCCTCTATGAACATCTTTCAACATAAGGTAGGTATTTAAAACCTTGATCTTGTGTGAAACAATTAAAATTTGTGTGTGATTGTGGCCTCAAGCAGAATCCCCTCTTGCACGCACCCCCTCTTGGATGCTCTATAGATTACCTTTGTGTCAAAGAACCATGTTCAAATACCCTATTACATCAAACATCATGCCTTGGTAACACCACTTTCATGCCTCCCTCTAGACTTGTGTGAAGTGACTTCATGGTTGCTCATGATATTTCCCTTATACACCTTGTGCATGAATTTCCCTACCATTTACTTCTCAGCATATGCACACTAAGCACCTTTTCTTATCATCATAGGGACGCAAAAGTGGACCTCTCCATCAAAAATTAATCTTTACCATTATACCATGTAATTTTTGAAGATATGCCCCACCCAGGGAAGAATTTACATCAGTTATGTTAGCCCAAGGGGTATGGAGTGAGTCCCATATGTTCGAGTTGTATGACGTAAAACTACCTGGCACTGATGTCCTCAACACATGAATTTAAACAATGAACATACCCAATAAAAAAGGTATAGGATGTTATGTGTATGATTGACATGGAATGAGATTTTCCTCACATGAAATGAGATCCTACATGAGCATATTCCATGTGCAGGCCCCACTCACACTGAATGAGATCCTTCTCAGGCTGCTTTCATGCGTAAGCCCCAAACCATTGCTTGTCAGTGCATTCTTTGCGATATGAGCATCAGGTCCCCTAATTCCTCTTATTTATCACACCAAGCATGATTCATGTGAGATTATTGATTTTTAGTGACCATAACACCCATCCATGTCCACCCTTTAATGTTTCTCTCTCAGGCATAAGCCCCAATTCTCTATCCCAAACCATATGGACTTTGATTCCCAACTAACTGGGATATGTAAAAAGCCTCCTTGAGGTTCAAGACCAACATTCGAAATCAAAAAATCTATTTTCTTAGAATTTAAAAAACCATGCCCCACCCAGGGAATCATGTGTGTCGGTTATGTTATCCCATAGGGTAATGAGTGAGTCCCCTTTGTCAGAGTTGTATGATGTAAAACTTCATAGCACCAAAATCCTCAACACATGATGTTAAACATTGAACTTCCCTTATAAAAAAGTAATAGGATATTCCATGTATGAGTGATAGATAATGAGATATTCCTCATATTTAAAAAGATCATCCTCAAAAATATTCTATGCACATTACACACTCACACAGAATGAGATCCTCTTATGGTAGCCTTTATCCATAAGCCTTCACACCATTCCTCACTAACCCTCCTTTCATGAGATGAGAGTCCTTACCGTACTATGCTAAACTCCATGGACTAGTGTTGTCACATTAATATAAACTAAAACAGATAATTTCATGACTTTTTATCCTTATCTTCTAACTAGGGTACATAGGATGCCTCCTTGAGGTTCAATCTCATCCAACAGTAAACCTTCGTGTCCCCATTCTAGGGGTACACAACTATGATCAACCTCATGTATCTGAAAGATGTTAAACTCATGAACTTCACCTCATGATAAACATGGGATTCATAAAGTGAAAGACTTGGAAGATAATACATTGGAATCAGATACCTTAATATCAACATGGGAAGCCTCTAATTCTGTGCTTGAGATGCCTCCATGAGATTCCCTACCATGAGGAAGAATACAAGTGACCAATATTCCCAGTGTCCAGACATGCTAGTGATTACCAACATTACTACTCACTTGATTGATGGTTATTTCCAATTAAATACCCTTAGGAATGTATAGATATAAGCATTGTAGTTAACCATCATCCAAAATGAGATAGCGCCGAGAATGACTTCCACGAGTATACTTTACTCTATGAGGGAGACCTAGACTAGGTAGTAAGCAATAAAGATGAATCCAACGAAGTTGAAATCGAAATCCCAACCTACCATTTCTATCAAGGAGTATACATTACCATTGAAAGTGATGAAAGTCACCCACCTTTGGAAAATGGGAATGCAGAGCAACAGATATACAACACTGGCATCATAATGAAACACTCAACAGCTGCTCCTCGGTGAATGAATCGTAAATAGTTGTTTTAATGGTATTTCACATATTCTTTTTCTGGATGATAGATTTATTTTCACTAATGGAAATTCTCGACCATTCAAAGGCATAAACTCCATCTTGTAATATTATATATACTAGAGTGGGAAATGTATTAGTCGAGGGGAAAATAGTTTTTAAATTGTGAAGTTTTTTCTAAAAATATGTGTTTAAAATATTGAAAATATCCTTGGTATAAAGAGAATTAACTTGCATAAGAACTATCATAGATATCTCATGTTTTATAAAAGTATTCACATTCTTCATTTTGAGGGACTGGTAAATAAATTTTTGATCACATTAAAAATTTAAAGAATCAATCCCTTTGTTTTGGGGGGAAAATCACTCTGGTTACCTGTGTATTGTCTTGAATTCCTAAGAACATATTTTTAGTGTTTTGATACTCAAAAATATGGGTAAAAACGTTGATAAAATCTTATCCTTCTTCATTTGGGATACTGAATCTAAAGGTCGGTGTAATTGGGATTCATAGAAAAATATGGCTAAACCAATTAATGAGGGAGGCATCAATCTTCGAAACATGGTGTAAACTATGAAAAGTATATAGGTGAAACTGGTGTGAGAGGTTTTAGAAGGAAAATCACTATTGGGAAAATTCATTTTTGGGAAATATGGTAGAGATGTAGAGTCCCCCATAGGGATAATTTTTAGCCTTTAGAAGATGCTTAGGAGCCATCTTCTGAAACATAAACACCAATACCAGTGGATCATTGATCATGGGGACATTAATTTCTAGAGATATAACTGTGTGGGTGTTTTTTTGATCTTCCTGGTTAGTCCAACACCTGATATTACGTTTTCCAAAGCCAACATGCATCCTTCCTTTACATAGGATATCTTAGATCATCAGCAGCAGGACACTTTCAACTCCATAGATTTCTAATGATTTAGATAGGCCTGTATTCACAGGTGCTTCTTCAGGTACATTCTCGACCAAATATTTCTTCCATGATCTCCAGAACAACAAAGGGCTGAGTGACTGGGGTGACTAGTTATGGTGTAGAGAGATTCCATGGAAGCATAATTTCTTTCTCATGTATATATAGAACAAAACTATTCTCACTAATTATTTAATTAAAAGAAGAGGTATTTATGTTGTCCCAATATCCCATTATTATCAGTCTCCCAAGGAAGAAATGGTGGATCACCTCTTTTTTGGAAAAAGATGGGAATATATGGTGTAGAAGTGACTAGGTTACACATTCGAGTTTAATGAATAGGTGGAATCCAAGGTTCCTTCAACTCATCACTGGTTTAATAGAATGATGAATAATTCATTTGAGAGGATGGTAGGTTGGTTCTTCTGTTGGATGGATTCTAGTGCATAAGGAGTGCTCAGAATAAATATCATAGAGAGGGTACATACCACTCTTTATTGTCCATACATGTTAATACTTGGTGATTGGTGGCTAACATGGGATCTCCTATAAACGATAGGAATTAGGATTCCTCCTTGAGGATCATGACATCTAGTAGTAATGCTCGTCTCTCCCAACATAGAAAGTGGGTTTGATGGTAGTAGACTAGTATAGGGTACAAACTCAAATCCAATGTCTCCAGTCTTCATGGGATTATGTGAGGAGGTGGGGTGGTCCGTGATGCCTGGGGTTCAATTATTATTGCATACAATAGCTTCTATGGGTTTGGGTCACTGATATATAAGGCCGAGTCTTCTCTTAATGGCCTTCAGATCTGCTCAGATCATAATATCCTCTTGTAATTCATCTAAATGGATTCCTCAGTGATAATAGACTCCTTAAATAACATGATATCCACTCCTTAGGACATTAATTTCTACATCTGTAGTTTAAAAAGTGTCATTGGGAACAATCAGATCTTGAACACATAGAAAAAAGGGAATATGGTTACTGACTTTATGGATTCATAAGGTACTAAAGATATATCTCATATTATTTTCTCCATAATTGGTTCATGTACCCCTCATTGTGTTAATATTGTGTGCATGGATTATTTAGGTCTTCATTACTTTAGATCTCTATGACCTATCTCATTCAGACTTTGAGAACCTTAGTAAAATGATTTCACTCTGGATGGATGGATGGATGTCAAAACATAGGTTTCGTGACACTTCCTCACTGATGCGTGGATTTTAAATTATCCAAATTTCTTGTTGTGTGGAATTAAAGATAAAAATTCACAAAAGAGAAAGAGATCCAAAAAAATCAAATTCCATTTATATAGTTTGGATAAATTGGGAATAACTCTTTTGATAGTTTTATACAACATTTACCTAGTTGAGAAATTAAATTGTTGTATTGGGAATAAATTTCGAGGAAGAGAAATATTTAAGATTCACTAAGATGAAGAAATATAAACCCCCAATTGAGATAGGTAGAGGATATTCAAAGAATATAGAATCATGTGAACTTATATAATACAAAACTAAAAACCATAAGGAAGATAAAGATATAAGGTTTCTTATAAATTGTGTCCACTCGCTGTTTGTATGGATTATTTGAGACCTTATCTGTCCTCAACATGTTGATTTAGTGTATGAAATTATCAAAATTTTCTACATTTTTAATATAACTAAATTCATTCATACTTATATGATTATATTTTTCCCATTATTTTTATTTTTATAACTTTGATTCTCATAGTCTCATTTACAATTAGGGGATAACAAAAGGATTACCCTCTAGATGAAAATCGGTGAAGCCCGAGATCACAAACCTAGCTTGATATTTTATGTTTTAATCCATGGATCAAGACGGTTAAGGGGTATCAATCATTATAGTGCCTCAAGATTCACTTTCCACCTTTCCCTTTTCATTTCTAAAATTTATACCTCCCATGATGTTATGATCATTTATCAATAATGGGATTAGTGTTTTTGGTGGTGTATAAATTTATAGTTTCAATCCATTTGAGAGAGTGGCAAAAAAATCACTTGGGATACTTCATGAGTGTAATTCCCATAAACAAAATTTAGAGTTAGGTTTTTTCTGTCTATTTTGGATGTATATAGAGAGTGGGATTACGAGATCAAGTCTTTGATAAAAATATAGATCACTAATGTTGAATCGTGGAGTTCCTTATTTATTATATTTCAATTAGTCTGAATTCATATTTTCCATTCTATATATCCAACCATAAATACCTTTTCTATATTAATTTAAAAATCATTGAAAAATATCAAAAAAAACATAAGTGTTAAAATAGTTATACTCTAGGCCTATCCCTTGGAGGGAAAAAATAATTCCATATTTCGAGTGTAAAGAAGATTTTAAAATTTTCTTTGATATCCCTCCACAATGATGGTTTGTCACACTTAAAATTATTTTCAGGGATATGGGATATGAAATTAATATTATTGTTTCATATAAAATATAATTTCTTTACTTCTTTTGCAACTTTTATTTCATTATAGTTTTCTTTTTTAGAACTATTTTTTGTTCTTTTTTATGTTTATAGGGTAGAGAAAAAAGTATAGTCCATTTATTTTTTAATATACCAAAATTACCATTTATATTTATAAATTTCTAAGGAGAAAATTTATATGGTTAGTAAATCACTTGATAACATATATAAATACCAACAATTATATCCATAAGTGCAATAATAAAAGGATGAGAAAATAATAAGCACGAATGAATAAAATAACCTTCTTAATGAAGACACATCAAAATTTATGAACATTAGGGGGTAACAAGTTATAAAGGATCCCAATATGGTAGTATAAGAAGAATGTTTTATAGTTCATCTTATTGTAAAATAGTTAAATTGGGGTGAAACTTCAAGAAACCCCACTACATGGGTCCACAAATCTGTTTACAACAAGTGAAAAAAATGAAGAAGTGTCGTTGGACAAACCAATAGATAAAGTATACCATGCATTAGATTATAATTTCATTTGATTTATATAAACCTAAACTCTTGACTAAATCTAGTAAATTAAAGATTGTAGATTTGGTCATGATACACCATGCCTTGGATACTAAAGAGAAAGGATGGATGGATAGACTCTATTTGAAGAGAAGCTAGAATACCCACAATTTTTCATATCTACACTAGGATACTTCCAAGAGGCATTCACTTAAATAAATAACTATCTGATAAAATAATGTGTGAAATTACCTAAAACTGAAATTATTTTATTCACATTTTATTCAAAATGTATTAAATTTTAAACTCTATAATTTTGGAATAACAGATTCATCTTGAACTATCCCTATCTTGGATGACGATAAATATACACTAGATGGATACATTTTTAAGGATAGACATGGAGACATATAATATATAGGAATATAAGTTAATATTCTAATGTTTTTCATGAACAATAAGATGAAATAAATCAGGGTATCTTCTTAATATTAAATTCATATCATTCAGATTTTATTGATCATGAACTACATTCTGATTCACCTTGTCATTCAATTATAGATTTGGATAAACATTTTATTAACCATTTTAATGATTAATAGGCTATAGAAGAGGAAAATAAAGATCTTCTCTAGTTATCTAATGAGGTTCAATATGATATGCCATAAGATTTTACTTCCATGAAGAAAAATTGGTTCAAGATAAACTAGATTACAACATACTAATAGGATTAATTCTCACACACTCACCAGCCCATCCAATTATATCAATAGTTGATGAGGATATGAATGTAAAATATTTTGATATCTTGATGAAATATCTATAAAAGATTTTAACAATGAATATACAAGAGAGGTTGATATAATGGAAGAATATGTATAATTAGATGTGGTCACCCTATTCAAACAAGTACAAGGATAATCAAATGATTTGGATGTGGAATAGTTGGCAGTACCTATAGAATAGACCTTTGAAGAGACTCCCAAGAATAACAATAATACCATATAAAGGGACACATGTAATAACAGTAAGAGGCCCCATATATCATCCTTTCATCCCTGCCATCCAAGATGTATTATACTAACAAGGGGAATGACAAAAATCCTACTGTGAAAGATGATCTCCACATGAAAAATCAATATTAGAAGAACAAGGAGACCAAAAACATGTAGTGGTTAAAATTAAATAAAATGAATACCCAATCATACTAGGCATGAAAAAAAGGATATAAAGTTATAGAAAATCAAAATATAGACCATCTTATAAGAGATAACAATAGAGAACTTATCTCTTTTATCCTTATTTATTCATTTTTATTAGTTTTAAATAGATTTCTCAATTTGGTTTATATTTTTTATTATATGTTTTTAATAAAGGGGTTAGTTGTGCATACCTGCTCTGGGAATAATAAGAGTTAATTAAAAGGAAGATTCCAATCTAATAACCATGATATTTATACCCTTTAAACATTTTATATAATTTCTATCTTTCAATTCTATTGAACTTTAATTGAACAGTGTTAAGTAAGGCTAAGGGAGGTACCCAAACATTTTAGGATTATTTTATGACCTATTTAAAGAATCATTTAATAAATATTTAAGGATTTTTGTTTCTATTTTTGATTTTTTGGCTATCATTAGTTCAATAAATTGAGATTTAAATGTTATCATTTACAGTAAAAAATGTTATTCTAGTTTTTGAGTATTAATGAATTTTGAGGTTGTTGAATCTAGGGGATTTTTGAGTGAGTTCTGTCCAATATTTTCAAGGATTTTTCTTATAATATAGTGAAATATAAATTATTTAATTGGGATCAAAATCATAGCATGAGGAAACTAGATTTTTGAACTTGATATTAGGTAACTTTTTCCTTGTTAGAATGAAAACCGTAGGGAGAAGAAATTAAAGTTCTTTATATCAGTCCTCCAAAATTAGAGTAAAACATGTTATTGGGAACTGAAAAGAAGTTCTACGATATTGAAGCACTGAGTGTGCGATTAATAAATTCCATTTGTAAGTCCAATAGGTTATTTTCACAATCATGGAAGGAAAAAATTATATATGTTCCTAATTATCAAAATATAATGGCTTCATGTGTGGGGAATATTGAACCTAAATGAAAAGGTGTAAATTGAATTAGGTTGTATAATGGATGTGGAAAATAGATATGTGGTGTAAAAAACTTATGAGAGACGGATAAATTAATATTTCACATGTTTAATTCACTATTCCACTAAAATCTATATTATATATGATCATTAGATCTATAAAATTTACTAAATTTATGTGGGGCAGTGTGGTAAATTTTTATGAGAGAACTTTTATTTTCAATAATGAATAAATATTTATGTTTCTTCTTTATTAGCATCAGGGTTTTTAGTTAGTCAGGATAACAATACTTTCTATTAGTTAAATTAATTGAATTTTCAAAGACTGTTATAGTGTAAGTGTGGGGGAGTAATGAGAGCTAGTATTTTAAAATTTTAATTTGTTTTTCTATTATATTTAACCCCCTAATTGGTTTTAAACTAGGCAATTCATCAATTTTTTAGTAATTTTTTGAATCCTGAATTAAATTTCTAATTGACTTAATTTGGGATTTTAATATTTTATTTAAATTTCAAGATTAATTAAACAATCCAAACATTGATCTATGGTTCTTGGTTTAAATTATGATAAAAATATATTAAATTTTATATTTCATAATTATAAATCAATTTTGGATTGAAATGAGAAATCATGCACCAAATTTTGTGTTGGTATGGGAAGGGGGATGAAAAATTAAAAGGGAAAGAGTATCTATATAAATTTTTATACATCACATTTTACTTTCACATCATATATGAATTTTTTTGTCCTAGCCATATGAGTATTGGGAGCGATGAAGTATAAAAATGTCATTATCTTTCCATGAACCATGTAAGAATTTTCCCTCATTTCATTTGAATTTTCCCAAGCATAAGACTATCCCAACAAATATGTACAGCTTCCAGTAGATGTGTACAACTTTGTTACATCCATGTATGACTCTAGATGGTATATACACCTTCTAAAAACACCTCGGACTGTACACAAACATTGTATGACTTCAGTAAACACTAGGAATCTTTGTTAAAGAATCTAAAAAATTATCCATGGAATATGAATTTTTAATTACTTAAATTTAAATCATTGGGTAATTAAAACTCAAAATTACAAAAATAGAAAAGACTCAAAATAAATAATATTTAATTTATTTAGTTTTTCTAAAGTAGGAAGATTTATTACAAGAGAACCATGTGGTATTCACATAACTAATTAATAAGATAGCAATCATGGAAAAAATTATCAAGCAAGAGTAATATTTGAGTGACACCCGACAAAAAAGATATCAAACATTGATTGATACCTATGGGGGATATCTAAGGTGGAAGGTATCATAGGACCTCAGAGAACACTATAGTAAAAACAAAAATATAGAAGAGGAATATGTAATTCTACATATAAATAGTTTTCCACTACTAATTTTTAAAGAAAATATGCTACATTAGCCTTTATCCTCAGCTTTATTTATCATAGAAACATCTAGTGTATTTATTAACTTGTAATATAAATGATGTATATTATATTATTTAATTATTCTCCCTATTTATTTATTTTCATAAATGTGATTCTAAAACACTTACCTATGAGAGGGGATATACCAAGTATCACCCAATAGATTAAAATAAATAAAAACTAATCTCACATACCTAGAAATTTATTTTTTATTGTAATGTTATGATCATGGTGATTAAGGGGGAAAAATTGATGATAGTACGTCACTCTTTACTTTTTCCATTTCATTTTTCATTGTTAAAATCTTTTCCTCTACCACTATTTAGATCACTAAAATATGATGGGATCGAAGGTTTTTGTGGTGGATAGATTAATGGTTGGAATCCATTTAAAATGTTTATGGGAAAATCACGTGGAATATTTTTTGAGTGTGATTTCCATCCACAATGATTATACAGTGAGGGTGTGTGTAACTAGATGGAAGAATATAAAGAGTGATATTAGTGGATTAATGTTAACAAATAATCAATGATCATTAAGTTTTAATCCATATATGTCTCATTTATTCTATTTCAAAATGTTTTTATTTGCATCTTTCTTTCTATGTTTTCATCCATCAACCCAATTTTTTTTATTTTACGAAAACATTGAAGACAGTAAAAGAGAAACTCATGTGAGAGAATATTTATTATCTAGGCATAAATCCTTGAGGGATATACCTTTGGTAATATTTATTTTATTCATGGGATTTTAAATTCCTATTTGACATCCCTTCATAATAATAGTCTTCCATCCATCAAAATGATAAATATTAACCATTAATTATTCTATATCCATCATAAAACTATATAAATCCAACCTCAATTTTCAAAAAACAATCTCTTGTATCAATTATTATGGAACTAGGGGAAGCAGAAATGGAAAATTCCAAGAATGAGAGAAAATGAGAAAAAAAATAAAGAAGAAGAATTTGAATGTGAGCCCAAATATTTAAAAAGTTTGAGAATAATACCAATGTATACGCAGAGGAAAATTAATTTCACTAATTTTAGGTGAAAAAAGGGCACAAACAAAATCTCTAAATCCTAGATTGAAATGATATCTTATATCAATGTTGTGTTATAGTATCCAGTGTCTCTATTGTGTAAATATTTTCAGGTAGTTTATTATGCTACAGTACACATCGAACAAAAGTAAAAAAAGATAAAATAACAATGTTGGTGAAGTCCATAATGCTTTCACACCCATATTAAAATACATAAGAATAAAATACTCACAATCAATGTCACTGGTCAAATCTACTATTTTTCATTAACTATTATTCAATAGAAATGATTTAAAATTCAATGAAAGTAGTTGGACTAGTGTTCAGTATATGGAAACTTCACTTATCATAACATCCTTCAATGGATTGGGCTCCATAATTATAAAACATAATGACTCATTTATTTCCTCTTTTTTAGTGTATGAAAATAAACACTATGATATGAATTCACTCATAATCACCTCCCCACCCATAGTAACCATTCACACTAAGTGGGTACAGTAGATTATAATATTCCCCATCACCAAATTAGGTTCATAAAGATTATACCATAGTCTATGTTCAAGAATAAATAACATGAATTCCAATAACCCAATATCCTTGACCTCACCTATAAATTTGTGTATCTCATATATCACATATACCATATTATCAATCTAGAACCATAGTTATAAACCATAGCATATTAAGTAGAATGTATCCTAAGTCACTCAACTCATAACTCAATTATCCTAAACATCAACCAACACACTCAGATTTTTATCTCAAATGAAGATAATCCAAATTTTTATAGTTCATCATTTATATACCGAATCTATAAAGTCAAATAATGTAACATAGTTAGCTAAGAAGCCCAAAAAAAAGAAATTATTTTCATTTATTCACCTAGGATCAATCTTGGACACTTAAAATATATTCCATATCTAGTAGAAAATCATCCCTTAATGATTCCATTGTATTGGAACCTCATTCACATGCTTCATATATAACAAATCTCTAAGTTGAACCATTAATTGGGTAGTAATTTTACTAGTCGACCATTTATAGAAAACCCACAATGGTTATACCAATCCTTACAAATCTTCCCATAATTTATCACATTCCATGCTCACAAACAACCCCACATATGATTCCCAAGATATATAAACTACATTTCCCTTTTGATAGATATAAACCCAAACACTAAATCTATCACTCAACCTTTATTCTAGGGTATACTCTTAGTACACACACACACGTAGTCATAAGAGGATATTCGAGGACCCTCACAAACGATTCAAGTTCTAAACACTGATTTGGGGTCTATAACACATAAATATCCCACATCCAAAATTAAAAAAAAAGGAAAACTTAAAATCAAACTCTTTAATGAATCTACTAAATATACTAAACTTAGGTTTTTTCCACTCCACGTGTCCCCTCTACATCACACCACACTACTACACCACCTATATAACACATATTCCATCCGCGTTAACAATATATTGTCTCTCCCTCTATCTTCCTCGTGAGGTTTCCCTCAGTGTGTCGTCCCACTCACGCTGTTGATATCCCATAACCCTCTTCCATTATTCATTCAACTTCCCCTCTCTCCCCGTCGTGATTTCACTCTTCCAATTCTTCAGTTTATTGACCTCCGATTTTCTTACGACCTCAACAACCACCAATTTCACTGACATCATCATCTTAATCCTACAGTTTTCACTGCATCTCACTACTCCATCTTCCCCTCTTTGTATGTCCACCTCGTCGCGAATTTGCTACTCCATGTTCACCACTATCGATCTCCTCCCCACCGCTAGTTACCAATTCTAAATCACCTATTTGAAAACCACCACTATTTTCCCTTTCTCCTCATCCTTCAAATTCAGCAAGATAGGCCTCCCAAATCTATGGTTAGCGCTGCTTCTCGACACTCCTTCTTTACCTCTTCTGATATCTGCAATATAGAGTTTCATAAGCTACTATATTAAGTCTACCAAATCTAGGGTTTTCAGTCCGTTGTGATTAGATAATAGGGATCCATCACCTCTGAATACCTTAAATTCCATATCATACCTCTACTACAGTAATTGATAAATCATTCATCGCCAACTACTCTCCAATTTCTCTCGAAAATCCACACACTTCTACTCAGCGAATTAACTTGGGTTATCCTTGTTTCACCTCCTGCAATACCTTTTGCAACAGGTATGTTATCCTAATATCCTTCAATACATATCCATTATATGCATATTCTATTATGTGTAGGTTGACATAAGGTAATGATAATTTCATAATACTTTATCCTATGTCAATACTTCAAGTATTATTTGTCTTTACCATTTACCATCTTCTGATGTCAATAAATTACTATAATTTGACAACCAACTATAGTTGTATCTATATGCACATTCTAAGTATTATTTGTATTCTACATATACATTGTCTATATAGTGGGTTCAAATTTAGTTTGAATTTTCAGGTTATGTTTGAAAATAAGAAACTTCTAGTGTGGTTAGTTTTATGTCTGTGATTATATCATCTCGGTTCACTTCTTGCATATCCTATTCCCTCTTACAACATCTTCACACTTCAGGTATGTAATAATTTATGTTTCTATTTTTATGTTGCGGTTTTGAATCATGTGTTTAGGAGTTTTAATATGTTTAAGGAAGAAGTTATGTTTTACTAATGGTTGAACTTGTGGGAATTGTGGTGATGTCCAGCAGACAAGAGGAACTTTTGACATATTCGCACTTCAGGTATGTGATATATTTATTGTTTCTCCCTCTTAAGATGAGTTTTTTATAAGATATTTCAATTCATATATTTGTAGTTAGGAATTTGGGCATCTAATTAATTTGGAAATCATGTTTTTGATCATCACTATTTTTCCTCACATCAATTTGGCTTTACCTTTATTTGTCTTTACTGTTAGTCTGTTGTATTCACTGTATGTATTCCAATACTCCCAAGTATTATTTGTCTTCACCATTTACTATCTTTTAATGACAGTAAATTACTATAATTTGACATCCAACCATAGAAGTATCTATATTCACATTCTAAGTATTATTTTTCTTCTACATATACATTGTCTATACAATGAGTTCAAATTTAGTTTTAATTTTCATGTTTTGTTTGTCACCATTTTTCACTACTGAAAAACTATGATGCCAACATCTAGGATAGGGGCTGTAGTGTAGAAAGTATTGAAATAACTGCTGGATGTCTATTATTTAAATGTATTTCCTTCACAATGTCTCTAAAGAAAACAATATGTACTATTTACGGGGGTGCTCTAAATTTTTTTGAAATGTAATATGATATTAGAGGATTTTCTATTATTTATATGTTCTTTTGTAAACCAGAACCTTCTTTGGCATAACTCAAACTTCTTTTCTGAAACAATCTCTTTTTTATAAGACATACTTATGTAAAATTTCCGAATATCAATACTCAAATTGATTTCAACTTCAAAGATATTCCATGGGAATGACTTCTTCAATCGCTTGAAAGTTCTTCCTTCTCGAGATTTTGGGACTTCTTTTTATGCCCAGTGTCTCTACTTTATATAAGATGTCATAGCTAGATATGGGATGTCTACTTGGGCTAGTAGTTCCCTGAGGGATTTATAGGTTTTTCTATGAATTGGATTTGTTCCTATTTGTGAAGACTTTTTGGGTTTTACCTCCATGATGTTGTGTTACATGATTTCATTATTTTTTATGGTTTTCTTGATGTCTTAGCTTGATCACACCAAATAGTGGCTTTTTCACCCTATTCAGTGATATACATTGAGGTCTTAATGTTATCCTGGAGTTGTTTCCCTGTTTTGTTTGATGATAGGTTTTTTTCTCTTTCCTGGGTTTCTTTCTTCACTGGAATTCCCTTTATTTTTTGATTATAAATTTGAAAGCTTTATGGAAGTGCATGGATGTCTTCTTGAGGTTTCAATTTTGAAGAATGTGAAGGCTTGTCATGGTCGACTAGCTCTTGTACTTGGTTCCTAAAATGCATTTTCCACTGGTATGACCTCCTTTTTCAGTTTCACTTATTCCTTCTGGTAGTGCAAGACTACCATTTTGTAGTGCATGACCTACGAGTATAAATAGTTATTATAGTATGCATTACCTTCAATCATGACTATGGGATTTTAATACACTTATTCATTAATAAAAATGTTTGAGTACCATGTGATGAATTAAAATATTTAATATTTGTTAATAATAATCTTATTAGTTGTTCATTTATTTTTTCCAACATGTTTTATTCTCTTGATGGTCAGGTTAAACTATTTTTGGGAAAGGTATCATTTTAAATGTCCACTTTTCATGTTCATGTTATTCATCATACATGGTTGGATACCCTATGTATTGTGAAACCAGTTTTTCATTGTTTATTTTCCATTTTAAAAAAAGCATTATTATATCATTATTCCTAATCTATTTAGAAAATTTGTGTTATGAAAATTCTCTATACTATGTAGATGCACACCGTATGTGATGCATATGAATATATAATACACATAACATCCATTATCAATATCCATTATATATAATAGTTGTCTATTGCCATTTATTTTCCAGGTCTTTAGTAAATAACCCTTTGCATGAGATTCATCTTTCCATTTATTTTCTGTGGTAATGATTTTTATAATTCAGTTGATTGAATTGAATCTCCTTATATTCTTGTATTTGATGGGAAACATTTTGATTAACTGGATCTTATTACAGCATACCTCAGTTATTGAACACCTTTTTTCAGGTGAAACAGTTTCATCTATCTTCACCCCCAGCCTGTTGATAATTTCATAATGTCTGTTAACTCTGATTTTTATGGAACGCTTTGTTTATAATATTCATTCATTTATCTTTTTCCTTAATCCATGATATGGAATGGATGATGATAGACACTGTGGGAGAGTTCATCATAATGAGGAGCATGCAAGGTTGAGGGAAAATCATAAGGTAATTATATAACAGCTCATGAAAGGTTGTCTAAATTACAATGTTACATATCTAACACTCGTGTGCGAACACATAGAACCAGACTCACATGATAAAAGATATATTTACATGTAAGGCTATGATTGGGATGTTGATCGGTGATTTTAGAGGAAAATGTGGGTTGCTGGAATCAGCTCAATCTGTGGTACTGCAAGCATTGTCCAAAATAGTAGTTTCTACAATTTTAATCACCCTGTTTTCGGTTTACTACAATGATATTGTTTTATTTTATTGGTTTTCTAATTGCAGTTGGAAAGAATTCATGTTGAAATACTAGAAAATATTTATCCTCATAATGTTTACAATTACAGTTTAAATCATGTGAGATGTATTATTCTTATCTTGCGTTTTCCCATCTACAATTTTGTGATATGATACTCTATAACATTCAATGTTTTTTTTTTCACATGACATCTTATATTTTTATCCTCTACGTTATAACTTTACTTCTGAAGCTCATGACACCTTTTTATGTGTCGATGGAAGTTATGTCACAATACCTTAATAAGAAATCAGTTCTTATAAAACAAATATGAAAACTATTCTCACTACAACATGTAAGCACCTAAGTGAGCACCTGGAAGTTACCAAGTGTTGTTAGTAATTGAACTGAGGCATTTTGGTAATTTATGATGAACTGTACTAGATTTATAAATCTTGAATGTCACATGTCCATGGTTGCTGCATGCTATTTGTATTATAAATATACCCAATTATCAGAACTATGTCTATGAATATTTATGTTTTTTAGCTTCCATAAATATTAATGATTTATTGTTGTAGTTTTTATGCATCATATTAATGTTTTATGTGCTATTTCGGTTGCAACATATTCACTATTAGCTTTTTTATTGATCATATGTTGTATTTATACTACATATGTGTTTCCAGATTTATATTTTTTATCGACGTTCATTATCATAATATGTAATCTTTTCAATGTGTTTTCAAAAATAGTATAGAGGAAAAATTTCCCTAACTAACTTACATTGTTAATTGTATTTTTATATTCATAATTTTATAACCTAAAGCAGTGTGTTTGGATCTTCTATATTTCATTACAGTGATGGATAAGAAGAAGCATATTCATTTCAATTGATAATGATTTGGGGGATGAAAAAAATAGATCTTATGCCACAAAATATGTCAAACTAAATGAATTATATGAAGTAGGTAGTCTCCATTTTAATGTTACTTTATATTATACATACATGTGTTTGGAAAAAGGTTTTATTTTTTAGTAGATGTAGTTGTAATGTGAAATGATTTATTTTTCATGGGCACCACTCAATAATTGTGACTAGCCATCCACACACACCTTCTTTTATGGACTATATTTTCAGGGTTGACACAGATTAATTCATTTAAACTAACTTCCAAACATTTTTTTATCAAAATATTTTTAACGTGATTAATTCTATTTAGTTTATTTAGGAAACGTTTTTCTAGTTATCATTTTGAGCATAAAATAGATTAAAAAAACATTTTTGTGTAAGATTATGTTTTTTAACATTTCAATGCCTTCAGATTTTAATCTCTGTTATTTTTTTAAATTCACATGGGTCATTTTCTCGCTGGAGTCACTTCAAGATATTACTGTCTCGCCAGGGTCTCTAATAACTGTATGACTATGCTGGTGATACTAATCAGATTTGAATGTATTGCTATGATATTTTGGGGTTTGGTGAAAGAGTCAACTGATACAGAGGTAAAAATCCTCTAATGTTTTTATTGTTTTTCCCTCTTTAGTAAAATCAAATGGCATGAATTTGAAACTCCACCAGAATACATAAATCCCTCAATTGAGAATTATTTGGGGGATGAAAAAAGAGATATTATACCATACTATCTCTCAAACTACCTCAAATTATTTCAATTCCTCTAAGATTATGTTTTCCTTTAACATTTCAATTACTTCAGATTTGAATCTCTGTAATTTTTTAAATTACAGATGGGTTATTTTTCCGATGGAGTGGCTTCAAGAAATTATTGTCTCTACAGGGTATCTAACTACCGTATGACTATGTCAGTGATACTAATCAGATTTGAATGTATTGTTATGCTATTTTGTGGTTTGGTGAAAGAGTCAACTGATACAGAGGTAAAAATTCTCCTATATTTTTATTGTTTTTTCCTCTTTAGTAAAATCAAACATCATGAATTTGATACTTGACTAGAATACCTAAATACCTCAATTGAGAATGATTTTGGGGATGAAAAAAGAGATCTTAGATCATAATATATCTCAAACTACTTCAAATTATTTCATTTTGTGTAAGATTACGTCATACATAGAATGTATTCTTATTTTTAATTATTACTGGTCCCATAACATTATTTTCATAATGGAAGAACATCAATATATGTGGTTATCTTTTCTTTTCTTAAAACATGGAGGACCTGGGTTTGCATCGAAAAATGGGTATTTTTATGGAAAAGTGTCATTTCAGATGAATTTTGTACGTCACGATTCTACAGGGACTTTCGTTGATTCATATTGGTATTGGATGGGTACATGCTTTCTTTCAACTTTTGCTAAATTTTTTCTCTCACTTTATTCAATAATTTCTATGCAATTTCTAATTTATAAAAATGGATTTCATGATAGCTTGATATGTGTTGTTTTTTTGAACTACCACAACATTTGAAAATCCTCAGGCTGTCATTCCTGATGAAATCATGGAACATGGTGTACTTTCTGGAGGTATACACTCTTATAACAATTTAAATGTCTAAGATATCCTGCATAAACTGCTATTTCTAGATTGCATTATCTTTTATTATAATTTTTATACATTAATTTCTAATTTTTTCAATTGTTATGTAAAAATATTGTTGAATGAGTTCGAAGATATTGATGTTGAAGATTTATAACCCTTGATGCCCCCCTGGGGTGGGTCTTTCAGAAGTATCCCTGAAAATACAGCTTCTCATCCATGGTTGTGACTTTCATAGTCCCGCAAAACCACACCATCTTTTACCAGACCGTGGTCGACTGTCCAGGATGGAGTCGATCTCCTTGTACCCAAGATGGAGGTGTGAATTTCTAGAGTCCACCTCTCCTTCTACGTCACACTATTTCAAACAAACACAACCCTCACTGGCTCAAAAGTTGATGACTCTGTGCTGTTTGAGATGTTGGTGGAGAGTGATCTGAAGTTTCTTGGGGGTTCTGAAGGATCATCATTTTATTCCATATATCACACCCAAAACTCAATCTTGGCCAACTGCAAGAATGACATGGGAACCATTTCTTAGGGGACCCTTATAAACAACAACATCTCTTTTTTTCTATTATCTGGTATTTATTCACCAATTCATTATTTGAGGCACATTCTACCAAATGAACTATTTTTCTTGATCTCTACTTTGATTATAAAGTGCATGATTATTAAAATGGTGTCCAATTACTTTACATGTTTTCTTTGATTCAGGTATATTTATCAACATCTCATACTTTTCAATGTTATGGTATCAAATATTCAAGGTAATTTTTTCACCTTATTGTTTATATTTCAATTTGTATATTGTTTCATTTATGACTTTTTGATTAACATAAATATTTTTTTAATATATTCTTCTACTGAATATTTGAGGAAATTAGTGTTCCATGTACTTTTTGATATATATATTTATTTCAACTATTTTTTTTTCTTTGCATGAATTGATATTTTTAAGGGAAATGATTTTCTCAGATTCATCAAGCTGGCGAAGAAAGAATACCTATAAATTCATGTAAGAATGGGGCCTTATGTTAGTGGTGAGTGTAATTTTGGGTAATGTTGAAGGTTTTAATTACGTGTAAGATATTACAGTTTTTGAATTCATGAAATTTGATTGTTTTTTTATTTATTTAAAAAATATAGTGGTTTCCCTATTTATCTGAAATATGTTCAAGGGATTAGTTTTAGGGATGATAATTTTAATTTCAAGGTTAGTTTTGGATCCTTTAATGGTCCATTCAAGAACCTTTTCTATGATGTTTAACAGATTTTCAATACTATAAACTCTGATCAATTTACTACGATGAAGGTGAGAATGCATACATTTATAGTAAAAATTTTTAATATCATGAAAGAAGGATTGTTCGAATCCCAAGTTGGCCCTATAATATTATCTCATGTAACTTCATTCTAGCTTATTTTGTTCTTTAATTTTTCTATTTAAAAAAAATTAATCATCCTTTTTTATAAAAAAAATTGATGGTTTTAATATATAAAAGATATTACTGTGTTTGAAGAATGTAGGCCTATAAGTTAATCTCAAAATCAGCCCTTATGTCTGTTATGAATGGAATTTCAGTTAATTTTGAAGGTATTTAGTATTTGAATGATATTATGTGTCTAAATTCATTAACTTTGATTTTTATTTTCAATTATTTAAAATGTACAGGGGTTTAAATATTGGTTTTCAACATTCTTTATTCACATTAATCCTTTGAACAGTATAATTTTTTTATTATAATAACCACACCTAATATGTACTAGTCTTTTAGTTTTAATTACACTACACACATTAATCCTTTTCCCAATTTATGACTTCTTTTGTTTGTTTCCATTATTATTGATTTACCATTTTGTGATTATGCATTTTTTTCCAGTTAATTTTTTTGTATGCTGATTTGTAATATGTGATTATTATAAAAAAGAACACCCATTTGATTATTTAATGTCTGTTTCTAGTTTACCATATTAAAAAATATATATTGGTCATGTTTCCCTCCAGTAAAACTGAAATCCCATTTTATGAAATCTTCTTATCGCTTCCTGTTAAACACGAAAACCACCCTCTAAATACTAATTTTTGTTTCCAGATTTAACATTTTATGATTACACATGTTTCATTCTAGAAAAAATATCATCTAATGTTATGATATGTCAAGTTTTTTTATTTCTATAAAAGAAGAGTATAATGTGAAGCCTACATTGTGGTTTTGGGCCGTAATTCATCATCATATCACAGATATGATGCTGAAGATAGATATATCCTTTGTCTTTTCCCAATGGAATTATTCTGAATGTACCTACTATTATGTTATTCTGTTACATTTCACTGGTTGTTTTATAATACCAATATGTGTTATTTACTCACATTCATGTTTAATTAAATATTGCAAGGATAAATATACATTCAAGTTTTTTCACTGATTTCATTTTCATCTACCGTGAAAGTTATAATTGTTTTGTTAAGAAATTATTTTTTCTCTGCATTTTATTTCATTACCCCCAGCATATCATTTTTTTCACTTCATTTCCCATTATTTTATTTCATTTCATCAACTGCATTTCACTGTTTGATTTTCATTTCTTCCATTTCATTTCCACCTACATTTCATTATATATTTTTACTCTATTTTTGAATATTTCTAATTTCTCCTACATTTACCATTGTGTGGGGTCATAAAGTCTGAGTTTTTAGTGTTTTTTATTAGAATAAATTCCAATTATCCAAAAGATGATAGATTTTAGTATATTTTAATCAAGTGTCACTGTTTTTTATAACCAATAATGTGAATGTCAACATACTAGTTTTATGCAAGAATCAACCACCTAGGCCATTCTATATCAACGCTCATAGTGACGGTGGAATGACATTGATCAACATGGATTCTGTTTATTGAGACTCATTTAACAGATCAATGTTATCATGAAGTGAAGCACAATTCGTGCGGGAAATTTCTACAGAATGTATTACTACTAGACATCTCCACTTCTATGTCCCTAGGCCTTAAAATTTCTAGAAAATAAATGATACTATTTTTTGATTGGTAATTAGATCTTATTATTCTGAATTTCCTCAATTTGCAGTTCTTGGGACTGTAAAAAGCGTTGATGCATAAAAGGAGATGCTTTATGTGATAACATCCATCTTGTGTGCTACTCTAAAGAAGGTTAGTCTTTTTCTTCAGGGTTTCATTCAAACACTTTCATGTTCATTACATGAATCCGGATACACCTCACCTTATATTTCTACATATTCCCTCTAATTTCAAAATTTTGTGATGCTCTTTAACTCAACCAGGAGCGGCTGCTAGAATTATGGGTTTGTTTATAAATTTATAAATGAAATGGTGTTGTGTTATGATTCGTGATATAAATGGTGATGTTTTTTATAATATTATTTATCATATACAATGTTTGGATGCTTTGAATATGGATTTTGGAGACAAATTATGATATCCATAGGGTGGTTCAAAATGGTGATATCAAATAGTGAATCTAGATGGAGTTTTTCATATTGTAGATTTCAGATGTTCATCAACTGGAGGGTGTTTTATTTTCCATTCCTTCATTTCATATTGTGGGTATTTATTTTAAGGATATGCCTTTTCAATGTTTTCTCCATATGATTATCATCATTAAAATGTGGACAATATTGTGATGTTTTGGTAGGATGTTTTGAGATTTATATGGAACCATGAGGTATGGAATATAAATGATATGGAGAGATAAGTACGTATAGTTTTAGTACAATTCAAATGAAAAAATAGGTATATTTTGAAAGTTCATTAATTTCTTGACATTTGTAACATTATAAAAAATAAGGAATTATGTTATCTTATATAACAAGATGTTATTACGGAAGAATAAAAGTAATATGTAAGTAAAATAGCTATAAATGTGTAGTGTAATTAATGTTATGTAACACATTGCCTGATGTTATTTACCCTCACATTTTATCATAAATTTATCTTACTTGAAATGTTATCATGTAACATTAAACAACATTCTTTCCTGAAATATGGATACAAGTAAAACACTTATAAAAAATCACATTTAAATAATTACATAAATCCATTTATAGTCAACATATGAGAATCCCATAAATCCTTGATATATATATATATATATATATATATATGTTTAATTCCATCAATTTGTATATTAGGTTTTGAGAAGTGGGGATAACATATCGACCAAATTTACTCAAAATGTGTTACATATTTATTTGGATTTCTAAATAAAATGTACCACATTATACAAATATTCTTCCTCAAAATTTGAAAATTCATATACTTTTATTCTCCTATTTATTTGTCAACTATTTTAATTGTGTCTTCATATTCTATGAACTCCTATTTCATTATCATACACCATTACTCTATAATTAAATTTTTTTCAACATTAATTTTTCTTCTCAAATTTAATAAATATTAATATCTTATTAAAAGAAAAACCAGTAATCGAATGCACCATGAAATAGCACGGGCGAGTACTAGTAATCTACTATATCTACCAAACTTGGGTGTTTCTCTGCTGACGTGTCACTCCACAATGCACCACGTCACCCACTTTACCTATCCAATTACCAATAAACCCTCTACTTTCCAGTTGAACCCCCACAATACCCATTGAAAATTGACTCCAAGTGATGCATCATCGCGACCCATCTTCGACATTAGGGTTCCTCAAATCCAGATTCTTCTTCACGTGCCCTCTCACACTACCCCTATCCTCTCCATATCCCTAGGGTTCCCGCTATGGTTAACCATACCGATCCTGATTCTACTCCTGAAATCCATCGATTGAATATACCTCGTGGTTTCAATCCTTCCTTACATGATGAGATTCTTCTACAATCAACTGGTACACTCCCTCGATTTTCATTCCTGCGAACCTAGGGTTCTCAAATTCCTCCCATCCGGTTAGCTCCATTATTTGTCTCTACTCCCACCTCCGAATCTCCGTCTCCATAGGCTGCCCTTCGGTTCCCCATATCTAGCAATTTTGGATCCTCATCTCCATCTCCGCCTACTCCCTATCTCCAGCACTCATCGCACCTTCATCTCTATCTCCGTTCACTGAAAACTGTCACCTTGACTCCAGAACTACTTTACATAACTTCTGTAGATATGGTATTTGGAGTATGATATACTCTATAATACCAAATGTATGCTCGAAATAATATATATACTGAATGAAGTATCTAATAATACTCAAAATAAAATAGGGGTGGTGAATTGTATTCTTTAAAAAATTCCTTTAGAAATTTTAAATATGATTATGTTTAACAAGGTTAAACAAGGTAATTCAAAAAACCTCTAGTTCTACAAACTTTCTTGAATCCGGAAAAGTGATTATGAGAAAGCAACTCCAGAAAGATGGTTCCGGAAAATGAAATTAATGAATGTTTACAAAGATACAGATTCTACCTTAAATCATATATAATATTACTAAATTAGATTATACAAGTATAAGGAAGTATAAGATAGTTATAGTTTTCTCAATCAATCAAAATATAGCGGAAATCTTGAAACAAACAAGTAACAAGTAATAAGTCTTTTAACCTAAAGAGAAGTGTATCAAACAACCTTGGATAAAGGTCCCTTGATTTATACATTCAAGAAAGTCTGTCTTAACCACACAAGGGTAATCCATCGATACAAAGATCAGAGTCTGTCTTGCTATCCCCGCAAGCCATTAACTTCAAGGTAGTCGATACCTCTGTCTTCCTCAGAAAGGAAGTCCTCAAACTTTAAGGTAGTCGGCACCTCTGTCTTCCTATCCCCGGAAGCCCTCAAATGTACTCATCAATATTCAGAGTTGCACAAAGAAAATTTGAACAAGTTGTTTAGTACACACAATGCATGGAAAGCCTCTCTCTCTAGAAATCACTTCACTATCATGTAATCTCTAGATTGATAAAATTGTTATAATATCTTTCAAATGAGCACATATTTATAGGCACATCCCTAACGGTTGGCTCCCTCCTCCAACAGTCATATTGTTCCTTGAATTTCGGAGGGACCTGTACACATGTCAATCAAACAACGATTAGTAAGTAACTCAATGCATGCCATCGTTTTATAACCAATACAGGTGTAAGAAAAAATATGGTTACATTACCAAAATAAAATATTTGGAATGTAAGAAAATAAAAGTTTGGATTCTAACCAAAAACACATTCAGTGTCCATAATACAAGGATATTTGGATTCTATTTTCTAAGTAATTCAGAACCTAAACTCTATAGAATTCAGGAGTTTGAATTCTAAGGAAATTCAGAATCTGGATTCACATGAATTCAATACCTAAGAATACAATGTTCAGAGTCATAGTTCATGAGAATTCGGAGTCATAACTTACAATGTTCGGAGTCAGAATTCATGAGAATTTGGAGTCAAAATTTACAATGTTTGGAGTCTGAATTCAGTGAATTCAAAGTTTGAACTCGGATCCTGAAAACAAAATACTCTTTATCTAAGTATTATATGATTCCGAGGGTTTGGATATGAAACCGAATTTTAAACATAGACAAGATAATGAACAATGAAAAACATGGTGAGGAAAAATTCCCTTGGGGAAGAAAAACTTTATTTATAGAAGTAAAACATAGAGTAAATACAATTTTCCTTAATATATGGTGTTTATGATGTAAAAACAAGAAGGAATGGTAAATTCCTATTGAAATATTATTGACTTAACAATCTCTCCAAATATGAATGAATGGAAATGTCATAAGGAAAACCTTATTGACTCAACAATCTCCCCGTTTTTGGAAAGCACAAACTTCCTTACGATAAAGAATAAAAGGACTTAGAAAATATTTTTCTAGACTTTGAGAATAAAAATTATCTCCCTTATCATTTGTGAAAAGATGAATACAACTAATTCCCCTCTTAAGCTTTAGAACACTAAGGATCGTATTCTAGATTTCCAGGATGATATTTTTCTTTATCTTGAGTATGGAAATATCTGTAATGAAAACTCCCCCTTACTTAGGGAAATTTTTTCTTTACTTTGTATTTTTTTCCTTTCTCCACCTTTGTGATTTTCAAAAAGAGTTTGAGGGAATGGAAAAGAAATTATGGTACCTGAATGATTAGTATAACACATCCAAAAGACAAGAAACCAAAAATTTCATTATGATTAGAAAGAACTTGTACAAGTAATAAAAGTAAAAAAAATATCGGATTGGTTCTATCATCATTACTTTTCCTTCGGTATCAGCTTCTTTACTATTGTCTTTAGCTTCTTGAGATCTTTATGATATTCCTATGCTCTCTTAAGAATCTGTTCATGATCCTCATCTTTCTTCTCTGAGGCATTGATTCTATCTTCCAAATCCATGAGAGCCTCTTCCTGATTCTTCAAGAACTCTTCCTGCTTAACAAGATTTTATTCAATCTCAATCCAAAGATCTCTTTCTCTCTTCCAGATTTGGGCAACAAAATACAAATTTCCATTCAAATCCTTTACTTCTTGAATCTGAGTATTCTACTCAAGATTTATCTTTTCTTCAAAACTGGTTGTAATATCCTTGATCCTACCATCTTCTATGTAAAAATCCTTCTTAACACCATCTTGAAACTCATCAAGTTCTCTCAAATCTCTTACTGTCTTATTTGACTAGCCAACCATTTTCCTGTAAGACCTTCTGTGCGCATCATAGTTAATGAAGAAATTATTGAAATCAACCTCAAGGTTTACACACTTATCCATCACCATGGATACTGAATACGATTTTTGATTTAGTGTGTGTTGAATCATCTGGCATCTAGAGTCTATGCTTGGAAAAATCAGAATGGTTCCAAACAACTTTTTCAAAGACTGCACAACAAAATCATGTCCTAGAGATGATGATTTCAAATCTGAGAGTTTTCTTGGTGAGACTTCTTTCTCTAGCTTAGTAGCTTTCTTCTTCAATGATCAACCAGTTTCCTTCTTCTTTACAACGACTTTGGTAGGTTTCTCAACTATCACCTGTTTTCTATTATCACTTCTTGTAACAACATCCTCATCCATATATTCATGTTCACTATCTGAAAGCTGAAAAATTCTATCTTTATCTATCTTCTCCTTCTCATATTCTAACTGAACATCTTCAGGATGAATAAACTGATGATTATAACTTTCATATTCTGATAGCTTATTCAATTCATCCTCAACTTTATCATCTATTCCAAGAGTAGAAAGCTTTGAAGATTCTTCTTTAGAGGATCAAATTGAAAAAATTTCGGATGGACTTTCCTTATCATGAAGGTATTCCACTTTCTTAATCCAATCAGCTCTGTCATCACTAATTTCAACTTCTTCCACTTCTTCCTCAAATTTTTCTACTTCATTTTCTTGGTATTTTTCCAGAGTGAGAAATTTCTTACCTAGAGTCTTAGGTAAAGCATATACCAAGAAAGATTCTAGTATGGAGATATTCTATGATGCTTTCTTAGCAGCCTTCAAAAGTGATTGAACAGTCTCTTCTTCATTTATTCTCTTCTTTTTCTTCTTTTTGTTAGCTAGCATCTCTTTCTCATTAGCAGTCTTCTCTTTCAAAGCCTTTGCTTCTGAAGGATCCAAGACAAACTATGACTCTCCTTCCTTTTGGTTTTTCTTATATTCCCTCAATTTTTATACAAACTCATCTGGGTATGATTTTTTCTTCATAGGTTTAGGAGGTGCGGACTGGACGTCCTTAGCTTTTGGGATTTTCTCTTCCTCTTTTACTTCTACAAACTTTCTCTTATTTCCTGCCTTTTTGGATGATTCAGACACTTCTTGATTCTTTGGAACAACTTCAACTTCCTCCTTTGATTGGTCATAAAATTCTCCAGAGTCTTTAGAAAATCCAATGTTCATCCTTTTCATTGTATCATCAATGACTAGAATAACTTTAGAGTTTCTAGGCTTCGAGCTTCAAGAAAATTTAAAATATTCTAGACACTGAACAATTAACTTTGATAGCATAGCTGGATACATAATAATATGATCCTTCATATTTTCATTCTTTATATTCTCGATCGTAATCAGTATATGATTAACCAAATTGACATTCCTCAGGTTCACCAGAAAATCTAGGATGTACATATCACTCCACTTCAAGGTGTCCTTGTCACCTTTTCTCAGAATGATAAATCCTTGAACCCATAATTCAAGGATCTGATTATCTGTAGATAGGTTGGAAATATTTGGAGTCTTGACATCAGTGAGACTGAGGCACTCCATGGATTTCACTTTTTCAAAGCTTCCTTGAACATCTGGAAACTTTTGGGAACAGAACTCAGCTTCTCCTTTGTATGGAACACCATCTAGGATGGCTGTGTTAGTATATGAAAGAGCATAGGTCTTCCTATAGCTTTTGCAGAAAAAATTCTCTCTGCCTTCTTCCATAAATAAACAGAGTAATTAATAAAACTCAAAAAGAAAATCTAGATACACTATGTCTTGATCCCCTGACATTGATATGGAAACACTCTCCCATGAATTCAACTTAAAGTTCTTTGAAATAATAGAATCATACTTGTTGAAGAAGATCAGATGCACCAACCTTTCTCTATACATTTGCCACTCCAGAATTGGCTTGACAGTAGACATATCATTATGAGAGGATTCTTCTACAGACATTCGGAACTGAGAAACTCTGAGAAGTTTGGAACGAGCTTATGAATAGGGTTAGAACTTCAGCACATGATAACTTGAGATCGATGTGGGAAAACCCTTCAGGGGACCTTTATATAGGTGTTGGAAGTGACGATTCATCTTCCAAACTCAATCCAATGGCTGAAAAAGTTTCTGATTAGATCTTACAGTTGATATGATAGCGGCTAGGAAAACTTGATAGAATCCGATATTTTAAGGTTTTTGAGAAAAAAAATTCAGATTTAAGGGGAAAAAAATCTAGAAAATTGTAAAACCAAATGAAAATACCAGTAAGTATATGATTATTATGAAAACTTAAGAAAGGAAAAATACCTTTTGGATTTCTAGGAATATTATTCGTATTGAGGGAAAAAATTTCTTGAAGAACGTTAGATTCCAATTTTTTTTGAAAAACTAACTATAAAAATTTTCATTACAATTTTTTTTTTAAAACTGACTACGAAAATTTTCATTATGAAATTTTTTGAAAAAACTGACTAGGAAGATTTTCCTTAGAGAAAATTTTGAAAAATTGACTACGAATTTTTTTGAAAAACTGACTACAAAAATTTTCATTACGAAATTTTTTAAAAAACTGAGTACAAAAATTATAGAATATGAAAAAAAAATTAGAAAAGAAACAGAACTAACAAACAAATATACTCCCCCTATGGAAAAGAGTTTATTACTGTAGTGAGATTGGTTTCAATAGAAAGGTAAGAAGGAAGATTAACTTGTTATTATCATTCTCATCTTCCATTTAATGCATTAAAATCTATCGGAGGGTAAAGATTTTTTGAAAATATCAAAAAGTTGATCTTGTGTTCTGATAAATTGAATAATGATATCTACTTTTTTTTGTTACCCTAAGAAAGTGATGCCTAATATCTATGTGTTTTTCATGAGAGTGATGTGCATGGTTTTTACTTAGGGAAATGGAACTAGTATTATCACACAAAATTTGTGTTTTGGTAAAACTCATACCATAGTCTGTAAGTGTGTGTTGCATCCACAATACATGAGCACAAAAAATTATAACTGCTAAATATTCAGCTTCGGCAGTGGAAAGTGCTACTGATTGTTTCTTCTTGCATGACCAAGAAACTAATGAATCTCCTAAGAAATTTCAAGTACTGGATGTACTCTTTCTATCCATTCTACATCAACTAAAGTCAACATCTGAAAAACTCTTTAAAATAAAATCGTTTCTAGAAGTATAAGAGAGTCCTAAATCCATGGTTCCCTTTAAGTGGCGAAAAATTCTTTTCACTACCTTTAAATGAGATTCCTTAGTATTGGATTGATATCTTGCACATAAGCATACTGAAAACATTAAATCTGGACGACTAGTTTTCAAGTAAAATAAACTTTTTATCAAACCTCTAAAGGATGTTTTATCTACTATTTTCCCAGCTTCATCAAGATCAAGAGTGTTTGAGGTACAAATAGGACTACTAATACTCTTAGTTTTGTCATATCCATAATTTTTAATATGATAATTAATATACTTATGTTGGGATATATAAATTCTTTCTGGTTATTGAGAAATTTGAAAACCAAGAAAAAATGTTAACTCACCCATCATAATCATTTCAAACGTAGATTTCATTAGATCCGTAAAGGAATCGGTTAAATATTTCTGAGTTGAACCAAATATAATTTCATCAATATAAATTTGAACAATAAAGAAATGTTTCTTATCGTTTTTTATAAAAAGGGTTGGATCTGCATTTCCCTTAAGATAATTATATAGAAGCAAAAATCCTGTAAGACTATGATACCATGCTCGAGGGGCCTGCTTAAGTCCATACAAAGCTTTGGTATGTTTATAAATATTTTCAGGATGTTTTGTATCTTCAAAATGAGATGGTTGTTCAACAAAAACTTCCTCTTGTACAAAACCATTAAGAAAAGCACATTTCACATCCATTTGAAAAAGTTTGAAATTGAAGAATGCTACAAAGGAAAGTAAAATATGAATAGATTCAACTGTAGCTACTGGAGCATAGGTTTCTTCATAGTCTATTTCTTCTTGTTGATTATAGTCTTTAGCAACCAATATAACTTCATTTATTACTATGATTCCATTTTCATCACACTTATTTCTGAAGACCCATTTTACACCAATAATAGAAGCTTCCTTAGGTATTTCTAGAAAGGTCCATACATTATTCCTTTCCAATTCTTTTAGCTCATCTTGTATAGGTTTTATCCAATCATCATCACCTAATGCTTCATCAGTGCTTTTTGGTTCTAATTGGGAAAGAAAAGCTAGATGTTCTACTTCATTTCTTAAAGAACTTCTAGTCCTTACAGGTTGATTCACATCAACAATGATACTACCACTGGGATGATTCTTTAGAAACAACTTATTTGGGTTTTGTAAAACCAGTTCTTCAACATAGTGTATGAAATATTCTGGGGTAAATGTTTCAGAATTATCTTCTTGGACATTTTCCTTGTCAGAAGGATCTTCTATCATGAGTTGATAACTAGTTTTAGAAAACACATATGAAGATCTATGTTGGGGTGGTTTAAAAACCGAAGGATCAGTTTCATTAAATTTAACATGTACAGTTTCTTCAACAGAACAAGTGTTTTTATTGAAAACTCTATAAGCCTTAGAAGTTGTGGAGTAACCTAAGAAAATTCCTTCATCATATTTTGGTGTGAATTTTTGAAGATTATCTTTAGTATTCAGAATGAATACTTTGCAACCAAAAACCTTAAATTAGGAATGTCTAGGTTTTCTAACATTCCATAACTCATAAGGAGTTTTATTAAGAAAGTGACTAATCAAAACAAGATTTATAGTCTAGAAAGTAGTACTTACAGCTTCATCCCAAAAATGTTTGGCTACATAATACTCACTCAACATGGTTCTTGTTATCTCTTGAAGAGTTCTATTTCTTCTTTCAACAACACCATTTTATTGAGGTGTTCTAGGTGTTGATATGTTATGAGTAATTCCTTTTCTACTATAAAAATGTTCAAAATTAGAATTTTGAAATTCTCCTCTATGATCACTATGAATAGTTATCAAAGGAAGGTTTTTATTATTTTTGAAGTTGGCTCTAAAACATTTGAAATAAGAAAAATATTCAGATTTATTTGCTAGAAAATAGACCCATGTAAATCTAGTTTAATCACCGACTAATAAAAATACATAATACTTGCCTCTAATGCTTCCAGTTTGTATTGGAACAAAAAGATCTATATGCACTAACTATAATGCGTTAGTGGTTGAGACTTCACCAACTGATTTAAAACTTTATCTATGTTTCTTTCCATATTGACAAGGATCAAAAACTTTTGAATAATCAAATCTAAGATCCAGTAGATCCTTAAATAATCTTCTCTTTGAGAGTTTGCATAGGTTTCTAAGGTTATGTTGACCTAACCTTCTATGCCACAACCAAGAATGATCTTCCATTGCACTAAATCAAGGTAAGTCTCGGATCCTAAGGTATTCTATGTTTAGTGTGTAAACATTCTCTTGCCTATTGGTAGAAAGAATAAATTCTTCCTTGGAATTGTGTACTAAGAACATGTCATTCCTAAAATTCACAAGGTAACCTTCATCACATAATTGACTTATGCTAACGAGGTTGTTCTTCAGACCCTTAACAAATAAAACATTTAAAATCAAAGTTTTTCCAAGAAGAATGATGTTACCTAAACCAATAATTTCTCCCTTAGCATTATCTCTGAAAGATACTTTTACTCTTTTCGTCTTGAAAATTTTATCAAAGTAGTTTTTGTTACCAGTCATATGCCGAGAAAATCCACTACCCATGTACCAAGTATTTCTCTTGGTACTTTTTTTATTTTCTTGAAAACAAAAGAGTTAGACTTTTGGAACCCAAATTTTCTTGGATCCAAAAATTTCAGAAATTAAAATTTTAGGAACCAACATTTTCTTAGAAAAATAGGCTTTATGAAATCCTAAAGACTGGATTTTTTAAGGGAAAACTTTTTGCCTAGTTTCCACCACAAGAACACTTAGTGAAGAATGGAGCACTTTGAGGAACAAAATAATTGTTACTAAAAATCGGTTCAGAACTAGTATACCCAAATCCAGAATTATTCTTTAGAGGTCGCATTTGTGAATACATATTATCAAAATTTTTTTTACCTAAGGTAAATTTTGACAAACACTTCCTCAAGGAAAACATTTCGGACTTCATTCTGAAAACGAAGTTCTTTTCTTCCAAAACATTAGCTTTAGAACTTAAGTTAGGTTCAGAAACATTTTTCTTAGAAATAAAATTTTCTAGATATTTAGAATGTTTTTCCTTCTCAGAATTTAATTCCTCACAATTTTTAGAAATACTTTCAAAATCAAGGGTTTTATGATCAAGATCTTTAGAAAGATCTGATATTTCTTTAGTAAGTATAGAAATACTATAATTTTCCTTATCAACCTTTTTTTTACATTAGAATTTTCATTCTCAAGAAGCTTAGAAAACCTAGAAACATCTTCATAGGTAGGTACAATATCATCTTCATCAGAAGAGGATTATTCATCCGAAGATTCATAGTATTTATCATTACTATAATTTTCATTTAAAGAAACATTGTTCATTGATTCAACATTGTGTACCTTAGACATTAAGGAATGATTGTCAATAGGTAGTCCGGATTTTAAACCAAGATTCTTCTATCCAAAAAATTTGTAATTTGATGATTCATCTAAAGAGTCACCACCACTGGCACTCCAGGTGTCATTAGATTTCAAAAATTTCATAGATTTTTCTTTGTTGTACTTCATTATGTTTCTCTCAGAATGATTTTCCTTTCTTCCCTTTCTTTTAAGCATAGGACAATCAGGTCTTATATGTCCATCAATCTGGAATTCATAACATGTAACTTCTGAATCTTTCTTATCTTTCCTTTCTATATTATTATATCTGGATTAAAATTTCTTCTGTCCAACTATCTTGTTCATACTTCGATCAAGATTGGATAATTAATTTCTTGAGGATTCACTTCCACTAGATTCAGATTGTTTAACAACCTTCTTAGAATTAGATCTGGTAACTCTCTCAGGTGTTTTGGCATTCATGTGATTTGAAGTTGTAGTAAAAGCAACAATGTCATTCCCATTATTCTTCTTAATGTTTTTAGTATCTCTCTTAATACTAGTCTCATTTTGAAGAAGAGTTACAAAAATTTCATCAAGAGTAATCAGAGTAACCTTTCTATTTTCATCAATAGATATTCTCTTGGATTCCCACTCATTATGAATTATGTCATTTATCTTATCAAAAAGAGATTCATCATCTAATCCTTTCTCACCCACAGATTTTAATCTATTAACAATATTCATGAATCTATGTTGCACCTTACATATGGGTTCTCCATAAAGAATGCAAAAACCATGATATTCAGCTCTGAGCATGGATCTTCTAGTTTTAATAACTTTTGAAGTTCCAAAGTGTGTAACTTCAAGTTTCCTCCATATACAATTTTCTGCTTCACAAGATGAAATATATATATATATTTCTAGTAATAGAACAAATCAATGTATTGTGTACCTTATAATTCAGTTGATATTCATGCTTTTCTTGATTTGTGAAAGTACTAACTTCCTTGTTAGGAATTTTATATCCTCTAGTAAGAAAGACCAAATTTTCCACTCTAGTATTGATAATAAATGTATTCATGCGATCTATTGAGTATTCATAGTCATTCCCATGAAAATAGGTGGTCTAGTTGGATTTAAGTTGTCAATAGATCCAATATTGATTCCTTCCATTTAAAAAAAACATTCCACCCAAACATGTTATTAATAAAAGTTTGTAAACAAGGAAAATATTCCTCAGAAAGGAAAATATAGAACAAGAGTATTTCTAAGAAAAATATGAATCCGAACTTTATGAGTATGAAAATTTGATTCTAAAAATATAAAAAATATAAATTTTCTCCGGAATCTAATCATGAGATTAATTTAGATTGAACCAACCCTCTGATAAAAATTGTTGAGATGGTATGTGGAGTATGATATACTCTATAATACCAAATGTAGGATGGAAATAATATAGAAACTGAATGAAGCGTATAATAATACTCAAAATACAAGAGGGGGTGAATTGTATTCTTTAAAAAATTCATTTTGAACAATTAAAGATGATTATGTTTAACAAGGTTAAACAAGGTAATTCACAAAACCTATAGTTCTATAAACTTGATTGAATCTGGGAAAGTGATTTTGAGAAAGAAACTCTGGAAATATGGTTCCGGAAAATGAAACTTAATGAAAGTTTTCAAAGATAAATATTCAACCTTAAAGCCTATAAAATCTTACTAAATCAGAGTATACAACTATATAAAAGTATAAGATAGTTATACTTTCTTTAATCAATAAAAATACAACAGAAAACTTGAAATAAACAAGTAACAAGTAATAAGCCTTTTAACCCAAAGAGAAGGGTATCCAATAACCTTGGATAAAGGTCCCTTGATTTATACTTTCAAGAATGTCTGTCTTACCCACACCAGGGTAAGACCTCGATAAAAAGATCAGAGTCTATCTTTCTATCCCTACAAGGCCTCAACTTCAAGGTAGTCTGCACCTCTATCTTCCTCAACAAGGAAGTCCTCAAACTTTAAGGTAGTCATAACCTATGTCTTCCTATCCCCGGAAGCCCTCGAATGTACTCCAAAACATTCAGAATTGCACGAACCAAATCTGAAAAAGGTGTTCAGTATGCACAAAGCATGGAAAGTCTCTCTATCTAGAAATAACTTCAGCAGTATGTCATATCTAGATTGATCAACTTGTTATAATCTATTTCAAATGATCTCTTATTTATAGGCACAGCTCTAAGGATCAGATCCCTCCTCCAACGGTTATATTGTTCCTTGAATTTTAGAGGGACCTGTACACATGTCACTCAAACAATGATAAATAAGTAACTGAATGCATGAAATAGTTTTATAACCAATACTAGTGTAAGAAAAAGTATGGTTACATAACCAAAATCAGATATTCTGAATTTATGAAAATAAAAGTTCAGAGTCTAACCCAAAACACATTCGGTGTCTATAATAAAAGGATATTTGGATTCTGTTTTCTAAGGAATTTAGAACCTGAAATCTATAGAATTCTGAAGTCTGAATTCCAAGGAAATTTGGAATCTGTATTCACAATAATTTAGAACCAAAACTTAAAAAGTTCAGAGTCGGAGTTCATGAGAATTCAGAGTCAAAACATACAAAGTTAGGAGTCTGAATTCATGAGAATTCAAAGTATGAACTGGCAATGTTCATAGCTTGAATTGAGAGAATTCAAAGTCTGAACTCGGATCCTGAAAATAGAATAATATTTATCTAAGTATTATATAATTCTGAGGTTTTGGATATGAAACCAAGTTTTACACTTATACAAGATAATGAACAATGAAAAACATGGTGATGAAAAATTTCCTGGGGGAAGGAAAAATTTCCTTATAGAAGTAAAACATAGAGTAAATAAAATTTTCCTTAAGATAAGGTGTTTGTGACTTTTAAAACAAGAAGGAATGGTAATGTCATAAGGAAATATTGTTGACTTAACAATCTCCCCAAACATGAAGGAACGAAAAAGTCGTAAGGAAAACCTTATTGACTCAACAAATTCGATTCCCTGTATACGTTCACCTTCATCTCCTCTGTCTACCATAACCTTCTATTTACCACTAAAACCATAATCCATTCCAAAATATTCTACACTGTCAACCACCAATGATGACCCAATCACCTCGTCTCCCTATCTATATTCACTTTCACCTCCTCCATCTACCATCACATTCGATTTATAGCTAAAAATCTACTCCATTCCAAAATCTTCTACACTATCAACCGCCGATGATGAACCCTGACAACCTCTTGGAAAAACCATTTACCATCACCAACAACATATTTAGAAATCATACTGAACTACAACGATGCAACATGTATGTTCTCCTACTTCCATAGAAATTTTCACCCTTACACTCTATTTTGTTCCCAGATCTGTGTGCTACAGCTTTATTGGCGATATAAATTAGTATGTCGATGTAATATACAACCACAATCGTTCTTTTTCCCTCTGGTAACCCATCAATTCAATTCCATTTTATATTATCTACTGGAAACTAACCATTTTTCTTAGTTTTTCTTCAGTACTTCTAAACTAATTTACATTTAGACATGACGTGTTTTCATCTGAGGTGTTTCAGGATTTATTTTTCTCTTTGACATGTACATTTAATTGATAAACTTTATATTTTAATATATCAATAATAATGAGTCGATTCTTGTGATTTTTACTTTTGTGTATCACTTGGTTTCTGCTTGGTTTCGGTTCCACAACCCCTTTCGCAACAGGTATGTTATCCAACTATCCCTAAATACCAATCCCTTCAGTGCATCTTCGGTTTATATTGTTTTAGTATTGGAACATTTATGTTTGGATCGAATTACATGTTCAATCATACCTTATAAAGGAAAATCCTACAACATACGTCAATTTTACTTCAAATTTGAGGATTATAATGAACTTTGATTTAAATAATTTAAGAGTAGTAGTTAGTGATGATATTAAGAACCATGAGATCATGTGATTTATTATATTATTTAATGTATCATATTGGTGTCAAGATTTATTTATTGATGTATTGTAATCAATCAACTTATAGTCTGCATTTTTTACATTGATTTTTGATAATACCGAACTTTGAGGTTTAATCAACTGTTATGTGCAGATGTTATTGAATTTGAAAACTATTCTGTGCAGGATAACTTATCTTATTTCATTTTTCATGTACAAGAATTATTCAACTTGCTAAAAATCAAATTGTTTAGTTAATGTGAGAATTATGGAAATATACTAAATGTGATTGTAACATTTGTCTTCTAGACAACAGAACCGAATATAAAATGCTTCAAAGTAGTATTTATTTTTTTCTTATAAAGCTATAATAATTTTTGAAACATGTCATATGAATCTCCACTATAAATATCTAACCAGTTAGGATTATTTTACAACCTTCTCAGAACTATGGCATGCATACATGAAACCTACTAAAAAGCCATGGATGAAGGGGGCCTTTGCATACAATGTGAAAGGGTGACTGGAACATGATTGAGGAGAATACACCATTATGGTTGATTGAATCAATGGTATATTTTAAATAAGTGTGTCATTTTTTTCAATTAATAATATATTTTACTTGTATTAAATATGATTTGTCATTAATTTTTTAAACTTCATGTACTATAATTCATGGAGTGGATGTTGTGGACCTTAAAACTAGGACTGATCATATTATCTAATCCATTGAGGTATGTATTTTTTATTGTTTGACTTTATTCCCTCAACTCATATAAATTAACACCCTCTGGCCTTTAATCTTTCGGTATATTTTCTTATAAAAACCCAAAAATGCATTCTTAAGAAAACAGTTTATCAAATAGTTGTGCTATTTTTTTTTGTGGCGGAACCTCTATTTTAATTTAATATCATTTATTCTATGTGATTATTTTTGCAACATAGAACATAAATTTAATATTTTTATTAATTTATCCCCCAATTTTCAGGATTCCTAGTGATCAATTTACTTGGAACCCTATGAAACACCCTGCATCTCATATAATATTCCTCACTGTAGGACATTTATATGTTTGTAGCTTCTGCTTCAGCTTCACTAAGTGATATTTTGTTTCAAAAAATTCTTATTAATTTATCATTCCCTGAAGTACTGGTCATTATTTTCAAAATTTAACACTTTAATTTAACACTACTAAGATCATTATGATTTTACATGGCTTTATTTCTAAAATTTTCACCAAGAATATGGCAGCAGTAAATATTGAGACTACTAAGGTAACAACTAGAAATAAGTTATAAGATACGTTTTAATGATTACAAGATTTTATTTTATAAATTACGATTCAGTCTCTCTGCGGATTTATTTTATGTGGTGTTTTTTATTGGTTTTATTCAATGTTTCTTCTCATCATTATTAATTTTTTTGTTTTATAGATGAATTAATTTAATATTTTTGGTGTGTTTTATTATATAAATCTATAAGTTATGGATTTATAATGTAATGACGTAATATTTTCTTTTATAGTTCAAGACAAGGTGTAGAGATGTTAATATTGGCCTTATATGGAAGAAGAATTATAAATGTGTTTGATTACCAATAATTTTCCCACTATTTTGCTACATGTTTTCTTTGTTCAACTTCTGCTATGTAGATTCTTTTTATTTTAGCATTTGGGTTTGCATAAACAATATGTATTTCTATAGGAGATGCATTAAACAGGAATGCGATAAAGATTGGTGAAGTGTACCACCACATGAAGGTTATTTTTGTTTCATATGAATTTTTACATATTTGTAATTGTAATTAATTTATTTGATTCTGATTTTTTATAAAACACCATTTTGAATTTTGCATTATACAGAATTGGTCATTTTTTAAATGATCCTCATAGAAATTGAAACTGTTTATTTTTTAGAAATTTTGATTGATGTTTTGAAACCATATTATACTAGAAAACAATACTATCATTCTTTTGTTTGGGTCGGTGTCATCATTTTTAATCATTTTTGTTACTTAGTTTCTTCCCACCTTTAATATTTTTATGCATAGATGTGTTCCTTTTCTTTCCACATTGATCTATTCTGAAGTGTCACCTACACATTTTTCTCTTTCATCGTTAAGAGTTTTATATGAGGTTGTGGTTTTTAAATGTTATATGATCATTTAAGTGACATTAATGTTATTTTTATTTACTGCTTATAATTTCACTGACTACTATTCTTATACTCACATAGAAAATAACATAATTCCTGATGACTGTGCATGGGTTTATTGAATGAATGTATTCTATTTACGTGCATGGAAGAGGACAAACATAAGATACACATCACTTATTGATCAAGGAGGTTTGATCCTGGTGTTTTTTACCAACTCATTCTTCATATGGATTTGAATTATGGTTAAGGACTGAACAATTTTATATTGTTCAGAACTCAAGGAGATAATGATTCAGCTATAGTCATGTGCTTCTTCAGTTTGAAAAGATAGTACTTGAATATGACTTATTTGAGAAGGTATGGGTTTTTTGGTTTTTTTTATTATTCATAAATTTACATTATCTAATATATTTTTTCAGCATGCATGGTTGCCTTTTTTATTTTCAAAATTTCATGCTTGCATTTCCTTATATTTTATTTCATTTTATTTTCGCTTAAATTAATCTCACTGAACATGTTTTGTAAGCCCAATTTTATATTTTCTTGTAATTTTAAAGAAGTTTATTATCTTTGTAACTTTTGAATTATGCTGGTTATTTTCATTAAATATTATTTGAGATTTGAAAGCTAGTAATCTTTTTCAGGATTAAATTGAACTTGTTGAACATGTTTGGAAAGCCCAGTTTTCCCAGTTTTTAATCATATCAATAAAATTCCTTATCTTAGAAAATTTCTATATATCTTGGTCATTTTTTTAATCATTTTTATATTTGAATGGTGGTCATTATATAAAGTCTTATAGTGAACTTGTTGTACATGTTTGGTAAGCCCAGTTTTTCCAGATTCTAATCGTTTTAATGAAATTTCTTATCTTGGTAAATTTCTAAATATACTGGTTATTTTCATTAATAACATTGGGATATGAAATATGTTAATTTTATGTTTTTTTATTACTGATTTTCATTGAAACAAAACAATCATAAAACATTACAGTTTTGTTCATTACTATATAATAAGATCAAACCTGTGGGCATTCAAGAGTAAGCAATGGCGTTGATTATATCCAGGTATCATATCATTCAATTTTTTAATTTCTTTCTCTAAAAAATTCATATCACATTACTGAAATTATTTTTAACATTTCATGATAGGTCCATCAAAGTGTTAGTTCTTCTCCTGGGATATTAAATATTGGCACAATATTTCATATGTCAACATCGATCATGTCTTCTACTAGGGTATATAACGGTTCTTTTTACTATGTTCTTAATTATTTCAATTATTATGATAAAAATTTCTATAAACTAATTTATATTCAATTTTGTAATTTTTTAAAAAAAACATTTTCCTTTCAATATTGATATATATACTGTTAAATAATAGTTAACTGTTAAATCACTGATTTGTGTTTTACTACTTTGAATTGCAATATATTCTATCAACAAATAATCCAACAAAAATTTTTATGTAGAAAATTTTGTCACATGATTTTGATAATAAGGATGAACTTCAAGATTGTCCACATTTTTCGAGGCAACAAGGCTACACCAATACATTCTATTTAATTACACACCTAAATGAAGGGAAATTTAAACTGGAGAACATTAAAACTGACTGAAATGTGATGCTAGAAACCAATGTGAAACATACGTGTTCACTGTTTAATTTTTTTTCTTTTCAGTTTTTTGAATTCCTATTTGAAGTGAAATAATAATTACACTATCTACAAGACTTAACCATTATTTAAAATTTATGTTTCTCCATAGAAATTATTTTGTCATTTCTTTATCCTATTTTCTAGGTGTTCAATTTACATTTCTTGAATTATTTTTCTTTACAAATACGACATGATTTTTTTGCCTCCTATCATCATAATTTCATGTTCGCATAGTATACATAAACACCATCTTGGTATTTATTATAGAAACGCCATATTATTCACTATTATTTGAACACCATGTTTCAATGCTAATGGGTTTCAAACTTCTCATTTGATGAAATAGTACACCCTATATTCCAATCCTATGTTCCATGGACTTGGAAAATAAAGACCAATTAGATTTATTAGACACACAATGATGCTTATCACTGTTAGCATTTATCATCTTCTTGGTCTACATTTTGTTCAATTGTTATGATGTATGTTATATTGGTCTACAATGATGCTTTTTGTATATTTTATAAAGAATCCATCTACATATACTGTAGAAAATGAAATATTATCAAGCTTTATTACAACATAATGATTGATTTTTTTGAGTTTGTTACTATCCAGTATACTGGGAATTTCCATAACATTCACTTCAATTACTACATTTTTATGTTTAATTTTTATATTGGATTTTAATATTTAAATATTCATTATTACTTATTAATCTATTTTTTAAATTTTCATCTATAGAGTTTTTTTTATAGACAATGAAGCTCAAGATAGGTTGCAATGACCCATTGTTCCTAGAACACTTATTGAAAATCACTTACCATGAAATATTTTTACAAAACTAGAGTTTATAGACAATTGTGTAATTAAAGATTGGGTTCTGACGTTTTTTTACTGAAATTAATCATCTTCCAGTAATGTAAGGGAAGTAGGACTTGTATACATTTTGAAATGATTTACAAACATCCTCTATGGAACAAAAACTTCTTTTCCTGTATCTATTCTATGTTCAAATTTTATTTTGTTGTATCAAGTTTTTCCCCTTCTTTTCCATTAATATGTACCTGTAACACACCAGGTAAATAAGGAATATGACATTTTCATATTTATCCATATTTGTGAATAAAATATTAACATGACTTTAAAGGGGACGCTATGCTCGATGGCGTACCCAACACGCAACAACGAGTTTCTTGGGAATCTTACGTTGCACTCCAATAATAAAATAATATTATTTTAAATGGTAGTTAACATGTAGCCGTTGTAATGGCGGGAATGGACAGAAATAACTAAAATATGATTATATATGTTCTTAAATATTTTTACATTTATACAATAAAAGATAAAGGCTTAAAATACAGAAAGAATTCAATTTTAGGCGTATATGCCCTAGTTTTCACTAAAGGTTCACTTATCACCTTTTGATGGAGAACCGTCATTAAATATAGTTTTGTTCACTCTTAAACATTATTTTGGACCAAATAAAACTCTTTTTAAGAATCGAGACATCAAAATTTACTTTGTGTAAATTTTTGGTATCTTTCCGATAAAGTTCATTTTTTAATGAATAGTGTAAAATGTTGTATTTTAATTCAAAACCAATTTTTAATCTAATTTATTTATATGATTAGATTATATTTTGAATTGGTTTTAAAGTGAAATTATAAAATATTTTTACCATTAAATCCAATAGTGGTCATTGGAATCAATTTTACTTTGAAATCAGACTTAAACTTGTGTCAATCTTTTGATACTTATTGTTTCATAAAACACGCTATTTGTCATAACAGCGGGAATTAATTATTAAATTAATTAATGTGACTTATATGTTTTGAATTTTTTAAAATGGACTTCATTTTTGAATTCAGAATATCAAATATAGCTTAGGGTGATTTTTTGGGATTTTTCTGAAAAACTTCAATTTTTGATGAATAGTGAAACCACTAAGTGGTACTTATAAAAACTGATTTTCCATTTAAATGAAATTTTGCCAGCATTGTGTTTTGATTTTCAAAAATCCGACATACATGGTTGTCATTAAGAAGTAAAATGTGGTTCAATGAGATTAAAATAATTTTTTGGTGAATAGTAACTTATTAAGTTTTTAATCGCGATTAGTGGTAATTAGTGTAGTTTAAGGTAAAAATAATGCTTTAATAAAATGAGATGAGCTTGACACATGTCTTACCCTCATTGGTTGTATCATGGCCGACCAAGAAAAGCCATGGGTCAACTTGGGGACCCCATGGATCCACTTTGGTTGGGAAATGACATAAATAACATTTTATTTAATGTAAAAATAAAATTGACACAAACATGATATGTTTTACTAAAACAATTTTTAAGTGGGGTTATACAAGTCATCTTTTTGATTATAAATATTAATTGGAAATCTAAAAAAGATTTCCTACATCATAGTATTTTTTTTTTATAATTTTTAGACATTAAATAAATTAAATTATTAATGACATAATAATGATGCAGCGATGACATCATTATTTGACGATTTAAATAAAATGGAAAGATAATGTAAAATCTATGAACTAAACATGTCCAAAACTTATTGGATGAGTGGATTTCGAATCCTTATCACCTTATCCACGAATTATATCAATGTGGGACCTTTTGAAACCGAAACACATTTTCAAATAAAGTAATATTTCTTTACATTCCAAAAGTGCCCCTCCTCTCCTCTTATAAAAGGCCCCCACCTATACCTCATTTAACACACTCCTCAAGCCTTTGGATCGGCCAAACCCTGACCATTTACTCTCTCCACATCCCTCTCCTCATCCTAGATGATTCCCTTTGGGCAGAATCCTTTCAAAGGAAGCCTTTAGGATCAAATCAAAAGGAGTTACACTTTTAATGATAATTCACTCTCTCATGTTCATTAGTTTTATTTTGCTTCACCAACCCCCCTAAACTCTTTTTATTTACTTCTTTTGTAACAACACCAGTATCTTCCATATACTAGGATGTTGTTATAAGATTTATTCGAGCTACACTCTCACACAACTACATCAAATGGTTAAAGAACATACAGTTTCCGTGGATGGTGAAATTCTGCCTCCCGAAACGATGATTGTTCAATACTCATTTAACACCTTCAAAGGTGGCCATTATGATGTCACTATTTTTATATATGATATATAATATGTTTATGTTTTATTTATGCTTCTGTATTTTTCATTTTTTCTTACCTTTATGGCTTCCAATTATGGGTATACGCGATATCTTCATTTAAGGAAGTGCGGACTACCGCCCCCTCAAAGTGATTTGATTCGTTAAATACCATATGTGGGATGTATAAAGGATGGAAATATGATATTATATATGATATTATACTGGAATTATAATATAACTTTATATAATTATTATTCCATTCTATAAAATAAGAAATAGAAATGAAAGTAGCGTTCATGCGTACGTACGGCTTACCGTCTCCATGAACGGTGCATTTCATTTCTTACCTCTAAATGATTATGTAATGTTATAAATGCATGCATGTACTGGATATATATGAAATATATGATATCTACATAATTAATAAAATTATGGATATAATAAACATTTGGCCACACGAACAACATGTAATTGTAAGAAGTCCACTTTCGACTTAAGAACCAAATATCGGCAAAATAAATATTATTAACTTAAATGATTACATAATGTTTATGACATGGTAATAAGTGGTATAAAAGTAATAATGAACTTGAAAAAGGTTATTAAAGAATTAGAAATTAACTCAAGTTTATTATTCGGGAGATTAAAGAACGATCGAGTCAAGTCGGACCCGAGGTAAGGGATCCTACAACTCTCTTTCTTTTTAAGTACACTCTTTTATGTCATTTATTTTAAGCTCATATTTCTTATGATTGGGATGTTATTTTATATTACATTTACTGAAATTTTTATGTTCATGTGATGAGAGACCCTATTCTCTCTCATCAATCCATTTTGGAAGTTTTGAGTGGCGTCGTTAGGCTGCCGAACTTTCGTAAGAGATCTAACCTCTCTCTTTCTTTTTAAGTACTCTCCTTTATGTCACTTCTTTTAAACTCCTCCTTGCAATGTTGGGGGATTTTATTTTTTATTCAACTTGCTGTAAATTCTATTGTAATATTATGGGATACTCTATTTGATCTCATCAATCCATATTCGGAAGTTTTATGTGGCGCCGTTAGGCTGCCGAGTTTTCGTAAGGGATTTTTCATCTCACTTTTATTCCCGTGAGATTTATGCTACATTTGCCACAAATTCCATTGAGTGGTGTATGTACTGCCCATTATTCTACTCTTTGTGTAATATAATTTCGTTTATGAGTATTTACATCAATGATCTATTGTCCTTCTTTCATGGGGTGTATGTTTTGAAAGATACCCAAGTCGGTAAGGGAACCTTTCACCCTCCTCTTTTTTTAAAAGACTTCTTTTGTTGGGTCTTTTAATTTACATATTGTTATGTTGGGATATGTTATCATATATCCTTATTGATGTAAATTTTATGTCCAAGTGATGAGATACACTTTTTATCTCTCATCAACTCATTTTGATGTGATGCCGTTAGGCTGTCAAGGGAACTTTTTAACCCAATTTCGATTTCTTTGGGTTCAACATGTAGTCATTGAATATGTCATCCATTGAATATGTGTGAATGAGTTTTTATTGTTTTACACTTAATATCCACTTATATTGGGTGTATTTATTTTTTTCACACATATTTTTGAGATTTATTTGTCCTTATTTTAAGGATACCTTCTCTATAAGGGATTTCATCACATTTTACATTTCTATTGAGGGTTCATTGTTGTTATGCACCAATTCACTCTTATATGGTGTATATACTGTCATTTGGAGTATTATATCATGAATCCATTTATTCTCATGATATTATAAAGTTCTGACTAAATGTTATTCCTCAATTATTGTATTCAAGTGTCTCTAATTTTGGCAAAACCCCTTTAACCAAAATATTGTTTTAAATGTTTTAATTATTTGTTCTTATTAATATCCATGTTTTCAAAATGGTTTTAATGATTTATTTATATGGATATTAATGGTTTAAAATTTTAAGTTTCAAGGTGGTATGGGACACTTTGATTCAAAAATCTCTTTATTAAATGTTTTAAATGGTTTTGGAAATGGTTTCTTTTTGAATGGATTCATTATTTCAATATACTAAAATGTTATATTGTGATTGAAATGTGGAAATTCTATGTTTCCTTTAAGCATGTTTTATGTGATATGATTTTGTTATGGTCCTTGGGCATTGTTATGAAGAACGGGTGGTTCTGTGATAATCTAAGGGCGGGTGAGCCCGTTATAGCTCTCCAATGCATTGGGTAACGTGAAGGAGTGAAACGTTAAGGTTTCTCCGAAGAGATTTAGGGAATATACTGTGATGGGTATTCCAAACGTAACCAAGAGGGTTACTCCCTACGTAAGAATGTTATGAATTCCTCAAGTTACCTTTATGTCTTATGTTTTCTATGATTTATTCATGATTTGATATGCCTATGTTTTATGGGTAAAGTATGATTTCATTCTTATGTATATATGAACTCATGTTTCCTTTCCATATTTTTATAACCCTTACTGAGCTTTTTATGCTCATCCCAAGTTTTTGAAATGTTTTTCACAGGTCAAGGGAAAGGTACATGATGTGATGATAGTGTCAAGGATGTGTCAAGAAAGAATCCATGTTTTATTTTAAATATGTTTCCGTTGATGGGAAGAATGAATACTATCTTTTATGTAACCACTTTGTTTAAATGTGGAATGTAATGCATGTTTCATGATCTAATTCTCTAAAACTCTAATCCTGAAAAGATCCTCAATGTGTAATCTTGTAATAACTCAAGATTAAGTAAGGTTTAAGGCTGGGGCCTTATAGTTGGTATCAAAGGTCGGTTTAGATAACTTTAGAGGTTAGGGTATTCTTTAAGCATAACTGACATTACCATAATGGTTAGGATTTCATAAAGAGTCTTAGTTTTAGATAAAGTGAATGAGTAAGTATATCTTATTGTTTATCTTACTCATTAGTACATGATGGTTTTGTTGATATACTCACACTGAACTTTTTGGTTTTAGTAAATGGCTGGATCTAGCAGGCACCAAAGTAACAGTGGATGTGAAGGAAACTGTGACAGTTTTTTGAGCAAGCAACTGAATGATATGGGAGCTGCAATGAGAACTCTTGTGATTATCCTCAACCAACTATCTGGAGTCATGATTTACCACCTAAACCTTGGAGATTTCTCTAAGGCATCATATATGCAAGAAACAAATCCCTACGGAAGTACATGTAATAATCATAAAGGTAAGTGTGTTCAAAAACCTATGTGTCAAAGATGTGGAAAGAAACACCTAGGAAAATGTTTCAAAGGGACAGAAATATGCTATAGATGTGGAAATGAAGGTCATAAAGCAAGAACCTGCCATGGAAAAAGGAAGCATCCAGTTGACTCGAGGAAAGGGAAAGAAGTTATTTCTGAGGGATCAATTGAATGTTTTAAATGTGGTGTGCATGGTCATTATGCAAACACATGTCCTATGAAGAAGTTTCGTGAATGGGTCACCAAGAGTGTACCAATATTCGTTTACCAATACCTAATGCCATTCCGATTGAGGATGAAGAAAATGAAAATGACCAATCAAAGGTATGTACTATTTCATGACTATTGTTTTCTTATTTTGGAATCTTAGGATATGATTCATGATTTTTTTTGTAGGAAAGAGGTATTTCGGAATAAGTTGGAAAGGAATGGATAATGGATCATGAAGAATGTTGAATGAGTAAGATGTCAACATATAAGGGATTCAAGAGTTAGGGTGAAATTCATAAGAGTGTTAAGTCTCTTTTGATGATGGGGTTACATTAGAAGACTTTTTATATTATGTGTAACCCTGATGTTTAATATAGGAAAATTTTATTCAAGTAATAGTTATCTTTTCTTTTGTGGACATAGTTATAAAGAACCATTTGGGTTTATATGATCCTTACTTTTGAGGTAATTATGGGTTACCATATGTTATGATTGATGTGAAAGGCATGAGATAAAATTGAGGTTAAATTATGTTAGGGTTATTTTTGATGATTTTATCCCTTTTTGGGTAATTATTTGAGAATTATATAGTTTTGGAAAAAGGACAACACGCAGACCTTGTGACAACCCGTCGCGTCGGACAATGCTGCGGGAATCGAACCCACAACCAAAGTGCGACTGGTATTTATCGCCTACCACTGGACTACGTGAAGTCCCTGGTTAGTTTGACTGATTCTTTTTAGTTATATGATTTTATGAATTAAGAGTAAGTTGATTTTGGAGGACATGTGATTAGGATAATTACTTTTCAATGTGAGACTTTAGGAGCAACTGATGTTGTTTGGAGATAAATGTTACAATTTAACTTGGAAGACTATGTGACTAAATCCTTCAAATATTTGGGTTTCAATCTTATATTGGTTTAATTTGAAGAATTTTATGGAAAAATTGTTTGTCGGATGGTCCTCGTTGAACTTTGGGTTTTGTTGGACAAATTTTGGAGATTAAGAATAGATTTTCATTTTATAAGGGGTTATCCTTTTCTCGATTATCTGATCTTGTACTAACCTTTTTGGTTTTGGTTTTGGTTTAAGACTAAATACATGGGATGTATATAGTTCTCTTTTGGGGATTAGGTGATTCTCTAGAAGTTGATTATAGTACTCTTAATGCAAACAAGTCTCCCTAAATACTCGTCTTTTGGAAAAAATATGAGTTTGACTAAGGAATCTAGTAAAAGTTGAATGTCAACATGATAAGTGATTATGTTTCCTTATGAATAAATTACTCAATAAAAAGTAACTTAAAACAAAAATGTTGTCTATTAACTTTTCTTACTGGGGAATCGAATACCGTTTAACCCATCACAAGTTTGTGATTTCCTTATTGTTAACTTTCTCCTAAACATGTTTTCTATCACTCTCCATCGGAACATGACCCTCTGTTTTCTCCTCCATGTCCATATTTTCATACTTAGAATCCTAGTATGGGTTAACTCGGGTGACCTCTGTGCTTATCTTTCTTTATTTTAAAGTGATTCTTTTACCGACTCTTGTTCCGATGTGGGACGTTCAAGGATGTTTCCAAGCGCAATTTTAAAATTGCGAGGACACAATTCCCAAAAGGGGGGAAGGATGTAACACCCCAGGTAAATAAGGAATATGACATTTTCATATTTATCCATATTTGTGAATAAAATATTAATATGAATTTAAAGGGGACGCTATGATCGATAGCGTACCCAACACGCAACAACGAGTTTCTTTGGAATCTTACGTTGCACTCTAATAATAAAATAATATTATTTTAAATGGTAGTTAACATGTAGCCATTGTAATGGCGGGAATGGACAGAAATAACTAAAATATGATTATATATGTTCTTAAATATTTTTACATTTATACAATAAAAGATAAAGCCTTAAAATACGGAAAGAATTCAATTTTAGGCGTATATGCCCTAGTTTTCACTAAAGGTTCACTTATCACCTTTTGATGGAGAACTGTCATTAAATATAGTTTTGTTCACTCTTAAACATTCTTTTGGACCAAATAAAACTCTTATTAAGAATCGGGACATCAAAATTTACTTTGTGTAAATTTTTGGTATCTTTCCGATAAAGTTCATTTTTTTAATGAATAGTGTAAAATGTTGTATTTTAATTCAAAACCACTTTTTAATATAATTTATTTATATGATTATATTATATTTTGAATTGGTTTTAAAGTGAAATTAGAAAATATTTTTACCATTAAATCCAATAGTGGTCGTTGGAATCAATTTCACTTTGAAATCAGACTTAAACTAGTGTCAATCTTTTGATACTTATTGTTTCATAAAACATGCTATTTGTCATGACAGCGGGAATTAATTATTAAATTAATTAATGTGACTTATATGTTTTGAATTTTGTAAAACGGAATTCATTTTTGAATTCAGAATATCAAATATATCTTAGGGTGAATTTTTGGGATTTTTCTGAAAAACTTCAATTTTTGATGAATAGTGAAACCACTAAGTGGTACTTATAAAAACTGATTTTCCGTTTAAATGAAATTTTCCCATCATTGTGTTTTTATTTTCAAAAATCCGACATACATGGTTGTCATTAAGAAGTAAAATGTGGTTCAATGAGATTAAAATAATTTTTTTGTGAATAGTAACTTATTAAGTTTTTAATCGCGATTAGTGGTAATTAGTATAGTTTAAGGTAAAAATAATGCTTTAATAAAATGAGATGAGCTTGACACATGTCTTACCCTCATTGTTTGTATCATGGCCGACCAAGACAAGCCATGAGTCAACTTGGGGACCCCATGGACCCACTTTGGTTGGGAAATGAGATAAATAACATTTTATTTAATGTAAAAATAAAATTGACACAAACATGATATGTTTTACTAAAACAATTTTTAAGTGGGGTTATACAAGTCATCTTTTTGATTATAAATATTCATTGGAAAGCTAAAAATATTTCCTACATCATAGTATTTTTTTTATAATTTTTAGACATTAAATAAATTAAATTATTTATGACATAATAATGATGCAGCGATGACATCATTATTTGACGATTTAAATAAAATGGAAAGATAATGTCAAATCTATGAACTACACATGTCCAAAACTTATTGGATGAGTGGATTTCGAAGCCTTATCACCTTATCCACGAATTATATCAATGTGGGACCTTTTGAAACCGAAACACATTTTCAAATAAAGTAATATTTCTTTACTTTCCAAAAGTGCCCCTCCTCTCCTCTTATAAAAGGCCGCCACCTCTACCTCATTTAACACACTCGTCAAGCCTTTGGATCGGCCAACCCCTGACCATTTACTCTCTCCACATCCCTCTCCTCATCCTAGAGGATTCCCTTTGGGCATAATCCTTTCAAAGGAAGCCTTTAGGCTCAAATAAAAAGGAGTTACACTTTTAAAGGTAATTCACTCTCTCATGTTCATTTGTTTTATTTTGCTTCTCCAACCCCCATAAACTCTTTTTATTTACTTATTTTGTAACAACACAAGTATCTTAAATATACTAGGATGTTGTTATAATATTTATTCGAGCTACACTCTCACACAACTACATCAAATGGTTAAAGAACATACAGTTTCTGTGGATGGTGAAATTCTGCCTCCCGAAACGATGATTGTTCAATACTCATTTAACACCTTCAAAGGTGGCCATTATGATGTCACTATTTTTATATATGATATATAATATGTTTATGTTTTATTTAATCTTCTGTATTTTTCATTTTTGTCTTACCTTTATGGCTTCCAATTATGGGTATACGCGATATCTTCATTTAAGGAAGTGCGGACTACCGCCCCCTCAAAGTGATTTGATTCGTTAAATAACATATGTGGGATGTATAAAGGATGGAAATATGATATTATATATGATATTATACTGGAATTATAATATACCTTTATATCATTATTATTCCATTCTATAAAATAAGAAATAGAAATGAAAGTAGCGTTCATGCGTACGTACGGCTTACCGTCTCCATGAACGGTGCATTTCATTTCTTACCTCTAAATGATTATGTAATGTTATAAATGAATGCATGTACTGGATATATATGACATATATGATATCTACATAATGAATACAATTCTGGATATAATAAACATTTGGCCACATGAACAACATGTAATTGTAAGTAGTCCACTTTCGACTTAAGAACCAAATATCGGAAAAACAAATATTATTAACTTAAATGATTACATAATGTTTATGACATGGTAATAAGTGGTATAAAAGTAATAATGAACTTGAAAAAGGTTCTTAAGGAATTATAAATTAACTCAAGTTTATTATTCAGGAGATTAAAGAACGATCGAGTCAAGTCGGACCCGAGGTAAGGGATCCTACAACTCTCTTTCTTTTTAAGTACACTCTTTTATGTCATTTATTTTAAGCTCATCTTTCTTATGATTGGGATGTTCTTTTATATTACATTTACTGTAATTTTTATGTTCAGGTGATGAGAGACCCTATTCTCTCTCATCAATCCATTTTGGAAGTTTTGAGTGGCACCGTTAGGCTGCCGAACTTTCGTAAGAGATCTAACCTCTCTCTTTCTTTTTAAGTACTCTCCTTTATGTCACTTCTTTTAAACTCCTCCTTGCAATGTTGGGGGATTTTCTTTTATATTAAACTTTCTGTAAATTCTATTGTAATATGATGGGATACTCTATTTGATCTCATCAATCCATATTCGGAAGTTTTATGTCGCGCCGTTAGGCTGCCGAGTTTTCGTAAGGGATTTTCATCTCACTTTTATTCCCGTGAGATTTATGCTACATTTGCCACAAATTCCATTGAGTGGTGTATGTACTGACCATTATTCTACTATTTGTGTAATATAATTTCGTTTATGAGTATTTACATCAATGATCTATTGTCCTTCTTTCATGGGGTGTATGTTTTGAAAGATACCCAAATCGGTAAGGGAACCTTTCACCCTCCTCTTTTTTTAAAAGACTTCTTTTGTTGGGTATTTTAATTTACATATTGTTATGTTGGGATATGTTCTCATATATCATTATTGATGTAAATTTTATGTCCAAGTGATGAGATACACTTTTTATCTCTCATCAACTCATTTTGATGTGATACCGTTAGGCTGTCAAGGGAACTTTTTAACCCAATTTCGATTTCTTTGGGTTCAACATGTAGTCATTGAATATGTCATCCATTGAATATGTGTGAATGACTTTTTATTGTTTTACACTTAATATGCACATATATTGGGTGTATTTAGTTTTTTCACACATATTTTTGAGATTTATTTGTCCTTATTTTAAGGATACCTTCTCTATAAGGGATTTCATCACATTTTACATTTCTATTGAGGGTTCATTGTTGTTATGCACCAATTCACTCTTTTATGGTGTATATATTGTCCTTTGGAGTATTATATCATGAATCCATTTATTCTCATGATATTATAAAGTTCTGACTAAATGTTATTCCTCAATTATTGTATTCAAGTGTCTCTAATTTTGGTAAAACCCCTTTAACCAAAATATTGTTTTAAATGTTTTAATTATTTGTTCTTATTAATATCCATGTTTTCAAAATGGTTTTAAGGATTTATTTATATGGATATTAATGGTTTAAAATTTTAAGCTTCAAGGTGGTATGGGACACTTTGATTCAAAAATCTATTTATTAAATGTTTTAAATGGTTTTGGAAATGGTTTCTTTTTGAATGGATTCATTATTTCAATATACTAAAATGTTATATTGTGATTGAAATGTTGAAATTATATGTTTCCTTTAAGCATGTTTTATGTGATACGATTATGTTATGGTCCTTGGGCATTGTTATGAAGAACGGGTGGTTCCGTGATAAACTAAGGGCGGGTGAGCCCGTTATAGCTCTCCAATGCATTGGGTAACGCGAAGGAGTGAAACGTTAAGGTTTCTCCGAAGAGATTTAGGGAATATACTATGATGGGTATTCCAAACGTAACCAAGAGGGTTACTCCCTACGTAAGAATGTTACGAATTCCTCAAGTTACCTTTATGTCTTATGTTTTCTATGATTTATTCATGATTTGATATGCCTATGTTTTATGGGTAAAGTATGATTTCATTCTTATGTATATATGAACTCATGTTTCCTTTCCATATTTTTTTAACCCTTACTGAGATTTTTATGCTCATCCCAAGTTTTTGAAATGTTTTTCACAGGTCAAGGGAAAGGTACATGATGTGATGATAGTGTCAAGGATGTGTCAAGAAAGAATCCATGTTTTATTTTAAATATGTTTCCGTTGATGGGAAGAATGAATACTATCTTTTATGTAACCATTTTGTTTAAATGTGGAATGTAATGCAAGTTTCATGATCTAATTCTCTAAAACTCTAAACCTGAAAAGATCCTCAATGTGTAATATTGTAATAACTCAAGATTAAGTAAGGTTTAAGGCTGGGGCCTTATAGTACCAATACTATCTAATTGTAAATTAATGTACATTACTATTACTAGGTGAATTTTAAAAATACAATTATATTTTCAATGAAAAACCATTAATTTAATATATCATGCGTACGCACGGGTGAGGACTAGTATAAATTATATGCTTCTTTATCCCACATCACCACGACGAGGATGTGGGGGCCAAAAAGTGTGATTCAGCAGCACGAGTTGTGGTAGGTTTTGGATTTGTGGTGGCCAGCAGTGGTGCGAAGAGGAGTTCAGCTAAGTTTTCGGTTAACGACTGCTCACAACTGTAGTCAGCGGTGAGGATTTTCGAGAGGGCTTCAAATCTAGCTGCAGTAGTGAAGGGGTTTATCCAGGTTCCCACAGTACACGGTTATTTCAGATCTGGCAGCAAAGGTAGAGGCATGTCTTGGGGTCCGGCGATGGTGGAACGTGGGGACAACAGACGACGATGTTGCAGGCAATGAAGCTGTCCGGTGAGGCTCAGAGTGGGCTCGCCGCGATCGTCAATGGTTGTTTCATAAGGAAAAACCAAATGATTATGAAATTATATAATAGACATTAATGGTAACATAACCCTAGTTAAATAAGGATGAAACCCCAAATAATTTCACTAATAAAAATACTTATATAATCTAATATTGGATACTGGGTAAATATATCAGCAGCGCAGACAGGGGAAGGGCTGATTTTAGTGGATGAAACCACAAACAATTTCATTAATGGCTGTACAAGGTTATTTCAGATCTGGTAGCGAAGGTAGGTACATGCCTCAGGGTTTGGCGACAGCGGCTCGTGGTGATGGGAGATGCCGATGTTTCAGGCAAGGAAGCGGTCCGGCGAGGCTCAGAGTGGGCTCGCCGCAATCGTCAATGGAAGTTTCATAAGCACCACGAAACGATTATGAAATTATATAATAGCCATTAATGGTAACATAACACTTGTTATATAAGGATGAAACTCCAAACAATTTCACTAATATAAAGACTCAGATAAATTAATTTCCTTTATTTCTATTTCTGTTAATAAAATTCCAGACTAACACAACTTCTGGTCGACATCTATTTACAGATATGATTATTCTGGGTACAAACGTTCTTCAGGAAAAGTGAATTCTATTTCTCAAATGGATAAAGAGGATTAATATTGTCAAACTTTAGAACTTTTCGTAAATATTTATAGGGGTTTTAGATACAAAGGGAGCAAGGGAGATGCGTTGAATTTCGTGGTCAATATAGTAACCACATAATATGATTTTTTAAATGGTATTTATCGTTTTATTGTTAAGGAATTATTGTTTTTCAGTTACCAATAGTTATGCTACTTTATGAATGAAGAATAAGTTGTTTTTAATCCTAATGTATGATGTTTTTATAGGCTACTACCTGCAGTGAGTGGATGACTTCACTAAACATTATATTGGATACACCTAGAACCATTTATGTAACGTGACTTCTCCCCTTCCATTGATTCACCTGCTCAGATCTTGAAAAAACTCTAAATCTTACACCAAATAATATTTTTATCCTCTCATACTATACACTAATATAGGATATTTCAAATATATTGTGCATTCAAATATATTTCAATATGCTTCACTTTTTTTATTGTTATGCGACTCATGTTTATTCATGAAACTCCAAATGTGCATGAAATGGTTGAAGTTTCAATGGATAATCAAGGCTCTTATCACCCTTGATTGGTCTCTATTCATGTGATATTTAAAACCCACAACCCAACACTCTTTAAATTGACTTACAAATGTAGACATTCAGATGATTGGGAAATGTCACTACATCCATATTCTATTGAGCAGGCTTAGGTTGTTGTTTATTCTGTATTCAATGAATTTTTTTAATTTAGTTGATTGAAATTTATATCTTTTTTTGTATCTATTGGGAAAAAATTTGTTTAACTGCCTATTCTTACAACATACCTCAGTTGTTGAACACCTTTTTACAGGTGAAAAAATTTCATCTGTCTTCCCCCCCAGTATGTTGATAATGACATAATTTCTGTTAACTCTGCCTTTTATGGAATTTTTTTCATTAGATTTATTTTTTATCTATTCCCTTAATCTATTTCAAGGAATGGATGATCATAAACTCTTCTAGAGAGGTATTCACAATGAAAAGCTTGATAGGATAAGGGAAAATCTTGAGATGACTACAGAACAACTTATGACAGGTTATATGAATTATAATGTTACACATTTGGTACTTGGGCGTGAACAAATACAACCAGAAAAACATGTTAAATGATATATTTACAAAGAACGATAATATTGGGGCGTTGACCACTAATTTTAAAATATGAAACCCCAAACAATTTCATTAATGGTAGTACAAGGATATTTCAGATCTGGCGGCGAAGGCAGGGGCAGGGCTCAGGGTCCGGCGACGGCGACATGTGGGGATGGAAGACGATGATGTTGTAGGCAAGGAAGCGGTCCGTCAAGGCTCAGAGTGGGATCACCGCTATCATCAATGGAAATTTTGTAAGGCACCACCAAACTATTATGAAATTATATAATGGACATTAATGGTAACATAACCCTAGTTATATAAGGATAAAACCCCAAACAATTTCACTAATACAAAGACTCAGATAAATTAATTTCCTTTATCTTTGTTTCTGCTTATAAAATTATGGATTGAAGCAACTTCTGGTCGATAGCTCATTAAAGATATGATTATTCTGGGTACAAAATTCTTCAGGAAAAGTGAATTCTATTTCTCAAATCGATAAATAGGATTAATAATCTCAAACTTTGTAAATTTTTTTAATTGTTTATAGGAAATTTAGAAACAAAGGGAGAAAGAGAAATGCGTTGAATTTCGTGGTCAATATAGTAACCATATAATATGATTTTTTACAAGGTATTTAACATTTTATAGTTAATGAATCATTTTTTTCAATTAAAAATAGTTATTCTACTTCATGAATTAAGAAAAAGTTTTTTTTAATCCAAATGCATGTTGTTTTTATAGGCTACTACATACAACGAGTGGATGACTTCACTGAGCATTATATTGGCTACACCTAGAACCATTTATATAATGTGACTTCTACCCTTCCATTCATTCACATGCTCAGATCTTGAAAAAACTCTGAAGCTTACAAAAAATAGGATTTGTATCCTCTCATACTATACACTAATATAGTATATTTCACATATATTATGCATTCAAATATATTTCAATAAGTTTCCCTTTTTTTATTGTTATACGACTCATGTCTATTCATGAAAAACCAAATGTGCATGAAATGGTTGAAGGTTTAATGGATAATCAAGTCTCTTATCACCCTTGATTGGTCTCTATTCATGAGATATTTAAAACCCACAACCCAACACTATTTAGATTGACTTAAGAAGGTTTAAATTCAGATGATTGGGAAATGTCACTGCATCCATATTCAATTGAGCAGGCTTAGGCTGCTGTTGATTTTGTATTCAATGAATTTTTTTAATTTAGTTGATTGAAATTTATATCTTTTTTATTGTATCTATTGGGAAAGTTTTTTAACTGCCTCTTCTTAAAACATACCTCAATTGTTGAAACCATTTTCCAGGTGAAACAGTTTCATCTATCTTCCCCCCATCATGTTGATATTGACATAATGTCTATTAACTCTTCCTTGTATAGAACACTTTTTTAATCAGAATCATTTTTTTATCATTTTACTTTATCTATTTCAGGGAATGGATGATCATCAAATCTACTAGAGAGTTATTCAAAATAAAAATATTTCTAGGATAAGGGAAAAGATTGAGCTGACTAAATAAAAACTTATGACAGGTTGTATGAATTACAATGTTACACATTTGGTACTCGAGCGCGAACAAATACAACCCGAAAAACATGATAAATGATATATTTACAGAGAAGGATAATATTGGGAATTTGACCGCTAATTTTAGTGTATGAAACCCAAAAAAATTTCATTAATGGTGATACAAGGTTATTTCATATCTCGAGACGAAGTTAGGGGCATGGCTCGGGGTCCGGTGACATCGGCTCGCGGTAACGGCAGACGATGATGTTGCTGGAAAGGAAGCGGTCCGACGAGGCTCAGAGTGGGCTCTCCGTGATCATCAATGGAAGTTTTTTAAGGCACCACCAAACGATAACGAAATTATATAATATAAATAAATGGTAACATAAACCTAGTTATATAAGGATGAAACCCCAAACAATTTCACTAATACAGAGACACAGATAAATTAATTTCCTTTATCTTTGTTTCTGCTTATAAAATTCTGGACTGACGCAACTTCTGGTCGACGACTGTTTGCAGATATGATTATTCTGGGTATAGATGTTCTCTAGGAAAAGTGCATTCTTTTTCTAAAACGGATAAATCGGATTAATAATCTCAAAATTTAGAACTTATCGTAATTTTTTATAGGGGATTCAGATATAAAGGGAGCCAGAGCGATACGTTGAATTTCATGGTCAATATAGTAACCACATAATATTATTTTTCACAAGGTATTTATCATTTTATAGTTAATGAATTATTGTTTTTAGTTACGATTGGTTATGCTACTTCATGAATTAGGAAAAAGTTGTTTTAAATCATAATGAATGTTGTTTTTATAGGATACTACATGTAGTGAGTGGATGACTTCACTAAACATTATATTGGAAACACCTAGAACCATTTATGTAACGTGACTTCTCCCCTTCCATTCATTCACCTGCTCAGATCTTGATAAAACTCTGAACCTTACACCAAATAGGATTTGTATCCTCTCATAGAGCACACTAATGTAGGATATTTCACATATATTACACATTCAAATATATTTAATTAAGTTTCCCTTTTTTTCATTGTTATGCGACTCATGTTAATTCAGGAAAAACCAAATGTGCATGAAATGGTTGAAGGTTCAAGGGATAATCAAGGCTCCTATCACCTTTAATTTGTATCTATTCATAAGATCTTTAAAACCCACGACCCAACACTCTTTAGATTGAGTTAAGAAGGTATACATTTAGATGATTGGGAAATGTCACTGCATCCATATTATATTGAGCAGGCTTAGGCTGCTGTGGGTACTATATTCAATCACTTTTTTTTAATTTAGTTGATTGAAATTTGTATCTTTTTTTGTATCTATTGGGAAAAAATTTGTTTAACTGCCTTTTCTTACAACATACATCAGTTGTTGAACACATTTTTCTAGGTGTAATTATTTCATATATCTTCCCCCCAGCATGTTGATAATGACACAATGTCTATTAAATCTGCCTTTTATGGAACACTTTTTTTTATCAGATTCATTTTTTATCTTTTTCCTTAATCAATTTCAGGGAATGGATGATCATCGACTCTGTTAGAGATTTATTCACTATGAAAATCATACTAGGATAAGGGAAAATCTAGAGCTGACTATAGAACAACTTAAGACAGGTTGTATAAATTACAATGTTACACATCTGGTACTCAGCCGCGAACAAATACAACCAGAAAAAACACGCTAAATGATATATATATATATATAGAAGGCTAATATTGGGGAGTTGACCACTGATTTTAGAGGATGAACCCCCAAACAATTTCATTAATGAAGATACAAGGTTATTTTAGATCTGGAGGTGAAGCCAGAGGCATGGCTCGAGGTTCGGCGACGGTGGCTCGTGGTGACGGCAGACGATGATGTTGTAGGAAAGGAAGCGGTCTTGTGAGGCTCAGAGTGGGCTCACCATGATCATCCATGGCTATTTCATAAGGCACCACCAAATGATTATCAAATTATATAATATACATTAATGGTAACATAACTGTAGTTATATAAGGATTAAACCCCAAACAATATCACTAATACAAAGACTTAGATAAATTAATTTCCATTATCTTTGTGTCTGCTTATAAAATTATGGACTAACACAACTTCTAGTCGATGGATGTTTGAAGATATGATTATTTTGGGTACAGCATTCTTTAGGAAAAGTGAATTTTATTGATCAAATGGATAAATTGGATTAATAATCTCAAACTTTAGAACTTTTCGTAAATTTTTATAGGGGATTTAGATACAAAGGGAGAAAGAGCGATGCATGGTATTTCATGGTCAATATATTAACCACATAATATGACTTTTTTACAAGTTATTTATCATTTTATAGTTAATGAATTACTGTTTCTGAGTTACAAATAGTTATGCTACTTCATAAATTAAGAACAAGTTTTTTTTAATCCTAATGCATGTTTTTATAGGCTACTACTTGCGGTGAGTGGATGACTTCAATGAAAATTATATTGGTTACACCTAGAACCATTTATGTAATGTGACTTTTCACCTTCCATTCATTGACCTGCTCAGATCTTGAAAAAACTCTTAAGCTTACACCAAAAAGGATTTGTATCCTCTCATACTGTACACTAATATAGGATATTTCACATGTATTATGCATTCAAATATATTTCAATAAGTTTCCATTTTTTTGATTGTTATGGGACTCATGTTTATTCATGAAAAACCAAATGTGCATTAAATGGTTGAAGGTTCAATGGGTAATAATGGCTCTTCTCACCCTCGATTGGTCTCTATTCATGTGATCTTTAAAACCCGCAACCCAAAACTCATTAGATTGACTTATGAAAGAAGACATTCGAATGACTGGGAAATGTCACTACATCCATATTCTATTGAGTAGGCTTAGGATACTGTTGATTCTGTATTCAATGATTTTTTTAATTTAGTTTATTGTAATTTATATCATTTTTTTGTATCTATTGGGAATTTTCTTAGCTTCCACTTCTTACAGTATACCTCAGTTGTTGAACACCTTTTTCCAGGTGAAACAGTTTCATCTATCTTCCCTCTAGTATGTTGATAATGACATAATGTCTATTAAGTCTGCCTTTTATGGAATAATTTTTTTTATCCAATTCATTTTCTTAATTTTTTTCCTTAATCCATTTCAGGTAATAGATGATCATCGACTCTGCTAGAGAGTTATTCAAAATGAAAAGCTTTCTAGGATATGGGAAAAGCTTGAGTTGACTACAAAACAAATTATGACAGGTTGTTTGAATTACAATGTTACACTTTTGGTAATCAGGCGCAAACAAATACAACCAGAAAAACATGCTAAATGATATATTTATAGATAAGTCTAATATTGGGGAGTAGACCGCTGATTTTAGAGGTAAATATGATCTGCTGGAATCCGCTATATGATTAGTACTCCAAGAATTGTCCAAAATAGCAGTTTCTATGTTTTCATTCACCCTGTTTTGGTTTACTATAATGATATTGTTTTATTTTATCAGTTTTCTAATTGTAGTTCAAAAGTAATCTTGTTGAAAAACTGGAGAAGATTCATCCTCGTCTTATTTGAAATTAGAGTTTAACTCATGTTAGATGTTTTATTCTTATCTATACTTTTCCCATATATAGTTCTCGTATAGTGACACTCCTTATCTTTCAGTTTTTTTTGCTTTTTTTCACATGGAAGCTTATATTTGTATCCTCTACTTTTTTTCTTCCTTTTCAGGTTTCTAATTGAAACAAAAAAACCATCTTTCGATGATTTTAGGTTTTCATTCAACCTCTTTTCCCTTGGTTTGGGTTTAGTTGTTTTGAATTATTTCATATGATATAATTTATTTGATGTGTTACTTATTCTTATCAGATATAGTTTTTCATTCATTTTCTTTTTCATCAATACCTTGTAGTAGTCTGCTCTGATAGTGGAATCATTTACCCAAAAGCAACACATAATTTCTCTCCTTCAGTTAGCATCATTGAAAAGGTAGTATATGAAGAAGAGTGTATAGGTAATTTTCAATATGTCGTGTTACTATTTACCACTCCAAATTATTTTTTCATCCATATGCTTTGTTCGACATTTACCAATTTAAAACTGCTAACTTTGTTTACTACCAACTTAAGTGTCTCATTCCATTATGGATTAGTATAGATGAATATGGTTATTTCAGTTATTATTATTGTGATGATGTATTAGAAACTTCTACAACTATTAATTATAATTTGAATAGTTTTTTACTTCATTTATAGGTTGTTTTTTTAAGAAAATTTAAATTTCACATATTTAATATGAGCTGTGGATGGTCTTGATCCTACATACTAGGTCACATGGTGGAGTTAGACTAAACTATAGAGAAATACCCAATCATGGAAATGGGAGCAGTGAAGAATTTTGGAGCTGTGGATCTTTATAAATTATTTTCAACATGGGTTAGTTTTTATTATTTGATTATGTTTGAAAGAAATTTTTATTTTAGCATATCTATTACATCTCCACTACAAACATATTGGGTTAACCAGTTATTTTCAACACATTTTTGTATATTCCACATAAAAAACTGAATACATTTCTATGTTTATATATGTTAATCACTTTTTAGAGAATGTATCTAGCTATTAATTTCTTGAAAACTACCCATATATGTGAATTGATTTTACAAATTAATGATAAAAGATAGAATGTTGTATTTTACACTACTGTTTAGCAATTCATCCTGAATAAAATGATTCTATTGTATGCTTTCACTTTTCATCCTCCATTACTCCCACTGAATGTCCATTTTTTATAAATGTACTCATAGCTTCAATAACCATGGCCATCTATTATAGAGTACTGATTGATGTGTTTTTCCTATTTTAAGTCATGAATATTCATTCTATCTACCCATATGTTCTATTATATTTTGTCGTTCAATGTACCCCTCCATTATATACTCCATGGAGATTTAGGTAATATGTTATGACTCACCTTTTTCTCTATATTATTTTTTTCTACACATAATTAGGATCCTTCTCTTGAGTAAGTATTTTACCATTTAAGCTGTAAGGGTGTGTTTTCTGTTATTTTCTTGTATATAGGCAGCTTTATTAACACCATTTCACTTAAATTTTTTATTCTGTATAGGTACACCAGTGAAAACATGGTGCATGCAACTAAAAAGATCCTTATGTTAACAAACATAGCTTAATGTTAGCAAAGCCAATGAATGAAAAATATAGGTAAACTGGAGGTTAAAATATAGTGTTTTATATTGAAGAATACTTATATTGGTATGTTTGTATTCATTTTCCGGCATATAGGCACATTATTCCACACCATTTCACTTAATTTTTTTAATCTTTATAGGTGCTTCTTGTGAAAAAAATGGTGAATGAAACCAACCAGAATTTTTATTATTTGATCATGTTTCAAAAAAAAATTTATTTTAGCACATATGTCTCCATTTTTATTCACTTATTTAACTGTTTTCTATACTAAGTTCTTAATAATTTCCAATATTTTAACAAAACTTGCTATAAATAATTGTATATTGTGTATTTTATATTTTTTAAAAAAACTTTCTTTTCAATATACACCGGTATACTATTAAATAACTGTAAACTGTTAATGCTATGATATGTGTTTCAATGATTTCAATTGCTGCATATTCTAGCTCCAAATATTCTAACAATATTTTCTATGTAGAAAATTCTATCATGTGATTTTGATAATAAGGATGAACTGCAAGATTATTTCAACATATGTTAACAAAACAATGCTGCAATGAGTCAATATACTAAATTAGACAGCAGGATGAAGGGAAATGTAAATTTTAAAACTGAAAAAACAGACTGAAATGTGATACTGTAAACATATGATAAACATATATATTCATTATTTAAATTGTTTTCTTTACTATTTTTTAATTTATATTTGTAATGAAATTATTATTACATTCTGTATAGTACATAATCAGTTATTGAAATTTATGTTTCTCTATAGAAATTATTCGTCCATTTCTTTATTCTGTTATCTATGTGTTTGATCTACATTTCATTAATTTTTATACTGTACAAAAATGACATGGTTGTTTCCTCCTATCAATTAAATTTCCTATTTTCATACTATAAAAAATACCATTTTGGTATGTAATATATAAACACCAGATTAGTCACTTTTAGTTGAACAACATGTTTCAATGGTAATGGATTGTAAACCTGTGCAATGATGAAATAGGTCACACCCAATCTTCCAATCCTATGTTCGGTGAAATTTTCAAATAAAGAACAATTAGTTTTATTAGACTATTATTGTGTTAATTGTAAGCATGTATCAAATCCTGGTTCAATGTTCTGTTAACTAGTTTGGATGTATCAAATACTGTTCCACTGACATGTGACAAGGAACTGTTTCATTGATAGGATGTACTAAATTGCTGACATTTATATTACATGTTTTCTACATCATCATTTTATAGTATCTATTTGTTCTATGATGTATAGAATCACCATGTTTTATACCTCTTTTCAATATTGTTTCCTATTTGTGTACTTTACAAAGAATCCATCTTCATATATGGTAGAAATACACCATATTAGAGTATCTTTATTACAATATAATGTCTGATATTTTTTATAGTTTGTTTTATTATACAGTATAGTGTGCATTTGTATAACATTAATTATTCCAACTACTACATTGTTCTATTTCATTTCTCAACATGTGTTTTTCCATTAATATTCTTCTATATGTACCTATTAATATGTATGTCTCATTTATTTCATTTATCATTCCATTTTCCATGTTTCAAATTTCATTCTTATTTTCTATAATTTAAGAAGTATGTTATTTAACTACTATAAATGTATCTAAAAGTATTCTAATATTTATTGTATGTAGTTTTTCATTTTATATCCTTGGTTTTACAAAATTCTATAGTGGATATAATGAAAAAAATAGTTACATTGATTCTATATTCAATGATTTTTTAAATTTAGTTGATTGAAATTTATCTTCTTTTTTGTATCTGTTGGGAAAAACTTTATTGAACTGCCTTTTCTTATATCATACCCCAGTTGTTGAATTGATTTTTCTTGGTGAAATAGTTTCATATATCTTCCCCTCTACATGTTGATAATGACATAATGTCTATTAACTCTGATTTTTTTGGGAATACTTTTTTTTCATATTTATTTTTATCATTTTTCTTTTACCATTTCAGGGAATGTAATATGGTCGACTCTCCTAGAGAGTTCGTCACAATGAGAATCTTTCAAGGTTGATGGGAAATCTTGAGCTGAGTACATAATAGCTCATGAAATGTTGTCTAAATTATAAAGTTAAAGATTTGGCACTCACACGCGAACACATAAAACCCGAAACACATGCTAAAATATGTATTTATAGGAAAGGATAATATTGAGATATAGACTGGTGAATTTAGAGTCAAATATGGGATGCTGTAATCGGCTCAATCATCGGTACTCAGATCATTTTCCAAAATAGTAGTTTTTATATTTTTATTCACCCTATTTTATATTTACTGTAAAGATATTGTTTTATTTTATCTATTTTATAATTTTAGTTGGAAATTATTCATGTTGAAATACTGAAAACTATTTATCCTCATCTTATTTACAATCAGAGTTTCATTCATGTGAGAGTTTTTATTCTTATCTATCCTTTTCCCATGCATAATTTTCGGATAGTGATACTCCATATCTTTCAGTGTAGTTTTTCTTTTTTTAATGAAAGATTATATTATTATCCTCTATGTTCAACATTCCTTTTTTAGTTTTCTAATTGAAATAAAAAAATCATCTTCAGATGATTTTATGTTTTCTTTATTTTGGGTTCCAATCTGCAGAAAATCAATGGAGATGGTTACAGCTTCCAAGTGGGTTGTGTTTGGAATTTTGATATGTTTTTCATCAACACTATTAATTTTTGAATTGGTACATGAATACATGCTTTATCATTTTTATTTAACATGATTTCCATTTTGATGAATACTCTTTTACAGCAAATGAACTTTCAATCAACTGGATATCTTTAAACTATTCTACTCCTAACAAACCCACAGGTTGTTACCAAAATATTTAACACCACCACATAGGTAATTTAACACATTGTTAGTTTTTATTTTGTTTGAGTGAGTTTTGATTATTGTAGTTAACTTAATTATAATAGAACATTTCTTTTTTTTTCCTTCCAATTGAAAATATCCTTCTATTTTTTATTAGTAGTTGTGATGTTACATATTTTTGTATTAATGGAGTCTTATTTATTGATAACAGAACATGTGTTATTTTTCAGTTTTTTCAGTTGATATACTGAAATTGTATTATGGTTTGATTTTTTTTGTTTCAAAATAAAATTTCAATTGTAACTAGTGAATAGTAGTACAGGTCTGGAAATATGTCAATTACATGGTAAAATGATGGTCATGTGGGCATCGATGTGACTGAATCCAATATGAAAAATCAAGACAATCACTTATTTGTTTCACTAAAATGGTGGCAATGAAATGATAGTAAAATAATTGTTTTAATATTTTTCATCTGTGTAGTTCAATTCAACATGTTTTTGAATGATTTTTGGACTGTGGTTGTAGGTTTTTAGTAGGATCTCAGGTAAATTCAGCAAGAATGAGATTTTTAAACCAAAACCAATTGGATAAAGAGTTGATGGCCCAATTAGAATGTTTGATGGAATGGATGAGGATGCACCAAAGAAGGAAAAACTGATGGATGGCCCCATGGGATTTGAACGTGATCGTGCAAATCATGATTCCAATACCATGTAATAATCCTATAATCACTTCCCTCCATTGATGTTCCAGAATCAATTATTTTTTGAAACAAATATGTTATGAAAACTCCCAGGAATGGGTCAAAAAACATACCATAAGGGCACTAAACTGGTATGTTTTATTTTATAATTGGGTTTTTATTACAGTGACTTGTCAGTATATATTTTCTGACAATTTTTTGGGTATCCTGATTTCTGTAATGGACCATTCTAACAGGTTGCATTACCTTTCCAGGATCAGATATGAAACTAAAATATTTAAGGGAATGATACAAAAAACTCATTTCTATTCATAGTGATTGAAAAGTCACTGTTAGAGGTGATGGATGATAGAAAATTTGTTTTTTGATTGATTGAAAATTTCTATTTAGATTAATTTCCAATTTCTGTAATTTGGGATATCTAAACAGAACTATGACTTGTATATTTACTTACTATGGTTACAAGCATTCCAGATTTTATAGAAAATGTAATGTTGAAACATGTATGTTTTCTTTTAGTGATTGAAAAGGGTTCAAAATCGGTAATAAGATGTTCCCTTTTGGTGGTCATAAGCGTTCCAAATTTGACAGTTATGTTGCTAAAACATGTTCGTTTTTTGTTATATTCTGATTTCTATTATAGTGAGTTTTTAATCAGTTTGTACTATTTCTTAGGTATCCAATTAACTCTTATGAACTTTAATTTTACCTCATTTCTAATATCTCCTTTCCCTTTTCCTCATCTCCATTCTGATGCTTCTCTTTTGTATTTTATTTTTGTGGTTGTCTTTATAAGTAGTTATGTTTGTATCTAATTTTTATGGATTGCATCAAATCCCACTTATTCCCAAATTACCTTCAGGTGAATTGCGGCAAAAAAATCTACTAGAACATGTATTTTATTTCCTATCTTGATGGTTACAATTCTCTTTTACTGATTAGGAACCAATTCCATCAGGGGGTTGGAGAACATAAACTTAAAGCATGATTATTTTTCATTATGAGTTGGTTCCTATTTATGATTAGGAATTCAATTAACTTTAATCATCCTATTTATAAATCCACCATAATGTTTTGACCATTTTTAACTTCATTGTGAATTTTATTTTAAGGTATGGTGTTTTATTTTTATCCTCTTCTTATAGGAACCTATGGTGGGTGATGACAATAATACCTTGATGACTGATGTTTCCAATCTATCTGAGTCAGTATATTCATAACCTCATCATTGTTGCTGCACCTGTGATATTTTTCAATATTTCAAAGGCTCAGATGTAAATCTTATTTGATTATTAGAATATTAATTTTTTGGGAATTCATGAACGTATTTGTATATGTTGAAACCAGATTTTGTAGCTTTTCATACCTAATAATTTCTACTATATGTGTTTACATATTTTATATGTAGTAATTATGTATACATCATTGACTTTTTATAGAATTGTAATACTAACACTCATTCTACATCAAGATTCAATCTATCTTCAACTAATTATTTTACTCAATTTCATGTTTTTTGGTATACTAAAGTGTTTGATGACTCTATATCGATGCCAATTTGCCTAGCTGAATGACTACACTTAGGGAACATAAATATTTATGCCCCTTCACTTAGAAATGGTCTCTATTGAATCGAGATTCTAAAAGCAACAACCCAGGATTGTTGAGATTTAATGAAGAAACAACTAGATTTAATTTGTCTTCATCTATTATTTTTTATTCACTTTCATGTTGTCAAGTATTATAAAGTGGTTGTCTACACTCTATCTTCATCTATCTATTTTATTTAATTGCATATTCTGTTTCATATTTGTCTCTTATCTCTATGTCCCTCATTCCATATTGTTTCATATATATGATGAATAGTTTCACTCCATTTTCTTTTTTCACAAACAACCCACTCATTCAATTTATTATTATTTTATTTAATTTCAAATTTCTCATTTTTATTATTATAACCACTGTCTTATCTTTGATTTATCTTTCATTTTTTATTTCAATGCCCACATTAATTTTATTGTGATCAAAATTGAAAATGAATTCAAATATTCTTCCTAAAAATTTAAAAATTCATTTACTATTACTCTATACTATTTCTTTGTCAACTATTTGAATGGTGTCTTCATATACTATGAACTTCTATTTCATTATCATAGAACATTACTTTCTAATTAAAATTTATTCAACATTATTTTCTCTTCTCAAATTTTATAAATATTAATCTCTTATTAAAAGAAAAACTAGAAATCAAATGCTCCATGCAATAGACATTTATGGTAACATAACCTTCAATGCAGGGTGGTTTCCAAAGACTCAGATAAACTAATATTGGATAGGATGTTTCTGACTGTAGAACATATGATGAGGAACGTAGAACTGGTCAAGAGGAGTTTGTTCATTCTGACTACATGATGCATGCTACACCGATTTAAGATGACGATGGGGCCTCATGGTTCTCCAACTCTTTGTATCAGGCTTGGAGTTGATTGCACTGGACATGATTTATAAAATGACACAGTGAACACTGGTTGGGATCCAAGTTTTTGTCATTGTATATATGTTTCCATTCACTATTGTAATGTTATTCACTTTAAATATTTCCAATACACTATAGATTTGTTTCCAGTTAGTATGTTATGTTCACTATTTTTTCATGGTTGAAATGTTTCATCCAATGATATATGTTGTGTTCAATATTAATATGTTACATTCACTGAAAATTGATTTCACTATATATGAGTTTCTATTCACTCTCTGAATATTTTATTCACTATTACTTTGTTCAATGTTAATTTGTTTTCTTCCCTATTACTTTGTTCAATGTTAATTTGTTGTATCCACTATTAGTTTGTATTTACTGTTAATTTTTTCATTGTATTCACTATGAGTTTGTTCATGGCTTGATCTTTTCTATGGAATGAAGAGTCATTAAGGTTTGATTCCAAAACTATAATGTTATATCACTGTTGAGATTCAGATTTATTGATCTCAAATCATATTTGTGGTTAATGGAGAATGATGGTGGTACTGAATGATTTCCATCAAACTGCACTGATAAGATCCGTGATTGAGGTAATTACTACAACAATAAGAGCCTTTAATTATGAGGTAAACCATGAACTTATCACAGAAAAAAATATCTATCCATACTATTATTATGATGTTGCATATTCCACGGGTGGACGTAGGTTTATCCATTATTAGGGAGGACATAGTACTCTTTACTGCTAAGTTGTAGTAGCCAGGCTGCTGCTGACTGTAGAACATCTGATGAGGTATGTAGCGCTGGTCAAGAGGAATTTGATCTTTCTGACTACATGCTACCTGCTACACAGATTTAAGATGATGATGGGGCCTCATGGTTCTCCAATGCTTTGGATTAGGCTTAGAGTTTATTTCACTGGACATGCATTATAAAATGCCTCAGTGAACTCAGGTTGGGAACCCGGATTTTGTAATTGTATATATGTTTCAATTTACTATTGTCATGTTGTGCTCTTTTAATATATCCAATACACTATATATGTGAACTCAGGTTGGGAACCCATTTTTGGTCATTGTATAAATGTTTCCAGTCAGTATTGTCATGTTGTGCACTTTCAATATATCCAATACACTATATAACTGTTTCTGGTTAGTATGTGATGTGCGGGAATTTTTCGCAGATCCCCGATCAAAATATTATTTATCTAAGAATTCAATATAGTGCACTCCCAAGGTCGGTCTCAAGGAGGCAACTTACACAACACCAAAATTCTATTGTAACTATTTATTGTCTAAATAATATATAATATAAAGATGAGTTTGAAATATGCATAATATATGAATGTATATATATATATATGTAATTAAAACAGTATGATATTAAAAAGAAGAAAGAAGACATTTGTTCGTGGGGGATCATAATGGTTGATATCATTGTTTATTAAAATATTTTCAATATGAATTCATTGTAGTGATCAAGATCTATCACACTACACCCTCTTATTCGAAATGTTATTTCCCGAACACCGAGATCTTTGCATGTGGGGAAATACTCTTCCTGAAGTCGTCTAGGAGATCTCTTTGCCGACCATCACTACCCAAGCCATACTCCATCGTATGCATGACTTAGATAGTGAAGGGAAGGATAAATGTTGAATGAGAAGAAGAAATCGGTGGTAGTGAAAATGGGGAAATCGCACACCATAATCAATTTAACCACCACATAAATCCTCAGAATTAAATAAAGAAATTAAAATTTAATTACAATGAAACCCAATCATCCACCATTCTCCCCCTCGAACAAACATCGAGGTTAGTTCCCCATTCTCATGGAGTTAGAAGAGAATACGGTGGAAGAAACAAATAAAAGTAAAAATGGAAGAATGAGGTATGAAGAAGTATAATAATATAAAATAAAACATTATGAATATACTAAATAAGAAATGAAACTACAGAACAATAAAAAATGGCCACACAGAAGTGCCAATGCTTTGAGAAGGGGTGAGGATACATATTTATAGGTAGAAGAGGTGAAACAATTCTCTCCAAAATAATCCTCCAAATGATTCCATGTGTATGTCCCACTGAATGGCAGAATTTGTATCATGTTTCTTCATAAAAGATGTTCCATAATGTCTCCTCCATTCACCCGCCAAATATATGATTTATTGTCCATCTTATGTAGGCATTATGACCGATTCCATTTGAGACATTTAATCTTTCCATTTGAGTCGCCTAATCTTCAATTCTTCAACTTCCTGTGACATTATTGCCCTCCAAACCGTTGATTTAGACGTTTCTTCCTTAACAAAAGTTGTTCCAAATTTAATTTTTCGTCTCTCCACAAAATAGGGGCCATTTTTTATGACGTTTCACGATTTTATGAATTTATTACCCAATTGAACCGTTTTTTCCCGGTGAGACGTTTTGTCTTCCACATATTGTGAGAATTCCCATAATCCCTTAATGAGGGTATTTTGAATTGAAATTCATCATGAACGCGGAATATTGAATCCTATTTTCTTTTCTATCTTGAATGAATGAATTTTGAGTTTTTTTCACTATGTTATTCATCTGTTACGTCGGTGGGGCCCATTCTGTCCGCCCGGAAAATTCTTCAACTTCATTGAATATTTACAGCCACTGGATTTTCGATTCAGCCCCAGTTACAGAAGACAAAAATTAAGGAAATTAAATAAGGATTTTAACAAAATTTTAATCATAAACTTTGTACATATATTTAATGGTAAATGACCAAAATACCCATGTGATAACAATCTGTTAAAATTGAAGAATTAGGCCATTTTTGCATTTACGCTCAAAATAACACTAAAACCTAAAAATGTGACAATTACCCATATAATAACACTGTGGTGGGATTCTAAACAATGATTTATAATAAAAAAATATATGAAACTATGACCTTCATCACTCTCCCACACTTAAACATTGCACTCCTGGACAATCATCTTACATCCAAATCAAATTCCACACAACAATCAAAAATGAGAAAATATTAATGATATTATCCAAAATAGAATTCCATCACGTATCATATATGAAAAACAAGCCTCTCTCATTTTCATTTCAATCATTAAAATTTGTTCAACCTCATAAATAAATCAATTTCCCAATCACAACCTACCTCACATTGAATTTTATGACACTATTCACTCAAGAGAAATTGAATCTAGAGTTATACTCATACTTGAAAATCTCATGTATCACCACAGGTTTGTGAAAATTATCATTTCTCCACAGCATGAAACATGAAAATGAATTTAATCATTGGGGATTTAAATAAAGGTTCAAATGATTCTATGTCTTAGGGTTGGTTGGAAAATTATTGAAAACATTTCAGGTTAGAAAGAGGAGGTTGGACTTTTAAGTACAATGCATTATTAAATCAAGGGAAAACACAGAAACATCCTCTCTCAATCCCACTTGAAAATGTGAAAAACAAAACCACCCCTTTTATGACATGGTACATGAGCCAAGAATTGATTACAATTAATGATATAATCTAATTTATCCTTTTTTTCAAAGCTCCAGAAAGGCACAACTTTATGTTTTTTTTTCAAGGAGGATGAGCTGAAAATTGAATACAATGAATTCATGACAATTCATGCACGTTATTTTTGAGAGGGACATGAGTTATAAAAGAATTTACAATGAGGAATTCAAGATCATCTCCATTTTTTTCATTTCTTTTTTTTGAAGGAGAAATGGATGAAACAAATAAAGCTCAATGAAATGATGACGCATGCCCAATTCTCTTATTGTACACTGCCCAAAGTATTGACACACACCTCGCATCACCAATAAATGATACACATCCTAATGAACACACATGAAAGGCCCTTCCCCCACACTCATACTTTAAATAACCATGCAAAAATACAAAAAGTGTGGGTAGGTAAAGAAAAATTTTCATCTAATATGGTTTAAACCTATAAGGCAATTCATGGAATATAAGGGCTTACGAAGGATAAATGTTAAGGTGGGTCTTAAGATAAAATTTGGCTAGACAATGAGATGGCTCAATAATTTTAAAAACATTCCATTAAATCCAATGCTTCGAAAGAGAATTATTCACATTTTTTGGTTCTCACACAAAATTCAAGTTTCTCTCAAGAAAGTGTGAGTATTAGGAAGAATATGAAAAAGAGGTTTAGAATACCTCACCGGATTAGAAAAATATTTTGAGTTGGTGTTTCATTGTTATTGATTTCAAAAATCAGTCAAACTCATAAAAATTATTGATAATCCAATTCAAGATAAATGTTTTCACATCAACAATCATTTAAAATCCATTATTTCAAAAATAATTTCAACTCCTTCAAAATAAATTGATGTGTGAAAAGTGATAAGAATATTCATTAAAGCTCAAAAATCCTAAAAATATAATAAACAAAAATGAAAAGCACAGAAGAAGAACTAAGCAGGTTGACACTCCCCCACACTTAAATTTTACTACCCCTTATTTCAACTCAACAAAATATAAATATAAAAGTAGAAAATCAAAGGGAAGGAATGATACAACCTGTCCTTATTTTAGAATAGGATTCCTTGAGTTAAGATCCTAGAAGTAGCCACTTTAAGACTACAAGAAAGTAATGAAAATACATAAGAAAAATAAATAAAAAGAATGATAAAGGGAAAAGAAAAGAGATAATTCTTGGTTTAGACCCCCAAGCGGGTGCTAGGTTTTTACTGCCCCTAGTCAAGCAGTTGCAGCAAATTATCCCCAATCAGATGGTGGATGTGGTTTCATTGAGATAAACCACCACATGTGGATTTTCCCAGTGTCAATGAGTAGACACTGAGATTGGAGAACCAAAAAGAATATAATAATGTTCCCAACCCCAAAGATAGAATACATATATAATTTAAGATCCAGAGTGGGAGGGAATAGAAAATAGGGTTGCTCCCTGTTAACTTTTGCGGTGTCCTCCACCCTATGATATGAAATTTGATGTAGAGGAGGTAGTCGCACCACCACCAGCTTCTCCGGTTCTCCTTCCTCGATCACCACCAATTTCGTGGTCTCATCATCAACATCTAAGGCCTGATCCGTATTTGTTGTATCAGAAATTTCAGGAAAGGAGAAGTCAGAAAACAATTCAGTTTGAATAAAATTAAAACGTGACGAATAAATAAAAAAATCTTCCATTTCAAGTATATCAGCTAAGAAATTGATCTCTTCAGGAAAGACCATTGGAACTTCCATCTCAACAGGTGCATCTTCTTCTTCATCTTCCAATGAAAGAGAGAGGTCAAAAGGTGTTGATTGTTCAATTTCAAAGATAGTAAGATCAATTATCAGGTTATCTTCTACAAAGTGATTCCAAGATTCTTCCAAAAATTGTTGATCTCCCATAAGTGAATCAGCTGGAATGGGTACATCAGGGACCTCCTCGAGCAATGGTGTAGTGCGAGATGATATGATTAACTCCTTTAGTAGCTCCTTCTCACCCGCCTCAGGTTCTTTAACATAAAAAATTATTGGTGAAATATATTTCACCACTCGTTTTGGTTTAGGTTCCGGCTGAGGATTAGGTTTGGGTTGCTCTTGACATGCATGTACATATTCAGCAATCAACTCTATTTGACTCTCCATTTTTTCCATGACTTCACTAATACTTTGAAACTTAGCTTCAATATCATTGTAATCTTCTTCAGGCACCTGAGATTGGTCAGTCCATGCAGAATAATCACTATTGAAATACATCATGAAAAAAAAGTTTTTTTTAGTTTTTGAAATTTATGATTTTTTTTGTTTTTTTATGAAAAATGGGGTCTGAAAGTGTTGCGCCTCCCCAGAAAAAAAGCCGATTTGATATGCGGGAATTTGTCACAGATCCCCGATCAAAATATTATTTACCTAAGAATGCAATATAGTGAACTCCCATGGTTTGTCTCAAGGAGTCAACTTACACAACACCAAAATTCTATTGTCACTATTTATTTTCTAACTAATATATAATATAAAGATGAGTTTGAAATACTCATAATATATGAATGTATATATATATATATATGTAATGCAAAAAATATGATGTTAAAAAGTAGAAAGAAGACATTTGATCTTGGGGGATCATAATGGTTGATATCATTGTTTATTAAAATATTTTCAATATGAATTCAATGTAGTGATCAAGATATATCACACTACACCCTCTTATTCGAAATGTTATGTCCCCAACATCGATATATCTACATGTGGAGAAATACTCTTCCTAAAGTAGGCTAGGAGATCTCTTTTCCGACCATCAATACCCCAGCCATACTCTGTCGTATGCATGACTTAGATAGTGAAGGGAAGGATAAACGTTGAATGAGAAGAAGAACTCGGTGGTAGAGAAAATGGGGCAATCACACACCATAATAAATTTTACTACCACCTAAATCCTCATAATTAAATAAAGAGATTTAAATTTAAGTACAATGAAACTGAATCATCCACCATTCTCCCCCTTGAACAAACATCAAGGTTAGTTCCCCATTCTCATGGAGTTAGAAGAGAATATGGTGGGAGAAACAAATAAAAGAAAAAATGGAAGAATGAGGTATGAAGAAGAATAATAATATAAATTAAAACATTATGAATATACTAAAGAAGAAAATAAACTACAAAACAATAAAAAATGGCCACACAGAAGTGCCAATGCTTTGAGAAGGGGTGAGGATACATATTTATAGGGAGATGAGGTAAAATATTTCTCTCAAAAATAATCCTCCAAATGATTCTGTGTGGATGTCCTATTTAATGGCCGAATTTTAACAGTTTTCTTCATAAATGATGTTCCATAATGTCTCGTCCGTTCACCCTCCAAATATGAGATTTATTGTCCATCGTATGTAGGAGTTATTACCGATTCTATCCGAGACATTTAATCAATCCATTTGACTCTCCTAATTTTTAATTCTTCAACTTCCTATGACATTATTGCACTCCCAACCGTAGATTTAGACATTTCTTCCTTAACAAAAGTTGTTTCACATTTAATTTCTCGTATCCCCACAAAATATGAGCCATTTTGGATGATGTTTCGCGAGTCTATGAATTTATTACCCAATTGAACCGTTTCTGCCCGGTGAGATGTTTCGACTTCCACATATTGTGAGTGTTCCCATAATGACTTAATGAGAGTATTTTGATTTGAAATTCATCGTGAGCGTGGAATATTGAATTATATTTCCTTTTCATCTGTAATAAATGAATTTGGAGGTGTTTTCACTGAGTTATTCATCTTTTACGTAGGTGGGGCCCATTCTATCCGCCTGAAAAACTCTTCAACTTCAATGAATTTTTACAGCCACTGGATGATCGATTCATCCCCTGGTCTAGAAGACAAAAATGAAAGAAATTAAATAATTATTCTACCTAAATTTTAATCATAAACTTTGGACATATATTTAATGGTAAATGACCAAAATAACCCTGTGATAACAAACTGTTAAAATTGCAGAATTAGGCCATTTTTGCATTTACTCCCAAAATAACACTAAAACCTAAAAATGTGAAAATTAACCATATAATAACACTATAGTGGGATTATAAACAATGATTTATAATATAAAATATATGAAAATATTAGCTTCATCAGTATGTTATGTTCACTATTTGATCATAGTTGGAATGTCGTGTACATTATTAGTAAGTTGTGTTCACTATGAATATGTTACATTCACTGCAAACTTATTCCACAATATATGTGTTTTTATACCCCTTTAGTATATTTTATTCATTTATTTGTTGTTCAATGTTAATATATTTTATTCATGGTTACTTTATTCTGCATTGATATGTTGTATTCACAATTATTTTGTATTCACTATTAGTTTTTTCATTGTATTCACTCTATGTTTGTTCGTGGTTTGGTATCTTTTTTGGAATAATGAGTCTTTAAGGTTTGATTGAAAACATATAATTATATATGACTATTGAGATTCACTATTATTGATGTCAAATAATTTTTGTGTTTAATGTAGAATGATGGAAGTAATGAATTATTTCCGTCAAATAACACAGATAAGAGCTGTGATTGAGGTAAATCCTACAGCAACCAGAGCCCCAAATGATGAGGTAAACCCTACACTGGTCAGAGCCCTAAATATTTATCCATACTGTTATTATGATGTTCTATATGCCACTGCTGGTTGTAGGTGTCTTCATTATTAGGGAGGACATAGTACGCTTTCCGGCTAAGTTACATTAACCAGGCTGTTGCTGACTATAGAACATATGTCGAGGTATGTAATGTTTTTCAAGATGAATTTGTTATTTCTGACTATGTTTTGTGTGCTACATAGATTTAAGATGATTGTGAGGCCTAATGGTTGTCCAATTCTTTAGATCATGCTTGGAGTATATTGCATTGGACATGCTTTATAAAATGCCTCAGTGAACTCAGGTTGTGAACCCATTTTTTGTCATTTTAAATATGTTTCCATTCAATATTGTCATGTTGTGAACTTTTAATATTTTCAATACACTATATACCTGTTTTTGGTTAGTATTTTATGTTCACTATTTGTTCATGGTTGGAATGTTTTATTCATTATTAGTATGTAGTGCACATTTTCATGTATTTTTTTCTAGCTTAATAATGGTATTAATTACTATAAATTAATGTTAAAATTTATATGTATTACATATCATTATGATCTGATTCCATATGTTTAATATTTTTTTTTCAATATGTTTTCGTTATAGTATTCAATAAGTATCCTTTTTTAGGTAACATTTCAATATATGTACATATACCTATAATAACTAACCATGAAATTTCAGGTGGTTTCCAATTTGACTGTAGGAGGTGATACCAGTTTGATTGATCCAAGAAGAGTTCACTTGATGGCTGCAAACTAAATATTCAGAAAAATACAAAGAAAGAATACATGTCCTGCCTTGGAGAGTGAAGAACTCACCTTTGTGGATAAAGGCCCTTCAATTTCATCATTCTCTATTATTTTTCTGGGTTGTTTGTATAGTGCTTCCATCATTGATCTAAATATGAAAACTGGAATATACACATGAAATTCTATTTCATCTAGAGGTAAAACTTTCATTATTTGCCTCAATTCATGAAAGAAAATTACAGGATTCTCAATTTCTGTTGTAATTTCTATGATTCTTCTCTTCGCATTCATCTTGAAATATTATCAAAGTAGACAGTTGGTGGTCAACAGAGATGGCTGCATCCTACCATCTGGTATGACAATTCCAATTTTTTAAGCTTTGGATAAACCTTTATTCTATATTTATGTTTAATTTGAATGTACATACAAGTGGTGGACAAAACCATTTTTTTATCACAGTGATCGTACCAATGATGGTTGTTCCAGTTTGGTGACCATAAAATGGTCCTTTTATATGTACAATGCTCCTTTTGGATGGGTTGTTTAGTTAAGGTATGTCAAATTTTATGAATTTTTTCATTCTGGTATATAGATAATTATAATTTTATTTTTCATTTCAGTTTGGAATGACTGAACTAGAGTTAAATAAAACTGATTAATTATCCTTATCATGGAACATTATTTGAAATTGATATCATTAAACCTCCCGATTTATTGCAAGAACACATTCTGATTGTCTATAACTACATGTTAAACTTATTAATTGATATCATTACTATATATTCATCTTTAGAAATTGATATCATTGAAAAATTTTATTGATATCATTACTATATATTCATTATGGCGTAATCCTTTTCTAAATTTTTAAGGCATCAACTGTATACTACTATAGTGACTGAATCATTGTATTCTCAACTTTAATGGTGTGGTTCGGGATATCTTACATTAATGTCATGAAGACATGTAGAGCATTATGTTTTTGAAGGTAATATCACTATATTTTTAGTACTAACAGTAAATTTTTTTATTCCTTCCATTCTTTTATCATTTTCATTTTATAACATATAGTTTACTATATTTTAAGGCATTAACTATATACTAATATAGTGACTGAATCATTGTAATCTCAATTTTTCATTAATGGTTCAGGAGATCGTACTTTGATGTCACAAATACATGTAAAGCATTATGTTTTTTTAGTTAATATCACTAAATTTTTAATAATTACATTTAATTTATTTATTCCTGCCATTATTTATCATTTTCATTTTATAATATATATTTTTCTGTATTTTTAGGTATTTTTGGACCATTAGTGCATGCCTTATAATGGGTATGTTTGATATTTTCTTCTATAGTCATCATGAAATGAATGAATCTCTTATTTTGAGGGAATTAAGGTTAACAAAACATGTTATTGTGTCCCAAGAAAAAGTTAATCTATTTATTGATGGATATGAGTTTTATACATCTAATTATCTTAATACATCCTTGGGATTAGTTCCTTGTAGGTTAAGTTTCTATATGTATTCATATAATCATATTTTATTCTACTGTTTATATTTTTATTTCATTTAGTATTCCTGAGTCCCAATTACTAAAAGATCTAAAACTATAATTTGATGAATTTTTATTCTCTTTGACTTTTATCGAGAATTAATTAAGGGATCAAATAGTTTTTGATGACCGGTTTTGATAACAGGTTTTGATTGAATGAATTGTTTTTAAATGACTTTCATTGGGAATAATATCATGTGATTGATTTTTTCACCCACAACCCATTTCTTGGTTTCATTACTGTTTGGACATCATTGGAGTTATCTTCAGGAGGGAACTCATAATTCTCAATCGAGACAATTTTGGGATCAACAACATGCACCATGAGGGAGAATAATTTAGTTCTTATAGGTTATTATATAGTTGTGAAAAACTGAATTCATTTGGCCATTCTGATCAATTTTTGCATGTTTTTTTACGATGTTTCTATCAGTTCCATTATTGGTTGTAGTGTGTCAAGAATAAAATATATGAAACTTAATTTGGAATTTTTTTCCAGCTGTTTGGACAGCTGAATTTTTTCTTGAGAAAATTCATTTTTAAGGAGTGAATCCAAGGGAAGAATCCTGTAGATAGAAATCAGGAGAAGAAAAAAAATGGGGATAATCAACCCTAAAATATTATTCATAGATTTTACTTGGAAGATGTTATTTTTCTCCATACCGTGTTTCTGTTTTTATGATCATTTTCTCATTGTCTTCATGAAATATCTAAATGCATCAGATTGAATACATAATTCTTTAATTTCTTCTATCTTGAACAAATTTCTTCACTGTGGACTTTAATACTACCTAAAACATGTATTCTTTTCTCTCATTTCTGTATTTGTGTATTTTACATTATTAATCGCAATAACTATTTCCACCATTGTGTTAGGATGGACATGATATTAATCCAATTGCCGAGGAGTAGATCTCTAGGATCAATGTTGATCATCGTGAAGTCTGTTACTTCATATATAATATTTTTAAATGGCACAAATAAATTTTTATTACTTTTTATATAAAATATCTCTTTATTACTATTGTGATTATGTCTTAAGAAAATTCTACAACTATTCCAATATTCATTTTTGGGTTCGTGCTTGTGATCCCCTTCATCTCCTCTAATGGTTCCTGCACCTCCAATTTTCACTTTATCATCGACCTGATACTCCTATTTCTAGCACCACTCTCTATATATCCAATTCCTACCCCCCACTTGAGTTCCATTACATTCTCATTCGGTTTGAGGTTACTATCTTCTAACTTTAAAACACCTTTTGCTTGCAAGTTTTGTAGCATGTATCTATTGAAACCCATTCATTTACAATGGATCAACCAAACCGCACTGCAAAACCACCTCGGTCTTGAGATTTCAATTCCCTCTCTCTATGGTAACCCCTAAACAAATCATTTTTCTATATGATTTTTTCCCACTATAACAATTGAATTCCTTTGGAATTGAATCCTTGTAATTTTGTTAATATCTTCTAAATTTTCATGATAAAGTTTCATCTACATGTGCTATGTATTCTCCTACTTCAACAAGTGATGTTTAAAGATAAGTTTGTTGATGACATGGTATTTGTATTTTAGTAGGTGTCATACTCTAATTTCAAAAAAGTTGAACTTTATTAGTGTTATATACCTCAATTTTCAATTGTTTTATATTTTTGTGAACACGTTTGATAGTTGTATCTGTATCAGGTTTTCCTTCAACTAAAATAAATTTTTAGTTTCAATAACATTCTTCTTCTCTAAATAGGTTTCTATATTTCCATTTTCATAGAGCCCATCAACATGCCTTGAGATACCACGTTAGAATGCAGAACATATGGCCACCATATTGGAAGATTTAGCTTTTCTATTTAATATTAATTCTTTTTAAATTCACAGTACTTCTTCTTTTATGAAAATATATACAATCTATTACATATGAATAAAAAAGTGCATTTAAAAACAAGAATATAAGTTATTTATAATTGAAATTTTTCAGGGTTGGTATTCTCATGTGTGTTTATAACATGTCAGAGACTAGTTTGCTTCATGGGATGTGGAAGACCTATTTTAATTAAAGCAGATGTTTAAATTTGTATGTATAAGTATTATAGTATGGTATACTAGGCTTCCACTTTGTAGGTTATGGGGTAAAACACTTGTTTGATCAATTCTATCATAAACCATTCCATCATGGATATATGTGGGAAAAATCACATCTTCTATTTTTAATGATTAGAGGATAAAATTTCCATGATTATCATGGTGTATGTACTGTTGACATTAACTTCTTCTTTTTTGGTTTGTAATTATTTATTTTATGTTAACGTTCATTTTTTTATTCTTAAAATTTATGTATTCTTATTTAAAACATTATTTTCTATACATAATAGTCTATTCCATTCTTTTGAAGATGGATATTTGTATACTGTGATAGAATTTCTTGGTGACATCCTACAAAATCAGCTTACATTCAATGATTGATACAGTTATACAAATACAAACATTAATACTTAAACTATATATTTTGAATTTCAATTTTCCATTTGAATGTTATTTCTATTCATGTATTTCAATTATTGATTCTGAAAATAATTCATTATTTCTAATATATTCTCCTAGATGTTCTCAAATGTATTTATCCAAATTGTTATCTACTATCATAATGATGTATCTATATTTTGTCCAATTCTATTCCAATATTAAGTATCATTGTGTTTTGATTTCAATATATTCAATATTCATGTTCTTTATAAACATTGAAATATATTTTTTTCCTCTTTAAAACAAGCATTGAACCATATTACCGTGCGAATTCACGGGTGAGTACTAGTTATCTACTGGAAACTAACCATTTTCCATCATTTTTTCTTCAGTTCAACTAAACTAATTTACATTTAGACATGACATGTTTTCATCTAAGGAGTTTCCAGATTTATTTTTCTCTATGACATGTACATTGAATTGAGATAATTTCTATTTTAATATATCAATAATAATGAGTCTATTCTTGTAATTTTTACTTTTTTATATCACTTGGGTTCTTCTTGGTTCTGCTCCCACAACCCCTTCCACAACAGGTATGTTATCCAACTATCCTTAAATACCAATCCCTTCAGTGCATCTTCTATTTATATTTTTTTCATATTGGACCTTTTATGTTTGGATTTAATTACATGTTTAATCATCCCTTATAAAGGAAAATCCTACTACATGCCTCAATTTTACTCCAAATTTCGAGATTATAATGAACTTTGATTTAAAAAAATTAAGAGTAGTAATTAGTGAGGATATTAAGAACCATGAGATCATGGGAGTTATTATATTATCCAATGTATCATATTGGTGTCAAGATTTTTTTATTCATGTACTATAATCGATCAACATATAGTCTGCATTTTTTACATTGATTTGTGATAATACCAAACTTTGAGGTTTAATCAACTGTTATGTGCAGATGTTAGTGAATTTTAAAACTGTTCTATGCAGGATAACTTATCTTAATTCATTTTCCATGTACAATAATTATTAAACTTGCTAATAATTATATTTTTTAGTTAACGTGTGAATTATGGAAATATACTAACTGTGACGGTAACATTTGTCTTCCAGACAACAGAACAGAATATAAAATGATTCAAAGTAGTATTTATTTCGTCCTTATAAAGCTATATTGTAGAGAACCTTACTTGAAGTACATGGAAATTATATTACTTTTGCGGAATACCTAATACATAAAAAAGTAAAACACTAAAGAACCGTAATAGTTTAGTGTTCTTGGAAACTCGGAATATAATTTTCTAATCTTGGTGAAAGATCTTCAATATCTCCCATAAAGATCGTACCTTTTTTTCTTACCTAAAACTTTTATTTATATCCTTGTGAAATGAAAATATACAAAGGGTGATCTAAAATTCTCAGTAAGGGTATGCATGGAGAAAATAAAACAAACCATATACATTTGAACTACAAAACATGAACATAAAATTTACACATCAAAATCATGATTTGTGAAATAAATATTGGTAGTACGTAAGGCATAGGTCAAAGGAACACCAATCATGATAAAATATCATGGGAATAAAACATTTAATTGTGGAAAACCATTAAGAACATGATATGATTTCCATATTAGCCAAGGCATTTCTGCCAAGACCATCGTAGTGGACAAAGTCCCTTTCTGAATCGAGTTCACTCTTCGTTCCATTCCTGTATCACTAAACCAGATTAACTTACCATTCTAGCCATGTCTATCTCATGAGATATAAATATTTACCCAATTCATTGTATGGATATATAGTTCCCACCAATCTCATAATGAAATCATTCTTACTTGTGCCACAAAATTAACATAAATCATTCATCATAACCCAAATAATAAAATGGATTTCAGAAACATCGTCCCATAATCACATAATCCACATAAAACAAATGGATATAATTTCATCATAAGAAAAACAAATCCATGTAAATAATAGATACATTATAATTGAAACATAAACCTGCAAAATAATGTCATCTTAGATGGAAAATAGTTTTGATAAAACACTTGAAATGAATTCTTGAGGAAAATAATATTTCTTTTTCAAAATCAGATTTTTTTTCACAAAATGTCATGCAATTTTAAAAGAAAAGGATTTTTTTAATATAATAATGAAATATTTTAGAGTAATATTCATGAAAATAAGGCGTTATGAAACCATAAAAATCCATTCATTTCTTGTAAGAAAAAAAAACATTCTCCTCGTACTTTTGTCGGAAAAGTCAAAAAGTTCCTCGTGTGGTAAATAATAGTAAGATTCCTTTCATAATATGTGGTAAAATTAAAAAATGGGTAAAAATGACTTTAAACATACATTAATTTTTTTTAGAAAACATGGGCATGGATGATAACAATAACTGCAGTAAATACTCACGAGTAAACAATCTCGGATAAAAATGAGATTGGAAAAGTTATCCCTTACCTTAGGCCTGATATGCTTCGTACGTATCCAAACCTCCTGTATAATTCTTTAAATAATGTCATTAATATATTACTGAATCCTATTCATTGTTATGATATCATATATGGGTCACTTGTGACTTTATATTACCCGTTCTTTTGTAAATTCCATGTTAAAGCAGCGTTTTGGGTAAAATTGTTTTATTTATCGTACGTGTTTGGAATTGTTGTTCTTGATATTATCATAACTTATATCATGATTTACTTAGTTTCATAATGTAAATCATGATTTATATATCATATATATTCAGTATATATATATATATAATATATAGATAAATGAAATGAAATACACCTTTCATGGAGACGGTAGGTCGTACGTACGCATGAACGCTGTTTTCCTTTCCTTATTGACTTGAATGGAAGTAAGTAGATGACATATATATATATAAATAAATAAATTAGATTTACCATGTCATATATTTCATTATTATTCATTATATATACTTTATAATCATTCTTGAATGGTTAACATGGAGAATGAATATCGTCGCGTCGTGGAGACGGTGATCCGTACATACGCACGAGCGATGATATTGTACCCATAATTATCAAATTGAATTAGAGTGGATGATATAATATATCAGAATCATTATTTTGTTATAATAACAATATATAGTTATTCTTTACACCATTATACCCATCCATCTAATGTGGTGGTGGAAAAACAGATTACACCACGACAAGGAGACGGTATTCCAAACGTACGCACGCGCGGTGATTTCAGTTTCCGTGGGATGGATAGAAGGTGAAATGGGTTTGTTTAATATTTATAATAAAATATCAGTATATTAGTGATACTGATGTTATTAATTTATGATGACACAAATAAATAATAAGAAGTATAAGAACAAATAAATTAGAATGAATCGGTAAAGGACATTACCTCTTCTTTGAAGCGCCTCTTCTTAACCTCCTCTTAGGTAAATAAAGATGGTCTTTAAAGAAGACCAGAACCTCTAGGTTGTTTCTAGGGAATTGGAAAAAAAAAATTGGCAGGGTTTGGCCGATCATGAAAGCTCAAAATTGTGTAAAGAGAAGAGGTAGGAGGTGCCTTTTTATAAGGGAGGATAGGGGCACCTTAGGAAAAACTTAAAATATTATTTTTTAATAAAGTCATATTCGGTTTTTAATAGCTCAAAAATGATTTATTTTGAATATAAGGTGGGTATGGGTCGCAATACTCTCAACCAATTGGTTTTAGACAAGTTTAGGTTACTATTTTAACCTTATCATTTAGATTTAACTCTAAGTTAAATAATTTAACGTTTACCGTGTCTTCTTGTTTTCTTACACTATATGGTTAATAAACGTACTATTACAAGACAAAAGAACCCCAAGTAGTTCATTATTAATATATATAACCTTATCTAAGTCATTTGGCCGAACCTTATATTTTTAGGAATAAAATAACAATTAATAATATAATATTTGTTTTAAAAACTCTTTTAGCTCAATTTTGATACTATTTGGTAATTGATTTTTGTGAAAATCATAAAAGCATGATTATTTGGAAAAATATTAATTAAATCAATAATAAAATGTCATATTAACCTATAAAATTAGTTTAATTCATAAAAAGTCTCAAATTACATTTTACTGGGTATTTATGATATTAATTATTTTAATATTTCATTATTTAGGTAATTACTGCATCATCATTGTGTCATAAATAAATTAAAATATTTAATTTCTAAAAATTATAAATAAAATACCATTAGGTAGGAATGTTTTTTATCTTTCTAATGAATATTTATAGTTGAATTTATCTTATGTATAACCCTATATTAAAAATGTTTTACTTATTAATCTTTGATTTTAACTATTTTAACTCTTTTTAAAATAAAATAATAATAAATTTCCTAATCTAATACATGTGGACATAAAGGGTAATATTTTATTCCTAATGTTGTTTATGGTCGAATTACACTTATCCAATAGAATTAGGACATGTGTTAGTGTAGTAATAAAATCATTTTTACCCTTAATTACCCTATTTACTTTTAACCATGGTAAATAAAAGTAATAAGTTATTATTCACCAAAAAATATTTTTATCTTATTGAACCACATTTTACTCCTTGATATTAACTGTGTCTTTTTTATTTTCAAAATTCCACTCACAGAAGCGGTACAAGTAAGTTTTATGTAAATTTTTAAATTCTCAAAGGAGGTGGGTAAAAGACGGTGAAAAGTTCAATAAAATTTTTATATATCTAAAATCATTATAATATGACTCCAATGAATTACATTGAACTTATATAGTTATTATGTATCAATTTTGACCTAAAATAAATTTAAATAAAACAAATAACTATTTAAATAAAAAGTTAGTTTTTAAATAGTAACCTAGTGTTTTCACTATTTATCGAAAATTGAATGTTTTCAGAAAAGTACCAAAAATTCACCTTAGGCTAATTTTGATATTTCTAATCCAAAAATGTAGTCCATTTTGAAAGATAGAATTTATAAAATTTCAAAAAGTGGGTATTACTATTCATAACGGCTAGTTTATATAATATTTTGATAACATATCGTTGATTAGTAAAACTCGGTATTGCGTACAACACACTCTATCATGGAAGGCCACGATAGCATGTAATGAAATCCAAGTCAGGGTTTCATGTAGTGAAATATTCATATGTTGTTGCGTATAATAGAATGAAACCATATTTCATTTATACATTGAATTTATATATATACACTCAATGTTGCGTAAAATTACTTTTATCAAACGATCTTGAAATTTTGTGTAACACGATCCAAGAATAGTGTTACGTATACTGCAAGATAATACGGTGTTGCATATAGGGAAGAATAATCTTGGTGTAGCATACAACGCAAGACATTAAATAAATTAAAAATAATACTTCTCATAAAATCTCAGGGTGTTACATTCTACCCCCCTTAAAATGAATTTCGCCGTCGAAGTTCATCAGGGTTATAAATGGTTTAGTACTTGAATGTTTCATTAATAGAAACCCACATCGGAAAAAGGAAAACAAAAATTTAACTTTGAAAACTAAATTATGAAATGTAACGGTTACCCAAATTAACCAATCACTGGGTTTCAACATAAGATAACATAGGTGAAAATATGGATATGGAAGAGAAATATAACCATCAAGTTCTGATGGAGAGTGGTAGAGAACATGGATATAAAAAAGCCATCAATCACAAAGCCATAAATTTGTGATGATTTAAGGTACCATATAATTCATCGGGTGTGAGAGTACTAGGACGAGGTGTTTAGTTCTCCAGATCGTTTCCCTAATGTTGAAGAATTGTTTAATTAAAAGAAATACTTACTTTATTTTGGTACAATATCACCATCGTTTGTGCCTTGAAAATTTTCCTCTTCATCTCTTAAAGGAATGAAGTTGAATTTTTAATTCGTGAAGTGTTAGCAGATCATGTGATATAATGATAGGTCATTCCATCTGTTTCTATTGAAAAAACTATAGAACAATTTATTAAATATACATAAGTCTATATATGCTGAGATTAATCGTATATGGTTGCTAAAATGGTCTTATACTTAATATATCATAGCACTTAAATAAAATAAAACTAGTTTATACTAACTAGGGACTTCTCGTAGGCCAATGGGAGGTGATAAAGACCTGTCACACTTCGGTTGTGGGTTTGATTCCCTCATCCTTGTCCGACCCGACGGGTTGTCGCTCGTCCTATGGGTTGTCCTTTTTCTAAACCTACACTATTATAACATAACAAAAAGTTATATCCTTAAACAATACTATCTGATGTCCAATATAATCCATTCGAATCTTTAGGATTATCCAAAATAAATCTGTCCAATCTCATAGTATAAAGAAAATGATTACTTGAAAGGTTACATAACAAGAACATGAATACCATCATTTATCCCCCATATATCATAAGATATATCTTTTTGGTCACAATACAAACATGTGAATACCTTAATCATGTATTACTATAGAAACTTAGTGAAAAAATGAGTGCTGTCAAAAGTTAACTCTTTCCACATACCAAAATCCCAAAATTTCTATATACTCAAACCATGATATCACTTTGTACTTATATCAGTCATGAGCTCATGAATACTATCAAACATTTCATTTTCTCCTTATCCATTCATTATGCGCATATCATCTTTTTTCCAAAAACATTTCAATCACTTTTCATGGATACCGGTACAATACAATTATTGAAAACCAATACATAGATATTCCAAAAATTCCATGATACTACAAATGAGATTCCATGATATTATTTGGAAATCCCATTACATAAACACTTAATCATTCCACAACATCATTGTCATAATAAAAACCACAAATAGTGATTGCATGTTACTTCCCTTTATCCTTTTCCTTAAGAGGTTTCTCATGTCGATCATCATTAACCCTTGGATTAGGGCATTGATTAGCATAATTCCCCATTTCCTTTCACTTGAAACATTGAAGTGTTGGTGGAGCATTCTCTGTAGTATTTTCTCTATTCACATCATTAGAAACCTTTTTCCCATTACTTTGTCACTCAGATGCTCGATGACCTTATTTTCCAAACTTGAAACATTTTCTAGTACCTTTTAGACAATCTCCATCATGCTTCGTTCCACACTTTGAGCATAAACAAACATTCAACTTCTTCTCACCATTGTTCTGGGATTTTTCCTTGAACTCCATCTTTCGTTTCTTGTCAAAACCATGAGAAGTATATGTAACACCAACTTCTAGTTATACCTTGATAGCACAAAGCACAATTTCTTCATAGGCACTAAAGTATCTTATAGCTAATTCCCTTTGAAGACTTTGTTTTAAGACACTAAAGAATCGATCAACTTTACTTTCAAGTTGGATGATAAAGCCAGATGCACACCTTTCAATCCTTGTAAAATTCACTTCTTATATAACAACAGATTCATCATCCTTTTGCTTAAGATCAAGGAACTCCTTTTCCATCTTTGTTCGAAGAATATGAGGGAATTATTTATTGAAAAATAAGTTCTTGAACTCATCCCATTCCATGGATTAAATTTCATCTTAGGGCCTCGTATTCTTAATTAGATTCCACCATTGATCTACATCACCTTCTAAACGGTAAATAGCCAGAATGAATTTTTCATGTTCCGAACTGCAAAGTATGGAAAATATCTGTTCAATGGTACTGATCCATTTTTCAGCAACAAGTGGATCATAAGACCCACAGAAAGAAAGTGGACGTTTCCTCATGAAGGACTTAATAGAATATTGTTCCTTTCTCTTCTCATTTGGAAGTCCAAAATGATTCATAGCTTGTGTAAGTATAGCAATAAGATTTTTCACTCCATCTACCATAATTTTGGTTTTTTCAAGAGGAAAATCATTTCATCGTCCATTACATTGATCAACACAGTTCCTTCAGGTTCCAACCACCGTCTAAAACCCAAAAATAATAGTGTGAGAGGCAAAATCATGATAGGAAAAAAACATAATAAAGGGGGATTACCTTCAATATCTAACATCTTAGGTTTAATTCTAATATCATTACCGTAATTCTATGACTATAACCTTTACTTATAATTAACCTTAGGGACATCCCTAGACATACCTTAGAAATATCTCTAGGGATCTCACTAATGATTTCGCATCCTAGTTTCCAAAGGTTAACTAAACCTTTCCTCGGATACCAATCGTTGAGACCCATACTTGAAGTACATGGAAATTACATTACTTTTGCAGAATACCTATTACATAACAAAAACAGACACCAAAGGACCGTAATAGTTTAGTGTCTTTGGAAACTCGGAATATAATCTTCTAATCTTGGTGAAAGATTTTCAAAATCTCTCATAAAGATCGTCCCTTTTATTCTTACCTAAAACCTTTCTTTATATCCCGGGGAAAATAAAATATATAAAGGGTGATCTCAAATGCTCAGTAAGGGTAAGCATGGAGAAAATAAAAAAACCATATACATTTTAACTACAAAACATGAACATAATGTTTACACATCAAAATATTGATTTGTGAAATAAATCTTGGAATTAGGTAAGGCATAGGTCATAAAGGAACATCAATCATAATAAAATAAAATGGTAATAAAACATTTAATTGTGGGAAACCATTAAGCACATGATATGATTTCCATAGTATCCAAGGAATATTTTCCAAGACCATCTTAGTGGACAAAGTCCCTTAATGAATCGAGTTCACTCCTTGTTCTAGTCCTGTATCACTGAACAAGATTAACTTACCATTCCAGCCATGTCTATCACATGAGATATAAATCTTTACCCAATGAATTCGAGGGAGATATAGGTCCCACCCATCTTACTTGTGCCACAAAACAAACATAAATCATTTATCATAACCCAAAGAATAAAATGGGTTTCATAAACATCATCCCATCATCACATAATCCATATAAAACAAATGGATATCATTTATTCATAAGAAAAATAACACCATGTAAATAATAGAAACATTATACTTGAAGCATAAACCTTCTAAATAATGGTATCTTATATGGAAAATAGTTTTGATAAAACACTTGAAATGAATTCTTGAGGAAAATATCCTTTTTTTTCAAAATCATTTTATTTTCAAAAAATTTATGCAATTTTAATAGAAATGTATTTTATTGAAAATATTCATGAAATCTTGTAGAGTATGCTTCCTGAAATTAAGGAGTTATAAAATTGTAAAAATCCATTCAGTCCGTATAAGTTAAAAAAAACATTCTCCTCGTACTTTGGTCGGAAAAGTCAAAAAGTTCCTCGTGTGGTAAACAATAGTAATATTCCGATCATAATATGTGGTAAAATTAAAAAATGGGAAAAAAGGAATATATAATTACATGAATTTGTTTTAGAAAACATGGGCATGGATGATAACAATAACCCCAATAAATACTTACGAATAAATAATCTCGGATAAAAACGATATTGGAAAAGTTATCCCTTACCTTAAGTATGAAATGATTCGTACGTATCCGAGACTCCTGTATAATGATCTAAATAATGTCATTGACTTATTATAGAATCATATTCATTGTTATGATATCATATATGGTACACTTATGACTATATATTACCCGTTCTTTTGTAAATTGCATGTTAAAGCAGCATTTTTGGTAAAATCGTTTTATTTATTGTACGTGTTTAGACTTGTTGTTCTTGATATTATTATTAATTATATCATCATTTACTTACTTACAGAATGTAAATCATGATTTATATATCATATATATTCATTATATATATATATATATATATAATACATAGATAAATGAAATGAAATACACCGTTCATGGAGATGATAGGCCGTATGTACGCATGAACAATGTTTTTCTTTCCTTATTAAATTGAATGGAAGTAAGTAGATGACATATAAATATATACATAAATACAGTAGCTTTATCATGTCATATATTTCATTATTATTCAGTATATATACTTTATAATAATTCTTGAATGGTTAACATGGATAATGAATCTCATCACGTCGTGGAGACGGTAATCCGTACATATGCACGAGCGATGATATCGTACCAATAATTATTGAATTGAATTGCAGTGGATGATATAATATCTCATAATCAGTATGATGTTATAATAACTATATATTGTTATTATTTACACCGTTATACCCATCCAAGTAAGGCGGTGGTGTAAAAATATATTACACCACGACGTGGAGACGGTATTCCGTACGTACGCACACTCGGTGATTTCGTTTTCCGTAAGATGGATAGAAGGTGAAATGGGGTTGTATTATATTTATAAAAACTTATCAGTATATGAGTGATACTTATGTTATTAATTTATGATGAAACAAATAAAGAAGAAATAAATTGGAAAGAATCGGTTAAGGACATTACCTCTTCTTTGAAGCGCCTCTTCTTAACATCATCTTAGGGCACTAAAGATGGTCTTTAAAAAGATAAAAACCTCTAGGATGTTTCCAGGGAAGTTTAGAAGAGAATGTTTCAGGGGTTAGATGAGCATGAAAGCTCCAAATTGTTTAAAGAGAAGACGGAGGAGGTGCCTTTTTATAAGGGAGGAGAGGGGCACCTTTGGAAAAACATAAAATATTGTTTTATAATAAAGTCATATTCGGTTTTTAATAGCTCCAAATTAATTTATTTCAAATATATGGTGGGTATGGGTCTAAATCCTCTCAAAAAATAGGTTTTAGACAATTTTAGGTTACAATTCGTACCTTATCATTTAGATTTAACTCTAAGTTAAATAATTTAAATTTTACCGAGTCTTCTTGTTTTCTTACGCTATATGGTTAATAAACATACTATAACAAGAAAAAAGAACACCAAGTGGTTCATTATTAATATATATAACATTATATACATCATTTGAACGAACCATAGTTTTTTAGGAATAAAATATCAATTAATAATAAAATATTTGGTTTAAAAACTAATTTATGTCAATTTTGACATTGTTTGGTAATTGATTTTTGTGAAAATCATAGAAGCATGATTAGTTAGAAAAAAATTAATTAAAGCAATACTAACATGTCATATTAATCAATAAAATTATTTTAATTCCTAAAAAGTCTCAAATTACATTTGTTTGGGTATTTATAATATCAATTATTTTAATATTTCATTATTTAGGTAATTACTGCATTACCATTGTGTCATAAATAAATAAATTAATTTAATGTATAAAAATTACAAATAAAATTACATTTGGTATTAAATGTTTTTAGATTTATAATGAATATTTATAGTCAAATTTTTCTTATGTATAACCCTATATTAAAAATGTTTTAGTTATTAAACTTTGATTTTAACTATTTTAACTCATTTTTAAATAAAATAATAATAAATGTTCTAATCTAATCCAAGTGGACTTAAAAGGTAATATTTTATTACTAAGGTTGTTTTTGTCGAACTAAATTTATCCAATAGAATTTGGACATCTTTTATCGTAATAATAATATCATTTTTACCCTTAATTACCCAATTTACTTTTAACAGTGGTAAATAAAAGTAATACGTTACTATTCACCAAAAAATTATTTTTATCTTATTGAACCACATTTTACTCTTTGATATTAACTCTTACTCTCGTATTTTTAAAATTTCACTCACAAAAATGGTAAAATTATGTTTTATGTAAATTTTCAAATTCTCTTAGGAGGTGGGTAAAAGACTGTGAAAAGTTCAATAAAAGGTTTATATATCTAAAATTATTATAAAATGACTCCAATGAATTTCATTGAACTTATATAGGTATTATGTATCAATTTTTATGTAAAATAAATTTAAATAAAATAAATAATTATATAAATAAAAAGTCAGTTTTTAAATAGTAACACAGTGTTTTCACTATTCATCAAAAATTGAATGTTTTCAAAAATACCAAAAATTCACCATAGGCTAATTTTGATATTCTGAATCCAAAAATGGAGTCCATTTTGAAAGATAAAATTTATAAACTTTCAAAAAGTGGGTATTACAATTCATAACGGCCAGTTTATATAATATTTTAATAACATATCGTTTTTTAGTGAAACACGGTATTGCGTACAACACACGCTATCATGGAAGGTCGTGATTGCGTGTAATGAAAGCCAAGTCAGGGTTGCGTGTAGTGAAAGATTCATTTGTTGTTGCGTATAATAGAATCCAACCATATTTTATTTATACATTGAATATATACATATATATATATATACACTCAATGTTGCATAGAATAACTTCTATCAAACGATCTTGAAATTTTGTGTAACACGATCCAAGAATAGTGTTGCATATACTGTAAGGTAATATGGTGTTGCGTATAGTGAAAGATAATCTTGGTGTAGCATACAATGCAAGACATCAAATAAATTAAAATGAATACTTCTCATAAAATCTCTGGGTGTTACATATATGAATTTTCGAATGTTTTCATATGAATCACCAATATAAATATCTAACTAGTTATGATTATTTTACCTCCGTCTTAGAACCATGGAATGTATGCATGGAACCTACTATAAATACAAAGATTAAGGGGGCCTTTGCATACAATTTGAAAGGGTGACTGGAACTTGATTGAGGACAATACACCATTATGGAATATTGAAGCAATGGTATATTTTAAAGAATTGGGCCATTTTTTAAATTAATAGTTTATTTTAGTTTTATTAAAAATATGATTTGTCATTCATTTTTTAAACTGCATGTACTCTCATTCATTTAGTGGACGTTTTGGACCTTAAACCTTGGGCTGAACTAGCTATCTTATCCATTTAGGTATGTCTTTTTTATTTTTTGAATTTATTCCCTCAACTCATATAAATTAACACCCTTTGGCCTTTAATCTTTCTCTGGATTTTCTTATAAAAACCCAAAAATTCATTCCTAAGAAAACAGTTTAGCTTGTAGTTGTGATATTTTTTTTGTGACAAAACCTCTATTCCAATCTAATATCATTTTTTCTTATGTGCTTATTTCTGTAACATAAAACATAAAATTAATATTTTTATTAATTTATCCACCAATTTTTGGGAAACCCGGTGATCCATCCCCTTGGAACCCTATGAGACACCCTGCATCTCCAATAATGTTCCTCACTATAAGGCATTTCTATTTTTGCATCTTTTACTTCATCTTCACTGATAGAGATTTTGTTTCATAAAATTCCTATTCATTTTTCATTCCCTGAAGTACTTGCCGTTATTTTCTAAATATAACACTTCAATTTAACATTACTCAGATAATTATGATTTTACATGGATTTATTCCAGAAATTTTCACTTAGAATATGGCAGTAGTAAATGTGGAGACTACCAAGGGAACAACTAGAAATAAGTTTTCAGATGCACATTAATTATTACATGAGTTTATTTTGTAAATTATGATTTAGTATCTATATGGATTTATTTTATGTGGTATGTTTTATTGGTTTTATTCAATAGTTATTCCCATTATTAATAATTTATTTTATTTTTTGTTTTCTAGATGAATTAATTTAATGTTTTTGTTATTTTTTATTATATAAATCTATAAGTTATGGATTTCTAATTTAATGATCTACTATTTTCTCCTATAGTTCAAGATGAGGTGTAGAGATGTTAATATTGGCCTTACATCGATGAAGAATTATAAATTTTTTTGATTACCAGTAATTTTCCCACTATTTTTCTACATGTTTTCTTTGTTTGACTTCTGATGTGTGGAATATTTTTATTTCAAGAGTTGGGTTAGCATAAACAATAGGTATTTCTATGGGATATTCATTAAACAGGTATGCGATGAATATTGGTGAAGTGTACTACCACATGAAGGTTATTTTTTTTCATATGAATTTTTACATATTTGTAATTTTTAGTCATTTATTTGATTCTGATTTCTTTATCAAACACCATTTTGAATTGTTGATTATACAGAATTGGTCATTTTTTAAATGATCCTCATTGAAATTGAATCTGTTTATTTTTTATCAATTTTGAATGATGTTTTCAAAATTTCTTATACTAGAAAACAATACTATCATTCTATTGGTTGGGTGGGTGTCTTCATTTTTAATCATTTTTGTTACTTAGTTTCTTCCCACCTTTAATAGTTTTATGAATAGTTTTGTTCGTTTTCTTTCCACATTGATCTATTCAGAAGTGTCACCTACACATTTCTCTCTTTCATCGTTAAGATTTTTATCTAATGTTGTGGTTTTTAAATGTTATATGCTCATTTAAGTAACTTTAATGTTAGTTTTATTTACTGCTTATAATTTTAATGACTACTATTCTCATCCCCACATAGCAAATAACATAATTCATGGTGACTGTGTATGGGTTTATGGAATGAATGTCTTCTATTTATGTGAATGGAGGAGGAAAAAAATTAGATACACATCACTTATGGATCAAGGAGGTTTGATCCTGCTGTTTTTTTCCAACTCATTCTTCATATGGATTTAAATTATGGTTAAGGACTGAACAATTTTATATTGTTCAGAACTCAAGGATATAATGATTTAGCGATAGTCATATGCTTCTTCAGTTTGACAAGAAAGTACTTGAATATGATTTATTTGGAAAGGTATGGGTTTTTTGGTTGTTTTTTCCTATTCATAAATGTACATTATCTAATATATTTTTCAGCATGCATGGTTTCCTTTTTAATTTTCAAAATTTCATGCTCGCATTTTCTTAAGTATTATTTCATTTTATTTTGGCATAAATTAATCTCACTGAACATGTTTTGTAAGCCCGATTTTATATTTTTTCAGTAATTTTAATGATATTTCTTATCTTTGTAACTTTATAATTATTCTAGTTATTTTAATTAAATATTTCTGAATTTGAAAGCTGGTAATCTTATGCAGGATTAAATTGGACTTGATGAACATGTTTGGCAAGCCCAGCATTCCCAGTTTTTAATCATATCAAAAAAAATCCTTATTGTAGAAAATTTCTATATATCTTGGTCATTTTTTAATAATTTTTAGATTTTAATGGTGGTCATTATATAAAGGCTTATAGTGAACCTGCTGTACATGTTTGGTAAGCCCAATTTTTCCAGATTTTTATCATTTTAATGAAATTTATTATCTTTGTAAATTTCTAATTATACTGGTTATTTTCATTAATCATTTTTTAGATATAAAATGTGGTAATTTTATGTTGGGTTTATTACTGATTTTCATTGAAACCAAATAATCCCAAAACATTACAGTTTTGTTCATTACTATATAGGAAGATCAAACCAGTAGGTGTTCAAGAGTAACCAGTGGTGTTTATTATATCTAGGTATCATATCATTCAAAGTTTTCAATTTCTTTCTCTAAAAATTCATATCACATTACCGAAATTATTTTTAAAATTTCATGATAGGTCCATCAAAGGGTTAGTTCTTCTCCTAGGATATTAAATATTGGCACAATATTTCATATGTCAACATCGATCACGTCTTCTACTAGTGTATATAAATGTTCTCTTTACTATATTCTTAATTATTTCCATTATTACAATAAATATTTCAATAAACTAATTCATATTCTATTTTTTAATTTGTTTTAAAAAAAATTTCCTTTAAATCTTGACCTATATACTGTTAAATAATAGTTAACTATTAAATCACTAATATGTGTTTCACTACTTTAAATTACTGCAGATTCTTTCATCAAATCATCTGACAAAAATTTCTATGTGGAAGCTTTTGTCACATGATTTTGATAATGAGAATAAACTTCAAGGCTATCCACATTTTTTAAGAAAACAAGGCTACACCGATACATTATATTGAATTAAACACCTTAATGAAGGGAAATGTAAACAAAATAACATAAAAATAGACTGAAATGTGATGCTGGAAACCAAGGGGAAACATACATGTTCATTGTTTAATTTGTTATCTTTGTTGTTTTTTGAATTCCTATTTGAAGTGAAATAATAATTACATTATCTATAGGAGTTAAACATTATTTAAAATTTATTTTTCTCTATAGAAAGTATTTTTTCATTTCATTATCCTATTTTCTATGTGTTCAATTTACATTGCCTGAATTATTGTACTTTACAAATATGATATGTTTTTTCCTCCTATCATCACAATTTCCTATTTGCATACTATACATAAACACCATATTGGTATGTATTATAGAAATTCCATATTATTCACTATTATTTGAATGCCATTTTCAAATTCTAATGTTTTTTAAACTTCTCATTTGATGAAATAGGACACCCTATCTTCCAATCCACTGTTCGGTGGACTTGGAAAATAAATACCATTTAGTTTTATTAGACATAAAATGATGCTGATAATTATTAGCATTTATCATCTTCTTAGTATACATTTTGTTCAATTGTTATGATGTATGTTATATTGGTCTTCAATGATTCTATTTGTATAATTTATAAAGAATCCATCTACATATACCATAGAAAACACAATATTAGTCAGCTTTATTACAACACAATGATTGATTTTTTTGAGTTTTTTACTATCTAGAATACTGTGAATTTCAAGAACATTCCCTTAAATTACTACATTTTTATGTTTAATTTTTAGATTGGATTTTAATATTTAAATATTAATTACTACTTATTAATATACTTTATTAAATTTTCATCTGTAGAGTTTATTTTCTAGACAATGAAGCTCAAGATATTTTGCGACGACCCATTGTTCTTAGAACACTTATCGAAAATCACTTACCAGGAAATTTTTTTTCAAACATGGAGTTCGTATACAATTGTGTAATTATAGATTGGGTTCTGACGTTTTTTACTGAAATTAGTCCTCTTCCAGCAATGGAAGGGAAGTGTGACTTGTATACATTTCAAAATTATTTACAAACATCCTTCATATAACAGAAACTGATTTTCCTGTATCCATTAAATGTTCAAATTTTATTTTGTTGTATCAAGATTTTCCCCCCTTATATTCCATTAATATATAAAAATACTATCTGATTTCAAATTAAAGTACATTACTATTACTAGGTGACTTTTACAAATACAATTATATTTTCAATGAAAATCCATTTATTTAATATGTCGTGCGTATGCATGGGTAAGGACTATTATATATTACAGTCTGTTTGCTCCCAAGACACCATGATGAGGATGTGGGGGCACACAAGCGTGATTCAGCGGCATGAGTTATGGTAGGTTTGAGCTTTGTGGTGGCCAGTGGTGGTGTGAAGAGGAGTTCAACTTAGGTTTCGGTCAATGGTTTCTCAGAACTGTAGTTAGCAGTGAGGATTTTCAAGAGGGATTCGAATCTAGCTGTGGTAGAAGAGGGGTTCCTCTAGGTTCCCACGGTACAAGGTTATTTCAGATCAAGTGACAAAGGCAGGGGCAGGGCTCAGGGTCTGGTGATGGTGTCTCGTGGTGACGGCAGACGACGACGATGTAGGGAAGGAAGCGGTTCGGTGAGACTCAGTGTGGGCTCACCGCGATCATCAATGTCAATTTCGTAAGGAACCACCAAAATATTATGAAATTATATAATATACATTAATGGTAACATAACCCTTGTTTTATAATGATGAAATCCCAAACAATTTCACTAATACAACACCGAATAAAATTTTTTACTCAAGGAGATGAAGAGAGACAGTTTTTCCCAAAATATAACCCTATGAGGTGACCCAAACATAACATAAAAATAGTTTACAACACTTTACAAAATTATACAATTCCAAAATAAAAAAACCCAAAAACTCAATGGTAAAATGTATCTATATATAAATATATTATTTTCAAGAAAATTATACATTTCATCTATAAAATAATTCCCACATTGTTTCTTTCTAGACAAATCACTACATATGAATTCTTAGGGAGATATATTAATAAAGAGAGGAGTGAAATAAAAATCATAACAAGGGTTCAAAAATATTAATGAGTCTTAAATGATTTATCATATGATAATAAACTTCTGGGAACCATGAAAATGAAATAATGACATTAATAATGGAATATGTTCAGGGAGTCATAATAATTTATCACAATCCCTGGAAACATAATCATATAAAAATAAAAAAATAAAAGGCTGATCATGAAAGAATAAAATATACCCTAGGATGTAATTTATAATCACAAAGAAAAAAATATGAACCATGATGACATAAAAATTTTGTATGTCTCATCTAAATGCATATTAAATCATAACACATGTTATGACTTTGTTCAATGACAATCATCACCCAATAGAAAAACATATACAATCATATAGTGGACTAGGATGCCCTTTCATTTCTTATATGTATCATATCATGAAATATAAAATTTACACAATTTGATGAAGGGTTATATAATTTTAGGACCATACTTTACTTAATGATATATCCATACATGTACATGACATATAAAACCAAACATACATCCCTAAAACTAATATCATGATTAACTGATGAAAATAGAATGAGTTATATAACATTTTCATAAGGTATCATATGAGAAAGAATATAAAATTGGATAAGAAAATAAAAAAATAAAATCACCCTAAAAAAACATATCATAATAGAATATAGAGGGTGATAAAGAATATTAAAGATAATTATCTTAGATAAGGGATCTCCTATAGAAAGGGATAAATATAAAAGATAAATCATGGAAAGAGTCCTCTTAATTTTTGGGTAATGTTTTCCTAAAAAATATATTATTCACATTAAAAATAAATGTAAAAATGTAACATAAAAACATTTAAATAATTACTTTAATAATAAAATATCCCAATAATATAGAATTGAAAATAAGTTTAGCTAAATTATACTAGATTTTGAGAGGAATATAGAAATAATACTAAAGTAGAAAAATAGTTTTTTTGGTAATGATTTGATGTAACTCCCATTGATGGAAAAATATTAAATATTATTTAAAATAGAATTAATGGGAGATAAATGTGTTATTGTAGGTAATACACATTTAACTTTTAAAATAATTTAAATAACGATATGTAGTAAGAAAAAATATAGACATTGAAGATAATTATCTGGAATAAGGAGTGGATGTTTTCCTTTTAAACATTGTATTTTATATGATAAAAATAAATAAAAATTATTATAATGATATAGAATCATAAATACCTGGGAAAAATATATAATATTAAAAAAAGTGGTTTAACATTTTGAATCATTTTATAATGTAGTTAAAGAAGAAATGACACAGCTCAATAAATAGAGATTGAGTAAAAAATTCTCATACAATGTCTCAATATGCCTCATCACACTGTTAAAGGAATATAAATTGGAAAGTTATTTATTAATTAACTATATTAGAAAAATATTTAAACTTATTTAATTTAATATCAACTTATTATATAATTTATTAACAATTTAATAGTATTTAAAAATTTATATGAATAATTTTTTTAATAGTTTCAAATTGTTCGTTTTTTAGTTTGATATTAAACTCTTTATCATAATTACTTGATCATATGTTCATAATATAAAAAAGAATTTTGAAATAATATATATATGTTTGTGGAATTCAGGGGTCCCATGATTATTTCACAGTTGTTTCAATTCTGATTTTAAAATAATCTTCCATAATTCATTAAATTAGGACTCTTTAATATCTAAAATATTTTTTTATTAATGACTAATTTATTATATTATACAACTTAAGAATATAAAAAATGACATGACTTACTCATTAATATCATGTATTACAATCTTTTATGTTTTTATAATCATTCATGCTAAAAGATTTATAGTATCCTACAATTATGTGGTTAAACTAACATAAATATAAACATTATATAGCAGATGTGAATGAATAAAAAGTGAATTTACCATAATATAGATATTATATAACTATAATAATCTTATTTAGAAGTTATAAAAGTGGTAAACAATATTCAACAATAAAGGGTATTTCAAGTTAAAATAATAATAATAAAAGAAATTTGTGTTTCCTCTTTGAAACCATCCTTCACTGAAGGACTTGGGGTTTCTTATTTAAACCAAGGTATCTAAATTGTGTGAGTATATTTTTAAAGAGGGAATTTTGGGATATATTGTATTAGAAATCGAATATGATGTGTATTTTTGAATGATTGGAGGAGGGTCATTTTCTTTATGAGTTTGTGTGGAACATTTTCAAATACCCATTACTTAGAGGTTATAAAATATTTATATATTGGGAAAGTGACCCATAAATGAAAAAATAGATATAATTATTTCACTATTCATCTAAAAATTTGATGGTATAATGGTATGTTTTTTAAAATATTTTAATAATCATTTTTACCAATTATAACGTGTCTACTATTTACTGATATATTTCACAATTCAGTTAGATAAATACTTTTCAAAAATTAATGGAATTATCTTACATAATTTTTAAAACATTATTAAAAAATAATTTTTAATTAAATTAAAACTCAAAACATGATAAATTTTAATTTTCAAATCAAAAAAATATTATATATAACAAAAACAATTTTTTATATAAAACATATTTCTTTGACCTATAATAATTTTATTTTTTATTACATTTTTATTCCTTGTATTTTTACTATTTATTTTACACATATTAATGATCGATGATTATTATTTCTATTTATTTATAAATATGATATTTATAATAATTCATATAATGAAATTCATTCATTAAAAATATAATTTATCACATTCATAATTAAATATAGTAAAATATTATTTTCCACTTACAAAACATCACAAAAAATTTCATAATACATAATAGTGATGAAAGGAATGGTTATTTTTCTTGAGTTTTGATATATAATTTGTGACATCCCAGTCTAGATGACACTGAATGGGGCCCCAATCATGTGGGTCACATGGCCTCAAGCACACCTTTTTGTATGCTAGATGTTTTTAACCAGCATCGAGGCTCTAAGGTGGTATAGTAGAGAGACTATAACCTCTAGAATAAGCTTTAAAAATGGGGTAATAAATTAATAAATAGAGGAAGCATAATAAATATAGACATCAGAAGGTAAATTATCCAAATGAAATAAATAACCAAAAACAACAATATCTAGTATCATATACATAATAATGTAATATCTTGTATCTATAAAAAACATATAGAGATGATAGAAGGTTTGAAATAAAATACATCTATCAAAGGAAAAAAAATACCAAAAATTTTATCTCTAATAGCATCATGAGCCATAGATCGATCCTGTGCTTCCCCGCTTCCATTCTATAAAAAAATCAAGTATCAATAAATGGGCGCTTTCTGTAATGAACCAAACATTTATCAATTTAATTTTTCCACTTATAATTATTTTATATAGTATAAAACACTTATATATAATATATATCTCAATAAAATCTTTATTCTCATAAAATAATAATGAAAAAAGTGATATTTAAATAATGAAGGAACCTTTAGCGAAGGAATAAAAACATTCCCTTTGGAATAGTAACATGACCATTAGGAATAGTAATCCAGCCAATAGAATAGTAACCTCACCTATGGATGTATAAATAAAATTTAGGTATGTTATATATGATAATATGATAAAATTATATCACAGTATAAGTAAATAAATTTTTAAAACTATTAATTGAGTTTTGGTATTTGTATAAAAAATAAGTGTTTATTTATAATTTTATAATTAATGTAATTATATAAAATAAAATTTATTTTCATAAAATAGATTCATAAAATAATTTTTTTTCTTATGATTATAATATAATTTTATTAGACCTTAATTAATATTTCATAGTGTTATAAAATTAGTTATAATTTTAAAATTAGTATTTTACAAGTAAATGATGATTTTAAATAAAAATTAAATTTATCATATTTATAAATTTATTTTAATAAAATATAGTTCAATTTTTAATTTTACACTTCAAAAAATGTTTAGGGTCTATTTTTGATATTTTTCTAAAATACTTGAATTTCTGGTGAATAATGAAAAATGATAATTTTTTATAAAATCTAAATTCATGAATTAAGTCATAGATGATGTATGGTTGATTTAAGAGACAAATATGGAAAAATACTTCATTAACATAATATTTTTGTTGATAATTATTGAACTATTCATTGTCTTGCTCCAAAATAATAAACCAACGAATAAAATAATGAGAAAACACCCTTCTTCTCCCCTATAAATACCACCCAAAAACACCTCTTATTCCCATAGATTCCAAGATTTTATCCTTGTCCAATTTATTTAAAATACAATTACCTATCCCCTCTCCCAAATACAGTATCCCATGGCATCATCAAAGGACCAAACTACGTTCCCTAAGGAGGTTCTCAAGGAGGAGAAAATCAAGAGGTAAAATCCTCTTTCTTTTTCTTTTAATTTCTTTTTGATTTCCTTTTATTTTATTTTTAAATAATAACCTCCTCTATAAAAATGTAAATAATAAATACAATATGTGTTATATACTCTAATTATATCATTTAAATAGAAAATACATAATAAAAATAACTTCTCTCTCTTTTATTCTAAAAATGAAATCATCGCCTACGGTGTGTCAACATACCAACATCGTGGATGGTGCATTTTAATTTTACTCTAATTATTTAAAGTCTGTTAATAAAACCACTATAATGGTTTATAAACAATATAAAATTTATATAATAAACCTTTTTATTATATACAACTAACTTATATACATAAAAATAAATAATGGAACAAAACTAGTATTTTAGGTTTGAAACAACCATTAAAAAAATCTAAATTATTATCTCTAACCTTTTATCTAATGATTAGTCATCATATAATATAAAAAATGATAGATAGTATCATTTAATATTCAGTAATTTCATTAATTAACTATAATATCAATTATGGATAATTTTACTCATTTTACATGAACTTCCATACATGTATACAAGAAAACCGATCATGAAAACCATAAAAATGAACGCTCAGGAATGATGAAATTAAACTCAATATCTTATGGAAATCACATAAATAGACTAAATAAAACTATAATGAAAAATATAAATGTATAAGAGGTTTTTTATTTTTTTAATTAGTTAATTTAATTTAATTATTCAGGATATTAAAAAGAGGATAACACTCAGATATAAGGTAAGTAGATTCTCGAACACAACTCTCTTTCTTTGGGTTTTCTCTCTTTCACTCAATTTTCAGTATGTATGTTCCTTTATTTTTCTATAAAAATAAATTATTTTTTCCCTCTCTTTTCCTTTCTAGTATATAAAATTTTTCAATATATTTTTTTGGTAAATGTAAATATTTTTCCCAAAAAACGCTTCTTTATAAAAAATACATCTTTTACTTTTCATGAGATTGTTTCTTCAAGAATCAATATTGATACCAAGAATATTATTCCCTTTTTATCTTGGTATCTCCAGTGTTAATGAATGTATTCTTTACAAAATGAAACCCATTACTTTCCATGTTTTATTTTATGTCCATGATTGACATTCATTCTATGTGCCAATTATTATAATGTTAATGTTATGAATTGATGGGTGTTCCTAGAATTATATAGTGCATGTAAGTGTTATGATTTTATGGGTAGACCCAAAATTATATATTTCTCTAATGTCTTTTGTAATGTGATTTATCTCAGGAGAAAAACTGAAATATTCATGAACATGATTCTATCTTTGTTCAGAACTATGCGTGGTGGTTAACAACTAAGACACGATGTTTCATTCTTATGAATTTCAACATTCTATCAATTTATCTAATGCTTCCTCTCATAATTAGGAACAAATGATGATGTTATGATTATGATGATTATTCTCAACCCAAGTTACATTTATTCAAGTTCTAATCTCACCTATTACTTGGATTTTATATCACCCTTTCTTAATGTATATCCTTAGGTGATTACATGTTCTAAAGATATCACAAGGTACAATAAGAAGATAGAGAATAAGGGATTGAATAAATGTTTATTTTTTACTATGTAAAAGTTATGTATGGTCCTAATTTTCCAAAGACAATAAACCTTTGGATCCTGATTTTCAAATGATTCGATGTTGTTAAAATTATGTAATAGTAATGTAAGAAAAGTAAGGTCGGTATAGTTGGTATCAGAGCACAGTTTAGTTAATTTGAGAATTAAGATAATAGAACCTTAGTGAAAAACCCTTATATAAGACTACATATAATTAAGAACACAAGAATATTTGTTTTAGAAAGATTATAGACATTAAGATCCCACAAGATACTCCTTTAGAGTTAAGTTCACAAAGAAATAAATTATTTATCCATGAATTGTTGACTTATATTTTTTTCCATCCAATTATATATTAGAAAATGGTGGGAACCAGAAGAAGCCATGCCAATAACCAGTGTGAGGGACAATGCAGTGATTTCCCCAATGACCTCTACAATTAATTGGGAGGTGGAGTTCAAAAAATTCACGGTGATTCTTACCCAACTATCTCAGGATTTAAAATAACCAAAATAATGTGTAATTTCTACAATCTCTTAAGAGAGAGCAATTGGATATCAAATATTAAATGTAGAAATGACCACTGAAGTTTAGTAGATTTTATGATTCACTCACCATGGAATAGTGAGCCATCTCAATAGACAAGATCTATTTAGTGCTTCACTATTTTGAGATGGAGAAGGTGACTCTGGCTATTTATCTTCTAGATGGAGAGGCTGATCAATGTAGGGAATTGATTATGAACACCAAGAGAAAGGATGAAATTGAAGAGATGCAATGGGAAGAATTTAATATAATGTTTTTTAATAAGTATTTACATATAACTCTTTATATAAATAAGGAGAGAGAATTTATAAAGATGAAGAAAAAGGAAGTTGAATCTATCATGAACTATGAAGAAAATTATAGAAGGCTTTGAAGGTACGTCTCAAGAGTTGTTATCAATAATGATAGTAAAATAGATAGATTACTTAGTAGTTTAAAACCAAACCTTTAAATGGGTTTATAAATTTGAGACATTGGGAGTTATGAAGAAGTTGTATGATGTTATCTCAAATAGGAGATATAATTTTGATAATGGTACCATGGCTATGGTGATAAGGAACAAAAGTTAGAGTTTTAAGTCAGGGGACGTAATCATAAAGGTAGAAAGAAACCTCAACCACACATATGTATTGAACATGGGAAGACGCGTCATGGGAACTTCCTCAATGGGATAGAGAAATTCTACAATTGTGGGAGAGAATTCCACCGAGATCATGAATGTTGAAGATGCATAGAAAATCCTACCAATATAATGTGTGAATGAGAGAACCACCAATGGTCCAATTATACAAATGTAGGGAGCAAGGGAAATATGCTAGTAAGTACACTAAACCTCATGTATTTGAGATAAATCAACATCATCAACCACAAAATCCAATAGAGAAACGGAAGGATTATACCATCACTACTACGAAAGTGGAGGAAGAAATTGATGTCTTACAAGGCACAATTACTATTCAATTAAGAATGGAAAACACATTATTTGATTTTGGTTCAACGTATTCCTTTATTTCATGCATGTTTTCGAAAACAACAAAACTGAATCCACGAAACCATGAAGTATATATATATTTGTAAAACACCTAGTCGTGAAATCATTGAATCCCAAGTATTGGACTCTTCACCTTTTCTCCTATTTGGCATGGTTGTTATAGCAAATATCATGATAATTCCTTTGATGGAATTCGATTATATAATGGTAATAGACTAGATCTTATTATATAGGGAACAAATAAAATTATTGGAAAAGGAAATATATTTTCATATTATAAACCATCCCATGATCCTCTAAAAAATCAAGGAAGATCATGAATATCATTTATAAAATCCTTCAATGATGTGGGTGTTGATTCTTTATGAATAAGCATACATCACTCGAATGGCTGATTCAAATGAAGGTATCAACTGAGGGCATTCCCATGGTGTGGGAATATAGTGAAGTATTTCATGAAGAGTAACCCAAACTCCCCCCAGATCATGAGGTATAGTTCTCTATATAAATCATACACAGAGTGAATATTATCTCAAACATCTCCTACATTATGACCCTAATCAAACTAGAGGAGTTAAAGAATTATCTAGAAGAGCTTTTGGAAAAAGGATTCATAAGCCCTAGTGCTTCACCTTGGGGTTCACTGGTGATATCTGTCAAGAATAAGGATGTATAAATGTGGATTTATATTAAATATCAAGAACTAAACAATATCACTAAAAAGAACAAGTATCATACTTCATGGATTGTTGACTTGTTAGATCAACTAAAAGGAGATCAATACTCCTCAAAGGTGGATCTTCATTCTGGAAATCATCAACTAAAGGTTAAGAAAAAATAAATTTAGAATAATACCTTCCATATAATTTATGAGCCTTATGTGTTTCTAGTTATTCCCTCGAAACTTATTAATTTTACTTTAATCATCATTGATTTTATTAATAGACTCATTCGACATTACCTTGATTTTTTTTGGAACTGTTTATCGATGATATTATTTTCTACTCCAAGACCAAGGAAGATCATGGAAAACATATAGGGATTGTGTTGAAGACATTGAGGAAGGAGAAATTTTATGTCAAGTCTAGAAATTGTGACTTTTGGATATTGTAAGTCATATTCTTGGGACATGTGAACACAGGTGAGGGAATTTATATGGACCCTTCAAAAATAATGGAGATTTAAGAGTTGACTAGATCCCCCAGTGTCATCGAAATCCATAAATTTTCATGGCATAGAAGGGTACTACAGTTATTTTTGATAAATTTATAATTATTTTCTAGAATTATAACTAAGCTAACAAGGAAAGGGGTAAATTATGTTTGGACGAAAGAATGTGAGGAAAGCTTCAAGGATCTAAAGAAGAGGATGATAACTACACACATACTCACATTACCATCAAGTGGTGAAAGTTTTGTGATATACGATGATTCTTAAAATAACGGATTGGGTTTTGTACTCATGAAAAATGATAAAGTGATATTCTATACCTTATGACAGTTGAAGATCCATGAGCAGAACTACCCAACACATGATCTAATGCTAGATTCTATGATTTTTCCTTGAAAATCTAGAAATACTATCTCTATGGTGAATGGTGTGACATATATAAATATCACAAGATCTTGAAGCATATATTCACACAAGAGGAGCCCAGTATGAGTCATAAGATATGGTTAGATCTATTCAAGGACTACAATTTCTCTATTCACTATCAACCTTTGAAGGAGAACCTGGTAACTAACTCTCTTAGTATGAAAAAAAATTCTACACTATCCATGATGTGGATGGAGAAAGACCCTCTCTACATAGATATACAAAGGATTTATTTGGAAATTATAATGTTATGGAACAAATAATATCTTTCCCAAATTATTTCTCAACCATCTAATAAGTTAAGATTAAGGAGGCGCAACGGGATGATTCAGAGTTACAAAATAAGGTGGATGTTATAAAGGAAGGTAAGCTTCAATATTTCCAAATTGATGATGATGTTGTGGTTTGGTTTGGAGCAAGGCTTTGAGTGCCCTCATTAACTGAGATAAATAAGGATCAATTAGATAATGAACATACCACAACATTCTTTATCCATCCTAGAAGTACTAAGATGTACTGTGATATTTGAGAACACTTCTGGTGAGATATTATGAAGAAGGATATTACCAGTTATATCTCAAGGTGATTGATATGTTAGTAAGTTAATGTAGAGAAATTTAATTCCAAAGGAATGTTTAAACCCTTTCTTATACCCATGTGGAAATGGGAGGATGTCACCATGGAATTCTTCACTAGTGTCCAGAAGACATACAAACCGAACAATTTGATATGGGTTGTGAGGGATTTACACACCATGACTTCCCACTTTATTACTATTCTAGAAGATCTCTAGATTCAACAACATGATAAGATATATGTGATGGAATTAGTACATCTGCATGGTGTTCCACTTTTTATCATCTATAATCACGATCCAAGATTCACATCAAAATTATAGAGGAGTCTTCAACATGCCTTGAGTACTGAATTGAATTTCATAATGAACTATCACCCCCAAAATAATATAAATTCTAAATGGAATATTCAAACACTTGAAGAGATAATAATATCCTAGCCAATGGAATCCAAAGGTGGATATAATCAATATGTCACATTGGTTGAGTTCTCATACAACAACAACTTCCACTCGAGTATTCAGATGCCTCCATATGAAACTCTATATGGAAAGAAATGTAGATATCTAACCATTGGGATAAATTTGGAAAAGAAAATCTACTTTGACCTGATCTTTTACAAGAAATGACAGAAAAGGTTCGAGCCAACCAGAAACATATTAATTCTTATCTGAGTCATAAAAATAGCTATATTGATAACCATAAAAGGGACTTGGAGTTCGACATTGGAGATAAAGTATTCATTCAAATATCACCATGTAAGAGAGTCATGTAGTTTGTAAAGAAAGGGAATATATACCCAAGGTACATTGGCCCATTTTAGTTCCTTGATAACATTGGAGTAGTGGCCTATCAGCTTGAACTTCCATAAAGCATGTCTCAAATTCATGAGGTGTTCCATGTATCACTCCTAAGGAACTATATACCAGATCCCTCACATGTACTGAACTCAGAGGTGGTACAACTAGAAGATGATATCTCTTATGAGGAGTAACCAGTAAATATTCTGGACTAGAGAGATAGGGTTCTATGAAATAAGAAAACCCACATTTTCAATTTGTTGTGGAGTAACAATAAGTATAAAGAAACAACATGGGAATCGAAGGAGACGATGAAGGATAAGTTCTCTCACCTGTTTATGTAAAAATAAATTTCGATGGAGAAATTTCAAAAGGAGGGAAGAATGTAATGACCCAAACATTTATCAATGGAATTTCCCTTCTTATAATTATTTTATATAGTATAAAACACATAAATACCATAGATATCCCAACAAAAAAATTATTCTTAAAAATTAATATTGATATAAATAATATTTAAATAAATTACAGAACCTTTACCGAAGGAATAATAACATGTCCTTTGGATTAGTGACATGAAAATTAGGAATAGTAATCTAGAAAATAGAATAGTAACCTCACATATGTAAGTATAAATAAAATTTAGGTATCTTATATATGATAATAATATATAAATATATCATAGTATAGGTAAATAAATTTTTTAAAAATTATTTATTAAGTGTTGGTATTTTTATTAAACGTTATTGATTCTTTATAAATTTATAATTAATATAATTATTTAAAAGTATTTTTTTTCATAATGCAGTTTCATACTTTTTTTTGTTTTCTTATGATTATAATATAATTTTATGAGACATTAATTAATTTTTTCAAAGTGTTATAAAATCAGTTATAATTTTAAAATAAGTATTTTCTAGGTAAATGATGATTTTAATAAAAAATTAAATTTATCATATTTAGAAAATTAATTTCATAAAATGGAGATAATTTTTGAATTACACATTTCAAAAAATGTTTTTGGTGAATTTATTATATTTTTCTAAAATACTAGAATTCTTGGTGAATAATGAAATATGATAATTTTTGATAAAAGCTAAATATATAAATTATTGAGACATAGATGATTTATGGATAATTTAAGAGAAAAATATTGAAACCTACTTCATTAATTTAATATATTTAGTTATTATACTCAAACTATTCATAGTCCTTATCCAAAATAATAAACCAATAAATAACATAATGAGAAAACACCCCTCCTCGCCCCTATAAATACCACACCTCGCCACCTCTTCTCCTCAAACCTTCCAACATTTCATCATTTTCCATTTTCCTTTAAATACTATTCTCAAGATTGTACCCCATTTCCATGATCTAATGGTCTCATCAAAAATACCAAACCCTTATCCCTCAGGAGGTTCTGAAGGAGGAGAAAATCAAGAGATAAAATCCTATTTCTTTTTCTTTTGATTTCCTTTTGATTTCTTTTGATTTTATTTTTATTTCAACACCTAATATATCCATTTTTTCATGGTCAATCCAGTATATTTTATATACTTGAGTTATATCATGTTAATGGAATATCAATAATCAAACTAATCTCTCTCACTTTTATTCTAAAAATGAAATCCCCACCTCTAATGTGTTAATTTACCAATATCATGGACTGTTAATATTAACTTTCCATTAACAACTTTAAGTATATTAATAAAAACACTATAATTGTTTTTTAATACTGTAAAAGTTATATAATAACCCTTTTTATGTTTTTGAAATAACTTATATACACAATAATAAATAATGGAAAAAATCCAGTTTGTAATGTTCGAAACAACCACCAGAAAAATCTAAATGAATATAACCGAACTTTTATATAATGATTCATCCTTATATCATATAAAAAAATGATACATAAGATCATTTAATATTATATATGTTCATTAATGTAATATAATCTAAATTTTGTAGAATTATCACCATTTTAAATGAACTTCTATATATGTATAGAAGCAAAGTGATTATGAAAACTAAGAAAATAAACACCCATGAATGATGAAATTATACTAAATAACTCATCGGAAAGACCAAAAATGAAATTAATAAAACTATAATTAATAAAATACATGTATAAGAGGTTATAGATTTGTTAATTAATGAATTTAATTTGATTATCCAGGACATTAAAAAGTATAAAGAACTCATACATAAGGTAAGGGGATTGCCGAACCCTACTCTCTTTCTTTGGGTTTCTCTCTTGCACACCATTTTAAGTATGGATGTTACTTTATTTTTCTTTAAATATAACCTCTTGTTTTCCATCACTTTTTTGGCACATACATGTTTTTAATCTGGTATTATGAAAAATGTAAATATTTTTCAAAAAGAACTATTCATTATAAAAAAAACATATTTTACTTCTCATGAGTTTAATTCTTCTTAAATCAAGATTGACACTAAGCATATTATTCCCTTTTTATCTTGGTAAATCCAAAGTTCATTAATGTATTCTTTATGAAATGAAACCCATTCATTTCTAAGGGTTATTTTATATCCATGATTGATATATGTTCTATGTGGCATGAATGATAATGTAAATGTTATGATGTTGATGGGTGTGCCCAGAATTTTAGAGTGCTCTAATGCATTGGGTAATGAAATGTATATCATGAGAAAAAGTGAAATATTATTGAACTTGATCCTATCTTTGATCACATCTATGTGTTTCGGTTTACCAGTAATACAAGATGTTTCATTTTAATGCATTTCCATATTCCATTCCTTTATTTAATGCTTACTCTCAAGATCAAGATACTATGATTTTGTTAGGATGATGATAATTATGGCCAACCCATGTGTTATTAAATCAAGTTATTATCTCACCTATTACTAGGATTTTAGATCACCCTTTCTTGATATCTACATCCTTAGGTGATTAATTTTTCTAAGGAGAACACAAGGGCCACTAAGAATCCAAAGAAGAAGGAATTAAATAAATGTCTATGTTTTATTTTGTAAAAGTAATGTATGGTCCTAATTTTACCAAGGCACTAAAAATATGGGTCAATGTTTTTTAATTATTTTATGTTTTTAAAATTATGTAATATTCATGTAAGAAATGTAGTGTCACTATACTTTCCCCACTCCTTACCTGCATCCACATAATATGCCCAATTACCATTGTCGACCTGAATAGTGTGTGAGGTATACACAGTAAGTCACCACCAATACTGTTTATAAATATCCCGTCAGTGAATATAATATGATTAGTGTGTATATATAAAAATAAGCAGTAATAAGAACTATAAAGGGTCATCTCTGGTTCCTGAAGGACACCAAACTGACACTACCGGCTTCGACACATGCTGGATGATATCTGAATTAGTAACTATATATATACATATATATGGTTTGTGTACATAATGGTGTATAAATCCATATGTATGGATAATTATAGTATTCTATACCTGAGGAGTAACTAAGGAGTCCATGGTTAGTAGCCTAAGTGTGTCATGTTTCAAGTGATGACATTCCTAATCTCATAAAAGATTAGACTTTGTGATAGTGTATCATATCTACAGGGACTTTATGACTATGTATGATATCATTAAGGATATATTCCCATTTATCATAATCCATAAGGGTCTCCATACCCATTCATCATAATTCATAAGGGTTTCTTTGAGTATTCATCACATTTTATAATGGTCTCCATGCACAATCATTATAATTCACAAGGTTAATAATGCACAATCATTATATTCCATGATGGTCGCCATTCCCAAGTGTCAAAATATAGGGATTCCATGATTGTAACATAATATCAGGACAACATTCCCATATCTCATAAAGGTAGGGTCATCATGCTTGTATATCATAAATTCGGGTAATCATTTCATCACGTCATAGGTGTAAGGGAATCCATGTCCAGGTCTCATAAACATAGGTTCATCGTGCCTATACAACATAAATCATATGTTTCATCATTCCCATTTATCATAACAATTATAAGTAGTCAAAGATTTTAGTAAGATCCAATAGTTAGTTATTTTTACATTAGTAATTCTCTTTAACAAGGGCGTAGCTATTATCCTATATAAGAAAGTTATGTGCTCATACCACCCACTTATATTGAACACATTATATTCATCACAATTAAGAGTCATAACAAAACCTTATATAAGTTGATTTTTTCCATTTTGACATTAAAAATAATATTTCAAATTTATTTGTCACACCTCAAAAGTGGAATTAATCAAATCGGGACCTACCCCTGAGAGAATAAAGGGGTTATAGGTTATCTAAATCAAGGACAATAAATTAACATGGTCTATGATTATTATCAAGGAAATGAAGGGATAATCCAGCATGAGTGATCCCATGACATTCTATACATCAAAAAAACATAATGAATAAAAAACCATCTAAATTATGCATGTTGAGGAGAAGTCATCAAGAATCATCCTTTGGTTTGGTCCAAATTAGATGAAAATAGAAAAATACAAAAATGAGCAGAAAATACATCACAGGATCCTGAACCAAAATAGCTTCATATATAGGAATAAGAATAAAAAAAGGTGTCCAAGGAGTGAAAACATACCTAGAGGAATCTAAAAATACAATCAAAATTTGAATTAGAGTTTGGATGGAATAGATATAAACGAACCTAGGTGGTTACCATGTAAAGAGGGTTCTCAAGGGAAGAGGTAGGTGATGCTGTATTCTAAATGAAGAATAAGAAAATGGGGTCTAAATATATAAATAATTTCCAGAAAAAATGTAATTTTACCCAATTTTGAAGGTTTGTATGTTTTGGTCACATGGTTGGGCAAACCGTGCACTAATAATGTGTGGCCCACTGTCCAAAAAGGAAGCACACATGTTTCATGAACACAGTATAGGAAACCATGTGCAAAATGTATTGTATAGATATGTTAAAACGTACATATATTTCATATAGTCGTGCATCATGTGTCACATGTTTAGAGAAAATTATTTGTCCCACTTATAATCAATTAACACCCCCACACAGTTAGTAAACACTATGCAAACTAGGCTGTATGGCTTCTACTAACCATTCAACACAACTATGTAATCCATAGGCCAGGGTTCTGAGATCCGAACAAGCCCTAGACACCTTCATTTCCACCATATCCTCGCTAGGCAATCATATTAGGTTAAAACCAAAGAATAAAACCTCAATTTAAAGGGATTTATACCTTATATAAAATGAATGTTTTTATAGTCTTCTATGTTAAAGGAAATTTTCCCCATGTTTCCCTTCCAAGGGAGTTATAAATTTGTCTAAGAATAACTTTGGCCAAAAAACATGTACATCATCCTCCCACTTCCAATTATCTTCCTATATATGGCCCTATTTTCATAGAACCCATACTAAAGGGACATATGATCCATAGAGAGTTATCATGCTCAGATCAATGATTTTTATGGGATACCTCTAAAAAGAAGTATCGAAATCCAAATAAATATCCTTAGGATCAAAAGTATGAGATGGTTTGACATGATAATGGAAAATATATGAAACATGGAAGATGTATTTCATGGAATGATACATATAAGGTAATAGAAACTGATAAGCTAATAGAATGACTCTATACAAGATCCCAGAAATCCGGAAAAATGAGGCAATGGATCTCCTTGCCTCTATATATCTCTATACCCAAGTCTGAGTCACACAGGTATGAAAACCCAATCCCTGACCTCAAACTCTAGAGGTCACAGATGTCGATTGGCATATGATTTCTATCTAGAGTAAGCAATAGACCTCATCTTTATAATAAACCAAACATATTCCCAAGTCACTTGGGAGAGATGGCGACCCAGTACCACTACCTCCCCTACCTCTATCCAGCCCATCGGTTGTGACACCCCGACCCTAGTTACCTATAGTCGGTGCATTATTACATAACATTGGCATGATCACAAGGAAATCATGTCTCAAAAGACCGATCAATTTAGTATTATTGGAAATAAGATTCATACATAAGTTCAACTTTACAACTTGAAAAGAAATACAACACAAATTTATTCCATTAGAAACATCTCATACTCCTTGATTATGAATGTAAGTCACTCATAACTAACTTCTTCATATCCTGGGAAAATGAAACAAAATAAAGAGGTGAGCTCAGATGCTCAGTAAGGATAACAATATTGCGTAAACATTCATAAATAAGTATAAACATTTAAGTCAATGTATAGAACTAAAACAAAATCCTTTTCAACATAAAATTAATCATAATATGGAAAATATAAATCAAAATAATTCCATTTACTTACTTACATGGATATTCTACTAGATTAATAATAAAATGAAATATCAATAGCCACTTTCATAATGATGGAATTCATAATGCTAGACTTTTATAACTACATAGTCAAGGCCTTGTTCCAAGACTAAAAATAATATTTTTTCAAGGCCTTGTGCCAAGACACTAGTTTTTCTCATGAGACCTACCGAAACATTGAGGAGCTATAGCGGGCTCCACCCTTCACTTAATAAGTCCAATGAATTCCCATATGAAACGTTTTAAACATAACATAAACATTTGTATTAAAACTCGCATACAAAATGTATATACATTATCCATAAACCATGAGTGGTGTAAATATAACACATCCACAATAAAACATAACACAAATACTTCAATACAATATGGAAGTTTTGTATCGTAATAAATCAACTTCAATAATCTTAAAATCCATCAAAGGATGTTGACATAGATGAAATCAAAACCTTTTTAGAGAAATATCTCTTTCTATTTTGAAATAATTTAAGAAAACATTTATTTTGAAAATATTATTATAATCTTTTAATGAAAGTTTCGATGATTTTATTACAGCGGAAAATAGCCGCACCCATCGTATAAGTTAAAAAAAGGCATTCTTACCTTAATTTGGTCAAAAAGGTTAAAAAGTACCTTTTTTGGAAAATGACGGAAAGGTTCCTTTCAAAACATTTTATAAAAAGTCAAAAAAGTGTATAAATTACTTTAACCCATAGTCTAGTAAATATTAAAAAAAAATTGGAATACATTTTTAAGAAACATGGATGTGGATGATATAGAGGTCCCGGTAGATACTTACAGAAAAACAACCTCTGATAATAAAGAGATTGTGAAATTAACCCTTACCTTGTACTTTTCCTTGGTCTAGGGTTGGTTAAACTGTTGTATAAAATTGAAATAATTGTTATTAAATTATACAAGAATTATATACATTAATATGATATCATATATGGTCTTTTAACATTTCTTTCTTAATAGTATCATAATATTATCATCGTTTTGGGTGTTAACTGATTCTTTTACTTTATATGATTTGTTATGTAAGTAATGTTTTTTATGGATAGGATGTATCTTATTCTTATTCATAATTATATTAAGTCTTTAAATATTATTTTAAATCATACAATGAAAATTAGTCTTGAATGGATACGATGGGAAATGAATCTCATCGCATTCGTGGAGACGGTAATCCGTACATACACATGAGCGAAAATATCATTTTTTATATTAAAATAATATATAATTGTATGTTATATCATATATACAGAATAATTATCATTTTATATTTATTATTTACATCAATTACACATCATTATTATACCCATCCAAATAATAATGTATTGAATAACAATTTCACCACGATGTGGAGACGGTAAACCATACGTACGCACGTATGGTGAAATGTCATTAAAAGGATGGATAGAATAATGAATTCGGTTGTACAATATTTATAATAACATCACAGTATATATAGGATACTGGATTTATTATTTTATAATGTAAACAACAAAGAAAAAGGAAGTGGAAGAAGAAAGGAACTTGAAAGAGGTGATTAAATATTTACCTCTTCTTCGGGTTCTTCCTTTTGAATTGATCAAAAGGGCTCCTTAAGATGGATTTATGACTAAAGAAAGTCCTATAGGATTAATTTAGGATAGTTAATATGGTATTTGGGTAGAGTATGGCCGAGAAAAATGGCTTTGAAGGTGTGAATTATAGAGAAGGGGGAGTTCTCTTTTATAAGAGGGGTGAGGGGCACCTTAGGAAAAGATAGAAATGTTATTTTATAAAAAATTCATTTTCGGTTTCTAATGGCTCCAAAATTAATTTTTTAACGAAAAAGTTGGGGATGGGTCGAAAACCACTCAACCAATAGGTTTTAGACTGGTTTGGGTCACTATATTAACATTATCTTTTAGATTTGACTCTTGGTTAAATAGTTTGACATTTACCAGGTCTCTTTGTATTTTTATATTATATGGTTAATAAACATACTATAAACTTCCAATAGAACCCCAAGTGGTTCATTAATGATAAAAATAGAATTATATAATTCTTTTTTCCTAACATTAGATTTTAGGAATAATATATCAATTAATAATATAATATTTTTTTTAAAAACACTTTTATGTCAATTTTGACACAATTTGGTATTTTGTTTTTTCTAAATTCATAACAGCATTATTACTTAGAATGAAATTCATCTAACCAACCCTAACATGTCATATTAACCTATAAAATTATTTTAATTCATAAAAATTATCAAATTACATTTATTTGGATATTTATAATATCAATTATTTTAATATTTCATTAATTAGTTAAATTACTGCAGCATCATTGTGTTGTGAATAAGTTTAATTATTTAATTTATAAAAATTATAAATAAAATACCATTATGTAGAAAATATTTTTATCTTTATAATGAGTATTTATAGTCGAATTTATCTCATGTGAAACCCTATATTAAAAACGGTTTATTTATTAAACCTTGAATGTAACACTTTTAACTCTTCTTTGAATTAAATAATAATAATTGTCCTAATCTAATCCAAGTGGACCTGAAGGATCATATTTTATTCCTAAGGTTCTTTTTGGTCGAATTATACTTATCAAATAAAATTAGGAAATGTGTTAAGGTAAAAATAATATCACTTTTACTCTTTAATACCCTATTTACTTTTAACTGTGGTAAATAAAAGTAAAACGTTACTTTTCGCCGAAAAATATTTTTATCTTGTTAAACCAAATTTTGATTACTGATATCAACTGTGTCTCTTGGATTTTTGAAATTACACTCACAAAAGTGGTAAAATTATGTTTTATGTGAATTTTCAAATTCTCCTAGGAGGTGGCTAAAAGACGATGAAAATTAAATAAAATTTTTATATATAAAAAATTATTATAAAATGACTCATATGAATTAAATTTAACTTATATAGGTATTATATATCTATTTTGACCTAAAATAAATTTATAAAAAATAACTAATTATTTAAATAAAAATTCGGTTTTAAAATATAACTAAGTGTTTTTCACTATTCATAAAAATTTGAAAGTTTTCAGAAAAATACCAAAACATCACTCTAAGCTAATTTCGATATTATGAATCCAAAAAGAAAGTCCATTTTAAATGATAAAATTTATAAAATTTCAAAAATTGGGTATTACTATTCATAACAGCTAGTTTGATTGGTTGTGGTGTGTTAGAACTCGAAGTTGCGTACAACACAAGTGATTGTATTATTCAAAGAGAAGCGTACTGTGGAAGCTTGGGGTGTTAAATTCTACCTCCTTAAAATAATTTTATCCTCAAAATTTCTAGATTATTACTATGTAAAAAGACTCTGGTGGTTCTTCATCACAAGTTCCTCGGGTTCCCACGTTGTATCTTCCATCTTATGGTTTCTCCATATAACTTTTACTAGATGAGTCGTCGGGTTACTCAACACATGTTCTCTTGTATCAAGAACCTTGACAGGATCTTCGTAATAAGAAAGATCATGTTCTAGCTTTAATTCCTCATAGGTGATTCAATGCTTTGGGTCAGTCATTTATTTTCCCAATAGTGATACGTGGAACACATCATGAAAATTGGAGAGACTTGGCGTCATTACCAACCGGTAAGCTACAGCCCCAATTTGTTCCAAAATTTTGAATGGTCCGATGTACCTAGGACTTAATTTTCCCTTCTTATTGAAATGTATAACACCCTTCCATGGAGATAACTTCAAGAAAACATGATCTTTTACCTAAAAAATTAAATCCTTCATTCGGTTATCGGCATATCTCTTCTTCCTACTTTGAGCTGCTTTGATGTTGGTTTCGATTAACATCACATTTTCCATCGTTTCCTCCACAAGTTCTGGGCCTACGAGTTTTCTTTCACCAACATAATCCCAATAGGTTTGTGTGCGACATCTCTTTCCGTATAACTCTTTATATGGTTCCATCTGGATACTTGATTGGAAGCTATTGTTATAAGAAAATTATAGAAAAGGTAAATATTTATCCCACATTCCTTGAAAGTAAAGTTAGCATGATCTCAACATGTCTTCTAACGTTTGAATAGTCTGTTCTGATTTTCCATCTGTTTGGGGGTGGTAGGCAATGCTCAAACAATGTTCAGTATCTAGGGCTTTCTGAATGCTTTTCTAGAATCTTGATGTAAAATGGGGATCACGATCAGAAACAATCAATAGTGGTACTCCATGAAGTTAAAAAACTTCATTAATATATGGTCTTGCTAAATGTTCAAGTGGTAAATCTTCCCTTATATCAAGAAAATGTGCTGACCTGGTAAGATGATCAACAATGACCCATATTGCATCATTCCTTCTAGTAGTATTTGGTAGCCCCATAACAAAGTCCATCATGATATTATACCATTTCCACTCAGGTATGGGAAGAGGTTGCAAGACTCTTCCAGGCTGTTTCCTTCCAGTTTTCACTTATTGACACACTATAACTCTTGACACAAAATCAGCAATCTCCCTCTTCATGTTGTCCCACCAAAAATGTTCCTTAAAATATCTATACATTTTGGTTCTCCCAGAGTGTATAGAGAAATTTTTACTATGAGAATCAAACAACAATTATTTTTTTAGATCAGGTATATCTGGAACACAAAGTCTGTTCCCAAATATCAAAATTCCATCTTCATACTCAAAGTCACTTAATCTCCCATCATTCACAGCTTTAATCATCTTTTGAAACTATTCATCACCGATCTGAAAACTCTTTATCCAATCTAGTAAATATGGTTTGGAAACCATTTGAAAAAGTATTGATGTTTCACCTTCCATGGTGATTCCCATATCAATTTTTACTAGATCCATATATATAGGATCCTTTTCAAATCTCATCTTGTTCAAAACTACACGATCTTTTCTACTCAAAGCATCTTCCACCTTATTTTCCTTCCCCGGGTGGTAGTGCATAGTGAAATATTAATCCTTGAGTAGTTCAAGCCATAGCCTTTGCCTCATGTTGAGTTATTTTTGTGAGAAAATATACTTCGAACTCTTATGATCGGTATATATCTTACATTTTTTACCATAGAGATAGTGTCTCCAAATCATCAAATCAAAGATTACAGATAATAACTCAAGATCATGAGTTGGATATTTTTTCTCATGAATTTTTAGTTATCGTGATGCATAGGCAGTAACCCTATCATTTTTCATAAGTACATAACCTAGTCATTTCTTTGAAGCATCACTATAAATAACAAACCCATCATTCCTCGAAGGTAGAGTAAAGATAAGAGCATTGACTAATATTCTCTTCAATTATTTAAAACATTCTTCACACTATTTTGTTTAAACAAAATTAACCCCTTTTCATGTGAGCTTTGTTAATGGGTTAGTCAACCGGGAAAAATTCTGGATGAAACATCGATAATAACCTTTTAAACTAATAAAACTGCTTACCACTGTCATACTCGTCAGTGCAGGCCATTCATGGATTTCTTTGGTCATATAAGGATCAACAGAGATTCCATCAGTAGAGATAATATGGCCAAGAAAAGAAATCTATTAAATCCAGAATTCACACTTGCTAAACTTCCCATATAATTCATGTCTTGTAAGTTTCTTTAAGATAATGCACAAGTGATTTTCCTGATCTTCGTAGATTTTGGAGTATACCAAGATATCGTCAATAAATTCTACAAAAAATTCATCAAGATATTCCTTGAAAACTCTATTCATTAGATCCATGAAGACAAAGGGTGCATTAGTTAATCCAAAAGGAATTACTGTAAACACGTAATGCACATACCTGGTTCGAAATGTTGTTTTTGGAACATCTTCCTTCTTCACACACAATTGATGATATCCAGATCGAAGGTCAATATTTGAAAATTATTGAGCATCATGAATTTGGTCAAATAAATCATCAATGTGAGGTAGGGGATACTTGTTCTTTATTGTTATAGCATTGATCTCTTTTTAGTCAATGCACAACCTCATAGATCCATATTTCTTCTTAACAAAAAGGATAGGGGCTCCCTATGGAGAAACACTAGGGAGAATAAATCCTTTATTACTCAATTACTCTAGTTGTCTCTTTAGTTCCACTAATTCCACAGTGTCCATTCTATTAGGGGTCTTCGATATGGGCCTTGATCCAATAATTAAATCAATAGAAAACAAAATTTCTCATTCTGGAGGATGTCCAGGTAAATATTCTGGAAACACATCATCATATTCTTCCACAATAGGTACATCCTCTATTTGAAAATTCCTTTCCCTCACCCATAGTTATTTCCTTCTCTCCCTCCCCAATAATTGAATTTCATTGAGCTATTGGGGGTGGATCTAGATAAGAATTAGGTGGTGAAGATTCTGCACTAATGATAAGGTGTTATTTATCATCGTCATAAAAAATAGTAACATCCTTCTTCTTACAATAAATATTTTCATCATGGTTCGAATGGTAATCTATACTTAGGATTATAAAAAATTAAATCATGGTATGATGATGAGATTAGCAGATAAAGAAAATTTATATTCCCTAATGGGGACTGATTCACAATACTTTGTTGCAATGATACTTCCCTTAGGAGTTTTGACTAAAAAATACTTTGTTAAATTAAATTGGAAATATCTAATTTTCTTGGAAAACTAGGAAGATATGAAACAATGCGATGATCCAGAATAAAATAATGCATTGCCTAATCTTGAGGAAACCATTAAATTACCGACCACTATGTCTTTTGGAGCTTCAACCTCAGGAGTAGTGATAGCGTAAGCTTGGCCTTGATCCCTTGGCCTTTTCTGAGGTAAGTTCCCCTAATGCTTAGGACATTCATTTGCATAATGTCCCCTTTCTCTACAATTGTAGCATTCAACATTGATAGCCCCTTTCTTCCCCTTGCAATCACAAGCTTGGTGGCCTTTTTCACCACACTTGTAACAGACTCTCATTCCCTTCAGGCAAGTACTAGGGTGTTTCTTCCCACATTTACTATAGGATGGATATTAAAATTTTCCCTTCTTCCCCATATTTCGATTTCCAGAGTGTTCTGCAGATATCTTCTTCTCTTGTTTTTATTTAAAGTCGTAAGACTTAGAGAATTATTTTTCTATCTTGATAGCACAGGAGACAATATCTTTGTATGGCGAGAAGGATTGTGAGACTAATGCTCGATGAATAAATGGTTTTAACCCGTAAAAGAAATGATTAATCTTACTTCTTGGGTTATGTATATAATATGTAGCATGCCTCGATAACCTTGTAAATTTGGCCTCATACTTTGCGATATTATCATCCTCCTTTTTCCTCAGACTCAGAAATTTCCTTTCCATATCTTCTCGATGGTCATGAGGAAATTATTTTTCTATGAAAATATCTTTAAACTCTCTCCATTCCATATTTGATACTTCATCATCTTCCTTTGTGTTTGGAATCAATGAGCACCATTGATAAATATCTCCAGTGAGGTGGTAAACTGATATGACAACGTTTTCCCTTTCACTACTCCCTAAGGCATGGAATATTTTCTCTAAGGAATTTATCTGTTGCTCAACTACTAGTGGATTTGTACATCCATGAAATTTTGGTGGTTGTTGCCTCATGAAGCGATCTAACAATGATCCACCACATTGTGGATCAAGGTGCTCCATATGGGTAAGGTTATTATTCATAACCTGAGTGAGTTGTCTCAGTATGGTGATTAGATGATCAGAACCAGTTGCATCACCAGGTCCACTATAATTATTTTGAGCAGCAGGGAAATCCTTATATGGAGAGCGTGTATTGATATTATATCCATTCCTTCCACTAGGTTTCATTTCTAAACAATGTTATAAACTAGATTAGTTTATGAATCAAAATACATAATTCCAAAACTAAAACACTTAACATAAATTGAACATTTTATGGATAAAATACATAATCATAAAAAATGTTTTCTTTGAATAAGTATATACTCATAAACTGTTCATAATTGTTTGTAAAGAAAATGAGAATTATTCTAAGCATATCCCCCTAGAGTGTCGTAACCAAGAGTGCAGCAAGGCCTGTTATCGTGCACCAGTTCCCGTTCGAGTCTAGCTCAAAGTGGTGTTTTTGTGTTTTACCCCTAGGTACATATGTGCCAGAGCCTCCTCTACCTACTCGTATCTAGATAGGGATTTATTTTTTTCAGAAAACTCACAAAATCTCTGCAATAACAAAATTCTAGGATGTTCTTTGATACTAATCCTCAAAGTCTATCTTAGGGCTATGTTCTCTAATCAGAGTTTATTTAAATATAGTTTCCAAGGTTTGTACTAAACTTGTTCTGATACCAACTGTAATGCCTCATCCCTAGTTACCCAGAGTTGGTTCATTATTACATAACAATGGTATGATCACAAGGAAATAATGTCTCTAAAGACTGATTAGTATAGTATTATTGGAAACAAGATGCATACATAAGTTCAACTTTAAAACATTAAAAGAAATAAAAAATGAATTTATTCCATAAGAAACATCCAATCCTCCTAGATTATTCCTGCAAGTCACTCATAAATAACTACTTCATATCCTGGTAAAATGAAACATAAAAAAGGGGTGAGCTCAGATGCTCAGTAAGGATAACAATATAGCAGAAACTTTCATAAATAAGCATAATCATTTAAGGCAATGTATAGAACTAAAACAAAATACTTTTCAACATAAACTTCATCAAAATATGGAAAAAAAAAATAAAAATCATTCTTTTTACTTACTCACATGGATATTCAAGTAGCAGAATAATCACATGCAATATCAATAGCCACTTTCATAATGATGGAATGCGTAATGCCGGAATTTCATAACCACATAATTAAGGCCTAGCGCCAGGACTACAAATAGGATTTTCTCAAGGCCTTGTGCCAAGACACTAGTTTGTCTCATGAGACCTACCGATGCATCATGGATCTATATAGGGATCCACCCATCACTTACTAATTCCAGTGAATTCCCATAAGAAAAGTTGTAAACATAACATAAACATTTGTATTAAAACTGGCACACGAAATGTCAATAATTTATCCATAAACCATGAATGGTGTAAAAATAACACATCCAGAGTAAAAAATATCACAAAAACCTTCAATACAATATTTAATTTTTGTATCATAATAAATCAACTTCAATAAGCTTAAAATACATCAAAGGATGTTGACATAGATGAAATCAAAACCTTTTTAGAGAAATATCTCTTTCTATTTTGAAATAATTTAAGAAAAAAATTATTTTGAAAATATATTTATAAGTTTTTAATGAAAGCTTCAATGATGTTATAACAGCGGAAAATAGCCTCACTCGCCGTATAAGTTAAAAAAATACATTCTTACATTAATTTTGTTGAAAAGGATAAAAATTACATTGTTTGGAAAATGACAGAATGATTCATTTCAATTTTTTTTATAAAAAGTAAAACAAGGGTATAAATGACATTAATCCATAGTATAGTAAATAGTAAAAATGTTTTGGAATACATTTTTAAGAAACATGGATATGGATGATAAAGAGTTCCAAGTAGATACTTACATAAAAACAACCTCAGATAATAAAGGGATTGTGAAATTAACCCTTACATTGTACATTTCCTTGATCAAGGGTAGGTTAACCTCTTGTATAATGGTGAAATAATTACTATTAAATTATACAAGAATCATATACATTAATATGATATCATATATGGTATTTTAACATTTATTTTTCCATAATATCACTACCAAAAAACTGGGCAAGGCATGCGCCTGCCTTTATCAGCGCTTTTTTAGCACTGATAATGGTCCTCCCCTTTATCAGCACTTTTTTAGCACTGATAAAGTGGAACTTTATCAGCGCTTTTATTAGCGCTGATAAAGGTTGTATTTATCAGCGCTTTTCATTTTAGCACTGATAAATACATCCTTTATCAGTGCTTTTTTACTAGCACTGATAAAGGCTCACACAGATTTGTTAAAAACCCGCGGGTCCTCTTCCTCCTCCCTGCACCCAGTCAAGCTCTCGCGGAATCCCTCTTCTGCATCGCTGCCGCCGCCTCCTCCTCCTCCGCCGCGGTGGCCACCTCCTTCTACTCCTCCTCCTCTGGCCACCTCCTCCTCCTCCGGCCGCCGCCTCCTCCTCCTCCTTTGATCCTCCTCCTCCTCCTCCTCCTCCTTCTCCTCCACCGCAACCTCGTCCTCCTACTCCTCCACCGGCGCTTCCTCCTCCTCCTAGTCCACTACCTCATCCTCCTCCTCCACTGGTGCCTCCTCCTACTCCTCCTCTGCTGCCTCCTCCTCCACCGTGGTTTGAGAGGTGCCTCAAGTACTCAGGTGAGTCTCACAAGATTTATTTTAGTTTTACATGATGTTTTTTTGGAGATTTTTCAACTGAAACATGGTTTTGTGTTCATATTTTTTGAGAAACAATGTAGAACCTTGAGCATGAAGAGGTTTTCAGTCCTCTTTCTAAATCACATATTTGACTTTCATGGTTAGTGAAGGTTAACCATGGGATATATTAGAGGAAACCATGTGAGGTGGATTTTAGTTAGGGATTAACATTCCATTTTTTCATTATTTCATACAAAACATGTGAAATTTTGTAGACTGAGGTAGTTCCAATTTACATAATTAATGCATAGTTTGGTAGACTATGTTGACCAAATATTTTAAAGGGTTTTCTTGTACAGTGCCACCACATTATTAATATACGGTTTGGAAAATTTTGTAGAACATTAAAATTATATTTTCATCTTTTTCCCTCTGAAATTCCAATAGGGGAATCCCCCATTTCTTATCCTCCCTCTTATACAATGCCCAATCGACCCACCCCCTTATTCCTCTTTGATTCCCCTTTCCATGGGTAGTTTTTTAGTGGATTTATTCAACAATTCTAAGTGATTTCACCATCTTCCTTACCATTTTATTCTTTATATTTAGTTTCTATTGATTTTTTATTTATCTAGATTAGGTTTTATGGGTGATTCAACTGGAGCACGGTGGTATCATTTTGATTTGATGGGGGTGTTTTCCTACCTCAGGTATAAGAGGCATTATGATGGTATCTGCATGTCACCAATCATTATGAAGGATTTGTGTTTCCTTTTTTAGTTTTCATGGATATTGGATCAAATTATATAATGTTGTCTATGGATTTGGTTATGATGGTTGGGTATTTTTCCTAAGATGGAACTAAGATCGCACTTCAGATCCTATATGGATTTTTGGTCTTGGTTCTAACATGAAAAGTCCACAAGATGAGTTTCTATTGAATATTACTAGTTTAAATTGATTTGTATAATTAATTATAAATGTTATAATTTAATAATTTTGGTTTTTTAGAGAGAGGAAGGAGCTATATTGATGAGTTGATCTTGGGGTAGAAATTGGACGAGGCTTAGCAATCCTAGGAAAAGTTTTCAACTTGGAATTAAAATTGTAGAAACATATAAAATAGGTATGTGGTCCTGGAAATTTCATTTTGGATTTATAAATTCCTTAATGGGTGTTATTAGAGTGAGTGTGACTTAGAGGACCATGTTAGGGGGAACCCAGAGACCTCTTGGAATACATTCTGTGACTTTTATGTATTTATTCCCATAGGCCACACATGGAACTAGTGATACATCAGAGCCCTTGGCCTTATTGAATTGAACCTAAAGTGTGTGAACATCCCCCTTGGGGATGTGACTACTTTGGTGGGTATAACTTTGTAAGGTTGTTGATAGGCTGGATGTGTAGACTGACCCAGAACAAACCTATATACTGAAATAGGACATGAGCCATCTCTTGAGACTATTTATAGTATGGAATATTACCATGTAAATATTATGAGGCTATACCATGTAAGACACTGATAAATAATATGATGCTCTCATGTGATGAGTGTTTCACTACATCATGTGCTTCTATTGGATGGTGATGTTTCAATGATGGTCTTCATTCTTAACAGCTTATTGATCCAAACCTTTAATGGTTTTCCTTTATAAACATTGGTTTTAAGGTATTAAGGTCTTTCTTAGGTTTCATTTCTGCCCTTCATTTTAAAATAACAACTGTATAACAGCATGAATAACATAAATCAAGTTTATAGAGAAGAAAATTTATGAAGGCATTGGATTCCCTTCGAGCCAGATGGATTAGTGCTGTCCCCATGGATAGTAAAACCCCTTTTGGAGATCATGGAATAGTTGATAATAGGTTGTTTGGATCATTCATTGCTTCTAGATATTTTTCCAGATTTTCCTTGGTGTTTTTGGTTTATACTTCTCTCAATCCCTACTGGTGTAAGTTCTTTTCACCTTGTGTTTCTACTTATACTCTTTTTTTAATTGAGTCCTTTGGGGCATGAATTAGGTGACCAATTCATGTCACCACTTTTATTAAAAAAATGACCTTGAGGTGGTATTTTATTGAAATGGAAAAAATTACATAGTATTGAGGTCTATGATACTACTAATAGGGATTCAATTGATTTTTAGTAGTGATTATATTTGTTATGAAAAGTGGATAGGTGAGAGATTTCAGTCCTTATTGTGTATTTGGCCTGTTTGGTTGAGTGTCCTGCACTACTGGGGTTAAGTTGTTGGGAACAATTTTATACTAGTATGGATACTACTCAAGTTGTGATAATGGGATGGAGGTTTTACAGGTTATTATCATATTCACCAGGGTGAGTTTATATCTAGGGTAATTATCAATGTATACTAGGTTGAAAGACCTCATGATTATTATTATGGTTGGTATAGTCATCACAATGTTCTCAAATACACTTTGGCACTAGCCAAAGTTGGTATGGATGATCGAGGCTACGAACCTGAGGATCAATGATGATTTATTTATTTATTTTTTAGATATTATTTATTTATTTAGACCATGAAACATGCACATATAACTAAAAATTAGAATTTATGAAACCACATTGGTGGTTCCCTACTGAGTACCCAAGAAATCCTCATGTATTGAAGGTCGGGTAGAATTGGGTCCCAGTGTTGCCAGATCGAGTTGGAGTAACTTTGATGGGTTTTAGAGATCTAGATGATGTGAGGCTTGGGGATTGTAGTGGTTCCAATTATATTTTTTATTTTGGTATTTAGTTATTCTTTTATTTCCTTGAAGTATCTTATTTTTTATCTAAATTATACTCATATTCCTTCTCCTTTAACCTATATACCTATCCTATGGATTTTAAATAGGATGAATATAAATAAAGAATGGATGAATGCTAATCGGTTAACAAAAGAGTATGAAGAAGGCGTGAAAGAATTTATAAAGTTTGCAAAAGATCATGCATGTGACTCTTCTCAAATCCTTTGCCCATGTTTACCCTGTTGTTATTCAAAACAAATTAGTCCAGATGAGTTGGAAGAACACTTGATCTACCACGAAATAGATCAAAGTTATACATGTTGGAATAAATACGGGGAAACAACGAATGTAGGTAGTGACTGGGGTGACACTGCGTTTTATGGATCATCTGATATGATTACAAACATGAACAATGAAGATGACCGTATGGAGGATTTGATTACACATGTGAATGATTATGAAGATCGTATTGAGAAAATGATAAGGACCTTCGAATATGAACTTCATGATTCCCCAAAATTATTTGAGAAGTTAAAAATTTGTGCAAAGACGCCATTTTATGCTGGTTTCACTAAATATACAGCATTTTCAGCAGTACTGAAGCTGTATAATTTGAAAGCAGATAACGGGTGGAGTGACGACAGTTTTATGAAACTACTTGCCCTCTTTAATGACATGCTCCCAGAAGACAATGAGCTCCTGAGCCGAACATACGATGCCAAAAGAATGCTACGCTCTATGGGTATGATCTCTGAAAGAATACACGCCTTCTCGAATGACTGTATACTGTTTCGCAAGGACCACAAATCACTTAAAGAATGCCCAAAGTGTGGTGCTTCTCGATACAAGAAAGATGAAAGTTGTATGGTACTTTCCAATCATTCCAAGGTTTAGACGCCTATATAGAAGTGAGGAGACTGTAGAACAATTAACATGGCATGCAGATACAAGAATTAAATATGGGATACTACGTCACCCGTCAGACTCTCCTCAGTTGAATATAATAGATCATGAGTATCCTGAATTTGGAAACGATTCGAGAAGCGTTCGTCTTGCGTTATCTACATATGGAGTAAATCCTTTTGGTTTTCAAAGCAGCAGTCACAGTACATGGCCGGTTATGTTGATAAATTATAACTTACCACCGTGGTTATGCATGAAACGAAAATACATCATGTTATCTATGCTTATATCAGGACGAAAACAACCGGGTAATGATATTGATGTTTATTTAGCTCCATTGATCGAAGATTTGAAATTATTGTGGGATTCAGGTGTTACATTGTATGATGCTTACAGAAAGGAAGATTTCACTTTGAGAGTCATGTTGTATGGGACGATAAATGACTTCCCAGCTTATGGAAATTTGTCAGGATATAGCATTACAGGAACTCAAGGCTGTCCCGTTTGCGAAGAAGGTACACAATCAATTAGGTTGAAACATTCATCGAAAACCGTGTTTCTAGGACATTGCAGATTTCTACCACGACGACATAAGTATAGGTCTTGGAAGACATCATTCAATGGAAGTTCAGAAGAATGTACAACACCGTCTCCACTAACAGGCGATCAATTGTTTGAGAAAGTTAAAAATTTGGACACTACTTTTGGTAAAACGGCTTCGAAAAACCTTAGGAAAATCTGTTGGAAAAAGAGATCAATTTTTTTTGAATTACAATACTGGAATTGTCTGTATGTAAGACATTTTATTGATGTTATGCATGTAGAAAAAAATGTATTTGACAGTGTTATCGGCACGTTGCTATATACATCAAGAAAAACAAAAGATGGAATTAAGTCTAGGTTGGACATGGTTGAGATGGGAACACGAGAAGAGTTGGCACCAGTAAAGGGTGAAAAAAGAACATTTCTTCCTCCTGATGCTTACACTCTTTCCAGGCAGGAGAGATATCATTTTTGAAACTTCTTGAATGACGTAAAGGTTCCAGAGGGGTATTCGTCAAATATCAGTAACCTTGTGTCAATGAGAGACTTGAAGTTAAAAGGCCTGAAATCACATGATTGTCATGTTTTGATGAAAAATATCATTCCAATTGCTTTACGTTGCATTTTTCCCAAGAATGTCCGCCATACATTAACAAAACTGCGTTTCTTCTTCAAAGCTATATGCAGCAAAGTTATAGACCCGGCGAAATTGCCAGCTATGGAAAAAGAAATTGCCGTCATATTATGTGAATTAGAAATGTTCTTCCCGCCTTCATTTTTTGATATGATGGTTCATTTGATGGTCCACTTGGTGAGAGAGATTTGACTATGTGGTCCTGTACATTACAGATAGATGTACCCCATTGAACGGTATATGAAGATTTTGAAAGGATATGTCAAAAATTGAAGTCGGCCAGAGGGTTGTATTGCAGAACAATATATTGTTGAGGAAGCCGTTGAATTCTGTACCGAATACTTGTCTGGTGTGGAAAGCATTGGCTTACTGAAATCTTGTCACACTGGGCGGCTAGAGGGTGAAGGAATTTCTGGAAGAAAGGTTGTCACAATCAATATTAAAGATCGGGAGTAGGCCCACCTTTATGTTTTTCATAATATTTTGGACGCTGACCCATATGTTGAAATCCACAAAGAAATTCATAGGCAATTGAATCCATCAAGGGATGGAAAATGGATATCGGATACACATAATCAATAGTTTATAGGATGGTTTCGAGATCATATTTTTAAGAAGTCAGATGAAAATCCAAAGTCTATTTAGGAACGAATTCGATGGATAGCCGGAGGACCAAGTGTGTATGCATTATCTTACAATGCTTATGTAGTTAATGGTTATACATTTTATACTAATGAACATGATGAAGACAGTACCATGCAGAATAGTGGGGTTACACTTGTGGCTAAAGCGATGCATGTTTCCGGTGCTAAGGACAGAAATCCAATTTATGTGAATATGTCATACTTTGGCATCATCAAACAAATATGGGAGTTGGATTATACGGAATTTCAAGTTCCGATATTTCAATGCAAGTGGGTTGATAACAGGAGTGTTGTTAAAATAGATGATTTGATATTTGTGAAAGTTGATTTAAGTATGGAATGGGAGAAAGACGAACCATTTATAATGGCATCACAGGCAGTGCAAGTATTTTATGTTCCCGATCCCACAAACCGAAACTGGTCAATTGTTCTGTTATCGACCAAAACAGCTGAAGGGTCAGATGAAAATTCAACGGAAGATGACCCTTTCATTGGGATTTTGCAATCATTTCGCAGTGGTCCCAATGTAGATGACGTTTTGTATATCAGAGGAGACCACAATGAAGGGATATGGATAGTTGATAGAGGGGTCAAATCCCATCATCCTTTAAAAAAAAGGAGTTCAATAATCAGGTTATTGATTTTTATTGTAATATAGATTGTGTTACATTATGTTATTATCTGTTCGTTTCTGCTTTTATGTGATCTAACTTAAATTTTAAACCAGTTCTGCAGATAATGACTTCTTCACCTGCTGATGCACCCAATCCCGAGACACAACACGTCTCTCAACCTGTTGTAGCTGGTCCCACTGCTGAGAGACAATAGGTCTCTCAACCTGTTGCAGCTGGTCCCACTGCTGACGTACAACAGGTCTCTCAACATGTTGCAGCTGATCCCACTACTGAGAGACAACAGGTCTCTCAACCTGTTGCAGCTGGTCCCACTGCTGACGTACAACATGTCTCTCAACTTGTTGCAGCTGGTGTCAGTGCCGAAGCTAGCGCTTTGGAGAAACATAATGATGATGTAGAAACTGAGGAAATGGTAGGCGATAAAACCCCAGTGAAACAAAAAAAAATAGGTGCATCGTAGTTTGACAGTTTTAGCAAAAATCCTTAAGGCAAAAGAAAAAGGCATCAAATATGAGGTGGGATGGAATAAGCAAGGCCAGCATGTAAACTCCAACAAAGCCATGTTTAGTAGCTACATTGGAATCGTCACTCGACAACGTGTGCCGATTGACATAGAGTCGTGGCACCATGTTGTCAGCGGGTTGAAAACATTAATGTGGGAAGATATTACGGTAACATGACGATATCATCTATTTAATTTATTAAAATAAAATAAAATATTCAAATACTGACTAACCCTTCATCATCTCTTGCAGAGTGCATTTATAGTAGATGTTCCGCACAAAGAATATGTTTTCAGACTGGCAGAAAGGATTCATAGAGGCTTTCGCACCATTTAAACGAAAAATCATCTGAAAGATGCCGAAGGGAAAATCAAGCCGCACCCACCTCCTCTTTACACACACTTGATATCCCAAGGAACGTGGGATGCGTTTTGCAACCGTCGTGCGGAAAATAATTTTCAAGTACATTGTTTTTGGTTACACGTTGTGTAATGTTGCTTGTATTCATCACATTGATTGATAGGTTTTTATTTATGAAACAACAACTGAGTGTTGAAAATAAATAACGGGCAGCAAAACCAGCGTACCCCTACCGTAAAGCAAGGCTGGGGTACGCTTCAATTGAAAAACAATTGGTATGTATTTTAAAAGTACTGTAATAATTTTATGTGACATAAAACAACACTGTAACCATGTTTCTCTGTTTATATGCAGATTGATGAAGAAAAATCTCAAGTCACTTCCATTCCACGCCATGTGCTATGGAAGGAGGCTCGTGTTAATAAAGAGGGGAAACTGATAGATGAAAACACACAAAAAGTGTGGGAAACATGTGTAAGTATGACACAATATAAACTTGTTTTGCTTTAAATCACTATTACATAATGATGCTTACTTATTTTTTCATATTTTCTATTTGACATAGTCACTGGAATCAACAACACCCGCACCGGATGCAGACATACTTTCAACGGCCTTGAAACAGTCAGAACAGTATGGCCGCATCAGAGGTGTGGGTTTTGGGGTGTCACCCAAGAAATATTTTAAGAAAAAAAACAAGAGGATGAACAAACTAAAGAATTGCATGTAATGAGATATAGAGTAGATACCTTTGAAGAACTAATCCAAACTTAGGGAGAGATGCTAAAGAGTTTGATGGAGGAGAGGCGAAGAGAACAAACAACTCAAGAACAACCCCCGCGAGAAGATCCACCCCTCACCAGCTTTGAGGCAAGCCATTCCCCTCAAAGACCTAACTTAACCGAGGTAATCAATGTTATAATATTCGTTTTTGTGAGATGTGAATCATATAGACACCGATACCTTGCATTTAATGATATTCTATAGGGTGAAAATGACTGTGATTTATATCTGTCAACTCCCACCCATCGCTTTGTAGCGAGGGCTACGGTGTTCAATATGCAGAATGACACACTACACTCCAGACCACTTCCAACCGATCATTTCAAAGTGTCTATTAACATAGCTTATGAGCCGAGCGCCGAGCTACCCGTGCCAAATGAAGATTACGACATTCATACGGTGGAAAAAGCTATTGGAACATTCGTTGCATGGTCGTTGAATCTTGTAAAAAAACACGTCGAGTAGGAGGTATTCATTTCTAGTTCATTTTTCAAGCAGAACCTTTAACATTAAATTAGATAATGGCTGAACCGATGAATGTTATTACAGAAGGATAAAATGGAGAATCTAAAACGAAAGAGCGGCTCCAAAATTGGATCAACCAACCGATCAAAACGATCCACTGAGAGCGCATTCACCCCGCCCGTTCTATATCCACATTTAATATCATTGCAAGCTCATGTGGATACGAAAATGAAAGACGGAAAGAATCATAAATTTTTTTGGGAAAAAGATATGTACGGAGGGGAAACAATAGATTTCGTTAGTGCAGACGTTGTTTTTGAGATCATCACATACGACTGGCTAGGCACCTCAGTTATAAATGTATACATGAGGTATGTTTTCATGATTTGATTTTACAGAAGCTGATATACTTTGATAATTATGGATAAATACATCTCATATTTTTGACAGGAGTATATATGAAAAACAATTTAAGGGATTTTCCCATGAATACAAATTTGGACTTGTTAGTCCTCACACCATTTCTACACAATGAACAGAAATAGATTCTAATTTTCAGGCTGAATTGATGTCAAATCTGCTCAGAATGTTTCAAAGAATAATTATGACTGACAGGACATTTTTAATACCAACGATGCAAGGGTAAAACTCTACATATTAATCATATCAATTATATTTTCATTTCTATTAGTACTTATTTCTTTTTGTGTTTTAGGGAACATTGGATGCTCATTGCAGTCAATTTGGATACTCCAAAGATTTATTTTCTGGATTCACTGCATGGATATCCAACTAACCGACCACACATGATGGCGATTGTCAATTTTTAATACACTAGATCCAACATTTTAAAACTAAATAACTAGTTATATAATTTATATTATCTTTTAATGAGGATTTTGTTATGATAGGGCGGTGTATGAATATCGTCTAAAGGCTGGAATGAATCAGGGCGTAAGGACGACAATGCCCACAAGATATATAAATGGAGAAGTATCTGGGTATATATAATTATATTTCACTATCCAAATATATATAAAAACAAATTAATTATTTTTCTCGATGTTTTTGCAGTTTTCGAAACAAACAAATGACAAGGACTGCGGTTATTATGTTTGTAAATTTATGAAAGAGATCATATTTCATGAACAAACTAGCATCCCTGAAGAGGTATTTTTGTAAATAATTACTAATTTATTTAAAATAATTATTAATCCTTTGTGTATTTATATTTTTTCAGTACTACTATGACTGTCACAAAAAATCCTATTCAGAAGATGATATAAATGTCTTTAGAAATGAATGGGCAGCGTACCTGATCGAAGAATGTAAACAAATAGGACAATGAAGGTGAATTCCTAATACTTATTTTATCTTTATATGGTCATTGATATCTCCCTTTACACTTATTGAGCATCTATGATCTCCCTTTCTTATGTTTCATATCCTTAGATTAGTGAATTCCTACTACTTAGTTTGAAAATGACATAAACTTTGGAAAACAACACCAATGACATACGGAAAACCGAGAAAACGCGTTCGGATTGTTTTGATACTTTAGGACAACGATCCACGAGTCATTTGTGACGTGTACGAATCGACCACACCTCAATATGACGCACGGTGTGACCGATATGGATAAAAGTGTATGATATCAGTTTCAAATTGAGATAAACTTTGGAAAACAACACCAATGACATACGGCAAACTGAGCAAACGTGTTCGGATTGTTTTGATACTTTAGGAAAATGATCCACAAGTCATTTGTGACGTGTACGAATCAACCGCAACTCAATCCGACGCACAGTGTGACCGGTATGGCTAAAATTGTCTGATATCAGTTTGAAAATGACATAAACATTGGAAAACAACACCAATGACAGACGCCAAACCAAGCAAACGCGTTCGGATTATTTTGATTATTTAGGAAAACTATCCACGAGTCATTTGTGACGTGTACGAATTGACCGCACCTCAATCCGATGCACGGTGTGACCGGTATGACTAAAAGTGTCTGATATCAGTTTGAAAATGACATAAACTTTGGAAAACAACAACAATGAAATACGCCAAACCGAGCAAACGTGTTCAGATTATTTTTATACTTTAGGAAAACGATCCAAGAGTCATTTGTGACGTGTACGAATCGACCACACCTCAATCTGACGCATGGTGTGACCATTATGGCTAAAATTGTCTGATATCAGTTTGAAAATGACATAAACTTTGGAAAACAACACCAATGAAAACCGGAAAACTAAGCAAATTCCTTCGGATTGTTTTGATACTTTTGTACAACGATCCACGAGTCATTTGTGACATGTACAAATCGACTGCCCCTTAATCCGACGCACGGTGTGACCGGTATGACTAAAATTGTCTGATATCAGTTTGAAAATGACATAAACTTTGGAAAACAACACCAATGACAGACTCCAAACCGAGCAAATGCATTCGGATTGTTTTGATACTTTAGGATAACGATCCAAGAGTCATTTGTGATGTGTACGAATCAACCGCACCTCAATCTGACGCACGTTGTGACCGGTATGGCTAAAAGTGACTGATATCAGTTTCAAATTGAGATAAACTTTGGAAAACAACACCAATGACATACGGAAAACCGAGAAAACACATTCGGATTGTTTTGATACGTTAGGAAAACGATCCACGAGTCATTTGTGACGTGTACGAATCGACCGAACCTCAATCCGATGCATGGTGTGACCGGTATGGCTAAAATTGTTTGATATCAGTTTGAAAATGACATAAACATTGGAAAACAACACCAATGACACACGGAAAACCGAGCAAACGCCTTTGGATTGTTTTGATACATTAGGAAAACGATCGACGAGTCATTTTTGACGTGTACGAATCGACCGCACCTCAATCCAACGCACGGTGTGACCGTTATGGCTAAAATTGTCTGATATCAGTTTGAAAATGACATAAACTTTGGAAAACAACACCAATGACATACGCCAAACCGAGAAAACGCGTTCGGATTGTTTTGATACTTTAGGACAACGATCCACGAGTCATTTTTGACGTGTACGAATCGAACACACCTCAATCCGATGCACGGTGTTACCGGTATGGCTAAAAGTGTCGGATATCAGTTTCAAATTGAGATAAACTTTTGAAAACAACACCAATGACGTACTCCAAACCCAGCAAACGCGTTCATATTGTTTTGATACTTTAGGAAAACGATCCACGTGCCATTTGTGACGTGTACGAATCGACCGCACCTCAATCCGGCACACGGTGTGACCGGTATGGCTAAAAGATTCTGATATCATTTTCAAATTGAGATAAACTTTGGAAAAAAACACCAATGAAATACGCCAAACAGAGAAAACACGTTCAGATGGTTTTGATACTTTAGGAAAACGATCCACGAGTCATTTTTGACGTGTACGAATCGACCGCACCTCGATCCGACGCACGGTGTGACCGGTATGACTAAAAGTGTCTGATATCAGTTTCAAATTGAGATAAACTTTGGAAAACAACACTAATGACATACGGAAAACCGAGCAAACGAGTTCAGATTGTTTTGATACTTTAGTACAACGATCCACGAGTCATTTTTGACGTGTACGAATTGACCTCACCTCAATCAGACGCATGATGTGATCGGTATGGATAAAATTGTCTGATATCAGTTTGAAAATGACATAAACTTTAGAAAACAACACCAATGACACACGGAAAACCAAGCAAACACGTTCAGATTGTTTTGATACTTTAGAAAAACGATCCAAGAGTCATTTGTGATGTGTACGAATCGACTGTACCTCAATCCGACGCACGGTGTAACCGGTATGGCTAAAAGTGTCTGATATCAGTTTGAAAATGACATAAACATTGGAAAACAACACCAATGGCATATGCCAAACTGAGAAAATGCCTTCGGATTGTTTTGATACTTTAGGAAAACGATCCACGAGTCATTTTTGATGTGTACGAATCGACCGAACCTCAATCCGACGCACGGTGTGACCGGTATGGCTAAAATTGTCTGATATCAGTTTGAAAATGACATAAACTTTGGAAAACAACACCAATGACATATTCCAAACTGAGAAAACGCGTTCGGATTGTTTTGATACTTTAGGAAAACGATCCAAGAGTCATTTTTTACGTGTACCAATCGACCACACCTCAATCTGACGCACGATGTGACCGGTATGGCTAAAATTGTTTGATATCAGTTTGAAAATGACATAAACTTTGGAAAACAACACCAATGACATACAGAAAACTGAGAAAACGAATTTGGATTGTTTTGATACTTTAGGAAAATGATCCACGAGTCATTTGTGACGTGTACAAATCGACCGTACCTCAATCCGACGCACGGTGTGACCGGTATGGCTAAAATTGTCTGATATCAGTTTGAAAATGGCATAAACTTTGGAAAACAACACCAATGACATACGCCAAACCGATAAAATGCCATCAGATTGTTTTGATACTTTAGGACAATGATCCACGAGTCATTTTTGACGTGTAAGAATCGACCACACCTCAATCCAATGCACGGTGTGATCGGTATGGCTAAAAGTGTCTGATATCAGTTTGAAAATGACATAAACTTTGGAAAACAACACCAATGACATACTCAAAACCAAGAAAACGCCTTCGGATTGTTTTGATACTTTAGTACAACGATCCACGAGTCACTTGTGACGTGTACGCATTGACCGCACCTCAATCTGATGCACGGTGTGACCGGTATGGCTAAAATTGTCTGATATCAGTTTGAAAATGACATAAACTTTGGAAAACAACACCAATGACATACGCCAAACCGAGAAAACGCGTTCAGATTGTTTTGATAATTTAGGACAACGATCCACGAGTCATTTGTGATGCATACGAATCATCCACACCTCAATCTGATGCACGGTGTGACCGGTAAATCTTTTCATTAGATAAAGAATCAGTATTTATTAAATGAGATAAATCAATCAAAAACATATTGATTTTACATTATTCCCTTTCATTGTTATGAAAATGAAAACTTTTGAGTTTAAAATTTAATATTTTAGTTCCACATTTCCATATTAATGTATTCTTTCATATTACTGTTTTAATTTCTTTCATTATTGCATTACTAACATAATATTTTTTTTCTTATATAGGTGAATTTTTTCCCTTGAGTTCGGATGCTTTGTTCGGAAACAAATACAGTCGAGAGAGGATCACAGATATCAAAGGATGAAACATGAATGTTTATAACTGTTTTTGAATAATTGTAAATGTAACTATGTAAAACAATGTTTGAAATGTATATAGCAATGCGTTTTTTTTGTATTCATGATGTTAAGTAAATGTATATACCGTTGTCAGTCAAAATATTTTGTGCGGGTGCTATGGTGTGCAGGTGTGCATGTGCTACTTTGTGCAGGTATTCTGGTGTGCAGGTGTGCAGGTACTATTTTTTAGGTGCAGGCGCTGGGGCCTTTATTAGCGCTCCGAGAAGCCCTGATATAGGTGACCTTTATCAGTGCTCCACGACGCGCTGATAAAGAACCCCTTTCTCAGCGCTCTGAGAAGCGCTGATATAGGGGACCTTTATCAGAGCTGATAAAGGGGACCCCCCCTTTATCTACGCCAGAATTAACAGCGCTTTTCTAGCGCTGTTAATGCTGGTTTTTAGCGCTGATAAAGGGGCAGGTTGTAGTAGTGTATCTTAGTATTATCGTCATTTCAGGTGTTAACTGATTCGTTTTCTTTTATATGCTTTGTTATGTAAGTAAGGTTTGTTATGGACAAGATGTATCTTATTAAAATTCAGAATGATATTAAGTCTTTAAATATTATTTTTAATCATCCAGTTAAAATTAGTCTTGAATGGATACGACGGGAAAGTAATCTCATCGCGTTCGTGGAGACCGTAATCCGTACGTACGCACAAGCGACAATACCATTCTTTTGATATTAAAATAAAATATAATTGTATAGTATATCATATATAGAGAATCATTATCATGTTATATTTATTATTTACATCAATTACACATCATTATTATACCCATCCAAATAATAATTTATTGAATAATAATTACACCACGACGTGGAGATTGTAAGCCGTACATACGCACGTATAGTGACATGTCATTCAAAGGATGGATAGAATAATGAATTTTGTTGTACCATATTTATAATAAAATCACAGTACATATAAGATACTAGAGTTATTATTTTAGAATGGAAACAACAAAGAAAAATAAAGTGGAAGAAGAAAGGAACTTGAAAGAGGTGATGAAATATTTACCTCTTCTTCGGGTTCTTCATTTTAATTTGATCGAAAGGGATCTGTAGGTAGGCTTTATGACTAAAGGAAGGCCTCTAGAATTAAGGGAGGATATTTTATATGGTATTTGGGTAGAGTTTGGCTGAGACAAATGGATTTGAAGGTGTGAATTAGTGAGAAGGGGGAGTTCCCTTTTATAAGAGGGGTGAGGGGAACCTTAGGAAAAGCTAGAAATTTTATTTTATAATAAAATAATTTTCTGTTTTTGATGGCATCAAAATGAATTATTTAAAGGCTAATGTGGGTATGGATAGAACAACACTCAAAAAATAGGTTTTAGACAGGCTTGGGTCACTATATTAACAGTATCTTTTAGATTTAACTCTTAGTTAAATAGTTTGACATTTACCATGTCTCTTTGTATTTTTATATTATATGGTTAATAAACATACTATAAACTTACAAGAGAATACCAAGTGGTTCATTAATGATACAAATATAATTATATATGTCTTTTGGCCAATACTTAGATTTTTCGAAATAAAATATCAATTAATAATATAATATTTGTTTTAAAAACTCTTTTATGTCAATTTTGACACTATTTTGTATTTTTTTCTTAATTAATAACAGTATTATTACATCAAAAAAAATTCATCTAACCAACCCTAACATGTGATATTAACCTATGAAATTTTTGGAATTCCTAAAGAGTCTCAAATTACATTCATTTGGATATTTATAATATCACTTATTTTAATATTTCATTAATTATGTAATTACTGTATCGTCATTGTGTCATAAAAAAAATTTAATTATTTAATTTCTAAAAATTATAAAAAAAAACCATTATGTATTAAATCATTTTATCTTCCTAATTAATATTTATAGTCAAATTTATCTTATGTGTATCCTTATATTAAAAATGGTTTAGTTATTAAACTTTGAATTTAACACTTTTAACTCTTCTTTGAAGTAAATAATATTAATTGTCCTAATCTAATAAAAGTAGGCCTAAAGGATCATATTTTATTCCTAAGGATGTTTTTGGTTCAATTATACTTATCCAATAGAATTTGGACATGTTCTAGGGTAAAAATAATTTAATATTTACCCATAAATACCTTATTTACTTTTAACCGTGGTAAATAAAAGTAAAAAGTTACTATTCAACAAAAAAATATTTTCATCTTATTGAACCAAATTTTTCTTACTGATATCAACCATGTCTCTCAGATTTTTGAAATTCCACTCATAGAAGCGGTAAAATTATGTTTTATGTGAATTTTCAAATTCTCCTATACGGTGGGTAAAAGACGGTCAAAAGTTCAATAAAATTTATATATATATATAATTATTATAAACAAACTCCAATGAATTAAATTGAACTTATATAGGTATTATGTATCTATTTTGACCTAAAATAAATTTAAATAAAATAAATAATTATTTTAATAAAAATTCGGGTTTAAACTATAACTTAGTGCTTTTCACTATTCATCAAAAATTGAATGTTGTCAGAAAAATACCAAAAATACACCCTAAGATAATTTTGATATTGCGAATCCAGAAATGAAGTCCATTTTGAATGATAAAATTTATAAAATTTTAAAAAGTGGGTATTACTATTCATAACGGCTAGTTTGATTGGTTGTGGTGTGTTAGAACTCGTAGTTGTGTACAACACACACTATTGTATTATTCAAAGAGAAGCGTATCATGTAAGCATGGGGTGTTACATTCTCACCTCCGTAAAATAATTTCATCCTCGAAATTTATATAGTATTACTGCGTAAAAAGACTTGGGTGGTTCTTCATCATAAGTTCCTCGGGTTCCCATGTTGCCTCTTCCATCTTATGGTTTCTCCACAGAACTTTTACCAGACGAGTCGTCCGTTTTCTCAGCACTTGTTCTCTTCTATCAAGAACATTGACATGCTCTTCGCAATAAGAAAGATTAGGTTCTAGCTCTAATCCCTCATAGGTGAGTACATGCGTTGGGTCAGACATGTATTTTCTCAACAGTGATATGTGGAACACATCATGAACTTTGGAGAGACTTGGCGGAATTTCGAATCGGTAAGCTACAACCCCAATTCATTCTAGAATTTTGAAAGGTCCGATGTACCTGGGACTTAATTTTCCCTTCCTACCAAAATGTATAACACCCTTCCATGGAGATACCTTCAAGAAAACATGATCTCCAACCTGAAATTCCAAATCCTTCCTTCAGTTATCGGCATATCTCTTCCTCCTACTTTGAGATTCTTTGATATAGGTCTGTATTACCTTCACCTTTTCCATTGTTTCCTCTACAAGTTCTGGGAATACAATTTTTATTTCACCAACATCATCCCAACATGTTGGTGTGTGACATCTCTTTCCGTATAATGCTTCATATGGTGCCATCTGAAAACTTGAATGGAAGCTATTGTTATAGTAAAATTCTACCAAAGGTAGATATTGATCTCACATTCCTTGAAAGTCATGTGAGCATGATCCCAAAATGTCTTATAACGTTTCAATAGTTCGTTTTGGTTGTCCATCAGTTTGGGGGTGGTAGGTAGTGCTCAAACAAAGTTTAGTATCTAGGGATTTCTAAAGACCTTTCCAGAATCATGATGAAAATTGGGTATCATGATCAGAAACAATCGTTAGAGGTACTCCATGAAGTATTACAACTTCATTAATATATAGTCTTTCTGAACATTCAAGTGATAAGTCTTCCCTTATAGCAAGAAAATATGCTAACTTGGTAATATGATAAAAAATGACCCATATTTCATCATTCCTTCTAGGAGTCTTTGGTAGCCCCATGATAAAGTCCATAGTGATATTATCCAATTTCAACTCAGGTATGTGAAGAGGTTGCAAGACTCCTCCAGGTTGTTGCCTTCCAGCTTTCACTTGTTGAAAAACTATACATCATGACACAAAATCAGCAATCTCTCTCTTCATGTTGTCCCACCAAAAATGTTCCTTCAAATATCTATACATTTTGGTGCTCCTAGGGTGTATAGATAAATTGTAACTGTGACCATCATCCAACAATTCCCTTTTTAGATCAGGTTATCGGGAATAAAAATTCTCTTCCGAAATTTCAAAATTCCATCTTCATACACAAAGTCACTCAATCTCCCATCATTCATAGCTTTAATCTTCTTTTGAAACTCTTCATCACCAGTATGAGACCTCTTTATCCTTTCTAGTAAAGATGGTTTGGAAACCATTGGAAAAAGTATTGATGTTTCCTCTCCCATGGTGATTCCCATATCCATCTTTACTAGATCCATGTATATAGGATCCTTTTCAACTCTCATCTTGTTCAAAACTCCTTGATATTTTCTAATCAAAGAATCTTCCACCTTATTTTCCTTCCCTGGGTGGTAGTGTATAGTGAAATAATAATCCTTGAGTAGATCAAGCCATCGACTTTGCCTCATGTTGAGTTGTTTTTGGGAGAAAATATACATCAAACTCTTGTGATCAATATATATCTCACATTTTTTACCACAGAGATAGTGTCTCCAAATATTCAAAGAAAATATTACAGATGCTGACTCAAGATTATGAGTAGGATAGTTTTTCTCATGAATTTTTAGTTGTCGTGATGCATAGGAAATAACCATATCATTATGCATAAAGAAACAACCAAGTCCTTCTTTTGAAGAATCACTATAAATATCTAACCCATCATCCCCCGATGGTAGTGTCAAGATAGAAGAATTGACTAATTTCTCTTCAATTATACAAAACATTATTCACACTCTTTTGTCAAAAAAAAATTAACCCCTTTTCGTGTGAGATTTGTTAATGGGTTAGCCAACTAGGCAAAATTCTGGACGAAACATCGATAATAACCTGATAAACCAATAAAAATGTGTACCTCAGTTATAATAATCAGTGCTGGACATTCTTGGATTTCCTTGGTCTTAGAAGGATCAACAGAGATTCCATACTTAAAGACAATATGGCCAAGAAAAGAAATCTCTTGAAGACAGAATTCACACTTGCTAAAATTCCCATATTATTCATGTCTTCTAAGAGTCTTCAAGATAATGCGCAAGTGATTTTAGTGATCTTCGTAGATTTTGGAGTATACCAAGATATCATCAATAAATACCACTAAAAATTCATAAAGATATTCCTTGAAAACTCTATTCATTAGATTAATGAAGACAAAGGGTGTATTAGTCAATCCAAAAGGCATTACTGTAAACTCGTAATGCCCGTACCTCATTCGAAATGTTGTTTTCAGAATGTCTTCCTTATTCACACACAACTGATGATATCTATATCGAAGGTCAATCTTTGAAAAGTATTGAGCTCCATGAAGTTGGTCAAATAAATCATCAATTCGAGGTAGGGGATACTTGTTCTTTGTTGTTATAGAATTGATCTCTCCTTAGTCAATGCACAACCTCATAGATATATCTTTTTTCCTTAACATAAATGGAAGGGTCTTCCCATGGAGAAACAGTAGGGAGAATAAATACCTTATTACTCAATTCCCTTATTTGTCTCTTTAGTTCCACTAATTCCATAGTGTCCATTCTATAATGGGTCTTCTATATGGTCCTTGATCCAAGAATTAAATCAATGGAAAACACAATTTCACATTTTGGAGGATGTCCAGGTAAATATTATGGAAACACATCAGCATATTATTTCAAAATAGGTATATTCTCTATTTGAACTTTCCTTTCCTCACCTATAGTTATTTCCTTATCTTCTTCCCTGATAACTGAATTTAGATTAGCTACAGGGGGTGGATCTAGATAAGAATTAGGTGGTGACGATTCTTCCCTAAAGATAAAGTGTTCTTTATCATCACCATAAAAAATAGTAACCTCCTTCTTATTACAATAAATTTTTTCATCATGGTCCGAAAGCCAATCTATATCGAGGATTATATCAAATTCAATCATGGGCATGAGGATGAGATCAGCAGATAAAGAACATTTATATGCCCTAATAGGGACTTATTCACAAAACTTGGTTGTAATGATACATCCCTTATGAGTTTTGACTGACAACTCCCTTGTTAAATCAAATTAGAAAAACTTGATTTTATTAGCAAACTGGGAAGACATAAAACAATTCAATGATCCAGAATCCAATAATGCATTGGATAAACTTGAGGAAACCATTAAATTACCTTCAACTACGTCTTTCAGAGCTTCAACCTCAGGAGTAGTGATAACGTAAGTTTTTCTTTGATCCCTTGGCCTTTTCTGAGGTAAGTTCCACTGACACTTAGTAAAATCATTTTTATAATGGACCCTTTCTCTAAAATTGTAGCATTCAACATTGACACCCTCTTTATTCCCCTTGCAATCATGAGCTTGGTGGACTTTTTCACCACACTTTTAATAGACTCTTATTCCCTTCAGGCAAGTACCAGGGTGTTGCTTCCCACATTAACTGTAGTATTGATATTCATCTTTTCCCTTCATCCCCTTATTTCCATTTCCAGAGTGTTCAGTAGATATCTTCTTCTCTAGTTTTGATTTAAAGTCATAAGACTTAGATAATTATTTTTCCATCTTGATATAACAGGAGATGATATCTTTGTATGATGAGAAGGATTTTGAGACTAATGCTTGATGGAGAAATTGTTCTAACCCATCAAAGAAACGACCAATATTACTTCTTGGGTTACATATATAATTTGTAGCATGCCTCGTTAACCTTGTAAAGTTATCCTCATACTTTGCGACATTCTCATCCTCCTTTTCCCTCAGACACAAAAATTTCCTTTCCATATCTTCTTAATGGTCACGAGGAAAGTATTTTTCTAAGAAAATATATTTAAACACCCTCCATTCCATATTTGATACTTCACATTCTTCCTTTGTGTTTTGAATCAATGACCACCATTGATCAACATCTCCAGTGAGGAGGTAAACTGTCATGAAAACCTTTTCCCTTTCACTACTCCCCAAGGCGTGGAATATTTTCTCAAAAGAAATTATCCATTTCTCTGCAACTAGTGGATTTGTACCAGCATTGAATGATGGTGATTTTTTCCACAAGAAGTGATCTAACAATGATCCTCCATACTGTGGATCAGGGTGCTCTATATGGGTAAGGTTATTATTCAAAACCTGAGTTAGTTGTGCCAGTATGGTGATTAGCTAATCATCACCAGTTATATCACCAGCTCCACTGTAATTATCTTGAGCAGGAGGGAAATCCCTACATGGAGCACGTGCATTGATACAGTTTCCATTCCTTCCACTATGATCCATTTCTAAACATGTCATAAACTAGATAAGTTTATGAATAGAAATACATAATTCCAAACATAAAGCACTTAACATAAATTGAACAGTTTATGGATAAAATATGTAATCATAAAAAATGTTTTCTTTGAAGAAGTATATACTCATAAACTGTTTATAATGGTTTGTAATACAAATGAGAATTATCCTAAGAATATCCTCCGAGTGTGTCGTAACCAAGAGTGTCGCAAGGCCCATTGTCTTGCACCAGTTCCCGTTCGAATCTAGCTCAAAGCGGGGTTTTCGGGTTTTACCCCTAGGTACATATGTGCCAAAGTCGCCTCTACCTGCTCGTATATAGATAGGTATGTATTTCTTTTAAAACTCACAAAATCCTTACAATACCAGAATTCTAGGATGTTCTTCTATACTAATCCTCAAATTCTATCTTAGGGCTATGTGATCTAATCAGTGTTTATCTAAATCTAGTTTCCAATGTTTGTACTAAAATTCTTCTGATACCAACTGTAACTCCCTGAGCCTAGTTTCCCAAAGTCGGTGAATTATTACAAAACATTGTCATGATCACAAGGAAATCATGTCTCCAAAGACCGACCAGTTTAGTATTATTGGAAACAATATTCATACATAAGTTCAACATTACAACATGAAAAGAAATACAACTTGAATTTATTCCATTAGAAACATCCAAGACTCATAGATTACGCTTGAAAGTCACTCATAACTATATTCTTTATATCCTGGGAAAATGAAACATAAGAAAGGGGTGAGATCAGATGCTCAATAAGGATAAAAATATAGTGGAAACTTTCATAAATAATCATAAACATTTAAGACAATGTATAGAACTAAAAAAAACTTTTCCACAAAAACTTCATCATAGTATAGCTAATAAAAATCAAAATAATTCCATTTACTTACTCACATAGAAATTATACTAGCTGAATAATCACATCCAATATCAATTGCCACTTTCATAATGATTGAATGCAAAATTCCACACTTTCATAACCACAAAGTCAAGGCCTTGTGCCAAGACAATAAATAAGATTTTGTCAAGACCTTGTCCCAAGACACTATTTTGTCTCATGAGACCTACTGATGCATTGATGAGCTATAGCGGGCTCCACCTGTCACTTACTATGTCCGATGCATTCCCATATGAAAAGGTTTAAACATAACATAAATATTTGTATTAAAACACACATATGAAATGTCATTAATTTATCCATAAACCATGAATGGTTTAAAAATAACACATCCACAGTCAAACATATCACAAAACCTTCAGCACAATATAGAAGTTTTGTATCATAATAAATCAACTTCAATAAGCTTAAAACCCATCAAAGGATGTTGACATAGATGAAATCAAACCCCTTTTAGAGAAATATATATTTCTATTTTGAAATCATTTAAGAAAACATTTATTTTTAAAATATTATTATAAGCTTGTAAGGGAAGTTTTGATGATGTTATAATAGTGGAAAATATCCCCACCCGCCATATAAGTTAAAAAAATACACTCTTACCTTAATTTTGTCGAAAAGGTTAAAAAGTAACTTGTTTGGAAAACGACAAGAAGATTACTTTCAAACCATTTTATAAAAATTCAAACAAGGGTATAAATTTCATTAACCCATAGTCTAGTAAATAGAAAAAATGTTTTGGAATACATTTTTAGGAAGCATGGATGTGGATGATAAAGAGGTCCCAGTAGATACTTATAGAAAAACCATGTCAGATAATAAAGAGATTATGAAATTAACCATTATCTTGTACTTTTCCTTGGTCAATGGTAGATTAATCTCATGTTTAATGGTTAAATAATTGTTATTAAATTATACAATAATCATATACATTAATATGAAATCATATATTGTCTTTTAACCTTGCTTTGTTAATAATATTGTAGTATTATCGTCGTTTCAGGTGTTAACTGATTCATTTTCCCTTATATAAATTGTTATGTAAGTAGTGTTTTTTATGGATAAGATATATCTTATTCATATTCAGAATTATATAATTTATTTAAATATTATTTTTAATCATCTAATGAAAATTAGTCTTTAATGAATACGTTGGGGAATAAATCTCATCGCGTTCGTGGAGACGGTAATCCGTACGTACACACAAGCGACAATATCATTCTTTTGTTATAAAAATAATATATAATTGGATGGTATATCATATATAAATAATCATTACAATGTTATATTTATTATTAAATCAATTACACATCATTATTATACCCATTCAAAAAATAATGTATTGAATAATAATTACACCCCGACGTGGAGACAGTAAGCCGTACATACGCACATATGGTGACATGTCATTCAAAGTATGGATAGAATAATGAATTTGGTTGTACCATATTTATAATAACATCATATTATATAGAATATATTGTATTTATTATTTTATAATGTAAAAAACAAAGAAAAAGGAAGTGGAAGAAGAAAGGAACTTGAAAGAGGTGATGAAATATTTACCTCTTCTTCAGGTTCTTCCTTTTTATTTGATCAAAAGGGCTCCTTAGGTTAGATTTCTGACTAAAAAAGGCCTATAGGATTAAGTTAGGATAGTAGAGATGGTATTTGAGAAGATTTTTTCCGAGTAAAATGTCTTTGAAGGTGTGAATTGGAGAGAAGGGAGTGCCCTTTTATAAGAGGGGTGAGGGGCACCATATGAAAATCTAGAAATATTATTTTATAATAAAATCATTTTCGGTTTCTAATGGCTCAACAATGAATTATTTAAATACTAAGGTGGGTATGGGTCCACAACCACTCACAAAATCAGTTTTAGAGATTTTTGGGTCACTATATTAACTTTATATTTTATATTTAACTCTTAGTTAAATAGTTTCACATTTACCATGCCTCTTTGTATTTTCATATTATATGGATAATAAACATACTATAAACTTCCAAGAGAACCCCAAGTGGTTCATTAATGATCAAACTATCATTATATAACTGTTTTTTCCGAACCTTAGATTTTTAGGAATAAAATATCAATTAATAAAATAATATTTGTTTTAAAAACACTTTTATGTCAATTTTGACACTATTTGATATTTTGTTTTTTTCTAAATTTATAACAGCATTATTACTTCAAAAAATCATTTAACCAACCCTAAAATGTCATATTTACCTATAAAATTAGTTTAATTCTTAAAAAGTCTCAAATTACATTTATTTGGATATTTATAATATCAATTATTTTAATATTTCATTAATTAGGTAAGTACTGCATCATCATTGTGTCATAAATAAATTTAATTATTTAATTTCTAAAAATTATAAATAAAATTAAATTATTTGGGAAAATTTTTTAGCTTTCTAATTTATATTTATAGTAGAATTTATCTTATGTGTAGCCATATACTAAAAATGGTTTAGTTATTAAACCTTGAATTTAACACTTTTAACTCTTCTTCGAATAAAATAATAATAAATGTCCTAATCTAATCCAATTGGACCTAAAAGATCATATTTTATTCATAATGTTGTTTTTTGTCTAATTATACTTATTAAATAGAATTTTGACAAGTTTTATGGTAATAATAATATCATTTTTACCCTTAAATACCCTATTTACTTTTAACCGCGGTAAATAAAAGTAAACAGTTACTATTCAAAAAAAATTATTTTCATCTTATTGAACCAAATTATTCTTAATAATATCAACCGTGTCTCTAATATTTTTTAAATTACACTCATAGAAGCGGTAAAATTTTGTTTTATGTGAATTTGCAAATTCTCCTAGGAGGTGGGTAAAAGACGGTGAAAATTTCAATAAAATTTTTATATATCTAAAATTATTATAAAATGACTCAAATTAATTACATTGAACTTATATAGGTATGATGTATCTATTTTGACCAAAAATAAATTTAGATACAATAAATAATTATTTAAATAAACATTCGGTTTTAAACTATAACTCAATGTTATTCACTATTCATAAAAAAATGAAAGTTTTAAGAAGAATACCAAAAATTCACCCTAAGCAAATTTCGATATTCTGAATCCAAAAATGAAGTCCATTTTGAATGATAAAGTTAATAAAATTTTGAAAAGTGGGTATTACTATTCATAATGGATATTTTGATTGGTTGTGGTGTGTCAGAACTCGAAGTTGCATACAATACACGCTATTGTATTATTCAATGAGAAGTGTACCGTGGAAGCTTGGTGTGTTAGAGAGGTGAACAACATGGCCTTCCATATAAGGCTTCATCTGGAGCCATCTGAATTGTATCCTGAAATCTGTTTTTGTAGGAAAACTTGATGAGAGGTATATTCCTCTCCCAATAATAATCTAAATAAATGGATCATGCTCATATAATTTCCTCTAACACCAGTTTAGTTTATTCTGACTGACCATCAGTTTGGGGGTAAAAGATAAAGCTCTTATGCACCTATGTACACATATCTCTTTTAAACCCATTCTAGAACCTCAATGTAAAGGAAAATACCTATCTAAAATGACAGTACATGGGACCCCTTTTAAATATTTAATATCATGGACATACAGTCTTCCCAGGTCATCAACTTAGAAAGTATCCCAAATAGGACGTATAACAACCCAAGATTTCATTAATGGAAATCCATATTGATCAAATTAAATGCCTCTTTATGTAATATGTTTATATAAAAAGTCCACTTCTTTGGTTTTATGTTAAGAATTGTGACTGTTGCAAATATAGTCGTTGAACAGTGATCATCTGATTAGTATAAATATAAGGCTTTAAAAAAATTAATTTACTCAGACAAAGGAAGCAATGGCCTCATCCAGCAGACGTGCCCCATACAAAGCCCATTTGTTAGAGCTAGTAAAGGATGTGGAATCATTGGGATTTTTTCTTGATCAAGCCCAAGCTGAGCATGAATATGTTAAGCTCGAGCGGGACCACCTACGAGAGAAGTTGAAGCTGATAGAGATTAGCACCCGAGTAATGTTATCCAAGCCACCCCAAGAGTCTATCACCATCAGACACCTAACTCTTTGGTCTTATACGGGTGTTATAAGGGGTTATTTAACAAGGACTTGATATTATGGTTACGTACATTATTTTTGTATATAATAATGAATATACTTTCATTTTATTATTATTACCTTGTAAATAGTTTTTCTTTTTAAAAGTAGAAATAGTATTTTTAGTTAATGTTAAACTAAGAAATTTATTTTTGATGAATTAATGGATTTTTGAATTAAATAATATTTTAATAAAATATTATTATTGTTATTAAATTAATTTTTATTAAATATAAAATATCATATAATTTTATGAATGCAGTTGTGATTTCTTATTAAGGTTTGGAAGCCATTTTTCTCAAAACCTGTGAATTTTTGATAAATGTAGATTTTTATTTTACAAGTAAAAATTAACATATTTATAATATTATTTAGATAAAATAAATATTATATATGGAATTAGGACGTCGAAATTATCCAATGGTGATTTTTTCATAATTTTCTCAGACAGTCAAATTTTTGGGTGAAAATTAAATACCCTTTAAATATATAATGTGTTTTATGACATCATAATGACCCAATAAAGATTTAATAAAATACTATAAGCTTTATTTTCGGCCAATATATGTTAACCATTAAAATAATTTGGTTTTGGGATTGTTTGAATTATTTTACAAAGCATTAATCGACCCTTCAAGACTTATTAAACATCTAATCTTTTTAAATTGTTTTCTTTGGGAGTGTGACTCACCTCCACATATGCAACCCCATTATTTTAAGATGTCTGGAATTTGGTCTTATAAAATATTTTTTTCCACTTCCCTTTTCCAAAAACAATAGGAAAAAACCATGGTCTGGTTTGTGGTTTGGATTAGATTAATTGAGGTGTCCCAAACCTAAATAATAAAGAATTCCCTCACCTTTCCTATATAAATCTATCCAAGCTCCCAATTACTCCTCACTCAAAGCCTTTTGAGTTCGTCCAACCTCTTCCCTAATCTCTCTAGAATCCTCTCAAGGTGCCCCAATCTCCCAAGAAGCCTCCCTCAAGCCTCTCTCAAGCCTTTGGAAGAACACTTCCAATTAAGAGGTTTTCTTCCTTTCACATTTTTGTCCAATTTTCATAATGTTGTAATTCCCTTTTAATTTCAATTATGAATGTTAGGGTATGGTTTTTGTAACACCCTAAGATTTTATGAGATATATTATTTTTAATTTCTTTGATGTCTTCTATTATACACTACACCAAGATTATCTTGTACTATACGCAACACCATATTAGCTTGTAGTATACGCAACACTATTATTGGCTCGTGTTACACACAATTTCAAGTTTGTTTTGTGGAAATTATTCTATGCAACATTAAGTATAGATTTTGTTTAATGTATAAGTGAAATAAGTTTTGATTATTTAATACGAAACACCAAACAGAGCTTTCACTACACGCAACCCTGACTTGGCTTGCATTACATGCAATCAATACCTTCCTCGATAGCGTGTGTAGTACGCAATAACGAGTTTCACTAAACGAGATATTATTATAATATTATTATGAACCAGCCGTTATGAATAGTAATACCAACTTTTTGAAATTTTATAAATTTTATCTTTCAAAATGGACTTCATTTTTGGATTCAGAATATTGAAATTAGCCTAGGGTTAATTTTTGGTATTTTTCCGAAAATATTCAATTTTTGATGAATAGTGAAAACACTTGGTTACTATTTAAAAACCGACATTTTATTTAAATAATTATTTATTTTATTTAAATTTATTTTTGGTAAAAATTGATACATAATACCTATATATGTTAAATTTAATTCATTTGAGTCATTTTATAATCATTTTAGATATATAAAAAGTTTATGGAACTTTTCACCGTCTTTTACCCACCTCCTAGAAGAATTTAAAAATTTACATAAAACATAATTTTTCCTCTTCTATGAGTGGAATATCGAAAATAAGAGATACACGGTTAATATCAAGGAGTAAAATGTGGTTCAATCATATTTAAATAATTTTTGGTGAATAGTAACTTTTTACTTTTATTTACCACGGTTATAAGTAAATAGGGTAATTAAGGGTAAAAATGATATTATTATTACCCTAAAACATTTCATAATTCTATTTTATAAGAGTAATTAGACCAAAAACAACCTTAGGAATACAATATTACCCTTTAGGTCCACTTGGATTAGATTAGGACACTTATTATTATCTTATTTAAAGAAGAGTTAAAATAGTTAAAATCAAAGTATAATAACTAAAACATTTTTAATATAGGTTTACACATAAGATAAATTTTACTATAAATATTCATTAGAAAGATAAAAATATTTCATACATTATGGTATTTTATTTATAATTTTTAGACAATACATAATTTAATTTATTTCTGACACAATGATGATGCAATAATTACCTTATTAATGAAATATTAATATAATTGATATTATAAATACCTATATAAATGTAATTAGAGGATTTTTATAAATTAAACTAATTTTTTATGTTAATATTACATGTTAGTATTGATTAAATTATCTTTTTTATAACTAATCTTGTTGTTATGATTTTCACAAAAATCAATTACAAAATAGTGTCAAAATTGACATAAAACAGTTTTTTAAATAAATATTATATTATTAATTGTTATTTTATTCTAAAAAATCTAAGGTTCTTCCAAATGACTTATATAAGGTTATATATATTAATAATGACCCACTTGGGGTTATTTTTTCTTGTTATAGTAAGTTTATTATCCATATAGTGTAAGAAAACAAGAAGACATAGTAAAAGTTAAATTATTTAACTTAGAGTTAAATCTTAATGATAAGGTTAAAATAGTGACCTAAACTTGTCTAAATCATATTATTTGAGTTTATTTAGACCCATATCTACTTTATATTTGAAATAAATTAATTTTTAGCTATTATAAATCGAATATGACTTTATTATAGAATAATATTTTACGTTTTTCCAAAGGTTCCCCTCTCCTCCATTATAAAAAGGGAACCCCTTCCCTCTTATCTTCACAACCTTTTGAGCCTTGAATCTAGACCGACCCCAGACAATTACTCTTATGAACCTATATAGTTATATCATAGAGGTTATGGTCTTCTAAAAATACCAACTATAGTGCCCTAAGAAGATGTTTAAAGGAGGTGCGTCGAGGAAGAGGTAATCTCTTCTACCGACTCTTTCAAGTTTCTTTCTTCTTCTACATCCTTATATTTAGTTGTTTAATTATAAAGTAATAACATAAGTCTTATTTATATACTGATATGTTATTATAAATATAAAAAAAACCCTTTTCACCTTTTATCCATCCTACGGAAAATGAAATCATCGTGGGTGCGTACGTACGGAATACCGTCTCCACGCTGTGGTGTAATTAGTTTTTCCACCAACACCTTACTTGGTTGGGTATAATGGTCTAAATAATAACTATATATAATTATTATAACATCATAAGGATTATAATATATTATATCTTACACTATAATTATATTAAATAAATATGGGAACGATATCACCGCTCTTGCATACGTACGGATTACCGTCTCCACAACGCGACGAGATTCATTTTCCATGTTAACAATTAAAGAATGATTATAAAGTATATATAATAAGTAATCAAGAAATATATGACATAATAATTATAATGGATTTATGTATATATATTTTTATTTTATCTACTTAATTCCATTCAATTAAATAAGGAAACAAAAAATAGCGTTCATGCGTACGTACGGCCTACCGTCTCCATAAATGGTGTGTTTCATTTCATTTATCTATCTTATATATATATATATATATTTAATATATATGATATATAAATCATCATTTACATTCTGGAAATAATTAAATCATGATATAAGTAATAATAATATCAAAAACAACAAGTCTAAACACATACGATAAATAAAACGATTTTACCCAAAACGCTGCTTTAACACGGAATTTACAACTGAACGGGTAATATAATGTCATAAGTGAACCATACATGATATCATAACAATTAATGTGATTCTGTAATAATTAAATGACATTATCTAAATCATTATACAGGAGGTTCAGATACGTACGAAGCATATCAGACCTAAGGTAAGGGATAACTACTCCAATCTCATTCTTATCTGAGATTGTTATTTGTAAGTGTTTATTGGGGTTATTGTTATCATCCATGCCCATGTTTTCTGAAAAAAATTTCATGTATTTTTAAAGTCCTTTATACCCATTTTTGAAATTTACCACATGTTATGAAAGGAAACTTCCTTTTGTTTACCACACGAGGAACTTTTTGACTTTTCCGACAAAAGTACGAGAAGAATGTTATTTTTAACTTATACGGCGTGAATGAATTTTTACGGTTTCATAATTCCTCAATTTAATGAAGGTTAATCTAAAATATTTTATGAATATTTTCAACCAAATACTTTTCTTTTAATATTTCATGGCATTTTGGGAAAATAAAATGATTTTGAAGAAGAAAGGATATTTTCCTCAAGAATTCATTTCAAGTGTTTTATCAAAACCATTTACATTTAAGATGAAATTATTTCATATGTGTATGTGTCAAGTATAATATATCAATTATTTAAATGGTTTCAATTTTCTTCTGATGAAATGATATTCATTTTTTTATATGGAATATGTTATGATGGGATGATGTTTATGAAACCCATTGTTATTATTTGGGTTATGATGAATGATTTATGTTTATGTTGTGGAACAAGTAAGAATGATTTCATTATGAGATGGGTGGGACATATATCTCCCTCCAATGCATTTGGTAAAGATTTATATCTCATGATATAGACATGGATGGAATGGTATGTTAATCAGGTTCAGTGTTACAGGACTGAAACGAGGAGTGAACTCGATTCAGAAAGGGACTTTGTCCACTAAGATAGTCTTGGAAGCAATGCCTTGCCTAATATGGAAATAATAACATGTGCTTAATGGTTTCCACAATTACATGTTTCATTCTCATGCTATTTTATCAGGATTAATGTTTCTTTATGATCTATGCCTTACGTACTTCTATGTTTTATGTCATTGATCAAGATCTTGATGTTTAAACATTATTTTCATGTATTTAAGTTCAAATGTATATGATTTGTTTTATTTTATCCATGATTACCCTTATTGAGAATTTTATCTCACCCTTTTATATGTTTTATTTTTCCAAAGATTTAAAGAATGTTTTTAGGCAAGAAAACAAAAAAGAGAAGATCTTTATTGGAGATGTTGAAGATCTTTCACCATGATTAGAAGATTGTGTTCCGAGTTTCCAATGACACTAAACTATTACGGTCCTTGAGTGTTAGTTCTTGTTATGTATTAAGTATTCCACAAAAGTAATATAATGTCCATGTATGTCGGGATTTTGGTCTCTACAGTTGGTATCAGAGGAATGGTTTATTTAACCTTTGGAAACTAGGATGCAAGAACTTTAGTGAGATCCTTAGAGATATTTCTAAGGTATTTCTCGGTATGTACCTAAGGTTATGTATAAGTATAGGTTATAGTCCTAGAATTATGTTAATGATCATAGAATTAAACCTAAGATGTTAGATATTGAAGGTACTCCCCCTTTATTATGTTGTTTTCCCTAGCATGATTTTTTTCCTGTTACACTATTCTTTTTCGGTTTTAGAAGATGGATGGAACTCGAAGGAATAGTGTTGATCAGTTTAATGGACAATGCAATGATTTTCCTCCGAAAAAAACGAATGTCATGGGAGATAGAGTGCAAAATCTTTTTACTATACTTACAGAAGCTATGAATTATTCTGGACATCCAAATTAGCAGAGAAGGGAACAATATTCTATTGAGTCCTTCATGAGGCAATGTCCACCTTCTTTCAGTGGGTCTTATGATCCACCTGTTGCTGAACAATTGATCAGAACCATTGAAAAGATAATTTTCATACGTCTCTGTTCGGAACATGAAAAATTCATTCTAGCTATCTACCATTTAGAAGGTGAATCAGATCAATGGTGGACTCTAATTAAGAATACAAGTCCCCAAGATTAAATTGAATCCATGGAATGGGACAAGTTCAATAACTTGTTTTTCAGTACGTACTTACCTCGTATTCTTTGAAAAATGATGGAAAAGGAGTTCCTTGAGATTAAGCAGAAAGATGATGAATCTGTTGGTATATACAAAGAAAATTTTACAAGACTTGCAAGGTATGCATCTGGCTTTATTATCCAACCTAAAAGTAAAGTTGATTGATTCTTCAGTGGCTTAAAAACAAGTCTTCGAAGGGAATTAGATATAAGATACTTCAGTAGCTATGAAAAAATTTTGTGTTGTGCTATCAAGGTAGAACTGGAAGTTGGTGTGACATATCCATATCATGGTTTTGAATAGAAACGAAAGATGGAGTTCAAGGATAATTCTCAAAATAATGGTGAAAAGAATATGAATGTTGCTTTATGCTCAAAGTGTGGAAAGATGCATGGTGGAGATTGTATTAAAGGGACTAGAAAATGTTTTAAGTGTGGAAAATATGGTCATCGAGTAGCTGAGTGTCAAAGTAATGGAAAAAGGGTTTCTAATGATGTGAATGAAGAAAATAATGTAGAGAACGCACCACCAACACCTCAATGCTTTAGGTGTAAGGAAATGGGTCATTATGCTAATCAATGACCTAATCCAAGGGTTAATGATGATCAATGTGAGAAACCTCTTAAGTCAAAGGATACAGGGAAGTCACATGCGATAACTATTTGTGATGTTGAGTATGAAAATTATGTTGTGTAATGATTAAGTGTTTATATAATGGGATTTTAAAATAGTATCATGGAATCTCATTTATGGTATTGTGGAATTTTGGAATATTTATGTATTGGTTTTCAATAATTATATGGTACCGGTAACCATGAAAAGTGATTGAAATATTTTTGGAAAGAAGTTGATATTCACATAATGAAGGGATAAATTAAAAATGAAATGAGCTCATGACTGATATAAGGAAAACGTTATATCATGGTTTGAGCATATAGAAATTTTGGGATTTCGGTAAGTGGAAAGTGTTAAATTTTGACAGCATTCATGTTTTCAATAAGGTTCAATGGGTATACATTTTTAAAGAGAATACATGATTAAGGTAGTCAAATGTTTGTAATTTGACCAAAAAGATATATTGTATGATATGTGGTGGATAAATGATGGTATTCACATGCTCGGCAGATGACATTTCTAGAAATTGTTTTCTTTATACTATGAGATTGGATAGAAGTATTTTGGATAAGCCTAAAGATTGGAATGGATTATGTTGGACATAAGTCAGTATTGTTTAAGGATAGAAATTCTTTCGATATTATTTATGGAATGTTATAATAATGTAGTTTTAGAAAAAGGACAACCTGCAGGACGGGTGACAACCCGTCGCGTCGGACAAGGCTGTGGGAATCGAACCCACAACCGAAGTGCGACATGACTTTATCGCCTACCACTGGCCTACAAGAATTCCCTGGTTAGTAGAAACTAGTTTTATAATATTAAGAAGTATGATATATGGAGTATAAGTCCATTTTAGGAACCATATATGATTAATCTCACTATAGATGGACTTATGTATATTTGATAACTTTTTCTAACCTTTTGTTTGAGACAGATGGAATGACCCGTCATTCTATCACATGTTCCACTACCACTTCACGAATGAAAAATTCAACTTCATTTCTTTAAGAGATGATGTCGAAATTGTCCAAGGAACGACCAATAGTGAGATTGTACCAAAATCAAGAAAGTATTTCATCTAATTCAAATTTCGTCAACTTTTAGGAAATGATCTTTAAAACCAAAAATGTTGTCCTAGTGCCCTTATATCTGATGAATCAGATGGTACCTTATATCATCAAAAGTTATGGCTTTGTTATTGTTGGATTTTTTATAGCCATGTTCTCTACCACTCTCCATCAGAACTTGATGGTTAGGTTTCTCTTCCATATCCATATTTTCACCTATGTTCTCCTATGTGGAAACCCAGTGATGAATAAATTTGGGTAACCGAGATGTTTCATACTTCACTTTTTAAAATGATGTTTTATAACTCCTTTTTATGATGTGGGTTTCTATGAAAGAAAATTTCAAGTGGTAAACCGTTTAGAACCCCGACGAATTTTGAGGGCGAAATTCCTTTTAAGGGGGTAGAATGTAACACCCTGAGATTTTATGAGATATACTATTTTTAATTTCTTTGATGTATTCTATTATACACTACACCAAGATTATCTTGTACTATAAGTAACACCGTAATCGTTTGCAGTATAAGAAACACTATTCTTGGCTCGTGTTACACACAATTTCAAGTTCGTTTTGTGGAAATTATTCTACGCAACCTTAAGTATAGATTTTGTTTAATGTATAAATGAAATAAGTTTTTATTATGTTATACGCAACACCAAACGGAGATTCCACTATATGCAGACCTGACTTGGCTTGAATTACACGCAATCAAGACCTTCCTCGGTAGGGTATGTAGTACGCAATACTGAGCTTCACTAAACGATATATTATTATAAAATTATTATGAAGTAGCCGTTATGAATAGTAATACCCACTTTTTGAAATTTTATAAATTATATCTTTCAAAATGGACTTCATTTTTGGATTAAGAATATTGAAATTATCCTAGGGTGAATTTTTGGTATTTTTCTGAAAACATTCAATTTTTGATGAATAGTGAAACACTGGGTTACTATTTAAAAACCGACTTTTTATTTAAATAATTATTTATTTTATTTAAATTTATTTTAGGTAAAAGTTGATATATAATACCTATATAAGTTAAATTTAATTCATTTGAGTCATTTTTTAATAATTTTAGATATATAAAAATTTTATTGAACTTTTCACCTTCTTTTACTCACCTCCAAGGAGAATTTGAAAATTTACATAAAACATAATTTCATCGCTTATGTGAGTGGAATTATGAAAATTAGAGAGACACAGTTAATATCAAGGAGTAAAATGTGGGTCAATAATATAAAAATAATTTTTGGTGAGTAATAACTTTTTACTTTTATTGACCACAGTTAAAAGTAAATAGGGAAATTAAGGGTAAAAATGATATTATTATTACCCTAACACATGCCCTAATTCTATTGGATATGTGTAATTAGACCAAAAAATACCTTTGGAATAAAATTTTACCCTTTAGTTCCACTTTTATTAGATTAGGACACTTATTATTATTTTATTTAAAGAAGATTTAAAATAGTTAAAATCAAAGTTTAATAACTAAAACATTTTTAATATAGGGTTATACGTAATAAATTCGACTATAAATGTTAACTATAAATATAAAAATATTTCATAAATAATGGTATTTTATTTATAATTTTTAGACATTAAATTATTTAATTTATTTATGACACAATGATGATGCAGTAATTACCTTATTAATGAAATATTAACATAATTTTTATTATAAAAACCTAAATAAATGTAAATTGAGACTTTTTATAAATTACACTAATTTTTTAGGTTAATATGACATGTTATTAATTATTTAATTAACTGTTTCCAAACTAATAATGCTGTTATGATTTTCACAAAAATCAATTACCAAATAGTGTGAAAATTGACATAAAATTGTTTTTAAAAAAAATATTATATTATTAATTGTTATTTTATTCCTAAAAACCTATGGTTCAGAAAAAATGACTTATATAAGGTTATATATATTAATAATGAACCACTTGGGGTTCGTTTGTCTTGTTATAGTATGTTTATTAACCATATAGTGTATGAAAACAAGAAGACACAGTAAAAGTTAAGTTATTTAACTTAGAGTTAAATCTATGTGATAAGGTTAAAATAGTAACCTAAACTTTTCTAAATCCTATTTGTTGAGATTATTTTGACCCATCCCCACTTTTTATTTTAAATAAATCAATTTGGAGCTATTATAAACCGAATGTGACTTTATTATAAAATAATATTTTATGTTTTTCCAAAGGTGCCCCTCTCCTCCCTTATAAAAAGGTCACCCCTTCCCTCTTCACTTCACACCCTTTTGTGCCTTGAAGCTTCACCAACCCCTACGAATTACTCTTCTCAACCTCTCTAGTTATATCACAAAGGTTTTGGTCTTCTCAAAAGACCAACTCTAGTGCCCTAAGAAGAAGTTTAAAGGAGGTGCGTCGAGGAAGAGGTAATCTCTTCTACCGACTATTTCAAATTTATTTCTTCTTCTACTTCCTATTTTCTAGTTGTTTCATTATAAAGTAATAAAATAAGTCTTATTTATATACTAATATGTTATTATAAATATGAAAAAACCCTTTTTTACCTTCTATCCATCCTACGGAAAATGAAATCACCGCGCATGTGTACATACAGAATAATGTCTCCACGCCGTGGTGTAATCAGTTTTTCCACCACCACCTTACTTGGATGGGTATAATGGTGTAAAGAATAACTATATATGATTATTATAAAATCATACTGATTCTATGATATTATATTATCCTCTCTAATTCCATTCAATAAATATGGGAATGATATCACCGCTCGTGCGTACGTACAGATTACCGTCTCCACGATGCGATGAGATTCATTTTCCATCTTAACAATTCAAGAATGATTATAAAGTATATCTAATAAGTAATACTGAAATATATTACATAATAATTCTACTGGATTTATGTATATATATATATATATGTATTTCATCTACTTAATTCCATTCAATTTAATATGGAAACGAAAAACAGCGTTCATGCGTACGTATGGCCTACCGTCTCCATGAACGGTGTATTTCATTTCATTTATCCATATTATATATATATATATATATATATTGAATATATATGTTATATAAATCATAATTTCCATTCTGTAAGTAATTAAATCATGATATAAGTGAAAATAATATCAATAACAACAAGTCCAAACACGTACGATAAATAAAATGATTTTACACAAAACGCTGCTTTAGCATGGAATTTACACAAGAATGGGTAATATAACATCATAAGTGAACCATATATGATATCATAACAATGAATATGATTCTGGAATAATTCAATGACATTATTTATATCATTATATAGGAGGTTCAGATATGTACGAAGCATATCAGACCTAAGGTAAGGGATAACTATTCCAATCTCATTCTTATCCAAGATTGTTATTCGTAAGTATTTACTAGGGTTATTGTTATCATCCATGAACATGTTTTATAAAAATGGTTTCATGTATTTTTAAAGTTCTTTTTACCCATTTTTAAAATTTACCACATGTTATTAAATGAATCTTACTTTTTTTTACCACACGAGGAACTTTTTGACTTTTCCGACAAATGTACGAGAAGAATGTTATTTTTATGTTATATGGAGTGAACAAATTTTTACGGTTTCATAACGCCTCATTTTCATGAATCTTACTCTAAAATATTTTATGAATATTTTCAACAAAATACTTTTCTTTTAAAATTTCATGGTAATTTGTGAAAATAAAATGATTTTGAAGAAGCAATGATATTTTCCTCAAGAATTCATTTCAAGTGTTTTATCAAAACCATTTCCATCTAAGATGACATTATTTCATATGTGTATGTGTCAAGTATAATATCTCAATGATTTACATGGTTTCACTTTTCTTATTATGAAATGATATTCATTTGTTTCATATAGAATATGTTACGATGGGATGATGTTTATGAAACCCATTTTTATTCTTTGGGTTATGATGAATGATTTATGTTTATGGTGTGGCACAAGTAAGAATGATTTCATTATGAGATGGGTGAGACCTATATTTTTCTCAAATGCATTGGTTAAATATTTATATATCATGAGATAGACCTGGCTAGAATGGTAAGTTAATCTGGTTCAGGGTTACAGGACTGAAACAAGGAGTGAACTCGATTTAGAAAGGGTCTTAGTCCACTAAGATGGTCTTGGCACCAATGCCTTGGCTACTATGGAAATCATAACATGTTCTTAATGGTTTCCACAATTACTTGTTTTATTCTCATGCTATTTTATTGGGATTAATGTTTCTTTATGATCTATGCCTTAGGTACTACCATGTTTTATGTCATTGCTCAAGATCTTGATGTTATAACATTATGTTCATGTATTTAAGTTCAAATGTAGATGATTTGTTTTATTTTCTCCATGCTTACCTTTACTGAGAATTTGAGCTAACCCTTTTATATGTTTTCTTTTCCCCAGGATTTAAAGAAAGGTTTTAGGAACGAAAACAAAATGGGGATGATCTTTATGGGAGATGTTGAAGATCTTTCTCAACGATTAGAAGATTATATTCCGATTTTCCAAAGACACTAAACTATTATGGTCCTTGAGTGTTGGTTCTTGTTATGTATTAAGTATTCCTCAATAGTAATGTAATGTCCATGTACATCTAGATTTGGGTATCTACAGTTTTTAACCTCCCCCATAATTCCCTCTTTATGTTTTAATGATGGGAGACCTCTTTATCTCTCATTAAATGCCTTCCATGTACACCTGTTACAATGCCGGAATTTCAAAAGAAATTTCTCTCTCTTCTTTTACATTCAAGAAATTTTATTTTATCATGACTCTAAATTCCATTACAATTGTTGGTACATGTATCTATATGACCCCCTTACTATCCATTTCATGTATGTTTTATGATATTACACTTTCTCTCTCATTAACCATTTTTATGAATTCTTACGTCATGCCGTTACGCTACCGAAATTGTCCCAATTTTCTAAGCCAATGTCATTGTGTAGTGAATACCATGCCCATTTCTCTATCAAGGGTATTCAACTTTCTACAAATTTATATATTGATTAAAAAATTCCATGTATTAATTCCATATTCCTTTATCGTGGTATAAATTATTTTGTTTTATGAATCCATGTTATATGATCCATATGGAACACTTATGCATGAAATGAAATGTTTAAGAAGGATGCGTCCTTATAGCACTCCAATGAATTGGGTAAAGTATATTATCATGATATGTAATGTGCGATGGGTGTTTACTCATGATAATTCAAGTGAAATGCTCTTTTACTCGTGCTTCATGTGGAATGAGGATTTACTCATGCTCCATGTGCAATGTACCACAACTCATGATAATTCGATGTTAAGTGTTGTTTCCACATTTCCATGTTATGATTATCATGCTTTATCATGTATTTATGTTTATACTTATCTTGTGATCTATTTATATACCTATTTTCTGATATGTATTGTATTCCTCATGTTATTCCATGATTATTCCCTCACTAGGCTTTATAGCTCACCCTTTTCTTATGCATGTCCTCAGGTTATCCCATGCAATGCTATGTACGAGGGAATGTAGTGGTCATGTAAAAGAAGTTTTCAATAATGATGTTATATTTCATATTTTAAGTTGTTATGTAATGATCATAACCCCCAAAGACACTAGACCACTTGATCTTATATGTTGTATTAAGTTAATTTTATGTAATAAATTATGATTAATTTCATAATAATAGACCAGAGTTTTCATAGTTGGTATTAGTGGATAGGTTTAGTTATTTTTGGGATTAGGATTAGAAAACCCTAGTGAAGCCATAGAGAGAAGAATAAGTATAATAAAAACATCCCTAAGTTTTAGTGAGTATTGATTAAGTGATTTATCAAACAAATATATGCATGTCTGGATACGAGCAGGTAGAGGGGGCTTTGGCATAGATGTATCCAAGGGGTGAAACCCGAAAACCCTACTTTGAGCAAGACTCAAACAGGAACTGATGCACGAAAATGGGACTTGCTACACTCTTAGTTATGAAACTCCCAGGGGATATGCTTTGGTAAATTCACAAGCATAGTATGAACCATTATTATGCGACAAAAAAAATTCCCTAAGAATATATTATAGAAAGTAGATCATGGATAACATAGAGTAAAGAAAATAGATTCATATGTTAAGGAAATAAAAGTTGTTTATAAGTAATCAGTTTTGTCCTTGAATTACCCTTTACGTGTTACCCCTAACTTTACATTTATTCCATGAAATGGCTGTTAGTAGGAGGACTCGGGCGAACAACCGATGTGAAGATTAATGTGATGACTATAATAATGAGATACCCAATCCAATGGGAGCGGGAATCAAAAACTTTGTCACACTTCTCTATCAGATAACTCAAGATTTGAATAGAAACATGGATCAAGAGGAACGTTCAACCCCCCCCCCCCCCCCCCCCCCGAAGAAATAACAAGTCGCTATCGAGAGGTTCATGAGACAAAGGCCTCCTACTTTTAATGTATCATATGATCCCTCAATCGTTGAACAATAGATCAACTCCATTGAAAATATATTATCCATCCTTCAATGTTTTGAACTAGAGAAGGTTATCATGGCTGTTTATCATATGGTGGGTGATGCTGATCAATGGTGGATGTTGATAAAAAATATGAAGCCTAAGGAGGCTATTGAGATGTTAGAATGGTAGGATTTCTGGAAGATTTTTTTTGATAAATATTTTCCGCGCACCCTCCGGCTTAAGATGGAAAGGTACTTCCTTGCCCTCAAGAAACAATATGGAGAATATGTTGGAGCATATGAAGAAAAATTCACTAGTATTGCACGATATGATTCCGGATTTTTTGTTACCCTGGAATTCAATGTTGACCGCTTCTTTAGTGGGCTGAAACCTAGCCTTTAGAAAGCGCTGGCGATCTGTGAATTTGATAGCTATGATGAAATTATCTGATGTTACCACAAGGTAGAAATAGAGATCAGAGAATTTCAGGGGTATCATGGGGATAAGAAGTGTAAGGTGGACTTCAATGCTAGTGATTCGATGGATAAATCCAATGGTGCTAAGAAGATCCAGCACCCACTTGACAGAGGTCCGGAATGAATCACCCTATAAATTAGCTGAAGGGTACGAGGAAATTATTTAGGTGTGGAATAGAAGGTCACCCAACTGTTAACTATCGGAAATAAAGACCTGCGTCTATGACAAAGGATATAAACGCTCTGTTCAAACCCCAACATGTGGTTTGTTTCTACAACGGAAAAGAAACAGGGCATCTTGAAAATCAGTACCCTAAGCCAAGGGTCTTCGGAGGCAACCAACAACCTCCACGGTAGCAAGGGAGAGATTTTGCCATCACTGCTGCCGAAGTGAACCCCGACAACAAAGTGGTGATAGGTTCAATAGTTATTCATTCAAGAATAGAGAAAATACTTTTCGAATTAGGTTCTATGAATTATTTTATATCTTGAATGTTTAGTAGAATAATCACAGCGCCACTACAAATCATGGAAGTGAAGATATTGGTGAGTACTACAAATGGGGAAATCATTGCATCCCATTAATATAACTTCTCCCCTATCATAATCTACAGATTAAACTTCCAGGTGAACCTCTTCATACTCCCTATGGTGGAATTTGATGCAATTATTGGCATGGATTGGATTTCCATATATAGAGCCAACATGAATTGTCATGGGAGGGAAATCACTCTCCATATGGATAATCGACCCCCGATTCTTTATAAGTGGAAGGAGAACGACGAATCTTATTTAGCTCTATCATCTCAAGCATGGATATTACTACCCTATGAGCACACATACCTCTCTTAGATGATTGAGTCTAGGGAGGAAACCATCCAAGAAGACATGTATATTGTGAGGGAATTCGCTGAAGTGTTTCCCAAGGAATTTTCTGGTCTTCCTCCTAGAAGAGATGTTGAATTCTCATTTGATCTTATACCTGGGTCATTTCCAATATCCCATACTCCATATATAATAGCTATTGTTGAGATTGAGGAGCTGAAGAAACAACTACAGGGGAATATGGATAAAGGTTTTATACACCAAAGTGCGTCACCATGGGGCGCACCAGTCCTCTTCGTCAAGAAGAAAGACGGGTCAATGCACCTTTTCTTCGATTATCATGAGATTAAAAAAATCACGATAAAGAACAAGTATACTCTCCCACAAATAGATAACTTTTTTGATCAGCTGCGTGGAGCACAATACTTCTCCAAGGTGGATTTGCTTTCGGGATATTATCAAGTAAGGGTGAAGATGGAAGATATCCCCAAGACTGATTTTCATACAAGATACGGGCACTATGAATTCATAATAATGCCTTTCAGACTCACTAATGCTCCAGAAATCATCATGGAATTGATGAATAGAGTCTTTATAGATTACCTCAAAAAATTTGTGGTAGTCCTTATAGATGATATTCTAATATACTCTAAAACCATGGAGGATCATGATGATCATATGAGAACTGTACTATAGACCTTGCGAAAGGAGAATCTCTATGAAAAGTATAGAAAGTGTGAGTTCTGGTTGAAGGAGGTCTCATTCTTGGGCCATATCATCACAAGCAATTGGATATCTTTGGATCCCTCCAAAATAGACGCAATTGAGGGGTGGCCGAGGCCAACATTGGTAACAAATATCCATAGCTTTTTGGGGTTAACTAGATGTTATTGATGATTTGTGAGATATTTCTCATGATTTTCCAACCCTTTTTCCATGCTAACTCGGAAAGGAGTAAAGTTTTTTTGGAGTGATGAATGTGAAGAAAGCTTCAAGGAGTTTAAAAAGGAGGCTTATCACTACGCACGTACACACTTTACCCACAAGTGGAGATCTTTTAGTGGTATTCAGTGATGCTTCAAAGAAGGGATTGGGGTGTGTGTTGATGAAAAATGACAATGTCATTGCCTATTATTTAAGGAAATTGATAGTTCATGAACAGAACTATACAACACAAGACCTCGAGTTGGCTGTAGTGATCTTCCCTTTGAAAATTTCGCATCATTATCTCTTTGGTGAGAAGTGTGAAAAATATACGGACCAAAAAATCCTCAAGTATATATACACACAAAAAGAGTTGAACATGCGCCAACAAATATGGTTAGAGATGATCAAAGATTATGACTGATCAATCCATTACCACTCTGGGAAGGTGAACTAGGTGGAAGATGCCCTAAGTAGAAAGGACCTAGTGATTCTATCAATGATGAGAATTTAAAAGGATCAAATATTCCTATATTTGGTGAATATGGCCATGGGAATCATGAATAAGGGAACATCATCAATACTTTCACAAATGATTGCTCAACCGTCACTTTTGGAAAGTTTAAAGGATGCTCAAAAAGATGATTTGGGAATTCGGGAAAAATTGGATTCTATCAGAAAATGTAAATTCTCAGAGATTAATGTTAATGATGAAGGAATTGTGAGATTTGGGAAAAGACTATGTGTTCCATCAAGTTCGGAGCTGAAGAAGAAACTTTGGGATAATGCACATAGTTCAACTTTCTCTATTCACCCTGGAAACACAAAGATGTATTGAGATCTCTCAGAGCATTATTCGTGGGATAATATGAAGACAGAGATCTATGAATATACATTAAAGTGCCTAGTGTGCCAGATTGTGAAGGCAGAGTGGCAGAAGTATAAAGGGATGATGCAACCATTGACCATACCAGAATGGAAATGAAAGAACATCACCATGAACTTTGTCACTAGACTTCCGAAGACATCCAAAGGCCACAATGAAATCTGTGTTGTTGTGGATCATCTTACAAAGGATGAACACATCCTTGATATTTGGGAAAATTTCTCATTGGATCAACCGGTACAGATATATATCAGAGAAGTGGTAAGGCTGCATGGAGTACCACTATCTGTTGTGTCTGATCGAGATCTAAGATTCACCTCCATGTTTTGGAAGAATCTTCAACATTCTATGAATTATGAACTAAACTTTTGTATGACCTATCATCCACAAACTAATTGAAAATCCGAGAAAACTATCGAAACACTTGAGGAAATGTTGATAGCATACTCAATGGACTTTAAATGAGGATTAGATCAACATATTCCTCTGGTTGAGTACTCTTATAACAATAGTTTCCACTCGAGATTCCAAATGCCACCATATGAAGCCCTTTATGGGAAAAGGTGTATAACACCAGTGTTTTGGGAGGAGGTTGGTGAGCGTAAGCTGCCTGGACCAGAAATCGTTGATGAAATGGTGGAGAAGGGGAAAACCATTCAGTAGTATATCAAGGCAGCCTAGAGTCAACAAAAGCGTTATACAGATAACCATCGATGAGACCTTGAGTTTAAAGTTGGAGACATGGTATTTCTACGCATATCTACATGGAAGAAGGTCGTGAGGTTTAGAAAGAAATGGAAGTTAAGTCTATGGTGCATCATCCCCTCCTATATTCTTGATCGTGTCGGGGCTGTGGCCTATCAACTAGCACACCCAACAACTATGGCCAGAGTATATGATGTATTTCATTTATCGCTCTTAAGGATGTTTATATTGGACCCTTCACATGTACTCTCTTCATAGGTGGTACAATTAGAGGATGTCCTTTCTTATGAGGAGAAACCGGTGAATATAATAGATCATAGAGAAAAATTTCAACGAAATAAGACAATTCCCCTCATCAAGGTGTTGTTGAGAAACCCAAATATTGAAGAAGCAACATGGGAATCAGAAGAAATGATGAAGCAGAGTTACCCACATCTGTTTTTTTGGGAAAAGAAAAATTTGAGGGTGAAATTTTTTAAGGGGGGGGGGAGATTGTAACGACCCAAAAATTCATTAATGGAAATATCTCTTTACCTAATTAAATGCCTCTTTTTGTAAAATGTTTATATAAAATTTCATCTTTAGTTTTATGTTAAGAATTTTGATTGTTTCTAATATAGTTGTTTAATAGTGATCACCTAATTAGTATAAATATAGGGCTTTAACAAATCCAATTTACTCAGACCAAGGAAGAAATAACCTCATCTAGTAGACGTGCCCCATATGAAGCCAATTTTTCAGAGCTCGAAAAGGAGGTGGTTTCATTGGTCTTTTCTCTTGACCAATCCCAAGCCAAGCTTGAATATGTTAAGCTCTAGCGGGCTTTCCTACGAGAGAAATGGAAGTTGATAGAGATTACAACCTGAGTAATGTTATCCGAGCCACCCCGAAAGTTGGTCACCATCACACACATTACTCTTCTATATTATGTGGGATTTATAAGGGTTTATGTAATAATAACCTTCTAATATGGTTATATACATTATTTTTGTATATAATAATTAATATACTTTCATTTTATTATTGTTACCTTGTAAATAGTTTTTCTTTTCAAAAGTACAAATAGTATTTTTAGTTAATGTTCAACTAAGAAATATATTTTGATGAATTAATGGATTTTTGAATTAAATAATATTTTAATAAAATATTATTATTGTTTTTAAATTAATTTTTATTAAATAAAAATGATCATATAATTTTATGAATTCAATTGTAATTTTTATTATGTTTTTAAAGCCATTTTTTTCAAAACCAGTGAATTTTTGATAAATGTCAGTTTTTATTTTAAAAGTTAAAATTAACATATTTAGAAAATTATTTAGATAAAATAATTATAATTTATGGAATCAGGACATAGAAATTATCCAACAGTGAATTTTTCATAATTTTCTGAGACAATCAAATTTTTGGGTAAAAATTAAATACCATTTAAATATATAATGTGTTTTATGACATCATAATGACCCAATAGTGATGTAATAAAATACTATAAGCTTTTTATTCGTCCAATATGCATTTTACCATTAAAATAATGTGGTTTTGGGTTTGTTTGACGTATTTTACAAAGCATTAATGGACCCTTCAAGACTTATTAAACATCTTGTCTTTTTAAATTATTTTTCTTGGGAGTGTGACTCACCTCCACATAATCAACCCCATTATTTTAAAAATTTAGGACATTGGACTTATAAAATATTGTTTTCCACTTCCCTTTTCCAAAACCATGGGCAAAAACCATGGTATGGATTGTGGTTAGGATTAGTTTAATGTGAGTTGTCCCAAACCAAAATAATAAAGAATTCCCTCACCATTCCTGTTTAAACCCAACCATGATCCCACTTCCTCCTCACTAAAATCCTTTCGAGTTCGTCCAAACTCATCCCTACTCTCTCTAGAATCCTCCCAAGGTGCCCCAAGCTCCAAAGAAGCCTCTCTCAAGGCTCTCTCAAGCCTTTGGAAGCACACTTCCATGTAATGGTTTTTATTTCTTTCTCATTTTTTTCCAATATTATTAATGTTGTTATGCCATTTTAATTTCAATTATAAATGTTGGGGTATAGTTTCTCACCTACTCCATACTATCATACTTATGTTTGAATAATGGGATAGCCCTTTCCCTCTCATTAAATGCCTACCATGTACGCCCGTTACTATGCCGAAATTTCGGAAGAAATTTCTCTCTCTTCTTTTAAATTCAAGAAATTTTGTTGTATCATGACTCTAAATTCCATTACAATTGTTGGGACATGTATCTATATTACCCATTTATTTTACATTTCACTTACATATTATGAGACACCCCTTTCTCTTTCATCAACCATTTTTATGAATTCTTACGTCACACCGTTATGCTGCCGAAAGTTCACCGATTTTATAAGCCAATGTTATTGTGTAGTGAATACCATGCCCATTTCTCTATAAAGGGTATTAAACTTTATAGAAATTTACTTATTTATTATAAAATTCCATTTATGAATTCCATGTTTTTTTCTCATCAAATAAATGATTATGTTTTATGAATCCATGTTATATGATCCATGTGGCACACTTATGCATGAAATGAAATGTTTATGAAGTGTGATCCCTTATAGCGCTCCAACGCATTGAGTAAAGTATAGTATCATGATACGTCATGTGAAATGGGTGTTTACTCATTCTAATTAAAGTGAAACAAGGTTTTTGTCATGCTTCAAGTGCAATGAGGATTTACTCATGCTCCATGTGAAATGAGCCTTGGCTCATGCTAATTCCATGTTAAGTGTTGTTGCCACAATTCCATGTTATGATTATCATGATTTATCATGCCTTTATGTTTATGCTTATCTTTTTATCTATTGATATGACTATTATCTAACATGTATGGTATTCCTCATGTTATTCCATGATTATTCCCTTATTGGGCTTTATAGATCACCCTTTTCTTATGCATGTCCACAGGTTTTCCCATGCAATGCTATGTACGGGGGAATGTAGTGGTCATGTAAAGAAAGTCTTCAATAAAGATGTTGTATTTCATGTTTTAAGTTGTTATGTAATGATGCTAATCCCCAAATACACTATACCTCTCTATATTCTATTTTGTATCAGGTGAAGTTTATGTAATAAATTATGTTTTATTGAAAAATAAAAGATCAGGGTTGTCATAGGATGAATGTGGGCCACCTTTGTCAGTCAATCCATGAATACCCAAATTGCATCTCTACCTCAAGGTTACCTCAATAAAATAACCAAAAAAACCATCATAACGCCCACCCATTTACATTTTTGGACTTACCATAGTCATAACAAGCCAGTGGCCCACTGGTGTTCTACCTTCACCAACTAAAAGGTGGAACACATATTGACAAAACTCTATTTATAAGGTTTCATACCAATCCACCAATACCGACGGTGCATATTAAGATACATCTAGGAGATACTCTGGTGAAATAAACACTTAGAAGCATGTGATTATCAAATTATCTTCTCTTTCATGTCTGTAGAAACCCAAATATGCCAATTTATATGTAGGATGTCTTATCCATCAACAGAGCAATCTAGAGGTGGGTCCTAACAAGAAATACATTCTTGTAGGACCAAACCTTCTAAATCTGAGAACTACATTCTCATCACCCTATCAAGGAATGGAGAGGTATCTACTAAGTCTTTAAGGAAAGAATTTTTAGTACTCTATTAAAACACCAGATTAATATCAGAAATAGAGGCCACTAATTTCTATTCATGATTGTTTTCGTGAATAGCTTATGCCTGAGTTTTTCAGCTCAGTGCATCAGCTACAACATTACCTTTTGCATGCATATATACAACCTCGGAGTAAAAATAATGAAGGTATTAGAACCATATTAAATATATGAGATTTAATTCACACTTTTTAATGATATATTGGAGGATCTTTTGGTCTTTATACACCAAAAAGTGCACACCCATAAGATAATACATCTAATAACGCAAGTCATAAACAACTGTTGTAAGCGAAAGGTCATGCATTGGTTAGTTATGCTCATAAGGTCTCAACTACCAAGACCCATACATAATAACTTGATCCTATTACATCAATAGTACACCTAGCTTGATTCATGGTGCTTCATAGAACACTGTATAACCTATTCAGTGATCTGGAAGAATCAGAATTGGTGCAGAATTAAGTCTTCCTTTTAGCTCTAGGAAAGCCTTCTCTCATGCTTCAGACAACAATAAATTCAGACCCTTATTATTATGAAAAGTAATAGGTTCTTCAAGGAACGATAATTCATTTATAAAATACCTATAATATCCATCCATATCGAACGAACTCCATAAATCAAACATATTCTTGGGGTGCTCTTAGTTAACTATAGAACTCACCATCTATAGGTCAACTGATACTACTACCTCTGATTTAATATGACATAGGAAGTGAAACTTATTGATCCAAAAGTTACATTTAATAATATTATCTTATAGCTTGTTCTCACTCATTGTATTCAGAATTATCTCATGATGTTTAGAATGGTCACTTCGAGTATGAGAGCACACTAATGTGTCATCTAAAAAAATCCGGACAAAGTAATATAGGTAGGGATATAAAAACATATTTAGGAAATCCATAAAAACAAAAGGTGCATTTGTGAGACTGAACAATATAACCAGATACTCATATAAACTATAGCGACTATGGAATGTTATACTTGATATTTCTAAAGGTTGAACAAACACATGGGGATAGCATGATCTCAAATAAATATTTAATAAATCCCTCTCTCCTCTGGGTTGGTTAAAGAAGTAATTTATATAAGTTAATGGATTCTAGTTCTTTATAGTTATCTGATTCAACATTGAAAATACACACAAATCCTTAGGGTTCGATATACCTTCCTAGAAAATAGGAGCAGTGAACCCTTGAAAGTAGTACTAGGATGTATAAAACCTTAGATTCGAAATCATATAGCTTCCTATTGAGCTTCTACAACATATTAGTAGCCATATTTTAAGGATAAATACATATAGATCTACTGCCAGGCAATATCTATAAAGTGATATGTTTTTTAAAAGGGTTAAAACATAATTTTTTGAACCTTTTAGTTGTAATGATGAGTCAGTTTTTGAAACCAAGCTTCAAGATGAAGTTTTTCAAGTTGGCCTCTTTTAAATGTGTTTATATTGGGCTTGGGTAAAGGCTTGAGGAGTTTTCAGATGGATGGATGAGTTTTGGGAGCACCAGACCAGGCAGTGAAATTTGCACAGGCTGTACATGGTTATTCAAACAATGTTGGTCAGTCATGCATGATAAAACATGTATCTAGTAGAGGAAGTACGATCTGTGCATGGTCTGTCAGACCGTACGAGTCAAACTGTGTGGCTTACCCAGTTTTTGAGATTTGTGTTAAATTATTTCTTTAAATTCCAGGTTAAAAATGGATTTAATTAAATATTATGAAATAGGGATTTTATTAAATTAAATTCAAGGTTAATAGAAATTTAATTAATATATATATAATAGGGGTTTCAATTAATTTAATTTAATTTTGATAGAATTTAATTATATGAAGATGAATTGAAGAATCTATTAAATTAAATTCTGTTGTAAGGATTTAAATTAATTGATTTGTTTAAATAGGGAGTTAGGGTTTATCAAAGAGGTGTAATAAATGATGTGTTTAATTGGGGAGTTGTGGTTTACTATAGGGATATAATAAATGAGGTGTTTAAATGGGTATTTGGGGTTTATCAAAGAGGTATAATAAATGATGTGTTTAAATGGGTAGGTTGGGGGTTATCAAAGATGTATAAAACTAAATGGTCATAATAAGAATATGATGGTTATTATTATTATTATTATTTATTTTATATTAATCCTTTTAGTTTTTATGGTTTTTAATATATTTTAGAGGGAAAATAATGAGGGAGGATCACCCCCTTTTTCTCCTATACATGAGGCGCGACACCCCTTGGCTCTCCCATGGTGGCACACTACCCCCTCAACCTGGATTCCTCCCCGTTCATTAGATCATGGTGTTTCCTTCACAAATTTTTTCCATCTCGGCAAAGTGATTCCTTCTCCATGCATTTAATTATTTTCATAGTCTATTTCAGCTATCTGTCACCCTCGACACACCCATGGGTGGCACACCACCCCTCCTCCAGCTCCTCTTTGCACAACTATCTCTTTCTGGTTCTTTCACGAATGTTGTCCATCTTGGTGAGGAGAGTCCTTATCTATGCATTTCATTTTTTGCATCCACTTTTTCGATACTCTGTCACACGGTCTCTGTTAGGACGAAACCCTAGATTCAGATTTAATTCAGTTTCTTATTTTCTTCAAGTTCTAGGTGGTGTGGAAGATGTCTTGGTAACCGTTGGTCCATATTCTGGGGACCACCGCTGAAGGCGAAGTAGTTCGGCTCGATTTGTTTCACCACCATCATTTTTTTGTTAAGGCTATATATCTTATAATTGTATTCACACCCCTTGAATTAGGTGATTATGGTTTATTTGAGTTGCGGTTATTAATTTGTAGTGTGTTGGTCTGTATCACACTAATTTTGGGGACTCGTATTGTAGTTACGGTGTTGCAATCCATTTTCAAGTGAGAGAGAATTTATGATGAATTGTGTGTCTATGAGTGAGCGGTGTCTTTGAGTTAGACAACATACTGATTTGTTTACTACTTTAAGATATGTACCACCACGACATTTATACATTATATAAACAGGCATTGTCCATTTTCCTTATTGAGTTGATGTTACAATTTATTTCCACTACATTGGTGATTTATTTATACTACTTCTACTGTTTTCATCTATTTATATATTTTTATAATCTTGTGAAAACTCTTATATGAGGGTATATTCTCCCCACTGACTATCCTTACACCCTCACTGCTAGTTGGCAACCTCTAGTGTATAGGGAGGTGTGCTTGAGTTCATGTGGCGACCGGTCCATCTACCGGTTCGATTGTAAGACGGTTTGGGATGTAACAAAGTGGTATTCTAGGGAAGGTTGTTCTTTATTTTTTTCATTTGTCTTCTTATTTTGGGTTGGTAGACAAGAGAATAAGAAAGTGTCGGTGCTCAGTTAATAATCATGCTTGGGACTGATCACCCCATGTACGAGGAATGACAAAGTGTCAATGGATGATAATTGATATTTATACTGTTCAAGGTTACAGTTGATATTATTTCACCTTGAGTGGCTGATGTATTTTTCCGCTTCTTATTGATTTTGAGAATTTTGAAAATTTTTATTGGCCTGATATGGTACGCAATTTCATTACATGCATAATTTTAGGCACTTATATATTCACATGTCATGCATATAACATGCCATTTAGTTGTATTGGTAGGATGGCTGCTAATTTTGATTGTGTGCTTTGGGTAGAATTCCAATCTTTGAACAGCGTAAGCATGTCTGCTTGTATAAAATGTTTAATTGATTATATGACATGATGCATCTATTATGATCATTTTTTTCTGTTGTTCGGTGCTTTTATTTTATATCCTGTTGTTGTGTTACTTCTTATGATAACAATCTAGAGACGTTTTGTTGTATAAATGGATGCATAAGTAGAAAATTAATTTTTTTGTGTTTATTAAGGGATCTAATATTAGTTATAAGGTGTATGTGAACCTTATAAGTAGAAAAAGGTCAACCCGTGTATTAAAAAAATTGAAAAAGGGATTCAAAAATTAAAATGTAAAAATGGAAAATAATATGTTATAAATCGGGTCCAAATTCCAGTGGTAAGGTGTATGGGTGCCTTATCTATTGGTAGAGGACCACCCATGTGACTGAGCCTTGTATAACCATAGAGTGTTATAAATCATTATAAATGTACAAATGTTGAGTTTTGTGAAATTGACTATATTGGGGTTGCTTTTTGAAGAACATGGATTGAATAAATGGGACCCTCGGAGGTCGACTATTTGTTAAAAGGAATTTAGATTTTATATTTCATGTTTAAAATGAATTGACACTTACTGTTAAATGTTAAAGAGGAAGTTTGTTATGGATTTCCTGTTTTAACCATGGGTCATTGTTTGACAACCAAGTTCCCTGTTGTAGAATAATACTTGTGGGTTGTTAAAATTCATTCAAATGTTTTGAGGTTGAAATGAATTAATGAAATGACTAAAATAAATAGGGTCCTTTGAGCATAGTGATTTCTAGTTTTCATGACCAAGTGATAGGCTCGATGCACATGTTTCATAAGGGACTAGCCTGTGGTAGGTAACAACAATAGAGATTGAGATTCTTTGTTTCCACTGTAAGCTTTTTGATGTTGGAACTATTAAATTTCCACATTCCTTAATATACCTTTTGTGTTTTAAATAATGGAACCCTTTTTTGAGGGGTGATCATTGTATATAGACTCTTGATTTGGGAATAAGCATTGGGTAATAAATGGTTCAGCAGGTTAGACATTCCTCAATCATGGTCAGCCATTAAATACATCTTTGGGTATCTCTAGACTATATTGTTTGGGGTGCTAAGTGAATTTCATCACAATGATCGAGAGGACTTTTTGGGACTCGAGTGATTTGACACACCAATAGGTTTAAACTTTTTGGATTTCATGCGAGATGTTGACATGGTGATCGTGGTTCATGGAACATCAAATGTGCATTTATGTTGTTTATAAACTACTTATCTTATGAGTGACTGGTCTTTTCTTCTGATAACACGGAAACTCCTAAGGTGGATAGTGTCACATTGGTTTTGGTGTATATGTCAGTGGTGCATGGAAGCATGACCTTGACTAGTATGGTGGTGTACACAAACCTTTGGAAACATTTCTAGTTTTGGAAGAATTTTAGTGGTAAGATTTGGAAGACCAAGGATGCCTTGGGTAGAATATGCATCGTGTTTTGGTTGATGACATGCCAGTAGTTGAAGCTAAGCCTTTTGGAAAAGAGTCGATCGGTAGTAGCTTGACTGATATTTTCTTGACCTAGTTTTACTCTTAGTGTGCTATTCCGAATGAAATGAGAATACCCCCTATCTTGGACTCATATTGGATACACTGATATAGTGTCGATCTTATGTTGTGTTGTTGTTTAAAAAGTCAGTGGGCTTCGTATAGTTGTTGTTATCTGGGTTTTACATGAGATGAATGTTTCATTGGGTTATGTCTTTATTCGTTATGGGGAAAGATAGTTTTTAAATAGCCAAGTGATGACTTGTTAGGGGAAGATCACCAGAATTAGAGTGAGGAATTTGAATTACATACGGTTGGTGATGGAATAGTTTTAAGGGCACATCACCAGTTTAAGGGCGAGTGTATGTTTTATGGGTTGGCGATGTCTTTCAAGAAAGGAGACATGATTTGGTATTTTGATAGTTAAATGATAAGAAAATTAGGGGAACTCACCAAATTAGTGGATGGTTAAAGAGACAATGATGAGACCACATCTCTAGTTGCGTGAGGTTGGATAAACACTAATTTGATGTTTGAGATTGATTTTGAGATTTGGCGCATGTTTTTAAAGGCTTAAGACATTGGGCTTGTGAAATGGTTAAAGGTATGTTCAATATTTTGAAGCACAACATGACTGTTCAAGTAAGTCTTCATGACCTTGGTGGGTTGGTTGATGCTGTAGTAGTTCCCGATGGATTCTCGGGGATGAAAATCTTTTAAGGTGGGTAGATCATAAATTCTTCTGTTTTTGAACCGGGTTAAAACAAAAAGTTTTTGAAAATTTTAATTATAATGATGGGTCAGTTTTTAAAACCATGATTTGGGATGATGTTTTGTGAGTTGGGATATTTTAAATTTGTTTATAATGGGCTTGGGTAAAGGCTTGAGGAGTTTTCAGATGACTGGATGGGTTTTTGGATCACCAAACTAGGCAGTGACGTTCACACTATTATTCAAACTGTGTGGGTCAACTGTGCATGAGAAAATAGGTGTCCAGAAGTAGATGCATGGTTTATTAGCCTTTTCCAGTCAAACCATGTGGTTTACTCTATTTTGAGATTCAGGTAAAATTATTTAATTAAATTCCATGTTAAAAATGGATTTAGTTAAATGTTTTGAAATTGGGGTCTTATTTAATTAAATTCAAATTTTAGAAAAATTTAATTAATTGATATGAAATTGGGGTTTAATTTAATTAAATTTTCTCTTGATATAATTTAATTATATGAAGATGAATTGGATAATTTATTAAATTAAATTCGGTTGAAAGGATTTTAATTAAATGATATGTTTAAATTGGGAGTTGGTTTTTATCAAAGAGTTGTAATAAATGATGTTTTTAAATGGGGTTTTGGGGTTTATTAAAGAGGTGTAATAAATGGGGTGTTTAAATGGGGAGTCGAGGTTTATCAAAGAGGTGTAATAAATGATGTGTTTAAATGGGGAGGTTGAGGTTTAACAAAGATGTGTAAAATTGAATGGTAATAATAATAAAATGATATTTATTATTATTTTTGATATTATATTAATCCTTTAATTTTATTAGGTTATTTAATTTATTTTATAGGGGAAAATGAGGGAGGAGAACCCCTCTTTTCTCCCATACATGAGGCGCGAATCCCCTCATCTCTCCCATGGTGGTGTGATACCCCCTCAACACAACTTCCTGTCGATGCATTAGATCATGGTGGTTCCTTCATGAAGTTTGTTTGTCTCAGAGAGGTGGGAATTTCACTATGTGTTTTGTTGTTTCCATTGGCTTTTTTGGCTCTCCATCACTGATGACGCACCCAGGGTTCAACACCCATGGGTGGCGCACCACCCCTCATCCCGACTCATCTTTTTCCAAATATATCTTTTTAGTTCCTTCACAAATGGTTTCCATCTTGATGAGGTGAGACCTTCACCATTCATTTCTTTGATCGGATTAGCTGTTTTGTCTCTCCGTCACCCGATTTCCACTAGACCAAAACCCTATATTTGGGTTTAATTCAATTTCTTATTTTTTTTTCCTATTCTAGGTGGTGTAGAAGATATCTCGGGACCTATTGGTCCATATTTCGATGACCGCTGCTAAAGGTGAAGCGGTTCAGCTCGCTTCAGTTCACTGTCATCATTTTCGGGTAAGGCTATATATCTGATAATTGGTTTCTCACACCTTGGATTTCGTGTTTATGGTTTATTCGAGTTACGCATAATTAATTGGGTGTGTGTTGGTCCCCGGCGCACTAATTTTGAGTGCTGATATTTTTTTAGGGTGTTGTGATCCATTTTTATGTGAGAAAGCATTTATGTAGATGTGTGTGTGTTCAAGAGAGCAGTGGCTTTGAGTTAGAAATCATGGCTTGGGCATTCTTTGGGGTAGGGTTCTCAACTTTTCCTAATTAATAAAATAATGTTTTGTTGTTTTACTTCTTTTGATAATGTTGAGTGCAAATTTTGAATAAATTGTTTATTGGTGGTATGAGATAATTAATTTTGAATTAATTATTTGATTTGAGGTTGAAATTGAGATTATTAGTCAGGTGATTAATTATGAGATATTTAATTGGATAAGATGAGATAATTAATTATGAATTAATTATGTGGTTTGAGATAATAATTATTTGGGGATTAATTATGATATATTAAATTGGTTAATATTAGATAATTAATTATGAATTAATTATATACTTAGAGATAATAATTATCAGTGGATTAATTATGAGATATTAAATTGGTTAAGTTGAGATAACTAATTATGAAGTAATTATGTGTTTTCAGATGATAATTAATCTAAAGATTAATTTTGAGATATTAAATTGGCTAAGTTGAGATAATTTAGTATGAATTAATTATTTGATATATGAATACAATATATATAATTATTCGGGGTATTGATTATGAGATTTTGATTTGGGGATAAGTTGAGATAATTAATAATTGATTAAATTATTTGATATAGAGATGGTTTCTTGGAGATAATTAATTTAGGAATTAATAATGTGATATTGACACACTTTCCTTGTGACTAAATAGTTGTTGAATTAACTAGGGTAATTGTTGAGTTAAATAAATGACTTTATGTGTTTAACTAATTATTACATTAGTATGATATTGGTGATGATAATTAATTGATCAAGTAAAGATTTTATTAATTGGTGAATGGTAACATGGATATTCATGGGTGCTTTTGTATAGAATAGTAACAGGGAAACTCATGGTTTGTGAGTATGGAATGGTAACATGGATATTCATGGGTGTGTGAGTATGAAACGATGACTTGTATATTCATGGGTGCATGATTATGGAATGGTAACTTGTACATTCATGGTGTGTTATTATGGAATGGTATTATGGACATTCATGGGTGTGTGAGTATGGAATGGTAACATGGACATTCATGGAGCATGATTATGGAATGGTAACATAGAAATTCATCGGTACATGAGTATGGAATGGTATCATGGAAATTCATGGGTGTATGAGCATGGAATGATAACTTGGACATTAAAGTGTGTGTGAGTTATGGAATGATAACGTCATTCAAATGGGAGAAATATAAGAATCATAACATGATCATTATTTTGTGCGGTTAAACAAATAATATTAAATGATGCGATAAAAAGTTCATTATACACTATTTATATATATATTGTTTCTGTTCAAACTCTTATTCAAGCAATGAGCCGATGCAGGTATCACCATCAGGTGTCCCTTTGGAACTTGTATGGGTTGTTGTTTATTTATTCAATTATGTTATTTCTTCAATATACTTTCACGCTGTTTAATTTTATTTCATTGTCTAGATTGAGCTAGACACCAGTGGTCCAAGACTTTTAAGATTTATATCTCACACCCTATTTGGGCCACCATTTCACTGGGGTAGTCAAGTAGAGTCTACTTGTTTACAGTACCTTGGACATTGCTTGTTGCTATTTGATTGTACCTAAGATTTAGGAGGAAAGGACCGAGTGGGAGCTCAAGATGCTCATAGAGATTTCCCTTGGGGCTTTGGGCCTTTTCATTTTTTCTATACTAAGATGTAAAGAATGTTTTTTTGTTTACTGATTTCAGATATGCACCACCATGACATGCATACATTATATAAAATGGAATTGGACATTTTCTTTATTTAGTTGATATTACAATTGATATTTACTACATTAGTTATTTATTTATACTACTTACACTATTTTCATTTATTTATATCTTGTTATACTGCTTTGAAAACTCTTATATGAGGGTATATTCTCCCCACTAACTATCCTTACACCCTCACTGCTAGTCGGTAGCCTCTGGTGTATGGGGAGGCACGATTTAGGTCATATGGTGACTTGTCCAACTACTAGTTCAATGGTAATCCGGGTCTAGACATTACACTATCTTGATAGTAAATTCTTCCTATCTCTTAAGAGGTAGTCCAGAAAATTCATCATGAAAAAAATCCTTGAAATGATTGAATAATACGGGGAATTCAATTTTATGTAATCCCTAATCATCTATATAATGGCTAAAAATACGCGCAGTCACTCCAACTAGCCTAATATGATCTATTCAATATCTACATTCCTAGATATCCCATTAACCCGAGTGAAGGTAACTGTAAGATTTGGTGTCATAGAACCAACTGGTTATACTTTTATTACATAGAGATTTAATGTAATTAAATATTAAACATCTTATTACATATTGTTCATTGTTCTGCATGACTAGGATGTAATAGTGTATTAGAGTGTTTTTTTCATTGATAAAGTCATGACAGTTCCCTGTTATAATGAGAAACTTGAATTGATATAACAATATTCTTAAATATATTTATACGTTTGGATGACATACTATAATGGGACACATAACATGAAGAGTGTCAGGTGTGAGTACTCATAAGCAGATGATAATTCATATAATGAAGTTCTCACTTGGTAACCTCCAAGATAGAATATTATGAGAATAGACCCGCCAGTAGGAATTCTGCATGTCTTGGTGTCATGAGATATTTCTATCTGCGAGCATGTGTAATGATCCTTAGACTTTATGATTATCATTAATACATTTCACGACATGTTTACTTTGATTTACTGGTGAAAGTTGTCACACAAGCTGTTGGTGGGAAGAATGGTATGTTGGGTGCGTCACGAGTTTCATGTTATTAATGGAAAAGTTGAGGAAGGATTTGTCCCTTCAATTTATGGAAGATTATATCTTATCCCTTTGATTGAAATAGAATCTTTACACAAGATTTCATGGAAATGGTGTAATGATGATTTTATTTGAGGTTGTCAAAAAACGTCGGATCAAGCATAAAAGTTGATGACATTATCATGAAACCTGCTTGATGAGATATTGCAGCAAAGGGATTATATTACACAGTGAGTGTTTGTATGTGGATTTCATTGTTCTGACATTACATTCTTTCACTTGGGTTCCTTGAACCGTTGTAAGACATTACTCTTGGAGTTTAGGCAAGCCTACCTAATGCTAATTAGAATGAATCCTAGAGGGTCACACACTAAGTGTTTTTGGTGGTCTCAGTAAAAATCTATTCTAATTTAATTAATGAAATAAATATTATTCTCAAGATAATGAAATAATTTTATTCAAGTTAAAATGACCACATAAATTAAATAAAATATATTTACTTATTTCATTGAACATTTAATAAATATTTATTTACTAGTTTGTAAATAAAATATTTATTTAAGAGAATAATTTATTTATTTATTTATTTGAGTGTTCAATAAATGGAAGTTGAGATCTAGAGGAACAAGGATGTTCAAATAGTAAAATAATTAATTACAAGATGGTAAATAATTTTTTAACTAGTTGGTGAAAGATAAAATAATAATGATTCTTCTATTATTTTGTGACTCAGAATTTTATTTATAATTCTGTTTTGCACAAGTTGGCACACCAGAAATAATGATGTGGTATTATTAGTATGAGCATGGGTTTTCTATAAGTTCATGAATGAATTTAATTGTTGTTATGAAATTAAATATTTTAACTGATGTCCCATACATATAAATACAAAATTACACATATTGTGCCAGACACCAGATGACACTGAATCACACACCTGGGGAATTGATAATTATTGATATAAACAATTTCATTCTCTAATCCTATTCCCACTCCTCTCAAGAACTAATGAAGTTCTTCAAGGTTGAAGAATAAGCAATCAATAATGACTGAAACAAGACACTCACTTCACCGTGCTAGCACCTGAAAAATGAGCGTTGTCAATAGGAGGCCATCAGATCACGTGTGAATCACCATTAAAGGGATTATAGTTTGGATCCTTATAAGTGCAGAGAGATAATCCAAAAGGGTCAGTCCGAATTATCAACATCATCAATGAAGAAAATATGAAATATTCAGGTATTATTTTATTTATGAAATTAATTATAAACATGATGTGAAATATTCTATTTAAAGGTTTCAGGTCCCTTCCTTCATTATCTAAATATTTGATTCTATTCCATGGAGACTGGTGTTCATTGTCGCATTTGTCCCAGAATAATAATTTATCATGGTAAAAATAAAAATTGGGTTTTTTACCAACCACTCTTCCACTGTGCCCAGAACCTTTAAGTGGTATCATAGGGGTTACATCATTGTTTATAATTTTTTAAATATTAATTTGATGACTTATACATTTAATAATTTAGTTATTTCAATTCAAGTTAATCAATCTAAAAATCGAAATCTTGGGATCTATTTCTCCTCTTTTAGTTCTCATTTACCTTATAGAAATGATATTTTCTTTTAATTTTGATTAAAATAAAATTGAGGATCTCATTTGGAGGTGCCAAAGGTTCCTGGACGTACAAAACAAGAACAAACAATGTGTATTCAACAGTACACGCTGTGTATCCAAGGTTCAATGCACCAGGTCTGGTCTGCCAAACCCTGTCGCGTCATTGGAGTTTGTCTATGTCTTAATGACTCCGTGTGTTGACTAAGAATATGTGGCATGTGGTTTCTGGATTACATTCCATGTGGCCAACTAGACACGACATGTTTTCTCTTCGAGTTAGGGTTGGACCGTGTACCCCATACATGACTTGATCGGATGGAGACCGTGTAATGAGGAACTACATGGCTTGTGGCCTACTAGACATGCAGTTTACTCTGAATATTACCTAAGTACACTCACACGCCATTTCCTCAGGCGTGTACTTTGGATGGATGGTGAAAAATAGTACATGCCGTGTAGTTGTAACTACACACCGTATACTCATCCATGTTACACAGATTTATTAAAATTTATTATTATATTATACAAAACCTTGATATGTGTACTATTGTGCAAGTTTAAAGATGAGGCACAACACATGATAGTTGTTTTATATATATTTGTTTAATTTAACATATGTGTAATGTTAATTTCTACTCATTTGGTAGTTGTGAATAAAAATTCACCCGGTTTCCTCTAAGGTGCAAGTTATGTAAAAAGATAATTTTAAATGAATTAATTTTGTTTAAAATTACGATGGATGAAAATCTAATGGAAATCCAGAAAAGGGGTTTTTGATAAAAGGAATGATTAATTAACGATGATAATTAAATGATTTGAACATGATTTATCATAAATAAGAACGATTAATGAACTGAATGCTAGTTTTATTTATGTGTAAATATCATTGAATGTATGGATGATCATGAGATAGACCAAGACCATTGTATGTGGATGGTTTCTTTTAATTAATTTATTTAAATTAAATTTGTTGGTCTTAGAGCATTCTCATCATTAATATGTAGGGCTTTCATGCCAAAGGTTACTTTTATGTAAAACCCCTTTTTACCCCACACCTGTATGTGAGTTAAAAAAGGAATATGTAATGTATGAAACTCCCAAGCTAGAGGAGGCGGTTCAAGATAGAGTTGAGATGAAACCAATCCCAGGAGATACAGAGGTAGGTAGGTGGAAAGCTGTAAACAAGAACCCAAAAGGTTCTAGATGTTTTTCCCCCAGCTCAGGTTTAGTTTATCAACTTATAGATAGAATTACCATTAGAAAAGATCATGATCATTCTCTTTATTTAATTTCTGTTAGTTTCATGGTTTATCAGTATAGATTTGTTATCACAATCACATAATTAATGAATTAAACAAGCATGCAATATAGAACTAAAATAAAATATAATTATGCGTAAATATTACCAAGACATGGTTAATAGCATATGTAAGTTCTACATAATATTAATAAGCAAGTTATAATGATAATAATCAATTCACACATAAGGGGTAAAAATCCCTCACATAAAACATTAAGTCAGACCAAGCCTTTTGTTACTTGATTAAGGGAAAAACTCAATAAAACTATGTGTTTGACAAACACTTTTTGGGACACATACTTTTATACAAGAATCCCTTATGAAATGTTTCAGGTTGAATTAACCATATTACATCCAGAAGATTATCCCTTACTAGAATTGGTGTAATATTGGAGGCAAGAGTTGAGGAAATCCAAAGTCATGATTTCAGGATTGGGGAGTCTACTGAACAGATCAAGGAGCTATAAGCTAGTAGTTGGAACAGACCTACCTAGCTAAATACCTTGTAATAGCTTGAGCAATGCTTGTTGGGGTTATTTGAAGGGGAATATAGATACTTTCCACTATAATTCCATGGAAAATGGACATTCCAAGTTCAATGGTGAGGCATATTGGGACTTGATAAAATAGTGGGATACTTAATAAAAATTTATTATTTCTTATAAAATATAATCAATAAAGTACTAATGATCTTCACTTTTAATTATATAATAAAAATGAAATGCTACACAAACACACTATCCTTGTGATCAATTCTGGATAAAGACAACATACTCACTAGAAGTAACATCCAGGAATGGATTAGACGCCTTTGGGTTATCCTACGCCATGAACGGAAGTCTTGCGTGATGGATTCAGAATTACCTAATCTTCCTACCAAAGTGGTGATTAATGAGTATTTTCTAGTATATGAGAAACTTATGAATGATTTGGTCGATGTTCAGTGTTTGATGGTATCATAAATGTCTAGTGATCTCATGAAGTCTCAGGAAAACCTGGATGCTTATAGAATGCCTGAGAACCTCCATGGTATTTACTAGGAGAGAATAAGAAAATAATGGTTTGAGATCTCTAAGGGCATCTTTTAGAGTATTCTTGTAGAAGGTGCCCTAGCTGGGCCTCATGTAGTCAAGATCATTTGCTACATTGAGAACATGGAGGTTCTAGGGTTTAAACTCCCCAAATAACTGGCACCGATCTCATTCTCGCATCACTCCCTCAGAGCTTCTCTAACTTTTTTGTCAATTTCCATACGAACAACGTTGAGAAGTATCTATCTGATCTTCTTATCCTCATTCTCCATGTGGAAAAATATATGAAGCACTAAACTCCTTCTGTCCTTACGGTGAATAAGAGGAAAGGGAAAGCGAAGAGATTTAATCCCAAAGCTTATTCACGACCTTTCAAAAAGAGGAAGATAAAAGGGGAGGAAAGGGAATAAGAGGCTGTTTGTTTCGCATGTGGTAAGAAGGGCCACTGGAAGAAGAATTGAACCCATCCTAAGAAGTAAGGGGAAGCTTCATGTGTGTTTGTTATTGAATGTAATCTATCTGTTTCTAAAAGTTGGGTATTAGATACAACTTGTTGTTCTCACATATGTATCCAAATCTAGGAACCAATTAGGTTCAGGAAGATTGACTTGGGGGAGGTAGATCTACGTGTGGCCAACAGATCTAGACTTGCTGTTATAGGTGTCGGGGACTACCACCTCACATTGTTAGCTGAGATGACCTTGGTGTTAAAGGGTTGTTATTATGTACTGTATGTTACTACCAACATTGTTGTTATATACAGATTAGATACAGATGGATTTGTTTTAATGTTTTGAAATGAATGTAGATTATTCTACAAAGATAGCATTTGTTTTGGTAGGTCATATTTATACAACAGTCTTTACGTGTTGGATTACAAAAACAATGTAATGTAAATCAATAACAATGATACATTACATGACTCATACCACACCCAACTTTGGCATCACTAGGTAGGTCTTGTAAATGATAAAGACTTGACAAAGTTACATCGAGATGGATATTTAGATTATTTCGAAAAAACCCACTTGGCGTATGTCATTCATGTTTTCAAGGAAAAATTACCAAATCCCCATTTAGTGGGAATGGTGAAAGGGATAAATAACTTCTTGAATTGTTTCATACCGATTTTTGTGGACCATTTCCAATTGAAACAAGGGGAGGGTAATCATACTTCATAACTTTTACTGATTATTTTAATTTATATGGATATATATACTTAATCATGTATAAGTAGGATTCCTTTGATAATTTCAAAGAATAAAAGAATGAATTTGAGAACTAGCTTGGTAAGAAGATTAAGAAACATCACTCAGACTAAGGTGGAGAATATCTTAATCAATACGTCATTGATTACTTATGAGATTTTGGGATCCTATCCCAACTCACTCCTCCATACATGCCCCAATCGAATGGTTTGAGTGAAAGGAGGAACTGTGCCCTATTGGACATGGTGAGATCAATGATGAGTCATGCGATTCTTCCATTATCCTTTTGGGGATATAGGTTACAAACTGTGGCACACATTCTAAAACAAGTACCAAATTAATCTATAAATGGTATTCCATATGAGTTCTGGAGTGAAAAGAAATACATATTATCAAATTTACATGTGTGGGGAAGTGATGTGTTTATTAAGGCCTCTTTAGGTAACAATCCTTCACCATGAGGCACAAAGTGTACCTTTATAGGATACCCCATGGAAACAATGGGATATTACCTATAAAACACCTCAGAAAAAAGGTTATAGAGGAAAGACACTCCATATTCCATGATAGGGGGAACATATCCAAAATATATGGTGGGAGGGAGGTATAATTCGATGAAGTTGGGGTTCATGGTTTACAAGAGATGGTACATGAACAGATTCCATGAAGCCTCATGGAAGAAAGTACTGTTCAAGAGACACAAGAGCTACGTGGGAGTACAAGAGAGGTTAGAGAACCAGAACGGTACCGTTTTATAGTTACCAAGGATGGTGACTCATTATTAGTTGATAATAATGACCCTCTACCCTAAAAGGAAGCCGTAAGTGGCACAAATGTTTCCAAGTGGCAAGAATCCATGAATTCTTAAATTGATTCCATGTACCCAAACCAAGTCTGGATTTTGGTGAATCCTCTAGTTGATGTAAATCCTACTAGTTTCAAATGGGTATTCAAGATGAAACTAATCATGGAAGGATAGTTTAGTACCTATAAGACATGAATGGTTGCAAAAATGATCAAACAATGTCAAGGTATTGTCTACAACGAAACTTTTTCACCAGTTTCAATGTTAAAATCCATTAGGTTTTTCGGCCATTACCGATTACCATGACTATGAGATTTGGAAAATGGATGTCACAACAACCTTCCTTAATTATAACCTTTTGAAAGATGTCTACATGACATAACCTAAACGGTTTATGACTCCAAAGGATTCTAATAAGTTATGAAAGTTGCAGAAATCCATTTATGCATTAAATCAATCATCCAAGCCATGGAAAATTCATTTTTTTGAAGCCATAATTAATTTTTTTTATCAAGAATGAATGTGAGCCTTGTATATTCAAATGGTTTAGTGGGAGTGAAAATGTTTTCATAATATTATATGTTTATGACATATTACATATTGGAAATGAGATACCAGTATTATAGTATGTTAAGGCATGGTTGAATCAATGCTTCTCCATGAAGGACTTGGGGGAGGCATCATATATTCTTAGGATCAAGATCAATCGTGATAGAACCATGATATTGTTGGGCCTAAATCAAAGTACATACATTGATAAGATACTGATGAGATTTAGTATAGAACAATCCAAGAGGTGGTTATTACCAGCATAACATGGAACTCATCCTTCCATGAAAATATTTCCTTAGACACACGAGGAAAGAAATATATTGGAAAGGACTTCATATGGATCAGCGATTGTGTCAGTCATGTATTCCATGATATGTACTAGGCGGTATGTCACCGACTCATTTAGTGCAGTAGGAAGATATCAAGCTGACGTAGGTGACTGCCATTGGATGGTAGTCAAGACTATCCTAAATTATCTAATGTGTACTAAGGATATGTTCCTAGTTTATGGAAGAGATAAGGAACTATTCATCAGAGGATATGCATATTCTACTTTCTAGACTGATCAAGATGACATGAAGTCACAAATAGGATACATATTCACTTCGATTGGAGGGGTAGTGAGCTGGAAGAGCTCAAATTAGGGTGTGGTGATAGATTCTATAGCAGAGTCTGAGTATATTGCAGATTTTGAGGTAGTTAAAGAAGTAGATTGGATGTGATGCATTTTCCAGAATCTGGATGTGATACCTAATAGTAAAGATCGCATCACACTGTACTGTGATAATACTACTGAAGTGGATCTCAAAAAAGAGCCAAGGTCACATCAGCGGATGAATCTCATACTTCGAAAGTATCATCTCTTGAGAGATTTTTCTCAGAGAGGTGAAGTTGTAGTGATCCATTTTTTCATGGAAGACAACGTAGTGGACCCCTTGACTAAAGCCTTGAATTAGTAGAAACATGATCACCATGTGAGGTCTATCGGACTAAATGTCGTAGGCAGTTGACTCTATTCCAAGTGGGAGTTTGTAACAGTTGGTGTCCCAAAACCAATTAGTTGTACTTTGATTACATAGACATTTAATGGATTTAAATATTAAACATCTTATTATATGTTTTTCATTGTTCTTCATGTCTATGATGTAATAATGTCCTAGAGTGTTTGTATCATTGATAATGTCATGGAAGTTCCCCACTATGATGACAATCTTGAAATTCTATAACAATATTCTTAAATATAGTTCTACAGTTGAATGACAATCTATGATGGGACACATAGCATGAAGACCATTAGGTGTGTGTACTCATAGGAAGATAAGACTTCCTCTTATAATGTTCTGACTTGGTAATCTCCAAGACATGAGATTTTGAGAACTGACCCGCCAGTAGGAATTCAGCATGTTTTGGTGTCATCAGATATTTCTATTTGAGAGTATGGGTAATGATCCTTATATTTTAGGATCATCATTAATATGTGTCATGACTAGCACACTTTGATTTAATAAAGAAAACCGTCACACAAAAAGTTGGAAGGAAGTTGGGTACGTTGGGTGTGTCACAAGTGGCATGTTTTTAATGGATAAGTCGAGGAAGGATTTGTCCCTTCCATTTATGGAAATTGATATCTCTAACCTTTGATTGAAATATAAATATCACACAAAATTCCATTTCCATGGTTTAAAAATGAATTTATTTTGGATAGTCAAAAAATGACGTGTCAAGCATAAAAGTTGATGACACTATCATGAAACCTTCTTGATGAGATATTATGAGAACAGAATTATATTACACAATGAGTGTTCATATGTGGATTTCATTGTTGTGACATTACGTTATTTCTCTTGGGTGCCTTGACCCGTAGCTATACAATACTCTTGGACTTTAGGCAAGCCCACCTAATGCCGATGAGAAAGAATCCTAGAGGGTCACACACAAAGTGCTTTTAGTGGACTCAGTTAAATTCTATCTGAATTTAATTAATGAAATAAATATTATTATCAAGACCGTGGAATAATCTTATTCAAGTTAAAATGATCTCATAAATTAAATAAAATTTATTTATTTATTTTATTACACATTTAAAAAATATTTATTTACAAGTTTTTAAATAAAATATTCATTTAATAGAAATTTTTTTAGTTATTTATTCATGTGTTCACTAAATGGAAGTGGATTTCGAGATGACCAATGATGGTCTAGTAGTAAAATAATTATTTACATGATGGTAAATAATTATTTAACTAGTTTGCACAAGTTAAAATAATAATGATGCGACTATTATTTTCTGACACAGAATTTTATTTACAATTCTATTTTGCGTAAGTTGGATCACCATAAATAATTGCGTGGTATTATTATTATGAGCATGGGTTTTATCTAAGTACATGAAATTATTTAATTGTTGTTATACAATTAAATATTGTAACTGAAGTTCCATGCATTTAAATAGAAAAGTACGCCTATTATGCCAGACACCATACGACACCAAATCAAACACCTGATGAATTGAGAATTGTTGAGATAAAAAATTTCCCTCTAAAATCCTCTCCCCACCCCTCTTAATAATGAGTGATGTTCTTCAAGGCCAAAGAAAAAGAGATCAAGAATGACCGACACAAGACACTTGCTTCACCGCGCTAGCACCTGGAGAACAAGAGGTGTCGATCAGAGTCCATCATAGTGCATGTGGATCATGCTAGAGGGATTCTAGTTTGTATTCTTATAAGTTCAAGAAGACAATCCATAAGGGTCATTACAGATGATCAACATTATCAACGATGAAAGTTCCGAAGATCGAGGTATTATCTTCTTTATAACATTAATTAAATTAATTATAAACATGATGTGAAAGATCCCCTCTAAAGGTTTCAGGTCTCTTGCTTCTTTATCTAAATATTTGATTCTATTCCATGGAGACTGGCTTTAATTGTCATATTAATCCCAGAATAATCTTTGATCATGGTAAAAATCAAAGTTGGGTTTCATACCAACCATGCTTCTGCTACGCCCAAAACCTTTAGTGACCACCTTCCTATGGTGATGTAAATGATACCCTCCAGGGACAGAAAAATATAAATGTATAATAGTGAACTGACCACTCCATCTAGAGAAATACATAAAATAATTCCATCTAATTGATGAAGAGGTACCATAGAAATGATGGTTTCCTACCTCAATATAAATGTCCTTGTATTGGCATACACTTTTTGATCTAATTCCCAACAATGTATTAAGTGTAATCCTGCCAACAAAATATTGAATATAAAGTCTGAGGAATTCAATAATCACTATATAGATAAAGAAATATGAAGCACTCAAATCTAATATAGCAAAGAAACTAGTAGATGTTACTAGAACAGTACCTTGAACAATAGATTACCTGACACCCTAATACCTTGGTATATGCTACACTTAATAAATATGGCATGATCCATGACCTTGTGTTATAAATGACTACAATTAGTGTGTCTTCCCTACTAGCTCTATATATCTGAAGCTTCTCCAACCAGACTACAACCTCCTCTACTACCTGTATGGATGATAGTACTCTAACTACCTTCCTAACGAGGTTCTCCAAATCCCTCTCATATAGGAAGAGTTGATATGAATCCTATACCATTAGGAATAGATGTGTAGGCCCGAAAAAACAATAAATATTCCCTAATTTTTCACATCATTGGCACTCAATTTGGTCTTTAGGACACTAGGATTCTAATTCCCCGGATTCCCACAATTGTGAAAAAACACGTAACTTTCCATGGATGTCACCTGGATACTGCTACTCCCACAAACAATCTCAAAGAGTTACTTCTAACTTCTAGTCGAACAACATCATTATCACGGTTCTCAACCACCCTAGCTTACACCATCAGTTTCTATTATGTTTTTTCTGGGTGATAACATCTCAGTTCACTATATCAAACACGGTGATCAATAGAAAAATGTTTCCCTGGGATCAAATAGGAATCTTAATTCCTCCCTTAAATAATCTCACATTCATTGGGTCATTAATAGTATAGGCAGGTGAAAATCACCAAATCTCAATAAAACTATATCAGTAGAACATAACAGACATAGAACCCTACTGTATGTTCATGAACTCCCTAAAATGATAAAAACTCATGTTTTCATGGATGAAATAGTCATAAATTATATATTATAAATCATTACAAATAACTTCAGAACAGTGTCTTTATGGATTCAAAATATCTAACCAAAATTTGGAGGATCCATGAAGAATATAAGTATTGAGCTTCAATCTATACTCAGAAGGTGTCTCAAGGTGGTCAAATCTAGATATGACCATCTTTATCCACAACTCTGTGTCCTGGGGGAAACCATCCATTGAATAAGTAGGTGGATGATTATTATAAAACATGTGCATTAACTCTCACATGGAAGAAGTAGGTTGGAGAGCTCCCTGGATTGTCTGCAGAATCCAAAAAATTCACATCAAAACTGGTCATCATACCCCACATCATGGATGATAGGAGGTTCCATAGGTGGCACTACTAGAGGTATCACTGGTGTCTTAGGTCCTTCCACCTTCAATTAACTATCATTACCACCCTCTTGGATCACAACTAGAGGACGTAATTGTAGCATAGATATAAAAATTCCAAACTCTGTCCTCATATAGGTTCTATAATGGTAAATATAAAAGATACACTAATATGATAGGTAAAATACTTCCTATTTAAAGGTTAGATCAATCTTCCTCCTCCCAAATCTAGGTATGGGTGACGGAAATGATTATATAGAAAATAAGAGATGCTACATAATTCCGACTACCAATGTTGGGTCTGGGTCAAGCTCTAAGTTTCACTATAAGGAGCCTAGAATACAGAGTTTCAACTGTAATTTATAGATGAAGAAGACATTAAATTTTAATTGGAAACATTAATTAATGGTGAGTATTTTTATTTTAAAATTTTATTTAATTTAATTTCATTCTCATTTGTATTGTAATTTTAATTAAAATGTTGAGGTATTTTGACCAACACTTATAATTATGAAGGTCCATACACCTCCTAAATTGAAGTATGGAATAAATATAATCCAAAATACTCACTAATCAAGTGCATGTGTAAAATTTATGCACAATTCATGGATATATAAATAAAGGAAGAAAAACATACTACATTAAATGCACATAGTATGTAAATGTGGCATGACATAGTGCATAACGTAGAAATCATGTAAGGTTCCTAAAATGATACATGATCATTGATTCTTCTCCATATCCGACAAAGGATAAAATAAAATACTCAATCATAACAATATCCATCACACATCATGTGCATCACATAATGATGGAATCAAATCAACTATAACATGTATAAACTAGAACATAATATCTCATCCCATGTAATTTGGATTTTCCCAGTATATGGGTCAGCTACTCTCATGAAAAACTCATTATAAAAATCCAACTCATCCGAGTCTCGTTTTGACCATCCCAAAAGAGTAAGTAGGTAAAATGAAGCTCGATCACCACATTGTAACATCCCAACCTAGATGCTACTAAATGGTTCCTTGAGCCAGTGGGTCACATGGACTCAAGCGTGCCACCATATATGCTAGTGGATGTCGACTAGCAGTGATAGTCCAATGTAGTATAGTTTGGAGATTATACCCTAATGATTAGAGTATAATAACAATTTAATACATGAATAAATAATGGAATCATAATAAATAACTGGTAGTATATGTTAAAACATCCAAATGAAATAAATAACTAAAAGATACCATATCTAGTATCATATATAAAATGATGTAATTTCATGTGTCTATCGAAAGGAAACAAGTAGGCGTGGTAGTAGGCATGTAATATGATACAAGTATCAAAAGAGTAAAAATTACAAAAATTATATCTCCAATATCATCACAATTCATAGATTGGCCCTGTGATTTCCCACTACTATTTTATATGAAATAATGTATAAAAAATTGGTTGCTTGCTCTTGTACCTACCTACATCCATATAATCTTCTTGGGTACCATTGGTAGTCTAGATTGAGTGTGAGATAAAATCAATAGGCCACAGCTAATGGTGTCTATAAAAATCCAATTGTGGAATATAATATGAGAAGTGTTCATATATATTAAGAAGAAGTGATAAAAACTATAAAGGGTCGCCTTTGGTTTTGGAAGGAAATTAGCATAACACAACCTTATTTGGTTGGTTCCAGATGATCATTGAAAAAGTCACCAAATGTATACATATATATATGGTTTGTATATGAAGTGACATATATAACCACATATGTGGATTCTATTACTATTCTAGACCTATGTTTTAACTTATGTGTCCATGGTTAGTAGCATGACTCTTTCAAGTGTCAAAAGATACCATTCCCAATCTCATAAATGTAGGGGAAACATGGATGTGTATCTTATTTATAGGGAAATCATTCCTATGTATCATATTAATAAGTTATACATTCCCATTTATCATAATCCATAAGGGTTTTATGCCCATCCATTTTAATTCATAAGGGTTTCTATTCCCATTAATCACATTTCAAAAGGGTTGCCATGCCTAATCATTATAATTCACAAGGGTCACCATTCTAGATAATTTTATGTTATAAGGGTCTCTATTCCCAAGATTCACAATGTATATACTTCATGCCAATATCATAATATTGGGTCACTATGACTGTATCTCATAAAGGTAATGTCATTATGGAAAAATATTATAAAGTAGGGTTGCCATGCCCGTATGTCACATGTGTAAGGGATGTCAGGCCCTTATATCATAAACATAAGGTCATAATGCACATATATCATAAAGCATAAGGGTCATCATGACCATTTTTTCTAATAGTGATAAGTATTGAAATGATATAGTAACATCCAATAGTTAGTTCTATTTTAATTAGAAATTCTCTTTAATAAGGTGTAACCATTGTCTTATTTAAGAATGTGGTGTGGTCATACAACCAGCTTCTATTCAATTTTTTAGAGTTATAACAATTAGGAGTTAGGTAAAAACATTATAAAATATGGTTTTTAGATTTATAAATTAATAATAACAATGTAAATTTCATCGGAACACCTCATGGGTGGAAATAATTTATGGGGGACCTATCCCTAAGAGATTAATGGGGTGCTAGGTTTTCTATATCAAGGATAATGAATTAAAAATGGTTTATGTGTATTGTGTGAGAAACACACGGAGAATCCAAGGTTTGGAATCATGAAAAATAGTCTAAATAAATAAAACCCTATGGATAAATACTATACCACCTACTTTATTTATATCTAGAGGCACTCATCCACTATTGACTTTTGGTATGATCCTGATTAAGTGAAAACTAAACAATATATGAATTCCCAAAAAATATGGCATAAGATTATTCACTAAAATAGTTTTTTTTGATATGAAGAATAATGGTGAATGTTGCCTATGGAGTGAACCACATACCTAGGGGAATCTAATATGATGATCAAAAGTTGAACCAAAGTCTGGACCGAAGAGTTATCAATGAACCTAAGTTGATTCCATGGATGGAGAGCTCTCAAGGGAGGAGGAGGAACTTATTTATATTGGAGGAAGAATAATATAACAAGTTTTAAACATATAAATAATTTAATGGTAAAAATTTAATTTTATCTAATTTATAGTCATCACACGGTTTTTCCTCACGGTTTCCCAAACCGTGTACTAACCGTTTGTGTCCCACTATCCAAAGAGAGAGCTTCCATCGTTCATGTATATGGATTGGAAAACCGTATTGTATAGATATATTAAAAACTATAGGGATTTCTCCCAGGTGTGAGAACTAGGTCACATGATTAGGGAAAACCATGTGGCCCACTTCTCCTCACTAAACACCCTAAATGGTTAGTAAAAGTCATGTTGACTGGATGATATGGTTTTTACATGCTGTGTGACCCATTTTTTTCTTCTACATTCCTTGGATTTAGTCTCTAAACAATCCCCACACACCATCATTTCCTCTATAGCCTCACTATGAAATCACATTACATTAAAACCATGAAATAATACTAAAATTTAAAAGTATTTATGCCTTAGATAAAATATAGATTTTACAAAAAGTATGGATCACATAGTGACCTATATGAGCTTTAACTTCTCCTATAAGTGATTCATCTCAATACACTATTGTTCAATTTTAACATGAGACCATTCAAGTGATTTTTTTTATTCAACCCCATTCTAAAGATTTAAAAAAGATCCTAATAATGAATAATTATACTACTTTAATCTATAACGCATCCCTTTCTATATTAATTTCAACATTCAATTACTTTTATTTATAGTCACCTAAATAATGACTATATTATGATGGATAAATCTTATAATAAGTTTTTCAGTAACCAATTATTTTTAACCAATACCTATAATTTTATAATTTTTCACTTAATTTTACCCAACATTTTTTATATACCGAATTAATTTATATTCCCAACAATTATTTATTCCAATATTCTATATATAACCAAAAACCATATAATAGTCACATTATGCCATTTTACATTACAATATATAAACTTACATACTTCATTAAAATATATCCATTCAATTCCATCCAAATTTCTATAAAAATATTATCTTTTTTAATATTTATATAGTTATACAGATTGTTCTGGTCTTCTTGAAATTGAATAAGGGTAAATACTTTATTCTTTTAGTATTTTAATTTACTTGTGGTTATATTTCTCTTAGATTTTTTTAATTTTTATTCGATATTTGTTTCTTGGAATGAATTAATATTTATTTAAAATATTATACATTAATAAATTATATATTGGTTCATTTTATATTAATATTATGTTTAAGACTTAATATTAAATATATGGAAATTATTAAAGTAAAATTCATTCTAAAATATGGGTTGTTACCCCCCTTAAAAACTTTCACCATAGAAATACCATTACTAAAATGAATATATTTGAGAGTAATTGTGTCTCATTACATATCTGGGTTTCAATGTAACTTACTCAAACTCATGGTTTCACCGTATAATATTTAAAATGGGATAAATCATGTTTCATAGTACTATATCTCTATTATCACAGATATACATCAGATATTCCTTATAAGATAGATAATGATTTAGTATTATAGCCTCTTATTTTAGTACATGTGACAAATAAGGTATATAATTTCACGATAGTGATATATAGAACATGTTTTGCACATGTGAAAGATTTTTTAGAAGTAATAGTTGATAAGTTATAGTCCCAATGTGAACAATATACTCAAAAGGGATGATATATCTTAGGATAAACATTCTATTCTTCTAAAACCTCATGATCCTCTTATATTGAGATAAGGGATGGAAAAAAATTCCACCTATTTTAAATATAGATCACATCAATAGTTATCATTAAACATATTCATTTGACATTGTACTTATACAATATATATTTAATGGATTGGATATTATCTATCATTTCTTGTTCAAGATATTGTCTCTATAGTTTTTACTCTCTTGATTCATCCCATATGGTAAGAGTTTTATAACTCTTCTAGTAAAGGGAATTATATGGGTGTGCTTGATGATTGAGTGGAAACTATTATTATATATACAAAAACAATGCAATATTTTTTTATCAAACCTTATTAAATTTGTAGATAAATATCACAACACATATTATAATGTCTAAATAATAATTTTTGATTGAATATTATTTTTTGATGATTAGAAGTTTGAATGTTTAGTTCTGTATTCAACTCCTATGAAATAACTATCTATAGATTTAATGAAAAACATGGATCGCAATCCCATACAATTTAGATTTATAATACATATATCCTTACCACATCCTTTAATTATATATCATTAATTTTATCAATTAGAAAATCCTATAGAATATAAATGAATAGAGATAAATTTTTAATAAGATCAACCGCAACTCAAATTTCATTATTACACATAGAGTCGTTAATAAGACCTATAAAACAATCCTTTTCCATGTTCTCCCATTTCTATGTAGGTATGGGTAATGGTTTCATTATCCATATATACATATAAAGGTTAACTTTGACTTTCTAATAAACCAAGCATCATGATGTATACACTGTAATATCCCTCTTCATGTCATCCCATCAGAAGTTATCCCTAAGATCTGTATAAATTATTGTTCTTCCTAGTTAAATAGATATTTAGGAGATATTTTCATCATATATAACATTATTCTTTAATTATATCATTTATGTGTCACATATTCATGTTATAAATATTTTAAATACTACATTTTCAAGGTTAAAATCTAAAATATTTCTATCAATATTTAATATATCTATATCACCATTTTATGCCTCTATGACCTTCACATGGATAGATGATTGTGAAATAATTTAGGAAACACAATATTCCATCCCCTCCCATATGGTTTCCATGTATATGATTTTAATGTAAATATTTTATATCTTTCAATCCTCATCATGGATAAGGGAGCCTGATCAATTCTTCTAATAACATCAACCACCTTATTTTATATCATAGGATAATAATGTATTTAATAGTCAATGTAATTGATCAAATTAAACAATATAATTTGGTTAAATGTAATATCAATCTATGTGAATATAATTTTTAAAATCTTATAATTTTTATATATACCTCACTACTATACATATTAATAATTCTTCCAAATATTTAATGAAAACATTACCACTACCTATTCTAGATCATGCATCTTGTAATTTTTCTCATGAATATTAATTAAATTATAGAATATTATATCACCCTATAATTTTATTTAATAAAATATCTAAAGTTATCCTTTAAAGGATCACTATATTTCCCAAACCCTTCTTAAATTTAGGGTAATATAGTATATGTGTTGTGACCAATCACTTATTATGATCCTTAAATATTTCATCACATTACTCTATCCAGAGAAACACTACTCTATTTATAATTAACTTTGTTAGTGGATTTGATAATCATGAGACATTTCTTCAAATTTAACTACATTATATATACAATCTAATAAAACTGAAGATATTTATTATTACAGTTGGTCAATGACATTCTCTAATCATGTGTTTCATTAAAGGGACCACATTTATGTTGTTTCTTATGATTACATGACCCATAAATGTTACTTTTGGAAGCAAAAATTTACAATTTTTGAATTTGGTAATTGATTTCTTTTTCCCTATGGTATTCAAAAAAATAATTATATTCTATTTATTTATTTCATTTCTATTGAAATATTTTTTTAATATCATTAATAAATAATAAAAAATTATTATATATGAAATCTCAAAAGGCTCTAATAATCAAATATTGTGAAGATAGGTTGATAATTTCATTGTTTTATAGGAACAATGATGAATTTTTAGTTACCATATCATTTATATAAATATATATTAGTTTTATCATTCCTTTATACCCTTAGTTTATAATATATTGATCAAAGATACAATTTTGAGATGTATTTATCTCTGTTAAGTTGATCAATAAAGTCATATATATGAGGTAGAGGAAACTGGTTCATGATTTTGATCTTATTAAGTTCAAAATAATCAATTATAAATATACATTAATCCAACCTTATAAATAAAGACAACTAGTGTACCCCATTGTGAAACACATAGTAATATAAAACTTTTTTCAAATTTTCTTATAATTACTTCTTTAATTATTATAATTAAATAGCATTGAGTAAGGATTCAATTGAAAAATATACCTCATGATATTGTAAAAAACCCAATAAAACTTTAGTAAATACTTTAATATAATACTTTTTAATTGTTATATCTTCAATATCAAGTTTTAATCCAACCATTGGAGCCAAATATCTCTCAGTTTTTGATATTAAGACCTATATTAAGGAATTACTTTTAAAAGGAAATTTATAATCCCCATTAAATCAATATAAAATCTGGAGTATATTTGCGATATGAAATGAGAATTTTTTATCTTGAAAATTGATATGATCTATATGTTGTGACAATAAATCCACACCAAATATAATATCAAATTTTACTAGAGGAAGAATAACTACATTTTCAAGAAGTACATTCCCATAAAAAACTAATCAAATATGATTTATATAAATTTTATGAAATCATAAAAAAATATGAAATTTTCCATAATAACTCAATATCCAATAATTGATGTGGTAAATAAATAGTATTATCACAATTAAAATATATTATGGCGTGTTTAAAACCAAAATAAAGTAATATGTTCATAGTTATTGAGTGGATAATAAGTGTACCTTTTATCACTTTATATTTATGATCCAATTATGTGGTTTTGATTTCATAAGATTTTCCTTTATCTATTGATTTTGGAGGGTTTTTACCTCAATTTTACTCATTAATCCTTGAATTTATTTATTGGTATATAAATTCCAAAAAACTATAGTTGAGGCACTGTGATGTTGGAAATTTTTTATGCTAAATTTACTTCTCCTAAAGTGTATTTATATAAATATGTATACCTATTTGAACATAATTTACGTTATATACACATTTTCCAAAACATGTAACATTTTCATATTTATTTAAGGAAATTTTAGGGGTTCTTTTTCTCAGATTTTTAGCAGGAAGAAAATTGAATCTTCATCACTATATGAGATTTATCACTTTAACTTCCATGAAAATCCATTTTACATTTCCTATCCCAAAATACATGACTATAATAAAAGTATCTTTTTCCCATTTCTACCATAATAGTACATCATACAATCACATTGTAGCTACTAAATGCTCTTATAACTAATTATTTTTTTAAAATTGTTTTATTCCACTAATGAATTGATTAATTTTATTTTCAAGATTAATTATAAATAGAGAAAAACATATTTTAGATACTATAATGTTTTATTAATAATAAATAAACAATTCATCTTTATTTTCCCAAATATCTAGGAGTTATTAATCTATTTTAATGAAACAAATGTTGTGGAAGATATTTATTCAATTTTTTTTTATTAAAACCTTCTCATTCAATTGACTGATTTTTTTTCTTTTCTCCCTGAGTTAATTAATGTCCACTATTGGTCCATTTCACCATCCAAATGATAAATAACTAAAACCACCTTTTCATTCTTTTAAAAATGAATGATAGAAAATATATTTTTTGGTGTTTATCAATTTATTAGTAATTGGTTGGTTTGAATATCCACTAAAGGATGATATTCATTTTCTGATAAGAGGCCATATAGCATGTTTTCCCATTTTTAGAGAATTTGGATATTTTGAATGGTTGATATTATTATTCATAACCTAAGATAAAAGGGTATGTATATCTATGAGATTTTATATGCTTTCTCTTATCCCATTTAGATTATTATTAAGATAATAATTTTATTGTCCATAACATTTGTTTTTCACTTGGTTCCTCCTAGTTCAAGATAATGAAAAAAATTATATTGGTTAGAGTGAGTAATGAATAATAATATATAATAAAATATGATTAAAAAATCAGACTTACATGAAACTTTTATAACATGACACTAAATGTTTTAATACATTTGGCTCAACCAAGATTGGTTTAAAATTTATCCTTTTATTTCTCCCAATCCCCAAAATTATATAAAACCCTCTTTTATTTTAAGTAAGGTGGCCCAAATATTATTCACAATTATTTTGCATCATTTTATATAATTATGAAATTATATTAACCAATAAAATAATCTCTCAAAACCCAAAGGTTAATGTATTGAAATATTGTATACATAAATTTCACATTAAAAGAGTTCATAGTTTTTTCAAAAAAAAATCACCTATGGTTCCCTTCTAGACATATCACAATATATGATATCCTAGAGATATACAACCATAATGAAATGGATAAGATAAATTTTATTTTAAGGGGTAAAAAAATATCAATAAGACATAAAGTATTTATCATATTATTATAATAATTTTAGAAACATTAAATAGAGTGAATAATATGATTAATATAATAATATCATGGAATTACAGGTGAACATGTTGCATGAAAATATAATCATAAAATACAGAATAGTAAAATGTTAATCATGAAAGCATAACATATAACATGAAATTAAAATATGGAATCATCAAATAATTATCATAGACAACGATGATGTAAAATTGGAATGTGGAACACTAATAAACATATAAAATCATAACATGGGTTGAGGATTTCTTCCACAAACATCATCATATAACTGAACAACATGTCTGAAAACATAGTGGGTGAGGATAACCTTCTATTTCCCACACATGTCATCTCACAAGATATTAATTTTACAGAATCAGTTGGAGAGAAATATAATTATAATCCCACTCACCAATTAATGATATATCCACAAATATATATACAATTTAAAAATAATCATACATAAATAAAAATAATTACCTAATCCACCCATCAAAATAAAATGGGATTCATAAAATTTTAATGAGTTATAACATGATATTTAATCTATAATTGAAATTGATGATGTTATAATTTAATCACATAAAAGAAAAATATCATATGAAAATATATGTGGTGAAAAAATATATTATGGTAAATTTTCATAGATTAGGGATCTTCTATGAAAATATTGAAAAATGGAATTGAAATTAGGATAATATTTTTCTCAAAATTTTTATAATGTTATCATAAAATATATATAATTCACCTTTATAATAATATTTAAACGATATCCCATAAGTCTTTATATATTTATTTTAGTAATAATACATCCCAAATTTTTCTCTTCGAAATAAAATAAATCTATGTTGGAAGTACATTAGAGAGGAAGATAGTAAATTATATTGATTTTAAAAGATTTTTTTATAGTATTTTCATAAAGATTTTATGTAACCCACATCAATAAAAAATATAAATTTATATTATAATAAAATAAAATTTAAATATGTGAGTTATAGAAGATAATGCATATTTATCTTATTATATATACAAAAAAATATATTTTCTTTAAAATATAGATATGGTAGAGAAATATCTAAAACATTTTGTATGAATTTAGCTCTATAATGTCATATTTTATGATATAAGGATCAAGAAAAAATTCATTATGTGAAGGAAAATTAAATAAATAGAATAAATAGTCAATAAGATAAAATACATAAAAATATAAAAAATCATGGGAGAATATTGTTAAATAAAAAATGGCCTAGAACAATAAAATGAGATTGAGTAAAAAAAAAATGTAATATATCTTAAAATACTTGTTTATTCTCTTAATTTTATGTATATAAAATTTAATTTATTATTTAACAATTGTCTCACCTTATTTGTAATTTTTTTAATTAATCTTAACCAATTATTTTCATTTACTACATATTTGATATTATTTCAATTTTCATATAAATCATTATGTGTTTATAGTTTCAAATGGTATATTTTTCCAGTATAACGATTCAAGTTATCATTCCTTGAACATATGTTTATATTATTCAAAAAGGTAATGAATATGATATTTATATGTTCTATAAAGATCTAAATTCTAATTTTTATTTCATTTTATGATATGATTATGATTTTTATGTAATCTTTTATGATCTATTTGATTATAATTATTTAATTTATGAAATATTGTTTTTAAAAAAATGGATAATTTATTATATAATACCATTTCAGAATTTTAAATGTAACACAATTTAATAAATAATTCCATATAGTCCCATTATTTATATTTTTATTATCATATATTATAAAAAGTTTTTAACATCATCCTTGTAGATGGGTAAACTGACTCACATATGAACATGCTGTTTTAAAAGGATTAATATGAAATCAATAAGAATTAATTATTAAATCATTATTAAATAAGTAAAATATGTTATTTAAATCTTACAAAAATTGTAAATAAGATTAAAAAAATAAAGGTGGTGTCAGGTTATAAGAAAAATAAAGGAAAGTAATCATTACATATAAAAAAGATGTATGAGTTTCCTCTTAAAAAATATTATTATTTGGAGGACATAAATATTTTATTGAAACCATGGGATTAGAAACACAAAATTTGATTTTTAAAGAGGAAATTTGGATAAATACTAGATAGTAATTGGAAAATATTTTTTTTAGGATTTGGTATAATATTAGTTATTTTATAGATAATTTTGAGTGGAATATTTACAGATATCCTTTACATAAATATTAATAAAAGTAATTTGAATGAAAATCATACAATAAATAAAAAAATGAGATATAGGTCATAAATTCCTCATCTATACAAGTTTGTGAAATTGTTTTATAATTTTATTTTAAAAAATCTACCAGTTTATCATTTTTTTGGTGTTTTATTTCATTACTACTTATTTATCCTCTATTCATGGTTAACAACCATTACTATAGAGATTAAAACCACTTTTATAGATTATATAGATGGTTAATAGATCTATCAATTTATTCACTATTATGATTGGTCTATAGTCATTGTTAAAATAACTATCATGACTATATACCCCTTATAGTTATGGTTTGAAGTATCTATAATAACATGTGTGTGGGAAAAAATATGGCCATAGTTTTAAAAATAATATCTAAATATGAAATTCAGTTATGGGTTTTCATAAAACCATTACATTATTTAACATATTTTCATGGTTTTTAGAACCATGATAATAAACTAATTTTAAAAAAATTAGAGAGACAAATTTCCCCGTGACCTTCCAAAATTATAAAACATAAAATAATATAAAATAAACAAAAAAACAACAACTATCAATTATTATATATTTAAAAAACAATATGAAATATGATGAGAAATGTTTTAATAAGTTAATAATCCTAAAAAAATTCATCAAATTAATAAAAATAATAATTACATGGCTATTCAGGAACTAAATATGACAAAATACTAATTAAAATAAAAACCCATAAAACCATAACCTAATATGAGTATTTATTTCTATAAAATATGGTCATGTTTTAATTAAAATTTTTCAATCCATATGAAACTTAAACCAACTCATCCATAAAAATGACATGAAAATAATTCAAAATAGACACTTTTCAGTAACATGCCTCAATCGAAACACATTTCAACTTAAATAAATTATCATAATAAATAGAAACCATTATCACAATAAAATAACGTATCTAAATATTGAAATCACATTGATTTTTTTAAAACCAATGAAATTTTAAATGGTGATACATGCTTAAAATGAGAACATATCATACCAATTAGCGATGTGTTTTTATTGTGGATCAAACTTCCATTTATATTCATATTTAGTTTAATAACTATTAAAAGATGACATAAAATTAATCTCAAAATCATATAACTAATAGAAATAATGATATGATTATTCAAGTAGCCAATCTTACAAAATCACAATTCAAAAAAGAAAACCACCGAACTACACAACAATATGCCTATTTATTTATAGTACCCATGATACATGCATAAATTAGAAGTTTTTAATCCATTCAAAAATCAAATTCACTTATACATAAAAATATAATTAATAGAATTAAATAAAAACACCTTTATTAAAGTAGTCCTTAATCAGAACTAAAACACTATCATATTTTATGAGATAGTTCTCAATAAATAAATTTTATTTCTTTAATAACTTGTGTTACACACAACATCGAGTTTAAACAAATCACGATATACTTTTAAAATACTATTATATGACGGTTATGTCCTAGCCAACTGATTGACAGTATGAATAAGATTAACTAAATTATAAGAAAAATTATGTTTTCCATATAAATAAAATGAATTTATTGGTTATAAATTATTTACAAATGAAAATAAATCCTTAGAGAATAAAATAGATGTTATTATAAAAATTTGTTTTTATGAAAGCAATATGTTTTTATATTAACAAAATAAATTAGTTAATATTTTTAAATAATTACATTAAAATTAACATAACTTTTTTATCATTTAATTAATATTTTTTAGATATGGGATATGAATAAATCTAGTTATAAACTTAAAAATGAATTTTTTCTAAAAAGGGATTTTTATTATTTTTTGTGAACACATTTTAAAATTAATTTATAAAACTCATAGTTACTGAATTTTATAAAATGGACTCCATATTTGTAATCAAGAAGTTAACAGTTGGTAAATAAGTCCTTTTTAAATTAAGTGTTATGAATAGTAACTGTGGAAAAATTTATCACCACGATAAAGGGTAAATTGAGTTAATATAGGTTAAAACTAAGTGATATGGAAACAGTTGTTCATAATAATTCTTACTGGACAATGTTAATTTTAACCTTCTCACATTAGGTTATAATTGTAATTTTTTATGGACACTTGTCCATGAAAATGATGAATATAATATGTAAAGAAAATAATGTTACAAAATATCACTCTCTTAGTTTGAAATTGTTTATGTGTCTAAATAGATACAAAAACAATTAATTAATTAATATAAAAGTATATTTTGTTAATAATGAAATTTTATACATTATGGTTATTTTTTTATATTTTAGTGATTAAATAATTTCCATAAATGATTGGGAAACACTAAAATAGTATTTTTTCCAATTAACTGAAAAATAAGATAAGTCATTTTAAATATATTAAATGTAATATAATTTGGTGAAATTACAACGTTACATGAATTTTATAGGTCAATATGATAAAATAATTTTTCAATAGGATAATATTATAATTTCAACTATATCATTATTTTAAAGATAGGAAATTTCCATGGAATTTTTTTTTCTTAAATACATGGGAATTTTACGAGTCCGTGAAAACGGACGGTGCATTATTTTGAGGCCTGGTGTGCACAGAATCAATTTATGAAGTTTTGTTTAGGTACGTTCAGTAAACGTACGAGCGAGATTTTATAACTTTTTAACCAGTGATCGAAATTGAAATCTAAGGGCACCGTTGAACTCGTAGCACCGGTATTCTCTTAGGGAGACTTTCTCTTTGATGACAATGGGTCGAGGATAGAAGATGGTTTTTGGGTTTTTAATGAATTAAATAAAAATAAGGTTGTGTAAACTTTATTTTTATTAGTGGGTTAAAAACCTCCTCATAGAAGTTAGAGGTGGGACCACCACACCGTAAAATTCGATGAGAGGTTATGGTGGTGGGGTCTACCCGAACTCAACCTCTCATGTGAGGATTAATTTGGGGGGGGGGACCACCCGAGTTTATAACCACTTGAACTCCACATTAAGTGTGGAGAAACCTCTTGAGCTACCCACTTAATGGTGCCACAATCCTTCACATTAATTATGCCAACCAAGTGTTTAGGAATTATTTTTAAATTTCTTGCCAACGAAATAATAGATAATATAATCTATTATTTGTCACATCTATTCACTTGGGTGATTTGAGTGAAGGATTATTGGGAGAAAGCTCCCAATGGAGAACAACCATAGAAGAATGAAGAATGCTTCATCTGCTAATGATGTACATCTTCTTCTTTGATCTTCAACCGGAACAAGGGAGGAAGCACCGTCCTAGAAGAACGCCGACGACGTCGTCCTCGACTTCATCATCTTCCTTCCTGACATCAACGAATTTGAGGTAGGGGTTCATAATTGGTTATGTTAAATGTTCTTAGTTTTCCATCGAGGATTATAATTCGATGCCGCATGATATCACCCTAATGCGGAGGGTGTAGGCCGAACAAACACGGCCTGACCCCTCCACCTTCTTTGTGGAATTTTGACGCTAAACATGTCATGAGACCGGGATGAGAGAATCTCATCAACAATGATTGCAGATCGAAGGAGACAACCCAAGGAGATCATGAATTATTATTGAATGAGAATCAGGCCATCAAAACTCATCCGGTGACCCGCAAAATGATCACCTTGTTTGGAATCGACGAACGCCACCGCGTGACGGCGGCGACGCAACTGCGCCCCTAGAGGAATAGCCCTCGGCCGATGGACCGCGGTAGCACAGTGGTGGCCTACACAAGGCCAACTGTGAAGGAAACTAGCGGCTCATGCCACTGGCTTTCTGGAGAAGGCACGACGCAACAACGCCGCGTGGGGGAGAAAAAAGGGGCGCGACAGTGCAGCGGCGCCCCACACAAGGCTGATCGTGAGGAAGACCGGTGGCCGGAGCAGCTGGGTCGCCGGAGGTGGCGCGACGTAATTGCACAACGCGGGAGGTGGCTTGAAAATTGGCCAACCGGGAGGAGCGGGACCCAGTGTGTCCTGTGTGATGCAGACCGGCACCACATGGCGCCGGTTTTGGAAAACACCAGAAAGTCTAATCCGTTCAGGATTTAGGGGGCGCATCCTCCCCCGTGGATGTGGCGAGGGCGGACCCCATGGGCCGCCGGGCCACCCGGCTGGGCCCATCACGGGTCGTGCCACCCCCGCGGGCCAAGTCGGACCCGTGGACCAGGTCGGACACATGTTCGGACCCGGGTCGGGCCGGGTTGGTCCGAATGGGCCGTACCAGACCCAGACCCGGACCAGTTTGACCTATTTATACTCTTTTGCCTGTAACTTGGGCCATGGGAATCTGATTGACAAACCGTCTGTGGCTATAGAAACCATGTAGGAAGACGATTTTTTTGGTATACCCCACTTGAGGTTTTGACATAGTTGTGGTATTTCCGGGTTGGATTCTAATGAAATTCCAACCGGGCCCTCAGAACGGAAGTGTAAATAACTCTCAAACCGGGCGTCTGATTGACGCACCATCTGTCACAATGAGTTTCTTATGGAAAGATGGATCTTTTGGATACATAAACTCGGGACTTCTTGGTAGTTTATGTATCAACACTCAATTTGAGGAGAGGACCCTTTCGGAATCAAGCATGCTTTGTGAGGAACCTGGTGGGTGGCTCTGCACTGATGACTATTCCTGGATCCAGTGTGGGTTCGACAGCACTGACCACTATTATTGGATCCTTTGTGGGTTCAAAAGAACTAGAGATTGTTTCGGGAGCTCATACGAGTTCGAAAGCTTTGACTACTATACCTGGATCCCGTGTGGGTTTGATAGTTCTGACTTCTGTTCCTGGATCCATTGTGGGTTCGATAGTTCTGATTTTTGTTCCTCGATCCTGTGTGGGTTCGATAGAATATATGGTTCAATGGATACATCTGATCATCTCTATCTTTCTACATAAGTTTTATACCTATTTGAGAAGAGTAAATAACATTGTGATTTTCTAATGATTGAGATGGATTACTATATAACTTAGGTATATGTATGGGAATATACCTATGTGAGGTTATCTGTTGATTTCATACCCTGTGATTTTTCCTTGTTGGATTTTGTGAGACTTTGAGGGTCTTGGTGTCCCTACGGAGTACCGTTACACTCATCCCTTCATGTTCGATGACCAAAACTTGTTGTGTTGGATGCAGACGATGGACAACACTGGCTGAGGCTGAGTGTACAAGGACTGGACGGTACCAGGAGGTGGACCTCACGACAAGTCTGTACCTGGAAAATAATGAAGGATGTTAAGTGTTGAGGAAGCTATCTGCACCTACCCTTCAAAAAGGATCTCTGGTGGATGATCCAGGAGTTTCTTTTCACCATTCAGCTATTTTGTTCCTTTTCAGTTGTACTTGTACTTTATAGCTGGGCTTGTATTTCCAGCCCCTTTACTTTTTAGCACTCTTTTGTTATACAGTTTTTTAGTGTTTTGTATTCAGCTGTTTACTCTGTTGTGTGTGTTTTCAGTTATAAAGGATATGCCTTCCACGTTTAGGGATTTACCCCTTTGGTGCTAGTTGCTAGACCCTGGCCTATGGAAGGCGGGTTTTGGGTAGTCACGACACGGGCCCCGGGGGATCAGTCCTAACAAATTGGTATTAGAGGAGTCGGTTCTACTGAAAAAACATAGGACTCTGATATTTCTTTTCTGTGAAGCAATAGTATTAAGGGAACTAAGTGTGATTTTCAGTTCAGGGAGTCCAATGTTGGTACGACGGTCGACATATCCATACACCAGAACCCTGACTTCTGATTTCTGACTTTGTACACGAAAACACTGATTGGGTGTGTGTTTTGAATCATTTTCTTTGAATTCATCGAGTCATCTCACCAGGTATTACTTATTTACCATGGAACACCTGTTTGTTTACAGGATGCCTCCATGAAGACTGTCATGACCCGACCCTACCCGGGCTCGAGCAGCAACTACCCCAAGCCCGCCTCCATAGGCCAGGGGCTGGCGACCAGCGCCGAAGGCACAATAGCTCGGGGAGGCCTTTGCCTAAGTACCTGTACACACACACACAACACACTAAATGAAAAAGTTCAGAGTAAAAAAAGAAAAGCAAAGGGAAACTGCTATATATATACCACAAATGTGAATCGACCTCTAACAGTACAAAGTACAAACTGAAAAGAAAAGGGGAAAAACATGCGCCCAACCAGAAAAGTGCCACAACCCAACAACAGGTAAACAAAATAAAAATAGCCGAAAGGGGTCCCCCACCTGGGACCTAACCACGACCACTACACGTGGTCCAAGCTCCCAAGCTCCTACGCTCCACTGAAGCCATGCTCCACCTGACCGTCGTCTGCAAGGGCACACCAAGTGCAGGCAAAGCCCAAGCAGGGGTGAGTACAAAAATACTCAGTAGGATACCCCAAAGGATCGAGGGAGAAACAATGGAGGTACCAAATGGTGAGCAGTAGAGCGAACAGGAAAAGTAAAGGGGCACAACAAAGAGTGCAGTAGAATACCAGTAGAGAGTCCAGTTCAACCCAACAAAAGAAAGGAAGTAGACTCATCCAGACACAAGGAGCTGGAAACTGTGAGAAGATGAACTTCTCATCGAGTCTTCGCTACCTATAGCCGGAGAGTAGACTCGTCGATCCATGAGAATCTAGCCATGGAAAGCACGTGGCATACCCCACGCATCTTCGCCTCTCCTGGAAGGAGAGTAGCCAAAACCCAAGGAGTGGGTACTGGAACAAGGTATACACATATACATATTCTCAACAAGAAGCCCGAACAAGCTCATAAGGGGATCTCCGTCCCATAGCTCAGCCCAAGAAAATGATTCACCAACAGTCCTAGAAGTAAACTCCATCATCGATGCCCAGCATCCCGCACGTCCTCCCCGAATCGCAAGCCAAGGGGATCAATCACCGCACCTTGACACTATCCACTTTGGGCGGCACTGACTCGCCCGCACGGTTTTAGATCGCGTCACAAGAACGCGTCTCGGTGGGGAAAGTGCCCCTCATACTTGAGTGTTCTAGGGAAAGTCAACCACACCTCGTCACGACCCTGCAGTCGATAGGTCTTCTCAAAGTCAAAGTCGTTCCATCACCGACCCGTAAAACAAAGGGTCCCGCTCCAGTGGTCACGGAGGAAATCCAAAGACTAGCCTAGTAGAAAGGACTGAGTCTGGAATATCAACGGGTGTCCCACTGCCCAACCCTGCTGGAGGGTAATTCATAACCAGATATCGGCTGACCCACTGCCCAGCCCTGCTGGAGGGTAAACCCATATACATCGTCAGGCGTCCCACTGACCAGTCCCGCTAGAGGGTAAACCATAATAATATATTAGGTGACCCACTGCCCAGCCCTGTTGGAGGGTAAACCATAATACATCATCAGGCGACGCACTACCCATCCCCGCTAGAGGGTAAACCATAATACATCATCAGGCGACCCACTGCCAAGCCCCGCTGGAGGGTAAACCAGGAATAAGTCGACAGGTGACCCACTTCCCAGCCTTGCTGGACGGTAGACCTGGAACTAGATGACGGGCGACCCACTTCCCAGCCCTGCTGGAGGTTAGGCCCTAAGAGGTCGTTGAGTGACCCACTGCCCAGTCTCTGCTGGAGGGTAGACCCTAAGAGCGTCGGGTGAACCACTGCCCAGTCTCTGCAGAAGGGTAGACCCTAAAAGTCAGTGAGCAACCCACTGCACAGCCCTACTTGAGGGTAAACCCGAAGATGTTGATGAGTAACCCACTGCCCAGCCCCGCTGGAGGGTAAAACTCAGAACTGCTCTTGCCATCTCTACTGGAGGGTACAACACTGGCCAACCGAACACGTAGTGGGTATCGCGCAACCACCCAACTCCAGAAAAACTCTCCCAAAAGAGGTCCAGCGCCTATTCCATCACGGGGTTCCACTAGCACCGCTACTGGCCGATCCATTGAGAACGAAACCAGGGGGAGGCCACTCAGCCCTGCTGGTTAAACAAACGAGCATAGAGCCAGGGGAAATTAACTCCACCATTCTAGTCAAACAAACGAGCACAGAGGGACCCTGTACGCCGCGAGAGGTCCAAGTACGCGAAGCAGAACACAGCACGCACATGGGGCCCACACAACATGTGGCCCCAAGTCAAACCCCAACCAAGCGCACGAACAGTCTCAGGTACAAACCACACGTACCTCCAAGCGCTCCCGTATACTTCCAGAGTATACCTCGTCTCCAGCCCAAGGGCTATCGTGCACACGGCACCCAATGTCAACGCGAAGGCGTGACGTAACATTTCCAACATTACGCCCCAATGAATGGGGCATGGACAACCACATCTATTCAAGCAATACTTCACTCACAAGGGAGTGCACGCGATCACACGCCAATAGTCCGCTAAAACCATAGTAGAAGAACCGCCCCCGGGGCACCTTCACATTTCCGCATTCCCAAGATCGCGTAAGAGGCTCCGCACAACCAAGCAGATTGAACCATTGTAATCCTCATGGAAAAACACGTGAGATCGACTACTTACTTGCCTCTAATGGATATCCGATGAAAAAGTCACTAACACCGCCTCATGCCCGAACGACGTCCCGTGATCCCGAGTCTCGGCCCCAAATACAGTCGGGCGCGTCGCACCATTGTGATCCCCTCGGGAAAACACATCAAAATCACTACTCACAAGAGTGAAATAGATATCCGGAGAAAAAGGTTCATTCCGGCGCACCGCACACGAGCGGTGCTTCGTGGGACCCACAACCCGGTCCCGAAACACAACGAACGGATCGCACCACTGCGATCCTCTCGAAAAAGCACACAATATGGACTATTCACTTGTTCAAAACAGTCGCCCGGTGATAAAGATGGAAAATCACCATCGACGCCCAAATGGCCCTCGTGGACCCCGCACCATTGTGCGGAATTACAGTGGGCAGACTGCGCCAACGCGATGCCCTCGGAAAAACACCCAACATCGACTACTCGCACGCCCCGAACGGACGTCCGAGGAAAAACTCGCTAAAAGATGCATGTATCTCAAAAGACGGGTCATGGGGCCCAAGACTCAACTCCGACTTCAACACCCGGAACCAACCTGGAAACCCCCGCCTCGACGCCAGGGTTCCAATGCCACTGGAGGAGCTTAAATCGGACATCGGACTCGTCCGCGCCGCTCAAAACAAGACCCCTGGAAAAACGCCAATTCACTTAAAGTAAGCGTCGCGCCACCGAGGCCCCTCGTTTCATGAATTAAAAATTCCCGAAACCATATCAAAAAGTCTGCCTCTACGTTAGGTCCATGCCGCCGCAGGCGGTGTGCAAAACGGACGTCCGTAGCGAAAGCTACGACGTCGGAAATTAAAAGGGGGTACTCCCTTGGGCCGGACCGGCCCGGTCTGGCCGGTCCGCCTCGCTCGGGCCGGACCGCTCCACAGTGCCGCCCCGCGGCCTAGCCGCGTAGTGCGGCGCGCCTCCACCGACCGACCAACAAGGACGGTCCCCCCCCCCCCCCTTTTCCACGGAGACCCTCAGGACGCGGGTCTCGGTCCGCCGCCGGGGTCGCGCCGCGACCCCGCTCACCGCCCCGTGCCGGCGCCCTCGTCCTGCCGCCGCCAAGACAAAGGCCACCGCCGCCTACCGTCGAAGAGCGCCGCCGCCAGCCGACCGCTGCTGAAGCCGCTCCGCCCTGGGAAAACGCCGGACCACCGGAATCCGCCGGATCAACCCAAAACCGGCCGGAACAAAATCAAAAACCCGCAAACTTCGACGAGGTGCTGCGGGTTCCTCCGAACTCCGATTTAAATTCAGAAAGAAGCGATGGATAGAGAAAAATGCATACTACATGGGCATAGAATTTTTTAGAAGATTAAACAACAAATAGATGATAAAATTGGGGTTCAAATGGGGGGTTCAGGATTTAAAACTCAAACGAACACCACCTACCTCTTGGGACTAACCCGTCGCTTCGCCGTCAACCCGCCGGGGTGACCGCGCCTCGCCGGACCGCCTCGCTAGAGTCGCCTCGCCGGAGATAGAGGAGGAGAGGGGAGAGTCTTTCCAGGATAGTGGGAAATGAGGGATAAGAGAGGGGGGGTGGTTAGGTTAATTAAATAAATTAATTTACTTAAACACCCTCCTGTGACCCCGTACCCGAACTCCCGACCGGGTTGGAATTTAGCCTCCCCTAGGATAAGAACCACGCTATGAGCGCAACGGAGGTCTCAGAATTTTATTCCGAGACACCGTTCAAAAGTTATTAAACTTAGTGCCTGAGGCCGCCAAATTACGAAAACGCCCCTGGGGCCATTTTTCACAGACAGGCCGCGCCCGCAAAACTTACACCCCTCATAGGGTAAACGGAACATTACAAACTCAACGGTGCCATCAGTTTTCCAATCCGAGACACCGTTTAGAAGATACTTGAATTTCACCATTAAACTAATAAATTAATTAATTAATTTATCCGTTTAACCTTCCGAAAGCGAGCGAGGTGTCCAAACATCCCGTGCAGACATGTTTTATGTCGTTCCAAGGGTAAACACCCCATTACGAACCCATCCGTACACTTAGATCTCTGATCTGAAGCACCGTTTAGGAGTTATCCCATTTATTTAGCGTTTCTAGTGTGAACGCACTGAAAATTAAATTACGGCCACTCCGGGGCTCGGAATCGCACGCCGTCTGAAGGCGCTACTCTGGGATATCATCAAGAATATTCCAAAGTCTTCCACAGAAAAAACTGGGTTCTTACATCATTCCCTCCTTCATGCTTTTTTTCCCCGAAAAGTAAAACTAGGGAGCAACACAGGGTACTAAGCCCAAACCTGGCTTTCCCATACCCAGAAGAACCCACACACAGCTCTGCGTCACCGCACACAGACCAAAGGATTGATCTGTTCACGCGAGGTCGGCCCTCGTCGATGTCGTGCACCCACTCCAGACTTTGGGGTTAGGGAAAGGCGGTAGGGTACCTCACCATCCCTTTGCACGATCTCAAACAGCCTGAAGGTCCTCGGGGGTATCTCACCTCACCGGTCGAACCTCTACGTTGCATGCTGCGACTGGAATCACCGCCCGCACCTAGAACAAGGCCTGGTGATTCCCTCCTTCAGAACATCCATATGGTGAAACACCCAAGGATATCTGGTCATGAAAGATTCCACAACTGAGGCTCTCTTACACACTCGGAAAGCGATGGAGTAGACACCATCGACTAAAGAAGATGGTCCCACGCCTTTTTTTTCATACCAACACAGGGTTACACCCGACACCCTGCGCCACCCTGGTATCAACTCAAGTAAGGAGTGGGGAGGAATGAATTCCACACATAGAGTCTAACAATTCTACTGCAAGAAGTAGAAGAGCTTTAGAGTGTACCTCTTATCACCTCATGCTCGGCAGGATCGTAGAAATCCAAAGTTTGTGGATGTCTTTGGTCCTAAAGGTCAGCTCCTGGTGCCTGACGTGGACCACCTAGTGGTGATGGGAAGACCTCGTAATGTCGTCCCCCACTACCAGATCCTCCCGCTACTCTGCTAGCACCACCTCTCTGGCCACTACTCCGATCACGGCACTGCCTCTGCCGTGGTGGTGCACCTGCTGCCTCCCCGAAGCTCTCAGAAAGTCGGGTCAGGCAGTCTAATGCCAAGTGACCTCTCCCGTCACAAGCATATCACCAACTCTCTCTAGGCTACACTGGTGCCCTCCGGTGCCACTGTGGTGTACGACCATGCCCCTGAGTCCGGTTATCAGCAAGCCACCTGCGTCGAGGTCCTGCTTGCCGATGCCCACTAGTGGCGGCAGACGTCTTAGCTCCAACGTGCTTGCTGCCACCACCAACTTCAAAACGTGACAGGAAGCCCTCTGGCACCAGCGTCTTCTCTAGCACCCCGACATATGTGGAAATGCCCAAGGGTACTATGAAAACACTAATCTCTTGGCGGAGACCCTGCTCAAACTTCTGCGCTCGGAGGCTGTCATTATAGAACAAGTCCGGGTAAAAGCGTGCACGGTCTGCAAAACTAGCCGCGTAATCGGCCACCGTCATCCCTCCCTTTTGAAACTACAGGAGCTTCTGAATCCGAATGGAGCACAAGCATGAGGGGAAAAAATCCTCACGAAACAACAACTGAAAGTCTCCCCATGAAAGCGACAACTCATCAAGGAACCGAGTTACCAGACTCCACCAACGCCATGCTGCTCGATAAAAAAGGTCGACTACCAATGCCAAAATAAGATCTATCGGCGTCTGCTCAAGCCTGAAAAGGCAAACCACTGTCTTGAGCCAAACCTCTGCTGCTTGAGGGTCTGGATCACTACTGAACCTCAGCGATCTCTGCCACTGGAACTCACGGAGCGCGCTCAACCTGTGCTCAAGCTCTGCCTGCTCTACTGAAGCTTTCTGGTGCTCAACAGGTGGGGGTGCTGCTACCGGCCCACCCAGGAAAAGGGGCTCGCACGATGGGTCCTGGACTATGGCCTCATAGCTCACAGGGCCGTCGTCACACACCCAAAGTTGGAATCCTGGCTGGCTGTATTTGCGGAGACATCCTGAATATTATCAAGGAGTGTCACGGTTAGTTGACCATACTGTATATACCAACAACAACGATGGGGAGCTGACTCAAGAAGGGCAGTAAAAGACTCAATCCTATGTGATGCACAAACAAATTTTCCCTGCAACAAGTGTCTCATCATGCTGAGTCGACAAGCGGGTTATCAAGGTCCTGGTGAATGGATACGTCGGCCGCAACACCATCACTGGACTCCTTGGCCTGAGAGCCGCTCTCGAGACACATTAACACTGTTGCCCTAAATCCCAACCAGTTCCTTTTATTTTAGGGACGTCCGAAAAGCGTCCCAAGGAACGAACTACCTCTGATACCACTTTTTCATGACCCGACCCTACCCAGGCTCGAGCTGCAACTACCCCAAGCCCGCCTCCATAGGCCAGGGGCTGGAGACCAGCGCCGAAGGCACAATAGCTTGGGGAGGCCTTTTCCTAAGTACCTGTACACACACACGCAGCACAGTCAATGCAAATGTGCAGAGTAGAAAGAGAAAAGAAAAGGGAAACTGCTATATATATACCACAAATGTGAATCAACCTCTAACAGTACAAAGTACAAACTGAAAAGAAAAGGGGAAAACATGCACCCAACCAGAAAAGTGCCACAACCTGGCAACAGGTAAACAAAAGAAAAACAGCCGGAAGGGGTCCCCCACTTGGGACCTAACCATGACCACCGCACGCGGTCCAAGATCCCAAGCTCCTACGCTCCACTGAAGCCATGCTCCACCTGTCCTTCATCTGCAAGGGCACACCATGTGCGGGCAAAGCCCAATCAGGGGTGAGTACAAAAATACTCAGTAGGATACCCCGAAGGCTCGAGGGAGCAACAAAAGAGGTACCGAAGGGTGAGCAGTAGAGCGAACATGAAAAGTAAAGGGGTACAACAGAGAGTGCAGTAGAATACCAGTAGAGAGTCTAGCTCAACCCAACAAAAGAACGGAAGTAGACTCATCCAGAAAGAAGGAGATGGAAACGGTGAGAAGATGAACTTCTCGTCGAGTCTTCACTACCTATAGCCGGATAGTAGACTCGTCCAACCACGAGAAGCTAGACACTGAAACACGTGGCATACCCCGCGCGTCTTCGCCTCTCCTGGATGGAGAGTTGCCAAAAACCAAGGAGTGGGTACTGGAAAAAATAATACACATATACATATGCTCAACAAGAAGCCTGAACAAGCTCATAAGGGGATCTTTGTCCCATAGCTCAGCCCAAGAAAATGAGTCACCAACAGTCCCAAAAGTAAAATCCATCATCGATGGCCAGCATCCCACACGTCTGCCCTGAACCGCAAGCCAAGGGGCTCAATCACCGCACCTTGACACTATCTGCTTTGGGTGGCACTGACTCGCCCACATGGTTTTAGATCGCGTCACAAGAACGCGTCTTGGTGGGGAAAGTGCCCCTCATACTTGAGAGTTCTAGGGAAAGTCAACCACACCTCGTCACTGCCCTGCAGTCTAGAGGTCTTCTCAAAGTCAAAGTCATTCCATCACCGACCTGTACAACCAAGGGTCCCACTCCGGTGGTCAACAAGGAAAGCCACAGACTAGCCTAGTAGAAAGGACTGAGTCTGGAATATCAATGGGTGTCCCACTTCCCAGACCTGCTGGAGGGTAATTCATAACCAGATATCGGGTGACCCACTGCCCAGCCCTACTGGAGGGTAAACCCTAATACATCGTCAGGCGACCCACTGCCCAGCCCCGCTGGAGGGTAAACCATAATAAGATATTGGGTGACCCACTGCCCAGCCCTGCTGGAGAGAAAATCATAATACATCATCAGGCGACCCACTACCCATCCCCGCTGGTGGGTAAACCATAATACATCATCAGGCGACCCACTGCCCAGCCCCGCTGGAGGGTAAACCAGGAATAAGTCGACAGGCGACCGACTGCCCAGCCTTGCTGGCGGGTAGACCTGGAACTAGATGACGGGCGACCCACTGCCCAACCCCGCTAAAGGGTAGGCCCTAAGAGGTAGTCGGGTGACCAACTGCCCAGTCTCTGCTAGAGGGTAGACCCTAAGAGCGTCGGGTGACCCACTGCCCAGTCTCTGCTGGAGGCTAGACCCTAAAAGTCAGTGAGCAACCCACAACCCAACCCTGCTGGAGGGTAAACCCGAAGAAGTCGATGAATAACCCACTGCCCAGCCCCGCTGGAGGGTAAAACTTAGAACTGCTCTGGCCATCTCTACTGGAGGGTACAACACTGGCCAACTGAACACGTAGTGGGTATCACGCAACCACCCAACTCCAGAACAACTCTCCCAAAAGAGGTTCAACACCTGTTCCATCACGGGGTGCCACTAGCACTGCTACTGGCCGATCCATTGAGAACGAAACCAAGGGGAGGCCACTCAACCCTGTTGGTTAAACAAACGGGCACAGAGCCATGGGAAATGAACTCCACCCTGCTAGTCAAACAAACGAGCATAGAAGAACCCTCTACGCCGTGAGAGGTCCAAGCACACGAAGCAGAACACAACACACAAATGGGGCCCACACAACATGTGGCCCCAAGACAAACCCCAACCAAGCGCATGAACAGTCTTAGGTATAAACCACATGTACCTCTAAGCGCTCCCGTATACTCCCATAGTATACCTCGTCTCCAGCCCAAGGGCTATCGTGCACACGGCACCCAACGTCAACGCGAAGGTGTGACATAACATTTCCAACTTGCCACCTCAATGACTGGGGAACAGACAACCACATCTATTCAAGCATTACTTCACTCACACAGGAGTGCACATGATCACACGCCAAGAGTCCGCTACAACCATAGTATAAGAACCGCCCCTGGGGCACCTTCACATTTCCGCATTCCCAAGATCACGCAAGAAGCTCCGCACAACCAAGCGGATCGCACCACTGTAATCTGTTTTGTCGGAGAAATACGGGAAGGATGGCAAGAGGGGGGGTGAATTGCCTTTTAAAAAAAAAGATAAACAAATTAAAATCAAAGTTGAAAGTGCAGCGGAAAGTAAAGAGGCAAGACACAAGAAATTGATAACGGAGTTCGGCCAAAACCCGGCCTACGTCTCCGCTCCCAACTCAACCGTTGAGAGATTCTACCGCTTGCTTTTCAATGGTTTTAGCAAGAAACCCACTAGGCTTTGAGGTAGCACTAGGACCTATTACAGCTTGCTTTTGAAATGGTTTAGCAAGAACCCACTTGCTTTTAATGGTTTAGCAAGAACCCACTATCCTTCTTACAGGTGAAGGATAGCTCACCTATGTCACAAGCCTTTTAAAAGGAAAGGCTTGAAGAAACCTCTTCACACCTTAGTGGTGATGTGAAACCCAAAAGAAAGAGGGGATGAGAAAAGTTTGGGGTTTGTAGGCACAAACCCAATTTTAAGCTCAAAAAGATAAATACGATAAAACCTGTAATTGGAGAAGCTTTGGGCGCCGGAGGATGATTGAAGTTGAATACGTGCACTCCCAAGCTTCTATGATGGAGCTCCTTGGATGTGGAATTGAGTTGGAGCTATTGGGGTTCCCTTGGAGGAATGCGCCGGAGGTACGCCAAATGATCAACAAGGTGTCCGTGGGCTTCCGTATGGTTCCGGTAGGTGTCCGGGGCTTCCTTGGCCTTTATTTATAGGCATGGAACCCTTGGGGAGGCTTCGGAGCCGTTGGAGAGGCTAAAAGAGCCGTTGGGAGCCAAGTGGGCCAGCCTAGTCAAACTGCAACGGCTAGTTTGACTGGCTCCACCGACTGGCCGGTACAGTCCCACCGGCTGGACGGTGTGTGCAAAAAAGGCATAGGATTCGGGCTCAGCCTCCACCGGCTGGCCGGTGCTGAGGCCACCGGTTGGCCGGTGTGGAGACAGTAGCTCCCACTGTTCTGCTGGGTGCCACCGGCTGGCCGGTGCTGAAGCCACCGGTTGGCCGGTGGACTGAAAATCAGTCCATTTGTGCCTTCTTGCTTTCTTGGCCCAACTCCTTGGCCACATGAAATGATTCCTATCAACCAAAAAAACTTGAAAGAGGATTAGATAAATATGAGGGTGATTGTGATCATGAAAATAAAACCTTGAGGGGTTCGAGAGGTACAACAATCTCCCCCTATTTTGATGATCACAATCACCAAAACAATTAATGTAAAATACTGAAATTGAAAGGAAATGCTAAGCATGATGAAAAGGATTCTCCCCCAATCAATCAAGAAATTTCTCCCCCTTTGTGATTATCAAAATAGCGTGGGGCATAAAAATTTGATTGAGGGAAAAGAGATTTGAAAAACAAGATTTGAGATTTGAAAATCAATTGAAATTTTGGAAATAAAAATTCGATACCAAGAGTTGAAAAATTTGAAATGAGAATTTAATAGAAAATTTTGAATTGAAAAAATATGATACCAAGAGTTGAAATCGAAAGTTTGAATCTAAGACAAGGTTTTAAAAATTCTCCCCCTGAATGAAAACAATAAGTCACCGGGGATAGGAAATAAATTTTGGCCCGGAGAGACTCGCAAGAAGGGATTTTTCAATCCAAACTTGTCTCATAGCGGGTCTTCTCCTATAGAACTCATCGGAATAGAAAATAGACTTGGGTTGGCCATACCGGGCATTTTTGCAATCACACTCATAAATGAGGTGCCCGGGTTTTTTACAATAGTTGCAAAATTTAAAACTAGAGCTCCCCCTTACAAAAACAGTTGAAGCATGGGAGGAGGAAGCTTGGTTGGTATATCCTAGCCCTTGGGTGGTTCTTGAAATTCGTTGGGAACCAAGAAATTTTGAAAGATTTTGTTCCCCTTGGGTGAATTTGGCTAGGGATTCTCTAAGGTCCTTGATGGTTGATTCCAAAGAATCAACATTTGGGAAATTTTGGATTTTTAGGGAAAGTTCCTCCTTCTCTTTGAGAAGTTGTTCTTTTTCGGAGGAAAGTTTTTTGAAATTATTTTTCAAAGAAACAAATTTTGAAGAAAGCTCATGAAAACCATTTTCTAATTGGTCTCTCACATGTTGGAGTTCTTCATAAGACAAATGATTGAAAGAATTAGAAGAACTAGAGGAGGAGGAGTCGGAAGATGTTACCTCATGAAATGCCATTAGGCATTTTTTACCTTGGTCGCTCGAGGAGAAGGAGGAGAAGGAGGAGCTATCACTCCAAGATGCCTTTGAAGCCTTCTTCTTTCCCTTCTTTTTCTTGGCCCTTTTCTTGTGAGGTGGGCAAACGGGCTTGATCTTTTCGCCGGGTTCTTGCTTTTGATCGGATTCTTGCTTTGGAGCCTCGCTAGTACCTTCATAGGTTAGTTCTAAAAATTTACAAAGATCGTAAGAAGTAGAGCAAGTAGAAATACAATTAAATATATTACGGTCTAAGCCACAATGAAGAGCATTCATGGCTTTGCCATCAAGCTCGAAATTCTTAATATCTATGGTGGTCCACTTAGACTCATCGGAAGAAGTGAGGGTAAAACCATGCATAACAATTCTAAAAATAGGATAGCCAATACTTTTAAGAAATGTGGTCATGCGGGTTTTCCAAAAACAATAATCGGCTCCATCAAAGAATGGAGCACGATCCAAAGAATGTCCTTCGGGGGATTGAGAGGAAGAAGCGGTAGAAGCCATAAAAAAATAGGATCTTTAAATTTGAAACCGGTTAGGGTATTACTCAAATTATCCCTCTGATGCCAATTGTTTTGTCGGAGAAATACGGGAAGGATGGCAAGAGGGGGGGTGAATTGCCTTTAAAAAAAAAGATAAACAAATTAAAATCAAAGTTGAAAGTGCAGCGGAAAGTAAAGAGGCAAGACATAAGAAATTGATAACGGAGTTCGATCAAAACCCGGCCTACGTCTCCGCTCCCAACTCAACCGTTGAGAGATTCTACCGCTTGCTTTTCAATGGTTTTAGCAAGAATCCCACTAGGCTTTGAGGTAGCACTAGGACCTATTACAGCTTGCTTTTGAAATGGTTTAGCAAGAACCCACTTGCTTTTAATGGTTTAGCAAGAACCCATTATCCTTCTTACAGGTGAAGGATAGCTCACCTATGTCACAATCCTTTTAAAAGGAAAGGCTTGAAGAAACCTCTTCACACCTTAGTGGTGATGTGAAACCCAAAAGAAAGAGGGGATGAGAAAAGTTTGGGGTTTGTAGGCACAAACCCAATTTTAAGCTCAAAAAGATAAATACGATAAAACCCGTAATTGGAGAAGCTTTGGGCGCCGGAGGATGATTGAAGTTGAAGACGTGCACTCCCAAGCTTCTATGATGGAGCTCCTTGGATGTGGAATTGAGTTGGAGCTATTGGGGTTCCCTTGGAGGAATGCGCTGGAGGTACGCCAAATGATCAACAAGGTGTCTGTGGGCTTCCGTATGGTTCCGGTAGGTGTCCGGGGCTTCCTTGGCCTTTATTTATAGTCATGGAACCCTTGGGGAGGCTTCGGAGCCGTTGGAGAGGCTAAAAGAGCCGTTGGGAGCCAAGTGGGCCAGCCTGGTCAAACTGCAACAGCTAGTTTGATTGGCTCCACTGGCTGGCCGGTACAGTCCCACCGGCTGGCCGGTGTGTGCAAAAAAGGCATAGGATTCGGGCTCAGCCTCCACCGGCTGGCCGGTGCTGAGGCCACCGGTTGGCCGGTGTGGAGACAGTAGCTCCCAATGTTCTGCTGGGTGGCACCGGCTGGCCGGTGCTGAATCCACCGGTTGGCCGGTGGTGAGGCAGTAGCTTCCTTTTCTGTGCAGGTGCCACCGGCTGGCCGCTGGTGTGCCACCGGTTGGCCGGTGGTCTGGACAGAAGGATGCCTTCTGTCCAGGCTCCATCGGTCGGCCGGTGGTGAAGCCACCGGTTGGCCGGTGGACTGAAAATCAGTCCGTTTGTGCCTTCTTGCTTTCTTGACCCAACTCCTGGGCCACATGAAATGATTCCTATCAACCAAAAACATTTGAAAGAGGATTAGATAAATATGAGGGTGATTGTGATCATGAAAATAAAACCTTGAGGGGTTCGAGAGGTACAACATAATCCTCACGGAAAAACACGTGAGATCAACTACTTACTCGCCTCTAACGGATATCCGATGAAAAAGTCACCAACACAGCCTCACGCCCGAACGACATCCCGTGATCCCGAGTCTCAGCCCTGAAAACAGTCGAGCGCGTCGCACCATTGCGATCCCCTCGAGAAAACACGTCAAAAGCACTACTCACATGAGTGCAATGGATATCCGGAGAAAAAGGTGCATTTTGGCGCACCGCACACGAGCGGTGATTCATGGGACCCGCAACCCAGTCCCGAAACACAACGAACGGATCACACCACTACGATCCTCTCGAAAAAGCACACAAGATGGACAATTCACTTGTCCAAATGGTCACCCGGTTATAAAGATGAAAAATCACCATCGACGCCCAAATGGCCCTCATGGGCCCTGCACCATCGTGCGGAATTACAGCAGGAAGACCACGCCAATGCGATGCCCTCAGAAAAACACCAAACATCGACTACTTGCACGCCCTGAACGGACGTCCGAGGAAAAAGTCGCTAAAAGCTGCACGTAGCTCAAAAGACGGGCCGTGGGGCCCACGCCTCAACTCCGACATCAACACCCGGAACCACAATGGAAACCTCCTCCTCGATTCCAGGGTTCCAACGCCACTGATGGCGCTTAAATCGGACGTCGGACTCGTCCGCGCCGCTCAAAACAAGACCCCCGGAAAAATGCCAATTCACTAAAAGTAAGCGCCGCGCCACCGAGGCCCCTCGTTTCGGGAATTAAAAATTCCCAAAACCATCTCAAAATGTCCGCCTATGCGTCAGGTCCGCGCCACCGCAGACGGCGCGTAAAACGGACGTCCGTAGCGAAAGCTACGGATGTCGGAAATTTAAAGGGGGTACTCCCTTGGGCCGGACTGGCCCGGTCCGGCCGGTCCGCCCCGCGGCCTAGCCGCGCGGTGTGGCCCACCTCCACCGACCGGCCAACAAGGCTGGTCCCCCCTTTTTCCACGGAGACCCGCAGGACGCGAGACTCGGTCCGCCGCCGGGGTCGCGCCGCGACCCCGCTCACCGCCTCGTGCCGGCGCCCTCGGCCTGCCGCCACCGAGCCAAAGGCCGCCGCCAAGACAAAGGCTGCCGCCGCCTTCCGTCGATGAGCACCGCTGCCAGCCGACCGCCGTTGAAGCTGCTCCGCCCTGGGAAAATGCCGGACCACCGGAACCCATCGGATCAACCCAAAACCGGCCAGAACAAAATCAAAAACCCGCAAACTTCGACGAGGTGCTGCGGGTTCCTCCGAACTCCGATTTCAATTCCGAAAGAAGCGATGGAAACAGTAAAATGAGTACTACATGGAAATGGATGTTTTTTGAAGATTAAACAAAAAATTGATGCTAAAATTGGGGTTCAAAGGGGGGTTCGGTATTTAAAACTCAAACGAACACCACCTACCTCTTGGGACTAACCCGTCGCTTCGCCGTCAACCCGCCGGGGTGGCCACGCCTCGCCGGATCGCCTCTCCGGAGTCGCCTTGCCGGAGATGGAGGAGGAGTGGGGAGAGGCTTTCTAGGGGAGGGGGAAATGAGGGAGAAGAGAGGGGGGGTTTATGTTAATTAAATAAATTAATTAACTTAAACACCCTCCCGCAGCCCCGTACCCGAACTCTCGACGGGGTCAGGATTTAGCCTCCCCTAGGCTAAGAACCACGCTCTGAGCGCAACGGCAGTCTCAGAAATTTATTCCGAGACCCCGTTCAAAAGTTAGTAAACTTAGCGCCCGAGGCCGCCAAATTACGAAAACGCCCTTGGGGCCATGTTTCACAGACGGGCCGCGCCCGCAAAACATACACCCCTCCAAGGGTAAACGGCACATTACAAACTCAACGGTGCCCTCAGTTTTCCAATCCGAGCCACCGTTTAGAAGATACTTTCATTTCACCATAAAATTAATTAATTAATTAAATAATTTATCTGTTTAACCTTCCGAAAGCGAGCAAGGGGTCCAAACATCCCGCACCGACATGTTTTAGGTTGTTCCTAGGGTAAACACCCCATTACGGACCCATCCGTACACTTAGATCTCTGATCTGAAGTACCTTTTAGGATTTATCCCATTTATTTTGCGTTTCCAGTGTGAACGCATTGAAAATTAAATTCCGGCCACTCCGGGGCTCGGAATCGCACGCCGTCTAAAGGAAATGCTCTGGGATATCATCAAGAATATTACAAAGTCTTTCGCAGCAAAAAATGGGTTCTTACATAATTCCCTCCTTCAAGATTTTCGTCCCTGAAAATCCAAACTAGGGAGTAACACAGGGTACTAAGCCCACACCTGGCTTTCCCATACCCAGAATAACCCACACACAGCTCCACATCACCGCACACAGACCAAAGGATTGATCCGTTCACGCGAGGTCAGCCCTCGTCGATGTCGTGCACCCACTCCAGAATTTGGGGTTAAGGAATGGCGGTAGGGTACCTCGCCATCCCTTTGCACAATCTCAAACGGCCTGAAGGTCCTCGGGGGTAGCTCACCTCACCGATCGAACCTCTGCATCGCATGCTGCGACTGGAATCACCGCCCGCACCTAGAACAAGGCCTTGTGATTCCCAACTTCAGAACATCCATATGGTGAAACACCCAAGGATATTTGGTCCCGCAAGATTCCACAACCGAGGCTCTCTTAAACGCTCAGAAAGGGATGGAGTCGACACCATCGACTAAAGAAGAAGGTCCGACACATTTTTTTTCATACCAACACAGGGTTACACCCGACGCCCTGCGCCACCCAGGTATCAACTTAAGCAAGGAGCGAGGAGGAAATCATTCCACACACAGAGTCTAACAATTATACTGCAAGAAGTAGAAGAGCTGTAGAGCGTACCTTTTATCACCTCATGCTCTGCAAGATCGTAGACATCCAAAGTTTGCGGCTCTCCATGATCCCAACTGTCAGCTCCCGGAGCCTGACATGGACCATCTAGTGGTGATGGGAAGACCTTGTAACGTCGTCCCCCACTACCAGCTCCTTCCGCTCATCTGCTAGCCCCACCTCTGTGGCCACTAATCTGACCACAACGCTGCCTCTGCCGTGGTGGTGCGCCTGCTGCCTGCCCGAAGCTCTCAGCAACTCGGGTCGGGAAGTCTCGTGCCAAGTGACCTCGCCCATCACAAGAATACCACCGACTCTCTCTGGGCTGCACTGGTGCCCTCCGGCGCCACTGTGGTGTATGACCACGACCCTGAGTCCGGTTATCAGTAAGCCACCTGCGTCGAGGTCCTGCTTGCCGATGCCCACTAGATGCGGCAGACGTCTCGGCTCCAATGTGTCTCCTGCCACCACCAACTCCAAAACGTGACAGGAAGCCCACTGTCACCAGCATCTTCTCTAGCACCCTGGCATATGTGGAAATTCCCAAGGGTACTACGAATGCACGGATCTCTCGGCGGAGACCCAGCTCAAACTTCTACACTCGGAGGTTGTCATTATGGACCAAATCCGGGTAAAAGCATGCACGGTCTGCAAAACTAGCCGCATACTCGGCCACCGTCATCCCTCCCTTCTGAAACTACATCAGCTCCTGAATCCGAACAGAGCACAAGCATTAGGGAAAAAACTCCAAATGAAACAACAACTGAAAGTCGCCCCACGAAAGCGACGACTCATTAAGGGACCGAGTCACCAGACTCCACCAATGCCGAGCTGCTCCATGGAAATGGTTGGCTACCAAAGCCACCATAAGATCTGTTAGAGTTTGCACAATCCTGAAAAGGAAAACCACTATCTCGAGCCAAACCTCTACTGCCTGAGGGTCTGGCTCACCACTGAAACTCTGCGGTCTCTGCCACTGGAACTCACGGAGCGCTCTCAACCTGCGCTCAAGCTCCGCCTACTCTACTGAAGCTATCTTCTACTCAATGGGTGGGGTGCTGATAACGGACCACCAGGAAAAAGGGGCACACACGATGGGTCCTGGACTGTGGCATCATAGCTCACAAGGTTGTCGTCACGCACCCAAAGCTGGTATCATGGCTAGCTGTCTTCGCGGAGACATCCTGGATATTATCAAGGAGTGCCACGATCAGATGAGCATACTGTATATACCAACAACAACGATGGGGAGCTGACTCAAGAAGGACAATCAAAGACTGAAGCCTATGTGATGCACAAACAAATTTTCCCTACAACAACTGTCTCAGCATTCCGTGTCGACAAGCGGGTTATCAAGGTCCTGGTGAATGGATACATCGGCCACCACACCCTCACTGGACTCCCTGGTCCGAGAGCCGCTCTCGAGACACGTTAACACTGTTGCCCTAAATCCCAACCAGTTCCTTTTATTTTAGGGACTTCCAAAAAGTGTCCCAAGGAACTAACCTCCTCTGATACCACTTTGTCACGACGCGACCCTACCCAAGCTCGAGCCGCAACTACCCCAAGCCTGCCTCCATAGGCCAGGGGCTGGCGACCAGCACCGAAGGCACAATAGCTCAGGGAGGCCTTTTCCTAAGTACATGTACACACACACGCAACACACACAATGAAAAAGTAAAGAGTAAAAAAAGAAAAGCAAAGGGAAACTGCTATATATATACCACAAATGTGCATCGACCTCTAACAGTACAAATTAAAAACTGAAAAGAAAAGTGAAAAAACATGCGCCCAACCAGAAAAGTGCCACAACCCAGCAAAAAGTAACCAATAGAAAAACATTCGGAAGGGGTCCCCCACCTGGGACCTAACCACGACCACCGCACACGGTCCAAGTTCCCAAGATACTACGCTCCACTGAAGCCACGCTCCACCTGTCCGTCATCTGCAAGGGAACACCAAGTGCGGGCAAAGCCCAAGCAGGGGTGAGTACAAAAATAATCAGTAGGATACCCCGAAGGCTCGAGGGAGCAACAAAGGAGGTACCGAAGGGTGAGTAGTAGAGCGAACAAGAAAAGTAAAGGGGTACAACAGAGAGTGCAGTAGAATACCAGTAGAGAGTCCAGCATAACCCAACAAAAGAAAGGAAGTAGACTCATCCAGACACAAGGAGCTGGAAACAGTGAGAAGATGAACTTCTCGTTGAGTCTTCGCTACCTATAGCCGGATAGTAGACTCGTCCAACCACGAGAAGCTAGACACGGAAAGCACGTGGCATACTCCGCGCGTATTCGCCTCTCTTGGAAGGAGAGTAGCCAAAACACAAGGAGTGGGTACTGGAACAAGGTATACACATATACATATGCACAACAAGAAGCCTAGAAAAGCTCGCAAGGGGATCTCCATCCCATAGCTCAGCCCAAGAAAATGAGTCGCCAACAGTCCCAGAAGTAAACTCCATCATCGATGCCCAGCATCCCGCACGTCTACCCTGAACCGCAAGCCAAGGGGCTCAATCAACGCACCTTGACACTATCCGCTTTGGGCGGCACTGACTCGCCCGCACGGTTTTAGATCGCATCACAAGAACGCGTCTCGGTGGGGAAAGTGCCCCTCGTACTTGAGAGTTCTAGGGAAAGTCAACCACACCTTGTCACTGCCCTGCAGTCGAGAGGTCTTCTCAAAGTCAAAGTCATTCCATCACCGACCCGTAAAACCAAGGGTCCCGCTCTGGTGGTCACGGAGGAAATCCACAGACTAGCCTAGTAGAAAGGACTGAGTCTGGAATATCAACGAGTGTCCCACTGCCCAGCCCTGCTGGAGGGTAATTCATAACCAGATATCGGGTGACCCACTGCCCAGCCCTGCTGGAGGGTAAACCCTAATACATCGTCATGCAACCCACTGCCCAGCCCCACTGGAGGGTAAACCATAATAAGATATTGGGTGACCCACTGCCCAGCCCTGATGGAGGTTAAACCATAATACATCATCAGGCGACCCACTGCCCAGCCCCGCTGGAGGGTAAACCAGGAATAAGTCGACATGCGACCCACTGCCAAGCCTTGCTGGAGGGTAGACCTGGAACTAGACGACGGGTGACCCACTACCCAGCCCTGCTGGAGGGTAGGCCCTAAGAGGTCGTCGGGTGACCCACTACCCAGTCTCTACTGGAGGGTAGACCCTAAGAGCGTTGGGTGACCCACTGCCTAGTCTCTGCTGGAGGGTAGACCCTAAAAGTTAGTGAGCAACCCACTGCCCAGCCCTGCTGGAGGGTAAACCCGAAGAAGTCGATGAGTAAACCACTGCCCAGTCCCACTGGAGGGTAAAACTCAGAACTGCTCTGGCCATCTCTACTAGAGGGTACGACACTGGCCAACCGAACATGTAGTGGGTATCGCGCAACCACCCAACTCCAGAACAACTCTCCCAAAAGAGGTTCAACGCCTGTTCCATCACAGGGTGCCACTAGCACTGCTACTGGACGATCCATTGAGAATGAAACCAGGGGGAGGCCACTCAACCCTGCTGGTTAAACAAACGAGCACAGATCCAGGGGAAAATAACTCCACCCTACTAGTCAAACAAACGAGCACAGAGGGACCCTCTACGCCGCGAGAGGTCCAAGTACGCGAAACAGAACACAACACACACATGGGGCCCACAAAACATGTGGCCCCAAGTCAAACCCCAACCAAGAGCACGAACAGTATCAGGTATAAACCACACGTACCTCCAAGAGCTCTCGTATACTCCCAGAGTATACCTCATCTCCAGCCCAAGGGCTATCGTGCACACGACACCCAACGTCGACACGAAGGCGTGACTTAAGATTTCTAACTTGCCACCTCAACGACTGGGGAATGTAAAACCACATCTATTCAAGCATTAATTCACTCACACGGGAGTGCACGCGATCACACGCCAAGAGTGCGCTACAACGACAGTAGCAAAACCTCCCCCAGGGCACCTTTACATTTTCGTATTCCCAAGATCGCTCAAGAGGCTCCGCGCAACCAAGCAGATTGCACCATTGTAATTCTCGTGAAAAAACAGACGAGATCGACTACTTACTCTCCTCTAATGGATATCTGACGAAAAAGTCACCAACACCACCTCACGCCCGAATGGCGTCCCGTGATCCTGAGTCTCGGCCCCGAGAACAGTTAGGCGCGTCGCACCATTGTGATCCCCGCGGGAAAACACGTCAAAAGAACTACTCACATGAGTACAATGGATATCCGGAGAAAAAGGTGCATTCTGGCGCACCGCACATGAGCGGTGCTTCGTGGGACCCGCAACCCGGTCCCGAAACACAACGAACGGATCGCACCACAGCGATCCTATCGAAAAAGCACACAAGATGGATTATTCACTTGTCCAAAACGGTCACCCGGTGATAAAGATGGAAAATCACCGTCGACGCTCAAACGGACCACGTGGGCCCCACACCATCGTGCGGAATTACAGCAGGAAGACTGCGCCAACGCGATGCCCTCGGAAAAACGCCCAACATCGACTACTTGCACGCCCCGAACAGACGTCCGAGGAAAAAGTCGCTAAAAGTTGCACGTAGATCAAAAGACGAGCCGTGGGGCCCACGCCTAAACTCTGACTTCAATTCCCGGAACCACCCTGGAAACCTCCGCCTCAAGGCCAGGGTTCCAACGCCACTAACGGCGCTTAAATCGGACGTCGGACTCGTCCGTGCCGCTCAAAACAAGACCCCCGGAAAAACGCCAATTCACTTAAAGTAAGCGTTGCTCCACTGAGGCCCCTAGTTAGGGGAATTAAAAATTCCCAAAACCATCTTAAAAAGTCCGCCTCTGCATTAGGTCCGCGCCTCCGCAGACGGCGCGCAAAACGGACGTCCGTAGCGAAAGCTACGGACATCGGAAATTTAAAGGGGGTACTCCCTTGGGCCGGACCGGCCCTGTCCGGCCTGTCCGCCTCGCTCGGGCCGGCCCACGCCGGCCGCCCCACTCTACAGCGCCAACCCGTTTCCTAGCCACGCGGTGCGACATGGCTCCACCGACCGGACAACAAGGCCGGTCCCCCCCTTTTTCCACGGAGACCCGCAGGACGCGGGTCTCGGTCCGCCGCCGGGGTCGCGCCGCGACCCCGCTCACCGCCCCGTGTCGGCGCCCTCGACCTGCCGACGCCGAGCCAAAGGCCGCGGCTGAGCCAAAGTCCACCGCCGCCAACTGTTGAAGAGCGTCGCCGCCAGCCGACCGCCGTCGAAGCTGCTTCGCCCTTGGAAAACGCCGGACCGTCGGAACCCGCCAGATCAACCCAAAACCGGCCGGAACAAAATCAAAAACCCGCAAACTTCGACGAGGTGCTGCGGGTTCCTCCGAACTCCAATTTCAATTCCTAAAGAAGCGATGGAAAGAGTAAAATGCGTACTACACATCCATTGATTTTTTTCGAATATTAAACAACAAATTGATGCTAAAATTGGGGTTCAAATGGGGGTTTGGGATTTAAAACTCAAACGAACACCACCTACCTCTCGGGACTAACCCGTCGCTTCACCGTCAACCCGCCGGGGTGGCCGCGCATCGCCGGACTGCCTCGCCAGAGTCGCCTCGTTGGAGATGGAGGAGGATAGGGGAGAGGCTTTCTAGGGGAGGGGGAAATGAGGGAGAAGAGAGGGGGGTGTTTAGGTTAATTAAATAAATTAATTAACTTAAACACCCTCCCGCTGCCCCGTACCCGAACTCCCGACGGGGTCGGGATTTAGCCTCCCCTAGGCTAAGAACCACGCTCTGAGTGCAAATTAGGTCTTGTAATTTTATTCTAAGACCCCATTCAAAAGTTATTAAACGTAGCGCCCGAGGCCGCCAAATTACGAAACTGCCCCTCGGGCCATTTTTCACAAATGGGCCGCGCCTGCAAAACTTACACCCCTCCTAGGGTAAAAGACACATTCCGAACTCAACGGTGCCCTCGGTTTTCCAATCCGAGCAGCTATTTAGAAGATACTTTCATTTCACCATTAAACAAATTAATTAATTAATTAATTAATCCGTTTAACCTTCCGAAAGTGAGCAAGGGGTCCAAACATCCCACTCCGACATGTTTTATGTCGTTCCTAGGGTAAAAACCCAATTAAGGACCAATCCGTACACTCGGATCTCTGATCTGAAGCACCATTTAGGAGTTATCCCATTTATTTAGCGTTTCTAGCGTGAATGAACTGAAAAATAAATTCCGGCCACTCCGTGGCTCGGAATCGCACGCCGTCTGAAGGCGCTGCTCTGGGATATCATCAAGAATATTCCAATGTATTCCGTAGCAAAAAACGGGTTCTTAAATAGACAACCAGCTAGGGTTCCAGGCTTTGTATGAGACGAAATCCTACCAAGCGACAAGGCCTTGGTGTAGGGCCCTATCACAGCGGAGGCACTAGCGGCACCACTACCCATTTGGCCACCGATGCCACCAGCCCCAATAGTAGAGAGTGCACACCATCTGAGCGCATTGGACGAGTTTCAGTGCTAGAGGCCACCCAGGTACAGGGGCGTGATGGATCTACAGGTAGCTGAGGATTGGCTGGAGGCTGTAGTGAGAGTCTTTAGACTGGTAAAGACACCAACAGATCTTATGGTGATCCTTGCCGCAAGTCTCCTTCAGGAAGCAGCAGACGTATGGTGGATCCTGATACTCTATGTGCATGACAAGGTGACACTTCTCTGGATAGACATCGAGAGCCAGTTTTGGGTGTAGTGTTTCCCAACCACCTTACGTGCGGTGCTGATATAGGACCTACTACATCTATAGCAGGGTAGAATTACGGTGGCTTAGTACTCAGCGAGGTTCACCGACCTCTCACGCTACTCCACAAATATGGTATGAGACCCATTATTTAGGGAATGGACCATCGAGAAGGGTCTCAGGAAAGAGATCAGAGCTTCGATGATCTCCATCAGCATCCCGACGTAGGCGGGGGTGTTGGAGCGAGCTCTCTTAGTGGAGAGTTTCCTTTCTGAGCAGTCCCCAGTAGTGAGACTCGCCACCAGGCACCAATTAGAAGAGTCTTCTACAGCTGGTAGTAGTCAGATGTCATAGAGGTCCAGCGGACCAGACTATCTAGTGGGCATCCTCAGGACTCAGGTTCGGTTGTGCGAGTCACATGAGACAAATCTAGTCATTCGAGGAATACACAGTGCTTCACATGCGGTGGGCAGGGTCACATGGCTCTTGACTATCCGAACTGCCGTTCGGATGATCATTAGACAGTTGAGGGTCCTCCTAGGAAGAGGCAGAGGTTCTCGTAGTGGCGTCGAGGCCTTATAACGTCATCCTGGGTATGAACTGGTTATCTACAGTCCATGCAAAGATAGACTATATTTGGAGAAATGTGTGGTGTGTCCTCACATATGGGACTAGGTTCACCTTATCCTATGAGAATGGAGCCTTTTTAGTGTAGGATGGACTTACTCGGAGGAGGGTTCAACCGATCACTCATCAGTTGGATAGCCTTACCCTCAGAGTAGTTGATGTGGAGAGTCTGACTTACCCTGTATTGGTGGATCAGTACACAGATGTTTTCCCTGATGATGTCACAAGTCTACCTCCTCACAGAGCAGTGGACTTCTACAATGCATTGTATGCCGGGACATCACTGATATCTACACTAGCATATCAGCTGGCACCCGTGGAGATCTGTGAGCTGCAGGTACAGCGGGAGGACTTGAAGGAGAAGGGATTCATCCATCCCAGTGTTTCTCCCTGGGAAGCCCTGATTGTGTTCGCCAACAAGGCAGATGGGAGCTTGAGGGATTGTGTCGACTACCGTCACCTGAACCCAGTGACTGTGAAGAATAAGTACCAAATCCCAAGGATTGAAGACCTCTTTGATCAGCTGATGGGAGCAGAGTGGTTCTTGAAGATAGACCTTAGATCAGGCTATCACCAGCTCATAGATCGAGACGAGGATTGAATAAGACGGGCTTCAGGTGTCAGTATGACCACTATGAGTTCCTGATTATTTCCTTCAGCTTAACCAATGCTCCAACAGTGTTCCTGGGAATCATGAACAATATTTTCCACCCATACCTCGATCACTTTTTCATGGTCTTCATCAACTACATTCTGATCTATTCGACTACTGAGGAGGGGAAATCCTACCATTTGGGGATAGTACTAGACACACTCTGAAAGAACCAAATTTATGGAAATCTTTAGAAGTTCCAGTTTTGGATCCTATAGGTTCAATTTTTGGGTAATTTCATCTTGGAGGCCGGAGTTTCAGTGGATCTAGTAAAGATTGAGGCTGTACTTGTTTAGGATCCACCCAGGTGTGTGAAGAAGGTAAGGAGTTTCTTGGGTTTGGCTGGGTATTACCGGAGTTTCATACCTGACTTCTATAGGGTTTTAGCCCCACTATCAGCCTTGATGAAGAAGGAGAAGCTCTTTGTGTGGTCGGAGAGATGCCATCACAGCTTTCAAGAGCTGAGGCAGAGGCTGACTAGTGCCCCCATCTTGTGGCTTCCAGAGGAAGGCATAGGGTACGTAGTTTACTGTGAAACACCAGGGACCAGACTCGGGTGTGTCCTGATGCAGGAGAAAGAAGTGATTACTTATGGTTCTCGTCAGCTGAGACAACATGAGCAGAACTATGCCACCCATGACCTAAAGTTAGAAGTAGTGGTCTTCTCCTTGAAGATGTGGCGACACTATCAGATGTGCGAGCGTTTCACAGTCTACTCTGACCACAAGAGTCTCAGGTATATCTTCTATCAGAATGAACTGAACCTAAAATAGAGATTTTTTCTTGAGTTCCTCCAGGAACATGACATTGAGATAGTCTATACTCCTGGGAAGAGGAACGTTGTTGTAGATGCACTCAGTAGAAGGTCTGGTATACAGCTTCTGGGCTAGGCCATAGATAAGTTGGTAGCTTTAATTATATTCGTTGTGTATAGTGATGGGGCAACCTTTATTTAGTTTCTTATAGTCACTCCTCCAATTCCTCAGCGAGTTAGGGAGGCATAACGTGAAGATACAGACTGTGAGACATGGCGTGCTCAGATATCCACAATGTAGGCACCTGATGAATTTTCGGAAGGTGGGGAGCACGTCATCCTCTTCAGAGGACGCACTATGGTACCAGTGTCACTTCAAGAGGAAGTGTTGAGGGAGTTCCACACATCCCCTCTATTGGTACATCCAATAGTGGTAAAGATGAACTAGGACCTTCGACAATAGCACTAGTGGCCAAGTATGAAGAAGGCATTAGTATAGTTTGTCTCTTGATGCCTCACTTGTCAGCAAGTTAAGGCAGAGCATAAGGTACAAGTAGGCTTGGATCATCCTTTATAGGTCCTAGAGTGGAAGTGGGATGGAATATCCATGGATTTCGTGATAGGTCATCCATCAACATCCAGGATTCATGACTTGATTTGGGTGATCGTCGACCAAGTCACCAAGTCGGCCCACTTCCTACCGATCAGAGAGCAGGGTTCAGTAGAGAGCTTAAGACGCCTCTATGTACATGAGATTGTCCAGCTACATGGAGTAACATATTCTATCATTTGCGATCATGACACACAGTTGACTTCCAGGCTATGGAAGGGTTGAAGGAGGCTTTCGGGACATAGCTTCATCTGAGCACTGCCTTCCATCCTCAGACGGATGGTCAGACTGAGCGGACCATTCATGCCCTCAAGGACATGTTCCGTGCTTGTGTCTCAAACTTCGGTCACAGCTGGGAGGATCACATACATTTGGTGGAGTTTTCCTATAACAACAACTATCACTCTACCATAGGGATGTCACATTTTGAGGCATTATACTGGTGACCTTACAGATCACCCTTGTGCTGGACTGGCCCTGGGGAGTCATCAGTAGTGGGACCAGAGATGGTACGAGCTACTATAGAGAAGGTGCGAATCATCCAAGAGCAGATGAAGACTACACAGAGCAGGCAGAAGTCAAATGCTAACAGGGGACGGAGACCTCTGGAGTTTGAGGATGGTGACCACGTCTTTCGATGGGTCTCACCTCAATGAGGATTACAGAGATTTGGCCGAGGTAGAAAGTTATCTACGCATTTCATTGGACCTTTTCTGGTTCTTAGCAGCGTTTTTGAGGTGGCATACAACTTAGATCTTCCACCTCAGTTGCACCAGGTGCATGACATATTCCACGTATCCCAGCTGAGGAGATACGTGCACGACTCTTCTTACATCATCAACCATGGGGAGCTAGACGTCGATGATGAGGAACTTTTATAGAGGTTCCAGTGGAGATTGTGGATCAAAAGGAGTGGGTCCTTCTTGGATGGTCGATACATCTCAGGCGTGTTCTTTGGTAGCATGAGAAGCCCCGGGAGAGCACATGGAGGCGGGAGGCTCAGATGCGTGCTCAGTACCCACATTTGTTCCCTTAGTTTGAGTTGTAGCTTATGGGGGCGTAAATCCCTGAGGTGGTAAGAATGTAAAGACCTAGAATTTCCATATATATTTTTTCGTAAATACATGGGAATTTTACGAGTCCATGAAAACTGATGGCGCATGATTCCATGGCCTGGTGTGCCCGGAATCAATTTCAAATTTTTTTTCGGTTACGTTCAGTAAACGTACGAGTGGGATTTTATAACTTTTGAAATGGTGCTCAGAATTAAAATCTGAGGGCACCGTTGAACTCGCATCACCAATATTTACTTCAGGAGACATTCACTTTGATGGCAGTGGGTCAAGGATAAAACATATTTTTTTTTTGGGTTTTTAATGAATTAAACAAAAATAAGGTTGTGTAAATTTATTTTTATTAGTTGGTTAAAAACCTCCTCCTAGAAGTTGGAGGTGGGACCACCACACCTTAACCTCCCATGAGAGGTTATGGTGGTGGGGCCCACCCAAACTCAACCTCCCATGTGAGGATTAATTTTGTGGAGACCACCTGAGGTTATAACCTCTTGAACTCCCCATTAAGTGGGGATAAACCTCTTGAGCTCCCCACATAATGGTTCCACCATCCTTCACATTAATTGTGCAAACCAAGTGTTCAGGAATTCTTTTTGAATTTCATGACAAGAAAATAATAGATAATATAATATATTATTTGGAACATCTATTAACTTTGGTGATTTGAGTGGAGGATTATTGGGAGAAATCTCCCAATGAAGAACAACCTCAAAGAACTAAGAATGCATCATCCGCCAATGATGAACATCTTCTTATTTGATCTTCAACCAGAACAAGGGAGGAAGCACCTTCCTTGAAGAATGATGATGACGTCATCCTCAACTTCTTCATCTTATTTCCCAAAGTCAATGAATCCAAGGTAGGGGTTCATGCTTGGTTATGTTACATGTTCTTCATTTTTAGTCAAGGATTATAATTTGAAGCCGCATGATATCACCCTAATGTGGATGGTACGTGCCGAACAAACACGGACCAACCCCTCCGCCTTCTTTATGGAATTTTGATGCTAAACATGGCATGAGATTGTGAAGAGAGAATCTCATCCACAATGACTGTGTATCAAAGGAGACGACCCAAGGATATCATGACTTCTTCCGGAACAAGAATCGGGCCACCGTATCTCGTCCGGTAACCCGCAAAAAGTTCGTTGTGGTTGGAACCGACGAAACTCACTACGTGTGGGTGGAGGCAAAACTATGCCACCGGAGGAATAGCACATGGCCGATGGACTGCAACAGAACAGTGGTGGACGACCACAAAGAAGATAGGTGGCTCAAGCCGCTGGGTTATCGGAGAAGGCGCGGCGCTACCGCGCCGCCCAGTGGAGAAAAAGGCGCAGTGGCGGCCAACACAAGGCTAGACGCGAGGAAGACCGGAGACCCAAGACACTGGGTCACCGGAGGTGGCACGGTGCAACTGCGCCACGCAGGAGGTGGGGGGCCGCTCGGCCAGCCAGGAGGAGCGGGACCCAGCGGGTCCCGCGTGACGCCGACCGGTGCCACGTGATGCGGAATGATGCCACGTGGCACGAGTTTTGAAAAACACCTGAACGGATAATCCATTCGTGATCCATGGGGCATGACCTCCCACTTGGACGTGGCAAGGGCGGACCTCATGGGTTGCCCGGCCACCAGACCTGACCTAGTGCGGGCCGGACCCAGCGCGGGGCGGACCCAGCGCAGGCCGGGACCCCCAGCGTGGTTCGGGCCACCCTCGTAGGTGGGGTAGGACCCACAGACCTATTCGAACCCCAGTCTGGACCCAGGTCGGGCTGGGTTGGTCCGACGGGGCCGGACCGGACCTATACCCTTTGGACCTATTTCTACTCTTTTTCCTGTAACATGGGCTACGGGCGTCCGATTGACGAACCATCTGCAGATACAGAAACCTTGGAGGAATAAATATTTTTTTGGTATACCTAACTTGAGGTTTGGACACAGTTAGGGTATGGCTGGGTTGGATTTGAATGAAATTCCAACCGATGCCTCGGAACGGAAATGCCAATAACTCTCAGACCAGGTGTTCGATTAACGCACAGTCTGTCCCGTTAAGTTTCTTATATCAAGATGGTTCTTTTGGATACATCAACTTGGGAATTTGTGGAATTTGATGTATCAACACTCAGCTTGAAGAGAATACCCTCCCGGAATCAAGCATGCTTCGTGCGGAACCCTGTGGCTGGCTGTGCACTTACAATTGTTCCTGGTTCCTGTGTGGGTTCGACAACATTGACGACTGTTCCTAGATCATGTGTGGGTTCGATATCACTAACGACTGTTCCTGGATCTCATATAGGTTTGAGAGCTCTAACTACTGTTCCTGGATCTTGTATGGGTTTGACAGTTCTGACTTCTGTTTTTGGATCCTGTGTGGGTTCAATAGAATAACTATTCCTGGATACTGTGTGGGTTCGACAGTTCTGATTTCGGTTCCTGGATCTTGTGTGGGTTTACAGAATAGATGGTTTAGTGGCTATATATTATCATCTCTATCTCTCTACATATGTTGTATACCTGTGTGAGCTGAGTTAGTAACTTTGTGTTTTTCTCATGATTGAGATGGAATACTAGATAACATAGGTATTTGTATGGGAATATACCTATGTGGGGTTATCTGTTGATTTCATACCTTGTGGATTGTCCTTGTTGAATTTTGTGAGACCTTGAGGGTCTGAGGGTCCCTTTTGAGTACCGTTATACTCACCCCTACATGGACTATGCTCACAACTCATTGTGTTTTGGATGCAGATGAAGAACAACGCTGACCGAGTCAGAGTGTATGAGGACTGGATGGTACTTTGTGGTGGACCTGATGACGTGTTGGTTCCCAGAGGAGACTGATGGACGTGGAGTGCCGAGGAGGCTATCTGCACCTACCCTTAAGGTAGGATCCGTGGTGGAAGATCTAGGAGCTTCTTTTCAACTTTAAGTTGTTTTTTTCCTTTTCAGTTTACTTGTACTTTATTGTTGGGATTGTATTTTCGGCCCCTATACTTTTTAGCACTCTCTTGTTATACGGTCTTTCTTAGTGTTTTTTCTTCACTGTGTACTCTATTGTGTGTGTTTTCAGTTATAAAGGAAATGCCTTCTCAGTTTAAGGATTTACGCCTTTGGTGATAGTCTCTATCCCCTGGCCTATAGAAGGCAGGCTTGGGGTAGTCACGACACGAGCCCCAGGGGACGGGTCAGGACAATTATGTTTTTTAAGTCAAAATAAATAAATAATTTTAAAATTGAAATTAATGATATGTTATGAACAAGAAATTTTAAATTTTTTTATAATAATAAAATACTTCAAAGAGGATAAGTGAGATAATATATGTTAAAAAATTTCACCCCTCTTCCATTTAGGATCTAATTATCAACTTATAAATAAAATTATAACCTTTTATGAGTGAAATATATGTTACCACAAGTTAGGTTAAATTTGTTCAACATAGGTGTTAAATCAGAAGATAAGGTTTGAAACACCACATAAAACAATATAATTTTTTTGGGGGTTTATGGAATTTCAACCCCAGTGTACCTTATAATCAAATAATTATAAATTTTGAACAATTTTTATTAATAATGGACTTATTATATTTTAATATTTTAAAAAATCCCAAGATTTCCCCAGCTCTCAATTATAAAATGGCACCCCACCCTTCTCTTATTAAAACCACTTTGAGGATTCTAGATTTACCATGACATGAAATAATTCGTTATCCACTCACCTATACACCTTATAATGGTTCTGGTCTTCCATAAAGAACAACCCTAGGGTCCTTAAGATAAGATCTAATGGAGTTCTTTTCAAGAAGAGGTAATCTTCTTTACCGAACACTATCTTTTTAATTCTTTGTTTAAATCCTATAAATATATTATATTATTGATAAAAAAATTTATTTCAGTATACTAAATATTCTTAAATGTTGTCACGGTTAGTAAACTACCTTTACTAACACAATTTATATGAAATGGTAAGTGAATGTATTTCTTGTGCATAAGTGTGACTTACCATTTCCATGTAGTGATATAATTTATTTTCCATCACCTTATTTCATGGATGGTTATTATGATTATTTTAAATATTATATTTAATATTTATGAAATAAATATTCTTATTTAATAATAATATAAAATATAATTTCTTAACTTCCTATCCGTTGGAAAACAATAATGTCGCTCATACGTACATGTGGACAACCACCTCCATGATGCAATTTGATTTATTTTTCATTTCCATTTTTATAGGATGTTGATAAGTATATATTTAATTAATCTAAATTATTTCTATTATATAAAATAATTTTAATAGTGAATTTGTATTTACCATTCTTTTTTTCTATATGTAGAAAAATGGAATCAACTTAATGCATATGTCGGGCCTACCATCTCCATGAATGGTGTAACTCATTTTTCTATCTATAAATTTTACGGATGATTATAAATATTTATATAAAGAATTTATAATATTTTTAAATCATTTTTATAATTATGGATATGATGAAACCATGATCAAAGTATAAGGATCTGGACTTCCGAACATAAATATTCCTAAACAACGAAGTATTTATCACCTAGAGCAGCGATTTTAATAACAAATTATTAATAAATAAGCGATAAGATGTCATAAATAAATTATAAATGGTATTATGGATATTAATATAGTTTTATAATACATTTTTATTAAATATATATATTTGTTATACTGTTGGTTCTAATGTGAACTAGGAAAGGCGATACTTGTGATACGTGATTTATGTTTCAATCCTATTTTTATTGGGATTGTTTATACTTGAACAACCATCAATAAAATTATATGATCGATAATGACAAATACATTAAATTCTTATTATCCAATACATAATTTTAAATAATACATGTTTTTGTTTCATTTTACATTAATTTCAAAATAAATTAAAAACAAACTAAAGTAAAAACGACTTTATTACTCTCTTCGATCAAGAAAACAATTTTACTTAAAATACATGTGTTCGAAAAGTTTTTTTAATTTTTTAATATTTAATTATTATTTATTAAATAAATTATTAACAATGATTTTTTTACAAAATGGTTTATAAGTAATTTTCTGGTCATTTTTTGAACAAGGTACTTTTTGACTTTTTCTTAAAAACTCAGAAAATAATGTTTTCTTTTAAATTATATTGATTGAATAAAATTTATTACCATAATGAAAAATCAATGATTTTAATATTTTTTACAATTTACCGTGGTTATTTAAAAATATTATTCTTTCTTTTATATTTTGTAAATTTTTATATTTTGAATTAGTGATTTTAGAATGTGATCGGTAGTTTTCTCGTGAAATATTCCAGTGATTATTTTATAGAAAATTTCATCTATGATAACATAATTTGATGTTAATTATGTTTTACCAGGTATATGATATAATGAAATAATCCGTATTCTTTCCCTATATGGTTTTTTATTATGAAAATGAGTTTTTTATGAAATTCATTTATCTTCAAGGGTTATGCTAGGTTCAATTAATGAACAGTTAATGAAACCCAATTTATTTGTATGAGTTATGATGTGATGATATATTGAATGTTATTATAATATTATGGTACACATATGTATAGTATTAATTATTCAATGGCTGGGAAAAGAATTATATATCCCTTCAATTAATTGGTTATTGTTTTATATCTCATGGGATGACTATAGGAAACAAGTCAATCATCATGATCCATCAAGGGGAAAAATCATTATTCTTAATATCTTATGGGAAACTAGTTGATGAGATTTATCCAATATGTGAAAAAGGTGTTTAGGCCTAATACATTATGATTTGATAGTATAGGTAGTTAACCTTGACATATGAAATTATTTCTATACCTATGAAGATGCCACACTCTTTTGACATAAACATGAGATTTAGGATTAATGATGAGTTCTAAATCTTAAGAATCATGTGTTTTAAAATGATAATGATTTATAATATGAATCCTATTTATGATATTTGATAGATTTGGAATGAAAATTTTAATTTATAGTCATTATATCATAAACTTATGAATATATTATACTTTTATATGATCATCAATTGATATCTCCTTTGTTTAACCATACTGAGAATTTGAGATCACCCTTTCTTATGTATCATTTCTTGCATTTATAAATATAGGTTTGAAGTAGGTTATGTAGATGAAGAATACTAAATGGGGGTCTTTGTGGGAGCTCTCAAATATATTTCTTGAAATAAAAAATATTGGGTTTGTAGTCTCCAAATACAGTAAATATTTATAGTCATTAGGTGTGTATTTGTGAAATATATTCAATTTTCATCTAAAAAGATGTAATATATATGTATAAAAAATCTTGGTCCTTTACCACTGGTATCAGGGTAGGGTTTATTAAATCTTTTGTTATTAAGATTATAAAAATTTGGTTAAAAGCTTGGTGATATAACTATGTATATGATAACATCATAATGTTTTGGTAATGGTCATGGATAACCTAAGTTAAACATATAGTCCCATAGAATGAAAATATATTTTCATGATTTATGCATCCTATGAATTATATATCATAATTATTTTATGGATCACTATAATTATTATATCATGATCCTTTTACTTCTCTTTTTGGTTTTAATTAATGGATGGATCTAGAAGACATCATACTAACAATTAATAGTATGGAAAATGAAATGATAGTCCACCCAAGAAACAAAATTTTATAGGATATGGAATAAAAAATATTGATTCTATGATCACACATATTTCTCAAGACATTAATCATAACTAGCTTCCAAATTATCCAATGAATAAATGTAATATTGAATTTTTTATGATGAAACATACAATTTATTTTATTGGGTCTTATGATCCTCTAGTGGATAATTGATGTATCAACACCATTAAGAAAATATTTTATTTTCTTAAGTTCATTGAATAAGAAAAATGTATCGTATCCAGTTTTTATTTGGAAGGAAAAGTTGATAAATTGTGGAATCTTATTAATAATGTGAGAAACACAAAATAAGTTAACTCCAAGGAATGTGATGAGTTTAATAGATTATTTTTATATAATTACTTCAATCATACTCTATGTACAATGATGGGGAAATATTTATTTGATCTTAAGAAAAAGGATAATTAATCCATTAACACTTATGATGGAAATTTTATAATACATTCATGGCATGATTCTAGTTAAATCATTATTTCTGAAAGACGAATTGATCAATTCTCTAGTGGTTTCAAACAATGGCTTCGAAAGTCATTTTCTATGAGGGACATATGAATATATGAATAAAATGCTTGATGTACAATCAATGTGGAAGTGGAAATTGGATATTCCCATCACTATCATGGTTTTGAAATGAAAAGGAACATGGTGAATAATGAGAACATGAATAATTTTCATGGTGGAATGAGATTCTATGAATCAACATACTAAAATTATCCAAAAAAACATCTAGGGAGTTTATTTAATAGAATTGGGAGGTGGATTCATGGTTAATAGGCGGGTCATAAATCTTGTGAATTTTGAAACGGGGAGAATATAATGTCTAATTAAATGGAGGAAATGAATAATTCAACAAATTGACCTCAAAAAATAAATTATTAAAATGAAATTATTATGAGAATTATTCCAAGTAGTAGATAAATACGGTGGTTTTTGATGGTCATCATCAACAACCTCTTAAGACCAAAAAATGGAAATAATTTATGATCACAACTACCAAAGGGGGTCATGAGAATGACATGATAAAAGGTAATATTATCATAGAATCTAGAAAAACTAATGTCTTTTTTTATTTGATATCTAACCACTAATTTATATCTAAGAAATGTATCATGTTAACATATCAATGAATAGATGTTGAGTTATGCATAAAAAATCCTAATAGAATAATGGTCACATCTCAAATCTATGATTCTTATATGGTTAGAGTATTTGGGAAATTCATTCCATAAAATATTTTGATTCTTCCATTAGGTTAATTTTATTTTATTCTTAGAATGTATTAGATTTATTTATATGGATACCATATCAATTTACATGTAATAGAAGTCACATTCCATATTCCAAATGAACCCATGATAATTTATTTATGTGAGGATAAATAAAAACTTCCATGGGAAATTAATTCTATATTGTGGGACATAATTCCTATACATAAAGGAAATTTTTCTTAGATGGTTAGAGAGAAACTCAACATCGAAGATATTCTTATTTTTATGGAGTTTGTTGATTTATTTCTAGATGAGTTTTCTAGTATTTCACTAAATCTTGAGGTTGATTTTTCTATTAAACTCATACCAAGTGAAACACATATTTTTATAAATTTATATAGAATTTCCCTAATTTAGTTATAGTAATTAAAGAATAAACTGAATGAGAATCTTGAAAAGGGATCCCTTTATCCAAGTACATGACTTAGGGTGTGGTTATTCCTTCTGTTAAGAATAAATATGGATTAATGTGACTTTTCATTGCTTATTAGAAACATAAAATGATCATAATAAGGAAATAGTATCACATACCCAATATTTATGACTTGTTTGATCAATTTTTTGGAACATAATACTTTTCCAAGATTCAACTTCATTCAAGATATCATCAATTGATTGGAAGAAAAAATATATAACCAATATAGAATTATGTTCATGTTATGAACACTAAGAATTTATATTGATGGTATTTGTTATTAAAAAATCCCATACTATCATTAGGGATTTGATGAATAGAGTATTTATATATTACCTAGATCATGATTTGGTAGTATTTATAGATGAAATTATTATATATTCAAAGATCAAGGAAGATAATAAAGATAATTTTAGAATTGTGATGATGTCCCTGAGTAATGGGATGTTCTATTCAAAAAATACATAGTGGTAATCTTGGCTTCATTAAATTACATTCTTGGGTTATATAATATCAAATGAAGGCCTATCAGTGGTCCTTCAAAGATGAATGTTATTAATAAATGGACTAGACCAACCATAATAATTGTAATCTATAGTTTTATTGGGTTTTCTGGATATTACTTATGGTTTATGAGAAATTTCTCATGAGTATATAATCCACTCATTATATTGTCTCACAATGGAGTCAAGTTAGTATGTATATATGAATGGGAAGATAATTTCAAGGACATGAAGAGAAGGTTGTTTAGTGTGCATATTCTCACACTACCCTATAATAGTGATGGGGTTTTGATCTATAGTGATTTTAAAAAAAAAATGAAATCATATGTGACCATATTCCGAATAATATATTGATTACTTATGCCTCCATACAATTAAATGTTTTTAAAAGTGTTACCTAACTCGCAATTTTGAGTTATGTGTAGTAATTCTTTCATTAAAGATACATAGGAATTATATTTATAGAGGAAAATGTGATATATATATATATACATAATAATCATAAAAGATAAAAGTATATATTCAATCAAAAATTGATAAATATGTGAAGATAATATGGTTGGAGTTGATTAAATATTATGTCTGCTCCATACATTAACATCATAGGAAATAGAAAAAGGTGGATGATGATTTGGGTTGAAAGGATCAAGCTATATTATCTATAATAAGGTTCAATAAAAATCCAATATATTTGGATTTTAAATGGATCTATCAATAAATATTTAATTAAGGTGGGAAGTGTTATCTTTATTGTATGAATTTCCAACCATCTATCTATGTGAGAATTTAAAAGGTGAAAAAGGAGGAAGTGGAACTATAAATAAAGGTGAAAAATGATCATATGTTTAATATTTATTTTGATGGAATGATAAAGTTAAGGAATTAGGTATGTGTTATTTCAAAACCAATTTTTAAGGTTGAGGCTCATAGTATATCATTACTTATTCTTATTGAGAGTAAAGATATGTATAGAGATATAAAATATCATTTTTATGGAGACAATGTGTAGAGATATAATGTATAGTATATATCTCAGAGCATTGTATGTTAAAAAATTAAAAAAAGAGAAAACATTATAAGGGGAAGTTACAACCATTATCCATTCCATAATATAAATGGGAAAACATCACTGTGGTTTTTATCGGTGGACTCCCCAAAAAATTTAAATGAAATAATGCTATTTGGGTTATATTTGAAAACCTTAAAATGTTAGAAAAATTAATTTCTATCAGAGATTATTTATCCCATGGCGGAATTTCTTGAATTTATATTAATTAAGTTGTATGGTTTTATGGAATATGACAACTTAATGCATCTGACCAAGATATGCGGTTTACCTATTTGTTTTGGAGGAGTATTCATCAGAATCTATATAAAGAGTTTTTTTATTACTACATATCATCCTATAACATATGTTCATTTTTATAGGAATATTAAAACTATATAGGATGGTTGTATATTTTAATATATGTATTTAAAAGGTGGTTGGGGTTAATTATTTCATCATATGGAGTTTTCTTACAACAATAAATTTCACTTGAGCATTCATATAGATCCTTATGAAGACAACTATGTAAATTAGCATAGAATTCCACATGAAGGGGAGATGTTAGATAAATAAAACTATTTATAACTGAGCTATATGATAAAATGATAAAAAAATAAACAATTCATCATCACATCAAGGCAGCTTTGATTTAAGAGAAAAGTTATGCTGTCTGTCGTCAGTGTGATCTAGAAATTGAAGTTTGTTAGAATTATTATATATCAATTTCAACATGAAATTAGGTTATGATACTTAGTAATAAAGGAAATATAATCCCAAGATATATTGGTCCCTTATATATTCCTTATTGTGTTAAGATGGTAGCATCTCATTTGGCTCTCCCACTATATCCCTCTCAAGTTCACATTATGTTCCATGTACTTATTTTGAGAAAGTAAAACCCAATTCATTACATGTAATTAAAAAAATTTATACCATTAGAAGAATATCTATATTATAAATAACAACTAGAATTGATTCTATATCTTAGAGATAAATGTCTATGAAGTAATACCACTCACCTGGTCAATGTTTTCTTGTGAAACCATAAATTTGAGGAAGCTACGTGGAAAACCTAGAATGTGATGATGTAGAAGTATCATCCAATGTTTTTATCAAAGTAAAAAAATTTAAGGATAAATTCATTTTAAGGGGGTAAAATGTAACACCTAGAAATTTTATGATATAATTCACTAAAAATAAATTTTATTTATCTTTCATTACAAGATTGACTAAGTTGAAAGGAACCATGATATACTATTAAAATATTATTATGTTATGGTTATTGCCTAGATGTTGTATTCAAGGTCATGAATTGGAAAAAATAAATTATAATAAAACATATGGTTTATATATGAATAAAAATCATTCAATATTTTTTAATTAATTAGGAATGAAAATAAAAATAATTTGAAAATAAAAGAGGTGTCATTCTTAAAAACTATTTTTATATGTATAAATTGTTCTTATATTAATAAATTTAATTAGTTACTTATGGTTAATTAATATAATGAAATTTAAATATAATATATTCAATACAATATTTTATTATATGTATAATATTTTTCTATTCATGGGAATTGAATAAATACAATTTTATAGCTAAAAACTATATTTTTCGAACAAGTGGTTATCAACATGTTTTGAATATATACTTTTATATTTATTTATTCTAATTATATGTATTTAATTTTAACAAATGGATTCTATATTTTTAATTATGAGTTTTAAATTTTATAAATAGGCCCATTTTATTTTTAGGTATTATGAATAGTAACCATAGTACAATTTATTATGGCAGTAAAGGGTAAATTAGGTTAATCTAGGATGAAACTAAGTGATAAGGACATGATATATCATCCTAATTTTTATTATATGAAGTTAATTAAATAATTATCATGGGATTACCTAAATTGGTTTGTTTAATGGACACTTATCTAGGAAAATAACCTATATAATATTTAGAGAAAACAAAGTTATAAAATATCACTCTCTTAGTTGTAAATACCATTTATATGTTTAAATATGGGAAAATCATGTAATTAATGAATATAAATAAATATTTTATGAATAATAAAATTTTATTCATTATTTTAATTAATTTATTATTTTTATTTATTAAATAATTACCTTAAATGCTTTTACAATGTTAGTAATGTATTTATTCAATTAATTTAAAAATAAATTAAATGATTTTAAAAACATTAAAAGCAATATAACTTGATTTATTTATGGTTTTCGGTGAATTTTATAGGTGAATATGACATATTAATATTTTGTAAAGAAATATATTTGAATTAATAATTTTTTAATATCTTTTTAGTCCAATTAACTAAATAGTGTCCAAATTGATATTAATTATATTTTACCAATTTTTATTTTATTAAATTATTTAAAAAGAATAAGAATATTTAAAAAGGACAATGTGTATAATATATATTCTATAATATTATATCTTGTAAATTTTTTATCCAATTATCAACATATAAGTAAATTTATATACCTTTAAGAGTGAAGAAGATGGTACTGCTGTTAAGGTTAAAATGGGTTAACTAATGGGTTAAACCGAAAGATGAGGGTTAAAACACCATATAAACGTTTGAAATTATTAAATTTTTATATAATTTAAAAACCCTAATACCTTATGTTAGAATGAAATTCTATTTGAAATAATGTTTCAAGATAATGACTTTATTATATTTTAATCTTTTAAGAAATACCAATAGTGTCCCTCCCCTCAATTATAAAAGGGAAGCACTCTATTCTATTATTAACACCACTTTGATCCTTCTAGATCTACGATCCCATACAATTTTTTATTATAAATTAACCTATAAAATTATATAGGTGATGGTTTTCAAAACAGACCAACCATAGGGTCCTTAATAGAAGATCTAAAAGAGTTGTTTCCAAGAAGAGGTAATCACCTTAATCAATCACTTTCTTTTTAATTGTTATTTTACCACCTATAAATATATTATATTCTCAATAAAATTTTAAATTAATTATCTTAAATATTCTTAAATCATATTATGTTTATGAAACTATATTTATCAACTCTTTTTCAATTAAATAACAAAGTTAAATTATCACTTGTTCGTACATACGGCTTACCATCTCTATGTAGAGATACAATTAATCATTCATAACTATCATTAATGGATTGTTATTATGATGTATTTAGAGTTTAAATATAATATTTATGAAATAATTATTCTTCTATAATTATAATATCATATCCACCTTATTACTTTCCAATCCATTAAAAAACAATATCGTTGCTCATGCGTTTGTGTGAAATACAAACTCCACAAAGCAATTTGATTTTTTAAATTTCCATTTTACTTGGATTTTAATAAGGATAAATATAATTTATATAAATTATAAATATGATATAATAATTATAATTACAATTAAAATTATTATTTACCTTTTTTCTTTCCATCTTTTGAAAAATGGAAATAATGTTCATGCGTACATATGACCTACCATCTCTAGAAACATTGTAATTTATTTTTCAATCTATAAATTTTTTGGATGATTATATATATGTATGTAATGAATATATATTATATTTATATCAATGTTAACATTATGTACATGACCTAACTATGATTAAAGTTCAAGGATCAGGACAACCGAACCAAAAAATGATCGATAAACAAAGTAGTTATCACCTAGAACAGTGATTTTAATAAACAAAATTATTAATAAAAGGGTGATAATATGTCATAGATAAATCATAAATGGTATGATAAATATGAATATTTTTCTATGATACATGTATAATAAATCATTATTTATTACACATCAGGTTGGATATTTATTGAGGAAATGTGAGACTTGGAGTAAAGGATTTGTGCTTCAGTCGTATTTTAATTGGGATGGTTTATACATGAATTTACGTTAAAGTAATTATATTTAACTATCTAATAAATCACTTAAATTTTTTACGTTATTCTAGTAATTTTTAAATAATTCATTATTTTATTTTAATTGACTCACTTCGAGTACTCAAGAGATTGAAATAATTTTTTAAGAGAAAATAATCTTTATTTCTCTCTTCGATTGAAAATACATTTTATTATGTATCTATGTTTTATTAAATTGTTTTCATGAATGTTTATAATATTTACTTATAATTTTTTAAAGAAATATTTACCCATGATTTTCTATTTAAAAAATTGATTAAAATTATTCCTCTTTTCATTTTACAGATGATGTATTTTTTCACTTTTTCTAAAAAAGTGTGAATGGATTTTTTTCTATTAACTTAAATGGTATGAATGGATTTTATTTCCATAATTACTACTAAAATATTTTATCCTTCCTTCAGAATTTTCTGTGTCTATTTTCATTAAAAAATTTCATTAATGTTTTGGATATTTTTACATTTGGATAAGTGATTTCAAAATGAAATGCATATTTTCCTCAGGTAATATTCTAGTGATTATTTTAAAGGACTTTTCATTTAGGTTAACATAATTTTTTGTTAATTATTTATTAATTGGTATATGATCCAATGATATAATCCATATTCTTTATCTAAAGGTTTTATTGTTATGATGATGTTATGCTTATGAAACCCATTTATTTTCACAAGTTATGAAATGTTGATTTGATGAGATATTTATAAACCATTTTTTATTTGATTGGGTTATGATGCGATGATATGATGAATGTAATTATTATTTTTTTATCACAAAAACGTATGGTTTTTATTATTTGACTGGTAGGCCTAGAATTATATTTGTCACTAATTCATTGGGTAATTTTTTATATCACGTGAGATAAATATGGGAAACAAGTCGATGTGCTTGATCCATTATGGGTAACTAGTCGATGTGCTTGATCCATTATGGGAAATAAGTTGATGTGCCTGATCCATTACGAGAAATAGGTGTTAAGTCCTATTCCATTATGATTTTATGGTCTTGGTAGATAGACATGACAAATGAAAATTTTTATATACCTATAATGGTGCCCCAATTTTATAACATGAAATTATGTTTCATGATAAATGATAGTTTGTCATTCTTATGATTCATGTAATTTGAAATGATATTGATTTATTAGATGACTCTTTTTTATGATCTTTTTAGATTGTTCATGAAATATTTATGTAATGTTAATAATATCATACCCTTTTATTTATCTTATTCTTTCATATGATAATTGATTGATATCTCCCATGTTTACCATTTTCTAAGAATCATAGTTCACCCTTTCTTATGTTTTATTTCCCTACATTATAAATAAAAGTTATAAGTAGGGTATGTATTTGAAGAATAGAAAATGGGGAGATATTTGTGGGAGTTGTTTAATTTATTTCATGGAATAATATATATATATATACAGTCTCCAAATAAACTAAAATTTTACAGTCATTGGGAGGGTATTTGTGACATGTATTTAATATTCATAAAAAAGATGTAATATTAATTTATGTACATCTCTAGACTTTAAGGAAACACATTACAACTTCAATTATTCATTATAAACAATAGGAACCATTATAAAATTTAAAGGAACTTCCTAAATATTGAACTCCCCACCAAAAATTTTCCATAAAAATAAAGAATTTATATATAATAATAAAAGTTCAATATAATTACATAACCTTTGAGGATTAGATATCCATTTGTATTTATCATTATTTTAAATTCTATAAACAATTATACAAAATTTATCAAAACAACATATAACTAATAATAATAATAACATGGATATTCAAGAACACAATATGAAAAAATTATAATTCATAAGAAAAAAACAACAAACTATAAGAAAATATGCCTATTTAGTCATAGTACATATAGTTTAAGCATGAAATTTTTATTTTAAATATATATGAATCTAAAATAGACCTATCCCCAAAACATCATGAAATAATTTACAAAAGAAAATTTAATGTAATACTCCTTGGTCCATACACATTCCAAATTCAATGTTTCTTCATAAACCTTAGAAACCATTATCACAATTCAATCACCATTGTAATGATTGAACGAATCACCAAACCATTTTTAAGAAATTAGTTAATTTAAAAAGTTAAAATGATCACATATCACACCAACGAGTGAAGAATTTATATTTTTGGAATATATTTCAATTTATATTCATATTTAGTTTAACTATTGGGAAAAAAATTAGAACATTATGAAACTAATATTAATAACAACATGGAAATTAAAGAACATAATAATTCGAAATAATAATTAATAACCAAAAAATATCAACCCACAACCCAATATTCTTAGTTAGTCATATTACTTTTGGTTCAATAATTATTAATAATATTCTTATGCACATGAACCAAAAAATAACATATCCCAAAAATTGTCATGAAAAAATTAAAAACAAACACTTTCAAGTAATACATATCAATCCAAACACATTATAACTCTAATCCTTCATCATAAATAATTGAAACCATTATTACAATTCAATAACCATTATAAATATTTTAATAATGACCAATATTGTTTCTATAAAATCATATAATTTAAAAATGATAATACAATTTCAAAATAATGACATATCATATGAATGAGTGTTAAATTTCCATATAAGATTAGATATCTATTTGAATTGATCTATAGTTTATATTTATATAAAAAATATCCTAAATATAATTATAGAACCATAAAACTAATAGTAATTAAGAATGGGTTTTCATGATCACAATATTTCACAACCAAATTTCACACATAAAATACATAATACCACAACCCAATAATCCATTTTATTCATATTATATAATTTTCAAGAATAAATATACATTTTTTAATCCTTATTAAGATAAATTCATTCTATCCCCACAAATATCTTGAAAATAATTAAAAACAAACACATTAAAGTAATACACCTCAATCCAAACACGTTCCATCTTCAGTGCTTTAAAATATATGATGAAAACTATTTTCAAAATTCAATGAAATTTATAAATATTAAGATGACCACATAACTATTTTCTTTAAAACAAAATAATTTTAAAATGAAAATAAATTATTAACTTAATGAAATATCATACCAATGAGTGATGGATTGTTAGTGAGGATCAAATAGTCATTTGGATTTTCTTTAGTTTTACTAGTGAGAAAAAATGACAAAAATATAATCAGATCATCAGAAAAATAGTAATAATGGCATATCTATTTAAGAACACAGTATTCCAAAAACAAATTCAATACCAAAAACTATCAAACCCTAATTGAAAATGACTATTTATTCATATTAAATACTATATAAAATTTTATTACAAGTCATAAATCAATATAAAATTGAAACCATAATTTCTCCACAAATGTCAAGGAAAAAATAAAAGCAAAAACTTTTATGTACCACTCCTCTATATAAATAACATTTAAAAATCAATGTTTCATATAATAAAAGTGAAACCATTATGAAAATTCAATAATATTTGTAAATATTTAAATAACCATAAATTTTCCATCAAACCAAAATAATTTACAAATGAAAAAGAATATTCATAATAATGACACATCTTACCGATGAGTGATAAGTTTCTATTAAGGATTATATAGGCATTTAGATTCATCTTTAGTTTAAATCCTACGAAAAACAATATAATGATAATAGTAATAACATTATATAGATAATAGCGAAAATGACATGGATACCCTATAACATATATTGTTTTACCATGTTCATTATCTATCATGTTTTCACCTAAAAAATTAAAAAAATTAATGTATAAATTTAATTTTAAATTCATTATTAGTAATAGGTGCTTTAAAATTAATTTTATTTTAAAGTCAAATTTTAATAAAAAAATAATTACAAACCATATTTTTTATTTGTATTATTCAAACCCATTTAGTTTTTAAATAATTTTCTTTTGATTTATCTAGAATAACGAAATAAATCATACAAGTTAATATATAAATTCAATTATAAAACAAATATTATACTGAATGTTAAGGGATATAAAAAATAAACTTTTGTATTAAGAAATACAATTCTCGTCTATTTAGGTATTCATTGATAAGTACATGAAATTTTATTATCAATAACTATGATGGGAATTAATTATCAATATTTAACAATCATAAAATAAAACATGAAACCAATAGATATAATATATATTTAGACGTAGAATGTTTTAGTTGGGAAACTAACTAATTAGTAGATATTAAAGACCATGAATAGTTTGTGACCCCACATCATTAATAATGGATCCTAGGAAACTCATTAAGTATAAAATATCAAATGATAAATGAATTTAAATATTAATTAATATTTAAAACAATTAAAATATCTAATATAAATTAAACCTCTAATTAAATAATATTTAAAAAAATGTTACTTACCTATTCATAGAAGTACATTCTCAAAAATATAGAGCAGGTTTATCCCTACCACCACCACCACCACCATTATTATTATCACCACCACCATCATCATCATTATAAAATAATTCATTTCATACAACACCATCATCAACATCTACAACAATACAAGCACCACAATTATCAGAAATATCATCATTATCACCATCGTCATTAAGAGATAGGTCAATGGTAGCTACCAATGTAGATAAATAAATTATGTAAATTAAAACAATTTAAATGAGATTCCATAATGTAGTAAAATTATTTTTAAATTGGTTAATCATATTAACTTTATGGATAAATATTTTTTAATTCTAGTGTTTTGGTAAAATTCAATTTTTGAAACCATAAAAATACATAATTGTTCTTAGTTGAAACTGAATAATTAAATAAATATATTAATCTTTATCAAAATTGGAGGTGATAATTAAATTTACCTAATAAAAGTTAAATATAATAAAAATAATATTTATTTTTTAATATAATGAAATGTTATGAAAATATATGATGATTAGGTGAATATAAGTCCTTAAAGATTATTGAAAGTTTTCCTTTAAATATTTAAATCCCTTTAAATCAATTTTATGTATATGTGTTGGTTTATTAGCAAGATATTCTATTTATTTTCTGTGAAATGATATTATTTAAATCCATTCTCTCTCATTTTATTATTTTATCAGGATATTTACATAATCTCAGAAATCATAGTTATGAAAGATTATAGGATAATTATTTTTAGGAATCATATTGTCAATATTTTTTTACATTTCCTTAAATGAAATATATCATTTTTTGTTTACATAAACTATTAGATTTAGATTATTTCAATTTTTGAATAATAATTATTTAGATTTTATTTTCACTTAATTTGTTTTTATTTTCAATCAATACATTGAATTCAATATTCCGAAATGATTTTAACTATTAATTGAAACCCCTAGTTGTAGAATCAGACCCACTAGGAGTTAATTATTCATTTATAGAGGCATCCAAAAATCAACCTATGATGACAAATATCCTATAACGATGGATCATATATATTGTAATATAGTGGGTTTTTATTAACGTTTAAGTTATTTTCATTTCCCTATTTCAAACAATAGATACTCTATAGAAGATAGAGTGGAAGAATTGTTGGTGCTCAATGAATCCCAATAGTTCATAGGTGAAATATTATTTTAAGATCTACATCAATCCCTATATAGATGTTCAAGACTAAAAACCAGACTGAAATGATCACATTAGAAAGATTTTCCCTTATCTCTTTATCAATTGTCTCCAATGGAACCATTAAAAGTAATTAGAAAATAAAAAATAAACATATTATTAATTAGTTATTTTATTTTAAAATATAAATATTCATATAATATTTTAATTATATAATAAGATTCATTAGATTACTTCCTGTCTCTTATGTCTAGACCAAATAACATGGTACTTTTTACCTAACAAAAAATATTGAATAATTTATTCCGAAAATAAATTTTTTATAATAACATAAAATATATTAATATTGTGTGAGGATGTGTGTGTGTGTGTATCTTAAAAATATTAAAGTTAAACTTACCTGATTATTATCACTGTCAGGCATACTAGTTCACCATAGAGTGTGAAAGTATTATATTTCTAACTTATTTTTTTATTCTTATGTGATGATTTATACGTTGAAATATTATACAAATTATTATCTTTTATAAACCCAAATTTACTATATTATATATTAAATATAAAATAATATATGTTTTTACCAGAAACACAATATTAGACCAATGATCATCATGAAATATTGAATGTTATTATATTCATCGCAATAAGGAACATTCTCCTAGGGGGTTAATTTTATCTTCTATCTAAGATCTAAAAAAGTCATATTTATATTAAATTCCAAGCACACCTACATACATAGTGTGAGTCATCCTTATATTCTCACTTTTAGTAAAATTGTAACACTCATGAATAAGTTTAAAAATTGAATAGATATGAAAATATATAAAATATTTATAAATAATTAAAGAAATATATATACTCATAAAATAGTACATGCTCTATCTTTAACTACATAATCCACATTATATCGCAGAATTGGCTACGTGGGTATGATATTACTATATTTTTAAAAAGTTCGTGGGAATATTTTTCATCATTTTCTAATATTACAAAAAATTTATTGATATTTATTATAATTCATAATAATATATATCTATACATTTATAATAAATAAAATTTGAATATTTCTATGGTGTTTGGTACTCAAACAATAATTAGATCAACTAATATTTAACAACAAGACTGTGAAAAATAGTCAAAGAAAATTAAAATCATTTTCTAAGATAATGACTGACTGAAAAACTAAATAGGGGGTGAATTGAGTTATAAAAAAGATTTTTTGAAATATATACCAGCCTTTTAAAAGTATACATATCAAATTTTCGTTATTATGATTATATGTAGTGGAAATGAGAAACATGAAAAAAAATTAACACATTGGTTTATATTTGTTTGGGGAAAAAAATCTACTAGTCCACTCAACCAGTCATATACTCTTTGAACATGATGATTTTAACTAAAAATCTCTTCTATCGGGGGAAACTAACTGAGTACAAGCAATTTTCACTTAATATAAAGGTCCAAGATCTTTCAAACAAGATATAACTTTACAAGACCTATCCATGGTCTTAAAGACACTTACGCTGAGTGAAAACAATGTATAATGAGATACAAGGTTGGATAAGAGATTGAAACGCACATTTCCAAGTAGCAACAGATATTAGATGAAAATTTTTCATAAGAAAAGATAAACTAAAATAATATATCAAGATGAAATTCAGTTCAACTAACATATCAGATAAGCGTAAAACTTGAAAAATTGATTTCCAATATGTACAGATCTTCAATTTCAGACTGCGGAAACCTTATATAGTTCTCTTCGCATTCTTTAATTGTCAACCTTATTCTATTTTTTGTAACCAAATATTCTTTATATACGATGTTTTTAACATAAGAATATGATAATTATAATGGTCAATTGATATATATAGTGATCTAAATAAGATATGTTAATAAGTGTATGTATTCGCTCCATCCAAATATGGAATTTTTTTGCGACCGTAATGTTAGATATTTTATTGATCTATAAATTTTGCTATTCATGGTAACTCTTATGTAGTATGATCTTCGCTTAAATAAATAATCTTCTCTTGATGCATTGAAAAGGTATGAAATGAATTATCATGACATTAGTAAAGATAATCAAGAAATTTTGGACTACCAAATCAATGTAGGGTATTAGTTGATCATGATTTCATTGTCAAATATCTTTTTGTAAGATAAAAAATCTTGTCTTCATAAGATAATCTTTCTTTAATGTATCGTAAGATAATTATCCTGCATAATAAAAAAGTTTTATTAAACATAGAATTCACTTTGATTCAACTTCTTTTAGCAAGGAATATTATTAAAAATAATAAAGTCCTTTTATAATTTCATTCATTACCAGAAGTATCTCTTGAGTGACTTAATCAAACATCATAAGATAATGTCTCTTGTTATCATTTCAATTTATGAGAAACTAAATATGTCCCATAAACTTCATAGGACAAAATAATTTCATAATATAAACAATTGAACACAAAGTGTAAGATGAATACAATTTTAAACACTTAACATACTTGTTTAAATAAAAGTATGAATTTTTCCAATCATTAAAACACATTAAGATGAGTTGTATTGGAATAATAAACATTAAAATAATATCCCCGTTTTGATAATAAAAAAACATATGAAATCAATTTTTTTTTCGAAATTATATTTTAAAATTTTGAAACAGAATAACTTTTTATTTTTTTATAGGGAGAAAGAAAAAACATGCCTCCTTTTAAAATAAGAAGTAATTTTAAAATATAAGTGAAATTTTATATTTTCCTTTTCTTCCCATCAGTTTTATGATATCACAAAATTGTTTATGTAGGAAAATATTCTATATTACACACAAATATTAGTTAACAAACATAGTTTTGAAATACAACTGAAAATTTTGTTTTTTCTTTTTCATCTCCCCATTTTTGTGATATTAATAAGAAGTGTAAGAAGGAAAACATTTTATATTACAAAGAGATATTATATAACAAACATTGTTTTGATAGATATCAATTAACTAAATATTTTTCTCAAACTATTAGTTTCTTTATCCTTATCACATTTTTCTCTTGTCTCAGACCGATGAGACGATCCTTCTACCACAGTCAGTTCTTTTTCCACAATGGAACACTTTCCCTGAATCTGAGCAGAGTACATTTTGAGCATCCAATAATAAGGCATAAATATTTTCAAATATAAGTACCAATGTAATCCAATATTACCTAAATAAATTTGATTTGGGTTTGTGAAACCATAACATCATGTTGCATCATTTTCATACAAGGCATCACTATCATTTTGAATGATTCACATAAGAATTGGTCCATAAGTATCAAAGTTTAGTGAATTATTTTAAATTTGGAACATATATCATAGGATATATAATGAAAAGTTGAATGGATTTTCAATAATAAATATATATAAAAATAAACATATTTAAAAAGAATATTCTCAAACTCACTATTTCTTTGGGAAATCCCAAACTGAATGATTTTTACCGACATATTTTTTCCTCATTACAGGTTCTTTAATATCATCTTCTTGATAATAGTAGTTAGAAAGGGAGAATTCATAATTTATAAAGGATAAACACCATCTATGGAAGATAGATAGGTGTTAAAGATTGGATATCATTCATGTTTAACTTTCTATACCGCAACAAGCTCAATTGATGTTAGAGAAAACTCTATGTTATTGAATATTGTAGTGACCAAGTCTTAATTATCACCAAAGTGAAATGTCATAGACTCATAAAACCCACAAGATTATATTTTAAAACCAATATGGGTTCACGAGGAATAAATAATTCCCTCATAGAATTTATTATTTCTAACCTTCTTCACTATAATGTAATTGATTTCCAACCATTTGAGATTGGTGGATTTTCCACAAAAAATATATCTCAATATCCTCAATTATATCATATTGATAGATGAACCACCATAAAATCCTTTGGTTTTATCCATTTGCAGAGGGTTAAGGGATTAAAAGGATTAGAGGGCTATGTTAACAAGGTTTTGAAAAAATATTAAGAAGTGTTGAATGTATTTCTAAGTAATTTCACATATACAGTTGATACTCAATCTCCTCCTTTTTTGTTAGCGATAAATGAGGGGTTGTGCTGTAATGTTAGAGTAGTTATTTCTAAATATAGGTGACCATGGGATGTGACCATTACTCAAAATGATAGAAAAATGATATATTTAAATAAATAAAATAACATGAACACTATATATATAAGATATATATAGAATAAAAATATTATTTTATAAAATTAAACATACCAAATTCACATTTAATAAAATAAAATATGTAATCAAAAAATTGTTTAGTAAGGACATCTGATAATTGTTTTTTATGAAATAAAATTCAAAACAGATATCACCTTTATATGCATGATCTCTTAAAAAATGTGGTCTTAATTCAATGTTCTTTATTATTGAATGTTTTATTGGATTCCTTGAGATTTTAATGGCACTAGTGTTGTAACATCTGATTGGATCAAGATTAAAATTAAATCCAAAATCCATTAAGGTGTGTTTCATCTATAACACATGTGCACAATAACTTATTTTGGAAATATATTCAGCTTCATCAATTTATAGTTCTATATAATGTTTCTTTTTAATTGACCAAGACATGAGACATTAACTAAGAAAACGAAAGGTTCCCAAGGTTCATTTTTTTTCTAATCTACATCTACAAAAATTGATATCCTAGTATAAAATTAAATTAAAATTAGAGGTTTTTAGAAAATGAAAATAAAGATTAAAGATTCCTTTTAAATATACTAAAATAATTTTCACAACATTTAAATACAATTCTTTTGGATTATATTGAAATATTTTACAAAGACATACTGAAAAAGTAATTTTCGGTCTATATAAAGTAAGGTATAAGAAAATTATAATGATTCCTCTATAAAACTTGTTGTTAACTGGTTTTCTAGTTTCATGTGAGTGAATAATGATTTTATTACTCATAGGAGTGGAGTAAGTCTTACTATTTTTTCAGTTTAATATTCTTTAAGTAATTCAGGTATTTATTTCCTTAGGTTTAAAATTTTTCAAAAATACTTTAGATAAACTTGGAATCCTAGAAAATAGCTTATTTCTCCCATCATGATATTTTCAAAAATTCTTTACATAAGTTGTGAAAAATTATTACAAAGATTTGGATTTTTAGATCTGAAATCAACATCATAAAAATATGTGTGTACTTGTAAAATATTAGAAAAACATTTTTTTTAAATTGGGTAGAATCTATTATTCAAAAAAAACATATGATAGAAGAGAAGAAAATAATATTTCATACCATGGACTTGGAACTTCTTTAAGTCCTTATAGATCTTTGGTAATATTAAAAATATAATTTGGAAAATTAGGATATTAAAAACAAAAAGGTAGTGCTACAAAAACTTCCACCATTAAAAATCCATTTAAAAATAATTATTTTACAACCATATGATATAAATTTAAATTCATATATGATTCATATGATATAAGAATTCTAATAGCTTCTAATCTATCTATGAGATAAAAATTTCATCATAATCTATTCCTTCATCTTGATTATATCATTTAGTAATCAAAATATCTTTATTTATTGTTATTACATTGTGGTCATCTTTCTTATCTCTAAAAACCCATTTTGTTCCAATTACAGGATGGATCAAGGGTCTATCAACTACTTCCAAAACATTATTTCTTCTAAATTGATTTAGATCTTCTTACATAGCTAAAAACTATCTTTCATTTGATAAGGAGTATTCTATATATCCGGGCTCTAATTGGGATATAAAGGAAGGGAATTCTATTAAATTTCATATATTTCATCTAGTTCTTACTCCTTTATCTACATTTCCTACAACGGTTTCTAAACATTGGCCTTTATGATTTCTAGATGTTCCAGGACACACAATTTCTGGTTCTCTAGTGTTTTCCCCCATTGGATTTTGTTTAAATAAACCAAGTTCAAAATCATCATGATTTTTTTCATGAAAGAAATTTTTGGGTCTCAGATCTACGACTAAATCATTTTGATCATCAATTTGAGTTATTTTGTGACCAAAAAGATCAATTTCATCAAATTTCACACAATATTATTCTTCAAAATTCCTTGAAATGTTATTAAAAACACTATAATCATTAGAATTAGCAGATTAGACTATGAAGATACCTTTATCAACCTTTTTATTGAAATTTATATGATAATACATGGTGTTTGACATGTAAACCTTGTATCCAAATATTTTGAAGTATCGCACCTTGGATTTTATATTGTTCCACAAATCATATGTTTTTTTATTTAAAATAGGTCTTATTATAACTCTATTAATGATATAACATTTCATGTTCATAACTTCAATAGAAAAATGAGTGGGTATGTTATATTCAGATAAAATAGTTCTAATTTTTTTTAATTCATATTTCTCTTTTCAACAACACCATTATTATGAGGTGTTCTGGGGGAATATAATGTATGCTTAATTCATTTCTTTGATAATTAATAATTAAATTAATTATTCTCAAACTCTCCTCCATGATCACTTCTTGAAGACAAAATTTTGAAATCATTTTCATTTTGAAAAGGATTTCAATAATTAATAAAAAAATAATAGGATTCACTTTTAATGCTTAAAAAATTAATCCCATGTAAATATATAAATCCCATAAACTAATACATAAACAGATGACTTACTAGAAAGACTTTAAGTTCTAGTTGGTCCGAGAGAGTCCAAGAGGAAATGTATAAGAGATATAGAGGTGGAAACTTCTATAGCTGATTAGAAATATAACTTATATTGCTTTCACATTTTGTATGCATCACATGGTTTCATTATATCAAATATAATATTAGGTAAATTATAAATAAAATTATTTTTATAAAATTCATCAAGGAATGAAAATTTCAGTGTCCAATCCTTATATACCAAATACATGATTCATCAACTTCAACATTAATGAAAGTTAAATTTTGTCTACACAATGAATTAAGATCTAATTTTTAAACATTTTCTATTATTGGTGATTTAGACATTGGATATTTATCTTTAGAAATTAATTAGTAATTATTTGAATAATTAATAGAATAACCATACACAAAATATGGAGAAATACATATCAGGTTTTGATTCAATCGTTCAATGTAAAGTAAATTGTTGATATGGATTGACTGTGGATTTTCAAATGATCCAATGATAACTATTTTTCAATTCTAATTGTCTCCAAAAATAACATATCCTCTATTTAATTTGGATAAATAATAAAAATTAGAGTAGTCTTCACTTATATTCCTTTAAAAACCACTTTCCCTAAATTTTTTTTCCTCGATGCTCCGATAGATAGTTTTCTACAATGATAAATAAAATAACAGTTCTTTGGTAATAATTTTTTTCATCCTGGAGATGTTAGCTATAAAAAGATATAGGTATCCATAATTACTTCAATTTTCTAGAAAACTTTACTTTTTTTTGAAAAAATTTTTGATATTTTTTTTTAATTCCACGAATTTGAGGATTTTTTAAATCAAAAATATTTTAAAATGTCATATTTCACCATAATGAAAACAAGTAACTTTAGGAAGATATATATTTTTTAAACCAGATAAAAATATTTTCTATAAACCTTATATTATTCTCATTTTCTTCCAATTATAAATTTTTCTTTTCTAAGTTGATTTTTCCTAATAAGTTTGTTTAAATAATTTTTCCCTTTTATAAAAAAACTTATAGTATATTTAAAATTTTGAACATATTTCTGTATATTTTTTTATTGTTTTGACTTGTTTAGCATCCAAGAGAGTAGATTTTTCCTTGTAATATTTTTGTTATTAAATCTGATTTTTCTAATTTTATTTATTTATAATTATTTTATTATAGGAATTTAGGATTTTTTTCAAGGATTTCATACATTATTTCTAACATGATATAGTATTCATTTAGTTATTTTTATGAGAATTATTCATTTTTTTATTCAAGTTGATGCTAAGAAGAGTAGTAAGAATTTACTTTATCTGATTATTTCATAAATTATATGTTGTCCTTCTTATTTATTTGTTCAGCTTATGATTCTAATGATGTACATTCCCTATAATCTATAGAAGCACTTCAGGTGACCTTAATGTCATTATTATACTTCTTATATTTAGTATTCTTTAAATATTTTCTTTGTGCCTTCTTTTCATCATTGATTATCTGAAATTCATGCGTGATGTGTCCTATATTTTTGAATTCATAGCATCCCAACTCTTTATAGTTGTTACCATTAATTTTGTGATTATTGAATGGTATTTCGAGTCCTCTTATCTTGTTATATATATATATATATATATATATTACTTGTTTGAAAATTGATCAAGATCATCATTCGATTCATCTTTGATTGGGAAGAATTCTTCCTCAGATTCTTTAGAGAGCTATTCACTTCTATTTTTTATATCATATTTAGAAGTAGAGGATTTCATGATTGTATTTTACTTTTTTATTTTTTTGTCTCATCCTTTTTAGTTCCCATCTCATATTCATATATCATAAGCATTCCAATAAAATATTTTATCTTGAAATTTTTTTACTCTTTATATTTTATGATAGCTACTGGGATTCCAATCCACTATGATGGTAATACTATGAGAAATTTTCATGCTTGTTTAGGGTCAGTGATAGGAGTTCTTAGAGTAACACTATTATCCTTGATATCAATGAGTCTTCCATTCAGTGGAGTAATACTATCTTTTTCATCCATTTTGAAACTATCAAACATAATATTGACTGTATCACATCTAAAATCACGCACATTGTTAGTAACATCATATGATAATACTATTGTAGCAAACATTTCATATTCTATTTAACATTGAGAGATTCAGTTAAACTCATCTAGTCTTAACCTTTAGATGATATCACTTGTAGACTTGGAATTTAGATAAAAAATTTCATTAGCTATAGAATCATAAGTTTCAAGTTATGTGTTTGGAATTTCATAGGGCTTAAATTATTTGAGATAGACGTTTAGACCAAGATTAATTATATAGATGATCATATGATCTTTCTAGTTACAGTAGTTTTCACCATTGAAGTACGAAGCTTTGACCATTGAAAATCATTCTCTGTTATCAGCCATATCATCCACTAAAAGATTGATCTTTATACTCAAACATTTGATTCTTGTGAACTCAAGAGTCACTTAATCTATTACCAATTTATATCAAAGATAATGACTGTTTGAATAACTCAAGAGGGGGTTAATGTAGTTTTTAAAATATTCTTTGAATTATATACCACCCCCTTCAAAATATATATATCCAATTTTATTTCTTATGATTATATGAAATGAAAATGTAAAATATGCCGAAAGAAAATTGAACATTGTAATTTATAGTGGTTCAAGGAATAGAAGTACTTTATTCTACTCCACTAATGTTCTACTCCTTGATCATGGATATTTTCACTAAACAACCCTTTTATTAGGGCCTCTCAACTGAGCACAAGAAATTTTCAATTAATAAAAATGTCCAAGAGATTTCATTGAGTATCTCACTTTAAAAGACCTATCAATGGTCTTACACACACTTACACCAAGTGAAAATAAAGTAGAATACAATTAAAGGTTTGAGAAATTATTGTAGTGCACAGTTTCAAGCAGCAACTGATAGTAGATAAAGAATCATACTAAGAAAAGATAAACATCAATCATAGATCGAGATGATCTTCAGTGAAACTGATGGAATAAATAAACATAACACTTGATGAATTGATTTTCAATATGTACATATCACTGGTGTTAGAAAAGGGAAACCTTATTTCATTATCATCACATTATTCATCTTTCAACCTTATTCTATTTGTGTTATTGCCAACTATTCTTTATATATGTCGTTTTGAACATAAGAATAGGATAATTCTAATGGTTTAATGATATATGCAGCAATCCTTATAAGAGAGGATAATAATAATATATATCTAATCCCTCCAAATATTGAATTTCTTTTGCAACCCCAATGTGTTTGATTTTCGTTTTCTCTGAATTTTCTTATTCATGGTATGTCTTGTAGAGTATGATCTTTCCTAAAGTAGATAATCTTATCTTGATGCAATAAAAAGGCATGAAATGAATTATCATGAGACTAGAAAAGATAATCAAGAAATTTTTTACTATTAGATCTTTGTATTATATCAGTTGAACATACTATTCATTGTCAGATATTATTTGTAAGATAAAAAATATTTTATTCATAATATAATTAGTGTTCAAGGTATCCTAAGACAATTATCTAGCATAAAATAAAATGTTACTAACATAGAATTCACTTTTATAACACTTCTTTTTGCTATAAATATAATTTAAAAGAATAAAGTACTTTAACATTTTCATTTCTTTCTAGAAATATATCTTGAGTGACTTAGTCAAACACTGTAAGATAAAGTCGCATGTTGTAATTTTAGTTTATCAGTAACTAAAGATTTTCTTTAAACTTTATAGGACAAAATTCTTGCATAATTTATATACTTGAACACAAAGCGAAATATGAATAAAATCTTAAATAATTAACAAGCTTTTTTAAAAAATAGTAGAGATTTTTTGAATCATTAAAACACATAAAACAGAGATTTATTGGAATAATACACTTTACAAAAATATCCTATTTTGGATGATCACAAACCCAATGCAATGGGAAACAATATTTTAAAAATTATATTTTAATTTTTCAGAATGAATTATATTTTATTTTCTTCTAAAGAGAAAGAATTTTTTTTCTCATTTTGAAATACGAAATAATTTAAAAATACAAGTGATATTTTATATTTTCCTTTTCTTCCCCCTATTTCTATGATATCAAAAATAAGATTAAGTAGGAAAATTTTCTATATTACAGAAAAATATATGTTAACAAACATATTTTTGAAATACAAGTGAAATTGTTTAATTTATTTTCATCAAAACCTTTTTGTGATATAAAAAAGAGGTGGTAAAAGGAAAATATTTTATATTGCAAACATATATAAGTTTACAAACATTGTTTTGGCAGATATCAGTTAACTATATCTCCTTCTAAAACTAAGAGTTTCTTCTTCCTCATCACATATTTCTCTAGTCTCAGACCGATGAGACGATCCTTCTACCACTATTAGTTTGTTATCCAAAATTGAACGCTCCCCCTGAATCTGAGCAGAGTACATTTCAAGCATCAAACAATAAGGCATAAACTTTTTCAAAAGATAAATCCCAATATAATCAAATATTACTAAAAAAATTGGATTAATATTTGTGAAACCATGATATGATGTTGCATCATAGTTGAAACACCCAACCCCTACCTCATTGTATTGAGGAGGCGGTGAGGGTTACTTTTCCTTAAGAGACGTTCCTAAGGAGCCAAAGGTTGGCAATAAATGTCGAGGGCTTCGAGAAATGATTGGGGAATGATTTTCCTATGAGAAAAAAACAACCATCCAAATGACCCACTATCAGCAAACTAAATGATGCATGTTAACAGAACAACCAACTCATAAATTACAAAAAGGGAGTTACACTATTCCAAAATACAACCCACAAACCAATAAAAGTAACATAATATCAGAGTACTATGTGAAAGACTAAACAAAAGACCAAAAATAATTCAAGACACACTCCATGGCTCCACACCATGCTCCATGCTCCAAGCACCACCACATATCCCAAGCATCATCACGAACCAATAGAAATGAGAAGTTCTACCTTTAGCTTTATGACGAAATATGACATCTGCCAAAGCCCCAAAGTGCCAAAGAAGTGGGTGAGTACTAATACTCAACAGGTTTTCCCCAAATGACTTCCCTACTCATGCCACTAGGATAGAAAATTTAGTCACTTCTATATAAAACAGTTTATATAAAACAATTTACCAATACAGTTTATAACCAATATAAACAAGTTTCTGTGACCATTTATAACCAAAATCATATAAGTGCAATTAAAACCAATTTTTCCAACGAGATAAATTTTTTCAGAAAAAATAACAATACAAGCTTTAAAACCATTTCTCAATATTCCTTTGAAATACCCAATTCATTTCATACATCCACAAATCCAACCCTGCATGTAACCTGGATCTCCCTGTACTCATGAGTGGTGAGTCATCCTTTCACTAAGTCATCCTTAGTGATCCAATTGAAGGGGGAGAGCCCTAACCCTTATCCATCAAATTAAGGATAGGGGAGACCCCTAACCCATATCCGTCCCACATGCACCCTTTAACGGGGGAGATACCTAACCCTTATCCATCTCATTAATGATGCGGGAGACCCCTTACCCTTATTCTTCCCACGTCCTCGTGAACATACACAACCATCATGTCAAAAACTAAGTGTGTTCGACCACTTAAAACCTTTTCAATAAAAATGTACTTTTATTGAAATCCAAAGAATAAACCAATTTCAAAAAATTCATTCCACTTCAATAACACATTCAATTTTATTGAAACCATCTAATCCAAACAATGTGTTACATTCTGGAAAAACCCCATTTTAAAATCTCTATTTTAAAATTAAGAAGCAAATAATTCATTGAAAATCCCCAATTTTTCAGATTTCACAACCATCACTCAAGAAGGCTTCCAATAAATGTTCAACTACCAATTCACAATCAATTCAACACCACACATTCAATTTGAAAGCATTCAAATCATTTATACTAAGTGGGTTCAAGAAAGAAGCCTCCTACCTCGAATGTTTTGACGAAAACCACAACGAACGAAAAACGCACAAGAAAACTAGGTTGATTATTAAAGAACCCACCTTAGATATCTTTTCCTAGAAAGACCAAGACCAAATATCATTATATTTGGAATCCACACACTTAGATCTACCCATAATGGGCATAGATCTAAGAAACCAAGAGAATAGGAGAAGTAGATCTAAGAAACCGATCAAGAATGATGACGAATGATCACATACCTCAAGAATCCGGCTTTTATTATCAATGGAAAGCCTTCATATTTCCTCCCAAACGTGTGGGAAGGGTTCTACTACCTTTAAGAGAGAGTGATACAGAGTTATGGACCCTTAAGAGGAAAAAAGCTCCATTTAGAGGCAAAAATGTGTGAGATCCACTTTTTTTTGGATCTCATTTAAGTGCCCGCACAGTTAGTTCTCACGGTTTGACAAACCGTGCGCTAACCGTGCATTATCCAATACCTTAAAAGTGTCTACTATGCCTGGTTTCGCTGCATGGTTAGACAAACCCTACGCCACCTGTGTGACTTCCTCTTTTCCTCAAAACTTCATTCCATGTTCTCCCGACTCTCTCATTTATCACATATAACTTTATAACCATTAAAAGCCTTACGTAAGGGTTACATACCAAAAACAGGGGGTACTAAATTATCCCCACCATTGGTCTTTATGTCCTCGAAAAGTAGACTACCCTTGATATCCAAAAATATATCTGGCCACTACTCTTTCATTTCCTTCTCACGTTCCCAAGCCTCTTATTGAATCTGACCATATTTCTATAAAACCCGCACAAGGCCGATGCTTTTCCCACGAAAGACTTTCCCTTGTCTATCCATGATCTGCACCGGAATATGTACCAGTGAAGCATCTGGTTCTAACTCAACGTGATCCCATATGATCACATGGTCAGGATCAGGGTGATTCTTTTCAACTAGGATACATGGAACACATAATGCACCGAACTAAACCATTGTGGTAATACCAACTGATATTCCACCTCAACAACCCATTCTAGTTTCTCAAAAGGGCCAATGCATCTGGGATATAACTTTATATTCTTCCCGAAATGACGATTTCCAAGCCATAGAGAGATCCTCAAGAAGGCATGATCACCCACAACAAATGACAACTGTCTTCGGTGGTGATCTGCATAAGGTATCTAACGACTCTGAGATGCCTCCATCCTCTTTCTAATCAACTAGATCTTATCTTTTATTTCTTGGACAAGGCTTGGCCTGACTAGTGATGTTTCACTTGTTTCCACCTAGCATAGTGGAGAACGACAAGGATGCCCATAAAATGATTCAAACGAATCCACGTGTATCATGGCTTGATAGCTGTTATTATATGAGAACTCCACTAAGGGTATATGCTCTTCCCATGAGCCACCAAAATCCATTACACAAGCCCGCAACTTGTCTTCCAATGTTTGTATCATCGGCCAAGATTTCCCTTCCATTTGAGGATGATACACGGTGCTCATTGTCAACTGAGTTACACGAGATTGCTGTAATGATTTTAGGAAACAAGATGTGAACCTCAGATCTCTATTAGAGACTATTGACACTGGTACACCATTCCTCTTTACCACTTCTTGGATGTATATTTCTGAAAGATCTTCCACCATATGAGTGTCACGAATAGGGATGAAATGGGCCGACATGGTTAGATGATCCACTATCACTGAAATGGAATCATGTTTCTAGATCGTTATTGGATGATCTGTAACAAAATCCATTTCTATTTAATCCCATTTCCACACTGGGATGGGAAAAGACTGTAACAACCCAACCCCGATCCCGAAGCATCACAACACACAACATACCCCTGTACGGATTCATTCAAGGGAAAGATAGGTGCCGATGTAAGCTGAACATTCAGTAACTAGAATGACTTTTTCCATTCTTTTTTCCATTGTAATGGAGCATTCTTCCATTTTAGAGCTGTCATTAGTGAGTCTAGTCATGAGAAATCACACACAAAGCGTTCGTAGTAACTAGATAGATCAAGAAAACATCGTATCTAGAAGATATTCTTCAGTGGTTGCCAAGAGATAATGAAATCTATCTTTTCAATATTAATAAAAACACATTTCTCAGAAATGAAATGGACAAGGAAAAGTACTTCCTGTATCCAAAAATCACACTTTGATAATTTTTCATACAAATGATGATCTCTCTAGATTTGTAACACTATTTCCAGGTGCACCTCAGGACCATCCCTTGTCTTTGAATAGACCAAAATGTCATCCAAAAACACCACAACAAAATAATCTAGATACTGTTAACATATCTGATTCATCAATGCCATAAAGATTGCTGGAGCATTCGTTAGACCTAAATGCATGACTACATAATCATAGAGGCCATATCTACTTCTGAATGCTGTCTTTGGAATATCCTCATTTCGAACTCTAAATTGGTGATATCCTGATCGCTAGTCAATCTTAGAGAACCAATGAGATCCACTTAATTGATCGAATAGATCATTAATGCGTGGAAGCGAATATCTATTCTGTATCATAACATGGTTAAGCTTGTGATAATCAACACATAGTCGAAGAGTTCCATATGACTTATTCACAAACAAAAACGGTGCTGCCCATGGAGACATACTTGGTCGAATGAGAACCTTTCTTTCTAGCTCCTCTAACTACACTTTCAAATCCTGCAACTCTGTTGGTGCCATCCTATAAGATGGAAGGGAAATAAGACTAGTCCCTAGAAGGAGATAAATCCTAAACTCCACTACCCTTAGAGGTGGTAACCCTGAGAAGTTCTCGGGAAAGAACCCTATAAATTGATCCACAATAGCTGGAAAACTTTGTTCCTGGATATCATCCATTGATGCAAAAGTCAAAACTGACAATTGGTAAGATATCGTTCCCACCATTTGTGCCAACAATCACTTTCACCTTTCATTATAGTCATATATCCTCTAAAGAGATGCTCGATGCTATCCTTAGTCATGAAACTAATTGTTCTCCTATAACAGTCGATTTGAGACATGAACCTTGTCAGCCAATTAATACCCAAGATTACATCATAGACATCCATATCCAACATCAAGAAGTCCCATTTTATCTCAGATCCATCAATAGTTATTGCACATGCTCTACACACAAAGGCATGACTTTCTCTTCTACTAAGAGGAGTTTGCAGTTTCAAAACAGAAGGCATCATTTCTAGTATTGAACATAGAAAGTCAACAAAATGGGAAGAAATAAAGGAATGAGATGAACTAGTATCAAACAACACTTAAAAAAAGGTATAATTAAAAATAATCGTACCTATTAATGTAGATGGTCCAGTTAGATCATCGACAATCATCTGCATAGCTCTATACAATTTCTACTTCACTATACTATTATCTTTGTTTCCTTGATGAGGTTTCCCGGGTTGAAGAGTCAAGGTATTACTAGAATCACCATGGAAAGCTCTGCTCTGCTGATGAGACTGATTCTGCTGTCCTCATCCAATCAAAGCATATGATGTTGTGACAGATGAAAAGTGTCTCGAGCACCTGACCTTGGAGCACTGGGACAATATCGCGGAAGATGTCTCATATTGTTACAATTATGACATGATCTATGTTGTTTTGTACAATCTTTATTTATGTGGTCAAGTGAACCGCATTGAAAATAACCTAATTTGTTATGGGGTAATGGATGATGGTTTACTGATCCTGCTTTCTGGTTCTGATTTCCACTTTCACAGTTGAAATAGGTGTCCCTTTTCGTCTTGTTCCCAAGAGTTTTGTTCCCACCTTTTCTTGTAGGTATCATCATTCCTCCTCTAATTGATCTCGAGATATCACGTTCAACAATAAACTCTCTGTTCACCAACCATGTATAATATGTAATATATAGCACCGCATTATTCGATCGAATATCCTACCATAGCCTTGACTTGAAGATGCGTGCCTTCAAAGACACCCTTGCTGCAAACTCTGGTGAAGAACGAAATAAATTCATGAACTTATCTGCATACTCCTTGACAGGGAGGCTATCCTCTTTTAGGCTAAATAAGTCCGTTGTTAACTGGATTTTGAATGTGTGAGGATAGAATTGTTTGTTGAACAATTATTCAAAATCCTCCCATGTAAGGCCTTCATCCAATTTAGCTTGCACCATTAAATCCCACCATAGACATGAATGATCTTCAAGAATATACGCCACCAACATGACCTTGAGCTCTAATGGTGTGCCGATGAAATCGAAGATATGATCCATGTCACGACCCGTCCCCCAGTGCCTGTACCGTGAATACCCCAAGCCCACCTTCCATAGGCTAGGGGCTGGCGACTAGCACCAAAGGCATATTCCCTAAAACTGGGAAGGAATTGCCTTTATAATCTATAAACATACGTAACCAAACACATAAAAAGGCAAGAATTCCAGTCAAATATATAGTAATAAGAGAGTAAAATAAGTAAAAGGGACCAGAATACAAGCCCAACTGGAAAGTTCAGGTACAACTAAAAATCAATACAACTGAAGAAAAGGAAAACTACAATTGGGTTGTCCACTGAGATTCCTACCTGAAGGGTAAGTACAAATCGCCTTATCAGCAGTCCTCGTCCGTCCGTCTCCTCTGTTTGCCAACTCATTGTAAGGTACACCTCTCGGAACCATCCAGTCCTAACACTCTCATCCTCAGTCAACGTTGTTCGTCGTCTGCATCCTTCACAACAAGGTGCGGCCATAGCCCTTGCAGGGGTGAGTATAATGATACTTAGTAGGGACCCCGAGACCCTCACCTTCTCACAAAATCCACCAAGGATAAACCATAAATAAATAAATCAATAGATAACCTTACTTAGGTATACGCCTATACATATACCTATGTTATCAAGTGATCCATCTTAATCATGAGGAAAACATAGAAAAATTGACTCATCTCAACCAGGATTTTATTCTAGGGGTAGTATCAAGTAGCATCCCCAGGAACATTGTTGAAACCAAGGATACTTGAGATATCCTCCTCTATCAAGTGAAGTGTGCCTACCGTGACACCAAACACGCTTCCCACTATACTTAAACTACTGAAGTACTCCTCCTGTCGAGTACTATGGATTTGCCGCATCACTAAGTGAACTCCCCACCGTGGGTCTGCCGCGTCACCAAGCACGCTCCCCCTCGTAGCTTGCTGAGGTAATTCTCCTGTCGTGTACCATGGGTCTGCCGTTCCACAAAGGGGATCCCCACTGAGGGTCTTCCGTGACACCAAGGCGCTCCCCACTTGGCTAGTAGAGTCACTCTAAGTCAAAACAATCAGCAGTCGTCAGGTCTCAGCCAACTACCAGGTCTCCGCACTACGCTCGCTCATCTTGGGGAGGATCTGCTCCACGAGCTATTGGTCGATACTCCAACTATCACGAAGTCCCATGAAGAAGTATCCCAAGGGTCTGCCATCTCATATGGGTCTCAATGCAATAGACGGCACGTCAATCGGACACCCGGTCTGTGAGTTATTAGCCTTTTAGTCCCGGGGGCCCAGTTGGATTAGTGCACGATCCAACATGACCGTATCTCAACAATACCCCAAAAACTAGTGGGTTATACTCAAAGGTACTGTCACACTCCAAGATTTTTAGCACCACTGACGGTTCATCAAACTCATGTCTGGTGCCAATGATTTGGCTGAAGGAGCGTAAATGGGTTGTAGTGGGCCCAGGTCCGGTCCAACCTGGTCGGACGGACCAGGCCCAACCCAGTCTAGGACAACCCAGTCTGGTTCGACCCGACCATACCCGTTGGGTCTGGATTGGTCCGTTGGGTGGACCAGCCCATCGGGTTTGGCATGGCCCGTTGGGCCCAGCCCAGCATGCCGCGAGGGGCCTCAGAGAGCCATGAGGGTGCAGACTGGCCGTGAGGGAACGGACCGGCCACGGGTCGGTGCAAGGGAGGTTTGGCCTAGAGGGAACCGCGTGTGCGGCCTGGCCTGAAGGGCTCCACGATGGCGGCTCGACCCAGGGCATGGGGCCAATTCGGCTCAGAAGGAAGCAACGAGGGTGACTCAGGGCGACTCAGCCCAGAGGCTAGGATGGTGTGGTTGTGGTCGTTTAGGCCAGCGGGTGGCGTGACTGGGGCCTGTTCGGTTAGGAGGCTGGGAGTCTGTGGTGGCTCGGCCTGCGGTTGGCGCGGCAATGGTGGCTCGGCCAGGAGGCTGGGGTGGCTGGTTCGACAGAAGGACGACGCAACCAGGGCGGCTCGTCCTGGACCAGGGCTGCTCGGCCGGAAGGGCGGAGACCGTGGGGGAGGTTCGGCTGGGGCGCCGCGAGGGGCGCAACCAGTTAATTCGGGGCGCCGCGAGGGGTCATAGGGCCAGTTCGGCCAATGGCGGCATGCGACGCCATGTGGGAGATGCAGGTTGCAGAGGCCGTGGGTGGCGACGTCATGACCTTCGTTGCCTTCCTCCATTTTGAAGAACTTTGCAAATCAATACAAGTGTTACAGAGAGGACTGGCCATGTTAGTTTGACACGCACTTTATGAATTAAAGCAGTAGCAATTGGTTCACAATAACGAAGCACATCAAACCCTCCCGCAAAGATTAATCCCAAAACCCCCAAAAGAAAACATATGCGGATCTACTAGTTAGAAATTTGATCCATGTTACTTGTTCTAGAAGTGATGAACATGGGTATATAAAATCATTCACAATAATCCCCTACCTCGTATTGTTCGTTGACGATGATGAGGAGGGAAGGTCGATCGTCGAAGATTTTCCACGTCAGTTGCCTCCACAAGGTGCTTTCGAGGAAGAAGTCGAAGATTTTCCTCTCCAGTGTTCTTCATTCTTCATTTGAGAGCACAATCCTCCATGTGTTGTGCGTAGCATCACTTTACCAGTGCTTCATCGCTTAGTGAACCCATCCCAAATCCTCCTCCCAAGATCCATATATATAGGAGAGGGTGGAAGGTAGGTAATGATCATGGATTTTATGATGGTTCATTTATTAGGAACCTTACTAAATTCCAATGACGCTCTTATTTAATTAAAAAAATGGGGCAAGCCAATTTACTCAGTTGGTACAATTAAAGGTATGTGCGTTGGCACAAATAATGTGGAGGAAATCAAGAGGATCCTCCACATTAATGAGGGGTGTTAAGATTTTATCTTAATTAAAGGGGGGTTTCAGGGGGGTTTAATCGCAGGTGGTCCCCACCACCATAACCTCTCATGGGAGGTTATGGTTTGGGTCATCCCCACCACCATATCCTCTCATGGGAGGTTAAGGTCTTGTGGTCCCCATATCCAACTTCTACATGGAGGTTTAGTTCTTGTGGACCCCACCTCCAAACACTCACATGGGTGGTGAAAATAAAAATAAAAATGTCACACAATTATATTCTTATTTTATTCTCACATGAAAAACCCAAAAAACTATCTTTCACTCTCGACCCACTGCAGTCGAGAAGAAGGTCTCATTAAGTGAATACATACACTTCGAGTTCAATGGTGCCCTCCGATTTCAATTTCGAGCACTGGTTCAAAAGTTAGAAAAACTCTCTCGCATGTTTACTAAACGTACCCAAAATAATGTTCATAAATTCATTCTGGGCACTCCAAGCCTCGGAATCACACGTTGTAAATTTTTGAAGACTCGTAAAATTCCCATTTATTATAAAAAAATTACATAGAAATTATGGGTATTTACATTCTCCCTACCTCAGGATTTACTTCCCCATAAGCCACAACTCAATCTTAGAGAACATGTGAGGGTACATAGCACGCATTTGAGCCTCCTAATCCCATGTTCTCTCCTGGAGGTTCCCGTGCTGCTAGTGAACGTGCACCAGAGGTATCGACCATTCATGAAGGACCCACTTCTATCGATCCTCAATCTCTTCTAGAACCTCAATAAATGTTTCCCCATCGTCAATGTTCAGCTCGACATGGTTGATGATGTGAGAAGGGTCATGCACGTATCTACTCATCTGTGATATGTGGAAGACGTCATGCACCAAGTGAAATTGAGGGGGAAGAGCTAAGTGGTATGCCACCTCGCCAACTCTACTGAGGACCTGAAAAGGTCTGATAAAACTCAGAGATAACTTGCCGCCTTAGAAAAATCTCTACAAACCTCATCGAATGAGACCCATAGAAAGACGTGGTCATCATCCTCGAACTCTAGAGGTCTCTGTATCCTGTAGACATACGAATTCTTCCTACTCTGGGCAGTCTTCATCTACTCCTGAATGATTGGCACCTTCTCTGTGGTGGCCCGTACCATCACTGGTCCCACTATTGTTCACTCCCCTGGCTCAGTCCAGCACAAAGGTGATCTGCAAGGTCCTCATATAACACCTCTAAAGGTTCAATCCCAATGGTTGAGTGATGGATGTTGTATGAAAACTCCACCAAAGGAAAGTGATCCTCCCAGATATGATTGAAGCTGAGGACACAAGCACGCAGCATGTCCTCATTGGTCTCAAGGGTCCGCTCAGTCTGACCATACGTTTGAGGATGGAAGGTGGTGCCCTAACGAAGCTGCGTCCCGAAAGCCTCCTCAACCCCTTCCATAACCGGGAAGTAAAATGTGCATCATGATCGGAGAAAATTGTCAAAGGTACTCCATGTAGCCACATAATATCCTGCACAAAAAGGCATCCCAAGCTCTCTGCTGAACCCTGGTCTCTGATCAGTAGGAAGCAGGCTGACTTGGTGAGTCGGTTGATGATCACCCAGATAGAGTCATGTCCTCTGGATGTACGTTGAAGTCCTGTCACTAAGTTTATAAATATCCCATACCACTTCCACTCTGGGACCTCTAAAGGATGAACCAAGCCTGCTGGTACCTAATTCTCTTCCTTCACTTACTAACTAGTGAGGCATCGAGACACAAACTTTACAACTTCTTTCTTCTTTCCCGGCCACCAATGATGTAATCAGAGGTCTTGATACATCTTCTCCACTCCTGGATGTACCTCTATAGGGGATGTGTGTAACTCCCACAAAATTTCCTCATGATGTGACAATGGTACCATGGTACATCCCCTAAAGAGGATGATATGCTCGCCACCTTCAGAAAATCCATCAGGTGCCTGCCATGTAGATATATGAGCACATCAAGCCTCACATTCAGCGTACCCACACTGTGCCTCCCTGACTCGCTGAAGAATTGGGGGAGTAACTGTAAGAGACTGAAGGAATGCTGCTCCATCTCTATCCACAAAGGATTTCTATAAATTAACGATCTGCTCCGTCGCCTCTCCTAGCAGCTGTAAACCAGCCCTCCTGCTAAGTGCATCTGCAAAAACGTCCCCCTTCAAAAGAGTATATACTATCTTGAAGTCATAGTCCTGGAGAAACTCAATCCAATGTCTCTATCTCATGTTCAGGTCCTTCTGGGGGAATATATACCTGAGACTCTTGTGATCAGAGTACACGGAAAAATTCTTTCCAATAAAAAAGTGCTGACACGTCTTCAAGGCAAAGACCAATGCTTCTAACTCCAGGTCATGGGTTTCATAGTTCTGCTCATGCTGTCTCAGCTGTCGAGAACCATATGTGATCATTGCTTTCTCTTTCATCAGGAAACATCTGAGTGTAGTCCCAAAAGCGTCGAATTAGACTAAGTACCCTACACCCTCCTCCGAAATCCTCAAGATGGGGGCACTAATCAGCCTCTGACTCAGCTCCTGAAAGCTATACTGGCATCTCTCCGACCACGCAAAGGGGTGCCTCTTCTTAGTCAAGGATGATAGTGGTGTTGTAACTCTAGAAAAAATCTGGCACAAACCTCTAGTAATATCTAGCCAAACCCAGGAAACTCCATACCTCTATCACACTCCTGGGTGGCTCCCAAGAAATTCTTCCTCAATCTTCAATGGATCCACTGTAACTCCAGTATCCAAGACGACATGTTCCAGAAATTGAGCCTCTCTGATCCAGAACTATCACTTCAAGAGATTACCATAAAGATGGTTCTCCCGGAGTGGGTCCATTACTACACGCTAATGATGGGCATGCTCCTCCTCAGTACCTGAGTAGATCAGAATGTCATCGATGAAGACTACTACAAAGAGATCAAGGTATGGCTGAAATATCCTGTTCATGAGTCCCATGAACACTACTAGAGTGTTGGTTATGCCGAAAGGCATAACCATGAACTCATAGTGGTCGTACCTACATCTGAAAGATGTATTCTGCTCATACTCATCTCATAATCTTAGTTGGTGATGGCTTGATTTGAGGTCTATCTTCAAGAACCACTGTTCTCCATTCTGCTGATCAAAGAGGTCATCAATCCTTGAGAGTGGGTACTTGTTCTTCACGGTCACCTGGTTCAGGCGTCGATAGTCAACAGAAAGCTTCAAGATCCCATCCTACTTCTTGGCGAACAGAATTGGGGCTGCCCAGGGAGAAACATTTGGCCGGTTCAACCCCTTCCCCTACAAGTCCTCTAGCTATTCCTGCAGCTCACAAAGCTCTGCGGGAGCCATATGATACACCGATGTTGTTATCGGTGTCATTCCAGGGTACATGTCAATGTAAAAGTCCACCTCTCTGTGAAAAGGTAGACCTGAGACATCATCAGGGAAAACATCCGCGTACTGGTCCACCACTATAGGAGAAGTCAGAATCTCCACATCAATTGCTTCGTGGGTAAGGTCTGCCAACTGGTGAGTGATTAGCTGTACTATCCTCCGGGTAAGTCCATCCTGCACTACAAAGGCTCCCTTCTCATCGGTGAAGGTAAAACTGGTCCCATATGTGTAGACACACCACACATTGTGCCTAATATAGTAAACCTAAGCATAGATTGTGGATAACCAGTCCATACCCATGATGATGTTGTAAGGCATCTACGCCGCTACTAACAGATCCCAGCTAAATCTCTGACCTCCTAGAGTATGCTCACACTACCAGCACTAGTGAGTAATTGTCAGATCTACTCACATAGAAGTCTCTATCCGTAAGGATCGAGACAACAACTCTGTTAGAATCTCCGAGCTCTGAACGAGGGTAGTGGAAATTAAAGAATGATGAGAACCTATGTCAATAAGTACTGTAGCTATGGTGGATTAGACACAGATCATGTCATGAATCATCTCCGGAGCGCCATGATCATAGGCCTCAGCTGCCTGGAGCTGATCTGTCCCCTGTCCACCTGATCCTTGAGGTTGGGGTGGACCTCCTAGTGGTGGTGGAAGAAATATCTTGAATCACCACCCACCGCCAACTACACAACCAGCTCCTCTGCCACGTCTGCCTGCTCCATGAGGACAACCGCGAACGAATCTTTGTCTCTGCCTGGGTGGTCCTTCAACTGTCTGGTGATCATCTGAATGGAGGTTCGGACAATCACAAGCCATGTGACCCTGCCCGCCGCATGAGTAACAATACCCATGCCTAGAATGTCTGTCTCCACTTTGGGTGCCCCACACAACCGACTCTAAATCATGCGGTCGTCCACCTGTAGGTATGGTCCTCTTGGACCTATGTGATTCCTATTTGATTCCAGCTGCAGAAGACTCTACTACGTGATGACTGGTGTTGGATCTCACTGCTAGAGACTACTCAAAATGGAAAATCTTCACTAGGAGGGCTCTCTCTAACACCCCTGCCTGCATCAGGCTCCAGAGTGAGATCACCAAAGCCCTGATCTCCCGCCTGAGTCCCTGATCAAAGGTCCAGGCCCTGAAGATTGGGTCACGCACCATATAGGTGGAGTAGTGTGAGAGGTCAGTGAACCTCATTGAGTACTGAGCCACTGTCATGATGCCCTGCTGCAGATGAAGTAGTTCCTCTATGCGCACTGCACGAAGAGTCGCTAGAACAAACTATTCCTGAAATAGGCTCTCAAAGTCTTCCCAGAGAAGAGTTATCTCTTTATGAACCTGGATCATCAAGCTACAACATCTGCCTACTACTGCCTATGGAAGGATGAAATCAAGAATCACCATGAGATCGGTTAGTGTCCCTTCCAGTCAAAAAACTCTCACCACATCCTCCAGCCAATTCTCTGCCGCCTGCAGGTCTATCTCTCTCTTAAACCTAGGTGGCCTCTGGCGCTAGAACTGGTGAAACGTGCTCAAGCGGTGTGCATCGTCTGATTCTAGGGTTGGTGGTATTATTGGCCCAACTGGGAGTGATACCACTGGTGCCTCTGCTGGAAAAGGCCCCTACACTGAGGCCTCGTCGCGCGATGGGCTATCTATGCATACAAATATTGGAACTCTAGCTGGTTGTCTGTGTAGAGGAATCCTAAAAAGAAATAGGTGTCATACGGTTAAGAGGTTATACCTAGTGGGCTGACCTGGTGAGCTGACTTAAAGAAAACTTTTGAAAACACACACAGAATCAGTGTTTTCATGCACAAATTCAGAAATTAGAAGTCAGAGTTCAGGTGCATGGATACGTCAGCCGCTGCACCAACATTGGATTCCCTAAACTAAACACCACACTCACTACACTTAACCGTATTGCTTCATAGAAAATATCGGAGTCCTATGTTCTTTGGTAGAACTAACTCCTCTGTTACCAATTTTTCATGACCCGTCCCCCAGGGCCCTTGTCGTGACAACCCCTAGCCCTCCTTCCATAGGCTAGGGGCTGGTGACTACCACCAAAGGTTTATTCCCTAAAACTGGGATGTAATTGCCTTTATAACCTATAAAAACGCACAACCAAACACACATCAAGGTATGAACGTAAGCCAAATGTATAGTAACAAGAGTATACAATAAGTAAAAGGGGAAAGAATACAAGCCCAAATTGAAAGTATAGGTACAACTGAAAAGAAATACAACTAAATAAAAAGGAAAACTGCAAATGGGTCATCCACTAAGGTTCCAACCTGAAGGTTAGGTACAGATCAACTTCTCAGCACTCCTCATCCGTCCGTCTCCTCCGTGTACCGACTAATCATAAGGTCTACCTCCGGGTACCGTCCAGTCCTGGTACTCTCGTCCTCAGTCAGCACTGTCCATCGTCTGTATCCAACACAACAAGGTGCGGGTATAGCCCTTATAGGGGTGAATATAACGATACTCAGTAGGGACCCAGAGACCCTCAAGGTCTCACAAAATCCACCAAGGATAAACCACAATGAAAAAAAACAATAGATAACATTAAATAGGTATACGCCCATACATATACCTAATTTATCAAGTGATCCATCTCAATCATGAGGAAAACACAAGAAAAAAGACTCAGATCAACCATGATTTTATTCTAGGGGTAGTATCAAGTAACACCCCCAGTCACATTGTCGAAACATAGGCTACTAGAAAACTCCTCTATAATGTACAGTGGGTTTTCCACATCACCAAGCGTGCTTCCCACTAACCTTGAACTGCTGAGGTAATTCTCATGTAGAGTACCATGGATATGCCATGTCACCAAGAGCGCTCCCCACCGTGGGTCTGCCGTGACACCAAGCACGCTCCCCCTTGTAGAATAATGAGGTACTCCTCCTGTTGAGTATTGTGGGTCTTCCAAGACACCAAGGCGATCCTCACTGAAGGTCTTCCATGACACCAAGGCACTCCCTAGTGGGATAGTAGAGTCACTCCAAGTCAAAACGGTCAGCAGTCATCAGGTCTCATCCAGCTACTTGGTCTCCGCACTATGATCGCTCATCTTGGGGAGGATCTATTCCACAAGCTACTGGTTGATAATCCAACTATCATGAAGTCCCACGAAGAAGTATCTTAAAGTTCCACCATTTCATTGGGGTCTCAATGCCATAGATAGTTCGTCAATCAGACGCCCGGTCTGTGAGTTATTAGCCTTTTAGTCTCGGGGGCCTGGTTGGATTCGTGAATGAGGCAACCTTACTATATTTAAACCATACCCCAAACTCCAGTGGGGTATAATCAAAGGGACCGTCATGCTCCAAGATTTCTAGTACTGCTGACGGTTCGTCAAAGGGGCATCCGGTGCAAAAGATATGGCCGAAGGAGCGTAAATGGGACGTAGTGGGCCCAGGTTCAGTCCGATCCAGCCCGACCCGGTCTGGGCCGACCCCGTATGGGTTGACCCGGTCTGGGCCAACCTGGCCTGACCCGCTGGGTCTATCCCGGCCTACTGGGCCCAGCCCAGCCGACAATGAGGTGCCGCAAAGATCCGTGAGGGTGCGGATCAGCCTCGAAGGTGTAAACCGGCTGTGGGTCGGCGCGAGGGCGGTTCAGCCCTGAGGGTGCTGCGTGGGAAGCTTGGCCCATAGGGTGCCGCGAGGGCAGCTCGACCTAGGGAATGGGGCCGGTTCGGCTCAGAGGGATGCATCAAGGGATGATCGGGGTTGCTCAGCCCGTAGGCCGGGATGGCGCGGACGGGGCGGGTTTGTCCAGCGGGTGGCGTGACCAGGGCTGGTTCGGCCAGGAGGCCGGGTGGCCGTGGTGGTTGGGCTGGCAGATAGCATTGCCAGGGCGGCTCAGATGGGAAGCCAAGGTGGCTGGGAGCCGGTTCATCCGGGAGGCTGGGGGGGCTGGGGCCGGTTCAGCCAGCGGACAGGGTGACCATGGCAGCTCGGCCCAACCCAGGGCGGCTCGGCTGGAATGATAGAGACCGCAGGGGTGGTTCGGCCGGGGCGCTGCAAGGGGGCACGACTGGTTCAGACGGGGCTCTATGAGGGGTCGTAGGACCGGTTCAGCCGAAGGCAGCATGAGACGCCGTGGGGGTAGCACGGGTTGTGGAGACCGCAGGTGGTGGCACCATTTCCTTCGTCGCCTTCCTCAGTTTTGAAAAACTCCACAAATCAACACAATGGTTACAGAGAGGACGATCCTTGTTAGTTTGGCCTGCACTCTCCATGTTAGAGTTGTAGCAATTGGTTCACAAGAATGATGCACGTCAAACCCTCCGGAAAAAATTAAACCCAAAATCGAAAAAAGGAAACATATAAAGATGAACTAGTTATAATGTTGATCCACATTAATTATTCTAAAAGGGGAAAACATGGGTATATAAAATCATTCACAATAATCCCCTACCTCGTATTGTTCATTGATGATGATGAGGAGGGAAGGTCGTTTGTCAAAGATGTCCTGCATCAGTTGCCTCCGCAAGGTGCTTCCGAGGAAGAAGTCGAAGACGTTCCTCGCCAATGTTCTTCGTGGAGGAAGCGTTCTTCATTGGAGAGAATAATCCTCCAAGTGTTGGGTGTCGCATCACTTTACCAACGCTTCGTCTCTTGGTGAAGCCATCCCAAATCCTCCTCCCAAGATTGATATATATAGGATAGGGGGGAAGGTAGGTAACGATCATGGAATTTATGACAATTAATTTATTAAGAACCTTCGTAAATTTCAATGACGTTGTTACTTAATTAAAAAAATGGGTAAGACAATTAACTCAGTTGGAACAATAAAAGGTATGTGCATTGGCACAATTAATTTGGAGGAATTCAAGAGGCTCCTCCACATTAATGGGGGTGGTTGAGAGTTTCTCTCAATTAAAGGGGGGTATCCAGGGGATTTAATCTTGGGAGGTGCCCACCCCCATAACCTCTCATGGGAGGTTATAGTTCGGGTGGTCCCCACCACCATAACCTCTCATGGGAGGTTATGTTTTGGTGGTCCCCACTTTCTACTTCCACATGGATGTTTAGTTCTGGTGGACCCCACCTCCCAACACTCACATGGGTGTTGAAAATAAAAATAAAAATATCACATAGTTTTATTTTTATTTTATTCTCACACGAAAAACCCAAAAATTATCTTGCACTCTCGACCCACTACTATCGAGGTGAAAGTCTCCTTAAGTGAATACCGGTGCGGCGAGTTTAATAGTACCCTCAGATTTCAATTCCAAGCACCGGTTCAATAGTTAGAAAAACTCGCTCACACATTTACTGAACGTCCCCGAAATAAAGTTTAGAAATTCATTCCAAGCACTCCAGTCCTCGAAATCACGCGCCCTAAATTTTCACGGACTCATGAAATTTGAATTTATTAAAAAAACATAAATGGAGATTTCAGGTCTTTAAAATTCATCCTACTTAGCTTCACCTCCTCCATCTTGGTTTCTGCATCACCCCAGATGTTCGGTGGATTCAAATTTATGAACTGGAAGGTAAGATCCATATGCATTGGTTCATTCCTCTGGTTCACCATATCCACAGCATGAAAATCCTCAAAAATACTCTGAACCAACTCTTTGTTCAGGAATGGTTCAGGTGCAACCACAATCTCTGAAACTTTTGCAGATTGGTTTCGATGACACCTACCAGGTGCCATTTTATAAACCATAAACAAACTCCATAAATCTAACTCTATAGAAAATGATGGACTAACATTTCAAATTATATGACATCAAATATCACAACATTGTTTTCCAAAACATCCTTTTTCCCATGTTCAACTATCTTTGAAACCACTTTACATGCTTTTGAAAATTAAACCATTTTCAAAATACGATAATCATTCTCCTTTTCAAAATCTTTCATCTGAAAACCAATTCCATTATATTCAAAAATGAACTCTCTTTTTTCACAACAAGAATCATTTCTCAAAATTATGTATGCACTCATAGTGGGAAGTAATTCCTCTATAATGCATTTCATTCTCTTATCATTGGCTAAACCCATGACAATGAGATTTCAAAATCCTAGAAGTGTCTCCAGACACTTATTTACCCAACTCCCTGGTAACTTGAAGTTCATCATAAAAGGGTTAGCTACATCCTTTTATGTTATACATTTCATGTTCATACTAGACTACTCCTTTCTATGATTCCCACCTAAGGAATAGATAATAAGGGATTTCATATCCAAAACTAGGAATATCAATGAATACTTCTTAGGAAAGGACTGAAAAAGCTGATACCATTTGTAACTTCCCGCCCTTACCTCATCGTGTTGAGGAGGCGGTGAGGGTTACTTGGCCTTAAGCAACCTTCCCAAGGTAGCAAAGGCTAGCAATAAATGTCGAGGGCTTCGAGAAATAATTGGTGAATGATTTTACCTTGAGAAAAAACCAACCAAACAAATGATCCACTATCAAAAATCTACATGATGCATGTCACCAAAACAACCAACTCATAAATTACCAAAAGGGAAATACACTATTCCAATATAAAACCTACCAACCAATACAACCAACACAATATTAGAGTGCTATGCAGAAGACTAATCAAAAGACCCAAAATAAGTCCAGACACACTCCATGACTCCATACCAAGTTCCATGCTCCAAGAACCACCACATATCCCAAGAATCACCACGAACCACTAGCAATGATTTGTTTAACCATTACCTGAATCCCAGAATATGACATTTGCAAAAGCACCAAAGTGCCAAAGCAGGGGGTGAGTACTAATACTAAATAGGTTTTACCCAAATGACTTCCCTTCTCATGCCACTAGTATAGAAAAGATAGTCACATTTATGTAAATATTTTAAATAAAACAATTTACCAAAATATTTTATAACCAAATATAATCAAGATTTCGAAACCATTTATATCCAAAATCATACAAGTGCAATTGAAACCAATTTTTCTAACGGCATATTTTTTTAAGAAAAAATAACTAAACAAGCTTTAAAACAATTTCTAAATATTCCTTTGACGTACCCAATTCACTTATTAAATCCACACAACCAACCCTACATGTTACAGGGATCTCTCTATACTCACGAGTGGTGAGTCATCCTTTCACTAAGTCGTCCATAGTTATCTAATTGATGGGGGAGATCCCTAACCCTTATCAATACCATTAATGATGGGGGATACCCCTAACTTTTATCAGTACCACATGCACCCTTTGATGGGGGTGATCCCTAACCCTTATCCATCCCATTAATGATGGGGGAGACCCCTAACCCTTATCCATCCCACATTCCCATGAACACACACAACCATCATGTTATAAACCAAGTGTGTTAAACCAATTCAAACCACTTCAATAAAACTGTACTTTTAATAAAAACTAAATAATAGACCAATTTCAATACAGTCATTTCACTTCAATAAAACATTACCTTTTATTGAAAACATCAAATCCAAATTATGTGTCACAATTCTAGAAAAACCCCATTTTAAAATCTCTAATTGAAAGTTATGAACAAAAGCACTCATTTAAAGTCCCCAATTTTCCAGATTTCACAACCATCACTCAAGAAGGTTTCCAAAAAGTGTTCAAAAACCAAATAATAATCAATTCAACACCATATATTTAATTTGAAAGCATTCCAATCAGTTCTACTAAGTGGAGTCAAGAAAGTGGCCTCCTACCTTGAAGATTTTGACAAAAACCACAAAAAACGAATAACGCACAACAAAACCTGGTTGATTCTTCAATAACCCACATTAGATCTCCTTTACTAGAAATAACATGACCAAATATCATCATATTTGGCATCCACACATATATATTTACGAATAACGAGCGTAGATCTAAGAAACCAAGAGAGTATGAGAATTAGATCTAAGAAATTGATCAAGAATGATGATGAACGATCATATTCCTCAAGATTCTGGATTTGATTCACCAAGGAAAGCCTTCATATCACCTCCAAAATGCTTGGGAGAGGTTATCCTACCTTCAAGGGAGAGTGATCCCGATTTATGGCCTCTTAAGAGGAAAAATGATCCATTTAGATGAAAAAATGTGTGAGATCCACTTTTTAGGAACTCATTTAAGTGCTCGCATAGTTAGTTCTCACAATTTGACAAACTGTGCGCTAACCGTGTGTTAGCCATTGCCTCAAAAGTGTTAATTACGCACAGTTTGGCTGCACGGTTAGACAAACCGTGCGCCACCTGTGCGACTTTCCCTTCGCCACAAAACTTCATTCCATGTTCTCCCGACTCTCTCATTCATCACCCTTAACTTTATAACCATTAAAATAATTAAGTAAGGGTTACATACTAGAAACTGGGGGTACTAAAATTGTTATCCAAGAAAACTCCATCATTTCAAAAGATTAGGGTAAGAATTTTTCCATAGGGATAGAAGTTTAGGGAGTTATTTTAAATTTGGAACATATATCCCTGGATATATCATGATATGTTGAAAGTTTTTTCAAGCATAAATAGATAAATCAAAGAAAAACCCTTAAAAAGTATTTTCTCAAACTCACTATTTCTTTAGGAAATCCAGAACAGAATGAATTTGACAACCACCTTCCTTTCTCATTCTAGGTTCATTACTTACTTCTTCTTGATAATAGAATTTAAAAAGGGAGATTTTATTATTTATATAGGAGTAAAACCATACGTGGAATATAGATAGGTATTAAATAATGAATATACTTTTTGAGTATCTTTTAAAGCTTTAGATAACTTAATTTATGTTAAGGATAACTCTTTCTTGTTTATTATAGAAGTGGATGAGTCATTATTATCACTGATGTGAAATGTAGCAGACTCATAAAACTCACAAGATTCTTTTTTAAAAATAATATGGGTTAATGATACATAAAAAATGAACTCCTAGAATTTATTATGTATAACCTTCTTCAACAGAATATCAGTTTTTTCCAACCATTTGAAATTGGCGGCTTTTCCACTCAAAACATTTCTCTATATCCTCTTTCATTTCATACTACATGATAAAGCACTATAGGATCCTTTGGTTTTGTGCATTTGAAAAGGGTTGAGGGATTGGAAGGTTGAGAAGGATATGGTAACAAGGGTTTGAGAAGATATAAATAAGTGTTCAAAGTATTTGTGAGTCATTTCACACATAGAGTTGATACTGAATATCCTCTATTTTTGTTTGCAATAAACAAGGGATCACATAGTAAGGTCAGAGTAGGTATTTCTAAATACAGGTAAACATGGGATGTGACCATTACATAAAAAGACAACACAAAGATATATTTAGATAAATAAAATAACATGATCACCATATATATAATCTATATATAGAATAAAATATAAATTTATAAAATTAAATATGCCTAATTCATATTTAATAAAATAAAATCTGTAAGAAAAAAATGTTTTAGTAAAGATATCTAGTAATTGTTTTTTAAAAAAAAAATTCTAACTAGATATATCCTTTATATGTATGATCTCTTAATAAATGATGTCTAAATTTAATATTCTTTATTCTTGAATGGTTAATTGGATTCCGTGAGATGTTAAGAGCACCGGTGTTATCACACATGATTGGAACAAGATTAAAATTAAATCCAAAATCCCTTAAGGTGTGTTTCATCCAAAACATATGTGTACATAAATTTATTGTGGAAATTTATTCAGATTCATCAGTTGACAGTTCTATATAATGTTCCTTTTTTACTTGACCTATACAAGATAGATTTACTATGAAAATTAAAGTTTACCAAGGTTTGTTTCTTATCTAATATACATCTAGAAAAATTGATATATGAGTATGAAATTAAATTTATGTTAGAGGTTATTGAAAAACAAAAGAAAGATGTACTATTCCTTTTAAATATATTAAAATTATTTTCACACAATTTAAATAAAATTCATTTCGATTATATTGAAATCTTGTTAAAATACATACTAAAGAAATAATTTTTGGTCTACTTTCAGTAAGGTATGACAAACTTATAATGATTCCTCTATACAACCTATTGTCAACTGATTTTCTAGTTTCATCTGAGTCAAGATTAATATTGGAACTCCTAGGTGTTGAGGATGTTTTACTATTTCATGTACAAACTTCTTTAAGTATTTCAATAATGAATTTTCATTGATTTAAAATATTTTATATATCCTTTATATAAACATGAAATCCAAGAAAATATTTTAGTTCTCCCATCATGATCATTTCAAACTTTTTTTTGTATAATGTTTGAAAAATAATTGCAGATATTTAGTTTTTTTGATCTAAAAATAAAATCATCAAAATATATTTGTACTATTAAAATATTAGAAATATAAATTTTCTTAAATACAGTAGGATATGTTGTTCCAACTATAAAACCATTTGGTAGAAGAAAAGAACATACTATTTTATACCATGAACTGGGAGCTTATTTAAGTCCATTTAGATCATTGGTAAGTTTAAATATATAATTTTGAAAACATGGATTTAGAAACCAAGAGGTTGTTCTACATAAACTTCCTCCATTAAATATCCATTTTAAAAGGAATATTTTACTTCCATATGATATAATTTAAAATTCATATAGGATTCATATGTTAGAGGAATTATTATAGATTCTAATCTAGATACGAGAGGAATGTTTCCCAATAATCAATTCATTATTGTTGATTATATCATTTAACAATCAATCTATATTTATTTCTTATTATTACATCATGGTCATCTTTTTTATTTCTAAAACCCATTTTATTCCAATTACAGGATCGCTCGAGGGTCATTCAACTAGTTCCCATACATTATTTCTCTTAAATTGATTTAGATATTCTAACATAGGTAAAAAACATGTTTCATATTATAAGGATTCTTCAACAGATTTAGGTTCTAATTAGGATATAAAGGATGAAAATTCTACTACATTTCATATATTTCTTCTGCTTAATACTCCTTCATCTAGTTTTCCTGTAATGGTTTCTAAATGATGGTTTTTAAGGTTCATAGGTGTTCTAGGTAACAAACTTTATAGTTCTATAGTGTCTCTCCACATTGGATTTTCTTTAAAGTAATCAAGTTCCACATCATCATTATTATTATCATGAAAGAAATTTTTAGGTCTCACATCTTTTAATAAATCATTTTGATCATAAATTTGAGATATTTTTTGATCGAAAGGATCAATTTTATCAAATTTTACATAATCTAATTCTTCAAAAATCCTTGAAATTTTATTAAAAAATTGATAATATTTAGAAGTATTAGAGTAGACTATGATTATACCTTTATTAACCTTTGGATTAAAATTTCTATGATTATCTTTGATGTTCAAGATATAAACCTTGAATCTAAATATTTTGAAGTATCCAACATTAGGTTTTCTATTATTCCACAATTCATAGGATGTTTTATTTAAAATAGTTCTTATTAGTACTCTATTAATTTATATAAGATATCATGTTAACAACTTCAATCAAAAAATGAGTGGTCATATTATATTCACATAACATAGTTCTGAAAAGTTCTTACAAAGTCTTATTTCTTCATTCAACAGCACCATTTTTGTGAGGTGTTCTGGGGGTATATAATGTATGTTTAATTTCATTCTTAGTGTAGTAAGAATTAAATTAATGATTCTCAATTTTTCCTATATAATCACTTCTTAAAGACATGAATTTTCTATTGTTTTCATTTTGCATCGGTTTTTAATAATTAATAAAAATAGAATAGGATTCAATTTTATGTATTAAAAATTTAACCCATGTAAATATAGAAAAACCATCAACTAATACATAAAAAATGACTTACCGATAAGACTTTCACTTTTAGTTGTTCTGAGGGAGTCCATGTGTCAAATTAAAAAAGTTATAGTGGTGGAAACTTCTTTAGATAATTTGAAAGATGAATTATATTGCTTTCCCATTTGGCATGAATCACAAGGTTTCATTCTATCAAATATTACATTAGATAAGTCAGAAATAAAATTCACTTTAGACAATTTCCCAAGCAATGAACATTTTAGTGTCCAATACTTCTATATCAAATCTATGATTCATCAACTTTAGATTTAAAAAATTTACATTTTTTCTATATATTTAATTAAGATCTAATGTTTAATAATTTTCTATTCTGGGTGCTTCAAACATGAGATATTTATCTTTAAATAATAATCAATAATTATTTGAAACAATAGAATAACCATCATCATAATGTTGAGAAATACTTATCAGTTTATGCTTTAATCCTTTAACATGAAGTAATTTTTTGATAAGAATAGACTATGGATTTCCAAATGCTCCAATACTGACTATTTTCCATTTTTTAATGTCTCCAAACATGACATATCCTCCATTTAATTTATATAAGTAATGAAATTAGGAGTAGTCTCCAATCATATTCTTTTAACAACTATATTCTATGAACTATTTTTCATTGATGTTTAGATGGATAGTTTCCTAAAATAATAAATAAAACCAAATTTATTTGGTAATAAAATTATTTTGGGGTCTGGAGATGTTAGCTATAAAATATCTAGGTATGCAGACTTACTTTATCTTTCTAGAAAACATTGTATTTTTTTTGAAAACTGTTTTGAGTGATTTTTTTTAATTCCACCCATTTATGGATTTTTCAAATCATATATATTTGAAAAATGACTTATTTCACCATAATGAATAAAATAACATTATAAAGTTTTTAATTTTTTTAAGAGTGTAAAAATATTTTCTATAAATCTTATATTTTCATCTTTTCTTCTAATTCCAATTTTGTCTTTTTAAAGTTGATTTTTCCAAATAATTTTGTTTAAGTAATTTCTCCTTTTCTAAAAACAATTGCAGCATCCTTAAAATTTTGAACTTGTTTCTGTATATTTTTAATTATTTTGACTTGTTCAGCATTCAATATAGAAGATTTTTTCTTCTGATCATTTAGTTATAAAATCTAATTTTCTGATTTTATTCTTTACTAGTGATTTCATTATAGGAATATAGAAATGTTTTATGATAAATATTCATTTTATTTATTCAATTTCATGCTCAAAAGAGTAGTAAGAATTTACCTCATCTGATATTTCCATAAAGCATATGTTGGCCATCTTATTAATAGTTTTAGTTTTTAATTCTAATGAGGTATGTTACATAGAATATTCAAAAGCACTCCAGATGGCCTTGATGTCTTTCCTAGACTTCTTATATCCAGTATTCTTGAAATATTTCTTTTGTGTCTTATTTTCATCTTTGATTCTCATACAGTCAGGCATGATGTGTCCTATATTATTTAATTTATATCATATAAACTCTTTACAGTTGTTACAATTCAATTTGGGAATTTTGAAAAGTATTATAAGTCCTCTTTTCTTGTTATATTTTTCTAAATTTTGTGAAAATTGATCAACCTCATCATTTTATTCAACTTTGATTGAGAATAGTTTTTCCTTATGTTACTCAAATATTTTTTCACTTCTGTTTTTATATCATATTTGGAATTAGAGTATTTCAAGGTATAATTATCCTTTTTGATTATTCTAGGCTCCTCATTTTTAGTTTCCATATCATATTCGTACATCACAATCATTCAAATGAGATCTTATTCCTTCAAACATTTTACCTCTTGAGATTTTCTAATAGCTACTGAGATTCCACTCTACTATGGTGGTAATGCAATGAGAAATTTTAATTCTTGTTTTGGTTCAGTGATAAGAGTTCCTAGATAGAAAATGTTATCTATGATCTTTGTGTGTATTCTATTTAGTTGAGTAATATTACCTCCTTTATCCTTTTTTAAACAATCAGACTTAATCTTGGGTGTATCTTATCTAAATAATTCACATTGTCAGTACCTTATTATGTATATTCTATTGTAGCCCACATTTCATATGCTATTTAACATTGAGGTATTTAGTTAAACTAATCATTTCCTAACCTGTAGATGATATCACTCATATCCTTGGAATTTAGATCACAATTTTCTTCAGATATAAAATTATGATTTTAGGGGTTTCTATTATGAATTTCATAGGAATTAATTTCTTTGAGATAGACTTTATGACCAAGATTCTTTGTATAGATGAACATATGATCTTTCCTATAACTGTAGTTTTCACCATTTAACTACGAAGCTCTGACCATTGAAAAAACTTCTCTGTTATCATCCATATCATCCATTCAATGATAGATCTATATACTTAAACATTTTATTGTTGTGAACTCAAGAGTTACTCAATCTAATACCGATTTTTGTCTTAGATAATCTATGTATAAATAAATCAAGAGGGGTTGAATTTAGTTCATAAAAGATTATTTGAATTATATACCACCCTCTTTGAGTATGTATGCCCAATTTTATTTCTCAAGAATATATGCAATAGAAATGTAATTCATACAAAAAGAAAACTGAACATAGTGGTCTATAGTGGTTCAGGGAATAGAATTCCCTTAGTTAACACCACCAATGGTCTACTCCTTGAGCTTGGTGATTTCCACTAAACGACCCTTTTACTGGGGGCTCTTAGCTGAGTACATGCAGTTGTAACTTAATACAATGGTCCAAGATCTTTTAACCAAGATGTCCCTTTACAAGACCTATCCACGATCTTAAACACTCTTACACCAAGTGAAAATAATTTAGAATGTGATAAAAGGTTTTAGAAATGATTTTAGTGCACGGTTTCAAGTAGCTGCTAATAATAGATAAAGATTATTCATGATTAAAAATAAACTTCCATCGTAGATCTAGATGATCTTCAGTGGAACTGATGTAATATATAATCATAACACTTGATTAGTTGATTTTTAATATGTACAGATCTATGGTGTTTTATAATGGAAACCTTATTTTGTTCTCTTCACATTCCTCATTTTCACCCCTATTATATTTGTGTTATTGTTAACTATTATTTATATATATTGTTTTGAAATTAATCATATGATAATTCTAATGTTCGATTTATCTATGTATAAATCCCGATAAAAGAGGCTAATAATACTATATATCTTCTCCTTCTAAATATGACTTTCCTTTCCAACATCAATGTCTGTGATTTTCTTATTCTCTGAATTTTTCTATTCATGGAATGTCGTGTGCAGTCTGATATTTCCTTAAATAGATAATATTCTCTTAATGCCCTTAAAACGTATGGAATGACATATCAAGAGATTAATAAAGATAATCATAACATTCCATACTATTAGATATTTATAGGATATCAGCTCAACATACTATTCATCATCAGATATGCATTCATAAGATAAAGATTCTTGTATTCGTAAGATAATCAGCATTTATGATATCATAATATAATCTCTAGTGTAAGATAAAGTTTTACTGATGATGAATTCACTTTTCTTTATCTTCTTCAGGATATGAATATTATTTTAAAAAAAGTCCTTTCATATTTTCATTCCTTACTAGAAGTACCTCTTGGTTGATTTAGTCGAACATCATAAGATAAAGTCGTACAAGATCATTTCTATTTTTATGTAAATAAAGATGTTTTTTTAAACTTCAGTGGAAAAAATTATCATATAATATAAATACTTGAACACAATGTGTAACATGAAAACATTCTTAAACACTTAAATTTTTTTTAAATAAATTAGAGTTTTTTTAATCATTAAAACACATAAAGAAGAGATGTATTGGAACAATACACTTTACAATAATATCCTATTTTTTATCATCATAAAACCTATTCAATGGAAAAAATATTTTCAAAATTAGATTATAAATTTTCTGAAAGGAATATCTTTTTCTTTTTATCTATTGATAAAAAAACATCTCTACTTTTTAAATGAGAAATAATTATAAAAACAAGTGAAATGTTACATTTTCCTTTTCTTCCCCACGTTTTTTATGATATAAAAGAAGATTAATTGGGGAAAAATTTTATATTACGCACTAATATTAGTTAATAAACAGAGTTTTGAAATAAAAGTGAAAATTTTTTATTTTCTTTTTCATCTTCCCCTTTTTGTGATATAAAAAAGAAGTGTAGGAAGGAAAAAAAATTTATTTTGAAAACAAATATTAGTTAACAAACATAGTTTTGACAGATATCAGTTAAATAACATTCATTCTAAAAATAATAGTTTCTTATTCCTCATCACATATTTCTCTAGTCTCAGACTGATGAGACGCTCCTTCAACCACTATCATATTTTTATCTAAAATGGAACACTCCCCCTAAATATGACCAGAGTACATTTCGAGAATCAAATAATAAATAATCATCTCTTTGACATATAAATCCAAATATAATCCAGTATTACCTAAAATACATGGATTAAGATTTTTGAAACCATGAAATTATGTTGCATCATTTTTATCCAAGACAACTCCATCACTTGGAATGATTAGGGTAAGAATTTTTCCATAAAGATATAAGTTTAGGGACTTATTTTAAATTTGGAACATAAATCGTAGGATATAGCATGATAAGTTGAAAGTTTTTTAATGCATAAATAGATAATGAAAAGAAGAATCATTAAAAATATTTTTCTCAAACACACTGTTTCTTTGGGAAATCCCGAACTGATTGAATTTGACCAACATCTTCCCTTCTCATTCTAGGTTATTTACATGCTTCTTCTTGATAAAATAATTTCCAAATGGAAATTTCATTATTTAAATAGAATTAAAACCCTCTAGGGAAGATATTAAAGTATTAATGAATTAATATCATTCATCAGTACCTTTCAATGCTTCATCCAGCTTAATTGATGTTAGGGATAATTTTTTTTATGGACTATTATAGTGTTTAAGTCTTCATTATCCATGAAGTGAAAAGTTTTAGACACATAAAACTCACAAAATTAATTTCTAAAAACTATAGGGGTTTATGATGTATTGGAAATTTACTCCTATAGAGGGTATATTGTGGTATAATGTGGATATTATATCCTCATGATCCGAGTGGAATAACGATGTAATACATTAATAAAAATCAGAATCATAATAAATAACTGAAAGTGGAAGGTAAAGAATCCAAATGAAATAAATAACTAACAACAACCATATACGGTATCATAGCTTGGACCTATGATTTCCCACACCCATTTTATATGCAATCAAGTTTCAGAAACTAGCCTCTTTCCCCTATCTATACCTACATCCATATAATATTATTGGGTACCATCAAAGGCCTAGATAGTGTGTCAGATAAACTCAATAATCCACCACCAATGGTGTCTATAAAAAAACATATCAATTAATATAATATGACTAGTTTGCATATATAATAATAATTAGTGATAAAAATTATAAAAGGACACATCTGGCTCCTGAAGGACACTAGGCTAACACAACCTACATTGGATAGTGATAGATGATCATTAAAGAAGCAACCAAATGTATACATATATATTGTCTATATATGATGTGACATATATAACCATATGTATGGATAATACTACTATTCTATACCTAAGGTGTGACTTATGTTTCCATGGTTTGTATCACAACTCTTTCAAGTGTCAAAAGATACCATTCCCAATCTCATAAATGTAGGAAAGTCGTGCATGTGTTTCTTATTTATTGGTACATCATTCACATGTATCATATTATCAATTAATCAATACCCACTTATCATAATAAATAAGTGGTTTTATTCCCCTTCATTACAATTCATAAGGGTTTCCATTCCCATTCATCACATTTCATAATGGGGCCATGCCCAATCCTTATAATTCACAAGGGTCATGATTATAGATTATTTCATGTTATGAGGGTCTCTATGATAAATAGTCACAATAAAAAGACTCCATGCATGTATCAAAATATTGAGACACTATGACTGTATCTCATAAAGGTAGGTTCATCATGGACATATATCATAGAGTCAGGTTACCACGCCCGTATCTCACCGGTGAAAGGGATGTCATGACCGCATCTCATAAAGGTAGGGTCATCATTCCCATATATCATAATGAATAAAGTTAATCATAACCATTTATCATAATAGTGATAAGTATTGAAAGGAATGAGTAGCATCCAGTAGTTAGTTCTCTGTGAATTAGAAATTCTCTTTCATAAGGGTGCAACCATTTTCCTATTGAAGAAAGTGATATGGTCATACAACACACATATATTCAATTAATTATTTTTATAACAATTATAAGTCATGTAAAAACATTAAAAAAATATGGGGTTTCTATTTATACATTTATTTTAATAAGGGAAATTTCATCGGAACACCTCAAGGGTGGAAGCAATTGTCGGGGGACCTGTCTCTAAGATATTAAGGGGGTTTTAGGTTATCTATATCAAGGATAATTAATTAAACATGGTCTATGTGTACTTTTTTGGAATCACATGTAGAATACATTGTTTTTAATCATGAAACATAGTAGAAAGAAACAAAACCAAATATAATTACTAGACCAACTACTTTATTCCTACTGAGGATCACTCGTCCATTATTAACTTTTGGTTTGGTCTTGATTAGTTGAAAACTACAAAATAGATGAACGCCCAAAAAATTAGGCATATGATTCTGAACTAAAATAGTTTTTTCGATAATAAAAATAATTATTAATTCCACCTAAGGAGTGAAGCGCATACTTTGAGGAATCTAATAAGATGATCAAAATTCAAACTAGTGTCTGGACAGAAGAGTTATCAAAGAACCTACGTTGATTCAATGGAAGGAGAGATCTCATAGGAGGATGGAGGCACTTCTTTCTACTATAGGAAGAATAAAATAACAAGGTTTAAAAATTTAAATAATTTAAGGGTAAAATTTAATTTTAGCTAATTTATATGGGTCACATTGTTTGTCCTCACGGTTGGCCAAACTGTGCGCTAACCGTGTATGGCCCACTATCCAAAGAGGGAGCTTTAATGGTTCATGCACATTGATTGGGGAACTTAATTTTATGGATCTATTAATAACTATATAGATTTCTCCCAAGTGTGATACCTAGGTCACATGATTAGGGAAAAACATGTGGCCCACATCTACTTGCTAAAAAACCTGAATGGTTAGTATAAGTCATGCTGATTAGATGATATGGTTTCTACTTACGGAGTGACCCATCTCTTTCTTCTACCTTCCTTGGTTCGAGTCTCCAAACAACCCCTAAACACCATCATTTACTCTATAGCCTCACCATTCCATCACATTTCAATAAAACCATAAAATAAAACTAAAACTTAAAGGGATTTATACCTTATTGAAAATCAGGGTTTTACAAAAAGTATGGATCTCATAGTGATCTCTCTAAGCTTGAACTTCTCCTGTAGAAGATTCAGCTCAATATACAATTGTTCCATTTTAACATGAGACTTTTCAGGTATGAATTTTTATGATTCCACCTCATTAACATGCTTCAAACATGATCCTCATATTGAATAATTATACCATTTTAATCTATAACACATTCCTTTCTATATTAATTTCAACATGAGATTACGTTTATTTATAGTCACATAACTAATTATTGTATTATAATGGATAAATCTCGTAATAATATCTTTTTAGTAACCAATTATCTTTAACCAATACCTATAATGTTATAATTATTACCATAAATTTTCCCTACATTTTATAGATACCTAATGACTCTATACTCCCAACAATTATAAATTCCAATGTACTATATATAACTAAAACCAATATAACGGTCACATTATACCCTTTTCCATTCCAATATACAACCTTACATACTTCATTAAAATATATCCATTTAATTCCATCCAAATTAATATTAAAATATTACCATTTTGAATTATTAATATAGTTATACTGATTTTTTATGATATTCTTGATAGACCATAAGGAAAAATACTTTATTCATTTGGTATTTTAATATACTTCTGGTTATATTTATCTTAGATTTTTTTAATTTATATTCGATATTTTTTTCTTGAAATGAATTAATATTTATTTAAAATATCATACGTTAATGAATCATATATTGGTTAATTTTAGATTAATATTATGTGTAAGACTTGATATTAAATATATGGAAATTATTAATGGAATATTCATTTTAAAATATAGGGTGTTATCCTACATAAAAACATTCACCATAGAAATGCCATTACTAAAACGAAATATATGAGGGTAATTTTGTCTCATTACATATATAGGTTTCGATGCCACTTACTCAAACTCATGGTTTCACCACATAATATTTTCCAGGGGAATAATATTGTTTCATAAAACTTCATCTCTATAATCAAAGATATCTATCCGATATTACTTATAAGATAGATCATGATCCAGTATTATAGCCTCTTTTTTATTAAATGTGGAAAATAAGGTATATAATTTCTTGATAGTGATATATAGAACATGTTGTGCACACATGAAATATTTTTGAGAAGTACTGGTTGATATGTTATAGTCCCCATGTGATCAATATACTAAAAGGGGATGATGTATCTTAGGATCAAAATTCTATTATTCCAAAACCTACTTAACCTCTTATATAGAGATAAGGGATGGAAAAAAATTTCACCTATTTAAAATTATAGATCACATCAACAGTTATAATCATACATCTTCATTTTAAATTTTACTTATTTAATATATATTTCCTGGATTGAATCTTCACTATAATTTCTTATTCAAGATATTGTATCTATATTATTCACTATATTGATTTATCCTATATGGTAAGAGTTATATATCTCTTCCCATAAAGGGCCTTATATAGATGCATTTGATGATTGAGTGAAAAAATTATTATATGTACAAAAACAATGAAATATTTTAATCTCAACTCTTTTTTAATTCTAGTGAAATATCACAGCACATATTATAATATATAAATAATAATTTTGGATTGAATATTATTTTGGGAGGATAAGATTTTTTAATGTTTAGTTTTGTATTAAACTCCAACTAAATAATTATCTATAACTTTAAGCGAAAACACATATCTCAATCCTATATAATTGAGAGTTTCACTCCATAAATCCTTAGCACCTCCTTTATGTTTATATCATTAATTTTATCAAGTGAAAAATCCTATATAATATAAATTATTTCAGATTAATTTTTAAGAAGATCGACCACCACTCAAATTTCATTATTATACTTAGAGGCACTAATAAGACCTATGAAAAAAACCCTTGTGAATGTTCTCCCATTTCTATAGAGGAATGGGTAATGGTTTCCTTATCCAAATATACATATAAAGTTTAACTTTGACTTTCCAATAAACCAATCATCATGATGTACAAACTATAATCTCCCTATACATGTCATCCCATTAGAATTTATCCCTAAAATCTATATAAATTACTGTTCTTCTTATTTAAATATATATTTATGAGATATTTTCATCATATAAAACATCATTCTTAAATTCCATCATATATGGGACAAAAACTCATTTTATAAATATTTTAAATACTTTATTTCCAAGGTTCAACACTTGAATATTTCTATCAGTAATTTTTATCTTTTTATCACCCTTTTATTTTTCAATGAACATCACACAGATAGATGATTGAGTAATCATTTCGGAAACACAATATGTCATACAGTCCCATATGGTTTCTATTTATATGATTTTAATATAAATATTGGATATGTTTCAATCATGATCATGGATAAGGTAGCATTATCTATTCTTCTAGGAGAATCAACCACCTTGTTTTCTATCATAGGATAGTAATGTATTGGATAGTAAATGCACATAATCAAAAGAAACAATTTTCATTGGTACATCTTAATATCATTCTATGTGGATATTTTTTTAATCAATTATAATTTTTATATATAACCCTCTACTATCCATATTAATAATACTTCCAAATCATTAATGAAAATATTACCACTACTTACTCTAAGTCATGCATCTGGTAAATTTTCTCATGAATATTAATTAAATGAAGGAATATTCTATCACCCTATAATTTTATCTCATAACATATATAATTTATTTCTTTAAAGAATCACTATATGTCACAAACCCTTATTCACTATAAGTTAATATAGTATATGTGTTGTGACCAAACACTTCTTATGATCCTTAAAGATTTCCTCATATTATTATTTTTAGAGAAAAATTACCTGCTTCACAGTAAACTTGGTTAGTGGATTTTATAATCACAATAAGTTTCTAAAAAATTAACCACATTATCTATCCAATCAAATAAAACTCAAGATCTATATTATTACCATTGGTCAATGACATTCTCAAATCATGAATCTCATTAAAGGAACCACATTTATGTCGTTATTATGATTACATGACCCATAAATGTCACTTTTGAAAGCCAAAATTTACAATTTATGAATTTGGTAATTGATTTATTCTTCCCTAAGGTATTCAACATAATCCTTATATTATATTTATTTGTGTCATTTCTATTGAAATATTTTATAATATCATTAGTAAATAATAAAAACTAATTATATACACAATATCAAAAGACTCTAATAATCAAATCTAATGAATATAGGTTGATAATTTCTATATTTAATAGGAATGATGAGGAATTTTTAGTTACCATATCATTTATATAAATCTTTATTAGGTATATCATCACTTTATACCCTTAGTTTATAAAATATAGATCAAAGATCCAACATTGAGATGTATTTATCCCCACAAAGTATATCAAAAGTCATATTTATAAGGTAGATGAAACTTGTTCTTTATTTTAATATTATTAAGTTCAAAATTATAAATAATAAATATACATGAACCCATCATTATTAAAAAATCAACCTACTATACCCTATAGTTAATCACTTGGGAATATATTTTTTTTTTCATTTTTTTATAATTACATCTTCAATTGTTATAATTAAATAACATTGAGTACAGATTCAATTGAAAAGGAGACCTATTGATATTGTGAAATACTAAATAAAATTTTAGTAAATACATCAATATATTATTTTTTTAATGGTTATATCTCTAATATCATGTTTTTTCCTTACCATTGGAACCAAATATCTCCAATTTTTTTGATATTAAGACCCATGTTAAGGAATTAATTTTAAAAGGAAATTTATAACCCCTCTTAGATCAATATAAGATCTCAATTATATTTGGTATATGAAATGATAGTTATTGATCTCAAAAATTGATATGATATCTATGTTGTGACAATGAATCCATACCAAATATAATATAAAATTTTACTGGAGGAAGAATAGATAAATTTTCATCAAGTACATTTCTATAAAAAACTAATAAAATATGATTATATATATTTTATAAAATCATAAAAATACGAAATTTTCCCTAATAACTCAATATACAATCATTGATGTAGTAAATAAATAGTATTATCACAATTTTAATATATGAATTCACGTGTAGGACAAAAATAAAATAATATGTTTATAGTTATTTAGTGGATAATAAGTTTACATTTTATGACTTTATTTTCATGATCCTATTCTTTAGTTTTGATTTCATAAGATATTCTTTTATCCATTGATTTTTGAGGTTTTTACCTCAATTTTACTCATTACCCCTTGGATTTATTTATAGGTAAATAAATTCAAAAAAAAATATTTGAAGCACTATGATGTTGTTAATTTATTATGCTATGTTTTCTTCTCCTTCATTGTATTTTAAAAAATATTTATACTTATTTGAACATCATATACATTATAGACTCCTATTAAAAACATGCAACATTTTTATATTAATTTAAGGAAATTTTGTGGGTTCTTTTACCCACATTTTTAGCATGGAGACAATAGAATCATATTGAATCTTTGATATTTATCACTTTAACTTCCATAAAAATATATTTTAAATTCCATATCCCAGAATACAGAAGTATAATAAAAGTATCCAGTTTCCATTTCCACCATAGGAGTACGTCATACAATCTCTTTGGGGCTACTAAACCCTCTTATAACTAATTATTTTTTGAATATGGTTTTATTCCACTAACTAATTGACTGATTTTTTTTTCAAGATCAATTATAAATAAGGAAAAACACATTGAATATACTATAAAGTTTTCTTAATAAGAAATAAATTATTCATACTTATTTTTCTTAATCTCAATGAGTTACGAATTCATTTTAATGAAACAAATGTTGTGTAATATATTTATTCTAAAAAATTATATTAAACCCTTATCATTCCAATGACTCTTTTTATTCTTTTAAACTTGAGTTAATTAATGTATACTATTGGTCCAATTCACCCTGCAAATGATAAATAACTAAAACCCCCTTTTTCATGCTTTGAACATTTAATGATAGAAAATATTTTTTTGGTGTTGATCAATTTCTTAGTAATTAGTAGGTAAGAAAATCCACTAAAGGATGGTATTCATTTTACGATAAGGGGCTATATAGTGTGTTTTTCCATTTTTAGGAAATTTGGATATTTCACATGGTTTACATTATTATTCATAACCCTAGATAACATGGTATGTATAGCCATTATATTTTATATATTATTTAATATCCCATTTATTTTATTATTAATATAATAATTTTATTGTACATCACATTAATTTTAACTTGGTTCCTCCTAGTTCAAGGAAACTACTAAAATTATAGTGGTTAGAGTGAGTAATGAATAATGATATCTAATAAAATGTGAGTAAGAAATTATACTAATGTGAAATTTTTATACTAGGATACCCTATAATTTAATAAATTAATCTCAACCTAGGTTGGTTAAAATTTTATTCTATTCATTAACACAATCTGTTAAATTATATAAAACCCTCTTTTATTTTAACAATGGTGGCCAAAATATAATGTACACCTGTTTTACATCATTTTATATAATTATAAAATTCTGCTAACCAATAAAACAAACTCTCAAAACCAAAATTTTAATTTATTTAGAGTTTTTCTATATATATATCACTTTAAAATAGTGTATAGTTTTTCATTAAGAAAATAACATATGGTTCTCCTCTATACATATCATAATATATGATATCTTAGATAGATACAACATCAAAAAAAAAGATAAGAATTTTTTTTTCAGTTAGGGTTGAAACAATATCAATATGTCATAAAGGATTTCCAATTTGATTATAATCATTTTATAAATATGAACATGAGTTAATAACATGATTAATATAACACTATCATTGAATTACAAGTGAACATGTTCCCTGAAAATAAAATCCTAAAAATATAGAACCATAAAATGTTAATCAAGAAAGCATAACATATAACATCAAATTAGAATATGGAATCATAAAATAATTATCATAGACCACGGTGATATAAAATAGGAATGTGGCACAAGTATAAACATATAAAATTATAACAAGTGTTAAGGATATCTTCTATAAACATTGTCATACAACAGAACAACATGTCTCACAACATAGTGGGTGCAGATAACCTTCTATTTCCCGTACATATCATCTCATGAGATATAAAATTTATAGAATAAATTGGATATAAATAGAATTATAATCACACTCACCAATTAATGATATATACAAAAATATATATATTCAATTTAAAAATAATCATACATAAATAAAAATAATTACCTAATACACCCATGAAAATAAAAATGGTTTTATAACATTCTAATGAGTTATCACAGAAAAATTAATATAAAATTGGAATGGATGATGTTTTAATTTAATAAAATAAAATAAAAATATCATATGATAATGTAGGGGTGAAAATATATATTAAGTTTAATTTTATTAGATGATGGATCTTCTAGGAAAATATAGAAAATAGAATAGAAATCAGTATAATATTTTTCATAAAATTTTTCTAATATTATCATAACAATATATATAATTCACATTTATGATAATCTTCAAAAGATAGCACCTAAATTTTTATATATTTATTTTAGTAATAAAACATCCAAAAATATTTATGTTTAAAATAAAATAAATCTAAAGTGGAAGTACATTAGAGAGGAATCTTGTAAATTATATTAATTTTTAAAAGAAGTTTTTATCATATTTTCATAAGGATTTGATGTAACCCACAACAATAAAAATTATAAATCTATATTTTAAATAAAATAAAACTGAAATATGTACGTTATAGAAGATAGTACATATTTAACTTATCATATATACTGAAAAACATATATTTTTAAAAAAAAATATGGATATGGTGGAGAAATATCTGAAACATTTTTTTTAAATTTAGCTCTATAATGTCATATTATACGATACAAGATACAAGAAAAAAATTGATTATGTAATGGAAAATTAAATACCTAGAATAAATTGTAAATAAGGAAAAATAAGGAAAAATATACCCCATCATGGGAGAATATTTTTAAATAAGAAATTACATAGCACAATAAAATGAGATTGAGTAAAAAACCATGTAACTTATCTTAAAATTATTTTTATTCTCTTAATTTAATGTATAATAAAATATAATTTATTATTTAGCAATTGTGTCACCTTATGTACACTTTTTTCAATTAATATTATCCAATTATTTCCATTTACTATATATTTAACAGTATTTCAAATTTCATATAAATCATTGCGTGTTTATAGTTTCAAATGGTATATTTTTCCAGTATAATGATCCTTGAACATATGTTTATATTATTCAAAAAATAAATGAAAATGATATTTATATTTTTTATAAGGTTTAAAATTCACATTTTTATTTAATTTTATAACATGATTATGATTTTTATGTAATATTTTGTGATCTATCTAATTTTAATTATTTAATTTATAAAATAGAGTTTTTTTAAAATGAATTATTTATTATATAATACCATTTCATAATTTTAAATTTAACACAATTTAATTATTAATACCATATAGTACCATTATTTATATTTTTATAATAATATATTTTCAAAATTTTATAACATCATCCATGTACATGGTTTTCCACACTCAAACATGAATATGTTGTTTTAAAAGGATTGGTATGAATACTATAAGAATTGATTATTAAATAATTATTAAATAAGTAAAATGATGTTATTTATATCTTATGAAAATGGTAAACAGAATAAAAAAAGAAAGGTGGTGTGAGGTTATAAGGAAAATAAAGGAAAGTAATAATTAAATACAAGAAAGATCTTGGAGTTTCCTCTTAAAAAACATCATTATTTGGAGGACATAGATATTTTAAATGAAACCATGGGATTATAAACATGAAGTAAGATTGTTATTAATGGAACTTGGATAGATATTGGATATAAAATTGAAGAATTTTTTCTTCTTAATATTTGGTATAATAAGGGTTATTTTATAGATAATTTAGAGTGGAAAATTTACATATGTGATTTAATTAAATATTAATAAAAGTAATTTGAAGGAAAATCATCCACTAAATGAGAACATGAGATATAGGTAATAAATTCATCATCTATATAATTTTATGATAATGTTTTATAATTTTTTTAAAAAGAAATATACTATTTTATCATATTTATAGTGTTTTCTATCACTATTACTTATTCATCCTTCATCCTTGGTTAAAAATCATTACCATATATATTAAAACCATTTTTATAAATTATAGACTATGTTAATAGATCTATCAATTGTTTCACTATTAGGATTGGTCTACAGTCATTGTTAAAATAAGAATCATGACTATATACCACTTATTGTTATTGTTTGATGTAACTATAACCACATGTGTGTGGGAAAAAATATTTTCATAGTTATAAAAATAATATCTAAATATGAAATTCATTTATGGTTTTTCATAAAACCATAACAATATCTACCCTATTGTGATGGTTATTAAAATCATGACAATAGGTTAATTTTAAAAATAAATACAGATACAAATTACCCCATAACCTTACAAAATAATAAAACATCAAATAATATCAATTAAACCAATATAAAAACAACTATCAATTAATATATTCTTCAAAAACCATATGAAATATGATAATAAATGTTTTAATAAGTTAATAATCCTAAAAAATCATCAAATGAAAAATATTAATAATGACATGGTTATTCAAGAACTAAATATGCCAAAATCGTAATTCACATAAAAAAATCAAACCATAACCTAATATGAGTATTCAGTTATATAAAATATGTCAATGCATTACTTAAAATGTTTCAATCCATATGAAACTGAAACCAACATATCCCTACAAATGACATGAAAATAATTCAAAATAGACACTTTTAAGTAACATGCCACAATCAAAACATGTATCTACTTAAATACTTCATCACAATAAATGGAAACCATTATCAAAATAAAACCACATATCTAAATATTGAAATCAAATCCATTTTTTTAAAAACAATGAAATTTTAAATGATGATTCAAGTTTAAAATTAAGAAATATCACATCAATTAGCGATGAGTATTTATTGTGGATCAAACTACAATTTGGATTCATATTTATTTTAACAACTGTTAAAAATGACATAAAATTAACCTAAAAATCATATAATTAATAGAAATAATGATATGATTTTTTGAGGACTTAGTATTTGAAAATAAAAATTCACAAACAAATACCATCAAAGTTCACCCCAATATTCCAATTTATTTATAATACACGTGATTTAATCTTAAATTAGATGATTTTAATCCATTTGAAAATCAAACCAACTTATCCCAAAAAATATAATAAAAATAATTCAATAAAAAAACATCTATTAATGTTATACTCAATAAAAACTATAACATTTTCATATTTTTTGAGATATATTTCAATAAATAAATTTTATTTTTTGGATAACTTGTGTTACACACAACATCGAGTTTAAATAAATTACGATATAATTTTGAAATATTTTTATATGACGTTGTATCCTAGTCATATGATTGAATATATGAATAAGAATAACTAAATTATAAAAAAATTATGTTTACATATGAATAAAATTAATTCATTTGTTATAAATTAATTACAAATAAAAATAAAATACTTAGATAATAAAATAAATTTTCTTCTGATTTGTTTATGCATGAAATATGTTTTTATACTAATAAAATAAATTATTTAATATTTTTGAATTATTATAATAAAATTTAAATAATTATTTTATCATTTATCAAATATTTTCTAGATATGGGATAAGAATAAATCCTGTTTTACACTTAGAACTGTATTTTTTTTCTCCTAAAAAGCGATTTTCATCATGTTTTGTGAACATATTTTAAAATTAATTTCTAAAACTTATAGTTACTGAATTTGATATATTGGAATAAATATTTGTAATCAAGAAGATAAAATTTGGTAAATAAGTCCCTTTAAATTTTAGGTGTTATGAATAGTAACGATGGAAAAATTTATCACCCTGATAAAGGGTAAATCAGGATAACATAGGTTAAAACTATGAGATAAGGCAATAATTGTTCATAATAATTCTTATTAGAAAAAGTTAATTTTACCCTTATCACCTTGTATTATAATTTTATTTTTTTATGGACACTTGTCTTTGAAAATGACCAAAATAATATTTAAAGAAAACAATATTACAAAATATCACTCTCTTAGTTTTAAATATTTTTTATGTATCAAAATAAAGACAAAAATAATTAATAAATTGATATACTAATATATGTAGTGAATAATGAAATTTTATTCATTATGGTGATTTATTTATAAATTTTAGTGATTAAATAATTTCCATAAATGATTGGGAAACAATAATACAATATTTATCAATTATAAGAATAATAAGATAAATGATTTTAAATATTTTAAATGTAATATAATTTGAATGAATTATAGCGTCACATAAAATTTATAGGTGAATATGATAAAATAGTTTTTTATAGGATTACATTCTAATTTAAAATTTTTCTTTATGTATTTTAAGTAAAATAAAATTAATAACTTCAAAATTGAAATTAATGATATTAAATAAAATAAATAAATAAATAATTTTAAAATAATAAAAACATTAAATAGGATAAGTCGTATAATATATGTTCTATAATTTAATTCTTCTACCATTTATAATCTAATTATAAATTTATAACAAAAATTATAACCCTTTAAGAGTGAAATATATGTTACCACAAGTAAGGTTAAAATGGGTTAACATAGGGTTTAAATCAAAAGATAAGGTTTGAAGCACCACATAAACCAATCCTATTTTTTTTGTTTTTTTGTAATTTCAACCCCATTATACCTTTCAATCAAATAATTATACATTTTTAATATTTTTTCTTAAGAATGACCTTATTAAATTTTAATATTTTAAGAAATACCAAGAGTGCCCATACCCATAATTATAAAATGGCACCCAACCCTTCTATTATTAACCCTAATTTGAGGATTCTAGATCAAACATAACATGGATATATTCTTTATCCACCCACTTATACACCTTATATAAGTTTTGGTCTTCCCAAAGACCAAACCTAGGGTCCATAAGAGAAGATCTAAAGGAGTTATTTCAAAGAAGAGGTAATCTCCTTTACTGAAAACTATCTTTTTATTTATTTGTTTAAGTATTATAAATATATAATATTATTGATAATTTTTTTTAGTATACTCAATATACTTAGATGTTGTTATGGTTATTAAAACACCTTTATTAACTCTATTTCAATCAAATGGGAAGTGAAAGTATTGCTTGTGCATACGTTCGACTTACCATAGCCACGTAGCGATATAATCTATTTTCCATCACCATATTGCATGGATGGTTATTATGATGATTTTAAATATTAAATTTAATATTTGTGAAATAATTATTCGTATTTAATGATAATATAAAATATACTTTCATACCTTCCTATCCGTTTGGAAAAAAATGTCGTTCATGCGTACATGTGGACTACCACCTCCATGAATCGATGTGATTTTTCTTTCATTCACATTTTTATAGGATGTTAATAAGGATATATTTAATTAATATAAAGTATTTATATTATATAAAATGAATTTTTAATGGAGAATCTTTATTTTCCTTTCTTTATTTATATCCGTAGAATAATGGAATCAACTTTCATGCTTATGTATGGTCTACCATCTCCCTGAATGATGTAACTCATTTTTCTATATATATAAATTTTAAGCATGATTATAAATAATTATATAATGAGTTTATTATATTTTTATATAATGATTAAAATTATGGGTATGATGGAACCATGATAAAAGTATAAGGATCAGGACATCTAAACATAAATATTCTTTAAAAATGAAGTATTTATCACCTAGAAAAGTGATTTTAATAACAAATTATTAATAAATGTAAGATAAGATGTCATAAATAAATTATAAATGGTATTATAGATATTATTATGGTTTTATAATACATTTTTAATAAATAATTTTTTTTATACTGGTGGTTCTAATGTGAATGAGGGAAGACAATACTTGAGGTACATGATTTATAGTTCAATCCTATTTTAATTGGGATTACCCAGCAAGTTAGTCAGAGGTAAGAGCCTCTAACCATATATAAAATAAAAGAAAAAGAGTACAGTCATACAGTCATACAGTCATCAAAATCCAAGACTAGAGCCAACAAGACAAAAGAAACTACATATCATAGTAACCATAGTCCTCACCATATCCATAGACATCCTCCACGGTCGTTGATTCCCACTCCGAGTTTGTTTCATATTGTTGCAACACCTTGGCATACTTCCTTTTAAGATCCATTTTCTCCACCGAGATTTGTGCCTTACATGGTTGTTTGTTGACTCAACCCTTCTTAGCAGCATGGATATTCCCTCCTTCCTTCCTAGATGATGACCTGGTTGATACTGCCTTCGGCAAGTATGAGTAGTCCTTCCTTGTCCTCCTCTTTGGTGGCGGAGTCATGACACCTTCACTTTCAGACATCTTCATTCGACCACCTTGAACAATATCACTATATGAAGGTCTGGGGGCTCTGCCACCATTCTCTTTCTCACTATCAGATATATTCACCCACTTATCAGTGATATTCACAGAAACCAAACTCTTGCTGCCAACATCTTTCTTTCCCAAGACATCATCTGAAGTTTTATGAGACTCTCCTCCAGTCTGAGAGATCCTGTTATGATCAAGCACAATGAGGCAATGAGGGTTAATTTCACCAACAACACCACGTTCCAGATTATTAAGAACCTCAAAATCCTGCTGATCAGCCATCACAGTGGGTGGCTACTCCTGCTCCAGCCCTGCATATCCATTAGCAGAAGAGGCCCAACCAGCTAGGGTAAGATTTTCCTTATCAAGTCCACCTCCTTCATCCCTCATATTGTCAGAAATCGGCTGCACTTGGCATGAATTAACAGCAACCTCCATCAAAGGTGGACCTCCAGCACTAAGATCACTTTTGAGACAGTCAAAAACCTGCTTCACTTTTGGATGTAGGGGCTCCCGAACCTCCTTCACGGCACAAGAACACTTATTGACCTCGATTATTGTATCTTGCCATTCCCCCTGCTCCATGTTTGCAACATTCATTGCAGCATAAATGCAAAGACTCCCCATGTGATTACCCTGATCAGCAATATTGCCAGCACCAACACATTCCACATCCCTGTCCTCGGCCACACCCCCTCGCGCACTCAAATGGTCAGCCGGAACACCCGTAGCAGGAGTGGGAGTCGATCCAGAAGGATCTCCACTAAGAACCCCTCGTGCCTTCATCGCCTGGGAGAACCCATCCTTTCCTCCGCTGCAGAAAACCAAATTAGAATGACCAAGTCTACAGCATTTCACACAGTACTGCATCCAAGACTCAAAGAGGACTTCTTAATTCCAACATAATTCCTTGCTTTCTGTGATCCAAAAACGGTTCACCGGTGATCTTGCGACATCAACTTCCACGCAGATCCGTGGACAGATCGGGTGACACACAGACTCGGTTCGGCGGTCAGAACATAAATAGCGGCCAATCGTCTTCCCAATTGCACATAGAATAGATGGATTTTGGAAGGACAGAGGTAATCCAGGGAGACTTACCCATGTCGCAATTGTAGATGGATCCCGCCGCATATGGAAGTCGAAGCTCCAACAAAACAAGTAGAAGGAGAAACCCCTGCATCTTCGAGGGGCCCTGGACCAGGAATAAATCAAATCCTCCTCTTACACAAATCGTATCATGATATGTCGCCGATCAAGCAGGCCGACAACTGCGTGTTCCTGAAGCTCCCAAGAATCAGAGACAAACCACTCGAACTCATCAACCGATGGGCACTGAGGACGAAAACAGAAGACAGGGGTAAGCTTGCAACAGGTCCTCACTTTAATTACATAATAAATTAAAAAAAATTAAGGGAAAATCGACTTTATTACTATATTCGATCAAAAAAACAATTTTACCTCAAATCCATGTTTCTAGAAGTTCTTCGTGATTTTTATTACTATTTAAATATTATTTATTGGATTTGATGGCGGAGTCACATGGTGGAGCTTCTGGGGGAAACCCTAGTCCTGATGATCTCGATCTGAGTGCGAAGAAGGATGTTTCCTACCCTGGTAACGATTCATTGGTTTCTACGAATTTCGATTGTGTTAGTCATACATAGATGTTCCGATGTGTGCCCTTAAAGAAATACATGGCCACTTCGGTTTCTGAGGCATCAGGAATGAGGGATTTTTTGGATGTGGTGAAGTCGGTTGGTAAGTTTCTTGAATTTGATTTTACTCCACCTGGTAGAATCATAAGAAAAGGACACATTGCCCATGTTGTTGCTGATCAGATTGCAGTTGAGGAGTGAGTCAAAATTTTCCACTACTCGATTATTGCTCGGGTTGTTCTTTTAAAGTGAGGATCTTTATGTAAATTAAATGATCTATCACAAAGACTCTCACTGGTTTTGGGGTTTTATGAGTAGAGGTTGATCTCAAGGGGTCGTGGCTATTATCATGTTATTTTCTCATACAAGGCATCTAAATAAAGGACGTGGAGCTTCGAGTCTGTGTCATTGAAGCCTGATATTATTAGAATTCAAGAGCGGGTCAGGAATTTCGACCCTGAGAATGTTATGGATACTCATTACCAGATTTGGATTCGTATCCGTAAGATAAATTGGCTCTATTGGCATCCCAGGATTATATAGGATATTGCCTCCTCGGTTGGAAACCCCAGAAGGATGGATAATCACACTGAAGATCCAATGTTCTGTCTCTTTGTGAGAGTTCTGGTAGAAGTGGACATGGCCTCAATGTTGGAGGAAGAGGTTGTTCTCACAACCAGAGATGATCACTTCAATTTGAAGATACAGTATTAAAGACGATATTAGTTCTACCTCATCTTCCACTTCTTTGGTCACATGGAAGGTGATTTTAATAGGAGTAAATTTTGTGGTCTGTGTAATTTGAAGGGTCATTCAAATGCTTTCTGTAGGAAGGTCCAGGCAGAGGTTAATCCCTCTGATCCTGTTGCTGGGCCGTGTAATCCTACTTCTAAGATGACTACTTTCATAAATAATCAGGTTTCTTGTAAGTCTGGTCTTCAGTGGCTGGTGCAGGCTCCAGGAATCAGTGCTAGTCCTCTTGTTGATCAGAATTCACATGGTTCTGTCCAGGTTGGTGCGGATGAACCTGCTATTCAAGCAGAAGCTCAGGGTCACCCGGTGGCGTCTTCAGTTCATCTTGATGTCCCACGAGACTCTATATAGGGTACTGGTGATGGATCTGATCACGTTACCTTGAAGGTGCAATCTGAAACTTTTGAGGTTCCCCAGGATTCTGTGCAGGTGTCTAAGAATATGGATTCTTCAATTATTATGGATGTTGCTTAGGCTGATTTTCATGCCCAGCCTATGTTTTCTCATGCTGTTATTCCTGATGCTCCTCGGGATAATTTTCTAGTTTTTGATGCTGCATCTACTTAGGGAGTGTAGGGTCAAGAAGTGTCCTTGCATGCAGGTACAGTGGATGCCCCCCAGTGTTCTGTGAAAGGCATTGGTCTTGAGCCTTTTCAAGTCTCTTTACAAGTTCATTCAGAAAGTTATGAGCCTCTTATTTACCCTGCTGTGCAAGGATCATTGCTGGATATGCCGATAGCTATATATGTTGAGGATAATGACTTATTTGTACATAATACTGGGGTTGTTCTGTCTGCTTGAATACAATAATAGGTTCAGGATGGCTCTAAAATTGTGTCAGATATTGTGGAAAGAGATAAGAGTGGTGATAAAAGTTCTGATGGGTCCTTTTCTCAGGTTCCTTTGGCTAAAGCTGTGCGAAATCCTATGTTACATCCAAGTCATGAGCCACTTGGTTTTTTGAATTTACACCTTTAAGTGGTGTTTTCTGGAATGATGATAAGGAGGATTCTGTTAGTGATGGACAACATCAACCCTTGGAAGATTCAGTCCCCATCATTAGTTCACCTACTATTCCAGCTAATTCTTCCTCTGAAGTTAGTAAGGGGAAGAAGAATAAAGGTGAGAAGAAAGTTAAATCAGTGCAAGTGCAACGAGATGGTGGGCCTAACACGAGGTCCAAATCCTCTCTCCCATGAAGATTCTCTTCTATAATTTCCAAGGGCTTGGGAATTATCCCACGATCACAACCCTTAGGCATTTCATTATGGCCAATAAGCCTATTCTCATTGAAATTGCTGAGCCTCATATGTCCTTCTGTAAATGGAAATCCTTCAAATGGTCAACGCTTGGATATTCTTTGGATTCCCATAATGCTGGTCAGAACTCCTCAGAGTCCCTCTGGGATTTGAAACGTGATAGTGTCTCCTTGGAATCTACGTTTTATGATAATCATTGGATCACTCTCTCTATTGAGATAAGTGGATATGGTATGTCCTTTACCATTTTTTATGATTTGAATCAGTATATTGGGAGACACACACTATGGCCATCTCTAGAAAACATTACTATTGGAGTGAAGAAAATTTGGGTTATCATTGGTGATTTTAACTCGGTTCTTCGACCTAAGGACAAGATAGGAAATTGCATTAATAGGATGGCTGCTTCTAAATATAGTGCCTGTAATGATTCGTGTAACCTGATTGAGATTCCAGTCATGGGGGATGATTTTACCTAGCGAAGATATACCTTAAATTGGGCTTCAATCCAGTAGGATTGATAAGTTCTTTTGTAATGTGAATGGAGGAACTCACAACTTTTCGCTGTCTGGTATAACTCTTCCAAGGGATAACTCTGATCACAATCCTCTTTTATTGGATTTGAGTCTCCACATCTTGAGATATTCTCCTTTACCCTTCCGGTTTAATAATGCCTGGTTATCCATTCAGGGTTGTAGAAAGGTTTTCATTGAGGCTTGGGCCACCACTGTTATTGGAAGTCCCTTTTATATAATGATATTGAAATTGAATACTTTGAAGGAAAAGATCAAAGAGTATAGTAAGAAATCTTTTGCATGTCTTGATCATGATATTCAGAGTTCAGAGGATAATCTCCTACATTGTCAAAGTCTTAATGAGGGACAAGATGTGACATCTAGGGATAAGCTTCTTGCTCTGTCTAAATTTAATGAGCTTCTTGATTTAAAGGAAAGTATTTCTCAGGATCAATATAATGTAAGGTGGTTGAAATATGGGGATAGAAATACAATACTGTTTCATTGTTTACACTGGGGAAAAAGATGAAGCATGGCATGAGTGCTCTCATGGTTTATGAGGTTCTTTTAAATTCTGAAAATGATATTTCTGATGCTGCTTGTGGTTATTTTGAAAAGCATTACACTGATTCAAGGAATGATAATTCTCATAGAATGTTTAGAAGTATTTCGCCTTTAGTTGAGGCCTCTCAGAATGATATTCTCATTAATATTCCCTCTAAAGAAGAAATCAGAAGGGTAGTGTTTTCTATGAATGTTGATAGTGTGGTTGGGCCTGATGGTATTTCAAACAGGTTTTTCATGGATTATTGGAATATTATTCTCATGGATTTTGTCAATGCGGTCAGGGATTTCTTTTATGATTCTTATTTCAATTTTGGTGCCAATGATATATTTATTTCTCTGATTCCAAAGAAAGAGAATGCTCTTGATATTCAGGATTTCAGGCCGGTGGCTATTGGAAATACTATTACAAAAGTTGTTAGCAAAATCATGGCGAATCGATTGGGAAGTATTTCTAAGGAGTTTATTTCTACAAATCAATTTTTGGTTTGTGACTGGAAGAAACATTCAAAGTTTTTTGTATACGGAATCTGAATGTGTTAATGTTATGTTGAAAAAGGTGAAGTATGGGAATATGGCTTGGAAGGTTGATATTTCAAAGGCATTTGGTATGATGAAATGGAGTTTCATTTTTGCGATTTTAAGAATTCATGGTTTTTACAATGGCTGCATCAATTTGATTAGATGCATTTTTAAGAGTTATATGTTATCTATTCTTGTAAATGGCTCTCCTAGAGGTTTCTTTAACTGCTCCAGGGGAGTGAGGCAAGGTGATCCCTTATCTGGTCTTATTTTTTCTATTGCTGAGGATTATTTGAGTACATGTATTTCTGATCTTGGGAATGCTGGTTTGTATCAGCAAATGACTGTTGGCAAAGGTATCTTTTCTCCTTCACATCTTTTCTAGTCGGATGATATTCTGTTGTTTGGTAAGGCTAATAGAGTTGCTATCCATTAAATTAAGAAGTCTTTTCAGCATTATGAGGATGTTTCTGGTCAGGTAATCAGTTGGGATAAATCCTCTATGTTTTTTGGGGAAGGGATAATTTTTTCTATGCAAAATAGAGTTTCTCGGAAGCTTGGGGTTAAAGGAGAGGTTTTACCTTCTACTTATCTTGGGGTTCCCCTTTTCTGTGGTGCTATTAAAAGGTGTCATTTGGACAATACCAATCTTAGTATTCTCAATCAGATGGCTACCCGGAATGGTAAATCTTTGTCCCAGGCAGGGCGTTTCTGTCTTGTTAACTCTGTGATCACTTCCATGTGTGTCTATGTTTTCTCCTTATACAGATGGACTTGAATTCTTCTTAAGGATTTGCAAAGGCTGATTCCGAATTTTATTTGGACTGGATCAATCTACGAGAGGAAGCTTGTTACAATTTTCTGGAGTGATTGTATTCTTCCTGTTGATATGGGTGGAATGGGGATTAATGATCTTAAGCGCTTTAATGAACCTATCATTAAAATGTTTACTTGGTCCCTCTTAACTTCCAATTATTTCTCCCTGGAGTTCTTGTGCAATAGATTTGGACCCAAGTTGCAAAATGGGTACTCTCTTTATGTCCCTTCCTCGATATGGCCATCAATTAAGCATGCTTATTTCAGTCTCTCACAATCTTATAAATGGGTGGTTTGTTGAAACTCGTCTTTGAATTGCTGGAGTACTATCTGGTTATCATGTGACATTGCTCAGCTGATTGAGATTCCTTATACTTTGAAGGATCATTCAATTTCTGATTTTCACAACAATATTATAGCCCAGGAATTGCTACATGATTCTATGAAATTGGAGCTGGGACGTTATCATTATGCTATGATGGATACTTTTATCTGGTTGCCCAGTATTACTGGAATCTTCATCACTGACGAGGATTATAGACTCATGTGTGAGAGTTTATTGGTTCCTTCTTGGCTGATTATGTTTCAATATTCTTTTATTCCACCGGCTCATTATTTTCTTATGTGGAGGATTGAAAGTGCAGACTACCCTTAAAACGGATATTACAGCGAGCTGGGTTCTCTCTTACACATGTTTGCTTTCATTGCCTTGCTGGAGATAAAACCGTTGATCATTTATTTATATCTTGTTTCTCTTCATCTGGTTTATGGGAGTATTTTAAGGGGGTCATTAGATTCCATCTGAATTTAGGGAGTTTTGGTCTGCTTATGGATTCTATATATCGAGCAGACTGCAGTTCTCAAGTGAAACTGCTTCTTCTCTCTACATTATCAGCGTTGGTTTCCTTTATCTGGAGAGCCTGAAATGCTCTTGTGTTTGAAAAAAAAATTATTCCATGTTCTATTAGTATTTGAGATATTCATATTTGTGTTCTAGCTTGTTCACGTGCTCGAAAAGGTTTCATGAGGAATGATGTTTCAGATATGGTCATATTGCGATCTTTGGGTGTTTCTGGTAGATGTAAGAAGCCGATTATGATGAAATATATCTGGTGGATCCCGCCGATCTCCCAGTGTCTCAAAGTGAATGTGGATGGGGAGACATTAGGTTCACTGGGGCCTTCGGGTTGTAGTGGTGTTTTTCGCACATATAGAGGCTTTGTTAAAGGCTGTTTCTATCACTTCTTAGGAAATGGATTGGCGATTGAGGCAGAATTGTGGTCTATGATTAAGGCTATTCAGTATGCTTCGTTTCATGGACGGTTGGCCTTATGGATTGAGTTTGATTCATCCTTGGCAGTTTATATTCTTAGAAATCATTCAAGGAATATCCCTTGTTGGCTGCTTTCTTCTTGGGATGATCACCTCAAACTTGTGGAGAAGATCTGTTTGGTTGTCACTCATGTTTATAGAGATGCAAATAAGGTTGCATATGCTTTTTCCAAGAATTTGATTGAGGTGGTTTCTTCTTTATGGTCCTTTGTGGCACCAAATTTCTGTTAGGATTTTGTTGATGCTAATGCGCATGGTGATGTGTACACACATCTTTGTTGTCCCCATGTCTCCCCTCTTAGATTTTTTTCTTTTTTATTAATAAAATTCTTCTAGGAGTAGGCTTTGCCAAATTCTAAGTCTTCTGATTAATTATTGTTTATTAAACTAATTAATAAACATGATTTAATTTTTTTAAAATGGTTTAAAAGTAATTTTTTGTCATTTTTTTAACTAGGTACTTTTTTACTTATTCTCAAAAAGTTTGAAAAGAATGTTTTCTTTTAACTTATATGGAGAAAATTAAATACTCTAAAATTATGATCAATCAATGATTTGAAAAATTATTTGAAATTTACCATGGTTATTTAAAAATAAAATTCTTTCCTAAATATTTTTTTAATTTTTATATTTTGAATAAGTGATTTCAGATGGGTAATTTTCTTGTGAAATATTCCAGTGATTCTTTTAACGGAAATCTCATATATGATAGAATAATTTGTTGTTAATTATATTTTACTAGGTATATGATCTAATGAAACAATCATTATTCTTTCTCTATATGTTTTGTCATTATGACAATGAGATGTTTTTGAAACCCATTTATTTTCATTGGTTATTCTAGGTTGAATTAATGAAATGTTAATGAAACCCATTTTATTTGTGTGAGTTATTATATGATGATATGTTGAATGTTGTTATAATATTACTACACATATATGTATCATTTTAATTATGCGATGGATAGAAAGAATTATATATCCCTCTAATGCATTGGGTAATGTTTTATATCTCATGAGATAACTATTAGAAACAAGTCAATATTTTGATCCATTAAGGGAAAAAATCCATTAGGCTTGATATATATTCAAAAACTAGTGAATGAGATGATCCAATATGGAAAAAATGTGTTTAGACCAGATCCATTATGTTTTGATAGTCTTGGTAGTTAACCATGACATATGAAATTATTTCTACACTGGTGACGATGCCACAGTTTTTAGATATACACATGTGATTCATGAATAATGATGATTTATAACTCTTATGATTCATATGTTTTAAAATGATAATGATTTATTACATGAATCTTGTATATGATCTTTTACAAGTTTAGAATGAACTTTTAGAGTTATTGTCATTATCTCATAACCCTATGATTATATTATACATTGATGTGATCATCAATTGATATCTCTTATATTTACCCATACGGAGCATCTAAGATCACCGTTTTTATGTCTCATTTATTTCATTTATAAATAGAAGATTTAAGTAGGTTATGTCTATGCAGAACACTAAATGGGGGTCTTTTGGGAGATTTCAAAGATATTTCATGAAATAAAAATGATTGTATATATAGTATCTTAATACACTAAACCTATATAGTCATTGTGTGTATATTTGTGAAATGTATTCAATTTTCATCTAAAAATATATAATATATATGTATGAAAATCTTGGTCCTTTACAGTTGGTATTAGAGTAGGGTTTATTAAATCCGCAGTTTTTAGGATTCTATAAACATTGTGAAAACATTTTGATAAGACTAAGTATATGATAACATCATAATGTTTTGGTAACAGTCATGGAAAACCTAGGTTAAACCTATGGCACCATAAAATGAAAATATATTTTCTGGATTTATACATCCAATAAATTATATACAATAATTATATTATGGATCACTATGATTATTATATCATGATTCTTGTACTTCTGTTTTTGGTTTTATTCAACGGTTAGAACTAGAATATATCATGTTAACAATGAATGTGATGGAAAGTGAAATGATTGTCCACCTAAGAAACCAAATTCTATAGGATAAAAAATACATAATCTTATTGTAATGATTAGAAAACTTTCTCAAGACATTAGTATTACAGATCTTCCAAATGATCAAAGGAATGAATGTAATATTGAATCTTTTATGAGGAAACAGACACATTTTTTATTGGGTCTTATGATCCACTATTTTCTATGTGATGGATCAGCATAATGAAGAAAATATTTTATGTTCATAAGATCATTGAACATGAAAATGTATCATATATATTTATCATTTGGATGGAAAAGTAGATAAATGGTGGAATCTTATTAATAATGTAAGACAAGTGAAATAAGTTGACTCCATGGAATATGATGAGTTTAATAAAATATTTTTATATAATTACTTCTATCATACTCTATGTACAAGGATGGAGAAGGAATTATTTTATCTTAAGAAAAAATATGATGAATCCCTTAGAACTTATGATTGAAATTTTATAATACTTGTATGGTATGATTATAGTTAAATCATTATCTCTGGAATAAGAATTGATCAATTCTTTAGTTTGAATAAATTCCTTCGAAAGTCATTTCACATGAGGGAATATGAATATATGAATAAATATATTGATGCACACTCAAATTAGAAGTGAAAATTGGATATTCCCTTCATTACCATGTTTTTTAAATGAAATGGAACATGGTGAATCATGAGAACATGAATAATATTCATAGTGGATAGAAATTGTATCCATCTACATACTAGATATTTCTAAAGAAACATTTAGGGAGTTTATTTAATGGAATATGGAGGTGGTTTAAAAGTTTAAAGGTGGGTCATAAATCTAGTGAATTTTGAATGGGGGTGAATATAATGTCTAATTAAATAAAGGAAATGAATACATTAACTAATTAACCTCCAAAAACCCAATTCATAAAAATGAATGTAATATGGTAATTATTCTAACTAGTGTAGGAATATGATGGTTTTTGATGATCAGCATCAATAACCTCTTAAGACCAGAAAAAAGGGAAATATCTTATGATCAAAACTGCCAAAGTGGGTTATGAGAATAACATGATGAAAGGTAAATTTATCATAAACTCTAGAACAACTAATGTCTAATTTGATTCTAGATCTACCCACTCCTTTATATCAATGTGATTTTATAAGGGTATCAAGTTACCACATCAATGAATAGATGTGGTGTTACCCATGAAAATTCTTAATGGTATAATGGTCACATCTCAAGTCTATGATTCTTCTCTGGTTCATGTTTTTGGGAATGCGATTCCTTCAAATCTTGTGATTCTCCCATTTTTTGAATTTGATTTGATTCTTTGATTGGATTGGATTTATTTATATTGATACCATATAAATTTCCAAGGAATGGAAGTCACATTCCATATTCCAAATGAACCCACGATCATTTGTAGATGTAAGGATAAGGACAAGATTCCAAGGGAAATTACTCATATCTTGTGGGTCATAATTCCTATCCATAAAGGCTATTTATCTCGTATTGTTAGAGAAACTCAACATTAAAGATATTTTATTTATAGAATATTTTCCTATTATTCTACATAATCATGATGTTTATTTTTCCATTAAACTCATACCAAGTGATACACATATTTTATAGAATATATATTGTGTTTCCCTAATTTAGTTTTAGTAATTAATGAAAAAATAGAAAGAGAATATTGACAAGGGATTATTTTAGCCAAGTGCATCACCTTAGGGTGAAGATAATCTTATTTTTAAGAAGAAATATGGATCAATGGGACTCTTAGTTGACTATTAGGAACATAACAGGATCGTATTCAAGAATAAGTATCATCTACCCCATATTTATTACTTGTTTGATCAATTGTTTGGAACTCAATACTTTTCCTGGATTGAATTTCATTCAAGATACCATCAATTGAGGAGTAAGAAAAAGTGTATAACCAATGTAGAGTTATATTTATGTTATGGACCCTGAGAATTTAAATTGATGCCATTTGGTATTAAAAATTCCCATACTATCATTATGGATTTGATGGATAGAGTATTTAAATATTACCTAGATCATATTTTGGTAGTATTTATAGATGATATTATTATGTATTCAAAGAGAAAGGAAGATAATAAAGAACATTTTATAATTGTGATAAAGACCCTGAGGAATGAGATGTTCTATTCAAAATACACCAAGTCGTAATTTTGGATTCATAACATTACATTCTTTGGTCATATAATCAAAGATGAATGCATACTAGTGGATCCATCAAAGATGAATGTTATTAAGAAATGGAATGGACCAAACAGAGTAATTGCAATATTTAGTTTTATTAGGTTTTCTAGATATTGATTATGATTTATGAGATATTTCTTAGGACTATATAATCCACTCATTATGTTGACTCATAATGGATTCAAGTTCTTTTGGATAAATAAATGTGAATATAATTTCAATGATATGAAGAGAAGGCCGGTTAGTGTGCGTATTCTCACACTAAAATATAACAGAGGAGGGTTTTTATCTATAATGAAGTTTCAAAAAAGGTAATCAGATGTGAACATATTCATAAAAATATAGTTATAACTTAGCCCTCATGGAAATTATATGTTCATGAGAAAAATTACCCAACTCAAGATTTTGAGTTATGTGTAGTAATTCTTTCATTAAAGATACAAAATAATTATATTTATAGTGAAAAAATGTGATATATATATATAATAATCATAAAAGAAGAAATTAAATATTAAATCAAATATAAATAAATATGTGCAGATAATATGGTTGGAGTTGATTAAATATTATGAATACTCCATAAATTAACACCCTGGGAAGGAGAACTAGGTGGATGATACTTTGAGCTGAAAAGATCAAGCTATATTATCTATAGTGAGGATAAAAAAAGATCTATTATATCTAGATTTTCAATTTATGGATCTAGAAATATTGAAGGAAGGTGGGAAGTCTTATATTTCATGTATGATCTCAAGGGGTCGTGGCTATTATCATGTTATTTTATCATCCAAGGCATCTAAATAAAGGATGTGGAGCTTCGATTCTGTGTCATTGAAACCTGATATTCTTCGAATTCAAGAGCGGGTCGGGAATTTCGACCCTGAGAATGTTATGGATACTCATTACCAGATTTGGATTCGTATCCGTAAGATAAATTGGCTCTATTATCATCCCAGGATTATATAGGATATTGCCTCCTCGGTTGGAAACCCCAGAAGGATGGATAATCACACTGAAGATCCGAAGTTCGGTCTCTTTGTGAGAGTTCTGGTAGAAGTGGACATGGCCTCAATGTTGGAGGAAGAGGTTGTTCTCACAACCAGGGATGATCACTTCAATTTGGAGATACAGTATGAAAGACGACATTAGTTCTACCTCATCTTCCACTTCTTTGGTCACATGGAAGGTGATTTTAATAGGAGTAAATTTTGTGGTCTGTGTAATTTGAAGGGTCATTCGGATGCTTTCTGTAGGAAGGTCCAGGTAGAGGTTAATCCCTCTGATCCTGTTGCTGGGCCGAGTAATCCCACTTCTAAGATGACTAATTTCATAAATAATCATATTTCTTGTAAGTATGGTCTTCAGTGGCTGGGGTAGGCTCCAGGAATCAGTGCTAGTCCTCTTGTTGATCAGAATTCACATGGTTCTGTCCAGGTTGGTGCTGATGAACCTGCTATTCAAGTAGAAGCTCAGGGTCACCCGATGGCGTCTTCAGTTCATCTTGATGTCCCACGAGACTCTATATAGGGTACTGGTGATGGATCTGATCAGGTTACCTTGAAGGTGCAGTCTGAAACTTTTGAGGTTCCCCAGGATTCTGTGAAAGTGTCTAAGAATCTGGATTCTTCAATTATTATGGATGTTGCTCAGGCTGATTTTCATGCTCAGCCAATGTTTTCTCATGCTGTTATTCCTGATGCTCATCGGGATAATGCTCTAGTTGTTGATGCTGCATCTACTCAGGGAGTGTAGGGACAAGCAATGTCCTTGCATGCAGGTATAGTGGATGCTCCCCGGTGTTCTGTGAAAGGCATTGGTCTTGAGCCTTTTCAAGTCTCTTTACAAGTTTGTTCAGAAAGTTATGAGCCTCTTGTTGACCCTGCTGTGCAAAGATCATTGCTGGATATACCTATATCTATATATGTTGAGGATAATGACTTTTTTGGATATAATACTGGGGTTGTTCTGTCTGCTGGAATACAATAATAGGTGCAGGATGGCTCTAAAATTGTGTCAGATATTGTGGAAAGAGATAAGAGTGGTGATAAAAGTGCTGATGGGTCCTTTTCTCAGGTTCCTTTTGCTAAAGCTGTGCGAAATCCTATGTTACACCCAAGTCAGGAGCCACTTGGTTTTTTGAATAAATTTACACCTTTAAGTGGTGTTTTCTAGTATGATGCTAAGGAGGATTCTGCTAGTGAGGGACAAAATCAACCCTTGGAAGTTTCAGTCCCCATCATTAGTTCACCTACTATTCCAGCTAATTCTTCCTCTGAAGTTAGTAAGGGGACGAAGAATAAAGGTGAGAAGCAGGTTAAATCAGTGCAAGTGCAACGATATGGTGGGCCTAACATGAGGTCCAAATCCTCTCTCCCATGAAGATTCTCTTCTAGAATTTCCAAGGGCTTGGGAATTATCCCACGATCATAACCCTTAGGCATTTCATTGTGGCCAATAAGCCTATTCACATTGGAATTGCTGAGCCTCATATGTCCTTCTGTAAATGGAAAGCCTTCAAATGGTCAACGCTTGGATATTCTTTGGATTCCCATAATTCTGGTTAGAACTCCTCAGAGTCCCTCTGGGATTTGAAACATGATAGTGTCTCCTTGGAATCTACGTTTTATGATCAACATTGGATCACTCTCTCTATTGAGATAAGTGGATATGGTATGTCCTTTACCATTTTTTATGATTTGAATTAGTATATTGGGAGACACACACTATGGTCATCTCTAGAAAAAATTACTATTGGAGTGAAGCAAAGTTGGGTTATCATTGGTGATTTTAACTCGGTTCTTCGACCTGAGGAAAAGATAGGAAATTGCATTAATAGGATGGCTGCTTCTAAATATTGTGCCTATAATGATTCTTGTAACCTGATAGAGATTCCAGTGATGGGGGCTGATTTTACCTGGTGAAGATATACCTTAAATGGGCTTCAATCCTGTAGGATTGATAAGTGCTTTTGTAATGTGAATGGGGGAACTCGTGACTTTTCGATGTCTGATATAACTCTTCCAAGGGAAAACTCTAATCACAATCCTCTTTTATTGGATTTGAGTCTCCACAGCTTGAGATCTTCTCCTTTACCCTTCAGGTTTAATAATTCCTGGTTATCCATTCAGAGTTGTAGAAAGGTTTTCATTGAGGCTTGGGCCACCACTGTTATTGGAAGTTCCTTTTATATAATGATTATGAAATTGAGACTTTGAAGGAAAATATCAAAGATTGGAGTAAGAAATCTTTTTCATGTCTTCATCATGATATTCAGAGTTCAGAGGATAATCTCCTACATTGTCAAAGTCTTAACGAGGGACAAGATGTGATATCTAGGGATAAGATTCTTGCTCTGTCTAAATTTAATGAGCTTCTGGCTTTAAAGGAAAGTATTTCTCGGGATCAATATAATGTAAGGTGGTTGAAAGATGGGGATAAAAATACAATAATGTTTCATTGTTTACACTGGGGAAAAAAGATGAAGCATGGCATGAGTGCTCTCATGGTTTATGAGGTTCTTTTAAATTCTGAAAATGATATTTTTGATGCTTCTTGTGGATATTTTGAAAAGCATTACACTGATTCAGGGCATGCTAATTCTCATAGAATGTTTAGAAGTATTTCGCCTTCAGTTGAGTCCTCTCAGAATGATATTCTCATTAATATTCCCTCTAAAGAAGAAATCAGGAGGGTAGTGTTTTCTATGAATGTTGATAGTGTGGCTGGGCCTGATGGAATTTCAAACAGGTTTTTCATGGATTATTGGAAAATTATTCGCATGGAGTTTGTCAATGCGGTCAGGGATTTCTTTTATCATTCTTATTTCCATTTTGGTGCCAATGATTGATTTATTTCTCTGATTCCAAAGAAAGAGAATGCTCTTGATATTCAGGATTTCAGGCCGGTGGCTATTAGAAATACTATTCCAAAAGTTTTTATCAAAATCTTGGCGAATCGATTGGGAAGTATTGCTAAGGAGTTTATTTCTACAAATCAATTTGGGTTTGTGCCTGGAAGAAACATTCAAAATATTTTGTATACGGCATCTGAATGTGTCAATGTTATGTTGAAAAAGGTGAAGTATGGGAATATGGCTCAGAAGGTTTATATTTCAAAGGCATTTGGTGCGATGAAATGGAGTTTCATTTTTGCAATTTTAAGAATTCATAGATTTTCCAATGGCTGCATCAATTTTAGTAGATGAATTCTTAAGAGTTCTATGTTATCTATTCTTGTAAATGGCTCTCCTAGAGGTTTCTTTAACTGCTCCAGGGGAGTGAGGCAAGGTGATCCCTTATCTGGTCTTATTTTTTCTATTTCTGAGGAATATTTGAGTACATGTCTTTGTGATCTTGGGAATGCTGGTTTGTATCAGCAAATGACTATTGGAAAAGGTATCTTTGCTCCTTCACATCTTTTCTATACGGATGATATTCTGTTGTTTGGTAAGGCTAATAGAGTTTCTATCCATTAAATTAAGAAGTCTTTTCAGCATTATGAGGATGTTTCTGGTCAGGTGATCTGTTGGGAGAAATCCTCTATGTTTTTTGGGGAAGGGATAATTTTTTCTATGAAAAATAGAGTTGCCCGGAAGCTTGGGGTTAAAATAGGGGTTTTACCTTCTACTTAACTTGGGGTTCCCCTTTTCTGGGGTTCTATTAAAAGGTGTCATTTGTACAATACCAATCATAGTATTCTCAATCAGATTACTACCTGGAATGGTAAATCTTTGTCCCAGGCAGGGCGTGTCTGTCTTGTTAACTCTGTGATCACTTCCATGTGTGTCTATGTTTTCTCCTTATACAGATGGACTAGAATTCTTCTTACGGATTTGAAAAGGCTGATTCGGAATGTTATTTGGACTGGGTCAATCTACGAGAGGAAGCTTGTTACAATTTCCTGGAGTGATTGTATTCGGCCTGTTGATATGGGTGGAATGGGGATTAATGATCTTAAGCGCTTTAATGAATCTATCATTAAAAAGTTTACTTGGTCCCTCTAAACTTCCAATTATTTCTCCCTGGAGTTCTCGTGCAATAGATTTGGACCCAAGTTGCAAAATGGGTACTCTCTTTATGTCCCTTCCTTGATATGGCCATCAATTAAGCATGCTTATTTCAGTCTCTCACAATCTTCTAAATGGGTGGTTTGTTGAAACTCGACCTTGAATTCATGGAGTACTATCTGGTTATCATGTGACATTGCTCAGCTGATTGAGATTCCTTCTACTTTGAAGGATCTTTCAATTTCGTATTTTCACAACAATATTATAGCCCAGGAATTGCTGCATGATTCTATGAAATTGGAGCTGGGACGTTATCATTATGCTACGATGGATACTTTTATCGGGTTGCCCAGTCTTACTAGAATCCTCAGCACTGACGGGGATTATAGAATCTTGTGTGAGAGTTTATTGGTTCCTTCTTGGCTGATTATGTTTCAATATTCTTTTATTCCACCGGCTCATTATTTTCTTATGTGGAGGATTTGGAAGTGCAGACTACCCTTAAAACGGATATTACAGCGAGCTGGGTTCTCTCTTACACCTGTTTGCTTTCATTGCCTTGCTGGAGATGAAACAGTTGATCATTTATTTATATCTTGTTGCTCTTCATCTGGTTTATGGGAGTATTTTAAGGGGGTCATTAGATGCCATCTGAATTTAGGGAGTTTTGGTCTGATTATGGATTCTATATATCGAGCTGACTACAGTTCTCAGGTGAAACCACTTCTTCTCTCTACAGTATCAGCGTTGGTTTCCTTTATCTGGAGAGCCTGAAAAGCTCTTGTGTTTGAAAAAAAATATTCCATGTTCTATTAGTATTTGAGATTTTCATATTTGTGTTCTAGCTTGTTCACATGCTCGAAAAGGTTTCATGAGGAATGATGTTTCAGATATGGTCATATTGCGATCTTTGGGTGTTTCTGGTAGATGTAAGAAGCTGATTATGATGAAATATATTTGGTGGATCCCGCCGATCTCTCGGTGTCTCAAAGTGAATGTGGATGGGGAGACATTAGGTTCACTGGGGCCTTCGGGTTGTAGTGGTGTTTTTCGCACGTATAGAGGCTTTGTTAATGGCTGTTTCTATCACTTCTTAGGAAATGGATTGGCGATTGAGGCAGAATTGTGGTCCATGATTAAGGCTGTTCAGTATGCTTCTTTTCATGGGCGTTTGGCCTTATGGATTGAGTTTGATTCATCCTTGGCAGTTTATATTCTTAGAAATCATTCAATTAATGTCCCTTGTAGGATTCTTTCTTCTTGGGATGATCACCTCAAACATGTGGAGAAGATCTGTTTGGTTGTCACTCATGTTTACAATGATGCAAATAAGGTTGCATATGCTTTGTCCAAGCATGTGATTGAGGAGGTTTCTTCTTTATGGTCCTTTGTGGCACCAAATTTCTGTTAGGATTTTGTTGATGCTAATGCACATGGTGATGTGTACACACGTCTTTGTTGTCCCCATGTCTCCCCTCTTAGATTTTTTTTCTTTTTTATTAATAAAATTCTTCTAGGAGTAGGCTTTGCCAACTTCTAAGTCTTCTGATTAATTGTTATTTATTAAACTAATTAATAAACATGATTTAATTTTTTTAAAATGGTTTAAAAGTAATCTTTTTCTCATTTTTTCAACTAGGTACTTTTTTACTTATTCTCAAGAAGTTTGAAAAGAATGTTTTCTTTTAACTTATATGGAGAAAATTAAATACTCTAAAATTATGAACAATCAATGATTTTAATAATTATTTGAAATTTACCATGGTTATTTAGAAATAAAATTCTTTCCTAAATATTTTGTAAAATTTTTATATTTTGAGTAAGTGATTTCAGAATGTGATGGGTAATTTTCTTGTGAAATATTCCAGTGATTCTTTTAACGGAAATCTCATATATGATAGAATCATTTGTTGTTAATTACATTTTACTGGGTATATGATCTAATGAAACAATAATTATTCTTTCTCTATATGTTTTTTCATTATGACAATGAGATGTTTATGAAACCCATTTATTTTCATTGGTTATTCTAGGTTAAATTAATGAAATTTTAATGAAACCCATTTTATTTGTATGAGTTATTATATGATGATATGTTGAATGTTGTTATAATATTACTGCACACATATGTATCATTTTAATTATGCGATGGATAGAAAGAATTATATATCCCTCTAATGCATTGGGTAATGTTTTATATCTCATGAGATAACTATTGGAAACAAGTCAATATTTTGATCCATTAAGGGAAAAAATCCATTAGGCTTGATCTATATTCAAAAACTAGTGGATGATACGATCAAATATGGGAAAAATGTGTTTAGACCAGATCCATTATGTTTTGATAGTCTTGGTAGTTAACCATGACATATGAAATTATTTCTATACCGGTGGCGATGCCACACTTTTTAGATATACACATGTGATTCATGATTAATTATGATTTATAACTCTTATGATTCATATATTTTAAAATGATAAAGATTTATTACATGAATCTTGTATATGATCTTTGACAGATTTAGAATGAACCTTTAGAGTTATTGTCATTATCTCATAACCTTATGATTATATTATACATTCATGTGATCAACAATTGATATCTCTTATATTTACCCATACGGAGCATCTAAGATCACCGTTTTTATGTCTCATTTATTTCATTTATAAAGAGAAGATTTAAGTAGGTTATGTCTATGCAGAACACTAAATGGGGGTCTTTTGGGAGATTTCAAAGATATTTCATGAAATAAAAATGATTGTATATATAGTATCTTAATACACTAAACCTTTATAGTCATTGGGTGTGTATTTGTGAAATGTATTCAATTTTCATCTAAAAATATATAATATATATGTATGAAAATTTTGGTCCTTGGTATTAGAGTAGGGTTTATTAAATCCGCGGTTTTTAGGATTATATAAACATTGTGAAAACATTTTGATAAGACTAAGTATATGATAACATCATAATGTTTTGGTAACAGTCATGGAAAACCTACGTTAAACCTATGGCACCATAAAATGAAAATCTATTTTCTGGATTTATACATCCAATAAATTATATACAATAATTATATTATGGATCACTATGATTATTATATCATGATTCTTGTACTTCTGTTTTTGGTTTTATTCAACGGTTGGAACTAGAATATATCATGTTAACAATGAATGTGATGGAAAGTGAAATGATTGTCCACCTAAGAAACCAAATTCTATAGGATAAAAAATACATAATCTTATTGTAATGATTAGAAAACTTTCTCAAGACATTAGTATTACAGATCATCCAAATGATCAAAGGAATGAATGTAATATTGAATCTTTTATGAGGAAACAGACACATTTTTTATTGGGTCTTAGGATCCACTATTTTCTATGTGATGGATCAGCATAATCAAGAAAATATTTTATGTTCAAAAGATCATTGAACATGAAAATGTATCATATATATTTATCATTTGGATGGAAAAGTAGATAAATGGTGGAATCTTATTAATAATGTAAGACAAGTGAAATAAGTTGACTCCATGGAATATGATGAGTTTAATAAAATAGTTTTATATAATTACTTCTATCATACTCTATGTAGAAGGATGAAGAAGGAATTATTTTATCTTAAGAAATAATATGACGAATCCCTTAGAACTTTTGATTGAAATTTTATAATACTTGTATGGTATGATTATAGTTAAATCATTATCTCTGGAATAAGAATTGGTCAATTCATTAGTTTGAATAAATTCCTTCGAAAGTCATTTCACATGAGGGAATATGAATATATGAATAAATATTTTGATGCACACTCAAATTAGAAGTGAAAATTGGATATTCCCTTCATTACCATGTTTTTAAATGAAATGGAACATGGTGAATCATGAGAACATGAATAATATTCATTGTGGATAGAAATTGTATCCATCTACATACTAAAAATTTCTAAAGAAACATTTAGGGAGTTTATTTAATTGAATATGGAGGTGGTTTAAAAGTTTAAAGGTGGGTCATAAATCCAGTGAATTTCGAAAGGGGGTGAATATAATGTCTAATTAAATAAAGGAAATGAATACTTTAACTAATTAACCTCCAAAAACCGAATTCATAAAAATGACTGTAATATTGTAATTATTCTAACTAGTGTAAGAATATGATGGTTTTTGATGATCAGCATCAATAACCTCTTAAGACCAGAAAAAAGGGAAATATCTTATGATCAAAACTGCCAAAGTGGGTTATGAGAATAACATGATGAAAGGTAAATTTATCATAAACTCTAGAACAAATAAGGTCCAATTTGATTCTAGATCAACCCACTTCGTTATATCAATGTGATTTTATAAGGGTATCAAGTTACCACATCAATGAATAGATGTGGAGTTACCCATGAAAATTTTTAATGGTATAATGGTCACATCTCAAGTCTATGATTCTTCTCTGGTTCATGTTTTTGGGAATGTGATTCCTTCAAATCTTGTGATTCTCCCATTTTTTGAATTTGATTTGATTATTTGATTGGATTGGATTTATTTATATTGATACCATATAAATTTCCAAGGAATGGAAGTCACATTCCATATTCCAAATGAACCCACGATCATTTGTAGATGTAAGGATAAAGACAAAATTCCAAGGGAAATTACTCATATCTTATGGGTCATGATTCTTATCCATAAAGGCTATTTATCTCGTATTGTTAGAGAAACTCAACATAAAAGATATTTTATTTATAGAATATTTTCCTATTATTATACTTAATCATGATGTTTATTTTTCCACTAAACTCATACCAAGTGATACAAATATTTTATAGAATATATATTGTGTTTCCCTAACTTAGTTTTAGTAAATAATGAAAAAATAGAAATAGAATATTGACAAGGGATTATTTTAGCCAAGTGCATCACCTTAGGGTGAAGATAATCTTATTTTTAAGAAGAAATATGGATCAATGGGACTCTTAGTTGATTATTAGGAACATAACAGGATTGTATTCAAGAATAAGTATCATCTACCCCATATTTATTACTTGTTTGATCAATTGTTTGGAACTCAATACTTTTCCTAGATTGAATTTTATTAAAGATATCATCAATTGAGGAGTAAGATCAATTATATAACCAATGTAGAATTATATTTATGTTATGGACCCTGAGAATTTAAATTGATGCCATTTGGTATTAAAAATTCCCCTACTATCAGTATGGATTTGATTGATAGAGTATTTAAATATTACCTAGATCATATTTTGGTAGTATTTATAGATGATATTATTATGTATTCAAAGAGAAAGGAAGATAATAAAGAACATTTTATAATTGTGATAAAGTCCCTGAGGAATGAGAAGTTCTATTCAAAATACACCAAGTCGTAATTTTGGATTCATAACATTATATTCTATGGTCATATAATCAAAGATGAATGCATACCAGTGGATCCATCAAAGATGAATGTTATTAAGTAATGGAATGGACCAAACAGATTAATTTCAATCTTTAGTTTTATTAGGTTTTCTAGATATTGATTATGATTTATGAGATATTTCTTAGGTCTATATAATCCACTCATTATGTTGACTCATAATAGATTCAAGTTCTTTTGGATAAATAAATGTGAATATAATATCAAGGATATGAAGAGAAGGTCGGTTAGTGTGCCTATTCTCACACTAAAATATAACAGAGGAGGGTTTTTTATCTATATTGAAGTTTCAAAAAAGGTAATCAGATGTGAACATATTCAGAACAATATAGTTATAACTTAGCCCTCATGGCAATTATATGTTCATGAGAAAAATTACCCAACTCAATATTTTGAGTTATGTGTAGTAATTCTTTCATTAAAGATACAGAATAATTATATTTATAGTGAAAAAATGTGATATATATATATAATAATCATAAAATAATAAATTAAATATTCAATCAAATATAAATAAATATGTGCAGATAATATGGTTGGAGTTGATTAAATATTATGAATACTCCATAAATTAACACCCAGGGAAGGAGAACAAGGTGGATGATACTTTGAGCTGAAAAGATCAAGCTATATTATCTATAATGAGGATAAATAAAGATCCATTATATCTAGATTTTCAATTTATGGATCTAGAAATATTGAAGGAACGTGGGAAGTCTTATATTTCATGTATGAATAACCAACCATCTATATATGTGATAATTTAAAAGGTGGAAAATGAGGAAGTGGAACTATAAAATAAGGTGAGGAATGTTCCTATGTTTAAACATGATATTGATGGAATGATAATGTTAATGAATTATGTATGTGTAATTTTATTACCAATTTTTAAGGTTGAGGCTTATAGTATATCATTACATATTCATCATTTGAGTAAAAATATTTATCGAGTTCTGAAAGATCACTTTTTCTGGGAAAATGTATAGATATATAATGTAGAGTATATATTTTAGAGCATGGAATGTTAGAAAGATAAGGAAAAAAGAAAAATTATAATTGGACGTTATAACCATTATCCATTCCATAATGGAAATGGGAAAACATTAATGTGGTTTTCATCAACATACACCGCAAAAAATTTAATTGAATTTATGATATTTAGGTTGTATTTGAAAACCTTAAAATGTAGCAAACTTAATTTCTATCATATATTATTTATCTCATGACCAAATTGACTGATATATATTGAATAAGTGGTAATGTTTCATGGAATATGACAATATAAGGTATTTGATCACGATATGTGGTTTACCTATTTGTTTTGGAGGAGTATTCAGTATGATCCATATATAGAGTTCAGTTTTATTACTGCATATCATCCTCTAAAATATGTTCATTTTGAGAGGAAAATTCAAACCGTATAGGATGGGTATGATATCTTAATATATGTATTTAAAAGGTGGTTGAGGTTAATTCCTTCCTCATATCGAGTTTTCATACAATATAGATTTCACTTGAGCATTCAGATAGCTCTTTATAAATCCATATTAGTAAATAAGTGTATAAATACATGTTAATGGATGAGGTTAGATAACGAAAACTATTTATAACTAATATACATGAGTAAATGGTTATGAAAATTAGAAATATTCACCATCACATCAAGGTAGCTTATATTCAAGAGTAAAGTTATGCTCATTATCTTCAGCGTGATCCAAATATTGAAGTTCATTAGAAGTATTTTCTTTGAATTTCAACATGAAATAAAGTTATAAGATTCAGAAATAAGGGAAATATAATACCTAGATATATTGGTCTACTATATATACTTGATTATGTCAAGACGGTATCTTATCATTTGGTGCTCCCCCAAAATCCCTCTCAATTTCAAATTATGTACAATGTACTTCTTTTGAGGAAGTACATACTCAATTCTTTACATGCAATCAAAACAAAATTCATACCATTGGAAAAAGATATATCTTATGAATAAAAACTAGTGTAGATTATGTATTTTAGAGATAAATTTCTATGAAAAAATACCACTCAGCTGGTCCAGTTTTCTAGTGAAACCACTAATTTGAGGAAGCCATGTGAAAACTCCATAATGTGATGACGTAGAAGTATCATCCAATGTTTCTATCAAAGTAAAAAAAATTATGGATAAATTCATTTTATAGGGGTAGAATGTAACACCTATATATTTTATTATATACTTCCCTAAAAATAAATTTGATTTAACTTTCATTAAAAGAAACACCATGTTTAAATAAACCATGATATACAATTAAAATATTATTTTGTGGTGGATATCACCTAGATGTTGAATTGAATGTTATGAATCAGAAAAAATAAATTATAATAAAATTATGTTTTTATACGAATAAAATGAATTCATTATTTATCAATTAATTACAAATGAAAATAACAAAAATGAAAATAAAATAGTTATCTTTCTAAAAAACTGTTTTTATGTGTACAATGTGTTTTCATATTATTAAATTAAATTAGTTACTATTGGTGAATGATTATAATGAAATTTAAATACTATATATTCAATAAAATGTTTTATTATTTGTATAATATTTTTTCTAGTCATGGGAATTCAATAAATCCAATTTTATGGTTAAAAAATGTATTTTTCAAAAAAGTGGGTTTCATCATGTTTTGAATATATTTTTTAAATTAATTTTTAACACTTATAGGTATTTAAGTATATAAAATGGATTCTATATTTTTAATCATGAGGTAAAAAATTCATTAATAAGAACCTTTTATTTTTAGTTATTATGAATAGTAACCATAGTAAAATTTATCATGGTGGTAAAGGGTAAATTGGGTTAATCTAGTATAAAACTAATTTATAAGGACATGATATATCATCTTAATTCTTATTATTTTAATTTAATTAAATCCTTACCATATTATAACCAAATTTTTTTTTAATTGAAAATTATCCAAGAAAATAACCAATATAATATTTAAATAAAACAAAGTTATAAAATATGACACTCTTAGTTGTAAATAACTTATATATATCTACATATTGGAAAAATAATTTTATGAAAAAATATCAAAGTATTTTTTACAAATAAAAAAATCATATTCATTATTTTAATTTTTTAAAAATTTCTAGTTATTAAATAATTACATTATATTCTTTGATAATGCTAGTACTATATTTGTTCAGTTAAATAAAAAATGAAATAAAAAAGTTTAAAAATATTAAAAGTAATATAATATGATATATTTATGGTGTTGCAAGAATTTTATAGGGGAAAATTAAATATTAATATTGTTTTAAAGGAATATATTTTAATTAAAAAAATTATATCATTTTAGTCAAATGAACTTAATAATTTCCAAATTGATATTAATGATATTGTATCAAAAATAATTTTTTATTAAATTATTTAAAAATCAGAAGAATATTTAAAGAGGAAAAGTTGCATAATATAAGGTCTAAAATTTTATTTCTTTTACATTTATTATCCAATTATCAACATATAAGTAAATTTATAACCCTTTAAGAGTGAAGAAGACGTTACAATGGTTAAGGTTAAAATGGGTTAACTAAGAGGTTAAACCAAAAGATAATGGTTATAAAAGAATATAAACTTTTGAAATTATTAACTTTTTATGGAATTTAAAAACCCCAATTAATTATATTATAATAAATTTCCATTTGGAATATTTTAACAAGATAATGACTTTATTATATTTTAATCTTTTAAGAAATAGCAATAGTGTCCCTCCCCTCAATTATAAAAGGGAAGCACTCTATTCTCTTCTTAACAACACTTTGAGCCTCCTAGATCAACCATACCAAGACAATATTTCTTATCCACTCCCATATAAAAATAATATAGGTTATGGTATTCATAAAATACCAACCATAGGGTCCTTAAGAGAATATCTAAATGAGTTTTTTCCAAGAAGAGGTAATCGCCTTAGTCGATCACTTTCTTTTTAATTATTCTTTTAACACCTATAACCATATTATTTTTTTAATATTATATTAAATTAATAATAGTAAATATTCTTAAATTTTATTATGGTTACGAAACCATATTTATTAACTCTCTTTCAATTAAAAAAACAATGTGAAATTATCGCTCATTCGCACATACAACTTACCGTCCCCATGTAGCGATACAATTCATCTTCCATAACCATCATTCATGGACGGTTATTATTATGGATTTAATGTATATATATTATATTTATGACATAATTATTACTCAAAAAGATAATATTTTATACAATTTATTACCTTTCAATCCATTAGAAAAAAATAATGTTGCTCATGTGTATGTGTGAACTAAAAACTCCACGAAGCAATGTGATTTTTTTAATTTACATTTTACTTGGATGTTAATATGGATAAATTTAATTTATATAAATTATCTATATGATATAATTATTATTATTTAAATGTTAATTATTATATTCTTTTTTTTGTTTCATCTGTAGAAAATGGAAATAATGTTCATGCGTACATATGACCTACTGTCTCCAGGAAGATTGACATTTATTTTTCTATCTATAAATTTTATGGATGATAATATATATATATATATAATGAATCTATATTTTTTTTATATCATGATTAAAATTTTGGATATGACATAACTATGATAAATGTTCAAGGGTCGTGACAGTTGAACTGAAACATGATTGATAAACAATGAATTTATCACCTCAAACTTGATTTTAATAACAAATTATTAATAAAGGGGTGATAATATGTCATATATAAATCATAATTGGTATGATATATATGATTATTTTTTTATAATAGATGTATAATAATTATTTATTCATTACACACGAGGTTATATATTTATTGAGGAAAGACAATACATGGAGTAAAAGATTTATGTTTCAATCCTATATTAATTGAGATTATTTATACATGAATTTATGTCATGAAAATTATATTTCCTCATCTAATAAATCACATAATTTTCTATTTTACTCTGGTTATTTATTAATAAATCATGTTTTCTTTAAATTTACCCACTTTAAGTGTAACATCCCAAGTAAATAAAGAATAATACATTTTCAAAATTATTAATATGTGTGAATTAAATATTAATTTTACTTTAGAGGGGTTTCTATATCCGATGGTGTACACAATACACAACAACGAGTTTCTTTGAAATCTTACATTGCACACAAGGCTGAGTCATACTAAAAATAAAAATATAATACAATGATTTTAAATGGTAGTTAACGCCTAACTATTGTAATGGGGAGAATGAACAAAAATAATTATAATATGATTATACATGTTCCTTAAATATTTTTTCATTTATAAAATAAGGTTATAGGCTTAAAATGTGAATTAATCCAATTTTAAGCATATGTACTCTAATATTCTTTAAAAGGTCGATTTTCCTCCTTTTAATGGTGAAACCGTTTTAAATATAGTTTTATTCATTTTTATATGTAAATTTTGAAAAAATAAAACTCTTCTTTAGAATTAGGACATCAAAATTTACTTTGGGTAAATTTTTGGTATTTTTCTGATAAAATTAATTTTTTAATGAATAGTAAAAAATACTATATTTTAATTCAAAACTATATTTTAATATAATTTATTTATATGGTTAGATTATATTTTTAATTGGTTTTAAATTGTAATTAGATTATATTTTTAACATTTAATCCAATGTTGGTCATTGAAAGTAATTTCAATTTGAAATTGGACATAAAGAAGTGTCAATCTATTGTTAGTTATTATTTCTTAAAAACACGCATTTTATTTTTACAATGAGAATTAATTTTAAATTAATTAATACAACTTCTATGTATTTAATTTGGTAAAATAAGAATAGTTTGTGAATTTTGAATCTCAAACATATCTTAGGATGGATTTTTGGTATTTTCCTGAAAAACTTTGATTTTTGATGAATAGTGAAAACACTAAGTTGTTAAAAAACTGAATTTTTCATTTAAATTAAATTTTACCACTTCTATGATTTTAATTTAAAAAATACTACATACATGGTTATTATTAGTAAGTAAAATGTAGTTCAATAAGATGAAAATATTTTTTGGCGAATAGTAACTTTTGACTTTTATTTAACGCGGTTAAAGGTAAATAGGCTAATTTAAGGTAAAAAAATATTATAATAATATAATTTTTTTAACCCTTGTCCTAAAATTTTTGGATGATTAATTTCTGACCAAGATAATCCTTTTAAGAGACCTTTTCCCTTTGAAATCTACTTGAGTAAGATAATGATATTAATACCTTTTTATTTAAATAAAAAAATAAAAAAAATCATAAACATGTATTAATTTGCTAAATAAATTTTAATGTAGGGTTATATAATTGATATATTTGACTATAAATATTCATTATAAATTGAAAAATATTTCATACATTATTTTATTTTATTTATAATTTTTAGAGATTAAATAAATTAAATTATTTATGACACAATAATGATGTAGTGTTTACCTCATTAATAAATTATTTAAATAAATAAGATTATAAAGATTAAAATAATATCCAAAACCTGTCCATTTATTATTGGTTGATTTTATTTCAACCATAAGGCATCTTATATTATACTTTAATATATTTTTGACATTTAGAAACTGAAAATCATTATATAGGAAAATAATACTTTCACACTTTCCTAAAGATCCCTCCTCCCCCTTATAAAAATCCCTCAACTCTAACCCACTACTCACACCTCTCACGCCCCTTGGATCATCCAATAATTTCCCAAATAAGCTATCAATATCCCTCTATTCCTCTTAAAATCCTTAACTTAGGTAGAATGCACTTCAAGAAACCATTTTGGTTCAATCCAAAGAGAGTTACCCAATTTAAAGGTCACGTCATCTCTTATATTCTTTTGTTTTATTTTACAACTCCAACCACCTAAAGTATTTTTATTCCTTTTTCATAAAAAAACCAAAATCCTCAATATAATATGTTTTTTTATGAGAATTATTCTAACTACACTTATACACACCTCCATCTAATGGGTAAAGAACATACTATTTCGGTGGATGACCAACAAACGACTCTCGAAACGATGATTGTTCAATCTTCTACTACCACCTCTTATAGGGGACATTATGATGGAACTGTATTTATATATTATATATATTATATTTTTATTGTTTCTATAATTCTATATTTTTAATTTATAGAATACTTTTATGGATTCCATAGTAGGTAAATATGATAATCTCATTTTAAGAAGTACATACTACCGCCCTCTCAAAGTGATATGACTCCTTCATTCCGTACGTGGAACGTATAAAGGATATAGTTACTAAGAATATATATATGATATTATAATAGAATTATAATATAACTATGTATCATTATGTTTGAATTCAATTAAATATGAAATAGAAATGAAAGTAATGTTCAGGCGTACGTATGTCTTACCGTCTCCATGAATGGTGCATTTCATTTCCTACATCCAAATGTTATGTACTATTTTAAATACATGTATATAATGGATATATAACATATATATGATATCTAAATCATGAATATCTTTTTGGATATAAAAAGTCAATTTTTGACCCATGTTCCAAATATAAAAAAGAAGACCATTATTAACTTAAATGATTAAATAAATTTTATAACATGTTAATAATTGATTTAAAAGGAAGTATAAACATAGAAAATCTTCTCAAGCAAGTATAAATTATTTTTAGTTTATTATTCAGGAGATTAAAGAATGCACAGGTCAAGTCAGACACTAGGTAAGGGACTTCGTCTCAATCTCCTTTCATTGAGGCATATTTTGTTTTATACACAAATTTCTTTTATACAATGTATAAACACCACTGAAATTTAATTTCATTCAAAGGGAGTCTTTTTCTATGAGGAATTTTTTACTGAAAAACAAAAAATAATATTTCTTTTAATGTAATTGGTGACAATAACCTTTTCCACCTCCGTGAGTATTTTTTTATCTTTTGGCTTCTTAACAAGCCATAATTTTTTAAAAAGGAAAATAAATACCATATACACTGTTATATATTTTGGTATTGAAAATGGTTTTGATAATGGATTTGTTATGTCAATATATTTAAAAGATATATTGTGTTTGAAATGTGGAAATTTTATATTTATTTTATATTTGTTTTATGTATTATGAATATGTTATGGTTCTGGGTTATTGCTACATATATGGGTGTTTCCATGATAAAAATAGGGTAGGTGAGCCCGAGATAGCTCTCCAATGCATTGGGTAATGTGAAGAAGGTGAACATGAATGTTTCTACTAATCTATTTTTGTAATATACTATGATGGGTATTCAAAATGTAACTCCCTACGTAGTTGTGGAAGCTATAACGTATGTATGTTATGGATGCCACAAGATTCCATTATGATTTGTGTTTACTATGTTAATATTATGATTTCATGAGGTATGATGAACTAATGTTTTCTTTTTTTGTTTTATAACCCTTATTAAGATTTTTATGCTCATCCCAAGTATTGAAATGTTTATCATAGGACATAATGATGAATAGGGTCAAGGATGGGATCAAGAAAAGTCACGCTGTCTAAAACATGGGACTAGACACGACTCCTTTTGAAGAGTTTTTATTTTATGAAAAAAATGGAAACTAGGTAGAAGTGTTTAGATTGTAATTTTTTAGATGTAATGTTATAATTATGGCCTAATTATCTAAAACTCTAAACCTGAAAAGATCTTCAATGTGAATTATTCATTTAATTCAAAATTATGTAATGTTTAAGGAAGGCTTTTTATAGATGGTATTAGAGGTCGGTTTATATAACATTAGAAGTTAGGATATTGTTAAATTAATGTCTATAAATTAATATATGGAAATATTGAAGTGATATATCATTTAAATATTACCATGTTTCTTCGTCTAAGATATTTCTGTGTTTAGAATGGTTTTCCAAAGAGGAAATAAGGATACTATGATGGGATGACATCAGGAGGAAGACAACCTTCCAAATCAGAAACCTGAGATATTCAGAATCAGAACTAAACAGTTTGTTGTAGTGATGGAACTATTGACTCAGCCACTAAATGGTAGTAGCATCCATTCATGAGATCATCCAGAACAACCACAGAAGAACATGTCAGTAGTGGAGGATTTCATGAGGCAGCATCCCCCCTTCATTCAGAGGATCATCTGAACCTGTTCTAGCTAAAGGGTGGATTAAAGTACTGGGGAAGATTTTTGATTTAATGGGGTGTTCGGGACATCAAAATGTTATTCTCGCTATTTACCATTTTGAAGGTAAAGCTGATCAGTGGTGGTCGATAGTGAAAAATATCAGGGGCAGTGAGGAGATTGATGCTCTTTATTGGGATGAATTCAAAGGTATGTTTCCTTGGAAAAATTTTCCAATTGTGGTTCGTCTTAGGATGAAAAAACAATTCCTAGAATTGAGGCAGGAGGATGAATCAGTGGCTACTTATGAAGAAAATTTCACTCGACTGGCATGGTTTTCTCCAAATTTCATAATAGATATTGATAGTAAAATCAACCTTTTTTACTCAATATTAAATCCAAATTATCTATGGAATTTATCTTCTTGTGAGTTTAAAAGTTATGAAAAACTTGTTCGATGTGTGGAGAATATGGAAATAGAGTTTTCCAATGATCATATCTTCTTTGAAAAAAAACAAAATAAGATGTCGAGGTGGAATACAAAAGGGAAGAACTCTTGAAAAAAGTCTAATGTTAAGAAATTTAAGTTTACAATTTGTAAAAATTGTAGTTAAAATCATGTGAGGGAATGTCTTTTGAATTCAGGTAAGTGCTAACGATGTGGTAAAATGGTACATAAATCGCGTAATTGCAATGAAAAAGAGTAGGGTAATGGTTAGACAAAATATGATTTACAATCAGTAAAATATTTTAAGTGAAATGAAATGGGTCATTATAAAAATGAGTGTCCAATGAAAAACTCAACTAAGGGAAAGCAACCAGAATACAAGAAGAAAGGGGTGGTGAAGTCCTTTGCAACTACTTCAGAAAATGTTGGGCCATCAAATGAAGTAGTAACAGGTACACTATTTGTTCGTTAAGATTATGCCAATATGTTTTTTGATTTGGGGTTTACACATTTGTTCATTTTTGAGAGGTTTTCTAGTAAATTAGGAATTCCATATCATGATATGAATACTGAACTTATGGTAAAAACATATGGAGGAAATAATGAGAAAAAAAGAAAACATAAGAATCTTCTTGTCCTTGTGTGCGGAAAGAATCTACCTGCAAAACTTATTGTATTGCCTCTAGTAGAGTTTGATGTTATTTTGCGTATAGATTGGCTTTCTATTTATCAAGATAATATTTATTATAGAGATAAAGAGTAGAAATAATTTCAGTTTTTGTACGAGAATGAACCCTTACTTTTGATAACATGACTAGAAGCTGAGAAACTAGTAAAATATGTAAATGAATGTTACCATGCACACATTGTTGAAAACAAAGAAACAATTTCTATTAATGATTTTCCAGTTGTAAATGAGTATATTAATGTTTTTTCTGATGAGTTCCCTGGTATTATACTTGATTAGGATGTTGAATTTACTATTGACTTATTTTCTGATGCTAAGTAAATTTCAAAACCCCCTTATCCAATGGCTCAAATTGAAATTTTAGATTTAAAGAAGAAATTGTAGGAGTTATTAGACTAGGGTTCGATTCAAACTAGTACATCACCATAGGGTTCTCTTGTGTTGTTTATTAAAAATAAAGAGGGTTAAATGAGACTTTGCATTGATTATATAGCATTAAATAACATTACTTTTAAGAACAAGTATCGTTTGCCTCATATCGATGATTTGTTTGATCAGCTCCAGGGAGCTCAGTAATTTTCAAAGATTTATTTGAGGTCGGGGTACCATCATTTGAAGGTAAAGGAAGAAGAAATTCTGAAGACCATGTTTTGTACTAGATATGTCCATTATGAATTTATAGTTATGTCTTTTGGGTTAACAAATTCAATTGTTGTATTCATGGATCTTATGAATATAATTTTCTTTTAGTTCTTGGATATGTTTTTGGCTGTGCTCATTGATGATATTTTGGATTATGCTAAAAGTAAAGAGTAGCATGAAATTCATTTAAGGGTTGTCTTGCAGACCTTGAATGAAAATAAACTGTATGGGAAATTCAGCAAGTGTGAGTTTTGGTTAGAAATAATTTCTTTCCTTGTTCACATTTAAAAAAAGGAATAACTGTTGGTCCTACTAAAACACAATTTGTTGAATAATGACCAAGACCCACAAATATAACCAAGATCTGTACTTTTCTTGGTTTGGAAGGATATTACAGAGGTTTGTCGAAAATTTTTCATGGTTATCTTGTCTAATGACTAAGTTAACTCAAACATGTGTTATGTTTATTTGGAAAAATAATGTGATTATTGTTTTCAAAAATTTAAAATAAGATTAATGAATGCTCTAGTTTTGAAATTTACATCCAAATATGGTGAATTTGTTATCTATAACAATGCTTCATCAAAAGGACTTGGTTGTGTCCTTATGCAGAATGATCATGTAATGGATTATGCTTCACATCAATTGAAACCTCATGAGTAAAATTACCCAACACATGATTTCAAATTACCTACTGTTGTTTATTGCTTTAAAATTTTTTTGGAATCATTTTTATGTAGTAAAATGAAAAATATATACTTACCACAAAAGCATAAAGTATATATTCACTCATAAATAATGGAACATGAGATAGAGGAGATGGTTTAAATTAATAAAGGATTATGATTGCATGATCCATTAACATTCAGGAAAAGAAAATAAAGTGGCTGATGCTTTAAGGTGAAAAATTAATGCTTCATTAACCATGATATGTTTAGAACGAGATCCTTTGGTTTTTTATTTGATGAACTTTGGCATAGAAGTTTTTGGTGTAGGAAATTCCTCAGTTTTGTTTCAGGTGTTAGTGAGATCATCTTTATCATACAGAACTAAGAAAGCACATAAGGACGATAATGAGTTGTAGAAAAAGTTAGAGTTGGTTTAGCAGGGTTAGTTGCCTGATTTGAACATTGATAAGGATTGTATTTTGAGATCTGGGAAGAGATTATACATGAATAGTGATTCATTGTAGAAGAATTAGTTGTTATCTGAAGCTCATAGTTCTCCATTTTATGTTTATCATAGCAGTACTAAGATGTACAAAGATCTTCGGAAGTATTAATGGTGGGATGGAATGAAATGAGAAATTGCTGACTTTACAGTGAGGTGTTTAACTTGTCAGTAGATTAGAATAGAGTAATAGTTACCAAAAGGGATGGTTCACTCTTTACTGCTGCCAGAGAGGAAATGGGAAAATATATCCATGGACATTGTTGTGGGATTACCAAATACATCTCAAGGTAATAATGTAATCTGGGTTATTGTTGACCGGTTGACTAAATATACTCATTTACATCCTATTTGAGATACTCTATATCTATATCAGCTTTCTCGATTGTATGTTAAAGAGATATTAAGGTTGCATGGAGTTCCAATCTCCATTGTATCTGATCGTGATCTCAGGTTTACTTCTAACTTCTAGAAAGGCCTTCAAAAGTCATTGGGTACTGAATTATATTTTAGTAAAGCTTTTCATCCTCAATCTTATGGGAAGTTAGAACGAACAATTAAGACCTATGAGGATATGCTACATTCTTGTTCACTGGATTACTAGGGAAGTTGGGACCAACATCTTTATTTTGTTGAATTTTTATATAATAACAATTTTCTTTCTCATATACATATGGCTCCATTTGAGGCATTATGTGGGAAGCGGTGTCGAACTCTAGATTTTTGGTGTGAAGTAGGTGAATAAAAGTTGATGGGACTATAATTGGTAGAAGAGATGGAAGAAAATGTTTACATGATTCAGAAGTACTTGAGAACATCTCGGAGTAGGCTGAAACGTTATGCAGATAACTGGATGAATGATCTTTCTTTCGAGGTTGGTGATCATGAATTTCTCAAATATTCTCCATGAAAGAGTATGATGTGTTTTGGTTAGAAGAGAAAGTTGAGTTCAAGGTTCATTGGACCTTATGAAATCCTGGAGAAAGTGGGATCAGTTGCGTACAGAGTGGCTTTACCTCTATGTTTATCCCAGGTACAAATTTTTTTTCAAGTTTCAATGTTTAGAAAGTATATGCCAGATCCATATCATGTTTTGAGCCCAAAGATAGTTCAATTGGATGATAATCTCTCTTATGATTAACAACCAGCCCATATTCTTGATCGAAGAGTACAAGTGTTGCGAAATAAGGTAATTCACCTGGTAATGTTTTGTGAAAAAACCATATGGTTGAAGAGGAAATGTGATAATCTGAAAATTCTATGAGAGATAAATACCCCTATTTATTTGATAAGTGAATAAATATTGCAAGGACACAGTTTCCAAAAGTGGGGAAGGATGTAACATCACACGTAAAAAAATAATAATACATTTTCATAATTATAAATATTTGTGAATTAAATATTAATTTTACTTTAAAGGGGTTTCTATGTTCGATGGCATACCTGATACATAACAATGGATTTATTTGAAATCTTACGTTTCACAGAAGGTTGAGTCATACTAAAAAATAATAATATAATATTACTATTTTAAATGGTAGTTAACGCCTAGCCATTGTAATGGAGGGAATAGACAGAACTAACTACAATATTATTATACATGTTTGTTAAATGTTTTTACATTTATCTAATAATAGTTAGAGTCTTAAAATGTGAATTAATCTAATTTTAAGCATAAATACTCTAATATTCGTTAAAAGGTCAATTTACCTCCTTTTAATGGTGAACCCTCTTTAAATATAATTTTGGTCACTTTTATATGTTCTTTTTGACAGAATAAAATTCTTCTTTAGAATTAGGAAATCAAAATTTACTTTGGGTAATTTTTTTAATTTTTATGATAAAATTTATTTTTTAATGAATAGTTAAATATTCTGTATTTTAATTCAAAACAGCCTTTTAATCTAATTTATTTATATTGGGTGATTATATTTTTAATTGGTTTTAAAGTGTATTAGATTATATTTTTACCATTTATTTCATTTATTGTCATTGGAAGTAATTTCACTTTGAAATTGGACATATACAAGTGTCAATCTTTTGATAGTTATTATTTATTAAAAAAACGCTTTTCTTGACAATGGGAATTAATTTTTAATTAATTAATGAATCTTTGATGTATTTAATATGGTAAAACTAGACATCCTTTCTGAATTTGGAATATCAAATATATCTTAGGATGAATGTTTGGTATTTTCCTGATATACTTCATTTTTTGATGAATAGTGAAAGCACTGAGTAGTAGTTAAAAAGATGAATTTTTTATTTAAATTAAAATTTACCACTTATATGAATTAAATTTTGGAAATCCAACTTATATGGTTATTATTAGTAAGTAAAATGTTATTTAATAAGATGAAAAATATTTTTTGGTGAATAGTACCTGTTGACTTTTATTTACCGCGGTTAAAGGTAAATAGGGTAACATAAGGTAAAAACAATATTATAATAATATGAAATTACCTTAACACTTGTCCTAAACTTATTGAATGATTAATGTCCAACCAAGACAATCTTTGGGTGAGGCCTTTGGCCTGTTAAATCCACTTAGTTAAGAGAAAAATATTAATGAAATTTTATTTAAAGTAAAAATAAAAATATCATAAACATGTATTAATTTTCTAGAACAATTTTAATGTATGGGTAATGTATTTGGTATATTTGACTATAAATATTCATGATAAATCTAAAAAAATTTCCTACATTATGGTATTTTTATTATAATTTTGAGACATTAAAAAAATTAAATTACTTATGGAACAATAATGATGTAGTGTTTACCTTATTAATAAATGATTTAAATAAATATGATTATAAAGATTAAAATAATATCCAAAACCTATAAAATTCTTTTTGAATGATTTTAATCGAGAATGAGTCATCTTATCTTCATATTTAATATGTTTTGGACCCTTATAAATTGAAAATCATTATATAATAAAATAATATTTTCACACTTAAGGATCCCCTTCTCCCCCTTATAAAAATCCCTCACCTCTAAATCATTATTCACACCTATCAATCCCCATGGATCGTCCAAACTATTCCCAAATAAGCTCTAAAGATCTCTATATTAATCCAAGAAGCCTTACCTTAGGTAGATGGCACTTCAATAAACGCATTGGTTCAAATGAAAGGGAGTTACCCGATTTAAAGGTAACATCTTCTCTTAAGTTCTTTTGTTTTATTTTAATTCTCCAACCCCATAAATAGTTTTTATTCCTTTATTTTATAACTACCACAATATCCTCAATATAAATGGTTGTTGTTATGAGACGTATTATAACTACACTTATACACACCTCTATCTAATGGGTAAATAACATACTGTTTCTCTAGATGACAAACTAACGCCTCACGAAACGATGCTTGTTCAATATTTTCCTACCACTTCTTATGGTATAAATTATGATAGAACTATATTTATATATGATATATATTATATTTATATTTTTTCTATGCTTCTGTATTTTTCAATTATAGAATACCTTTATGGATTCCATAGTAGGTAAATACGATAATCTCATTTGAGGAAGTACAGACTAACTTTCCCTCAAAGTGATATGACTCGTTCATGCCATATGTGGAATGTATAAAATATGGATTTACTAAGATTATATATATGATATTATACTAGAATTATAATATACCTATGTATCATTATGATTTCATTCCATTAAATATCAAATATAACTTAAAGTAGTGTTCAAGCGTATGTATGACTTATCGTCCCCATGAACGACATATTTCATTTCTTACCTCTAAATGTTATGTACTATTATAACACACGTATATACTATATATATATATATGATATATATGATATCTAAATCATTAATATCATCTTGGATATAATTAAATTTTTACCACATGAAAAACTTGTAATTATAAGCAGTTCATTTTTGTCTCATGTACCAAATATAGAAAAACGACAATTATTAACTTAAATGATTAAATAATGTATTGTAACATGGTAATAATTGATTTAAAAGGAATGGTAAACCTGAAAAATGTTCTTAAGCAAGTAGAAATTAGCATTAGATTATTATTCAAGAGATTAACGAATGAACCGGTCATGTCAGACACGAGGTAAGGGACTCCGTCTCAATGTCCTTTCATTGAGGCATATTTTGTTTTATACATGAATTTCTTTTATACGCTATAAAAACACCGTTGAATTTTAATTTCTTTCAAAGGGAATATTTTTGTATGAGGAGTTTTACTAAACAGAAAATAAAGAATGTATCTTTTAATGTAAGTGGTGACAACAACCTTTTCCGCCACCACAAGAATTTTTTGAGCTCTAGGCTTCCTTAGCAAGATGTAATGTTTTTAAAATGAAAATAAATACCATATTCTATGTTATGTATTTTCGTATTGAAAATGATTTCGATAATGTATTTGTTATTTTAATATATTTAAATGATATATTGTGATTGAAATGTGGAAATGTTTTCTTTCCTTTATATTTGTTTTATGTGTTATGAATATGTTATGGTTATTGGGAATTGTAATGTATATATGTGGTTTTGTGATTAACCTATGGTGGGTGAGCCCAATATAGCTCTCAAATGCATTGGGTAACGTGACATAGGTAAGCATGAATGTTTCTCCTAAGAGATTTAGGGAATATACTCTGATTGGGATTTCAAATGTAACTCCCTATGTAGCTGTGAAAGCTACAACATAAGTATGTTATAGATGCCATATGTTACCTTTATTATTTGTGTTTACTATGTAAATCTTATTATTTTAGGAGGTATGATGAAATAATGTTTTCTTTCTTTGTTTTATAACCCTTATTGATCTTTTTATGCTCATCCAATTTTTTAAAATGTTTTTCACAGGACATAAAAATGAATAGGGTCAAGGATGGGATCAAGGAAAAGTCATGTTATCTAAAACAGGGGAATAAACATGACTCTTTTTTTATGAGTTTTTATTTTATGAAAAAAATGGAAACTGAGTAGAAGTGTCAACCTTGTAATTTTTGATATGTAATGTAATAGTTAAGGAATAATTCTCTAAAACTCTAAACCTAAAAAGATCCTCAATGTGAATTATTCATTTAATTCAAGATTATGTAATGTTTAAGGCTGGATCCTTATATAAATTACTCAAGAAATTGATATAATATTTTAAGGGAAAATAGACTTTATTTTTTTCTTTTATTGAAATATTTTTTCTTTTGTATCCATGTATTCTTAAGTGAATTCCTGAATGTTTGTAATATTTACATATTATTTTTAAAGAAATATTTACCCATGATTTTCAATTTAAAAAAATTGATTAAAAATAATCCTCTTTTTATTTTCTGAATGAAGTATTTTTTAACTATTTCTAAAAGAGTGTGAATGAAATGTTACCTAATAACGTATATGGTATGAATGAATTTTCATTCCATCATGACTATTAAAATATTTGATGCATGATTTAAAATATTGCATGTTTATTTTCAATGAATATTTTGTGTTTAATATTTTGGAAATATTTACATCTTGGATAAGTGATTTCAAAATGAAAAGCATATTTTCCTCACGTAATATTCTCATGGTTATTTTAAAGGTTGTTTCATTTATGATAACATACTTTGATTTTAATTATTTATTAATTGGGATATGGTCCAATGAAATAATCCTTATTATTTCTCTTGAGTTTTTATGATTATATTGATGTTATGATTATGAAACCCATTTATTTTCATGAGCTATGAAATGAAGAATTGATGAGATGTTTATGAAACCTATTTTATTTGATTAGGATATGATATGATGATACGATGAATGTAATTATTATTTTTTATTAAAAATATGTATGGTTTTTATTATGCCACTTCTAGGCCTAGAATTATATATGTCATTAATTCATTGGGTAATGTTTTATATCTCATGAGATAAATATGGGAAACCAGCCGACAAGATTGATCCATTATGGGTAAAAAGTTGAGGTGCTTGATCCATTATGGGAAATAAGTCTATGTTCCTGATTCATTATGAGAAATAGGTGTTAATTCCTAATACATTATTATTTTATGGTATTGGTATCTAGCCTTAACATAAGAACTTTTTTATATACCTATGATTGTGCCCCAATTTTATAACATTAACTCATGGTTCATGACTAATGATAGTTTTTCATTCTTATAATTCAAGTATTTTTAAATGATATTGATTTATTCCACAACTCTTGTTTAAGATCTTTGTAGATTATTCATGAAATATTTATGTAATTTTTATAATCACATAACCGTATGTTTGTCTTATTCTTTCATATAATCATCAATTTATATCTCTTATGTTTACCCTTTTCTAAGAATCAGAGTTCACCCTTTCTTATGTTTAATTTCCCAAGGTTATAAAGAGCGGTTTTAAGTAGGGCATGTCTATGAATAATGAAAAATGGGGAGATTTTTGTGGGAGATGTTTAATTAATTTCAGGAAATAATATATATATATATATATATAGTATCCAAATAAACTAAAACGTTATAGTCATTGAGAGGGTATTAGTGACATGCATTGAATATTCTTCTAAAAGATTTATGAATTATGTATGAAAAGATCTAGCCTTTTCACAAACACATTCCAACTACAATTATTCATTATATACTATAGACACCATTATCAAATTTAAATCACCTTTATAAATATTGAACTCACCAAAAAACATTTTCCATTAAAATAAAGAATTTAAAATTAATAATAATAGTTAAAAATAATTACATACCATTTGATGATTAGATATCCATTTGTATTTATCATTAGTTTAAATTCTATAAAATATTATAAAAAAATTATCAAAATAGCATATAATTAATAGTAATAATGAAATAGATATTCAAGAACATAATATTGAAAAATCATAATTCATAAGAAAAAACCATAATACTACAAGAAAATATGCATATTTAGTCATAGTACTTATGGTGTAAGATTAAAGTATTTGGTTTAAATATATATGAAACTCAAATCGACCTATCCCTAAAATTACTTGAAAAAATTTACAACGAACACTTAAAATTAATACACCTTGGTCCACACACATTCTAAATTCAATATTTCATAATAAAATTTAGAAACCATTATCACAATTAAATCAGATTTGAAAAGATAGAACTTACCACCAAACCATTTTCCATGAAATTGGAGAATTTAAAAATGACACTAAAACTTACAATAATCACATATCAGACCAATGGGGGATTATTTTCTATTTTGGGTTATATTTCAATTTTTAATCATCTTTAGTTTAATTATTGTGAAAAAAATAAAAAAATAAAATCATTATACAACTAATATTATATACAACTTGGATATTGAAGAACTCAAGAGTTCAAAATAATAATTCATATAAAAAAACTATCAATCCAAAATCTAATATTTTTACTTAGTTATATTACATATGGTTCAATAATTAATAATAAGTTTCTAATACAAATGATCCAAACACTATCATGTCCCAAAAATTGTCCTGAAAAAATTAAAAACAATCACTTTCAAGTAATGCATATCGATCCAAACACATTCTCACTATAATTCATCATCATAAATAATTGAAATAATTTTTACTATTCCATGTCCATTGTAAATATTGGAATCCTGGACAATATGTTTTCTATAAAACTAGATAATTTACAATTAAAAAATTTCAAAATAATGACATATCATACCAATGAGTTATCTATTTAAATATAGGATTAAATATACATTTAAATTGATCCATATATTAAATTATATGTAAAAAAATTATTTTTTTTAGAGTATCATAAAAATTAATAGTAATAAAAAATGGGTATTCATGATCTCAATATTCCAGAAACAAATTTCAGAAATAAAAAAAATCATACCACAACCCAGTATTCCATTTTATTCATATTAGATATTGTTCAAGATTTAATTACTTGTTTTCAATCCTTATTAAGATCAATTCATCCTAACCCCACAAATATAATGAAAAAAATTAAAACTAAACAGATTAATGTAATAAACTTAAATCCAAAAACATTATAACATCAATGCTTCAAAATATATAATGATAACCCTTTTACAAATTCAATTAACATTCTTAAGATTAATATCACCACATAAGTATTTTATATAAAACCAAATAATTTTGAAATGAAAATACAAGATTAATGTAATGACATGTCATACCAAGGAGTGATAGATTATTATTGGGCATCAAATAGATATTTGGATTTTTCTTTAGTTTTACTAGTATGAAAAATAACAAAAATATGATCAGATCATCATACAAAAATAATGATAATAGAATATCTGTTGAAGAAAAAAATATTCAGAAATCAAAATTCAATACAAAAAACTGTTAAACCATAATTGAAAATGATTATTTTTTCATATTAAATACTGTAAAAAATTAAATTACAATTCATAAATATATATAAAACTGATCTCAACATTTCTCCAAAAATGTTGAGAAAAAAATAGAAACAAACTATTGTATGAACCACTCCTCAGTATAAATAACATTTAAACATAATTGTTTCATTATAAAAAAAGTGAAACCATCATGAAAATTCAATCATATTTTTAAATATTTAAATAACCATAAATGTTTCATAAAACAAAAATAATTTAAAAATGAAAATATAAGTTTAAAATAATAAAATATCTTACCAATGAGTGATAAGTTCCTATTAATGATTATATATCCATTTGGATTCATCTTTAGTTTAACTCCTATAAAAACCATATAATGATTATGATAGTGACATTATATAACTAATTATGAAAATGACAGGGATACTCTTTAACATATGATTTTTCTCAGGTTCATTTTTTATCAAGTTTTTCACCTCCAAAATTCAAAAAAAGTATAAAATTAATTTTAAAATTATTCTCTTAAATAGATGCATTATATTTAATTATAGTATAAAGTCAATTTTTTATAATAAAATGTCACGACCCCCTCCCACCAAAGATGCCCCTCCTGAGCTGGCAATGGTGAAAGGGAGATAATGACCCCCGAGTCCCGCCTCCAGTAGGCCCCGGGTTGGCGACTAGCACCAAGGGTATGAGTTTTCACAAATATGGGAGGTATTACCCTTTTTATTATTTTGGATCGGGAAATAGGACAAGTCAACCACCAAAAGGGAAAAGAACAAGTGTATATAAATAAACCCAAACCAATCCCATATGCATGTTTAAACAATTTTTATAACAAGGTACAAGTACAAGGAAGCTCAAAAGTACAATGCCAAAGAAAACAGGAGAACAACAACTGCAACAACTCCAACTGCCCGACTAGTAGGGTCCCGCACGGCCCTGGTAGTCCTCCTGGAAACCTGAATGTAAACGTAGGGTGAGCATACAAGTATACTAAGTAGGGAAACCTAAAGCTCTCGTGCACAAGTGGGGAGACACCCTAAGGTCCTGTGAGAAAACAGAAGAACCAGAAACTAACAAGGAAAAACTATCCACCCAGCCTCACTGGTCACACTCACCAAGTAACACAAACAAGTTTAGTATATATATAGAACAAAAGTATTGGGTACCCCGCACCATTTCCCACTTAAATAGATGCTTCTCTTCCTAACGGAAAACGTCCTGACGCTACCACACTCTTCCCGCCCGCACACACCTGGGCCAAACCACGCATCCCGCCCGCACACACCTGGGCCTCACAACCACACATCTCGCCCGCACACACCTGGGCCACAACCACTAACCTGCCCGCAGACACCTGGGCCTAATCCCGAAGGTTCCTGGGAACGGTAAGCCTGCCCGAAGAGTCTTGGGCTAAAGGTCGCCTCAAGCCATCACAGCCTCCGAGACCTACCCGAAGAGTCTTGGGTATAAGGTCACCTCAAGCCATCATAGCCTATGGAAGAAGGAGCAGGAAGGAGCTAGTAACTAAGGGGGAACACCCTCTCCCATAAAATGGGAGTGTTCGGCACTAGGTGCTTGACATGGGTGTGGTGCAACAAAACACAAAGATACAATTATATATATACATATACCAAACACACAGCCCAACCTATGGCTTCTTAAAAAGAGAAAATGAGCATGTGCCTCAGCACTGCTACCACGAAGCATGCATCAACAACCAAACAATTATCCCCCAACCCCATTTATGTTTTCATGTTTCATGCAATGGTTTAACAAATTATTACTACTGGGCAACTAACATCCAGACAAAACCTTTCACAAACATATCCCTGACATCCACAACCAAGGTTAGGTAAAACGCAAGCAACCACATTCCATTTCATTTACAAGAGATTATCACAACCATACAACATTCCATCATTCATTTATTTCAATGTTCCACACATAAAACACTTTCCACACACAAAACATTTCCGCATTTGAAAACACCTTTTACTTCAAAACACTTTTCATAATCAAAACACTTTTCATAAATAAAGGCATTTTCCACAAAACAACCAAACCAACAACATGTTCATTATTCCAACTTTGTTCAATCGGGTGATCACACAAGGTTTTCATTCTCATTTAATCAGATAGTCTTTACGTGCTTATCCATTTTCTATGTTTTAACAAAACCAACCACAAACAATTCAGATATCAATTGCGCACGCAAAGGCCACCAACGGCCTTGATTTTCAGTATGCAAAGGCCTTTCAATCCAAAATCACAATCAGAAGATAAAGAAACTGGAAGGCAATAGAAACAGTACAAAACCCCAAACCCTTCTTTATCCGGTTATTATCTTTATTTAAAGTTCAACTGCATCCCATGGAACAAAAGAAAAATATCCCACCCCGCATGTTGCACCAAAAAGAGAGACGAAGGTAAACCCCTAATAAAATTTATTAACACGTCACCATTTATTATTAATAATAATTATTATTTTTGATGTTCGCCGCATTGACCACATAAAAAAAACGTTTTTTACAAAGTAATCGACCGGAGAGGTTCGGGCTATTACATTAGATACCTCTCAAAACATTCTCGTCCTCGAGAATTAAAAACTAACCTAGAAGAAAGAAAGGATCTGAAGAACCACTCCACAAGATACCTCTCAGGGCTCTCGTCATGACAAGGAACCAACCAACAACTCTATGAGTTAGGAATTCCCTCTCCTATGTCAAGATACTTTCCGCTTTAGGCGGCACTGACTCTCTTTCATGGGTTTAATCGCATCCTCATTAATGCGTCTTGATTAAGGATCAGGTTTTTCCTTTCCCATATATTAGGTTTTTTTCCAACTTACACTACACCCAACAACGTACAACCCACACACTGCCCGGACACATGGCTTGAGGAATTCCTTCTCCCATGTTGAGATATGATCTGCTTTAGGCGGCACTGACTCGCCTGCATGGGTGAAATCGCATCCACATTAATGCGTCTCGATTAGGGATTAGGTCTTCCCCTCCCCACATGATAGGGCTCTTCACGTACATTTAAAGAAATGTGGGAAACAACATAGCATTATAGACTCATGAAAAACAAGGTCCAGGCCCAAAGCATGGGCGAGAATGAGTTTCAACAATTGAGTGTGATGCTCCTGGATTTAAACAAAACATAAACGAGAGCATTTAAGTAAAACATGAAACATCTCTCTCGATCTTTCGCCTTGCTGGGGTTGCCACTTCTGTTGCGTGAAATTGTCCGCGTCCCACTCCTCTGCATTTCTGTTAACGTCCAAGTGCCATAGATGTACGGTAAACAAGGATCGCCTAAGCCCAAGTAGTAAGGAAAAACTTAATGTTTTAATTATCATTTTATTTCAATTTCTTTCCCAGAACACCCAAATAAAGTAAAACACAAACATGATGATGCATGTACCTTCCCTAGGGTCTCTACCCTGCAATCAATATAGTCTCACTTGGTCGTTCGGTATGCTCAGAGTCCTTGCATCGGATCACGGGGGGCCCTAAAATCCCGTGTCCTAGCCGGTCTTCCCTGGCCTATGTCACGCACCAAGATTAATGAACACTGTTTCCCTACCATCCCATGCAATCCTCACTGTGCCTAACTCCAGACTCCATCCTATCTCTCAACCATCAGCCTCTGATACCATTCTGTCACGACCCCCTCCCACCAAAGATGCCCCTCCTGAGCTGGCAATGGTGAAAGGGAGATAATGACCTCCGAGTCCCGCCTCCAGTAGGCCCCGGGTTGGAGACTAGCACCAAGGGTATGAGTTTTCACAAATATGGGGGGCATTACCCTTTTTATTATTTTGGATCGGGAAATAGGACAAGTCAACCACCAAAAAGGGAAAAGAACAAGTGTGTATAAATAAACCCAAACCAAGCCCATATGCATGTTTAAACAATTTTTATAACAAGATACAAGTACAAGGAAGCTCAAAAGTACAATGCCAAAGAAAACAAGAGAACAACAACTGCAACAACTCCAACTGCCTGACTAGTAGTGTCCCCCATGGCCCTGGTAGTCCTCCTGGAAACCTGAAAGTAAACGTAGGGTGAGCATACACGTATACTAAGTAGGGAAACCTAAAGCTCTCGTGCACAAGTGGGGAGACACCCTAAGGTCCCATGAGAAAACAGAAGAACCAGAAACTAACAAGGAAAAACTATCTACCCAGCCTCACTAGTCACACTCACCAAGTAACACAAACAAGTTTAGTATATATATATAGAACAAAAGTATTGGGTACCCCGCACCGTTTGCCACTTAATTAGATGCTTCTCTTCCTATCGGCAAACGTCCTGATGCTACCACACTCTTCCCGCCCGCACACAGCTGGGCCAAACCCCGCATCCCGCCCGCACACACCTGGGCCTCACAACCATGCATCTCGCCTGCACACACCTGGGCCACAACCACTAACCCGCCCGCAGACACCTGGGCCTCATCCCAAAGGTTCTTGGGAACAGTAAGCCTGCACGAAGAGTCTTGGGCTAAAGGTCGCCTCAAGCCATCACAGCCTCCAAGACCTACCCGAAGAGTCTTGGGTGTAAGGTCACCTCAAGCCATCATAGCCTATGGAAGAAGGAGCAGGAAGGAGCTAGTAACTAAGGGGGAACACCCTCTCCCATAAAATGGGAGTGTTCGGCACTAGGTGCTTAACATGGGTGTGGTGCGACAAAACACAAAGATACAATTATATATATACATATACCAAACACACATCCCAACCTATGGCTTCTTAAAAAGAGAAACTGAGCATGTGCCTCGGCACTGCTACCACGAAGCATGCATCAACAACCAAACAATCATCCCCCAACCCCATTTAGGTTTTCATGTTTCATGCAATGGTTTAACAAATTATTACTAATGGGAAACTAACATCCAGACAAAACCTTTCACAAACATATCCCTGCCATCCACATCCAAGGTTAGGTAAAATGCAAGCAACCACATGCCATTTCATTTACAAGAGATTATCACAACCATACAACATTCCATCCTTCATTTATTTCAAAGTTCCACACATAAAACCCTTTCCACACACAAAATATTTCCGCATTTGAAAACACCTTTTACTTCAAAACACTTTTCATAATCAAAACACTTTTCATAAATAAAGGCATTTTCCACAAAACAACCAAACCACCAACATGTTCATTATTCCAACTTTGTTCAATCGGGTGATCACACAAGGTTTTCATTCTCATTTAATCAGCCAGTCTTTACATGCTTATCCATTTTCCATGTTTTAACAAAACCAACCACAAACAATTCAGATATTAATTGCGCACGCAAAGGCCACCAACGACCTTGATTTTCAGTAGGCAAAGGCCTTTCAATCCAAAATCACAATCAGAAGATAAAGAAACTGGAAGGCAATAAAAACAGCACAAAACCCCAAACCCTTCTTTATCCGGTTATTATCTTTATTTAAAGTTCAACTGCATCCCATGGAACAAAAGAAAAATTTCCCACCCCGCATGTTGCACCAAAAAGAGAGACAAAGGTAAACCCCTAATAAAATTTATTAACACGTCACCATTTATTATTAATAATAATTATTATTTTTGATGTTCGCCGCATTGACCACATAAAAAAAACGTTTTTTACAAAGTAATCGACCGGAGAGGTCCGGGCCATTACATAAAATTATTACAAACCATATTTTTTATATGTATTCTTCAGAAAATTTTAGTTTTCAATTAATTTTCTTTTGATTTCAATAGAATCAAAAAATAAATTATACAATTTAATGTATTAATTAAATTACAAACAAATATTATAATCAATGTTACGGGATAAAAAACCCTTTGTATTAAATAAATAAAATTATCTTTATTCAGGAATACATTGATAAGTACATAAAATATTATTATCAATAACTTTGATGAACATTTATTAACAATATTTTACAATAAAAAAATAATTCATGATACCAATATATATTATATAGTTTTAGAAGTACAAAGTTTTTTTTGAATCTAACTCATCAGTAGCTATTAATAACCATGTTTTGTTTGTGACCCTAACACATTAATAGTGGATCCTAGAAAACTGATCAAGTATAAAACATCAACTGATAAAGGCATTAAAATATTAATTAATAGTTAAAAAAATTATAATTTATAATATAAATTAAACCCCCAATGAAATAATATTTTTAAAAATGTTACATAACTATTTTTAGCAGTACATGCTAAAAAATGTTGAGTAGGTTTATCTCCCCCCTGCCACTGCCACCATTATTATCACCACCAACACCACCACCATCATAAACTTTTTGTTTTATTAAAACACCAACATCAACATCCTAAACAAAATAAGAACCATAATTATCATAAATATCATTATAATTATCATCATCACTAATATATAGTTCAATTGTAGCTACTAGTGTAGAGAAATAAATTAACTAAATTAAACCAATTTAAATGAACTTCTATAATGTAATAAAATTGTTTTTAAAATGGTTAATCTGTTTAATTTGGTTGATAAATATTTTTTAATTTTGGTTTTTTGCTTCAATACATTTTTGGTAACCTTAATAATACATAATTTCCATTAGTTGAAACTAAATAATTAAATAAATATATTATTCTTTACCAAAATTGGAGGTGATGATTAAATTTACTTCAAAAAAGATAAATATAATAAAGTTAATATTTTTTTCAATATAATGAAATGTGATGAACATATATGATGATTAAGTGAATATAAGTCCTTAAAGATCCTTGAATTTTTTCCCTTAAAATTTTAATCCCTTTAGATCTATTTTATATAGATGGATTGGTTGCTTGTCAAGCTATTCCCTTCATTTTTAGTGAAATGATCATATTTAAATCCATTTTCTCTCAATTTATTATTTTATCAGGATATTTACAATATATTTGAAATAATGGTTATGAAATTTTATAGGATAATAATTTTTTCTTATTCATGTTTTCAATATATACTTTTTTCTTATATTTCCTTCACTGAACTATATCATTTTTAATATAAACTATTCTATTTTGATTATGTAAATTCTGGAGAAATCATCATTCACATTTGATTTTCACTTAAGGTGTCTTTTTTCCCATCAATACATTGAATCAAATATTTTGAAATGATTTTGTTAATTCTTGGAAACTGAGTGTTGTAGAATGAGACCCACTGGGAGAAAATTATTGTTTTATAGAGGGCCTACAAAAATCAAACTATGATGACATATATTCTATAATAATGGATCATATATATTGTAATATGATGGTTGTTTATAAATTTATAATTTCTTTTCATTACTCTATTTGAAATAAGAGATACTCTTTAGATGATGGAGAGGAATAATTGTCGGTGCTCCATGACTCCAAATATTTTATAGGTGAAATATTCTTTTCAAATCTACATCAATCCCTATTTGGATGTTCAAGACAGAAAACCAGACTGAAATGATTACATGAGAAACATTTTCTTCTCCCTATTTATCAATTGTCTCCAATGATACCATTAAAAGTAATTAGAAAATAAAAAATAAATTAATTATTAGTTAGCGATGTTATTTCAGAATATAAATATAAATATCATATTTTTCTTATATGGTTAAATTCGCTGGATTTACTAGCCCTCTATTATTTCTTGACCAAATAGTGTGGAAAATTCTACCCAACCCTCAATATTGAATAATTTTGTTTCTGGAAATCATATTTTTATAATAAGATAAAAAAAATTAATATTATGTGAGGATGTGTATGTGTGTTTTTCTAGAAAAATTAAATTTAAACATACCCTATTCTTATCATTATTGGGCATACTAATTCAAACTAGAGTGTGAAAATATTATATTTATAGCTTATTATTTTTATTGTTATATGTTGATTCCTACATTAAAATATTAAACAAATTATTTTCTTTTATGAAACCAAATTAACTATATTATATGGTAAATAGAAAATAATATATGTTTATACCTGAAACACAATATTGGACAAATAATCATCACAAAATAATATGACAGTCATTGGAACATGAAACATGCTCCTAGGGGGGTTAATTTTACCTTTGTCTAACCTTTATACAAGTAATATTTATAATAACTTCTAATATCACCTACGTAGATAATTTGAGTAATCCTTATATTCTCACTTTGAGTAAAATTATAACACTCGTGAATAAGTTATAAATTTTAATAGATATAGAAAAATAATTTTTTTATAAATAATTAAAAAATATATATACTCATAAAGTAGTCTAAGCTCCCTCATAAAGTATACAATCCACATTGTATCCTAGAATTGGCTAAGTGGGTATGATATTACTATATTTTAAAAGAGTTCCAATGAATATTTTTCATTATTTTCTAATCATACAAAAAATGTATTATTTTTTATTATAAGAAATAATAATATATATCCATATATTAAAATTAAGTTACTTTTGAATATTTACATGGTGTTTGGTACTCAAACTAGAATTATAAAAACCAATATTTAACATCAAGTAAGTAAAAATTAATAATATAAATTAATAATCATTTTCAAGACAATAATTGACTGAATAACTTAATAGGGGGTGAATTGATTTCCAAAAATGATTATTTGAAATATATACCACCATCTTAAAAGTATTCATATTAAATTTTCATTCTTAATATTATATATAGTGTAAATGTAAAACATGAACAAAATTGAACATAGTGCTTTATAGTGGTTTTGGGGAAAAGATATCCCCTAGTCCACTCAACCAATGATACACTCCTTGAGCATGGTAATTTTCACTAAAAATACCTTTTATTGGGGGATACCATCTATGTAAAAGAAATTGTCACTTTATATAGTGTTCCAAGAGATTTAAACCAGGATATACCTTTATAAGACCTATCCATGGTTTTAGATCCTCTTATGCTGAGTTAAAATAATTTATAATGAGAAGTTTTGATAAGAGATTGGAACACACAATTTCAAGTAGAATTAGATAGTAGATGAAAATTTTTCTAGAGAAGAGATAAATTAAATAATAGGTTAGGATTTTATTTAGTTAAACTGCTAGAATAGATAAGCATAGAACTTGAAAATTATATTTTCAGTATGCATAAATCGACAGTGACAGACTGGGGAAACCTTATTTTGTTCTCTTCACATTATTAGGTTTCACACTTATTCTGTTTGTATTATTTCCAACTATTTTTTACATATGTTTTTTTCAACATAATCCTAAGATAAATATAACAGTTTACTGATATATGTAGTGATATAGATAAGATATGCTAATAACTATATATATTTTCTCCTTCTAAATATTTAATTGCTTTTGCGAAAATAATGTTAGAGATTTTATTGTTCTCTAAATTTTATTATTCATAATAAGTATTATGCAGTATGATATTTCCTAAAATAGATAATCCTATCTTGATGAACTAAAAAGTATTAAATGAATTATCATGATATTATTAAATATAATAATGCAATTTTTTACTATCATATCTTTTAAGGATATTAATTAAACATACTTTTAATGGTCAGATATGTTTTTACAAGATAAAAAAATATTTTCATCATAAGATAATTGGTCCTCAACATATAATAAGACAATTTTCTAGAATAAGATAAAGTTTTAATGACATAACATTCATTTTTATTCCACTTCTAAGGGATATTAATATTATTAAAAGGAATAAAGTCCTTTCATATTTTCATTCCTTACTAGAAGTCTCTCTTGAGTGACTTACTCGAACATCGTAAGATAAAGTATCATTATTTCATTTCATTTTATGAGTAACAAAAGATGTTACATAAAATTAATAGGACAAAATTATTCAATAATATAAATTTTTAAACATGCAACATAAGATGAATACCATTTGAAACACCTAAAAAACTTGTTTTAATAAAAGAATAGATTTTTTGAATCATTAAAACACAAAAAGAGGAGATTTATTAGAACAATAAACTTTACAAATATCTCCCCCTTTTGAGGATACCAAAACCTACGCAATGGAAAAAATATTTTTAAAATTATATTTTAATTTTTTATAAATGAGCAACTTTTTCTTTTCTTTCGGAGAGAAATAAAAAAACTTGTCTCCTTTTGAAATAAGAAATAATTTTGAGATATAAGTGAAATATTATATTTTCCTTTTCTTCACCATATTTTTATTATATCAAAATAAAACTGTATGTAGGAAAGTTTTTTATATTACACAGAATATTAGTTAATAAACATAGTTTTGAAATACAAGTGAAATTTTGTATTTTCTTTTCCATCTCCCCCTTTTTGTGATATAAAAAGAAGTGTAATAATGAAAAAATATTATATTGAAAACAAATATTAGTTAACAAGCATTTTTTTGAAAGAAATCATTTATCTAACTCACTATATCATTCTAAGAGTTTCTTCTTCCTCATAACATCTTTCTTTGATATCAGACCAATGAGACAATCCTTCTACCTCTATCAGTTTTTTATCTAAAATGGAACGCACCCCATGAATCTGAGGTGAGTAAATTTTGAGCATAAAACAATAAGGAATCAACTTTTTCAAAGATAAATTCCAATATAAGTCAATATTACCTAAAACTCATGGATCTGGATTTATGAAACAATGAAATTATGTTGCATCATTGTCATCCAAGACAACTCCATCATTTCGAAATATTAGGGTAAGAATTATTCTATAAGGATATACGTTTAGGGGATTATTTTAAATATGGAACATATATTGAAGGATATATAATAATATGTTGACTGGGTTTTCCAGTATAATTAGATAAATTAAAGAATCATCTTTAAAAATAATTTTCTCAAACTCACTAATTCTTTGGGAAATCCCAAACTGAATGAATTTGACAAACACCTTCCTTTCCTATTACAGGTTATTTACATACTTCTTCTAAATAATAGAAGTTCCATAAAGGGATTTCATTATTTTTATAGGTATAATACCATCTATGAAAGATAGATAGGTATTAAAGAATGGACATCCTTCATGAGTAACTTTTAAATCTTCAACCATCTTAATTGATGTTAGGGATAACTCGTTGTTATTGACTATTGTTGTCATTCGGTCTTTATTATCACCAAATTGAAAAGTTTCAAACTCATAAAACTCATAATATTATTTTTAAAAAACAATAGGAGTTCACAATGTATAAAAAATATAATCCTATCCTTTATGATTTATAACCTTCTTCCATAGAATATCAGTTCTATCAAACCATTTGAAATTCAAGGATTTTCACTCAAAAAGTTTCTTGATATCCTCTCTCATTTCATACTACTATATAAACCAACATCGGATCCTTTGTTTTTATCCATTTTTAGAAGATTGAGGGATTAGAAGGTCGAGAGGGACAGAGTTACAAGGGTTTGAGAAAAGAGAAATACGTGTTCAATGTATTTGTGAGTCATTTCATGTGTAGAGTTGATACTCAATCTACTGTTTTTTTTCGCGATAAACGAGGGGTCACACAGTAATTCCAGAGTAATTATTGAGAAATATTTGTGACCATGGGATGTGGCCATTACTCAAAACTATATCCCAGACATATAAATAAATAAATAAAATAAAATGATCACTATATAGAATAGATATATATAATAAAATATTTCATTATAAAATTAAACATACCTAATTAAAATTTAATTAAAGAAAATATGTAAGAAAAATATGGTTTAGTAAAGATATATATTAATTGTTTTTTATGAAATAGAAATTCTAAAGATATATCTCATTTCTATACTTGATCTCTTAAGAAATTATGTCTTAAGTAAACATGCTTTATTCTTGAATGTTTTATTGGATTCCTTGATATTTTAATAGCACCAGTGTTATCACATCTGATTCTAAGAACATTGAAATTAATTTCGAAAATCCATTAAGGTGTGTTTCATCCCCAACACATGTTCCCAAAAACTTATTGCGGTAGTATATTCAAATTCATCCGTTCATAGTTCTATTGAATGTTTCGTTTTTTTACTTTACCAAGACATGAGATATTTACTAAGAAAATGATAAGTTCCTATGGTTCTTTTACTATCACATATACATCTAGAAAATTTGATATCTGAGTATGAAATAAAATAAATATTAGAGGTTTTTTTGGAAAAAAATGAAATATTTTTCATTCCTTTTAAAAATCATAAAATTATTTTCAAAATATTTAAATGTAATTATATTGGATTATATTGAAATATTATACAATAATATACTGAAAAAATAATGTTTGGTCTACTTTTAGTAAGTTTTAAAAATCATATAATGATTTTTCTATACAAAGTGTTGTCAACTGGTTGTCTAGTTTCATCTGAGACAATATTGATATTAGAACTCATAAGAGATGAGTAAGTATTACTACTTTCATGTCCAAACTTTTATAAGTAAGTCAAGTAAGTGTTTCCTTTGATTTAAAATATATCCGAAATCCTTTAGGTAAACATGAAATCCTAGAAAAAAATTTAGTTCTCCCATCATGATCATTTCAATATTTTTTACATATGTTTTGAAAACTCATAGAAAATATTTTTATTTTTTGATTTGAAAATAACATTATCAAAATATATTATTACTACTTAAATATTTGGTATTTTTTCCATTATATATGATCGTATATATTGTTCCTTTTATAAAACCATTTTTTAGAAGAAGAGAACATAATTTTTCATACCATGTACTTGAAGCTTATTTAAGTCCATATAGATATTTGGAAAGTTTAAAGATAGAATTTTGAAAATATAGATCTTAAAAAACAAGTGGTTGTTCTACAGAAACATCCTACATTAAAAATCCATTTCAAAAGGAATATTTTACATCCATATAATATAAATAAAAATTCATATAGTATTAATATACTAGAATAATTATAATAGATTTTAATATAGCTACGGGAGAAAAGTTTTCCTCATCATGTATTACTTTTTCTTGATTATATCGTTTAACAATCCTTATATCTTTATTAATCGTTATTACATTGTGGTCATATTTCATATTTCTGAAAACTAATTTTTTTCCAATTACTAGATGGCTTGAGGTTATTTCAACTAGTTTTCATTCACTATTTATTTTAAATTGATTTAAATCTTATTACATAGCTAAAACCTATCTTTTATATGATAAGGATTATTCTACAGATTTAGGTTCTAATTAGGATATAAAGGAAGTGAATTCTACTAAATTTTTTATATTTCTTCAATTTCTTAATCCTTCATCTAGGTTTCCAATAACATTTTCTAAACGATGGTCTTTAAGGATTCTAGGTTTTATTAGAAACATAATTCAATGTTCTCTAGTGTTTTACCCCATTAGATTATATTTATTGTAATCATGTTCCAAATAATCATGATTACTGTCACAGAATAAATCTTTAGGAATCACATCTTTGACTAAATCATTTTGATCATCAATTTCAGTTATTTTGTGACCAAAAGGATCAATTTTATCAAATTTAACATGAGATAATTCATAAAAAATTATTGAAGTTTTATTAAAAACTCTATATGATTTATAATTAGTAGAGCTGACTATGAAAATACATTTATCAACCATTGGATTAAAATTTTATGATTATCAATGGTGTTTAAGATGTAAACTTGCATCCAAATATTTTGATGTATCCTACCATGGTTTTTCTATTGTTCCACAAATAATAGGATGTTTTATTTAAAATATTTCTTATTAGTACTCTATTAACGATATAACATATCGTGTTAATAACTTCAATTCAAAAATGAGTGGTCATGTTATATTCACATAACATAGTTCTAAAAATTAATTACAATTTCGTATTTCTCCTTTGGAAAATACCATTAAAGTGATGTTTTTAGGGGAATATAATGTATGTTTATTTCCATTCTTAGACCATAAGGAATTAAATTAATGATTCTCAAAATCTCCTCCATGATCACTTCTTAAAGACACAATTTTTAAATCCTTTTCATTTTTCATAGGTTTGAAATAATTAATAAAAATATAATAGGATTAACATTTAAGTATTAAAAAGTAAACCCATGTAAATATAGAAAAACCATTAACTAATAGATAAAAAATTGAATTACCCCAAAAAATTTCATTTCTATTTAGTATGAGAGAATCAATGTGGAAATTACAATAGGTCTAGAGGTGGAAACTTCATTATCCAATTTGAAAGACGAATTATGTTGTGTTATCATTGGAACACATCACATGGTTTATTTCAATCCAATCTATGATCAGTAAAGTCAGGAATAAAAATAGTTTTAGACAATTTCCCAAGGAATTAAATTTTTAGTGTCCAAGCCTTATATACCAGATCCATGATTCATTAACCTCAACATTTACAAAATTTATATTTTGTCTACCCAATTAATTAAGATATGATATGTAAAGATTTTATATTATAGGTGGTTTAAACATGAGGCGTTTATCTTTAAAAAATAATCAAGAATTATTTAAAAAATCAATAAAATGATTGCCATCACAAAGTTGAGAAATAATTATCAGTTTACGATTCAAGACTTCAACATAAAGTACTTTGTTTATAAGGATAAAATGTGGATTTACAAATGATCTAATGATAACAATTTTTAATTTTTAATTATTGGAAAACATGAAATATCCTATAATTAATTTGGATAAATAATGAAAATTGGAGTGGTATCCACTCATTTTTTTAACAACCAATATCCATGAACTATTTTGAACTGATGTTTAAAGGATAGTTTCCTAAAATGATAAATAAAAAAGGATTTATTTGTTACTAAAATTATTTTGGGTCTGGAGGTGTTAGGAATAAAAGATCCAAGTATCCAGACTTACTTTTGTTTCATGGAAAACATTGTTGTTTTTTAAAAATCTTTTGAGCGATTTTTTTCACCCAATTTGAGTATTTTTTTAAATAAAAAATATTTGAAAAATTATTATTTAATTGTACTGAAAACAAGTAACTTCAAGAAGATATTTATTTTTTGAACAAGGTAAATATATTTTCTATAAAGATTATATTTTCCCCTTTGCTTCCAATTCCAATTTTTTCTTTTCAATGTTAATTTTTCATAATAATGTTGTTTAAATAATTTTAACCTTTTCTAAAAACACTTGGAGAATATTTAAAATATTGAACTTATTTCTATATATTTTTTATTATATTGACTTGTTTAGCATCCCAGAAAACAATTTTTTTCTTCTTATCCTTTAGTTCAAAAATCTGATTTTCTGATTTTTATTATTTACCAATGATTTTATGATAGTAATTTAGAAAAGTTTCATTTTTTCTAGATTTAATACTTTATTTATAAAATTTTTTGGTATTCATTTAGTTCTTTTTATGATAACTATTCATTTTTTGATTCATGTTCACGCTGAAAAGAGTAACAATAATTTACCTCATCTAATGGGGCCATAAAGCATATTTTTACTTTCTTATTTATATTTTTAGCTTCTATTCTGATGATGTAAATTCTCTAGAGTCTTAAAAATCACATTAGGTGGCCTTGATGTCTTTCATAGACTTTATATATCCTACCTTATTGAAATATTTATCTTATTTCTTCATTTCATCATTGATTCTTAGACAGTCAAGCGTGGTGTGTCCTATCTTTTTTAATTCATAGAATCTCAAATATTTAGAGTTGTTAGCATTCACTTTGTGCTTATTGAAAGGTATTTTTATTCCTCTTATCTTATTTTATAGTATTTTTTTATCTTTTTTGAAAATTGAGCAAGATCATCATTCGATTAAGCTACGATTGAGAAGACTTATTCCTTATATTATTTAAATATTTGTTTACTTTTGTTTTTTATGTCATATTTGTATTTAAAGGATTTCAAGGTAGAATTTTCTTTTTTGATTATTCTATACACCACATTTTTATTTTCCATCTCATATTCATACATCTTAATCATTCCAATGAGATCTTTTATATTGAAATATTTTACCTATTTAGATTTTCTGACAGCTACCAAGATTCCACTCCAGTATGGTGGTAACAATATGAGAAATTTTAATTCTTTTTTAGGTTTAGTGATAGGATTTCCTAGAGAAACAATGTTACCCATGATCTCAGTGAGTATTCCATTCAGTTGAGTAATACAATATTCATCATTCATTTTGAAACTATAAAACATAATCTTGGATTTATTATATCTCAAATAATTCACATTGTCATCAGCTTAAAATTATATCGCTATAATAGTCTATATTTAATATGATATTTATCATTGATAGATTTAGTTAAACTCATCTGGTTCTAACCTATAGATGATAGAACTCATAGCCTTAGAATTTAGATTGCAATTTTCTTTGGCTATAGAATCCTGAATTTCAAGTTCTGTGTTAGGAATTTCATAGGGCTTAACTACATTGAGATATACTTCTAGACCAAGATTATTTATATAGATGATAATATGTTCTTTTTAGTAAACATAGTTTTCACCATTGGTGTATGAAGCTCTGACCATTGACAAAACTTCTCGGTTTTCCGTCATATCATCCATTAAAATATATATCTTTAAATTAAACATTTGATAGTTGTGAACTCAATAGTCAATTAATATGATACCAACTACTATCCAATATAATGACTACCTGAATAACTCAAGAGAGAGTGAATTTAGTTCATAAACTATTATTTGAAATATATACCACTATCTTCGTAGTATGCATGTCCAATTTTATTTCTTAAGAGTATATGAAAAGAAAATGTTAAAAATATAGAATATAAATTTAACATAGTAGTTTATAGTGGTTCATGGAATAGAAATCCCTTAGTCAACCCCACCAATTCTCTACTCCTTGAGCTTGGAAATTTTCAACAAACAACCCTTTTATTGGGGGATCTCATCCTAGTATAAGAAGTTTTCACTTAATACAAAGGTTCAAGAGCTTTCAACAAAGATCTACCTTTACGAGACCTATCCATGATTTTACACACTCTTAAACCGAGTGAAAATAAAGTAGAATGTGATAAATGGTTTGATAAATGATTATAGTGCATAGTTTCAAGAAGCAACTAACAATAGATAATGATTCATTATGAGAAAATATAAAGTTCAAACATAGCTCAGGATGCTCTCTCTTGAAAATGATGGAGTAAATAATCATTCCACCTGATGAATTTATATTCAATATGCACAGATCTATAAACATGTTAAACCTTATTTGGTTATGTTCCCATTCTACATTTTTCACTCTTATTTTATTTGTGTTATTTCCAGCTGTTCTTTATATATATTTTTTTGCACATAAGAATAAGAAAATTAAAATGGTTTAATAATCTATGCAACAATACTGATATGTGAGCCTAATAATACAATATATCTACTCATTACAAATATGGAATTTATTTTTCAACTGTAATATCTGAGATTTTCTTGTTCTCTGAATTTTCTTATTCATGGCAAGTCTTGTGTAGTATGATATTTCCTTAAATAAATAATCATCTCTTGATTCACTCAAAAGTTATTAAATGACATATCATGAGATGAATAAATAAAATAATGATACTTCATACTATAAGATCTTTATAGGATATCAGCTGAACATACTATTTATCATTAGATATTTCTTCGTAAGATAAAGATTCTTATCTTTGTAAGATAATAAGTCTTCGACGTATCGTAAGATAATTCTCCTATGTAAGATAAAGTGTTTCTGACATAGAAATAACTTTTTTTGAAACATCTTCTAGATATTAATATTCTTTAAAAAAATAAAGTCCTTTCATATTTTCATTCCTTACTAGAATTATCTCTTGGGTGACTTAGTCGAACATTGTAAGATAAACAGTTAGGTTATCATTTCAGTTTCTAAGTATCTAAATATGTTTCTTAACCATCATAGGACTAAATTATCGCACAATATAAATACTTGAACACAAACCGTAAGATGAATTAAATATTAAACACTTAACAAACTTGTTCGAAAAAAAGTAGGTATTTTCTGAATCATCAAAATACATAAAGCAGAGATCTATTGAGACATTACACTTTACAACAATAAATTATATTAATAAAATAAATAACCATTATTTAATGGAATGAGAGAGGGACATATCAATATTAAGTACATTATCAATATTGTCTAAAACCTCTATACGAGGGACAGATATGGTAACCTCAACTATTTTAGGAGTAAGAAGAATGGAAGGAGGGGTAGATGTACTATGGGTTGATAAAGAAAGAGTATATAGAAGCTAATATGATGATCCATGCATCATTGAATATAATACTTTGTGTAGTAATGAACTATTGAAAAAAATATCCTATAAAATATAATGAAAATGATGCCAACATATGTAAGGGACGTGGATAAGTCAACTAAGGCAATGTAGGATACACACTTGAAAAACATGAATTAGGTGAATGGTACAAATGGTTCATTGATTCCTCAACTATTGAAAAAATTAACCATGAGATATGAATAATCATATAAATGAAATATATTATGAATATAAATAATATAAACTCACTGAGGTGATCAATAGTTTCTATCAATCTACTTTAATACATTAATTGTTTTGAGAAATCATCCACCATAAAATTTCATCACAATCTGATATAAAATGTGAAAAAATGTATTGTATAAACTTAAAAATATATAAATTTATAAAAAGTATATAATTATGAATATACATAATTTACAAAGGATTAAATGAATATTTTATACATAATAGTATATAATGAATCTATAAAAGTATAAACGATTTTATAATTTTAAAAAATATAAATAATTTTTAAAAACTATATAATGTTATTGACTAATACTTAAAAATTTAAAAAACTATAATAATTTAATTTAAAAATTATATATAGAAGTAAAATTTATTAAAGAGTACATATTTATAAAAATATAAAACTATAAATTCATATATAATTTATAAAAGTTATTATATATTTATAAATGTATAATAAAATATAGTATATAATTTTAAATACTATATGAAATTTTAATATATATATATATATAAAGTTTAAAAATAAAATTGTATTTACCGACATTATATATATCAATTATTATAGAGGACCTCCTTTTTCATATATTATTTTTAGCATAATTTTATAAAAAAATATTTCCTTAATTACATTGAAGGGTATTTTGAGGTTTAGTATCCTTGAAATGTAGAAAACATTACATAAAATGCCTAAGAAAAACTTAAAAATAAACATTATTTAGTATTCTTGAAAGACTCTGTTATAATATCATCCTAGGTTACCTCACTGCAAGTGATTTCATGGGGATCTACATCAATAGAAAATGGTGAGCATAAATCTAATAAAAGGATAAGAAAGGGAAATAAAGCATGATATGTTATCATTGAAAAAAACATGAGATAATTATCATAAGTATATGATGCACAACATGTAAATGTGGAAACAAAAAAATGTCACATTCATTATCATATCACCAAGGTACACATGATAGTTTCATAAAAAACATTAACAAGGTTATTCACCAAGGAATTCTAAATATATCATATTTTGTGATTAATCATTTACCAAATACATTAGAGAACTACTAAGGCTAACCATTCATATATCATTATTCATGTGTGCTGCATAGATCATAAAAAACATTTTATCAGTGACCCATGGAGAATAAATAATGAGTTTCATATACAATTATTGAGTAGATAACTGTTTAATGACTTAAAATTTTCATCGTTTTTTACCCATGGGAAGGATATATAGGTCTAATACATGGAAATACCCAATTAATGAATTATAATAGTTTTTAAATGAATACCCAAGAATAAAAAATGGGATCAGTATTCATAATAGAAAAAATGATGTCATAGAAAATCAAGGAATGATTTCAGTAACAAAACAGGTCTAAAATATTGTTTTTGTAATATTGTTAATGAGAAATAATGTAATCCTATCACTGATATAAAAACATATGAATATTAATGGAGTAGTCATATTTTTATGAGAACATAATAACATTTAAACGATAAAATAAACTGTAATAGAAGTACGTGAATAAAAAGGGTATGTAAAAGAATACCTTACCTTGTGAGATAAATTTTTAATGCTTGATGAGTGTTACTTAGAACCACAAAAACTCATTGGTAAGACTATAGAGAGTTAAAACAAGAGAAAATTTGTGGTCAATGTATACAGATGGAAGAAAATAGGTTTCATAGGTTGATATTTATAGTAAATTTATAATAATTTTTTTAATTTTTAAAATATATAACTTAGAATTTTAGGTTTCAAAAAAAAATATCCATGGGAATTTTTTTTTGGCTCAGGGTTTATTAAAAAAAGAAGGTTTTTTATTTTTTTTAGTATAAAAACCAAACATCATTTATAATATTAAATTTGGAATGGGATAGTTTTTTTGCACAAAATGAACATTTTAAAACGAGAATTTCTATTTAATACTTTGATAAGTTATTTAAATGTTTGGAAATTCATTTTAAATCATTGAAATAAATTATATTCATAAAATTAAATATTTTTGGTCATGGATTATATTTTATTAATTATCATATAACTATTAAAAATTGATTAATTTATAAAATACATAGATAATATAAAAATATATATTGTTACCATTCACTAAAAAATAAGGTACTTTAGAAAATTGTCAAAAGATCACTCTAAATTAATTATAATGTTCTAATTTAAAATAAAATGTTCAATTTTTGAAAATAAATTCCTAATTATGATGAATAATTTATTTAAATAACAAATTAAGTACATCGTTTATTTTTAATTGGAAACACCTTATTTAATCACTTTTAGGGTTTCTAAATTTTATAATATCATAAATATTGTTTTATAATGTGTATATGGAAATGTTATAAAAAATATAATTATAATACATTGAATTTAATTTTTAAATGTTATTTTACTATTTCATTGGATATTATTACTATTCCAATGGTAATATAGTTGTCATATATCAAATAAAAGGTAATATTTAGGTAATAATCCGATATGAACAATCACATTACTCTTTACACCCTATATAGTCTCCAACATTTTCATACATTTTCACGTATTTCTTTACATAATATTTTTAAAAAATTATTTTATATTTTCAATAATATTACTAACTCTTATATTTATTTTTATTTTCTTTATAGAAGGATTGGTTTTTTTGGAGAAATCAAGCTTAAGAAGCTTACAATAGTGTGTGTATTGTTAATTTTTTTTATCTCCTTGTATTTTTATAGTAGTTATAATCAATATTTTTTAGTGATGTGTAATGTTACTATATAAAATTCATTCTACTGGTTTCATAATAAAACAATCTTTGTTAAAAGTGTGTTCTTTTACAAATTAGAGAAAAAATTTATGTTTTTATATTCTTCCCCTTAAGAAATTGCATCATCAAAATTTGTCTCATGCATAAAATATATGTGGGTATATCCCATTAATTGATTCTTTAGGATCAAAAGTTTCTTCATAGGACATTTGATATTTCTATAATACTTTCACCAGTTTTATTGTCATTTTCCTTGACAATTGTTCCCTTTTATCAAGAATCTGTATCGACTCTTATTTATATGACTAGTTAGGTTCCAATTCTACACCATTGGTGTCTAATATTTGTGTTCATTAAAACATATAATTTCGTAACATGGTTATGTGGAAGATATCATGGAAATTTAAATTATTTGGATGTTGAGATAATTGGTCAAAAAATGCTACAACATGATCAAGAATAACTAATTTATCCAATTTAAATTTGATTTATTTTCCTATTCTTTAGAAACCTCATGCATCCTTTCTATGGTAATATTTTGAGGAATACCTGATCCATGAAATTTAATTTTAAGTCTTTAATTCTATTTTCAAAATAGCACTTTTTTTAAAATGGGAACCCTTGATATGTTTTTGATCACTTTTATCTTCTCTATAGTGCCTTTCACAATGTCTAATCCCAATATTTTTCCCTCTATATCTTTATGCAAGCATGTTAGAGTTATACACCTCTTACCGAATAGTTATTCATAACTATTCATTTTAATATTCACGTGAAAACTATTATTTAAATACAATTTGAAAAGTGGGAGTTGTTGGTCCCAATCCCCATGAAAATCAAGAGAGATAGCCCATAAAATTTCTTCCAATGAATGAATAATCATCTTAAACTGCCCATCAATTTGTGGATGATAGGTCAATGTAAGGTTTACATAAGTATTAAAATACCTTTCAAGGACTCTCCTGAATAAAAAAGTAAATCTTGGATCTCTATTTTGAATAATTGAATTTGGGGCCATGTTAGGTCTCTCCACTTCTTGAATATATAGACGGGAAAGGTTCTCAAGATTTAAATTATGTCATATATAAGTAAAATGATCCATTTTGTTAATTTATAAATGATTACCCATATCACATTATTTCCCATGGATTTATTTTATATTCTAGTAACAAAGTCTATAGTAATGTTTCCCACATCCATACATGTATGGGTAGTGGTTTCAACACTTTATTTTCTAATTGTTACTCGGAAATCACTTGATAACATAAAAAACATATAATAAAAAAATACCACATACCAGGATCTAGTGTGTACTTATAAAATTGGTATAATATATAAGGGACCACACCACCCAATATCAATCAATTTAATTGTGTTGGAAAACAACATGAATACCTTAATTTATTATTCAATTGTAAATTAGAAACATTTTATAAAAAACACTCTTATTACATAATCATTTTTAGTATTCCTAGTAATAATTTTATCTATATGGAAGGTACTATCCCTAATTTTTTATTCATGAAGATAATTCTATTATAATATATATTCCCTTATGGTTTGTGATTAAAGATGATGTCTTTAGTTATAACGATGGGAGTTCTCTAGGACTGAATGGTTTTAACAATTATTTTTTCTATGTTTCATATGAAACAATTAAATATGATGTTTTTAGAATGGTTTGTCTTTGTTTAGAGGTGGAAATCTCTCCCAAGGTATCAATGGTCAATTTATTTCACTAATTCAAAAATATTTTATCTATAAAGATAATATTCTCTTCAGGACTATTTCTCTGTTTAATGTTATTTAAATGGTTTTTGGTAAAGTTCACACTAACTGACTTTCCAAAATCATTAGAATGATTATTTCTTCGAACTAGTTTGGTTTTTTAAAAGGGAGGAATATTTAAGATTTACTTATTACTACATCATAATTTTTAAATACTTTGAGGATATCCACTAGAGTTTATAACATTTCTTTTAACATGGACATTAAAAAGACTTTGAAACCATGGATTGGGGATTTATTTGAAACGTATGTGCTCACTTTGGATTTGATAGTATTTTTATCAATTAGGTAAAATATATTATTTATCAAAAAAATATTTAATTATAATTAGTGGATCTCTTGAAGGTCACTTCACTTGTTCAACATGGATTATTCTGGGTGATCCTCTCATAGCCATTATTTTTACCATTTAAGTGGATTACTTATGCTGTCTTCTATTTCATTTGATTGATAATTGAAAAATTAAGCCCATCTGAGATTATAGAGGCCTTTTTTATCCCTCAAATTTATTGTATGACTATAACATTATCCTTTTCATGCAGGGGGACAAAAAATAATTTCAGGACCATCAAGGATACCTTTATGTATATTAAAAGGGTTTTGGGTTATTAAATTATATGATGTAAATCCTTTATTTATTATGGAAAAAATATACCAACCACTAGGAAATTTTATATCATTCATGAGTTGGGAATTAGAAAAGGGGTGATTATTTTTATTTCTCTTGGATTTTCAATGTAATATGGTAGTCCTAGAGCATCACATTTTCTTATTATTATGTTTCAAATTAGAGGGTGATTGGATTCTTGGAAGGGTAAATATCACTCTATAGCTAGGAGGGTATGTCTTGTAAAACAAAACTATTTCCACTATGTTTGTGTATTATTTTATGATATAAAAATATCATAATATATTGTTGAAGATAATTAACACATCTATTAAAAAAATTATCTAGGGTTGAAGCATTCTTAAGTGGTGAACTATCACTATGCCTTGAAAAAAAATCTACAAAAATGTTGCTCTTAAGAGCCATAGAATTAAAATCCCATGAAATTTAAATCAATCACTTTAAGTTCATTTTTTGTGGAGGATGATCAATGATAAATTTGTGTCTCTTGAATTTATCAGATCCATATTTTCATATAATCTTAAGGAATATAATATTAATTATTTGGACCCTTCTACCTAGCCATCCATCAAAGCTGCCTTCTCTAGCATTAATTCTCAATTATATTGGTTAGCTAGTAAAAAATTTCCTCTCACATTTTTGTTTGAAAAAATGATAGGTATAATATTACAAGATATCTTGAACACATTTTATCTATGTATATATTTAAATTTCATGATCAAAGATAAATTGTATAACTCATCTGTTGAACTAATAGATGCAGTGAAAGAGGTGATCAGTAGCTATAACTTTGTGAATCAAGAGGACTTGTAGATATTAAGTCTATAAGATAATGATATTATCAAATAAATAAGATATTACTTCAATACTATTGAGGATTTTATACATTTTTCGATTTAAAAAATGAATAAAATCTAGATTTTTGCGTCCATATTTATATCTAAGCTTCTAGTGGATTCATGTTTTCATGTGGTGGGTATATCTCTTTGCTTTACATGTGGGTTATTTCATCAAAATAGGAATTATGTTGATAAAATAATTTTAATACATGACATAGATTTATCATTATGTAATAGTATTATAGAATCTTTGATTTTTGGCTTCCTTAGACTAACTCTATATGGGTTTGCATTGCAGACTATATGAAAACTCCACTCTCAGCATAGTATTCAATTAATTTTTAGTGTATTATTTTGAGATTATTAATAACATATGGAATACCTAGAACAAATATATCCAATGGAAGGATTAATTTTATTTCATTATGTTCTTTTTCAAATATTTTTTTGTTCTAAACACCAACCCATTACAGAATGATAATTAGGATAATTTTTTACATGATTTCTCCATTCTTAGAAATCATGATATTTTTGGAAATTTTCTTCCAAAACATGGGACCCTTAAATTTTTTGGAACTATTATTTCATTGGATGGATCAAATTAAATTCGTAAAAGCATCCAGAGGTGACTAAGGTCAGTAATGATTTGGCATTGTCTTTAGAGATCACAATGGTTCTATTATTTGATGTCTTTTTCTCTTATGTGTTATTGAATAAACCTTATAAGCTAAGATGATGGGGATGTATAGTGAAATTGATATGAAAATATATAGTGTTTGGGAAAAACTATGGCTTGAGTATGATTCTCTCACCCTTATGAAGGCTATTAAAACTGGTCAATTGCATCTTTCATGGAATCTTACTACTAAGTAATGAAAATGTTTGGACCTTCTATCATCAATGAACTACTTCATTTCCCATGTTATTAGGAATCCAATCATCTAGATGATAAGATTTAGATTAAATTGATAAATAGTAAAGACCTCATTCACTCCAACTACTTACTAGAGGAACTCATTCCCCCCTTTTCAAATGGATTTCTATAAAGTAAAATATTTAATATTTTTAAAGATTGTTTTACATAATAAAAACACATGTCATTCAATAAAAAATTTGTTTTCAATGAACATTATTCGATTATACTGAAATATAAATCACATGAATAATGGAAAATAAATTCTTAATAATAGAAATTCATAATTATGGACATTCATAATTAACTCCACTAAAATAATATATCAATAACCATACAATAATGAATTATCAATTAGGAAAATTTTAATTCTATCAAGGTCACCCATCCAAGATAGTATCATTGTATGGGATTTTATACACTAAACCATAAAATTTCTACATGATCTTACTACCACATCCTATACAAGTTTCCAAATTATTTTTTCTTATGTGACCTATCAATACATCAAAGAGCTATCTATAATCATCCCCACTCATCACATTAATGTCATATAAATTCCTCATATTTTAATGATCAATACAATTCATTATCAAAAGTCCTTATATGTCAAAATTATCAATATGGAATCTAGAATACTGAATATTTCCCTATTTAACAAAAAACATTCCGAAAAAACTTCCTTCAACTGATACTAGATATAGAAATGGTATATGATTGAGACATCATTAATATACTAAAATTATTATGAATTCATACATGATATTAAAATTATGGACATGAAGGGTAAAGATACTTTCTAATGGGTAATAGATCATGATAAATAAAATGATCAAAATAATGTGAATGATAAAAAAATTTATAATCCATTATTTTTATAGAATGATATATCATGCCTACTACGGTGTCTCCCCTTGGGTACACTCCTTTTACTTTCATTTTTCCATGTTTATCTCTCACATGACCATCATGTTTTTTCTTTATAAAATACAAAAAAAATAGTTTGGAGAGTATAGGATGACATAAGAACATGATCAAGAGCAGCATAATAATTTTCCAATGGATGGAAGGTTAACAATTTAAGTTATAAATTATCTTTTAAGAATCTTAATTATTTATATAATATCATATACATTCATTAAATATATAATAATTACTTTCCTTGGGATATGGTGATGAAAAATGTATTCACTAGAATAAATATTGGATTTTCTGATATTATTTTGACATTAGTATTTTTATAAATTGATGTTAAAAGTAATTAGGGAAACTTTTAAAGTTATTTTTGTTCAAAAACAACATTAAAAGGTATTTAGTATTAATTTTAATTTCATTTTTCATAAAAACAGAATAAAATGTTATTAAAAAAATTAATATTGGTTTTAATGAAAATTGAAATTTAAAGTTATATAAAAGACATTATACTGCTAGTTTTCATTGAAACCAATGTTAATGTATAAAAATTTAATGTAAGTTTTTTTGGAAAAAATGTCAAAAATCATTTTTAAAAGTATTTGACAATGGGTTTCAAGAAAACAACATATAAAATTCCTTTATAAAATATACTAACAACTTGATTCCATATTTTTCTTTTTATATAATCCCTCTATCTCAATCAACAATTGATCAATGATGGAGCCCAAGTCTTTAATGACCCTAAACAACATTCGATTATCTTTTTTAGTTAATTTTCATCCACTTTTCAAGTTCATTCTCTTGAATCATCCATCCTTCATACTTTTTTCTCGTTCTAGAGCTATTAAAGTCGACCCTCATTCATGATTTGAGGTTTTTGTTTATTTTTTTTCTTTTTTGTATTAATTTTTCCTAAATATTTTAGAATTATCTCTATTTCAATAGACATCGATTGAGCTTATCAAAATTTAGGATTTATTTTTAAATATTGATTCCAAAATTTATAAGTTTTTCTTTTATTTTTTAAAATAAATTTTTATACTTTTTTTATCAAAATTGTTTCTACATTATAATATGTTTTATTTCTAACTATTCGTTATGATAGTTTTTTATTTTAATAATTATTTGTAAGATATTTTTCATAATTGTATGTATAATTATTTGGATGTTATTTTTTTTAAATGCTTGTATAAATTCTCACATTATTTTTTGTATAATTGTTTGTTATGATAATTGTTTGAAAGTTATTTTTTATAATAGTTTTGTATAATATATTGTAAAATTATTTGTATAATTTGATCATAATTCAGAAGAATTTTTTTATAATTTTTTTATGTTATTATTTTATGTTTAATTATTTTTTATGATAAATTTTTATAAGATACATTATGTACAATTTCTTGTAATCATAATTGATTATTATTATAATTTTTAGTAAGTTATTATATGTTTCTATGTTTCAAAAATTATGTATAAGTGTTTGTATGTTATTTTTTATTTTTGAATATAAGTTATGTATAATTTTTTTAAATTAAATTATGTATAATTGTTTTTTATTTTTGAATATAAATTATATAAAATATTCTTTGATAATTATTTGTAGTTTTTTTATAATCAAATGATTATAGATAATTTATTTTTTTGATAATATATTTTTCTGTTTAAATTTTATCTATTTTTTATAATTTTTTAATTTTTTATATGTTTTAATATATTATTTTTTATATTATGATCTGAGGTATTTAACGGATCATAAATAGATAAATTTATGAAGAACCACTGATGAATATGGAAAAGGAATTGATTATTTCTTGGAATTTGCAAAATTAAATCTTAAAAAAGGTATTTTATTTTCTATCCATGTGTGAAGTGTTTGAATAATGGAAAGTTAAACTCCATAAAAAGCAAGGATCATCTCATTTATTATTGTTTTAGACATAATTATATATGTTTGATGTTAAATTGTGAAATAATGTAAAATTAAACTTCTAGTATTTATGAAAATTTTCAAAATGATAAAGAATATCATATTAAAGAATTAACTCATATTATAGGCGTTGAAACCAAAAAAAACAGAAATTATTGAATTATTTTATATAGAATATTAGAAATCATTATTCTTAGGTTACACAAAATATACATTTCTATTAGAAATTATGAGATAAGTTAACTTGAAATAAATTTATGGGTGGAGTGATAAAAGTTTCTTTGAGTTTCTTGAACATTTAAAAGACCTACTTCTAGAAGGAAATGGACTTCTAGTTTCCAACTATAAAGAACAAAATATTATCCCCAATGGGATTTGGGTATAAAAAAATACATGTTAACCTAAATTATTTTGTGTTTTATATTAATTAATATGAATTCTTATCAAATGATTTTAAATATCGGATATAACGCTATAAGATGGATGAAAGATTCAACCTTGATTCATTCTAAAGTTCTAAAATCCAATATATATATATAACTAATGTAATTTGGTTCCTTATGATAATTCATTCTAATGATTAATTCCAATAATTCCAATAATTCAAATTTGATACATTATCATGTACCAAAGTCAATCCTCTGCTAAATAAATTTCTGTACCTTCCAATAATAACTCTTCTAAATATGCAATTTTCAAATTCAATTAATGCAAACAAGGTTATGATGGAATACGACTAAGAGTATCTATGATTATGATTTATTCCACCCAAATAATTCACCAAAATGGAATAAAATTGATAAAAAATTACTAATTTTGGATGTGAAGATAGAAATCTCAGAATGGGACTGTGAAAAGATGGAATGAATCCATATTACATCCTTAATAGCCAACATAGATCATGGCCAATTTTTTGGTTGTTTACAATATGAAACTGTAGATATTTATGAATAAAAAAATATGTTATGATAAAAATGACGATTTCTAGACCAAAATAGAATATAAAAATTATTTATGTGAATCTTTAAACATTGATTAATTATTTGAAACTTTTATGGGATAAAAGTATTATAGTTTTTGAATCATATAAGAAACAATATTTTCTTTAGTGTGATATGATAATTTTCACTATAAATGACTTTCCTGCATATGGAAACTAATCTGGATATACTGTTAATGGAAATAAATCACTCCCAATTTATAAATAAGATACATAATATTATAAATTGAGGAATTTAATAGATACAGTTTACATGGGACATTTATTATTTTTGAGAATTTATCATCCTTATCATAGATTTAAAAAAATTAACTGTTTACAAGAATATAGTCTACCCCCAAAACCATTATTAGTTGTAGAATATTATGATTGGGTGACAAATATTGATTATATATTTGGAAATAAAAGGATGTTAGTGTCATCCAAAAAATTATAAGAAATATCATATGTTTTTTGAACTGAATTATTAGATATTTTTAGTGATAAAACACTTCATTGACATTATACATGCTGAGAAAAGTTTATTTGGTAGTTTGATTAGAAAATTTTTAGAAATAAAAGCAATGAAAAAAAAGATAGATTTTATGATATATTTGAGTTTATATCCATGGGAATACATTTAGAGTTATCTCCCACTATAAAGGGAAATAGAACATACTAATCTCTATCTTGTCTTACACTAAGCAGGAGTGTGAATGTGAATTTTTTTCAATGTCTTTGTGGTGTTAAATTTCGAAGTGGATATTATTTAAATGTGAAAAATTTTGTGTCATTGAATGATTATAAATTAATGGGTATGAAAAATAAAGTCTATTTTGTATTAATGATAGAATTTATACCTATCACAGTACTCATTATATTTCAGACACCTATGAAAAATTATGTCATCAGGTTTTGGTAATTTTTTAAAATCAATTTGTAGAAACAAAATTGATCCCATATTGGTATATAAGTTAGAAATTAAAATTAAATTATACAATATCAATTAGAAATGTATTCCCCACCTATATTTTTTTGATATAATGATTTACATTGTCATTATTTGGTGTATTGGATTAAAATACGTGGGCCTATTTATTTATGTTGTATATTTCCTTTTGAAAGATATATGAAAATTTTGAAGGGATATGTTAAATTTTTTTATCAAATGGATGCCTCTAATGTTAAAATATATGTATTAGATGTAATTAAGTAATGTTTTGATTATTTTTATGATGTGGATGATATTGGTCTCCCTATATCATTACATCTAATAGTTGATAGTGAAGGAAGAGGGATTTGAGTGTAAAGGTAAAGTTGAATCAAAGTGATAAAGTGTTGTGGGAAAATTTATTTATTTTGAACAACATAGAGGAGGATAAAACATATATATAATTTAATATTGATATATAAAAGGTATTATACTTGAAAAAAATTGGTTGATGATTGAGCATAAAACTACATTTGTTTCATTTTTGAAAGAGAAATCCATCACATGTTTATCTACATCAGAAAAATTGAAATGGATGGTAGGGAGACCATCTACTAATGTGATAACATAGTCAAGTTTTGATATCAATGGGTTCAAATTTTACACAAAAAATTACAACGAAACGTGTACCATTAAAAATAATGGGGTAATGGTCATTTCTTAGGGATTGAATTTATTCAGTACAAAAGATAAAAACCCAATTTCAGCATAAATAAAAAACTTTGGAGTTCTTGGGGGATATATGGTTAATTGATTATAAATATTTTGAGTCATAGGTTTCAATTATTAGTGGGTGTATTGTAATATTGGTGTGAAACCTGATGATTATGGGTTTGGTATAAGGTTTTGGCCTTAAACAGTACATAATCTAGATAATAAAACTATAATACACATATAAAATTCTCAAAGATATTTTTGGCTTAGATTTTGCAAGAATTAGCTCGTAACTAATACATGAAAACCCCTATGAATACATAGTGGATAATACTAAAATAGTATCCATTTTTATATTAAAAAAATGTTTTTAATATAACATAAATTATCCTCATAAAAAATCTTCACAACATTAATCTGGGATTCTGTTATCTAATGCATACTTAAAACCATGTGAAAAAAAATATTAAAACCTGGGATGAAAAAAAATTAGTAATGGAAATAAAAGGAAGGAAAGAAACTGCTTGTCAATGAATAATTTTAAACATATGAATTTTTTTTCACAATGACATACTTCTCACCCATAAAGTATCATATACATAATTTTTGAAAACATGAGACATTCATAAAGCATAAAAACATTAATAAAAATTTAGGCATCTTATGGAATTACTTATTTAAGAGTATATCCCTCATTTCCACCATATGATTTGTAACCCTCATGTATACCTTAGTGTGTGACCCTCATGACTACATTATAATGTGACCCTCATAGCTACCTTATGGTGTAACCATAACAATTACACTATGAGTAACCATACGGTCGACCTCTAATATAAACATACCCAATGAATTAGAGGGAGATATAGGTTCCCAAAATTATTATAAAAAATTCCCACGAACCATAAAATCATCATAAAACATGAATACTTGCATCATAAAATCATTCCTTTAGAATTATGTAAGAATAGAAATTTAAAAGAGGTTTTTTAATGAAAAGTCCATTATCTAGGTTTCATCTTACTTAAGAATTGTTACAAAATATTGTATAATGGTTTAAATAGTGTTATTAATTTATTATAGAACTATAATCATGTTTAAACTACCTTATTTGACAATATTATAACAACTTTCCCCCCAAATATTATTAATATTTATTTATTTCTATTCATTCAGGTGCATTATTTTCTTCGATTCCATAGTTGGTTTATTATGGATTTTCTTGTTAAATGAAAGAAAAAACCCAGAAATGTTAATAAATGGTATTAATATGTTCCCATAATTTTAAATGATACCATATATCATTTTTCTGATATGATGTTGATTCATTAGATAAAATGTTAATGAATATAATTTAATTTATTTTGGAAGTTTTTACGACCATCACAAACTTATATCATTTTATTTAAAATCATATTTATATATTGGTTCAAGAACATTATATAAATTATAATATTTATAATAAAAAATAATTCAACCATAATAATGATATTATGACCGAAGGTGATAAAAGAAAATAAAACACATCGTTCATGATGACGGTAAATCGACACATCATGGACAATGTTTTAATTTTTTTAATAAGAGGAGATGATGATAGGTTTGATGATAGATATTACATTAATACAACAAAATTACAATAAATGTAATATAATGGAGTTATAATGTCACTTTTTATATGGTATGTGAGGATAGAATAATAAAATAAATTAAATTAAAATGAAAATAAATAAAAATTAAATAGGATTTTACCTCTTAAAATCTGATCCTTGAGAACCTCCTTAAGACACTTGATTTTGGTCTTTTTGTGGCACTAGAAGGTATTTGATGTTGAGAATATTCTTAGTAAGTTAATTGAGTCGAAATTAATAAATCTACAGGGCTTTGAGGTGTCAGGACCCGTACTCAGGGCCCGTGCCGTGACTACCCCAAGCCCGCCTTCTATAGGCCAGGGGCTGGCGACTAGAACCAAAGGTGTAAATCCCGATAAAAGGTAAGGAATTTCCTATAAAAAGTAAAAAAAATACAACAGAGTATGTAGCTGGTTCTAAACACTAAGTAAATACTATTTACAAAAGAAAGTGCTGAAAGGAAAGGGGCCAGAAATAGAAGCCCAATAGTAAATTACAATACAACTGAAAAGCTAGTACAACTGTAGTAAAGTAAAACAGCAACCATTGAGTCATCCTCTGGGAATCCCAACTAATGGGTGGGTACATATGGCCTCCATAGCACCCCAGGTCTGTCCGTCTGCTCCGTGTACGTCTCGCCAGGTGGTCCACCTCTGGGTACCGTCCGGTCCTGGCTCGCTCTCGACCTCCGTCAACGTTGTCCATTGTTTGCATCCAACACAACAAGGTGCGGGCATAGCCCATGCAGGGGTGAGTATAACAATACTCAGTAGGGAACCCAAGACCCCCGAAAGTCTCTCAAAATCTATGAAGAATAAACCACAAAAGGAATGATACAATCAAAAAGTATAAACCATCCCTACAAAGGTATATACCCATACATATACCTATGTTATCAATCTCAGTTCGACTCCAACTCTCGAGTCCAAGCATAACCCAGTCCACACAGGAAGTAAAGTCAATCACATCATTGATAAATATTGAAATTCCATTCTCAGATCACGTAGGCATACATCTCTTGCATAGCGGTAGAGATGATCAAATGTAGTCACTGATTCATTTAAGCTGTCAGACCCACACAGCATACAAGACCAGCTAAGCTATCAGACCCACACAGGATACAAGACCAACTACTCTGTCCGACCCATACATGATAAAAGTACAGAGGTCAATACTATCGGACCCACAGAGGAAACAAGAACAATAGTCATCATCATCGAACCCACGGAGGATACCAGTATGGTATACATTGTTGTCGAACCCATAGAGGATCCCAATACAGTAGGCATCGTAGTTGCAGCTAGCTCGAGGGTTCTCGCACACAGAATGCTCGATTCCAGGAGGTTCCGCTCCTCGAGAAAATGGATTTGATACATAAAATTTCACGAACTCTATAGTTGATGTATCCCAAAGTTCTGCCTCATCAAAAGAAACCCAACGCGACTGACAGCGCGTCAATCAGACGTCCGGTTTGAGAGTTATTGGCTTTTCCGTTCCAGGGGCCTGGTTGCAATTACGCACATTCCAACCTAGAGGATTTCCAAATTTGTCAAAAAAATCACTTAGATTATCTCAAATGGACTCTCTCGTTGATATGATCCCAGTACCACAGACGGCGCGTCGATCAGGCGCGTGGTCTAGAAATTATTCGTGTTTAAGCGAAAGGGGCCAGGCTCGTCAAGCCCAGTGGGCTGGCGAGTCAGCCCGTTCTGGCTCAGTGGGTCCGACCCGACTGGGGGGTCGGCCAGACTGGAGGGGCATGTCCTATCCTGGTGCTCTGGCACGGCCCGCATGAGGGCAGCCCGGTCCGGCCTGCTGCGGGCCGTGGCACGGCCAGCTGGCCGAGCAGAGCGGGGGCCGTGACCCCCCGATTTCTTGCAATGGCGGTGCTAATCAGCACTGCCTCTCCTGCCCGGCTAACCGACACAAGCCAGATTTTCCGGATCAAGCAGCCTGCACAACGGGCCGCTGTCCTCCTACATGGCACTTTCGGGTGCCGCTGTTTCTTCTGCCCAGCCGGCAGATGGCTGTCCGGTTCCCCCGCCGAAGCGGCCCACCCAGCGTTAGCTGCATCCTTCCCACATCGCGACACCATGGAGGCACCACGGTTCTCCAGCCCAGCCTACTACGGCCGGCCGGTTCGGTTCATCCGAGCGGCACTCAGATGCGGGTCGTGGTTTCCCCCATGCGGTCGGTGCGTAACTGCCGCCTCTGATCGCCACCGCCTCCGGTCACCGCCGCCTCCGATCGCCACCGCTAAAATAAACAAGATATTTCAGAGGGTCGTCGGGCCGTGTTTGTTTGGTCTGTTCCCTCTGTGTTAGGTGATATCAAATGGCCAAATATGATCCATGATAAATCAATGAAGAACGAGTAATAGTTTTTATTCAATCAAAATTGGTCATAACCCCCTACCTTGATTCCGATGCTCACTTGTCGGTGTTGCAGGAAGAAGATTCGAAGATGAAGTTGATTCGTTGATGTCGGGGAGAATCTGAGGAGGAATCATAGTTAAATATCCTCACGGGCAACTCTTCCTCTTGTGTATTGTACTAATATCGAAGATGGTCTCGTCGTTCTTCATTGGAGAGAAAGAGTGTTCTTCGTGTTCTTCGGGGAAGAATGCACTCTTTCTATTTCTACAAAAGTTCCACCACATAAATAATTGCCAAAACAATATAATAAAAATGATCTCCCAATAATATAATAATTACATGATATTCAAAACAATTCAGAAGAATTGTTGACACCACAACTTAATTTGAGAAGACTTTAATTAATGGTGTTGTCACAATTAATGGGAGGGAGGTGGAGAGGCTCCACCATTATGTGGAAGTTCAAAAGTTAAGAGAGGGGTTTAAGGGAGTTAAATGGGGAGTTGAGGGGTTATATGCACGTGTGGGCCCCACCACACATTATACTCTCATTGGAGGTTATGTGGGGTGTGGACCCCACCTCCAACTCCTCTTTGGAGAAGATAACCACCCCTTAACAAAAATTATGTAACACATCATTTTTTATTTATTTTAATAACAAACTCCAAAAATTAACTTCTTCTACCGACTAAACGCAACTGCGGTAAAGGTCCCCTTAGGCAAATACTAGAACTGGGGGTTCATTGGTGTCCTATGATTTCAATTCTGAGCGATGGTTCAAAAGATAGAAAAACCCACACGTACGTTTACTGAACATACCTGAACAAAACTTCAAAAAATGATTTCGGGCACACCGGGACTCAGAATCAGGCTCCGTCAGAAACTACAGACTCATAAAATTCCAAAGTAATTATGGAACAAATCTCCTTGAAATTTAGAGGTCTTTTAATTACCCCCACATTATGGCTTTACGTCCCCGTAAAGCTAAAACACACACTAGGGAAACAAATGAGGGTACTGAGCACCCATCTGAGACTCCCGCTCCCATGTTCTCTTTTAGAGGTTTTCATGCTGCCAGTGAATGCACACTAGAGGAATCGATCATCCACGTCGGACCCACACTTGTCGATATTAGATCTCCACCAGGACCTCCGTGAATGTCGCCCCGTCATAGATGTCCAGCTCCCTGTGGTCGATGATGTGGGACGGGTCATGCACGTATCTCCTCAGATGAGATATGTGGAAGATGTCAAGCACCCAGTGCAACTGAGGTGGAAGGGCCAGGCAGTAAGCCACCTCTACTACTTTTCTGAGGACCTGGAAAGGTCTGATGAAAAATGGAGATAACTTGCCGCCTCGGCCAAATCTCTATAGACCACTTCGTGGTGAGACCCATAGAAAGATGTGGTCACCATCCTCGAACTCCAGTGGTCTCCGTCTCCTATCAGCATAGGAATTATGTCTTCTCTGTGCAGTCTTCATCCACTTCTAGATGATCTAAACCTTCTCTGTCATAGCCTAAACCATATCTGGTCCTACAAGTGGTGACTTCCCTGGGTCAGTCTAGCACAGTGGTGATCTACAAGGTCGGTTGTACAGTGCCTCGTATGGTGCCAGCCTGATGGTGGAGTGGTAGCTGTTGTTGTATGCAAACACCACCAAGGGTAAGTGATCCTCCCATCTGCGACCAAAGTCAAGTACACGTGCACGGAGAAAGTACACGAGAGTCCGAATGGTCCTCTCAGTCTAACCATCCATCTGAGGATGGAAGGTGGTGCTCAAACAAAGTTGTGTCCAAAAAGGCTCCAGTAACCCCTTCCATAGCCGAGAAGTGAAACAAGCATATCGATCAGAGAAGATAGTTAATATAAACCCATGAAGCCGTAAAATATCTTGAAGGTAGAGGCATCCCAAGCTCTCTAATTTGCCCTTCTCTCTGATCGGTAGGAAGTGGGACGACTTGGTGAGCTGGATGACAATCACCTAGATAGAGTTGTGTCCTCTGGATGTATGTGGAAACCCCATCACGAAATCCATGGATATCCCATCCCACTTCCACTCTGGAACCTCTAAGGGTTGTACCAATCCTGCTGGTACCTGGTGCTTCGCTTTCACCTGCTGACAAGTGAGGCATCGAGAGAAACTCCGCTACTGCTTTCTTCATACATGGCCACCAGTGTTGTCATCTGAGGTTCTGATACATCTTCGCCACTACTGGATTTACCTCTAGAGGGGAAATGTGGAACTCCCTAAACACCAAATATTGTTGTGCAACTGGTACCATGGTACGTACCCAGAAGAGGATGATGTGCTTCCCATCTTTAGAAAATCAATCAGGCACCTTCCCTATGGATATTTGAGCACGTCGCGTCTCAAAGTCAATGTCCCCACACTGTGCCACTCTAACTCGCTAAAGAAGTGGAGGAGTGACTGTGAGGGACCGATGAAAGGCTACTCCATATCTATCCACAAAGGATATCTGCAATGCGGCTAGCTGCTCTATCACCTCTCTTAGTAGCTGAATGCCCGATCTCCTGCTAAGAGCATAAGCTACAATGTTCCCCTTCCTAGGAGTATAGACTATCTCAAAGTCCTAGTCGTAGAGAAACTCGAGAAATCGCTGCTGTCTCAGGTTCAGGTCCTTCTGTGAGAAGATGTACCTGAGACTCTGGTGGTCAGAGTAGACTGTAAAACACTCTCCCATAAGATAGTGCCGCCACATCATCAAGGCGAAGGCCACTGCTGCTAACCTTATTTCATGGGTAGCATAGTTCTGCATGTGCTGTCTCAACTGTCATGAACAATAGGTGATCAATGCTCGCTCCTGCATCAGGACACACCCAATTCCGGTCCCTGATGTGTCACAGTAAACTACGTAGCCAACGCCCTCCTCCGGTATCCTCAAGATGGGCTCACTGGTCAATATTTCCCTCAACTCCTAAACGCTCTGCTGGCATCTCTCTGACCACACGAAGGGTTTCCCCTTCTTTGTCAAAGATGAAAATGTTGATGCAACTCTGCAGAAGTCTGACACAAATCTCCAATAGTACCTAGCAAGACCTAGAAAACTCCAAACCTCTGTCACACTCCTGGGTGGCTCCCAAGAAAGTACAACCTCGATCTTCACTAGATCAACTGCTACCACAGCCTCGGAGATGACTTGTCCCAAGAAGTGAACCTCTCGAATCTAGAACATGACCTTTGGGAGCTTACCATAAATCTGGTGCTCTCAGAGTGTGTCCAGTACTACCCACAAATGGTAGGTGTGCTCCTCCTCAATAGTCGAGTAAATCAGTATGTCATCGATGAAGACTACGAAAAAACGATTGAGGTAAGGCTAGAAGATCATGTTCATGAGACTCATGAACACTGCTAGTGCATTGGTTACATCTAAGGGAATGACCAAGAACTCGTAGAGGCCATACTGACACCTGAAGGCCGCCTTGTTCACATCCTCATCTCGAACACTGAGCTGATGATATCATGACCTGAGGGTTATCTTAGAGAACCATCGTGCTCCCTTGAGCTAATCAAAGAGGTTGTCAATCCTCGGGAGTGGTTATTTGTTCATCACAGTCACCTGATTCAGGCGACTGTAGTCGATAGACGATCGTAAGCTCCCATCCGACTTATTGGCAAACAAAATTGGAGTTGCCTAGGGTGAAACATTGGGTCATATAAATCCCTTTCCCTGCAAGTCCTACAGTTGTACCCACAGCTCAAGAAGCTCGACAGGAGCCATACGATATGATGGAGTAGATATCGGTGCTTTCAAGTGGTACAAGTCAATATAGATGTCTACCTCTCTACGAGGGGGTAGTCCTGTAACGTCGTCAGAAAAAACATCCGTGTATCGATCCACAACAAAAGGAAAACTCACACTCTGCACATCATAAACTCCGAGGATGGGACTAGCCAATTGATGTGTGATCAGCTTCCCCCTCCGCTGCGTAAGTCCATCCTACGCTGCAAAGGCACCCTTCTCGCCGGTGAAGGTGAACCTAGTCCCATCTGTGCGGATACACCGCACATTGCGCCTAATACAGTCAATCTGAGCATGAAGTGTGGACAACCATTCCATACCCAAGATGACATCGTAAGGCCTCGAAACCACTACAAGAAGATCCCAACTGAAGCTCTCTCCTCCTAGAGTAAGCTCACACGTCCAGCACTAGTGCGTAATCGTCGAGTCTGCTCTTATAGGAGTCTGTATCCATAAGGATCAAGCCAACGGCTCTGTCGGAATCTCTAAGCTCTGAACAAGGGTAGTGGAAATAAAAGAATAACTCACACCTCTGTCTATATGTACTGCAACAAGGGTGGTGTAGACACAGATAATACCTAGAATCATCTCAGGTGGGCCGTGATCATAGGTCTCGAATTCTCTAGAGTTGATCTTGCCTCTATCCGCCATCTCCCTGTGGTCGAAGTGGACCTCCTGGTGGTGGTGGTGGTAGTGCCTCGAAATGTCACCCACCACCCGATGCTCGACCAGCTCCTCTGCCACATCCGCCTGCTCCCGGCGAACCACCAAGATAAAACCTATTTATATTCCTGGGAGGTCCCTCTACCATCTTCTGCTCGTCTGTATGGCGGGTCGGGCAGTCACGAGACATGTGGCTCTTCCTACCGCATGGATATCACTTCCTGCTCTTCGTAAGGCTGGCTTTGTTTTGTGTTCCCCACACAATCGAACCTGTATCTTGAGGTCGTTCAACCGATGTCCTGGTCTGCTTAGACCTCTGTGATAATTGTCTACTACATCCTGTAGAAGACACTGCTACTTGTCGTCCTGCGGAAGGTCTCACCGCTGGTGATTTCTCAGCGAGAAAACTCTCCACTAGAAGAGCTCTCTCCAGAACCCCCACCTGCATTGGAATGCTGAGGGGAATCGTCGATGTACTAATCTCATGCCTGAGTCCCTGCTCAAAGGTCCAGGCCATGAAGAATGGGTCCCATACCTTATACGTGGAGTAGAACAAGAATTCGGTGAACCTCGCTGAGTACTGAGCTACTGTCATACTTCCCTGCTGCAGATAAAGTAACTCTTGAATCTGCAATGCACGAAGGGTGGATGGAAAAAACATTGAGAGGAAGAGACTCTCGAGGTCCGTCCATAGTAAAGATGCCACGTCATTCCCCTGTAGAATCAAGATCCACCATCTACCTATGGCCACGTGTAGGAGACACGCAACAAGGATCACCATAAGGTCGGCTGGTGTCCCTATAATTCTAAAGACTCTCACGATAGCCTCCAGCCAATCCTCAACTGCCTGTGGGTCCGTCTCTCTGCAGAACTAGGGAAGCCTCTGTCGCTGGAACTCGTGCAACACACTCAGGTGGCATGCACTCTCTGTTGCTGGGGCTGGTGGTATTGGTGGTCCAGCGGGTAGTGGTATTGCTGCTGCCTCCACTATGATGGGACCCTGCACTGAGACCTCGTCGCTCGATGGGTACCATCTCGTACGTAACTCGGAACCCTAGCTGGCTGCCTTTGTGGGGCCATCCTGAAAGGAAACAGGTGTTCCACATTCAAACAATATACCTGGTGAGCTGACAAAAATTAATCACAAAGAAATATTTTCAAAGGAAACACACACACAATCAGTGTTTTCGTGCATTGAGTCAGAAATCAGAGGTCAGGGTCCTTGTGTATGGATACGTCGGTCTCCGCACCAACAGTGGACTCCTTGGACTGAAAACCACACTCAATACTCTTAACACTATTGCTTCATAGAAAATAATGATCAGAGTCATTATTTTTGCAGTAGAACCGACTAATTTGATACTAATTTTTCATGACCCGTCCTTGGGGCCTGTGCCGTGACTACCCCAAGCCCGCCTTCCATAGGCCAGGGGCTGACGACTAGCACCAAATGAATAAATCCCGATAAAAGGGAAGGTATTGCCTCTAATAAGTAAACAAATACAACAGAGTACACCACTGGAAATAAACACTATGTAAATACTGTATACAAAAGAAAGTGTTGAAATGAAAAGGGCCAGAAATACAAGGCCCATAGTAAAGTTCAGTATAACTGAAAAGCTAGTACAACTACAGTAATGTAAAACGACAACTTTTGAGTCGTCATATGGGAATCCCACCTGAAGGGTGGGTACATATGGCCTCATCAGCACCCCAGATCCATCTGTCCGCTCCGTTTACGTCTTGCCAAATGGTCCACCTCTGGGTACCGTCCGGTCCTGGATTTCTCTCGACCTTCATCTATGCTATCTGTCGTCTGCATCCAACACAATGAGGTTCAGGAATAGCCCGTGCAAGGGTGTGTATAATGATACTCAGTAGGGACCCCGAGATCACCGAAGGACTCCCAGAATACCCGAATGATAAACCACAAAAGGAAAAATTCAATCATGAAGTATCAACCATCCCTACTTAGGTATATGCCCATACATATACCTAAGTTATCAATCCCAGTTCGGATCTAACTCTCAAGTCCAAGCATAACCCAGTCCACACAGGAAGTAAAGTCAATCACATCAATGATAAAGAGTGAAAGTCAAGACTCACCTCATGCATGTATGCTTCTCTTGCATAGCGGTAGAGATGATCAGATGTAGTCACTGATTCATCTAAGATATCATACCCACATAGGATACAAGACGAGCTAAGTTGTCGGACCCACACAGGATACAAGACCAGCTACTCTGTCGGACCCACACATGATACAAGTTCAGAGGTCAATACTGTCAGAACCACATAGGATACAAGAATAGTAGTCATCATCGTCGAACCCACGGAGGATCCCAGTATGGTAGTCATTTCTCTCGAACCCACAGAGGATCTCAGTACAGTAGTCGTCGCAGTCGCAGCCAGCTCTAGGGTTTTCGAACATAGCACGCTCGATTCCAGGTTGGTACACAACTCGAGAAAAGGGGTTTGATACATCAATTATCACAAAGTTCAGAGTTGATGTATCCCGAGGTTCTGTTTCATCAAAAGCAACCCAAATCGGTTGATGGCGCGTCAATCGGACGCCCGGTCTGAGAGTTATTGGCTTTTCTGTTCCAGGGGATCGGTTGGAATTACGCTCATTCCAACCCAACCATTTTACAAAGATGTTCAAAACTCACTTAGAGTATCTCAAAAGGGCTGTCTCTTTGAGAGTATCCTAGTGCCACAGACGGCGCGTTGATTGAACGTGCGGTCTGGAAATTATTCGTGTTTAAGTGAAACGGGCCCGACCCTTCAAGCCCTATGGGTTGGCGGGTCGGCTGGGGTGCGGGCTGGCACGACGCTGTGGTCTGGCCCACGTGAGAGAAGACTGGCCCATGCGGAAGGCATCCCGACCCGCGCAAGGGCAGCCTGGCCCGCGGATGGCTACAGCTCGGCCAGCTGGTCGAGCGGAGCGGGGGGGGGGGGGGGTTTCTTGCAACAGCAGCGCTGAGCGGCGCCGCCTCTCCTTCCCGGCTGGCTGAAGATGGCTGGATTTTACGGCATGTGCAGCCCACACAGCGAGTCGTTGTCCTCCTACGCGGCACCTTCAGGTGCCATGGTTTCTTCCGCCCGGCCGGTAGATGGCCGGCCGGTTCGCCAGCCGAAGCGGTCCGCCCAGCGCCGACCACGGTCTTCCTGCAGCGCTGCGCTATAGATGCGCCACGATCTTCCCTCAATGTGGCACCATGGAGGCACCGCGGTTCTCCAACCCGGCCGGCTGGTTTTATTTGTCCGAGCGGCCCGTGAATGTGGGCCGCAGTTTCTCCCACGCGGCCGGTGCGCGCCGCCGCCTCTGATCGCCGCCTCCTCCGGTCGTCGCTACCTCCAATCGCCACCACCAAAATAAACAATAAATTTCAGAGGGTTGTCAAGCGGTGTTTTTTTTTACCCTTGCCCTCCATGTTAGGCAATAACATGTCACGACCCATCCTCGGGGCCCGTGCCGTGACTACCCCAAGCCCGCCTTCCATAGGCCAGGGGCTGGCGACTAGCACCAAGGCGTAAAATCCTGGTAAACAGGGAAGGCATTGCCTTTATAAGTAACAACCACCACAGAGTCAGCAAGCGGAAAGTAACTACAAGTGCAGAAAAGTAAAGGGGGCCGGAATACAAGCCCAACTGAAAGTACAACTGAAAAAGTAAAGAACAGCAACTGAAGAAAAGACAGCGGCCTCGTGTCGTCCACTGGCAATCCCACCTGAAGGGTGGGTACAGATAGCCTCCAGGCTCCTCGGGTCCCACGTCCGCTCTGAGCACGTCCCGCCCAGTGGTCCACCTCCAGGTACCGTCCTGCTCCACGCCCCAACCGCGATCAGCGCTGTCCGTCGTCTGCATCCAACACAACAAGGTGCGGGCATAGCCCGTGCAGGGGTGAGTATAAGCTACTCAGTAAGGACCCCGAGACCCCCGAAGGTCTCCCGAAATCCACAAAGGATATAGCACAAAAGAAAGATGCAATCACGAAGTAACATCTGACTCGACTTAGGTATATTCCCATACATATACCTAAGTCCCCAATTCTAGCTCTGCTCACGAGCTCAAGAACAACTCAATCCACGCAGGAAAGCAAGACTCAAATCCACAAGGAGAGTAAACAGTAAATCCACAAAGGATAGTTCAACACAATCCACAAAGGAGAGTAACATAAGATTCAGCTCAACCAGGTATACTTTTTCAAATGACGTCAAAGATGATCACTGATCCATCTAAGTCGTCGGACCCACGAAGGATCGATAGGTACTAACCCCCGCAAAAGACCCACATAGGATCGGGCTCACACAGAACCTGTAGGAAGTGGCTCACACAGAACCGGTAGTAAGGACCCACATAGGATCGGGCTCACACAGAACCTGTAGCACTGATCCACGTAGGATCGCTGAGTGCAGTAGTCGACGCAGTCCACTGAGGATCTCTGCACAGTCGTCGCCGCAGTCCATGAAGGATCTCTGCTCTACCGTCGTCGCAGTCCACGGAGGATCTCTGCTCTGCCGTCGTCGCAGTCCACGGAGGATCTCTGCTCTGCCGTCGTCGCAGTCCACGGAGGATCTCTGCTCTGTCGTCGAAGTCACAGCCAGCGCTAGGGTTCCCGCACATAGCGAGCTCGTTTAGGAGGGTCCGCTCCACGAGCCGAGAGGCTGATACATCAACTGACACGTAGTCCGAAGTTGATGTATCCAAAAGTTCTGTATCGACAACAGGATCTCAACGCAACAGACGGCGCGTCAATCGGACGCCCGGTCTGAGAGTTATTGGCATTTTCGTCCCAGGGGCCCGGTTGGTTTTTAGGGCAAAACCAACCCGACCGTACTCCGCCTGTGTCCGATCCTCGGGCGGAGTATGCCAAAAGTTCCGTCTCACTTAGAGGAAACTACCACAACTGACGGTACGTCGTTCGGACGTCCGCAGCTCAAGTTATGAACGTTTCCTCTCCGAGGGCCCGGTTGGTTTCGTGTACGAACCAACCCGGCCGAACCCAAAGTCTTCCGAAACCTTGAGTGTAATATACTGAAACGACCGTATCGATCCAAGGATCGCGTAGCCGCTGACGGTTCGTCAATCGGAGGTCCCAGGCCCAAGATATGGGCGAGAGACCGAAGAAGGCCCGAAAACGGGGGTTCTGGGTCCGGGGCGACCCGGCCCGAACCACCCCTGGGTCGGCCGAACCGGGTCGGCCCGACCCGGCCGACCGGACCGGCCGGCTCGGCTTCGGCCGGGCGGCCGAAGCAACCACCGCGGGTTTGACCCGCGGCTTGGAGGAAAACGCGGCCCCACGGGGGGCCGCCTGTCACGCGGACGCGGCCGGGCCGCCGCGTCCCTCCCCGGTTCCGCGCGGCCGCGGAACCGGCTGCCGCCGCCGCGGCTTCAGCCGCGGTGGAACTCCTCCACGGCGGCGCGCCGGGCGCCGCCGCCTCCGGTCGCCGGCGCCGCCGCGCCGGCGACCCGCGCCGCCGCCGCCTTCCGCGGGCCGCCGGAGTTCCTCCGATGGCCCGTTTTACCTCCCGTCTGCGCCGTTGCTCCTCCCGGGGGCCGATCTTCACTGCGGGATCAACGGATCGCCCTTGCCGCACGGTTCGTCGTCGTCCGCCAAATCCGCACAACAAAAGATCGGCGGAGGGTTGCCGGGTCTTGTTCGTTAGACCCGCACCCTCCGCGTTAGTCATAAACTCAACGGGAGGAAAAGAAAAATAATCAACAACAATTTTAATTAAATTAAAATTTTTCGGAGATCAGGTTCTTCATTTTAAAAGAATAAACACGGGGAAAATAAAATATTCCAACATCCCTTACCTTGTCGTCGTCGTCGGACGAGAGGTCGTCGCGGAATCCCTCGTCGCGGAAGGAGGGGATCGTCGCGTCGTTGCGGAGGAGACGTTCGTCGCACCGCGGGAAAAAGCGTCGCGCCGACGATCTCCGGATTTAGAACGAACGGATTTAATTAATTAAATCCGTTGTTATTGAAAATTAAAAAGGGAGAATTTAGAAGATTCGATTCTCACCTTTAACCGCCGATCGTAGGTTTCGCCGCGGAAGAAGAGGTGCCGAAGAAGAAGAAAGTCGCGGAAAATCTTGTCGACGTCGCGGATCACGGCGTGCGTCGTTGAATTCCGGTCACCGACGTTCTTCGCGTTCTTCGCGTTCTTCGCGTTCTTCGCGTTCTTCGCGTTCTTCGCGTTCTTCGCGAGGAGGGTGGATGCTCAGAGGAATTGCACAACGATAGCAATCCTCCAAAATAGACAAGTTTGTCTATTTTATTATTTTGCCAACAAATGCAAAACGCGTAAGTAACGACCCATTAAATTCGTTGAATTAATTCAACGAATGAAACAGCCCATTTAATTCACGAAATAAACCGCCCAATTAAATGGTCTGTTAAGAATTAAAGAAAACGCGTCGGTTGACTTTTCAGTTACTTTGACGGGTTTTCGCGGGTGCGTTACTTAGCGAAAGAAACGGAGGGGCTCGTGCAGGCCCACCTCAAAAATATCCTAACAAGGGGTAGGATATTTCCGGATAGCACCCTATCCGCTTTAACTCAGTTCAAGTGGCTTCCAAGTGACTTCCAAGCAGCTTAAGTGAAATAAAATAAAGTTGTCGCACAAATTTTATTTTATTTCTGACTTAAAGCCCCAAAATTTAAAAATCACGTCTGAGCAAACGCAACTCCGGAAGAGGCGTTTCTAAGCAAATACCGGCGCTGCGATTTCATCGGTGCCCTCAGAATTTGATTCCGGACACCGGTTCAAAAGATAGAAAAACCCGCTCGTCCATTCACTGAATGTACCCGAGCCAAACTTCGGAAATTAATTCCGGGCACACCGGGCCTCGGAATCAGGTGCCGTCTGAAACTGCGCTCTTGTAAAATTCCAAATAAAATTAAGAAAAAAAAATTTTCCTTGAAATTTGCGGGTCTTTACATTACTCCCACCTCAGGGCTTTACGTCCCCGTAAAGATACATCAAAAACTAGGGGAACAAATGGGGGTACTGAGCACGCATCTGAGCCTCCCGCTCCCAAGTGCTCTCCTGGAGGTTCCCGTGCTGCCATCTGACGCGCACAAGAGGAATCGACCGCCCACGTAGGACCCGCTCCTGTCGATCCTCGATCTCCACTGGGACCTCCGCAAAAGTCGCCCCATTGTCCACGTCCAGCTCCCCAAAGTCGATGATGTGCGTCGGGTCGTGCACGTATCTCCTCAGCTGAGACACGTGGAAGACGTCGTGCACCCGGTGCAACTGAGGTGGTAGAGCCAGGCGATAAGTCACCTCTCCTATCCTGCTGAGGACCTGGAAAGGCCCGATGAAGCGTGGAGACAACTTTCCGCCTCGGCCAAATCTCTGTAAACCACGTCGAGGTGAGACACACAAAAAGACGTGGTCGCCATCCTCGAACTCCAGTGGCCTCCGCCTCCTGTCAGCATATGACTTCTACCGGCTCTGAGCTGTCCTCATCCTCTCCTGGATGATCTGGACCTTCTCTGTCGTGGCTCGGACCATCTCTGGTCCCACGAGTGCTGACTCCCCAGGGTCTGTCCAGCACAACGGTGATCTGCAGGGTCTGCCGTACAACGCCTCGTATGGTGCCATCCCGATGGTGGAGTGGTAGCTGTTGTTGTACGCGAACTCCACCAAGGGTAGGTGGTCCTCCCAGCTGCGACCAGAGTCGAGAACACATGCACGGAGCATGTCCTCGAGTGTCTGTATGGTCCTCTCAGTCTGACCATCCGTCTGAGGGTGGAAGGCTGTGCTCAGATGGAGCCGCGTCCCGAACGCCTCCTGTAACCCCTTCCAAAGCCGGGAAGTGAAACGAGCATCTCGATCAGAGACGATAGACGATGGCACACCGTGAAGCCGTACGATCTTCTGGACGTAAAGACATCCCAAGATCTCCACTGAGCCCTGCTCTCTGATGGGTAAGAAGTGTGCCGACTTGGTGAGTCGGTCGACAATCACCCAAATGGAGTCGTGACCTCTGGAAGTGCGTGGAAGTCCAGTCACGAAGTCCATAGATATGTCGTCCCACTTCCACTCCGGGACCTCCAAGGGCTGTACCAAGCCTGCTGGTACCTGATGCTCTTCCTTCACCTGCTGGCAGGTGAGGCATCGTGAAACGAACTCTGCCACAGCTTTCTTCATGCCCGGCCACCAGTGCTGTCGCCTGAGATCCTGGTACATCTTCGCCACTCCGGGATGCACCGCCAAGGGAGAAGTGTGAAACTCTCTCAGCACATCCTCTCGTAAAGCGACTGGTACGAAGGTACGTCCTCTGAAAAGGATGTCGTGCTCTGCTCCAAGGGAGAAACCATCAGGCGCCTGACCTGAGGATATCAGTGCACGCCGGGTCTCACCATCAGCGTCCCCACGCTGAGCCTCTCTGACCCGCAGTAGAAGTGGAGGAGAGACTGTGAGAGACTGAAGAAAGGCTGCTCCGCCTCTATCCACGAAGGATATCTGCAAGGAGGCTAGCTGCTCCGTAGCCTCCTCAAGTAGCTGAATTCCCGTCCTCCTGCTGAGGGCATCGGCTACCATGTTCCCCTTCCCAGGAGTATAGACTATCTCAAAGTCATAGTCCTGGAGGAACTCAAGCCATCTCCGCTGTCTCAGGTTCAGGTCCTTCTGAGAGAAGATATACCTGAGACTCTGGTGGTCAGAAAAGACTGTGAAGCGCTCGCCCATCAGATAGTGTCGCCAAGTCTTCAGAGCGAAGACCACTGCTGCTAAATCCAGGTCATGAGTGGCGTAGTTCTGCTCATGCGGCCTCAACTGACGTGATCCGTAGGCGATCACGGCCCGCTCCTGCATCAGGACGCACCCGAGTCTAGTCCCTGATGCATCGCAGTAAACTACGTATCCAACTCCCTCCTTAGGCAACCTCAAGATAGGTGCGCTGGTCAACCTCTTCCTCAGCTCCTGGAAGCTCTGCTGACATCTGTCTGACCACACGAAGGGTTTCCCCTTCTTCGTCAACGCAGAGAGTGGTGCCGCAACTCTGGAGAAGTCTGGCACGAATCTCCGATAGTATCCGGCTAGGCCCAAGAAGCTCCGCACCTCCGTCACGCTCCTGGGTGGCTCCCAAGCTAGCACTGCCTCGATCTTCGCGGGATCCACTGCAACTCCCGCCTCAGAGATGACGTGTCCCAAGAAATGGACCTCACGTAACCAGAACTGGCATTTTGAGAGCTTTCCATAAAGCTGGTGCTCTCGGAGTGTGTCTAGCACAACTCGCAGGTGGTAGGCATGCTCCTCCTCAGTCGTCGAGTATACCAAAATGTCGTCAATGAAGACCACGACAAATCGGTCGAGGTATGGCTGGAAGATCCTGTTCATGAGGCTCATGAACACTGCTGGAGCATTGGTTACGCCGAACGGCATAACCAAGAACTCATAATGGCCATACCGACACCTGAAGGCCGTCTTCTGCACGTCCTCGTCTCGAACTCTGAGCTGGTGATAGCCTGACCGGAGGTTTATTTTCGAGAACCACCGCGCTCCCTTGAGCTGATCGAAGAGGTCATCAATCCGTGGAAGCGGATACTTGTTCCTCACTGTCACCTGGTTCAGGCGACGATAGTCGACACACAGTCGCAAGCTCCCGTCCGCCTTCTTGGCGAACAAAATCGGGGAAGCCCAGGGTGAAACATTGGGTCAGATAAACCCCTTGCTCTGCAAGTCCTCCAACTATACCCGCAGCTCTCGAAGCTCGGCGGGGGCCATCCGATATGCTGGAGTAGATATCAGGGCTGTCCCGGGGTACAAGTCGATGTAAAAGTCTACCTCTCTACGAGGAGGTAGCCCTGGAACGTCGTCGGGAAAGACGTCCACGTACTGGTCCACCACTGCAGGAAAAACTGGACTCCGCACGTCCACTGCTCCTAGGATGAGGCTAGCCAACTGATGAGAGATGGGCTGCACTCTCCTCTGCGGAAGTCCATCCTGTGCTGCAAAGGTTCCCTTCTCGCCGGTGAAGGTAAACCTGCCCCCGTCGGTGCGAACACATCACACCTTGCGCCTAAAACAGTCGATCTGGGCATGAACCGTGGATAGCCAATCCATGCCCAAGATGACGTCGTAAGGCCTCGACGCCGCTACAAGGAGATCCCAGTCGAAGCTCTCGCCTCCTAGAGTAAGCTCACACTGCCGGCACCAGTGCGTAATCGTCGAGTCTGCTCCCGTAGGAGTCTCTAGCCGTAAGGATCGAGCCAACGGCTCAGTCGGAATCTCCGAGCTCCGAACAAGGGCAGAGGCTATGAAAGAGTGACTCGCTCCTGTGTCTATAAGTACTGCAGCAAGGGTGGAATAGACACAGATCGTACCTCGAATCATCTCTGGCATGTCGGGGTCGTAGGCCTCCACTGCCTGGAGCTGGGCCTGTCCCTGCCCGCCAGCTCCCTGTGGTCGAGGTGGCCCTCCTGGTGGTGGTGGGGGTAGAGCCTGGAAGCGTCGCCCACCACCCGCTGCTCGGCCAGCTCCTCTGCCTCGTCTGCCTCCTCCCTGCGGACCGCCACGGTCGACCCTCTGCCTCTGCCTAGGTGGCCTCTCCACCGTCTGCTGCTCCTCTGATCGGCGAGTCGGGCAGTCACGAGCCATGTGACCCTGCCCGCCGCAGGAGTAGCACAGCCTACCTCTCGGAAGGCTGGCACTCCGCTGTGTGCCTCGCACTGCTGAGCCGGTGTCCTGAGGCCGTCTGCGTGGGGGTCTGGTCTGCCTGGACCCGAGAGTCATCCGTCGGCTACCTGCTGCCGAAGACTCAGCTACCTGCCGCCCTGCGCTAGGTCTCGCCGCTGGAGAAGGCTCTGCCAGGAAGCTCTCGATCAGGAGGGCTCGCTCCAACACTCCCGCCTGGGTCGGAATGCTGAGGGAGATCAGCGACGCCCGAATCTCCTGTCGCAAGCCCTGCTCGAAGGTCCGGGCCCGGAAGAAGGGGTCCCGTACCATATCGGTCGAGTAGCGAGATAGGTCAGTGAACCCCGCCGCGTACTGAGCGACCGTCATGCTGCCCTGGCGCAGCTGGAGAAGCTCCTGGATGCGCACCACTCGGAGGGTGGCCGGGACGAACTCAGAGCGGAAGAGGCTCTCGAAGTCCGTCCAGAGCAAGGATGCCTCATCGTGAACCAAGAGCATCAAGCTCCACCATCGTCCTGCCGCCGCCTGCAGGAGGCTCGCCGCGAGAATCACCATGAGATCCGCTGGTGTTCTCACTAGCCTAAAGATCCGTACCACCGCCTCTAGCCAGTCCTCGGCGGCCTGGGGGTCCGCCTCACCGTGAAACCTGGGCGGTCGCTGGCTCTGAAACTCATGCAGTGCCCTGAGGCGACGTTCATCGTCAGCGTCTGGTACTGGTAGCATCGGTGGCTCGGCGGGTAAAGCTACCGCCGGGGCCACTACTGGCAAAGGGCCCTGCACCGAGGCCTCGTCGCTCGGTGGGCTGCCGTCGCGCCCTACACTCGGAACCCTGGCTGGCTGTCGTCGCGGGGCCATCCTGAAAAGGAGAACAAGAGCACCACAGTCAGAACAGTATACCTGGTGAGCTGGCACAAGTAATCACAAGGAAAACTTGAGACTTTCATGAAGCAGATCAGTATACCCGGTGAGCTGACACATGTAATCACAAAGAAAACTTGAAACACACACGCAATCAATGTTTTTATGCGTTAAGTCGGAAATCAGGAGTCAGGGTCCTGGTGTACGGATACGTCGGCCGCCGCACCAACACTGGGCTCCCTGAACTGATAACCACACTCAATACACTAAACATTATTGCTTCAAATAGAAAGAAAGGACGATCAGAGTCTGCGGTAGAACCGACCACCTTTGATACCAATTTGTCACGACCCGTCCTCGGGGCCCGTGCCGTGACTACCCCAAGCCCGTCTTCCATAGGCCAGGGGCTGGCGACTAGCACCAAGGCGTAAAATCCCGGTAAACAGAGAAGGCATTGCCTTTATAAATAACAACCACCACAGAGTCAACAAGCGGAAAGTAACTACAAGTGCAGAAAAGTAAAGGGGGCCGGAATACAAGCCCAACTGAAAGTACAACTGAAAAAGTAAAGAACAGAAACTGAAGAAAAGACGGCGGCCTCGTGTCGTCCACTGGCAATCCCACCTGAAGGGTGGGTACAGATAGCCTCCAGGCTCCTCGGGTCCCACGTCCGCTCCGAGCACGTCCCGCCCAGTGGTCCACCTCCAGGTACCGTCCTGCTCCACGCCCCAACCGCGATCAGTGCTGTCCGTCGTCTGCATCCAACACAACAAGGTGCGGGCATAGCCCGTGCAGGGGTGAGTATAAGCTACTCAGTAAGGACCCCGAGACCCCCGAAGGTCTCCCGAAATCCACAAAGGATATAGCACAAAAGAAAGATGCAATCACGAAGTAACATCTGACTCGACTTAGGTATATGCCCATACATATACCTAAGTCCCCAATTCTAGCTCTGCTCACGAGCTCAAGAACAACTCAATCCACGCAGGAAAGCAAGACTCAAATCCACAAGGAGAGTAAACAGTAAATCCACAAAGGATAGTTCAACACAATCCACAAAGGAGAGTAACATAAGATTCAGCTCAACCAGGTATACTTTTTCAGATGACGTCAAAGATGATCACTGATCCATCTAAGTCGTCGGACCCACGAAGGATCGATAGGTACTAACCCCCGCAAAAGACCCACATAGGATCGGGCTCACACAGAACCTGTAGGCAGTGGCTCACACAGAACCGGTAGTAAGGACCCACATAGGATCGGGCTCACACAGAACCTGTAGCACTGATCCACGTAGGATCGCTGAGTGCAGTAGTCGACGCAGTCCACTGAGGATCTCTGCACAGTCGTCGCCGTAGTCCACGAAGGATCTCTGCTCTTCCGTCGTCGCAGTCCACGGAGGATCTCTGCTCTGCCGTCGTCGCAGTCCACAGAGGATCTCTGCTCTGCCGTCGTCGCAGTCCACGGAGGATCTCTGCTCTGTCGTCGTCGCAGTCCACGGAGGATCTCTGCTCTGTCGTCGAAGTCACAGCCAGCGCTAGGGTTCCCGCACATAGCGAGCTCGTTTAGGAGGGTCCGCTCCACGAGCCGAGAGGCTGATACATCAACTGACACGTAGTCTGAAGTTGATGTATCCAAAAGTTCTGTATCGACAACAGGATCTCAACGCAACAGACGGCGCGTCAATCGGACGCCCGGTCTGAGAGTTATTGGCATTTTCGTCCCAGGGGCCCGGTTGGTTTTTAGGGCAAAACCAACCCGACCGTACTCCGCCTATGTCCGATACTCGGGCGGAGTATGCCAAAAGTTCCGTCTCACTTAGAGGAAACTACCACAGCTGACGGTACGTCATTCGGACGTCCGCAGCTCAAGTTATGAACGTTTCCGCTCCGAGGGTCCGGTTGGTTTCGTGTACGAACCAACCCGGCCGAACCCAAAGTCTTCCAAAACCTTGGGTGTAATATACTGAAACGACCGTATCGATCCAAGGATCGTGTAGCCGCTGACGGTTTGTCAATCGGAGGTCCCAGGCCCAAGATATGGGCGAGAGACCGAAGAAGGCCCGAAAACGGGGGTTCTGGGTCCGGGGCGACCCGGCCCGAACCACCCCTGGGTCGGCCGAACCGGGTCGGCCCGGCCAACCGGACCGGCCGGCTCGGCTTCGGCCGAGCGGCCGAAGCAACCGCCGCGGGTTTGACCTGCGGCTTGGAGGAAAACGCAGCCACGCGGGGGGCCGCCTGTCACGCGGACGCGGCCGGGCCGCCGCGTCCCTCCCCGGTTCCGCGCGACCGCGGAACCGGCCGCCGCCGCCGCGGCTTCAGCCGCGGCGGAACTCCTCCACGGCGGCGCGCCGGGCGCCGCCGCCTCCGGTCGCCGCCGCCGCCGCCGCCTTCCGCGGGCCATCGGAGTTCCTCCGGTGGCCCGTTTTACCTCCCGTCTGTGCCGTTGCTCCTCCCGGGGGCCGATCTTCACTGCGGGATCAACGGATCGCCCTTGCCGCACGGTTCGTCATCGTCCGCCAAATCCGCACAACAAAAGATCGGCGGAGGGTTGCCGGGTTTTGTTCGTTAGACCCGCACCCTCCGGGTTAGTCATAAACTCAACGGGAGGAAAAGAAAAATAATCAACAACAATTTTAATTAAATTAAAATTGTTCGGAGATCAGGTTCTTCATTTTAAAAGAATAAACACGAGGAAAATAAAATATTCCAACATCCCTTACCTTGTCATCGTCGTCGGACGAGAGGTCGTCGCGGAATCGCTCGTCGCGGAAGGAGGGGATCGTCGCGTCGTTGCGGAGGAGACGTTCGTCGCACCGCGGGAAAAAGCGTCGCGCCGACGATCTCCGGATTTAGAACGAACGGATTTAATTAATTAAATCCGTTGTTATTGAAAATTAAAAAGGGAGAATTTAGAAGATTCGATTCTCACCTTTAACCGCCGATCGTAGGTTTCGCCGCGGAAGAAGAGGTGCCGAAGAAGAAGAAAGTCGCGGAAAAGCTTGTCGACGTCGCGGATCACGGCGTGCGTCGTTGAATTCCGGTCGCCGGCGTTCTTCGCGTTCTTCACGTTCTTCGCGTTCTTCGCGTTCTTCGCGTTCTTCGCGAGGAGGGTGGATGCTCATGGGAATTGCACAACGATAGCAATCCTCCAAAATAGACAAGTTTGTCTATTTTATTATTTTTCCAACAAACGCAAAACGCGTAAGTAACGACCCATTAAATTCGTTGAATTAATTCAACGAATGAAACAGCCCATTTAATTCACGAAATAAACCGCCCAATTAAATGGTCTGTTAAGAATTAAAGAAAACGCGTCGGTTGACTTTTCAGTTACTTTTGACGGGTTTTCGCGGGTGCGTTACTTAGCGAAAGAAACGGCAGGGCTCGTGCGGGCCCCACCTCAAAAATATCCTAACAAGGGGTAGGATATTTCCGGATATCACCCTATCCGCTTTAACTCAGTTCAAGTGGCTTCCAAGTGACTTCCAAACAGCTTAAGTGAAATAAAATAAAGTTGTCGCACAAATTTTATTTTATTTCTGACTTAAAGCCCCAAAATTTAAAAACCACGTCTGAGCAAACGCAACTCCGGAAGAGGCGTTTCTAAGCAAATACCGGCGCTGCGATTTCATAGGTGCCCTCAGAATTCGATTCCGGGCACCGGTTCAAAAGATAGAAAAACCCGCTCGTCCGTTCACTGAACGTACCCGAGCCAAACTTCGGAAATTGATTTCGGGCACACCGGGCCTCGGAATCAGGTGCCGTCTGAAACTGCGCTCTTGTAAAATTCCAAAGAAAATTAAGAAAAAAAAAATTCCTTGAAATTTGCGGGTCTTTACATAACAAATGTATGAAGAAGTTCCTAGATAAATCAATGAAGAATGAGTAACAATTTTTATTCAATCAAAATTGATCATAACCCCCCCACCTTGATTCCAATGCTCTCTTGTCGGTGTCGCGGGAAGAGGATTCAAAGATGACGTCGATTCATTAACGTTGGGGTGCATCCTAGGACGAAGCATAGTCGACGTTCCTCGTGGTCAAATCTTCCTCATGTGTCTTGGATGATGATCAAAGATGGTATTGTCGTTCTTCGTTGGAGAGAAAGAGTGTTCTTCATGTTCTTCGGGGAAGGTTGCTCTCTTCCTATTTCTCCAAAAGTTCGACTACAAAAATAATTGCCAAACCAATATAATAAAAAAGCTCCCCCAATAATATAATAATTCCATGCAATTAAAAACAATTCAAAAGAATTGTTGACACCAAAAATTAATTATAGATGACTTTATTTAATGGTGTTGGCACAATTAATGGGAGAAAGGTGGAGAGGCTCCACCAATATGTGGGAGTTCAACTATTAAGAGAGGGGTTTAAGGGAGTTAAAGGGGGAGTTGAGGGGTTATATGCTCGTGTGGGCCCCACCACACATTATCCTCTCATGGGAGGTTATGTGGGGTGTGGGCCCCAACTCCAACTCCTCTTTGGAGAAGATAACCACCCCCTTAAAAAAATTATGTAACAGATAATTGTTTATTTATTTTAATAACAAACCCCAAAAATTGACTTCTCCTCCTGACCAAACGCAACTGCGGTAAAGATCCCCTTAGGATAATACCAGCGCTGCAAGTTTATCGGTGTCCTCGGATTTAAATTCCAAGCCCCGGTTCAAAAGATAGAAAAACCCTCATGTACCTTTACTGAATGTACCCGAACAAAACTTCAGAAAATGATTTCGGGCACACTCGGCCTCAGAATCAGGCACCGTTAGAAATTGTGAACATGAAAAATTCCAAAGTAATTAAGAAAAAATATTCCTTGAAATTTCCGGGTCTTTACATGTGGTGTGAGGATAATTTGTGGTGAGGGGTGGTATTTATAATAGAGGAGAGGAATTATTTTTTTATTATTTCATTGATTACATTATTATTTTGACTGAAGATTATAAATATTATGATAATTATCAATAAATATATTAAAATAATGATGGATAGTTCGAGATTATGTGCTTACATAAGCCATAAATCATCTATGACTAAATAATCCTTGCATTTGTTAAATACCATAAATTACCACATTTCACTATTCATAAAAATATTCAACTATTTATAAAAATCCTAAAAATTCACTATAACCATTTTTCAATTTATATAATTTAGAAAAAACACCAGTTTTTGAAAATAATTATTTAAATATGTTAAATTTAATTTTTATTTAAATTCAAAATTAAATATAAAAAATTCCAATTTTAAAACTATAACTCATTTTATAACACTTTGAAAAATTAATTAATGTCTCATAAAATTATCTTATAATCATAAGAAAATAAAATATAAATTTATTAGTATATTTTTTGAAAATAAATTTTCTTTTAAATCATTAAACTATTTATAAAAATATAATAAAAAATTAAGGCTTCACAAAAATACCAACATTTAATTTATCACTTTCAAAACATTTATTTACTTATTATATTATATAAATATATCATATTTTCTCTATAAAAGTTCATATTTTTTTTATTCTTTTATAGGTGTGGTTACTATTCTATTAGTATTTGCTCTTTAATTTTTATAAATACTAATTATTTCATTATACATTTATAATGATTTTCACTATTTCATTTCAGAATGAAAACAAATTGTTTTATATGTACATGGGTTGTTACATTATCCACCTATAGAAATTGAATACGCACAATTTTTGTTCACATATTAGAAAATTTAAGATACCTTTCACTCATAGAATTTTTAGATTCCCTAGTTTCTCCCTAAACCATGTGGTTTCTCCACAAAACCTTAACATGATGAATTGCCTTATTTCACTATACATTCCCTCTATGATCAAGATTCTGAATAGGTTTCTCTTCATACTAAAGGTTATCTTCTAGCTAAACTACTTTTGGGATCAAAAATTGAAATAAGTCTGGAACATACATTCTCAACATTGAAACATTAAAAACATTTTGTACCTCAGATAAACTCGGAGGTAAAGGTACTCAGTAAGAAACTTGTCCAACATTCTCCATGATTTCATAATTTCAAATGAACTGTGGACTTAGATTTCCATACTTACCAAAATTATTAACACTTTTGCAAGGTGAGATTCTATGATAAATAAGATCACCAACGTAGAAATAAAATTATTTCCTCCTATTATCTACATAACTTTTCTATCTTATTTGAGTTTTTCTGATGTGTTATTGGATCATCTTCACTTTTTTAGCTATTTAATTAACTAATTAGCATCCCATCAACTTACTTTCCCTGAATTCATCCCCAAATTATGGTGCTCGACACTAATTTCCATAAAATTCTTCAATAGCATTCATCTGTATACTGGAATGAAAACTGTTGTTATAGGAAAACTCAATTAAATAATGTTTTTGATGCCAACATTCATAACAATCCATTGAACAAACATGTAACATGTCTTCCAAAGTATAAATTATTCACTCAGTTTTTCTACCAGATTGAGGATAAAAGGATATTCTAAAATATAATTCAATTACCAATGGCTTCTGAAAGATTTTCTAAAAGTTAGTTGTGAACCTAGGATCTCAGTCAGATTCAATGGATCGAGGAAGTCAATGCAACCTAAAAATATTTATAAGGAACAGTTGAGAAAGATGATCTAGATAATTGGTGGCAACCCAAATATCATTGTTACCTTGAGAAGTACTTCGTAAAAAAAATTGAATGTTTTTTGGGTTGAAAAAATCATGCTACGTTGACCATGTTATGTTTGGAACATAAACCCTTGATTAATGATTTGATGAATTTTATCATAGAAGTTGTTGGTGTAGGAAATTAATGTATTTTATAGCCAGTATATATTCCACATTTAGATTTGTATTAATTATGCCTATAAATTTTTAGAGAGAAAACAACAATAGATAATTCTAAATCATATGTGTGATAATTTAACTCATGAGGTTTGATTTTATTGAATCATAAGAAATTACCAGATCATTACACATCAAAACAAAACCAAGTACCTTCAATAAAGCATCCCTATAGATAATAAAAACACCATTTAACTCTTTTTCATGTTAACTTATATAAAGGTTAATATAACCATAAAAATTTATAAACAAATCATCAGTAATAGACTTAAAATCCAAGAAACGTATGGATCTCAGTAACGTTTTTAGGTCTTATCCATTCATCAACCACTTTTTTCGATGATCAACCATTATAAAATTCTTATTTTCAATGTTCCCAATAAAATAAATATGTTGAAACAAAAATCACATGTGCTAAATTTTCCATATAAATTCATATATTTCATAGTTTTCAAGGAAATCATTAAATGTTTTTCATGATCTTCATTACTTCTTAAAAACACTAGAATATAATTTTAAAAAAACAAAAAACTTATCCAAGTATTCATAGAAGATTCTATTAATAAGATCCATAAATACATAAGGGGAATTTTTTAATCTAAACGGAATAACAAAAAAAATCATAATTCCCATATCTAGTTTGAAAAGATGTTTTTTTAAATTCATCCACCTTTAACTTTAGTTGATGGTACCCTGATCTCAAGTAAATATACCAAAAATTCTGAGTTCCTTCGAGCTGATCAAACAAGTCATCGATATAAGGAAATTGATACTTATTCTTAAAATTAATGTAATTCAAAGCTCTATAATCAATTTACAGCCTCATAGAACCATATTTCATTTTAATAAACAAAATAAGAGCACACCATGGTGAAGTGCTAGGATGAATGAAACAGTTGTTAAGAAACATATGTAGTTAATTTTTCAATTCAAATGTTCAAATTGATATATTAGATAAGGGGGTTTAGAAATTGGATTAGCATTAGGAACTAAGTCATTAGTAAATTCAACTACCCAATCAGTTATAACACTAGGAAACTCATTAGAAAAAATATCCAGGTATACATTTACCATTCACACATAATTTATCTGAGTATTTCCCTTTCTTTAAACAATATGTGAAAGATAAATATTGTTTCCATATTTTAATAGTTTCATAGATTCCTGATATGTTTTCAATGGTATAGGTTCATTATTTTTTACAAACTAAAACTATTTTTTAAATTTTTTCTCATTAACTCTATAATCAATCATATCATGATAAAAATAAAGTCAATCCATACCTATAATAACATGAAATCCTACTAAGGGAAAACCAATAAGGATTGAAGGAAATGTATTTCCACATAAAAAAATAGGAAGATTCTTATGATATCTTTTGGACCTCATATCCTCCCTAGATTATTAACCATAAACTATTATTTAATTTATTGAGATGAAATTTCAAATTTTCTAGAAAATTATTCAGATATAAAGGAATGTGATGACCCCATTTCAGACAAGAAATTAAAAAAATATGATTAAAAAAACAATGTACTTGATACCATTTCCTTGAATGGTCCAACATAAATTGAAGTAGTCATAAATGATTTCACTAGACCTTTATAATTAGATTTTGGATTCTTCCTATCATTCATATTTTTCTTTGGTCATGTATTTTCATAATGACCCATTCCACCAGAATTCAAACACTTTGGAGTTTTCTAATCATAATTAAACATGACATCACTAAGATCATTTTCATTGAAATATCGGGGCACATGTACAAACTTTCTACATCAAAAAAACTTCTTAGATGTGTTAATCCACTTCCTATGATGTTTTTACCACACTTCCCACAAACTAGAAACTAAATTATCCTACCTTCATTTTTCATTGATAGACTATTATCAATTTTTTCCCTTGAGATGTATTCTTATACTTCTTTTCAATGTACAACGGTCATCATAAAACTCCATTTATACCATCTTATCATTTCTAAAAAGTTTCTTATAATTTTTGAATTCATGGGATGAAAAATACCTTTGGTATCTTGTATTTAATCCTAAGTAAAAATTATTGATTTTACTATCTAGACCCCGAATATGATTTATAGAATCCCTTGACAGTCAGGTGAAGTTTTCTTCACAAATGGACACTAAATATTCCTCCATCTGCTTCAATTTAAGGAACTTATTTTCAGTCTTATGTTGAACCACCATAGGAAAATATTTTTCATTGAAAATATTCTTAAATTCTTCCCATTCTAAGGCATTGATATCCTCACTATCTCAGATATCATTGGCCATTAACCACCACTGGACGATGCGACCCTTAAAATAGTAAATAGTAAGACTATCCTTTTAATTATCTAAACACCCCATGATATCAAATATCTTTTAAAAGGATTAATCCATCCTTCATCTTCCACTAAATCATAAGATCCACTGAATGAAGGTGGGTGTTGCTCCTAAAATTATTCACTATCATCATGTTACTTTTTGGTAGCTTGGGATGTTCTCTAGCATTAATGTTTTCATTTTTTATATCCAGCATAAATTGAGTCATTACTATCACAAATGATTCTGTTCCAATTACCAACTTTCCAAATTTTGGATTTAGAAAAATATCATCCTCTCAGCGCCTTCATACTTCAGATTCTCTGTTTCTTCTTCTTCATAAAACCATTCTAAACTAACTTATTTTAGAAGAAATAACATGGTAATATTTAAATGTTATGCCATTTTAACATAAAAATATTGTATAAATCATTTTTGGTATTATATTAACATCATATTGACCCCTAAACTTATCTAAATCATGTTATGATACTAAATATAAGGTCTCTCCCTTAAAATTTTAATAATATAGTTAATTAAATAAAATAAAATTATTAGATTCATAAAGATATTTTTGTTTTAGAGTTTCATAAAATTAGGCCACAAATCATATAAGAGAACCCAAAATCAAAAAAAGTGTATACGAGTAAAAAATTATCCATTTTTTCATAATAATGTTTTTTAATATAACATGTATTATTCTCATGAAAAATCTTCACAACATTCGTCTTGGAATATTTTCACTTATCCATCCTTAAATCCCTATGAAAAACATTTTAAAACATGGGATGAGCACAAAATATCTCTAAGAAATATAGAACAAGGAAAGAACCCATCACTCTGTAAACACATGGAAATTTCAAGGAAAATTTCTTCTTAAATACTTTGGAATTTTACGAGTCTGTGGGTTCTGACGGCACTTGAGTCTGAGGCCCGGTGTGCCCCGAATCAATTTCTGAAGTTTTGTTCGGGTACATTCAGTAAAAGTATGTGCGTGTTTTTCGATCTTTTGAACCAGTGCATGGAATTGAATACCGAGGACAACGATTAACTCGCAGCGCCGATATTCGCTTAAGGGGACCTTTACCGCAGTTGCGTTTTGTCGTATGTGGTAGTTAAAATTTGGGGATTCATTGAGAATTAAATAAAATTGTTGTGCTACAATTTTTTTTAAGTGGAAGTTAATTCCTCCAAAGGGAAGTTGGGGTGGGGACCACACCCCACCTAAATTCCCATGGGAGGATTTAACTAAGGGTGGTGGGGCTCACATGAGCCCCTAACTTATCACCTCCCCCGAACTCCCTTGAAACTCCCCATTTAACACCCCCTTAATTCCTGACAACTCCCCTTTTAATAAGATCTCTTCACCTTCCTCTATCCCTATTAAATTTTTCCAACCCTATTAATTAATTGATTGTTCTACAATTAAATAATTAAAGTGTTAGAATTTTTTTTGAAAATTTGTGTGTGAATAAAATAATAGCCTTAGCTATTATTTTAGTTTGGGAACTCGTTGTGTTGAGAGAATTTTGGGAGACCCCTTGAGAAATAGAAGAAGAGAGTTCTTCTTTCAACAATGAACCGTCGTAGAACAACGATCATCTCATTCGATCTTCGGAAAAGCCAATGGAGAAGGATCCATCCGCATGAAACTCCGACAACACACCATCCTCGGCCCCTTCTTCCCTAACGTCTACGGACAAACCTCATTTCTAGGTAGGGGTGTGATTTTATTGGATCAACGTTGAATATTAATTCCTTCTTGTTTTGTTTCTCTTTAACTGACTGCTTTCAAACTAATGCGGAGATACTGGGCCAAACTAACACGGTCCGATTCCTCACCCATTATTGTCATTATTGGTGGTTCTTTGTGTTATTCATGGGTGAAAAACAATGGATCGTTACAGATTCTTTATGCGGTGAAATGAACCTAAAATTGAAGACTAAACATCACAGCAACCTAGCGGAGGTGCGACGACGATAGCGGGCGATGGTTCGGACCGGAATGAGAAGGAATGTTCATCGACCGTTCATAGAGCGGGAATTCAAAATGTGCTTTTGGAGACGATTAGAAGCCGAAAAACACCGAAATCGACATCAGGACATTGGGGAGACCTATATTCTGATGTTTCATGACGACTGAACCATATGAATGATGAACATGCATAAAGGGAGGCGCGCAGGCCAGAGGAATCATTTCTGGAAAATTCCAGACTACACGGCGTGTACTCCTAGAGAACACTCCCTATAGTGTGGGCATTATATGTCTTGGGTTTCAGATGTTAGATGGACAACACACGGTGTGTGACCTCTATCACATGACGTGTACTCTCCCCATAGAAAGGAAATGGCGGCTACGTGAGACTCGGCTTGTATTTTGGGAAATACACAGACATTGATAGAAATACACGGCCAAGAGTCATGACGTGTGCTCTCTATGCAAAATGGCAGAAACAGATTCGCAAGACTCAGCATGTATTCTAGGGATACACGGACACGGTTTGGAGTACACGGGCATGTACTCCACCACATTTCCAGACATGGCCAATAGTACGGGCTAACCATGTACCAATTAAACGGGTTAGAGAATACAGGTTGAGGTCATGTACGAGCACATGGCCAACATACAGAGAGAGGACCCCAGATGTTTGGACATGACGTGTAACCATACCACATGCCATGTACTTACTTTTCTACATGACCTACCCTTCGACACAGGTTGTTGCACATGGGCAATACCCGAGGTCTGACTACACTGCATGTACCATATACCAACACGCCATGTACTTTTTTGTATAAGTCTTGGTCATCTTGTACACAGTATATTGGATACATTTTGTTTGGATTATCCCCCTATGACATGGTGGACCTTCAGATTACATCAAATTGAGTCTTCATGGTAGTTGATGTATCGATCCCTGGGCTAGAGGAGCAGACCCTACCGCAATTGAGTGTGCTGTGTGCGGAAACCCTTTGAGCTAGCTGTGACTGCAACACCTACTGTACTGGAATCCTCTGTGGGTTCAAAGAAGAAGACTACCATACTGTTATCCTCCATGGGTTCAACGATGACGACAAGTGTACTAGAATCCTTCGTGGGTTCGACAGCGATGACTACTCTACTTGTATCCTACGTGAGTCTAAAAGTTGACTTCTGTTCTAGTATCCTACGTGGGTCTGAAAGAGTTGCTGGTCTTGTATCCTACGTGGGTCTGACAGCTTAGCTGGTCTAGTATCCTACGTGGGTCCGACAACATAGATGAATCAGTGACTACATCTAATAATCTCTATCGCTATACAAAATATGTATACCTATGTGAGACGATTCTTGACTTTCAATCATTATCATCGATGTGATTGACTTAATTTCCTGTGTGGACTGGGTTGTGCTTGGGCTCGAGAGTTGGAGTTGAACTGTGATTGATAACATAGGTATATGTATGGTCATATACCTAAGTACAATTGGTTGATACTTCGTGATTGTAAATTTCTTATGTGGTTTATCCTTCATGGATTCTAGGAGACCTTCGGGGGTCTCGGGGTCCCTACTAAGTATCGCATACTCACCCATGAATGGGCTATACCGGTACTACGTTGTGTTGGATGCAGACGATGGACATTACTAATCGAGGTGGAGGCTTGTGGATCTGGATGGTACTAGAGGTGGACTACTTGGCAAGATGTACACAGAGCGGATGGCCGGACCCGAGGTGCTGAGGAGGCCATCTGTATGCACCCTTCAGGTGGGATTCCCGGAGGATGACTCAGTGGTTTCTGTTTTACTTTATTGCAGTTGTAATAGCTTTTTAGTTGTACTGTACTTTATAGTGGGGTTTGTATACTGGCCCATTTACTTTTCATCACATACTTTTGTACTCAGCATTACTTAGTTCTTTCTTCTATTGCATACTCTATTGTGTTTGTTTACTTTATAATGGCAATGCCTTCCCTTTTATCAGGATTTATTCCTTTGGTGCTAGTCTCCAGCCCCTGGCCTATGGAAGGCGGGCATGGGGTAGTCATGGCACGGGCCCCAAGGACAGGTCGTGACAAATTTGTATCAGAGGAGTTGGTTCTACCATAGAGCTCAAGACTCTGATCATTACTTTCTATGAAGCATTTGTGTTTAGAGTATTCAGTGTGGTTTTCAGTATAGGGAGTCCAGTATTGGTGCGGCGGCTGACGTATCCATACACCAGGACCCTAACCCCTGATTTCCGACTCAGTGCACGAAAACACTGATTGCATGTGTGTTTCAATGTTTTCATTGTGATTACTTTTTGTTATCTCACCAGGTATACTTTTTGACTGTGGAGCACCTGTTTCTCTTCAGGATTGCCCCACGAAGGCAACCAACTAGGGTTCCGAGTCGCATACGAGATGGAAGCCCACCGAGCAACGAGGCCTCGGTGCAGGGCCCCATCACAGCGGAGGCACCAGTGGTACCACTATCCATTGAGCCACCAATACTACCAGCCCAAGTAGTAGAGAGTGAACTCCACATGAGTGAGTTGAATGATTATCAACGACAGAGGTCTCCCATGGTCCATAGAGAGACCAGCCCACAGGCAGCCGATGATTGGATGGAGGCTATTGTTAGAGTCTTCTGATTGGTAGGGACACCATCCGACCTTATGGTGATCCTTGCCACGAGTCTCCTGCAAGAAACAACAAGTAGATGGTTGAGGTTGATTCTCTAGGTGCATGAAGAGGCATCTCTAATTTGACATAATTCTATAGTCTCTTCCGCTCGGATTTTGTTCCAGTCACCCTTCGTGCGGGGCAGATACAGGAGTTACTTCATCTGCGACAGGGCATCATGACAGTATCTCAGTACTAAGTGAGGTTTACCAACATCTCACACTACTCCACGGACATGGTAAGAGACCCATTATTCAGGTCTTTGACCTTTGAGCAGGGACTGAGGCTTGAGATCAAGGCTTTGATGATCTCCCTTAGCATTTTGACGCAGGCAGGAGTGCTGGAGAGAGCCCTTCTTGTGGAGAGATTTATCGTTGAGCTGACAACAGCAGCGAGACCCATCACAGGGCATAACGTAGTAGAGTATTTTACAGCTGGTAGTAGACATATGTCACAGAGGTCCAATTTGACTAGGCCATCAGGACAGTGACCTCAGGATACAGGTTCGGTTGTGTGGGGCACCCGAAATAGATTCAACTATACGAGTAGTAGGTATTGCTATGCATGTGGCGGGCAGGGTCACATGGCTCGAGACTGCCTGACCCACAGTGCAGATGAGAAAAAGACAGTGAAAGGACCACCCAAGCAGAGGCAGAGGTTCGACCGTGGTGGTCCGCAGGGAGTAGGCGGATGAGGCAGAGGAGCTGGCCTACCAGCGGGTGGTGGATGACGTTTCAAGGCTCTACCACCACCACCACCAGGAGGACCACCCCGACCATAAGAAGCTGTAATACATGGGTAGGCTCAGCTCTAGGTAGTCGAGACCTATGACCACGACACATCTGAGATGATTCAATGTACTATCTGTGTCTACTCCACCCTTGCTGTAGTACTTATAGACACAGGTGCGTGTCATTGTTTTATTGTTCCTGCCCTTTTTCGGAGCTCGGAGATTCCAAGAGAGTCGTTGGCTCGATCCTTACGGCTAGAGACTCATACGAGTTAAGACTCAACGATCACACACTGGTTTCGGTAGTGTGAGCTTACTCTAGGAGGCGAGAGCTTTGGCTGGGATCTTCTTGTAGCGGTGTTGAGGCCTTACGACATCATCTTGGGTATGGACTGGTTGTCTACAATCCATGCTCAGATTGACTCCCTTAGGCACAAGGTGCGGTGTATCCGCACAGATGAGATCAAGTTCACCTTCACCGGTGAGAAGGGAGCCTTTACAGCGCAGGATGGACTTATGCAGAGGAGAGGGCAGTCGATCACACATCAGTTGGCTAGTCTCATACTTGGAACAGTTAATGTGAGAAGTCTGAGTTTTCTAGTTGTGGTGGATCAGTATGCGTTCGTTTTTTCCTAACAACATTCCAGGACTACCTCCTCGCAGAGAGGTAGAATTATATATTGAACTGTACCCCAGGATAGCACCGATATCTACTCCAGCATATCGTATGGCGCCTTCCGTGCTTCGTGAGCTACGGGTACAGCTGGAAGACTTGCAGGGAAAGTGATTCATCTGACCCAGTGTATCACCCTGGGCGTCTACGATTTTGTTCGACAAGAAGGCGAATGGGAGCTTACGACTGTGTGTCGACTACCATCACCTGAATCCGGTGACCATAAATAACAAGTACCCACTTCTGAGGTTTGATGATCTCTTTGATCAGCTCAAGGGAGAAAGATGGTTCTCGAAGATATACCTTAGGTCAGGCTATCACCAGCTCAGAGTTCGAGACGAGGATGTGGAGAAGACGGGCTTTAGGTGTTGGTATTTCCACTAAGAGTTCTTGGTTATGCCCTCCAGCGTAACCAACACTCCAGAAGTTTTCATGAGTCTCATGAACAGGATATTCCAGCCTTACCTCGATCGATTTGTCGTAGTTCTCATCCATGAAATATTGATTTACACGTCCTCTGAAGAGGATCATGCTAACAACTTGCGGGTTGTAATGGATACACTCCAAGAGAACCAGCTTTATGGTAAGCTCTCGATGTGCCAGTTCTGGATACGAGAGGTCCAGTTCTTATGTCATGTCATATCAGAGGCTGGAGTTGCAGTGGCTCTAGCGAAGATCGAGGGAGTACTTTCTTGGGAGCCACCCAGGAGCGTGACAGAGGTGCAGAGTTTCCTGGGTCTGGCTAGATAATATTAGAGATTTGTGCCATACTTGTCCAGAGTTTCAGCACCACTTTCAGCCTTGACGAAGAAGTGGAAACCCTTCGTATGGTCATAGATATTCTAGCAGAGCTTTCAGGAGCTGATACAGAGATTGAATAGTGTACCCATCTTGAGGCTACCAGAGGAGGGTGTTGGGTACGTAGTTTATTGCGAAACATTAGGGACCAGACATGGGTGTGTCCTAATGTAGGAGAGAGTAGTGATCACCTATGGTTCACGACAGTTGAGGCAGAACAAGCAGAACTACGCTACCCATGACCTAGATTTAGTAGCAGTGGTCTTTTCTTTGAAGATGTGGTGGCACTATTTGATGGGAGAGTGCTTTACAGTCAACTCCGACCACCAGAGTCTTAGGTACATCTTCTCGCAGAAGGACCAGAACCTGAGACATCGGCGATGGTTCGAGTTCCTCCAAGACTATGAATTTGAGATAGTATATACTCCTTGGAAGGGGAACGTTGTAGCTAATGTTCTCAGTAGGATATTGGAAATTCAGCTACTAGAAGAGGTGACAGAGCATCTAGTCGTGTTGTAGATATCCTTTGTAGATAGAGATGGATCAGCCTTTCTTAAAATCACTCACAGTCACTCCTCCACTCCTTTAGAAAGTCAGAGAGGCACAGCGTGGGGATGTTGACTGTGAGAAGAGATGTGCTCAGATATCCACAGGGCAGGCGCCTGATAGATTTTATAAAGGAGGGGAGAAATTCATTCTATTCAGGGGATATACTATGGTACTAGTTTCACTATAGGTCGAAGTGATGAGGTAGTTTCATACTTCCCCTCTAGTGGTACATTTAAGAGTGGCGATGATGTACCTAGACCTTAGACGAAAACACGAGTGGATGGGTATGAAGAAAGTTGTAGTAGAGTTCATTTCACGATGCCTCACTCGTTAGCAAGTGAAGGTGGAGCACCAGGTACCAGCAGGCTTGGTACAACACTTAGAGGTCCCAGAGTGGATGTGGGATGGGATATCCATGGATTTCGTGACAGGTCTTCTACATAAATCTAGAGGACATGACTCTATTTGGGTGATTGTAGACCGACTCACCAAGTCATCCCATTTCCTACCGATCAGAGAGTAGGTATTACTGGAGATCATGGGATGCCTCTACATTTATGAGATCGTACGGCTTCACGGTGTGCCATCGACAATCGTTTCTGTTAGGGATGATCGATTCACATCCCGACTATGGAAGGGGTTACAGGAGGCTTTTGAGATGCAGCTATGTCTGAGCACCGCCTTCCATCCTCAGACGGAAAACCAGATGGAGAGAACCATTCAAACTCTCGAGGACATGCTCCGTGCTTGTGTCCTTGACTTTGGTCGCAGTTGAGAGGATCACCTACCCTTGGTGGAGTTTGCGTACAACAACAACTACCACTCCACCATTGGGATGGCACCTTACGAGGCACTGTATGGAGACCTTGTAGATCCACTCTGTGCTAGACAAACCCAGGGAAGTAAAAACTTGTAGGACCAGATATGGTTCGGGATATGATGAAGAACGTGTAGATCATCCATGAGCTGATGAAGACTACACAGAGCAGACATACGTCCTATGCTGATAGGAGACGAAGACCACTGGGGTTTTAGGATGGTGACCACATTTTCATACTGGTCTCACCTTGATGAGGTATAAAGATATTTGGCCGGGGTGGCAAGTTATCTTCGTGTTTCATTAGACCATTCCAGGTCCTCTATAGAGTAGGCGAGGTGGATTGCCGCCTGGCCCTTCCACCTCAGTTGCACCGGGTTCATGACATCTTCCACGTATCTCAGCTAAGAAGATACATGCACGACCCGACCCACATCATCGATCACAGGGAGTTGGACATCGATGAAGAGGTTATATTCACAGAGGTCCCGGTGGAGATCGAGGATTGACAGGAGTGGGTCCTACAAGGATGGTCATTTACTCTTGTCCGCATTCACAGGAAGCACGAGAACCTCCAAGAGAGCACATGGGAGTGGGAGGCTCAGATGCGAGCTTAGTACCCCCATTTGCTTCCCTAGTGTATGTTATAAAATTATAAGGACATAAATCCCTGATGTAAGAGTAATGTAAAGACTCAGAAATTTCCAGGAAATTTTTTTTCTTAAAGACTTAGGAATTTTACGTGTCTGCGGTTTCTGACGACACTTTATTCTGAGGCCCGGTGTGCCCAGAATCAATTTCTGAAGTTTTTTTGGGTATGTTCAGTAAACGTACATGTGGGTTTTTCTATATTTTGAACAGATTCTCGGAATTGATAACTGAGGACAACGATGGACTCACAGCGCCGATATTCGCTTAAGGGGACCTTTACCATAGTTGTGTTTTGTTGTATATGGTAGTTAAAATTTGGGGATTGATTGAGAATTAAATAAAATTATTGTGTTACAATTTTATTTTAAGTGGAAGTTAATTCCTCCAAAGGGAAGTTGGGGTGGGGCCCACACCCAACCTAACTTCCCATGGGAGGATATAACTAAGGGTGGTGGGGACCATACGAGCCCCTAACTTATCACCTCCCCTAAACTCCCTTGAAATCCCCCATTTAATCCCCTTTAATTTTTGACAACTCCCCTTTTAATGTGATCTCTTCACCTCCCTTTGTCCCTATTAAATTTTCCCAACCCTTTTAATTAATTTATTGATCTAAAATTAATTAATTAAAGTGTTTGAATTTTTTTTTGAAAATTCTTGTGTGAATAAAATAGTAACCATAGCTGTTATTTTAGTTTGGGCACCCATTGTGTTGAGATAATTTTGGGAGAGCTCTTGAGAAATAGAAGAAAATTGTTCTTCTTTCAACAAAGAACGGCCGGAGAATGACGATCATCTCCTTCAATCTTCGGCCAAGCCAAAGGAGAAGGATCCATCCACAAGGAACGTCGACGACACGCCATCCTTGGCCCCTTCTTCTCCGATGTCTACGAGAAAACCTTATTTCGAGGTAGGGGTGTGATTTTATTGGATCAATGTTGAATCTTCTTTCCTTATTGTTTTGTTTCTCTTCAATCGACTGCAACCGAACTAATGCAGAGAGACTAGACCGAACTAACACGGTCTGAATCGTCCACCATTATTTTGATTGTTGGTGGTTCTTCGTGTTCTCAATGGGTGACAATCAATGGATCGTTACAGGTTCGTTATGCGATGCAAAGAAACTAAAATTGAAGACTAAACATAATGGCGAACTAGCAGAGGTTCAAAGACGATAGTGGGTGACGGTTCGTACCGGAATGAGATGGATCGTTCTTCAACCGTTATTCGAGCAAGAATTCAAAATAGGTTTACAGAGCTGATCGGAAGCCCGAAAACACTGGAATTGACTTCGGGACATCGGGGAGACCTAGATTCTGATGTTTCGTGATTAAAGAACCATCGGAATGAAGAACGTGCATCAAGGGAGGCGCGCTGGCCAGATGTGTCCTTTCTAGAAAATTCCAGACTACACGGTGCGTACTCCTGGAGAACACGCCGTGTAGTGAATGTATTTTGTGGCTAGGGTTTCGGAAGTCTGACGACTAACACATGGCGTGTGACCTATTCCACACGGCATGTACGCACCCCACGATAAAGAGGTAGAGGCTACGCGAGACTCGACGTGTATTTTGGGAAATAAACGGACGTATACAGAAATACACGGCCAAGACGCATGACGTGTACTACCTATAGAGAATGGCAGAAACTGATTCTCAAGACTCGGTGTGTATTCTAGGGATACACGGACATGGTGTGGAGTACACGGGCATGTACTCTACTAAACATCCAGACATGGCCAGTGGTACGGGATAATCATGTACCAATTACACGGGTTGGAGAACACGTGTTGAGGCCGGGTACGGGCACATGGCCAGCGTACACGGAGCTGACCCTAGATGTTTGGACACAGTGTGTAACCATACCACATGCCGTGTACTTACTTTTCTACATGACCAGCCCTTTGACATAGGTTGTTGCACATGGGAAGTACCTGAGGTCTGACTACACATCGTGTACCGTATACCAACACGCCATGTACTTTTTGGTATAAGGATTGGTTATCCTGTACACTGTATCTTGGATAATTTTTGTTTGGATTATACCCCTATGACATGGAGGACCTTTGTATTACATCCACTTGAGTCTTCATGGTAGTTGATGTATCGACCCCTTGGCACGAGGATCGGACCCTCTCAGAATCGAGTGTGTTGTGTGCGGAAACCCTTAGAGCTGGTTGCGACCGCGACGACTACCGTACTAGAATCCTCCGTGGGTTCGACGATGATGAATACCGTACTGGAATCCTCCATGGGTTCGATGACGATGACAACTGTACTGAAATCCTCCGTGTGTTCGACAACAAAGACTATTGTACTTGTATCCGAAGTGGGTCCGACAGTTGACTTCGGTTCTAGTATCCTACATGGGTCCGACAGAGTAGGTGGTCTAGTATCCTACCAGGGTCTGACAGCTTAGCTGGTCTAGTATCCTACGTGGGTCCGACAGCATAGATGAATCAGTGACTACATCTGATCATCTCTATCACTATACGAAATATGTAATCCTGTGTGAGTTTAGTCTTGACATTCAATCATTATCATTGATGTGATTGACTTTCTTTTCTATGTGGACTGGCCTGTGCTTGGGCTTGAGAGTTGGAGCCGAACTATGAATGATAACTTAGGTATATGTATGGGAATATACCTAAGTAGGGTTGTTTGATAATTTGTGATCATATCTTTCTTCTGTGGTTTATCCTTCGTGGATTTTGGAAGACCTTCAGGGGTCTCAGGGTCCCTACTAAGCATCGTATACTCACCCCTGCATAGGCTATGCACGGACTACGTTGTGTTGGTTGCAGACGACGGACAAAACTGATCGAGGTGGAGGCTTGTAGAGATGGATGATACCCATAGGTGGACCACTTGGTGAGACATACAGGGAGCGGATGGCCGGACCCGAGGTGCTGAGGAGGCCATCTGTACCCACCCTTCAGGTGGGATTCCTCGAGGACGATTAGTGGTTGCTGTTTTACTTAACTGCAGTTGTACTAGCTTTTCAATTGTACTGTACTTTACAGTTGGGTTTGTATACCTGCCCATTAACTTTTTAGCACATACTTTTTTACTCATCTTTACATAGTGCTTTCTTCTATTGCATACTCTGTTGTGTTTTTTACTTTATAAAGGCAATGTCTTCCCTTTTATCGGGATTTACACCTTTGGTCCTAGTCGCCAGCCCCTGGCCTATGGAAGGAGGGATTGGGGTATTCATGACTTGGGCCCCGAGGATGAGTCGTGACATACTCTATGAATACATATAAACATATGAAAAAAATTCACAACTACATAATTCTCACCCAAAAAGTATCATAAATTTACTTTATGAGAACATGATATTTCCATAAAACATAGAAAAAATAAATAAAAATTTAGATAACATGGGGAATTAAATACTTAATATTTTAATCCTCACATATACCATATTATTTGTAACCCTCGTGGATATTTTATAGTGTCACCATCACGTCCACCTTACAATGTAACCCTCTCTTCTACATAATAGTATAACCATTATAGTGACATTTTGAGTAACCATATGGTTGACCAACAAAATAAACACACACAATGAATTAGAGGGAGATATATTCCCCAACATAAATCATAAAAAATTATGAAGAACTAGAAAATAATCACAAAAAAATTAATACTTGCATCATAAAAACATTTCTTTTGAATTTTGTAAGAATAGAAATTTAAAAGATTATTTTTAAAGAAACATCTATTACCTCAAATTCATATTTCTTAAAAAATGTTATCACCACCAGTATAATGGTTTAAGGAGTGTTATTAATTGTTTAGAAAACAATAATCATGTTTATAATTCCTTATATGACCTTATTATAACAAATTTTTACCCATTTGTTTATAATATTTTGTTAATTCCATCATTTTGGGTGCATTCTTTTCAAGGTTTCCATGGTTGGTTCATTATGGATTTTCATATCAAATGGAAGAAAATATATATAAGTGTAAACAAATGGTATTAATATGTTATAATAATTTTAAATGATACTGTATATTATTTTTTTGGATATGAGGATGATTCATTTGATAAAATGTTAATGAAAACGATTTAATGTATTTTGGCAATTTTTACATCCATCAAGAAAATATATAATTATATTTAATATATTGGTTATAGAAAATTATTAAAATTATAATATGTATAATAAAGACTTATTTAACCATATAAATAATTTTATCACCAGCCTTCAATGTGGTAAAATAAAATAAAAACACATCGTTCATGATGATGGTAAAACGACACATCACAAACAATGTTTTCATTTCTTTTAATAAGAGGAGAGGAGGAGAGGTCTGATGATGGATATTCCATTAAAAATTATAATTATATTATATGTAAGATATTGTATTTATCATTTTTTTTGTATAGGGTATGTGATGAGATAATAATAAAATAAAAGTAATTGAAATGAAAATATATGAAAATAAAATTAAATTTTCTTCTTGAGTTCTCCTCCATGAGAAACAATTTATGGAACATTATTTTGGAATTTTGGTGAGAACAGTAGGTCTTGGACGTGGGTAAGAGTCTTGGGAAAGAAATTGGGTTGAAATTAAACAATCTACAAGGATTTTAGGTGTGAGGAGAATAAGTGGTTCGAGATTGTATTTATAGTGGAGGAGAGGAGTGTTTTATTAATATTTTTATAATTATTTTATTATTTTGGATCAAGACTATGAATAGTTTGAGAATTATCACAAAATATATTAAAATAATGTAGGATATTTTGAGATTGCAGGCTTACATAATCCAAATATCATATATGGATCAATAATTCGTTTATTTGTTAAATACCGAAAATTATAGAATTTCACTATTTCTAAAATTAAAATATTTTAGAAAAAGACCAAAAATTCATCCTAAACATATTTTTTTAATTGTAGAATTCTAAATTGATCTCCATTTTATGAAAATATTTTTATAAATATGAGAAATTTAATTTTTAATTAAAATCATTATTTATTAAAAAAATACCAATTTTAAAACTATAAATGATTTTATAACACTTTGAAAAATTAATTAATGTCATAATAAATAATTTTATAATCACGAGACAATAAAATATTAATTTATTAATCTATTGAATGAAAATAAATTTTCTCATAAATCATTACATAAATTATACAATTATAATTAAACATTTATGTTTCAATAAATATCAACACTCACTTTATCACTTTCAAAACATTAATTTAATTATTCAATTATATAAATATATCATATTTTCACTCTTAATATACATGAATTTTATTTATACATTAATTGGTGAGGTTATTATTCTATTACTATATATTCCTGAATTTCTATAAATACCACTTATTTTATTATACATTTATAATGAATTTTACTATTTAATTTCAGAATAAAAAAATTATTTTCATAACAAACTGGGTTATTACATTTACAATAGTTGATTTGAAAAAATTTAATTACAAAAAGGATCCATTTATCATGGAGAAAAATGAAAAATTAAATATTTTATATCATCGATCCATCGAATGATTAGTGGTCAATCATTTTTCAAGGGAAAATAATTAATTTGTGTGATGTGGATGATGATGATGTTATAGATTTATATGAGGATTATTCATCTATTACATGTTTTCTGGATGATAAAAATGACTATTAATTTGACAAAGGCAATTATGTATAAAATGATCCTACTAAAGGGATATGGGAAAATAGTAAATTACTCCCTTAATTATTAAAGTAAATATTTTTATTTTATTTCTTTTATGAAATTTTCAAGTGTAAAAACTCTGATTTTTAAATTATTGGATGTTTAATTATATATATATATAATTTTATTTTTTCTGTTAAATTTTATATAAAATAGTTATGGTTAATCATTTTTTGATTGAAAACCCAGATGTACATCATTATGTTTTGGTTAAAGTTACACATATTAAAACTTATTTTTGTAATTGTGATATTTAAATTTACAAATGTTTATACCATTTTATAATTAATTTATATACTTAAAAGTTTAAGTTACATATTTTTTTTCTCAATAATCATGACATCATTATTACTATTTTTGAAACTTACACATGCATGACACTGTTTTTACCTACATATTTTTGTAATCGTTATTTATAAATATTCACTTTTCTAATAATATAAATCTACCCCAAATTTAATTACATTTTTATATTTTAATGTCAGATAAATATTTAAGGGAACAATTACTGAGGTATATGATTTTTTTATATTATGAAATATTATGTAATATAATTATATAATGAAAGAAAATGTTTAATTTAAAAAAATGTAGGACAATTGATGTTCCTCATATGGAAGAGTCTTATCCTTATTCTATATAGAAATAGTTTTCTAGAGTTGGAAGACATGGATTAGTCATTTACCAAAAATATCACATGATCATGAATACTAGAGAATACATATTAATTCTGATAATAATAATAATCCAACTGGAACAATGGAAATAATTTTACCAGTTATATCACCATGCAGATCCATTATAGTATTTGATTTTTATTTCTTGATTTTAAATCCATTGAAATTTTGGAGATAGTGAATGTTGTGGGAGTCCATAACGGTAAAATATGTCAATTGATTTATTTTTATCTTATTTTAAGAGTATTATATATTTTAATTGACTAATATTTAATTTATTCAATTAAATATGACATTCAATTTTGAATAAATGAATCAAATTAAGATATGATTTTTATCTTTATTGGTGGGTTTATAGAGATATTTTAAAACAAAATTGATAAAAAATTATGTTTTTAGGAACTTATAAAATGAAAAATCGTGCCTCAATTATGGGTTTTTAGATAAATATACATGGAAGAAATTTGTCTCCAGGTGACATGATGAAGAATTTATGGCATGATAATAATTTTTTGTTATAATATTTATTTTGAATTTTCTAATTACATATTTATAAATATTTATGTAACTGGCTTCCAGAAGATCTCATCAAGAGATCCAGTTGAAAAATATATACTCTCATTATTTATTATGGGGATGGTATCATTATTGGATGATAAAATGATTGTAGAAAAGGTGATTCATTAAGATATAATTCAAGTGGTTGTTTATAAGAGGTCAAGATCAATCCTCCCTCTCCCACCACACACCATGAAAAATTTAATAGAGTCATTTGGGAAAAATAAAAAATTATCTTACCTAGAAATCTGGGTAAAAGATAGAATTATAAGAAACTAATTTTTATTTTCCATAAATGATTATATTTTTTAAATTAATAACACTAAGATAAGATTTTAATTATTAATATCATTATAAACATTAGGATAAAGTGACACATGGGACTTTTATCCCCAACGTTATGATGGTCATCTTGGATACTACTTTCAAAAATCTAGAACACCCCCATTGTGTAAGATGATATGATACAGGTGTTAGTATTTGGTAATTTTTTGTCCATCTAAGTAAGAAATAAGGAGACCCAAAAATAGATTCCATAAAAGATTATCTGAAATACCTAAAACAGTCCATGAGCGATCAAATTCTATTATTAGTGCATATTACATTTTAATAATTAATGAGAAAATAATAGCATGTGTTGTTTTCATAGCCTCAATAGACTAACCAACCTTCCCAACCTATATAGTAAGATCCCTCAACTCCTCATTTATACCTGACCTTATATTATAAGTTATATGATGGAGATCCCCATTTAATTTTTACCATATAAAGAGTTATTCACATATTTAGGGATTATATACATCACCAACATATATCGTTGGTCTAGGTAAGAATATTAGTACATTATATTATTGATCCAACTAGCCTATTATCATTACCTACAGAAGAGGTTACCATAGTTGGAGATTATTTGTGTCATTTTTACTTTGGATAGCTAGCGTTATTTGTCATCTTACATATGAGGTATGCATCATTTATTAAATACTATTTAAAATTTTATAAAAAATTACTTACACTGTTTTATGAAATTTAATTTATATAAAAGTATCTAAAATCAAAAGAATTAGTATAAAATAAATAAATGGGTTAAAAAATTCAAATAGTTTTGTGATTTCTAATGTGCTAAAAATATTATCCTGTGTTTCTTCTTCTTTGGATAATATTAATGAGTTCTGGAAGACATTTGATATGTGTGGAAGATACTATCCATTGATAATAATAAAAAAATCTTGGATCTCAAAATTTTTTAAGAGCTCATACTGCCTGTGTTGATGTTGTTTCCTATGTAAGTAAATTTATATTTCAGTTTTTCTTAATTTACATAAATATCAATTCAAGTGGATAACTATATTACATATTTAATTAGAATTATACACAAGCTTCATATTTAAATCGAGGCAACTGGTGTTTTTTTATAGATCCATAATTTAGTTAAATGGCTATAAAATATGTGATAAGTTCTTCTATAGTTACATATATATGTAAAAAATTATCTAATACAAATATTGGGTGATAATTCTTTCTATAAATGGATGTGTAATAATACTAAGATAATTATGAACTAATATTCAATATAATGACATTAATTGTAAAATATTTATATTGTAGAGGTTATTAGATGTTAGGGGTAATCTTCCCAAATGAATACAAATTATATTAATTTTACTTTTCGTTTGGCGGTGTTTATAAATAATTAAAGAACAATTTAGTCAAGTATGTTTTATTATTTTTTATAATTTCTTTATTTTTAATTCTTATTTTTTATACGTGTTTCATTAGTTTATATATATATATGAAAATAAAGGACATGGAAAAAGTTTAACAAAATTAGCCTGTCAATAAAGAAATAAAATACAATCTAATAAATAGAAGTAATGGTAAATATATTTTATATTCGGTAATATTTGATTTTTTTAATATATATATAAATATATATTTGTTTTTATTTTCAAGTTAATGTTTTTTAACCTTGGTTTCAGCATCAAAATGAAAGGGTGGAATGTAATTATTATGTTTTAACAATCATGAATAAGACAATCACAATTGGGTCAACAAATTAATTTTATAAGGTTAGTTATATTTATTATTTGATGTTTTATATCAAATTACAATATTTTTTAATTTTATATCTTTTATTTTTATTGTATACTTTCAATGATGTCGAGTCATATATGATAATTAATTTACCCATCTTCTTAGTTTATTTTATAAGTGTTTTTTAAGTATGATTGTGATTAAAATTATCTGATATGTCTCTTTTAATTAAATTTAAACAAAATTATTATTTAGAAAATCATTTTCTACTTTAAGTTGGTATATTATATATATTTTTATAGGTTTATTTACTATTATGTAATGGGAAAGGGATATATAAAACAATATACACTACAAAATACTTTAATAAAAAAAGATACATCATGTATACCAATGTACATGAGTATCCAAACTATAAATATATAAAAGGGATATAAAATCAATGACCCAAGGAAACATGAATATACTTTAATTCATGTAAGTCTATCAAAAAATCAATGTAACATACGTACTTAACATTATAGAAATATTTACAAATAACAACCAACTAAAAATATTAAACCGAAAAAATATATCTATCAAATTTAAATTCTATGATAGACATATAATAATGTTTAAATCTATCAATATAAACAAAATAAAAATCAATCCAATCATTACATAATTTATATTAATTATTAATTTGAATTGAAAATATTTTCTTAAAGTTAATTTTATTATTACCATAAATAATATGTTTTTAAATAAGGGAAACATAAAAACCAATTATAAAATTTATCTTAAAATATCTTTAAAATACATTTACTATATATATAAAAATTTCATTTACAAACCATCCATTAATAATAATGAAACCAAAATGTTATTTATTCCATTCATTTTGGTAAAAAACCAGAATGCATGTTTTAGGCATAGCCTGTTAATTTAGTTGATGATTTTAGACCCCCTACTTTATTCATTAGAAACCTATATCAACAAAATGATCTACAATGAAATATCAAGGACAACTCCAAATCCCATATGAACCATTATAAAAGATTTCATAACCCTATAATCCAATATAAAATATAATGTAACTAATTAATCACAATAATATTTATTGAATGCATTTTTTTGAATCCATTGTTTTCTCAATCATATCTGACTTTATTTTTTTTGGCACTTTTTTGAATTTTTTTTCCTTTTTTTTTAAAATTATACATTTTATTTATGTTTTATATAAAAATATTCTATTTTTAATCATATAACATTAATTTTTATTGTATATTTTCAATGATATCAGGTTGTATACAAATGAATAACAAACCTATAGTCAAAGATTATTTACATAATATTTTTTATGTATAGTTAACATTTAAATTATAAAGTATGTATCTTTTATTTAATTTTTAAATATTATAAATTAGAAAATAATTTTTTTATTAATGTTTGTATGTAATGTTGGTTTTTATCAATTTAAGTTTTGCAAAATATTTTTTTTGAGTTTGGTAAAATTTTAAATTATTAGTTATGTATATTTTAATTTATGTTTAAAAATGGATAATTTTACAATATTTCATTGCATTAGGTTTTTATATTCTATTTGTTTTTATAAATTTCAAATTATTCAAGTATATCTATTTTAATTAAAGTTAATGAAATGAGTATTTATTACATTTTTTTTCTACTTTTAGTTGGTATATTATGTTGGACCTTATTGGGTTTTTATTTTCATTAAGTTAGTTTATTATATAGAGTTCGTATATATTTTTGGAAATAGTTTAACAAGTATGGTTTATTCCTTTTTATAAGTTCTTTATTTTTAATTATTATTGTTTATATATGTTTTGAAAATTGTTATATGAAAATACAGGTCCACTCAAATGTCCCTACGACCTTCTTTTTTTTATTTTTTTTATAATCCCCCTTTCAAGGGATGATGGGGAACCCTTGCAAGCCCCATAGGCTTCGAGATGGCATGGATCATAAGTCTTATAGGAAATATCAACACTATAACTACATGTAAGTAATCATCCCCAGCTCTTATATCGTGAATTTAACTCTCCACCTTCACATGGCTATTCAGCTAGGCTTCATGTGCATGTATAGGCTACTCCTGATAATAATTTTATACCCTCTCTTTCTTTAAAATATGTTAGCTTTTACTATGGTGAATTATTCTTCTTTTAATCCTCATCTAGTGTCTTATCCTTTTAAAGTCCATTAAGTACAATTTCAGGTGGCCTAAAAGCCTTGAGGTGGCCCTAAGGCCTTGGTGTGGCCCGAACACTTTAAGGTGTCTTGAAGGCCTTGAGATGGCTCGAAATACTTTTTGGACTGAAGGATATGGGTGGCCTGAAGGCCCAGAAGGACATGAGGACTAGACTGGTGGCCTAAAAGTCTAAAAGAATTAATAGTTCCCATTTTCTATAGTACGAAATAGTACCTTCTATAGTTTCTCCGAAGACTGAAACCCACTTATGTGATTTCCCTAAAAAATGAGGTCAATCCTCCCTTAAAAACCAACATATCTGATTGTTTCTCTTTTCACTTATTATTATTATTATTATTATTTACTTAATATAATTTCTAAAAAAATTTCTTAAAAATTTATAACTACTATAATTTTATATAATTGCATGAAATTATATATAAATTTTATAATCTCGAATAATAAAAAAATTTAAATTATAGTTATTACCTAAATTCAAATTAGATACATACTTTTTATTTTATATATATATATTTATATTGTATTTAAAAATATTATATCATATTTATATTAATTTTTAAAATTTTAATAAACAGAATTTTAATAGTACATATATTTTAATAATAATCTTAATTTTAAAACATGAATATTCATATATCAAAACATAGAAAATTTAATATATATTATAATACCATTTATTAAATAAATTTTATAATCCAGAGTTAAACACTTATATTTTCATCATTTTCATAATTTCAAATTTTCAAAATTTAAAATTTATCTAAAAATATTTATAAAAATCATAATTTTAGAATAAAATATATTGGATTTAAAATTTTGTTTATTTATTTTAAAATAAAAATTTTATATAAGTAAATATTTCTTATTTTTTTTAAAGTTGTATTTTATTAATTTTGAATATTACTGAAATTCAAATCTTTTTTCGTGAAAATAATTCTTTTTTTAAAAAATAATATAATTTCATGTTTAAAAACAGCATTTTTTTTCACAAAACCATAATAGATTAAATAATTTAATATATAATCATTTATAGCAATGATATTATTTGTTGAAAAATAATAAAATGTAAAATATTCCACTTAACTTGTAATCAAATTTTATTTCTGACTAAATAAAATCAATTATCTTTATTTTATTAAATTTCATAACATATTTTATTTAAATTATAAAACATTCCATTTAATAAACACTTATTAATATTTAAAATTTCCCGGGATGTTATAATCTCCCCCTTAAATAAATTAAACCATTATAATTCATTATTCGTACTTAAGAAAATTCTAAATTTCTATCTTCATAATTAATAAAATGAAGAACATCAGAACACTTATATCTTATGGGTACTTATCTACCACTATGTTCCAAATAAAATTATATTTCTTAATGTTTTAATCAAAGAACAACACCTGATTTCCAATGTTTCCCAGACTGTGTAATTTATACCAAATATAAATTATCGAACCTGCACTGCCATATTTCGTACTAAAAACATGCTGTGTAATTTGTATTAAAAAGAAAACTAAAAATTACACAGTACATTAAAAAAATGAGTATATTTTACGATAAAGTTTTTGATGAATTAAGAAAATCCCTCATACTATATGAGAGTTCCCAGAAAATAAAATAAAATAACTAATTATCTTCACATCGGATAACTCCTTAAACATAGTCATACATGTTAGAACATCTAAGTGTCCTATGAAAAAATATTTTAAAATATAGGATGATCATAAAATTTAAGAGTAAGGGATTTTGCAACTCTTGAAAAAATACTTTAATAAATAATTATTTAAAATATATTTTAAAATACATTATATATAATAAAAATATTATATATATAAAATAAATTTCAAAAATTTTAAAAAACACATTTCATTTTGAAAATACAATTAAAAAATATACTTTAAAAAAATTTGGATTTTTCCTTAAAAATATTTTTAAATGAATAGTACTTCTATAGATTATGATGATAATTGGTAGATCTTATGAAGACCATATGGCCACATAGTTCTATATCTTATAGGAATGTGTCTCATTGAGGCCATTGGTTCACCCCACAACCCACACAATCTCATTTGATATAAAAGTGTAAAATTTTATAAAAAAACAATTTTTATGAATATCCACTTTTCTTATTTATAATATAATAAAAACTATTTTGAAAATATTATATATATTATTTTCATAGAAGAAAATAATGTATAAAGTTAAACTTTGAAAAACCACTTTTCAGAAAATCCATTGGCGAAATATCTATTTCTAAAACAATTACCTACACCATGAACATAAATGCATTAAAATTAAATCAATTAATTTTATTATATAATATTTTCAACTAGATATTACATTGTTTTGTGGAGATGGTAGGTCATAAATATGCATAAGTGACGTTATTATTTTTATTGGGTATGAAAGGAGAATAATAAGGTTTCTGCCTCCAAAATGATAACATTTAAATATATTTAATAAACTAATGTCATCATATGAGAATGGTCATAGAATATATTATGTTTTCCGTAGAGAAATTGTTAAATGAAAATTATCGGTTAATACATTTACCTCATTTTTAAAGAACCACATTTTGGTCTCCCATTAAGGACTATTTGTATTTCCTTTTGGGAGGAAAAGAACTTATAGAATGAATCTAAGGAAGTTAATATGAGATATTGGTTGAGATAAGTGGATTAATATGTGGGAGGAAGAGAATAGTGTTAGTGTCTTTTCAAAAGTGAGGGGAGGGGTACCCATGGAATTACTTAAAGTATTAAATTAATATAAATTTAATGTCATGTTCAAGTGAAAAAATTGACATATTTAGAATATAATATGGATATAAGTTTAAATATTCTCATGAAATAAAATTTTCATAGTTTGAGGTGGTATTTTAACCCCTATCTCTCATTTTAACCCCATGTTATCCCTATTTAACTACTACCATGATAACAAATTTATTTACACATTATGGGTCAACAAAGATACTATAAAAGGAAAAGTGAAACATAAGTGGATATTTTTTCTTACTATCAAATATATCTAATTAAAATTTCCAAATATAATATTTTTATTAATTTTAAACATTTATTAAATAATTATTTAACATAAAATACAACTATTGTCACTTTTAGGACTATTCACACAATAAACATTAAAAAAACATCAAAATAATAATTTAGATAAAAATTTAAAAAATCACTAATATATTATATTTATAAAAATATTCATTGAGTTCCATAAACCACCCTAAAAATATTAAATATAATGATATTTAAATCATTTACCTCATTATTCGATTGCATGCAGATGAATAGTTTCATCATTGAGTAAGAATTTAATGTAATTATATCATCACTAAAAATTTAAAAAATTACCACTATAAAGAATTATTCATATTCAGAGTCTAATTATATAATTATTCATAATTATTTCTTTTTTATATCACAAAATACTATAGATATTAAAAGCATGAAAGATATATTTTGGGATTTTTTTTAACATAAATAATATATAAGTCCTTATTATGTAAAAATGGAACCAAAAGTAAATATTCGTGAATATATTATTTGGGGTTTCTTATTAAACTATCAAAATTGATTTTATTTGGGTTTATGGGTGAGTATGAATACATATATCATAGTTTTATCCTTTTTCTACCTATATTACCATTACCGTGGTGAAAACATTTTTAAAAAGGTCACTATTCATAATGAAAAAAATAAGAGTGATCATTTTACCAAATTTGAACCTACTAATTAAAAATATGGAATAAAATATTCATAATTCAATTTATATAATTTAATGAAATAAATTTAAATATAAGTAGACAAAACTCAATGAAAAATAGTTTACTGAAAATTCAATTTTAAGCATGAAAATGAATCTTTACAAAAATCAAATAAATTTGATAATAAGGGAATTATTTATTTTTTTAAAATAAAATAAATCTTATGTTTCTTTATGAAAATTAAAAATAAAAGATTAAGTATTTAATTCTAATATTCAAACATATATTCCAATAAAAATCCCTTTTTGAAGAAACTGTATTTTTAAATAAAAAATAACTAGATTAAAAATTGAGTACATATTTATTATGAAATAATAAATAAATTAACATTATATAAAACCTTTATAATTTTTTTCATAATGTTTCTTATTATTACTATTATGTATACACATCAACCAAATTACTTGGTCATAAGAATTATATTTAAATAATATGATTTCATTGTTATTTATGCTTGCTGTTGTGTGTAATACACAATATTGAACATATTGTTCATTTTAAATGAAATTACAGGATAAAATATTATAGTATTACATTATCCTCTACATAAAAAAAATTAATATTAATAATTTTAACTATTATTTTCTAAACAGAATATAATATACTAAAAAATAAATATAGATTTTATCATTAATTTTAATTAATTGGTTTTGACTACGAACCTTATTTTGAATATTCTTCTATAAGAATCATACTTGAAAAATAGTTTCTAAAAACATTCCTTAGTATTTGATTATGAAATTATATATAATACATGATTGAATTATCTTTAGTATACATGTCTTTTAGAAATTCATATACCATTGGATAAAAAATATGACAAAATTTTCATACTTTACGACCAACCTATTTTTATGATTTTCAAAATAGAATATAACAACCTTTCTTTTTATTACACACTATATAAACTCTTAACTTGATAAAAAATTTAATATAGAGAGGTATAGTTTTTTTGGGGCTTAGGAACATTATATAATGACTTAAATCATTAAACACAACATCTTTATTTAAAACTTCGCTTACATGACAACTATATTCCCTCGTACTTAGCATTTCCTAGGATAACCTGAGGACATTCATAAGAAAACGATGAGCTATAAATCTTAGAAAGGAAGAAAATAAGAAAAAACATGAAGAATACCAATAATTTTAGGCAATAGGCATATCAATGGAGAATAAGAGAAACATGAACATAAATGCATGATATAGCATGATTATCATAACATGGAAATGTGTAACAACACTTAACATGGTATTAGCATGCGCCAAGGCTCATTGCACATGGAGCATGAGTAAAACCTCATTGAACTTGAATTAGCATGAGTAAATCCTAATTTCACTTGAATTATCATGAGTAAATCCTTATTTCAATAGGCGTATCATGATACTAATATTTACCCAATTCATTAGAGCACTATCAGGGCGCACACTTCTTAAACATTTCATTTCCTGAATAAGTGTGCCACATGGATCATACAACATAGAATCATTCAACATCATCATTTAATACGTGATAATGGTATGTGTAATACATACACGAAACTATTTTAACAATAATTAGATGTGCATAAAGGTGAATACCCTTGATAGAGAAATGGGCACGGTAATCACAACACAATGACTTTGTCTTGGAAAATCGCGGTGCAATTTCAGGAGCATAAAAGTGTGACAGAAAAAATCATAAAAAAGGTTGATGAGAGATAAATGGGTGCATAATAATATTTACATGAAATGGATAGTATGTGGGGTCATATAGATACATTTCCTTGCATATTTAATGGATTTTAGATTCATGATACAAAACAATTTCTTTAATGTATATGAGGAGAGAGAAATTAATTACGAATTTCCGGCATGGTAATAGGTGTACATGGGAGGCATTAATGAATGATAAATGGGGTATCTTATTTTTTTTAAAAAAAATAGGTACGTGTGGGGGATGTGTGAAATCCAACCCCAACATTTTTAATTGAATATAAAAGGGCATAACAACATAAAAATTTGGACAAATATGAGAAAGAAAGAAGTCCCTAACTTGGAAGTGTGATCCCAAAGGCTTGGGAGAGGCTTGAGAGAGGCTTCTTCAGAGCATGGGGGACCCTAGGAGAATTATAGAAAGATTAGGGAAGATTTTGGAGGTACTCAGAAGGCTTTGAGTGAAGAGGAAGTGGGAGATTAGGTGGGTTTATATAGAAAAGTAGGGGAAATTCGTTATTATTTCGGTTAGAGACACCTCACATTAAACTAATCAAAACCACAAACCAGCCCATGGTTTTTGCCCATGGTTTTTGAAAAGGGGAGTGTAAAATAATATTTTATAAGTCTAATGGCCTAACTTATTAAAATAATAGGTTTTCTTATGTGGAGGCGAGTCACACTCTCATGGAAGTCAATTTCAAAATCTTAAATGTTTTATAAGTCTTAGAGGGTCCACTAAGGCTTTGTAAAATAAATCAAACAGACCTAAAATCGCATTATTTTAATGGAAAAACATATATCGGCAAAAAAATAAGTATTATAGTATTTTATTACATCACTATTTGGTCATTATGATGTCATAAAACAAATTATATATTTAAACGGTATTTAATTTTTATCTAAAAATTTGATTGTCTAAAAAAATTATGAAAAATTAATTGTTAGATAATTTAGATATCATGATTAGAAAAATAATATTCATTTTATCAAAATAATTTTTTAAATATTTGAATTCTTACTTCTAACATAAAAACTGACATTTATAAAAAATTCATGGTTTTGAGAAAAAGGGATTTCAATCCTTAATAAAAATTAAAATTGTATTCATAAAAATTATACGATCATTTATACATAATAAAATGTAATTTAATAATAATAATATTTTCTTAAAATATTAATTAATTCAAAAATTCATTAATTTATCAAAATATATTTCTTAGTTGAATATTAACTAAAAATACTATTTGTGCCTTAAAAACTATTTACATAGTCACAATAACATGAATTTATATTGTTTATTCTTTACAAAAATAATAAACATGGTCATAATGTTGTAGTATTGTTATATAACTCCTTATAATTCCCTCATAAGACTTAAGGGTAAGGTGTGGGATGGTGAGAGACTCTTAGGGTGGCTCATATAACATCACTTGGGTGGTAATCTTTGTCAACTTTCACTTCTCTCGTAGGCAGTTCTGTTCGAGATTAACGTGTTGAAGCTCAGCTTGGGCTTGGTCAAGAGAGAATCCCAATGATTCCACCGCCTTTACGAGCTCTAAAAAATGGGCTTCATATGGAGAAAGTCTACTGGATGAGGCCATCACTTAATTTTTCTAAAGTAAATTGGATTTGATAAAGCCCTTTATTTATAGTAATAATGAGTTCACTATTCAACGGCTATGTTAGAAATAGTCAAAATTCTTAATGGTATTTTAAAATCCAAAAACATATAACCAATTTAGTTCATATGTTATATAACTATTTCACATAATAATACATTTAATTAGATCAAGAGGAATTTTCATTAATGAATTTTTGGGTCTTTACAACCTCCACCCCCCTTAAGAAATTTCACCCTTCGAATTTCCTCTTCCCACACTAAAACAAATGTGTGTAACTCTACTTCAATACTTCCTCCAATTTCCACATCGCTTACTCAAACGTGTAGTTTCTCTCCATCACCTTGTCGAGGGGAATTGTCTTATTTCATAGAACCTTTTTTCTATGATCTAAGATATTCACTGGTTGATCCTAATAAGAAAGGTCATCCTCTAACTGTACTAAATATAAAGAGAGTACGTGGGAATGGTCTAGCATGTACTTCCTTAATAGTGATACATAAAAGACATCATGTACTTTGGCCATGGTAGGTGGATGTGCTAGTCGATAGGCCACATCCCCGACATGATCAAAAATATCGAAGGGGATGATGTACCTATGACTTAAAATAACATTCTTTCCAAACCTCATGAACATCATCCATAGAGATATGTGTAGAAATACCATGTGTCCAACTTTGAACTCAAGGTCTTGTCGACGATTATATGCATAACTCTTCTATCGAATTTCGGCTGCCTTGATATACTGCTGAATGGTTTTCACCTTCATCACCATTTCATCAACCATTTCAGGTTCTAGCAGCTTACGCTCACCGAATTCATCCCAAACTGATGGTGTTCGGCACCTTTTCCCATAACAAGATTTATATGGTTCCATTCAGATGCTCGAGTGGAAACTGTTACTATATGAGCGTTCAACCTGTGAAAGATTTTGGTCTCATCCTCTTATGAAGTCTATAGAACATGATCTTAACATATATTTCATTGTCTGAATATTTTTCTCAGATTGGCCATCATTTTGAGGATGATAGGCTGTATGGAAGTTCAGTTCAGTGCTTAGAGCATGTTTGAGACTTTTCTAGATCGTTGAGGTGAATCTATTATCACGAACAGATACAATTGAAAGTCGTACTCCATGCATCCTTACCACTTATTTGATGTAAATACGTGCAATTTGATCCAATGAGAAGTCCTCTTGAATTTTGATAAAGTGAGCTATCTTCATAAGACAATCCACAACAACTCATATACTATTGTTTCCTTTGAATGTACTTAGATGTCCAGTGACAAAGTCTATGGTAATGTTGTCCCACTTTCATGTTCGTGTGGGTAGTGGTTACATCACCCCTTACACTTTTTCCTCTCATCCTTCACTTTCTAACATACCAAGAACATTGATGTATATTCAGTAATCTCCGTTTTTATATTTTCCCACCAATAGTCTTCTCAGAGATCTCAATTCAACTTTGTGCTCCCCGGGTGAATAGATAAGGTTGATCTATTTGCGTCATTCAGAAGATCCTTATTTATGTCGAGATCGGATGGTACACATAATCATGACGTAAATCTCACAATTCTATCCTTGTAAACCACGAACTCTGAGGATTTCCCATTTTTGATAGCTTCCACCCTTTTTAGAATTTATAAATCCTTTCTTTGAGCATCCTTTATTTTCTACATAAGGGACGGTTGGTCAGTCATTTGAAAAAGGATTGATGATGTTCCTCCCCTAATGATTCCCATTTCTATCCTCCTCAAATAAAAAAATATAGGATCCATTTCAATTCTCATCATTGATAAAGATGCATGAACATTTCAACTTAGAGCATCCACCTTCTAGTTTGCCTTATTATGATGGTAGTGGAATGAGGAGTCATAATCTTTAATGAGTTCTATCCATCTTTGTTGGTGCATATTATGCTCTTTTTGTGTGAAAATATATTTTAGGCTCTTGTGATCAGTATATTTCTCACACTTCTCCCCATAGAGATAACGCCGCCATATTTTAAACATAAAGATCATAGCCACCAAATCTAGATCATGCATGGGATAGTTTTTCTCATGGATTTTCAGTTTCCTTGAGGCATAAGCTATCACTTTATCATTTTGCATCAACAAACAACCTAGGCCCTTCTTCTAAGTATTACTAAATACAACAAAATGTTCTCCACTCATGGGTGATGTGATCCCAGGTGTAGTGATAAGCCTCCCTTTCATCTCCTTGAAGCTTTCTTTATATTCATCACTCTAAGAAAACATGACTCCCATCTGAGTTAGGATTGTAAGATGGTTTGACAATTGTTAGAAATTTCTCACAAATCGGCTATAATATCCAGCTAACCTCATGAAGCTTCAAATATATTTTACCGATGTTGGCCTCAACCATCCCTCAATTGTAGTTGTCTGGTAGGGATCCACAAATATCCCATTTCTTGTGATGATATGACCAAATAATGAAACATAATTCAACCAAAACTCGCACTTGTTGTACTTTTCATAGAGCTTCTCCTTTCTCAAGGTCTCAAGTATAATTCTTATATTCAATTCATGATCCTCCTTCGTTCTGGAGTATATTAGAATATCATATATAAATACTACCTCAAATTTATCTAGGTAATCTCTAAAGACTCTATTCATCAATTCCATAAGGATTCATAGAGGATTCGTGAGTTTGAAATTGATTTCTATGAATTCATAGTGCCCGTATCTTGTATGAAAAGAAGTCTTTGGGATATCCTCCTTCTTCACCCTTACTTGGTAATATCCCAACCGCAAATCCACCTTAGATAAGAATTTTGATTCACACAACTAGTTGAACAAGTCATCAATTCGTGGTAGAGGATACTTGTTCTTTATCGTGATTTTGTTGAGCTCGTGATAATCAATGTAAAGGTGCATTGAACCATCATTCTTCTTGATGAAGTGGACTGGATCACCCCATGGTTAAGCACTTGGGCATATAAACCCTTCATCCAAATTATCCTATAGTCATTTTTTCATCTCCTTAAGCTTCACAAAATCCATTATATACGAAGTCTTCAATATTGGAAATTCCCTAGGTATAAGATCAAATGAGAATTCAACATTTCTTCTAGGAGTAAGACCAAGAAATTCCTCGAGAAACACTTCAGTGAATTCCCTCACAATTGGCATGTCTTCAAGGATGGTTTCCTCCTTAGACTCAATCATCTGAGCCAGATACGCATGCTCATAGTGTAGTAATATCCACGCTTTAGATAATGGTGCTAAATAATATTCATCTTCCTCCTTGCACTTGTATAGAATTGGGGGTTTATTCTCTATATGGAGAGTGATTTCCCTCTCACGAAAAATTATGTTGGCTCTATATTGGGAAATCCAATTCATTCCAAGAATTGCATCAAATACCACTAAAGGGGGTATAAAGAGGTTCTTCGGGGAGTTAAATCCACAAATTATGACAGATGAGGAGTTATTTTCATGGGATTCAAGGATTTCCCAATTTTTCATACTCACTGACATCTTTACCTCCGTGATTTTTGGTGGTGTTGGGATTGTTCTGCTAAACTTTTGAGAAACAAAAGAATACATAAGATATAGTATAAAAATTACATTCACTATTCTTGAGTAAATAACAAGTGTACCTATCACCAATTCATTTTCAGGGTTCACTTCAGTGGTAGTGATGGAAAAATCTCTCCCTTTCTACCTTAAAGGTTGTTGGTTGCATCTAGAAACCCTTGTATTAGGGAAATAATTTGAAAGGTGCCCTTGTTATTTGTAGTTGAAGCAATGAACAACACGTTGAGAGTCTAATAGATCATTCCTATCCTTTTTCTCAGTTGTGGGTTTTTCTTGTCGATAGTGAACGAATAGGTTCCCTTATCTTCCACACCTAAAGCATTTCCACGTCCCTTTCAGGTAATTCATGGGGTTCTTCTTTCCTCACCTTTGGCAAGTGGGGTGTGGAATTTTCATTGCACTATTGGATTTATCCATCAGACTACTAGAATTGAAGTCCACCTTACGCTTCTTATGCCCAATATACCCCTAAGATTATCTGATCTCCATTTCTACCTTGAGGGCACATAAGAAAATTTATTCATAGCTGTCGAAGTCACAGATCGCCAGGGATTTCTGTAGGCAAGGTTTCACCCCACCAAATATGTGTTCAACCTTTCATTAGAGGGTAACAATAAAGTCAAAATAATATCATGGAAGCCTTGTGATATTTTACTCGTACGCTCTGATTGATTTTTCATCTTTTTTGTTTGAGGTCAAGGATGTACCTTCCATATTAAGTCAGAGGGTACAAGGAAAATATTTATCGAAATTTTTTTTCTGGAAATCCTTCCATTACAATGCCTTAATCTCTTTCTTAGGCTTTTTATTTTTGATCAATTTCCACCATTGATCAGATTCACCCTTCGTGCGATAAGAATCCAGAGGAACCTTCTCTTGTTCGGAACATTTAAGGATAGGGAATATCTTTTAAATGGAGTTGATAAATTTTTCGGTGATTGAGGGATCGAATGGTCCATTAAAATTTGGAGGCCTTTGTCTAATGAATCTCTCAATAGAAACACATTATTTCTTAGGGGGGGTTGAATGTTCCTCCTGACCCAAGTTTCTATTCAAATATTGAGTTAACTTAGAAAGTTTCATGACAAAGTTCAGGATTCCTACTCCCATATGATTGGGAATCTCATTAGAACAGTCATCACATTGGTCTTCACATTGTTTTTATCCTGAGTCCTCGGATTATTGGCCATTGGCTGGTATAAAAGAAAAGTTCGGGGTAACACACAAAGGGTAGTCCAAGGAAAAAAATGGATGACTTTTAAATAAATTTTATTTCCATATCTTATGTACCTATAGGCTTCAATATATGTTATCCATGATCTACTTTCTAAAATATATTCTTAGGGGAATTTTTTCAATCCCATTAAAAATGATTCCTATTAAGCTTGTCAATTTACCAAAGCATATCTCCTGGGAGTGTCGTAACCAAGAGTATAGAAATGCTCATTGTCATGTACCAGGATACCTTGGGTCAAGATTGAAACTCCTTGTCTTAGTGTTCACTCCAAGGTACATCTCTGCCAGAGCCACCTCTACCTCTTCATATCCATACAGGGATGTATTTGATTGACAAACAACTTACTCAATACTCACTGAAATTTTGGGATGTTTTTATTATACTTATTATCATCTATAAAGATTCAAAATGGTTTTCTAAACCTAATCCCAAAAATAACTAAACCTATCCTCTGATACCAACTACAACAACCCTACTTTTTATTACACACATAAACATGATTTATTACATTAAATCTTCACTTGATACAACATGGAAGATAGAGATGTACAATGTATTTGGGGATTATGAACATTACAGAACAACTTAAAAATTGAAACACAACATCTTTAGTGAAAATGTCCTTTACAAGACCACTACATTCCCTCATACTTATCATTTCATGGGAAAACCTGAGGACATGCATAAGAAAAGGGTGAGCTATAAATCTCAGTAAAAGAGTAAACAAGGCATAACACAAAGAATACAAGACATGTGAAGAAATAGTAATATTAATGTATCATAAGAGAAACATGAACTTAAATTCATGATATATCATTATTATCATAACAAAGAAATGTGGCAACAAAACATGACATGGTATTAGCATGTGCTAGGGATCATTGCAAATGGAGCATGAGTAAACCCTCACTGCACTTGAATTAGAATGAATAAATCCTCATTGCACTTGAATTATAATGAGTAAATTATTATATCACTTGACGTATCATGACAATAATATTTACCCAATGCATTGGAGCACTATCAGGGCACAACCTTCTTAATAATTTCATTTCATGCATAAGTGTGCCACATGGATCATACAACATTGGATCATTCAACATCATTATTTATTCCATGATAAAGGAATGTGGAATAAATACATGAATCTATTTATATAATAATTAAATGTACATAATGTTGAATTCCCTTGATAGAGAAATGGGCATGATATTCACTACACAATGACTTTGGCTTGGAAAATCGCAGTGCAATTTCGGCAGCATAACAGCATGATATACAAATTCATAAAAATGGTTGATGAGAGATAAAGGTGTCTATCATCATATGTACATGAAATGGAAATTAAGGGGGTCATATAGATACATGTCATAACATATTTAATGGTGTTTATATTCATGATACAAAATAACTTCTTTAATATAAATGAGGAGGGAGAAATTCCTTACGAAATTTCGGCATGGTAACAAGTGTACATGGGAGGCATTAATGAGAGTGAAAGTGGGTCTCTAATTATTCAAAAATAACGAGGTATGTACGGGGGTGGAGTGACATTGTACCCCCATCATTTTTAATTGAAAATAAAAGGGCATAAAAATGTAAATAAATTTGGACAAAATGAGAAAGGAAAAAATCCCTTACATGGAATTTTGATCCCAAAGGCTTGGGAGAGGATTGAGAGAGGATTTTTGAGAGCTCGGGGTGCCTTGGGAAGAATCTAGGGAGAGGAGTTCAGACAGTGGACAAGCTCCAAATTCTTTGAGTGAAGAGGAAGTGGGATATTGGGTGGTTTTATATAGGAAAAGAGAGGGAATTCATTATTATTTAGGTTTGGCACACCACACATTAAACTAATCAAAACCACAAACCAGCCCATGGTTTCTGACCATGGTTTTTTTCCAAAGTGAAGTGGAAAACAATGTTTTATAAGTACAATGTCCGAAATTCTTATGAAAATAGGGTTTCTTACTTTGAGGCGAGTCACACTCTCAAGGAAATCAATTTAAAAAGCTAAAATATCTTATAAGTCTTGGAGGGTCCACAAAGGCTTTGTAAAATAAATAAAACTAACCTAAAATCACATTATTTTAATTTTAAAACATATTTTGGCTGAAAATAATTTTTATTGTATTTTATTACATCACTATTGGGTCATTATGATGTTATAAAACACATTATATATTTAAACGGAATTTAATTTTTATCCAAAAATTCAAATTTCTCTGAAAATTATGAAAAATTCACCGTTGGGTAATTTTGATGTCTTGATTCCAAATATAATATTAATTTTATCTCATTAATTTTCTAAATATGTGAATTATTTATTTTAACCTAAAAACTGACATTTATCAAAAATTCATTGGTTTTGACAAAAACTACTTTCAAACATTAATAAAAAATACAATTGTATTCATAAATATTATATGATCATTTATACATAACAGAAATTAATTAAATAATAAAAATATTTTATTAAAATATAAATTAATTCAAAAATCCATCAATTTATCAGAATAAATTTCTTAGGGGAATATTGACTAAAAATAATATATGTGCATTAAAAACTATTTACAAATCATAAATAATGTGAATGTATATTTTTTATTGTATAAAAAAATATAAAAATAGTCATAATGTTATGGTCTTGTTAGATAATATTTTATAACACTCGCATAAGGCCGAAAGGTAAGGTGTGCGATGGTGACAGACTCTTGGGGTGGCTCAGATGACATCGCCCTGGTGGTAATCTATGATAACTTCAACTTCTAACATAGGTGGTTACATTTGAGCTTAACGTGTTGAAGCTCAGATTGGGCTTTGTTAAGAGTGAAGCCCAATGAAACCACCTCCTTTCCGAGACCCGACATATGGGATTATTATGTCACAAGTCTACTGGACGAGGTCATCGCTTCCTTTTTCTGAGTAAATTGGATTTGTTAATGCCCTATATTTATACTAATCATGTGATCACTGTTCAACAACTATATTAGAAACGTTCACAATTATTAATGGTATTTTCAAATAAAAAGATACAATACCAGAAGTGTATATTTTATGTAATCATTTCACATAAAAAGACACTTGATTAGATCATGAGAAATTTTCATTAATGAATGTTTGGATCATTAAATAAAATAATTTGTGGGTAAGAGTGAACTGAACAATGTAGTAAACAAAAATAAAGAGAATGAGAAACTAAATAGAATAAATCAAAAATGGGATGGTCAAGGGTCCCCACCCAGGACATGACCCACCCAAAAAAAACAAGGGGAACTATTTGGGCCTGTGACATCCCCATTTTCGCCCATAACATCACCCACAGCATACATCTATCTCTGACTTGCACTTCCCCCACATCAGAATCCAGAATAGGAAACCTATAAGCACATCTTGTTGACACCCTGCGTAGCCAGTACCTCCCATCCCATCGTCGACCCACATACAGCTCAATATTATTCATGTTGGAAGTCAGGGACCAGAGCATCAGATCCGTGATGTATGGGGGAAACCATAATAGAATTCAAAGGATGTGAACCCACAAAAGATGTTAAGGAGGAGCCTGAAGATGCCACCATCACTATGAATTGACACTTAGGGCATTTCACAAAGACCCCAAAACATCGACCTGGGAGCCACCAGCATCACCAAACCATTGAAAAGACCAAACAAGACACTAAGAGAAGAACAACTAATGAAAAAGGCACAGACACCATCCCAAATCATCTTATACACCTTTAAGATAGATTAGAGTGGGGTTGTGCGTGTATGAATGAGGTAAATATAGTAGAGGAGTACCATCAATATGTGGAAATTATAACCCAATAAGCATATCCATTGAAGGAGGAGAAATATAGAAGGGTTTTTGTTAAAATGGATCTGAACTTGGACCTATGGGAGCCACGAACCCAGATTCCAAGTCGTACTTACATCCATGTTTGGACATGAAGAAGGTGATGAACATCATTAAAGAACAAACATAAGACGAAACAAGAAAAGAACAGGAAAGGGTACAATTCCAGAACCAAGAGTTCCTGTGGCATCCATCCATATCCTTGTAATGGCCTTAGTTAAAACTTACTACCCTACCGTTTTCCGACACTAGCGAACACCAATGGACAAGGACTATAACACTGAGCTCAAACTAGAACTTATCCCTGTAGTGCTCAATAACGAAGGCACCAAGGATTCTTGTCAGTCGATATGGTGAAGTGGTAGAGGTTAGAGGAACTCAGTTGAGGTAAGGGGTCATCCCCATAGAGGTGAGGAGAAGAGGAAACCCTATAGAGGTGAATATGAGAGCCTTTCCCCTTATGGTCCAATATAAAATTTACTTACCTGATTCCCACATATTTTATAAGATTGATTTCATCTTTTATTTTGAATCATCAATATCAGGATTATTTTCTTATTTCTAAAGAATTAAAATAAACCTAAAGGCTTTGTAAGATCCATTAAAGGTATGTGTTCATTTTTTATGAAGTAATTTTAACCTTTAATTCCACCAATTTCTAGCCATTTTCTTAAATAAAAAACATGTTAGCATAAGTAAAAGTAATATTCAAAAAAGTAAACTTTGAATTTATGGATAAATATCAAAAATATCAGTGAAAACATCAATGGTTCAACATTAATAACAAAACCCTAAAACTCTATAAAATACGATAGACCAAATTTGAGTATATCAAAATCATATATTCAAACTAATTTATTATAATTACCCTTATTTAAAACAAATACTATTCCTAAAGTTATATATTATGCTGAGGGTATGCCTTGTATTAGAAACATCACCAAATATTCTATATTTAGAGATAATACTTCCATAAAAAAATTAGAATCCAAGATTTACATAAGCTATATTTCTAAAATAACTTATTTCCTCAGAGATTCATATAATGAATCAAAAATGACTGTCATGTTCATTTTATTTTTATAGTATACCATGATAATAATAATAAATTCGATAATGAAATTATCAAGGTAACCATTGATTCATAGAGAATCATTTAGAATGGTACCTGATCTTCTTATAGTTAAACCCCAGAAGATTAGTGATTTTTTATTTTCATTTATATGCTAGATGGGCCTTGTATTTTTACCAGTAACAAACTCTCATTACCTTTAATCTTTTACCATGTTTTTTATTTCAATAATTATTACATGTTTTAGGTTTTTTCCTTCCCTTCTTCCCCTTTGTTTCATTTATTTTTTCCTTTGTGCTCAATCATCCTTTTCTCCAAATAATTTTTATTTAAATGTACGATTTTGGGAATTATATCTCAGTAGTAATAGAAATTGACACTACATCACCATATAATATAATGTTTTTCAAAATTATCCCTTTTTAAGGCTTGGATTAATCCAATTAAATAAATGATCAATATTACTTTTTGGATTTCGAATGGAGTTTTCATACTTATTTTATACTCTTTTTATGTAATCCTAATACTTTAAAAAAAATCATTAATATAAACTAATTTGAGGAACTTACCCTTCAATTCATCTCATTGATCTTGAGTAATTTTTACTTCAAAAAAATTCACCTGAGAGGTTCCTATTCCATAATTGTTATTTCATCATCTTATTTAGTATTCCAGATTAATGATCACCATTGATTAGAATATACCATAAAGAAATATACTACTAAATTAAATTTTTATATTTTATTACTTTCCTATTCTAGAAATATATTTCTAAGGGATTTAATCCACTGTTAAGATACCATGATATTTGTAGTTACATTATAAGATGTAGGCTTCTGTCACATGAATCGATCAAACATTGGTGCGTCATTCTGTGGAAGGATAGGTTTCTCTATATGAGAATGTTTATTCATCATAAAAAGAAAAATAAGTCCTAATATGTCCATGATATACTAATCCCCAACACCTAGTGTATTTACTTTCTCATAAGGTAAATCCCAACAATTACTATGATTATTGACCTGATTTACCTCCCTTACCGTGGGATCTATATTTATATCATTGAACACATTTATTTAGCTTATATTCATCATAAATATTGTTCCATATTGTAAAAAATACATATAATGGTGAAATTTAGAAAATACTATATGGTATTATCATAATTCTCATTTTCGATGTGTTCATTTTAAATTTAGTTCCCAAGGTTCCTAATAAACAAGCTATAATACCAATTATAACACCAAAAATCCAATATCATTGAGTCAATGGTTTATTTTTAAATTTTCATAATATACAAGGGATTAAACCACCCATGATTGATCAATTTATCATTATTATAAAACCATATACATTAATTAAAACCGTATTACATTGTAAATTTAAAATATAGTACGAAAAAAATTATTTAATCCCCAAAATTCATTCAATGATTCCTTATTCATATACTGGTCAATGTAAAAAAATTAATGGTTATCTCATATTCTTTGTAATAGTTACCTATAATGGAATAAATCATTAATAAATAATAAATAATTGATATGGAAGAGTGGATAACAAAGGCACATGTCATTCAGTCAATAATTTGATTTCAAGGAAAATCCTTGGATAATATCAACAAAAAAATCACATGGATAATTGAAAATAGATTCATAATAAAAGAAATAAATAATTATATAAAATAATGATTAAAGCATCATAGCCAATATATCATGAATCTTACCATCATTTCTTCTCAAAAGAGACAATTTTCATTCCATCAGGACCTCTAAACCATGATATTATCATTACATGGATCAGAAGATCCCAAATACCCAACTATTATAATATGATCTTATAGAATTTACCTATACAACATGTGAACTTGTTTGGTCACTTGAGAACTATATATTCATCCAGGGGTTAACTACAACTATAACTATCCAATAACTTTCAAAACCTATGAAATCCTCAAATTTTGGAATATAAATAAAATTTTTTCTCAAAATTCTTTAGAAATAATAAAATTATCCATATCGAATCAAGAGTATTGAATATTTCCCATATCAATGAATTAAGTTTTTGAATAAACTTAATTCAAATAATATAGTATATAGAAAAGGGATATAGTTGATAAATAAAATAATTAATTGAAATTATTTGTAACTCATCTAGGATATTAAAATTTGGACATGAAGAAGAAATTAATATCCAATGAATAATGGGGAGTGACAGAGAACATGATCAAAATAAAGTGAATTGTCTCCATATAAGGTATATTCCATTATCATTATAGTATGTTATAATATTACGGATTCATCATAAGTAAATATTATTTATTAAAAAATTTCTTTAGAAAATACAATAGAAGCTAAACATTAAATTTATCTTCTTTTTATCATTCTGTAAGACTGGAGTTTTAAGTCACTTTTCAAAATTCTATTTTAGGAAAATAATACCCATTTATACTAATTTAACTTTAAATAAAAAATATCATAATATTGAGAAAACAATTTTATTTGAAAAAATACATAGAATATTTTAATGTAAACTTCATATCAAATAGTATTCATGATGGTGTGAAAACCCATTTGAGCGGTTTATATTGAAAGAAATATTTCATTCACACCTTTGGTAAGAAGTAAATTGTTTAGAAAATGAAATAAATAAAATTTTTAATACATTTATAGAAAGTAAAAATGGGTAAATATTAAATTAATAAATCATATGATATAATTAAAAACATTATTGGAATCATTTTGAAGAAAATATGGACATCTAAAAAAGAGTTGGAAGGATAACCTTATTAAATGATTTTAAAAAAGAAAGTCTCTTACATGTAATTTAAATATTTATTATTGATCCAACAAGACATGAAATGAAGATTATATATATAAAACCCAACATAAAAATATGAAAATAAAATATCTTTTATTTAATAGACTTATATCTTTTTCCAAAAGTGAATCTTAACATAAATAATCCCAAAATAAAATGAGACTCTAATAGAAATTATTTACCACCTTTGTAACACTTGAATCCTAAAAAAATGCAAGAAATAAATTTTGTTTTAACATTAAATATAATTGTGTAAGAATTATTAATTAAATAATGTTTCATTGGGTCAGTATACACACCTCATAATATAACATAGGTTTATAGCATAACAAATGTCCCAAAAATGACAATTTATGACGATAAACCCTTTCCTCAAGTTAAAATTTCTTTATAAGCACTCTTAGACTTATTTATAAATAATATAGAATCATTATAAATATATAAATTAAACATATTAATATTTATTATAGCATATAAGATTGATTTATAACATTCTATCACCTATTTTTTAATAATTCATTATTAACATCATCAACCTAGTTGTTAACTCTTTTGTTTTTCATACATGTGTTAATTAGTTAGTTCCAGTCCTTGCATATTTTTAAAGATTTTAAAATATCTATAATATTAATAATGAAATAATTATAATTTTTATAAATTAAATAAAATTTAAAATCACACATCAATGTCAGACATGATAAACAAATCACATCCCTTCGTAGAGGTGGTAGTCCACTCGTACGCAGAAACAAAATTATCATTTTTCAATGGATGTAAGGGTTACAAGTTAAGTAATATATTAAAATTTTAAATTAATAATAATTTAATTAATATCATATATATCCATTAATTCCATCATAATATCCCTTTTTTGACGTGGTGATTAAGAAAATATTGTTTTTTATATGGTGGTGATGGGCCATATGTACACACTAGTGATGTTTTCGTTTTTATAGGATAGAACCGCGATGAATAAGGGTTGTAACTCTAGGGTAATAAAATTTAAATCTATGGTGGATAATGATTATATTATATTATCAATGTTATATATTAGTTTATGGTGGTATAAGGAGAAGTAAAAAAATTCTAAATTACGGTGATTAGGTCCTCTTTAAAGAAACTCCTAAGGATTACTCCTTAAAGACCCTACATATGGTATTTTATGAAGTCCATATCAACTAAAATTTATATAATGATTTTAAGAGGATATTTTTGTTGATGTTGTTAGCCATTCTAAGTGACTCACGTAGTGTACGAAAAACATGAGAGGGGGTGTCCTTTTATAAGCGTGGGGAGGATATCCCTTAGAATTACATAAATAATTAAATTAGTGTTAATTATTTTTCATATTAAAATGGATGAAAAATGACTTGTTTAAATTATATAATGGGTATGAATATACATCATATCATCCAAAATAATTTATCAAGTTTTAGGTGATATTTTAACTAATACGTATTAGGTTTAACACCATATAAACTCTATTTAGTTATTATCGTGACAACAATATTTTTAGAAATTAGTGGTCAGCAATGTTACTATCTAATGTTAAGTGACTGATAATCGAACAATGGTATAAATTCTTGATATTATCCCATTTCAGTGGATAAATATAATATTTTTATAAAGGAATTTATAAAAATAGTAGTATATTTTTAATATAAACTTCTCAACCCATAATTATTCATTAAATTTATTTAAAAGATTAGTATTACACCATAAATCACCCCAAAAATATTACTTTTAATTTTTTGAAAATCATTTACATGATTTTTCAACTACTTGTATTATCACTATGTGAGAATTATGTTAGCATTTATGGTAATTATTCCATAAATAATGAATAAAAAATAGATTTTAATAAAAAAAATTTATTCATATTAAAAATAAACATTTAGAACCCTTATTAATTTTTTTTATCTTTACTACCAAATATTACAGATATTAAAAGTATTAAAGTGGAATTTTAGAAATTTCAACTACTTAAAATAATATAATGGAATTTATTAACAAAAAATGAAAAAAAATACACATTTCAAAATATTTTAATGATTATCGTAATTAAAATAATTGAATAAAATATTGGAAAGTTTATGAATGAAATTGAGGCCTCATTTCACACATTTATCCTTATTCTACCTATTTTCCCTTACTGTGGTGATAATATTTATTCTAAGGTTAATAATAATAATGACCAAAATTAAAAGTGAAATATTAAAAACAATTGAAACTATAGATTCAAAAGATTGAAAAAAAATTTAATCATTCAATTTCTAGATGTCATAGAAACCAATTTTAATATAAATATAAAAAACGTAATGAATAATTGTTTTTATAAAATTATTTTCTATAATAAAATAATTAAATTATAACAAAATCATATAGAATATTTATTAATATGGAATTTTTATTATTATATTTAATAAAATTTAAATTATTATAAGTTAAAACCAGATTCTGAATAGAATTTTATTTTTTAAATCACTTAATTTAGGTAAATAAAATGAATTATTTTTCTTCAGAAATTCGGTATTTTTTATTATTCAATCAAAAATAAATCCTTTCAAAAAAAATCTTATGAATAATATGTAATTATTATTTCAAAAATTATTTCAACTATTTCAAATACTATATCTAAATTTCGTTTAAATTAATTATAATATCTAGGAATAAAATGTAATAAAACCAATTTTTGGACAAATTAATTTTTAAAGAATAAAATGAATTTACTGAAAATTAAATACTTACTTAATATAAGTTAACAAATAAAATTTTATTATATAAAAACATTATATTTTTTTTCATAATGTGTTTATTTATATTCAAACTGTTCAACCCCACAACTTGGTTATTATAACCATATTAAAATAATATTTTTTTTCTTTACTTAATATAAATGTTTTTTTGTGATACATGCTATCAAACATAGCGTTTTTTAATGAAAATATATGATAAGATATTCAGGTATATAAAACTTATTATTATAAAATTTTAAATCTAAATTTTCATGTTATGCCACAAATAATGATCTCTTATATCTCTAAATGTTTTGTTACTTCATGGATGTATAAAGAATCCCAAGCTGTAAGTTTCATCTATAATCTATTTGATTAACTTTATAAAATATGTGATATAAAACCCTATAAAAAACAATATTACCCCTTCTTGATCAAAATTGAACTCATAATACTTCTCATTTTTTATAGCTTCTATATTTATTTGTAACTTAGGATCATCCCATTTTTCTTTATAGATCCTCTTTAGCCATGATGTTTGGAAAATAATTTGGGATAGGACAGATAATATCTCTTATTTATGAATTTCATGTATATATTTACCAAGTCATTGATAAATATATCTCTTTTAATCCCCATCATTAAAATAAATATATTTTCTTTCCTCCCCAATGCATCAATGTCATCATATTCTTTTTCAGGATAATAATGAATAGAACAATCATAGTCCTTAAAATGATCTATATCTTTTATATCATTTAAAGTTCCATTTGTGAAAATTTATACTTCATACAATATTTCTTGGGGGTATATATCAAACCTATCCCCATAATTAAAATGTCATTATATCTTTAATTCAATGATAACTGTAGCTAAATTCAAATTATGGATAGGATAATTCTATTCATGATGCCTCACCTTTTTATATTTTAAGGAAATCACCATGTAAGGATTCAGGATTACATATCCATATTCCATTAGGGAATAATCAATTTAAATTAATTATCCATATCTACAGAGGGTAATGTTTTTATATGTTAATAACAAAAAAATTAATTTCTTGAAACATTACTAATACTCTTTTGTCAAGAGATCCTTACATTCTTTTGATTTAACATAGCTAATGGATTAAAAATCAATGAAATTGTTCCCACAAACCTTTTATAATTTCCTACAAAACCAATAAAATTATAAATCTCAAATACTATTATAGGCCATGTCCACTCAACTGTGTTCTTTTTAATTTTTGGATCAAATGAAATTCCTTCACAAGTCACATTTTTTCCCTAGAATTCTAGTTACTATAACTAGAACTAATATATATTGGACTTAGAAAAAATATTATCATTCCATATTTTTTGTAATATAAATTATTAATGATTCTCAATATCCTGAAGACTTTTGAAATATATCATAATACCGTTAATAAATAAAATCATAAATTTATCATGATAGTCAATAAACACTCTCAATAATGTCTACAAATATTGAAAGATCTTTAGTAAATCCAATTGTCATAATAACAAACTTTTATTGTCCAAATATTTTTTAAAATTTAGTCTTCTAGATATCATGTTTCTACTCCATGATTTCATGATAAATCATTTAGTGGTCAATCTTAGAGAAGAATTGGGACCCATGATACCGATCGAATAAATGATCAATCATTTTAAGAGGGTTTTTTTATTCACTATGAAATCATTATTTTCTCTAAAGTCAATTCATTATCACATTGATACATCATTATTCTTCAAAAATATAATAATTTCTTCCCAAGTAAAAACACATTATTAATTAAAATCCTTCTCCAAATGATCCTGACATCTCTTCTTAAATTCCACTAACTCCACATATACCATTCTATATGGGGTCTTTGATATTTTCATTGATCAAGGTATGAGTTCAATTGAGAAATATACCTCTCTTTCTAAAGGAGTTATGGTTAATTCATCTTGAAATATATCAATGTATTCTTAAAAAAGTAGTACATCTAATAACTTTATACTTTCACTTTATTTCCATTATTCACAAACAATTTCTGCAAATTTGTGAAAAAATAGGTTGTTCTTAACATGACTTGTGATGGAATATATATCCATTGAAGATAATTATATTGGTTCCCTTTAAGAAAACTATTGTTACCTTACTTATATAGTGGGTCATGGTTTAAAATTTGGTATACAATCAATACCTAATTTTATTTCTTCCAACACTGGAATCACTATTAGGTTTGGGGAGATATTCTAGTCACCAATTTTAATAGGTAAACCCTTATATATATATTTGATTATTTAATAATCCATATTAAATTTTAAACCAATAACTTGACCACTAGAAGTTAATGGATTAATTTTGTGTTATTTTCAAACATTAGTGAAAGAAAATAATTTCTTAAACTAGAATAAAACAATTTACTTTCTAGATTTTAGTAAATAACAAGTGTACCTTCAAAAAATATAATTCACAACCATGAATTTATCCATCATGATTGTAAAATCATGAACATTATCCCTTGTCCTACATTGTGAGTGATATAGGTTACCCTCCAATATATTTTGACTTGTAAAAATGGTTAGGGAAATTCCCATGCTCCCCACTCTTAAATAATTACACAACAGGTTGCACTTAAAAATGACTTCTATGGTTATAAGTTGGAAATTCTTATAGGAATTAATTTTTTCCCATTTGATGATTGGTTCAATTTTTCATCCATAAAATGATATATGTTATGATATTTTGATTATCTATAATAGGTTTTTAAATGTGTTCTGGAGCTTGGGGTAAGCCCACAAGTCAAGAGAAGATGTTAAGAAATATAAGTATTGGTTAGGACACTAAAAAAATTAGTTGTAGTATATTCATTCATTCTCTAAATGTATTTTAGGGAGAAAATATAGGACATGAAAGGTAAAAACGACTTAAGAGGATATATAGGATGAAGGTTCACAGAGTTACCACTTGGTTTTCAATGTAAAACATTATGAATCCATTTTTTTAAAAATGTATGACGGTTTCTAAAATAGAAACACCCTTAATTTTATTTACTCGGATGTCATGAAAAAATGATTTGGTTAAACATCCCCCTTATCATTCATTATCCTATTATTTTAGTCACTGTTTCCATAAGTTTTTACAACATTTTTAGGGGTTATATCCTCCTCCATTCAAGTTGTTCTTCTTCCACCCCAATTTTCATATTTGTGTTCCAATGTGTTGAGTTTTGGATGAATGATTTCCGAAAATTGTGGTGAAATAATTTTTCCTAACTGTAATTTTATGTGAAAATTAAATAGGATATATTAATACTCCATAAAAAAGCCTCTATTATTCATTTAACATGTGGTATGTTGTTTAGTTGATTAATTTAGTATCTTTTAGAATTTGGGTGTAATTTTACTTCTATTTAGGTATTAATTTGTGGACGTATTGTTTTCTAGGATTAGAAGTTTGTCTAGAGTGGAAAACACATGGTTGATCATAATTCTAGTTTAATTGGACTACCTATAAATTTGGCACATAATATACTAAATTGGGTGTTGCGTTAAAATTAATTAATTAATTAATTAATTTGACTATATTGGATTTTATGAAACGGGAACTTATACTTCATGGAGGTTCATACAAGCCCAATTGATTTATTCGCCCACTAGTTGACAAAGGGGGCCTCGACCATTATATATCTCTTTGTTGATTTGTTATTTTATTTTTATATTCCTTCATTATTATATTTAACTTCATGTTGTATTTATTTTTTTTGGTTTCCATGAGGTTGGTACTGGCTCATGTTATCCAAACAATATACATGGTAGTGTATCTTACTAACATTTTTAATGGTGGAACCCTAGTACAATGAGTGAAGGAGAACCTATTTTTTTTCATTGGTTTTGAAATAGGAAAAAAATTCAAAATAATGTTTATAGTGATTATACCTAGGGATGGGTGTGAGTAATGTGGCATGTGATGCCTTTTGAAATATTTTACAAAAGGGGATATGAATGGGGGGTTTATAGGATGTTATAAGGGATTGGAATAAAAAAAATTTTGTTTCCATTTGAACATTTGATGGTGATTCAACATTTTATAAAACTAATTTTCTTTTTATGATTCCCAATTATGATTTCTCATTGAATTTTGTTTTTTGAAGCATGTGTAGTGTGGACAGGAAAGTGATAACTTGGTTTTGGTATCATTGTGATGGTTAGTATAGATGGATGTGATAGACCACTTGGGGGGTGAGGTAGGTCTCAAATGTGTTTTGTAATTGATACTAGGTCCCTAGAGAATAACATACCGGTGATGATCTAGTGAGATATATTATAGGTTGTGTACCCCCATTGATTCTTTCCTGCATGTTAATGATGTGGCCTATACATATTATATAGTGATGGGTTGGTGTAATAGATGTTTTCCACAGAGGATTATAGGATTAGTATTTGTGATGACCATATTATAACTAGGTTATTGGTTCAAGGGAAGTATAAGACGTTTCTTGGGTTGGTGGAAAGTATACACACTGTTCCTTCAGGTATTGGCATAGGACCTCCCTAGATTCTCTAAGGAAAGGTTGGTGTGCATGAATAAAGGTTCATTCTTGTGGTGTCTTGGGTCCTGCAAGAGAACTGACCTGGGTATTGGGTAATGGTTTGATAGGAAATATAGGCAATGAACTACCCTCAAGTGATGAGGGATGGCTCACGACTCACATATATATGATCATGAATAGATCCTTCAGGTAGGGGGTTGTGGATTATACGTCACATCACCCTGAGTCTTTCAGAGAACCTTGTACATCATTGGTTGACACCATACTCATCATATTTAGGTATGGTCTGGGTTGTAGTACATTACATATTATTCTAACATGGTTTCAAAGAAGTTATTATATGGTTTATTGTATGAGGTGACATCTTCATTCTGGTATGGAGCTGAACTAGGTAGGGTATGGTTCCATGGTAGTCCAATTAACACATGATGAAATAACCTTTATGATTTTATGGACGTTGTGTTTTATGTTTATGAGTTGGTGTGTTTCATGGACATGACTGCAATCTATATATGTATTTCATTCACAAAAACTTGATCACAACAACACCTAAGTATTTTTAACGAAATGTGGATACATACTAGGTCATTAGAATCATTCCCTACCCATGTACACAACATGGGTTTTGATGGACAAAGGTAGAATTTAATATTTTATCCCAGGACACATGTATCACTTAGATCTTGATACTTGGCATATGTTTGACTCATCATAGTGGATGAGAATTTTCGAGGATGATATGTGAGTTGTACAGGTATGGTTCTATTTTATTTATTTATTTGATGTAATTATTATCTACTAGATTTTTATAGTTCAACATTTCATATAGATTGTGTTCATTCTTTTACTTGAGGGAATACTATCCATATTACTATGTTATTCTCTTTCCGCTAGTCAATAACATTTGACATGCGAGGAGGCACACCTAGGGTATTTTAGTGATCCCATCTCAGGAATTAGTCAGGCTTCTCAGTATGGGGAATTAAATAATTGTATCATAGTGGTTTATTGGGTCGGAATATTATAGTTAGAGGTATAAGTATATGTTTTGGACTAGATAGGTAGATTGAGTTCATTCTTGGGCAACATGACGTCAGTTGAAACTTGAATTTCTAGGGAATGTCTAGTGTTGGTACTAGGAACAATAGAACGAGTGAGGTGTTGGTTTTCATAGAGAATCCCAAAGTATAATGGTTGAGACTCATTATTGGTTGTAGGTCATTGGTGGGAGCTAGTGGTTTGTGCATTCATTATGATAGTACAATGTTAGGACCCTGATACATATGCCTATGGGTAGTGTTGTTTGACATGAAACCTTATCAAAATATATATTAATTTAAGAAAATTATATTATAAATAATTTTTTCTCATATATGTTATATTGGGTGATTATTAATATGGATATGAGGGGCCAAATTAATTTATTTTTATTTTATCTTGTTTTTCTTCTATATGGAAATGGTTTTTGGGAGTTTTGGTTTTTTAAGAAAACCATGTTTTGAAAATTAAACTCATGTGATGGATTGAGGTGTGCATGAAATGTTTCTAAGAGAATGTTTTACTTAAAATGGATCATGGAGTGGGTAATTTAGAAATATTTTAGGATATTTGGGTTTTTTTAATCCAAGTAAATTATTGTAGAAATTGTATTTCAAAATGTGAATTGAAAATAGAAATGGAATTTGGGAAAAGGGATAAATGTTCTAAAAACTTTGGTAATTTTGGATTTTGATTAAAACCCTGGGGTGATAAGGGGTGCTTTGGAAAACAAGGGAGATTTTTTTTGTTTGTATAATTTTTAAAAATAGGATTTTGAAAATAATAAACTGGTGCCATGTGAATTTAGTTTTCTTATATTTTTTTGTTGGACGAGGTTTTCCAAATTCTGGAATTGTGTGATTGTATTGTATGTCATGTTTTCTTGGAAACCACTAATGGAGGTCAGTGGTTTTGTGTTCCTATTTTAATATGATGATTATTGAGTAAAAAGATCTCATATAGAGTGGTTTGTTGGATCTTTTTTGGTTTATCAAGAGAGTCTCTAATCATTACTTCATTCCAGTGGTGGGTATCCCAATGTTGTTTTGAAGAATCCATCTATGGTGTGATCATGGGATCATGTTTAATGTTCAGATATTTCTCCAAGATTTTATTTTGATTGGTTAATTAATTGAACCCCTTTATGTGTTTTAGGGATTTTTAGGATCAGATCACTAATATTTTCTTTGGTTGGTGATTCATATTGTGGGGAGAATCGGTAGATTGAATAAACCATTGGTAGTGGAGTATTATGTCATAGAGAACAATAATCATTGGTGAATCAATTTTTGAAACATCAATTTTTAGAATCGATGGGTATGAATGAGCACCATCTGGGGGGGTTGAGGTGTGAAAAAGTGGTTCTGACTAGTAGAGTGAGGGTTAGTCCATTGGGTAGGATTTTTTTAGGATCCAAAATTGTTTGTAACATGTTTCATGGCGTGAATCCTAGTTTGTGTTATTTTTTAGGGAGTGGACAATGCTTTATAACTTGTTTCAGGGGAAAAACTCATTCAATCACATAATTCAGGGTGTGAATCCATTTCATCACATGTTTTATGGGGTTAGTCATTTAAAAAAATGAAAAAGATTCATTTTGGTTTTAAGAGGACTCTCAGGAGTGGAAGTTAGAATTACTGATTTTCAGGTGGATTTTATTGATCTAGTTTTATAGATAATAATATATTGAATATTTAGATGTGGTGTTGTATAGAGTCTGAGTGTGGATATAGAATATGACTTAGTGGTAGTATTTGGTGAAATAACATTGAAATCAGGCGAGAGTTGATATTATTTTAGGGATAATTGGATCCGAAACACTTCAGTGCTCAGTGTGAATTATAATTATTTATGGTTTTATTTGAGAAACCAATTGATGATTTTTTCAAGTGTCAGGGTAGGGCCTTGTTGTGGTTGTTCACGTGATTTGATGATTACCCTTAGGGTTTAGGCTTCATTTTTGTGTAATGTTGTGATGAAATGACGATTGAATTTGAGATATTTAAAAAAGAAGTTATCTAGGAAATCACTAGATGAAATTTTATGTAGAAACAGATCTGGTGAATTGGAAACCACATCAGAAGCATTGTTTGAGAAATAGTTTATCTTTCTTGAGGATATATCTAGATGTTATGGAAAAAATACAGTGTATATAAGATTTTTAGTAGAGTGGTGAAATAGAAGTGTGTTGTGTTCTTATAAATCTTTCATAACGAGTTAGGGGGGAACCTATGAATGGGGATGGACACAATTCATGGTTAAAGGACAACCAATATATATTTAGAATGATAAACATTATATTGGATAGATTTTATAACCAATTTAATTAATGGTCTGGAATTTCAAAGGGAATTTAAATTATTATTTTTCTATTTGGTGATAATTTCGTTACTGGAATTAGGAATTAGATTAGGATATAAAATTTTGAAAATATCTAACATGTGTGTTTAGAATTATATTTGGGCACTCAAAATATAACATGGTGTTTCAGATGAAATCTATGAAGATATGGAGTATTTAGGAAATTAAAAATAACATTTGCATTCCATTTATGACATGATTGGGTAATTCACATTGAAAATGAATTTTAGGGGATGAATGCAGGAAATGAATAGGGAAACGGCATGATAGAGAGCTCTATACTAAAGGTTCATTGATTGAACACATTGGTCACACCATGAAACGTACTAGGATGGTTTTTTAAATGTCAAAGGGTTTTCTAAAAAAGAAACCCCATTGGGTTTCTTTATCTATAAACCACACTCAAAGGGAGAGGATAAACCTCACCCCTATCCTTGCTTATACATTAATTCTGATATGTTATTTATTGTTTTCAATTCCATTTTATAGTAAGATATCCTTCCATCTTCCCATTTTTATCCTCCTACCCTCTTTTTTTTATTTTAGTCTGAATATATAGGGTTTCAAATGAATGATTTCCCTAGATCCTATAAAAATTATTAAACTGTAAGGTTATTTCATGGGTATCTCATAGATGACCTTTCGAGACACTGTAAATAATAATTCCCTTGTAATTCACCATGATGTATGTTAAAATGATGTTTAATTTAGGGTTTTTGATATTTTTTCATTTAATTGGATATTGATCCGAATATTATTTTTGTGTATTATTTTTTTAAATGTTTATGGGTGTGTCTAGTGTATAACACACTTGGTTTCTTTAAAATTCGAACATTTTGGACTACTTGGTGATTTTGGAACAATTATACCATATTTACATTTATAAAAATTAGTTAATTAATTAATTTTTTGGTGTTGGATATTGATATAGGGAACATTACACTCTATGGGGGTTAGTACATGCATGTTGTGATTTATTGGATCATTGGTTGAGGTTGGGGAATTGTACTTTCTGAGTTTATTAGTTTATTGTTTATTCTATTTTTAAGTAAATTTATTTGTATAAATTTGTACCCTCTATATTTTTTTATGTTAGTTTCCACAGGTTTTGGATGGGATCATGTTGACCTAATAGTTAATAGGTACATTTTTCTTTATAAATAGTTTCATGATGGATCCCTAGATAAATGAGTATTAGTGTCCCCCTTAGGGTTTTATTTGGTGGTGTGTATTAGTTTTAAAAAGATAAAATGATTTTTCCAAAAAAAAATTGATTGATTTTTCCTAGGTCTTGTTGTGAGTAAGGTGTCATGTGATTATTTTATAGTGGATTCAAAATAGAATTTTGCTGGTAATTTATTATGGAATCCTTAAGGGAATGGATTTAATTTTTTAGTTTGTTTTTCATTGTAAGGGAGATTGCCTATATTCAAAATCATGTGTACTTTTCATGGTATTAATTTTTAGTTACTTGTGGAATTTTGTTTTATGAGTTATGTGTTGTGTGGGTAGACCATTCGTAACTTCGTTGTGGTATCAAAGTGATGGTAGTTCCAAATGGAAAAGATGGACCCCATGGAGGGGAGTTGTGGGTATAAAAAATGTTCAATATATAAGACTATGTACAAAGGGACAAGTTCAATGGTGATGAGATAGTGAACCATGTGAAGGGTTCCATACAATGTTTTTGTTTAATTTAATTACTTTCTATAGACTGCCTAGATTTTATAGGTATGGGTCAGTGTAGTTGATGACCACCCTATAGGTTGTGGGGATGAGTTAGTGTGATGTACATGAACTGAAAAGGGTATTAGATCAAGGAAATTTTTAGATGTGTTTTGTGTCAGTGTAATGTTTGTTCCCTATTACATCAGTTATTGGAAGAGGACCTATCCATATTATATTGAAAAGGGTCGGCGTGTATAAATAGATAACCTTACCAGGGGTGGATTATGTCATGGTAGAGGACCAACCCGAGGGCTGGGTCATGTGTATAAATGATTCATAAATGATATACCTACCATATATTATGAGATATGGGTAGAGAATCAGGGATGTATGGTCATGACTTGGTCTATTGAGTTGTGGGTTGTGGTTTATACAATGTCGTAACTTGAGTCTTTGAGTGTGGACTAGATATCATTGGTTGAAACCCTACCCAACATCATTTGGTATGGTTTGGATTGTGAACTCTGAAATAAGATTCTATCATGGACCCAAAGTAAGTATTGTATGGGTTATTGTATGAGGTCCAATCTTCCTTTCATCATATAACCAAAACATGTAGAGTGAGGTGTTGTAATGGCCTAGTTATTACATGATTGCATGACTTGTATAATTTTATGTTCATATTGTGTTATTTTTAAGGGTTTATATTTTTCCTAAATATGAACACACTCTCTCAATAAATATATTTTATACAGACTGACCAAATCACAGTTTTAATTTGTATTTTTGAGGCATTAGTGATACCTAGAAGGTTGTTGGAATCACTCCCACTCACGTACAAAACATAGGTATCAATATCCATGAGAATAATTTAATTTTTTCACTTTGTAAAAAGGGTATTACATTGAGGTAGAAACTTAGTATAGGTTTGGACTGTCTTGGAGGCCAGGATTCAGCACTGTGGAATGTGAGTGGTATTGTAATCTGTGAAACATTATTTATTTATTTATGTTCATTGTTATCTATAATCATTTTATGGTTCATGTAAGGCCCCATATCCACATGGTTTAATCATTTGTGGGATTCAACGACTAATGAATCATAGAGGAGTCTCAGACTAAATTTGCATGTGACTGTAGTTGAGGAAGCTGAAAATAGGGGGATTACACATTGTGTAATCTTTACACACTATATTAGTGTGGATTACAGATTGTTAAGGTATTTTCATAGTGTTTACATGATTCGTATTAATTAAAGGTTAAAATACTCAATATTATGTGTTTTCCATGAAAACACAACCCTGAAATTTTCATGAAATGTACATTTATTACAAGATGTGAAAATTACCGATGCAATTCATCCTTAAAAGTTTCATTCTCTTAGGGTTTCTCCAAACCCTATAGATTCAGTACCTCATCTCTTGTTCCATTTGACCCTCATCTCACTCCTTTGGTGTTCTAAGATCTCTTCAATGCAAATCAATCCTTGGTATACCTTCTTCGATCCATGGTGATCCAAGGTCCGTTCTTCCTTCATTTTATTTTGGGCTATTCTGGTTAGATCCAGTTTCCTCCATTTATTCTTTTCAATGTGATGGTGCATGATCTTACATGTTTCTAAATGGTTTTCTTAGTTTTTATTGGTGTGGTTGTGCATAAGAGTATTTATATAGATGCAGTTCTTGTGAGAGAGGTGATCAGAGATCCAAATCATGGTTCATTCTCATGCGAAGAATGTTAATGGATTTCTAGGTAAGGGATTAGTTTCCTCTCTATTTTTTATGTGTAATATTAAATTGATAATTATTTTTCCATTTAAATAGAAATTAAATAAACCTAATAATTATTCAACCAAATTAAATAAATTTGTTGTGATCACATGTGGACGATGTTGTTTTTTTATACCATGGGAAAATTTTCCTCAAGAATTTATAGATAGTGTGATAGATATAATATTATTTGTTAGATGGTTCTTATTGTTTTGGTATAATGTTGAAATTGAAAAAGATTGTAAAGAAGAAATTAATTGATAATTAATTTGATTATTTATAATTAAAAAAGATTCATGTTTTTAATTTGGTGGATAATGTAATTTGATAACAATAAAATTGATTGAATGATAATTTTTAATTGTAATTTATCATTCGTATGATAATTGGAATTGATAGATAATGTTAGTCATTTTTATTATTGGTTATAATAATTAGAGAGGCATCTTAATTAAAAATGGTACTTCTCTTGGTTTTTGAAAAGAGATAAAATGCTATGAACATATTTTTCCTTTGATAGATTTTTATAACTTGAGACTTAGTTTTTTTATAGTTTCAACATATAATTAATGGATTAGTTAGTTCAGGATGGAATAAGAAGAGGTTGTGTGATAAAGATAATTTTCTTCTATTTGAATTTCTAGTTTTCATGAGAAGGTTGAATACCTTGCTCTGAGGGCCAAGTTTCCCTATTTATTACTTATTGGTCTTGCAGCCTTGTGAAGTTATCTAGATATGATCCTTATGATATGATATTAATAAGTATATTCCTAGGACAACTTATATGGGGTAGGGAGGCTCATATGTGATATGATCTTGGTATGGATGAGCCTGGGATGGATGATGTGATGTGGGTAGGGAGGCCCGAATAATGTGGCAGTAGCTGATGCTTGTGATTGTGAGATACACTTGTATATGCATGTGGTTTTCAAAGGTGGAAATGGAAGATATGGAATTTTTTAATGTTGGGATTACCAATTTATTATATTTGAGAGCTGTTATACAGTATTATAAATCAATTTAATGAATTATGTATGAGTTTCCTGTTTACCTGCATTCCTTTCCCCATTGCTTGTGGAAATTGGATGTGCTTGGTTGCATGCTACCTCTTGGTGGTAGATTAGGATAGCATTACCATAGTACCGAGATATGGAATGATTCTATTAATGAATAATTAATTATTAAACCATGGGTTTGGTTGATAATGGAATTTAAATGATTAAAAGACGCTGATCTTGATAATCCATGGACTTAGTTTGGATTATTTGTTGAGGGAATGAACTTTACTCTGATGATTAATTTGATGTAATGTAATTCAATGTAATGTTACATGGAATAATGTTTATGGTTAATTAATGATTAATTAATTAATTAATGTATCGAAATAATAATGTAAATAATTAATTTAATGTAGCTTTTTCTAATTCTTTTGTTCTTATTATATATTTGGTCTTAACAGTGGTAGTCGGGAGTCCAAGTGATGTTAGATGCAGTTGTGTCTAAGACTAGGCTATGTCCATAGTGGGGTTATGAGATATATTTTATCATTTATATTCTATGATTTTATACATTGAAACACCCTCATCAGTTAGGGTAACTGAAACCCAGAAGTCTATGGGAGGGTGTTTCCCCCAACATCATGGTGTGAGAATGGGTGGATGACTACCCCCTCTGGCCTTACTCTCTTCTCTTGGTAGTTACTTTTTCCAGTATGCATGGTGGTTAGTTTTCCATATATGTGTGTAGAGGAATTATATAGGTTTTAAATATTTTATACACATTTATTACCATATATAGTATCAAAAGTATTATTATATGTATGACATGTATAAGCTATGATAGATTATGGTACTCACTCGATGTATGGGATGTAATGGCTTGAGGTATAATACTCGATGATTGATATATGTCATGTGAGTTATGATGACTTATGGAAAATACATTTTTACTATATGGAGGTATGTGATATGGGATACAGTGGTTATATGATGCATGAGGTGTTTGTTGTGATGCCTCTCCCCGAAGTCTTCGGGATGGCTTACATTAGGAGAGAGATGGCTCAGGACGTGTGACATTAGGACAGAGTGGAAAACCATCAGGGAAGCAATAGCGGGTTCCCTTTATGTCTTATTATTATATTTATTGATCTCTTGTATGTGATACTTGGTGAGAGTTATGTATATCGAGGTTAGCAACTTCTTATACCAGATTATGTTAAGAGTTAACATCACTTTTGTTCCTTGTTCTCTATGATAATTTATATATCTTTTGTTTGAGAGGCTATAGGGAGGATCCTAATGAGTATAATGTTATGTTAACACTATGAACATATAAAATATTTTTCATGTCATCCATAGTAGGTTGTAGTTCGGGATGTTAGCTCTTTGTTTTCGAGAGTTGTGTGGGCTTCGTGGTCATTGTTGTCTTTACCCTTCTCGGTACTTGTATTTTCCATTTTAGTTTTTTGTACTATAAGAAAGTACATGTTTTCACTTGAGATATATATATATATATATATATATTTGTGTGTGTTTTAATGAGTTGGTATTGGTTGATCTATCCATTATATATATCTCTTAAACAGGTTTCTCTTAGAGGGTATTGCCTCCCGTATGCATTGTTATTATACCCTCGGTCCAAGTCATAACCTAGGGACTACTCTAAGTGGGACATAGGTAGTCACCATATCTCTCCCTTAATTTTTGAATCTTTTTTGGGAAGGGGTCGTGATAGAGTGGTATCAAAGGTTCAATTTTTGGGGATCAGAAGTAGTTTGGAGTTAGGTATAGGTGAGTTTCCATGGGTTGGTTGGTAAACATTGTCAGCAAAGTTTAGTAAGCAATGTAAACATGGGAAATCAGCTAAGACATTAGTATTTATGTACCCCTATTATATTATATATTTAATTTATCATTTTTGAGACTGCTAAATGAAGTTATACTATTTTTAAGGAAGAGAATTGGGAATGTACCATTCATCATTCTTCTTTGTGCCTATGTTTGAAATGGGTAGATCTTCAGATAGGTTAAAACCATAAACAAGGTAATAAAATAATTAATTAATTTTAGGTATTCTATATTCTATTATTATGATCTCTAAATATTTGTTCATTTTTTAGGAATGCATCCAAGTCAACATCCTCATCAGGTTCTCAATGAATATGTTCAAAAGGATGATCTAGTAGATCAGAACAGAGTAGTGGTTGACAAAGAAAAAACTTATAGGAGGATACTCTGAGAGTTTTAGTTCCATATTTTTTAGAGGCATGTGAGATAAATTTTAGTTTTAGTTATAGAAGACTATTTGGAGGAGGTTGAGATATATTTCAGTTTGATCCATACTTGGAAGGATCACTGGGTTTCAGTAGATGTGAAGATGTTTCATGGAGTAGTGAGGTAGTGGTGGTTCTTGTTCCTTGAAGATCAAGAGGATTTATTAGTCTCATGGGAGATGTTTTGGGGACAATTTAGAGTAGAGTTTCTTTCTCTGAATGTGAGTTTCACTAGTCACTTGGAACTTCATACCTTTTTAAAGGGAATTTATAGAGTTCAATAGTTTGAGATCCATTTTAGGACCCTCTATGATATTATTCAGACATATTTCTGTATCCGGAGGCCATGTCAAGGCATTTTGAGGAGGATTTTTATCCAGATATCTTTCACTTATTCTCCCCATTTATGATAAAGAGGTATCACGAGGTTCTATAATGGTCATATATTATCGAGAGGATTCTAGATAGAACCATGTTTTCATGAGAGGGGAGTTTCTATGATTCTTCAAGAACTAGATATGTGTTTTAGGGTTTCCAGATTTCAGGAAAGGAGAGATCTCATTCAGGTGGGGGTAGCTCCCAACCCCCATCATCTCGTTTCTCTAGATGGGTTGGGATTTAAGACCTATGAAAATGGATCATATGCTTGTTTTTGTTGTGACTGTTTAGGTCATAAGGTGTGAGATTGCCCAAACATTTTGAGTAGTCATCATGTTCCAAGAATTCTACTCCAGGTTCCTCCGTTGAGGTAGTTTCAACCGAGGAAACATCAGTAGGTTGGTTCAGTTTTGGATCAGTAGATATGATATGGGTTAGGTATAGTAAAACACTGAGACACTCCTCATCCTCAGAGAGAAGAGAACTTCCATGGATGTGGTTATCTATAGGGTTTGAGAGGCAATGGAAGAGGTCGTGGTTAGATTCATTCTTCAATGTTACCAGCTCTAGGGGATCCAAACATTGTTTTAGGGATCCTTTAATTATTTATAATTTAGTGCATGATTTGTTTGATTAATGAGAGACTCAATCCATTATATCACCTACCCTCATCTATTCTTTACGACTTGGGGTAAATATGATTCATGATATTTTGGCATTAACTACATAAATTTGAGGTCTATATGATGTGTATGATGTATATAGAGACTATATAGAAGTGTTAGGGGTGAACCTCTCTTGGAGATACTTCTTAAATTTGTAGATATATCAATATGAAATCATACTTGGAATGCATTGGTTTTATTATTTATTGGCTAGAAAGGAATGTTTTTGAGGAATTTTTTGTTTTATGATGTTGATAGAGATTCAGTAATGTTTGATGGCAATCTAAACCCTTGGCTGGGTTAGAGGCATGTTATGTCAATTTTTCATTGATGTATGAGTTTATACTGAGATAATTGTAGGTTTAGTAGTTGTTGATTCCTACGGTTGTGTAAGAGTAAAATGATGTTTAAATAGAGGAGGTTGTAGCATTAACCCCTCTATGGGATATTGAGTTTGGGATCGAGCTACATCTTAACATGTCTCCTATGTTGATTTATATACATAGGATGGTTTCTTTATGAGTTGTGAGAGTTGTGAGTATATCCTGATGATATTTTTTAGTGAAGTTTTATTTGGTTTAGTTTGACAACTTAGGGTGTACTATTATTGTTCATGAAGAAGGAAGATTTCAATTTGTGGATTTGTATTGATTATCGTCACTTGAACCAAGTGACAGTAAACAAAATTAACCTATTCCATGGATTGATTGTTTGTTATATCAGATAAAGGGATAATTTTTTTTCTCAAATATTTCTTTGTTTTAGGATATCATTAGATGAGGGTTATGTATGGGGATATATAGAAGAATTATTTCTATTTTCATCATGGGAATTGTGATTTCATTTTTATGTTATTTAGAGTGAAAATGCGTCAGCTGTGTTCATGGGGTTGATGAACCAATATTTTATAGAGTTTATAGATAAGTTAATTGCGGTTTTCATCAATTACATCCTTCTATTCGCCTCATCAGAGGAGGAGCTTGAAGAGACTTTGTGTACCATTTTTTTGAGTTCTTCGTTTTGATGAGTTGTTTTGGAAGATGTCAATGTTTGATTTATGGGACCGTAAATTCCATTAATTTTTGAATTTTGTGTAGTGTAGAGTTTCTAATGATCCTTTGAATATATAGACCATTACTTCTCAGTCATCCCTCAATAAGGTGGTAGATTTGAGGAGTTTCTTTTGTCTTGAAGGCTATTACAAGAGTTTCATAGCTGATTTCTCTCAGGATAAAACTCCTCTGATAGATTTGACTAGAAACAGTCAATGATTCTTATGTACTGACTAGTGTTAAGAATCTTTTGTGCACTAGAAGGAGATGTTGGGAAGTTATAATGTCCTATTTTTTCCATCATAAGAAGTTTAGTTCAATTATTTTTGTGACTCTAATCATTTGTGTGGGGTTATTTTCATATATAGAAGAGATCAATTATTTCTTATGGTTTTCAGTAGTTACTTCCCAATTAGAGTAAATATTCCAACCATTTTCTTGATTTAGAGAAATGTTGTTTTCTTTGATGTTTTAGTGAAATTACCTTACCGAGGATGGTTTTTTGGTCTTTATCGATCATAAAATCCTAACGTATGTCTTCTCCCAATGTGAATTGAACTTCAATTATCTTAGGTGGATGGAATTATTCCGAGATTACAAATTTTAATTTTTCAAACCCTAATGTGTCGATAAGGAAGTCATGTAGTGATTTTGTGCGAGAATATGAGGATTACGAGAGTGTGATGGAATAACTCTTAATAATGCATCTTGATATGGAAAAGGTTGGAGCTATAGGTTGTATTTTCCATATGACAGTGCATTCATCATTTGTGTAGCAGGAGGAGGAGTTGTAATTAGTGGATTTTGAGGTGGTGGTCTGGAGAGATCAGGTTTTTTTGGTGAATCCTTTTATGGTTGATCTGAGGATGGAAAGAACTAGGTGTTTTTTTAGGGAAGGATATTTCTTACATCATTGATTCATGAGATGTTTATTCGATAGTTCCATTGTTCTCCTTTATAAGTGCATCCCGACATGAAAAGGATGTACTGAGATTTGATAGGTCACTTTTTGTGGCCTTGGTAGAATCATGCAGTTTCAACGTTTGTTTATTGATGTTTGATCTTCCTTGAGGTTAAGGTCATACACTATGTTCCTAGTGGGTTGTTCAATCCATTAGAGGTTCCCTAATGGAAGTGGGAGGAAATATTTATAGAATGTTTTACATGTTTACCTTAATATCATAGAGTCTATAATGCTATATGGGAAATAGTTCATTATTTGGAAAAATCCACTCAAATTATAGAAATTAGGTAGTCCAGCTCAATGGTGGTTTTACGAAGGAACTATTGGAGGAGGTGGTGCGACTCCATAGAGTCGTGAGTAATATAAACTCTGATAATGATCATTGTTTTACATCTATGGTGTGGATAGTTATACTTCATGATTTTGGTTATAATTTATTCCTTACTACTACTTTTCATCTGCAGATGGATAGTCAAATAAATCTAATAATTCATATTCTTTAAGACATGGTGCACTCTTGTGCCCTTGATTTTGGAGGTTCATGGAAGGGGCTTTTACCCATGGTCGTGTTTACTTACGATAACATTTTTCACTCCAACATTGGTAAGGCACTTTTAGGATCTTAGTATGGATGACTTTTTCATTATCCATTATGTTGTACTAGGGTTTGAGAGGCAGCGATTATTGGTTCGGAACTAGTTCAAAAAACAATAGACATGGTTTAAGTAATAAATGAGAGTATAAAGGTAGCACACGATCATCATAAATCCTATGTCGATCATAGGAGGAGACATATGGAGTTTGATATTGGAGATAATTTTTTACGGGAGGTGACTCCTCATCGTGGTAATTGAAGGTTTTGTTGTGGGAGTCATCTTTCTCTACTGTTTGTTGGGACTTTCGTGGTGTTGGATCATATTGGAGTTACTACATATCAGATAACACTTACCCCATAGAAGATCTAGATACAAAATAATTTTCATGTGTCGCAACTTTTTCAATATCTTCATGATGACTCTTTTTTCATCATTTAGGGAAATATCAATGTTGATGACGATGCGACATTTGAGGAGCAGCATGTGGAGATCTCAGACCTCCAGTAGAAGTTGTAATGTAGGAATTTTATTCCCTTGATTTGTTTCTTATATTAGAATAGTGTTGTGGAGGATATTACCTGAGATCGTGAGTTGCATCTTCTTTCTTAGTAACCTAATATATTTTACATTTATCACTTCTCCTGTAACACTATTCTTTTGTGGATATTGATCCTTTAGTTTATGAGTTTATTTTATCTTGTTTCTTATTGTGTCTTTAATCTCATTTGATAGGTATCTTCTCTGAGAGAGTGTTTATGATCTAGTTTTTGTTTTTGTGTGGTTTTGTTCTTATTTTCACTAAGTGAGGTGGTTGAGCTCATGAGATAAGGATACCTTTGAGAGGTGTATCTTGGGGTGGCTGTTAGGATGACCCCTATTTGTTTCCTCTCTAGGATGGGTTTTTGATTCATATGGATGATAATTTTTTAAGAGTTATCTAATGTAATATCTGAAACCCATGTTGTTAAAACTTCTTGGAGTGTTTGATATAGTGGATCTTGGATGAGTCTTGGAGTAAGTCCATATGTGTTGGTGGTTAAAGAATCTGAAATCATGGGGATTACACACAGTGTACTATTTACATACTGTGTAAGTGTGGCTCAAGGATTGTTAAATAAGGTTCACAGTGTGTTACATGACATGTATTAATTTTAGTTTAAAATAATTTAGTTTACATTATTTTCAGTGAAAATAGAACCCTGACATTTTCACAATGTGTAAATTTATTACATGGAATATAAATTCTTAGAGAAATGCATCTTTACATGTTTCAGATACATGAGTATTATCCAAAACCAATGGATGTAGAACATCCCTCTCTCATTCCAATCATCCCATTAGTCCCTCCCTTGTCTCTTTTAGATCCCTTAAATTGGAATCAGTCCTTGGGATTCTATCTTCCATTAGTGGTGATCCAAAGGGCATTCTTCAATTGTTTTCTAGTGGGTTTTCCTAGATTTATCTCATTTCCCCCCATTTGTACTTTCCATGTAATAGAAGATGATCTTCCATGTCCCGAATAGGGGTTTCTTTGTGTCATGGTGTCCTCAGATGGATGAAATTCATATGGGAGAGGTGATTTGATATTCGAATTGTAGTGCATTATCATGAAAAGAACATTGAAAGAATTTGAGGTAGGGGATCCATTGCATATCTAATTATTTATATTCAATAATAAATTTATCATACATTAACACTTTGGATGGAATTTAAATTGAACTAGTAATTATTGAACCTGATTAAAGTAATTGGTGCGATCACATATTGATGGTGTTGTTTCTTTGTACCATGATACCAGTTTTCCTCATGATTTTATAGATATTTTGATAACTATGTTATGCTTTATTAGTCAGTTCTTAAGTTTGGAGTTTTAGGTTCAAATTGATAAATTACATAATGATGAAATTAATTGATAGTTAACTAGATTATATATTATTAATATGATACATGTTTGTATTTTAATGGTTAATGTAATTTAATGATAATAAAATTGATGCAATGAAGGTTTTTAATTGTAAATGATTTTCCATATGATTAATTGTATTGACAGATACTGTGAATCATGTTTATTGTTGGTGATAATAATCAAAAAGTAATACAAATTGGGAATGGTACTTCTATAGGGTTTTTGAAGCCAGACTACATGTAAAGATCGTGTTTTTATTTTGATAGCTTGTTCTAACTTAGTAGATTAGGTTGCTCAAAGTTTTATCCTATTATTACATAATCAGAGAATTGAATATGAAATAAAAATTGGTTCCGTGATAATGATAATTTTCTAGGTCCTGAGATTACCATTTTTATGAGGAGGATAAATGCCTTATTTTGAGGGCCCAATTTCCTTATTGATTTCTTTTTGTTCATAATACCTTGTTATGTTCTCTAGATACGGTCCCCTTGATATGAACCCAGTACAACTGATCCTAGTATAGATGATATAGGTTGGGGAGGCCCAGATGTGATGTTATCCTGGTATAGATGAGCTTGAAATGGATTATTTGATTTAGATAGGGAGGCCTAGATGATTAGATAGTAGTTGACTCTTGTGATATTGAGATGCACCAGTATATGCGTGCAGGTGTTGGGGAGGGAATCGAAGGGGACCAAATGTGTAAAATCATGGATTTCCTATTGATGATATGCCAAGAGTTGGTATTATCTCTTATGAATCTGTTTAATTTTTGATGGTAGATTTTCCTATTTATTTTTATTCATATTACCAATTCATGAGGTTGTTAGATGTTCTTGGTTACATGTTCTTTCTTGGTATTAGCATGGGATGGTTTTCTGAGGGTACTTAGATATGGAACAATGCTATTAATGAATATTTAATTCTAAACCCATGGTATTGGATGATCATAATATTAAAATTATTAAAATATGTTGATCTTGAAAACCAATGGACTTGGATTGGATTATACCTAGAGGGAATGTAATTTACTCTGAAAGTTAATGTAATCTAACATAATTTAATGTAATGTAACATGGAATAAGGTTAATAGTTAATTAATCGCTAATTAATTATTTAAAAGGAGGAAATAATAATTTAAATAACGAATTTTTTGTATCAATTTTTAATGATTGTGTTCTTATAAGATATATGGTCATCGCAGTGACCGTTGGGAGTTCGAGAAATGATGGATACATTTTCTTCCCAAGGATATTTTATTTCCATAGATTGGTTGGGAGATTTATTATATCGTGAATATTTTTTTATTTAATACACATCCCCACCCATTTCAGTTAAGGAAACTGACACCCTTTTGACTCTTAGAGAGTGTTTTCCCTAACATCAAAAAGAGAGTATGGGTAAATGACTACTCCCTCTAGCCGTACTCTCTTCTCATAGTAGTTTCTTGTGTTTTTATAAACAATGGTTGTATTCCCATATATGTTTGTAGATGATTGTGATGGATTGTGGTAATTTCATAGACACGTATTATCAAATATTTTATTCAAAGTATTATTATGGGTATGATGTGTATAGGCTTTGATGGATTCTCGTTCTTAATCAGTCTATGGGCTATAATGGTTTAGGGTATAATACCAGATGTCTGATATACATCACACATGCTATGGAGGATTGTGAAAACTAATTTAATACTATATGTGTTGATATGTGATATGGGATGGTGTGCTTATGTGATACATTAGGTGAATGTTGTGACTTATTTCCCAAGATTTATTCAGTTAAATTACTTATGGAGAGAGACGACTTAAGACATGTGACGTTGGGGCATAACAGCAAACCAGTGGGGAAACAGGAGAGGCGTACCCTTGATATTTTATTATTATATTTTTTCCTCTCTATATTTTATACTTTGTGATAACTATTCATGTTGAGGATGAGAACATATTATACTTGTTTTGGTGACAAGTTAGTTTCATTATTATTCATTGTGGTTTAGCAGTCTTTCATTATCATTTTCATGAGTGGATCTAGGGAGGATCCTACTGATTATAATATTATGGTCACCCTAAGTACATATAAACTATTTTAGGTAAGTCATATTAGGTTGGAGATCTGGACAGATATTACTAGATCTTGGTTTAGTAAGAGTTATTTTATCTTTATGGTCACTGTAATATTTATCCCTTTTGATACATTTTGTTTCCCTTCCAATTGTTTTAGGAATGTAGTAAATTTCATGTTTCCACGTGATATATATATATATATATATATATATATTTCTGATAAGTTTTGGTTGTTTTATTCTTCTTATATATTTCTTTTATTTGTTTATGTTAGAGGTTAATGACTCTCTTTTACATGTTTATTATACCCTCTGTGCTAGTTTCCATCCCATGGCCTATCGGAGGTGGGACTTGTCTAGTCACAATCTCTCTCTCCTCAATGTAGTATCTTTTTGGAGAGGGGGTTGTGACAGTTTACCACATCATATGGAATATTTTTTTATTTTACAATATGGAATAGTCTCCCCATGACTATGTTTTTCCCTCACCACTAGCAATATACCTCTATAATTTGGGGAGGAATACCTGAGGTTTTATAGAAACCCTCGCTCAGGGGTCGTTCAGACAGCCCAATCAAGGTGTTTTATACATACATCATCATCACCTATTCATTATAATTAAAATTTTAATACCTTATATCACGATGATATATTAGGGCTATATGGACATCTATTCCACACATAGTTACCCTTACAGTTCCTTTAAAATAATACTCAAATTTTTATTCCCACACTTTTTACACATGGGTAGTTTTTGCTTATTGCCTTACCTTTCATGATAAAAATTATTTATAAAATTTGGATCCATCCTCCTCTTATTATCATTTTTTTCTTCAGTACTATGTGTATCTACAAAATTCATTTCTACCTTGACATCACACTTCACTATCTCTTCATAACTCCCAATCTTTTATATTTCAAGAGCTTTCAATAGACGAGGTCTTACCCACTAAATAATTGTGTGATCTTCTAATGAAATTCAATGAATTATCTTGAAGTGTATCACACAAGTGATTTAAATTTAATCCCATAACTCCCCACGTATTCATTTAAATTTTTTAAATTCATGTAATCCCATTTCCATTCTCATTCAATAGAAATTAGAAGAATCTAATTGAAAAATATCAATTCTTCCCATTCCATAGCTTCCACCTCTTCCTTTAACATCTTGTTCTTGATGAATTTCCACAATTTATCTGCTTATCCCTATAAGTGGTACAGTAAAAAAGTAACTTTATCCAACCTATAATAATGAATTGTAGAAAATTTATTTTCTATGCTGATGATCTATTTTTATGAAATCGGTAGATCAGAGGTTCTATTAAAAATAGGTTTTCACTGATGAATGAGGGATTCAACTATAAGTTGTTCTTTCCATGGGAAATATGAATTCCCCAAATTTTATAGGATATTATTCTTGACCTGAGATAATTTAATCATCATCTTCATGAAATTTTCAACTCCCCTCCCCCTATATTGGGAAGTCCATCATCAATTTTTTTTCAACCATTATTATTTAAAAGTTAGTATTTCTTGTAAAAATTTTTAAAGAAGAAAACCCCGGTGAGAATTTTTTTATTATTAGAATTATTATAATAAATATTCACAAGGATATATTAATACTAAATTTTTTAATAACACACTTCTATGATTTTATACTTAAATATTTTAAAACATTCATTATCTATATACCGTTCATATTAAAAAAACATTTTATTAACCAAATCATATCCCCACGGAGTGTCAAACCAAGTGTGTAGTAAGGAATAATTCACTTTCCAAAGGTGAGTATCAGTTTATTTCTTAAATATCCATTTTTTGGGGTTATTAATCCTTGGTGCATGTGTGTCAAAACATCACAAACATGTAGTATCAATACCACGATTCATTTAAAAACAAAATACTCTATAAATTTTAAAAAATTTGGATGTTTTATTGTATTTATACTTATCCCTAGTTTTATTATTAATTATTTTAGAACAAATTACTAAAAATAGCTAAAATTTATTTTAATACAAAACATGGTGAATCTTATTTTTCATTCGCGATTTTTTACATAATTCATTATCTAACTATTACAATAATGACATCAAAGAAAATTATGAGTTTTATTGTCTTGGAAACAATGTAAATAATACATGAAGTAAATAAGTGAAACATAAAAATAAAAATTATTTAATTCCTCTTGAAATAATCATTTATATCTATCATAAGTCACCACAACTCAAGTCATTTCTTGGGAATATATATCACAAGAAAAGTGTGATTATAAAACCTATTAAGGGATAAATTGTGTAAATCGAACATGGACAATTTTCAATGGAGAAAAATAAGGTAAAAAATAAGATTATAAACATGAGTAAGTGATATATAACATGGTGATATGACTACAACATAAAAATTTGACATTTATAAGAATATCACAATGATTCAACACCAAAGTATCATAAATTATGTTACCATAATACTTTTATCCTTTCATTAATATTCCACTTGGTTAGAATATTTTTGTTCATTGATAGTATATCCTTCTCCCTTTTACATCCAATTTCACCGCATACCTATTTTGAAGTAGATGTTTCCATGCCTCTCTTAGAATTCATGTAGACTGAGATCGAAGAGGATTTTCATATCAAACAGTTGTTGTGTTTTGAATATCAGATTGATTTATGATTATATTATCATCATACAGTCCACCTATAAGAGGTCTTGTAGTCATGTATCAGTTGTCTAAGAATATTATAATCCAACCCTTGTTATTAATGATTATTACATGATCATGAACCTATAAGGTCTTATGTAGTGGTGGTCTTCTTAACCATGGGATATCGACTTAGCTAGTCTAATGTGGATAGTGGTGGAAACATTATGGATCATTTTTCATCATCATAAGGTGTAAAGGGAGATTTTAAGGGTTTTTAGGTGGCCATCTTCTTGGTCTATCATCTCAAGAACACTCAACTATTTGGGGTCCCAACTCAGGGTCTAAGTCATAGAGAAAATCCCCACCACCAATGGGAAGCTCCCCTATCTACCTTCAAAGACGAATTTTAAATTTCAAATTATGTATTTAACTATACATAGGACTTAAAGAGATGGAAATGGGTGAGAAATGAGATGGCTAATATGGTGGTTCCTTCCCTAATGGTGAAAATTGAAATAAAATGATGCAATAACATTTGGGGTCCATTGGTCATCATCTGAGTATAAAAAAGATGCCCAAACCTTAATTATTGTTAAAATGTTCTAAAGAAAGGGATTAAAATGACTATTGATGTCGGTGAATACATAGTTAGTTCTAAGAGGAATAATAAGTCTCAAAATGGTTATTTGTATCTTTCAAGAATTTTTTTTGTAACCAATTACTACTTGATTAGTAGAAAAATTTATTAATGTTAGGGACCCTAAAAATTCCTCCTTTAATGGAGTGTTAATTACATTGGGCCTAGTGAGGTTTCCCTAAACCAAGAGTTACCTCTTTTATATGAGTATTCCTCTAAAAAATAGTGATTGAGACCCCCATTTATGAAAATCTACCATTGGAAAAAACTACATGAATGGATTTGGAAGGGAATATACAAAAAAGTAGAATCAATTTTTGACTCTCTAGAGATAGGAGAGGCAATTTGAGTAGTATAGAAACTCTTATCTACCAAATACAATTGTAATATCCTACTTATTAATTTTATAGAGAAGTGGATATAAGAAATTTTTTTAATTAGAGCATCAAGGGAAGAAAAATTATTCATGAAGTCTAGGGTTGTGGAAGTTGAAACTAAAGAACCATAGGAATGTATAAACTCATAGATCCACATTTTTCTTCAGGGATTCAGTGGAATGAAAACCAGTATAGAAGAATTCATTAAGATCTAGTATGTGATGACCAATTTATTTTCGGAGATGATTCACAAAGGGCCATACTGGAATAATTTTCTTATTATCTAGAGTCTACATTGGCTACTAGACACTAATTTTATAATGTTGTTTTGTAAAGGTAAAGTAATTACCATCATTGTTTAAATATGTTCTTTTATGGTTTGTCACTTTCCAAAAAAGGTTTTATATTGAAAATAAATAAAAATATAATTTTTTTGAGTGAGTGAATTATCTTACAAATTAATTAGAGATATATTAGGGCACACTCTTAATATGTCATAATTCTTGAGTTTCACAACAATCATTATAAATAATTTCATCAATAACTCATAGAGAATATGTATTTTGTTAATATAAAATCATAGACTACTTAAGTGTTTCCAGACTTGATATTTTCATCAGTGTGACCCATGGGAATTCAACAATGGTTTTATACAAGGAAATATCCAACCAATGAATTATAATTATACCTATATGAATAACATTTAACAAAAACAAGGTTAGGTGTTAGAAATTTGAAAATATTTTAATGGAAAATCAATAAATGATTTCAACATCATTAAAGGTATAAAAGTGGTTTATGGAATGGGCTTAATAAGAGAGAATGGATTTCTAGAATGGGTAAAACAATATTTCGACAATAATGGAATGATAATTAGTGCATGAGAACATAATATCATTGAAATTAAATGGATAACTAAAATGGAAGTACATGGATAAAATGGGAAAGGAAGAGAATCAATTACCTTGAAAGACTACTTCTTAAAGCATGATGAGAGTTATTTAGAACTATATATACTCTTTGGATATAATCTAGAGAGGGGAATGAGAGAAAATTCATTCTTATTATCTTGAGAGTTAATGAAATTGATAGTTGAGGTTGATATTTTTATATAATTGTGGATATATTTTTTCATATATATCTCTTAGAATTTTTGGTTTTGGAAAATAATTTTTCCATAGGACACAAATGGTTTTAGCTAATTAATTATGAACTAAGTAAAGTGGTTTTATGGAAACTCGTATATTTAATACACTTTATTTCATTAATTATTACCTAAAACCACACTTAGTACAACTCGAAATATTTTGATACCCAGTGTATTTGGAACATCGGTTTCATAGAATAAAAACATATAAACAATGTAAAACGTCATTATTGAAAAATTATTTAACATGCACCAAAGATTCCATATTTCATATAAAACTATTTTGTATAATTTGGGGATTTATAAAAAATATGGTGATATATAGATCAAATTAATGTAATAAACAAACCATATAATAAGGTAAAGTATTACATGTTGTCCAAGAGTTATATCAAGGTTTTAAAATTGGATGTGAATCATAATAATGAATAATGAGGCCTGATATAACATGATAACATAAGATAAACATGGGAGTTTAGAAAATACAAAAACCATGACATCATAAACATAAGTCAAGGCTAACCACTATGAAAAATACCATAGTTTTATTTTGATAACATCCATTTCACCACACATGGAATATCATAAGATTAAAACATTAAATAATTCTTTAGAGGGGTATATAATTTCAAGACCAACCCATCACATTCATATTATGTAAGGATTAAGTGTGTTACATATTCCATACAACAAAGGATCATATTTCAAAAAATTTAATCCTAATATTAAAGAGTGTGGTAAAATACGTATAAGTATAAAATAATAATAGTATAGATACATTTGGGTGAACACCCTTCAGTGGAGATGGGGATGGGCATTAACAATACAGATGTTTATCATAGAATGTCACAAGATAATTTCTGCAACATAATAGTTATATTTTATGATTCATGGAATGGATTAAAGATAGTGAAATGGGTCTCCCATAACATGTATATCATAAAAATGTAATAGGGATGGGTGAAAATGTAAGAACCCAGTTCTAATTTTAGATGTACGGGATTCTTATTTTCGTTTTCCTTAAGTGTTTTGAGAAAAGATTGAAAATGAAAGAAAATAATAAATTTTGGAACTACACGCTGTGTACTTTTCCACACGCCTTGTATTTTTGGCCATGTTGGGATGAGTACACGGGGCGTGTAGCCATACTGGAAACGAAGGGTGTGGGAACCGACTACATGCCGTGTAGTGGTACCTTACACGCCGTGTAGTCAGTCGGTAGGATTAAACAGTAAGGCAGAGGATCCGCCGCCGGCTGGGCGACAGTACATGCTGTGTACTTGGGAGTACATGTCGTGTACTCATGTCGACGGATGAACAGTGTGGCGGTGCCGCCAAATGAATAGTCAAATGAAAGAAGTAGACGTCGTGTACTCAGAAGTATACGCCGTGTACTTTGTTTTTCCGGCTTAAAACAGGCATTAGCCTCCTCGTTTGGTAGAGGAGGCATTTGAGCCATTTTGTACCCAAAGGAGGAGGCCGGATCTTTGAATATCCATCGGGCGTTCGTCTAGAATCCGTTTCGGCTTCAGAAGATTTTGTTGGAACTGCACTGGTATGCCCTCTCATCTCCCGGTACCGTTCTTACCAATTTTTCTCCTAACGTATGTTATTTAAGTTTGAATGGTTTTTGTTCTTCGTCAGATCTACGCCGTTCTTGGGCGTTTATGGAGTCGGCGTTCGTGTATAACACTCGTCGACGTATAAGTTAGGTGGATTGGTGTAAATTTCCAACTGTCGTGCGTTTTTTTGTGCATTTTTGTGCCACGAACCCATGATGGGGTGTCGTGTGGCTGAGAGCGTTTCTATATTTAATGCCCAGAATTGCATAGGTGATTTAATTATGATATTAAAATGCTGGTTGGGATCGTTGCTTCGATCCGGAACCACCCCCGGGGTGTGTTTCACTGTTTAGCAGTTTGGCCAGGATACCCGAGGGTATGCCTTTAAAGTAGTAATTGTAGAATTTCATTGAGAGTAATTTCTTGTTACTGCTTTTTTACCTGTTGGGCACGGCCCAGTTACCTATATAGCCTAAGGGCGTTGTTGTGATTAGCCTGTGGGAACTATACTATATTAGCATGAGGGTGTGACTATTTTAGCCTGAGGGATATCGTTATTCCACCTGAGGGGAACCTTTCGTGCCAGAGGGCTTGAATTCTGTGCCTGAGGGCGACACTTCCTATACCTGAGGGAAATTTTTGTTAAGCCTGTGGTAAATACCTGCGTGTTGGATTCTGTATAGCCTGAGGGCATGGTTCACTATATTATCCTGAGGGCAAGATACTGGTTGGCCTGAGGGCTTGGTGCTGTTGAGCACAGAACGATACTAAATTTAATGTATTCAATGAATAATAAAATGGAAACTTTATTGTTAAGTTAGTTACTTTTCAGTACTACTTACTTTATTGCATTTCACTATTGCACACTGTCGTTGCATGCTTACATGCAGTTGGTCACGGGCCTTTGGTGGGTGTCTACTGAGATATATTTTTCACACCCTGTTTGGGTCACTCTTTTTGGCCCAAACATATTACGTTGTTGTAGGTGTAGATATGGGAAAGAGTCCCTATATAGGTACTTGACTGTTTCTGAGGAGTAGGAGGGCATGGGACCGAGCCTAGGCTCGCGATGCTGCTGCCAGCTATTTTGCTTGTTTTTCTATACTTTGTATTTTGTTGTACTGTATTGATGTATAACATGTTCTGGTTGTTTTCTTAGAACTTGAAACATATAGCATCATCACTTATATACTGTTGGTTATATCCACTACTATAGTTTATTTCAGTTTTGCATGGTTTACTGCTTCTGTTGTCGTTGTATGTTTTATTTAAATTCCACAGCGCTTCACTTTAGAAAATGAGGGCATAGTTTCCCCACTATCCGACCCGGGCCCTCACTGCTAGTCGGTAGCCTCGGGCATTTGGGGAAATGCGCTTGAGGTCTTGTGGAGAATCGGCTTCGGGGCACCCATTGAGTGGCACCCGGGACTGGGACATTACAAAGTTTTATCAGAGGAGTTTCTTTTCTTTGACTTACTATTTGGAGCCGTAGTTAGGGATAGGACGGAACGGTAGTTGGTAATAAGCTGTGCCCGGGCGTAGCTAACCCGTGTATAGGGAAAATCCAATTTACCTCGTGTTGCAATTTTACTGATTTTTGTAATTTACAGTTGATTTGATTTTCACCGTTGGGTGACACAATTGAGATTGTATTGTTTATACGTTATATGTGGGTTCTATTTAGTTGAAACCCGATGAGATGAGGGTATTCCATATCATGCATCATATAGGCACATGCTAGATATCACATGCCATGCATAGTTTCCATGCCATGTAGGGTCATTAGAATTTGCATGTTGTTGTGATAGTTAATGTGCTAGAAAAGCATGCTGTTGTGATAGGTGCTTGATAAATACCTGCCTTATGATATGGTATTTTTGTTTGAGCTTGTTTATAGAATGGACGCCAAAATTTGGTTTTTGGGGAGTATGGGCCCCCATTGACCAGAATTTGGTGGATCATTGACTGTTTGTTGGTTATAACACATATAAGACTTCAAACATTGATTTGTGGGGAGTATGGGCCCCCACGGGTCAGAATTTGGCACTTAGGTGTTGGTTTTAGTATTTTCTGGGTTCCGGAGAAGTTTTTGAGGCATACTATCCGGAAACCCAGTATACACGCCATGTAGTATTTTTATATATGCCGTGTATGCTCTTCTGTTCGGGAAGAAAAATGAACTTTTTGAGTACACATCGTGTACCCTGAGTACACGCCGTGTAGTCTCTTCCCGTGTCACAAACCGTGTGGGCGGGGACACGGGGTAGGGAAGAGCTCGGGTAAAACACACTGTATAGTTTTTGTACACGCCATATAGTGTTGACCCGGAGTCCGGCCGTGTAACTAACATCACAGGTCAGTGAACTCCTTGGCAGAACACACTGTGTCAGTTAGAGACACGCAGTGTTGTGTGACCTGGGGACTCAGCCATGTAGCTAACAAAACGGGCTGGTGTCACCTCTCCCTTAACACGCCGTGTACTTGTGAGACATGTCGTGTAGTCTTGTCCGATGACAGACCATGTGGAGTTAGCCATGTGGCTGGGAAATAGGGTGGTGTACACGCCGTGTGCGGGTGTAACACACCGTGTAGTCTTAAGCTGAGTGGTCACCCATGTCATAGACGACACGAGAAGTTGGAAAATAACACCGTACATTCCGTGTAGATATTATACACGTCGTTTAGTTTTGTGGAATGTAAGCCATGTGGCTTAGCCATGTATAAGGACCCGGGCAGGGGAAGGGAAGTCAAGTACACGCCGTGTAGTCATTAGACACGCCGTGTAGTCTTGTCTTGCAAATTTTGAAATTATTTCTTCCTCTTGTTCCTTTTTGGTTCCTTCGATTTCCGATCTTAATAATCTTGAATCTGAGGCGTGCTTTTGACCATGTAGTGTCATTCCGCCTAGACGACCGCGAGTTGTTCGCTAGGTGGCCGGTGATGATTATACTACGGATATGGTGGGCCATGGGCTACCATTTGATCCACCAGCAGAGCCAGATGCAGCACCAGCTGTTATACCGGACAGAGGCACAGAGGCACAGTTCCGTGAAGGCTTATTGCGGTTTATGCAGACCTTTCAGGGAGCACCGCAGGCAGCCACATCTATGGCCGAGCTGACACGTATCTTTCAGCAGCAGAATCTTCCTAGGTTTTCAGGGGATGGAAGACCATAGGATGCAGAGACTTGCCTAGGATCGATGCAGACTATTTTCGATCACTTAGAGACTCCTCCAGGGTGGAGGGTCACACTCATGACTTACATGCTGCGTGATTCCGCCAAGATGTGATGGGATGTTACCACCCAGACAGAGCATCACGGAGACATGGCATGGGAAGACTTTCAGGCAGTCTTCTATGACTTCTTCATTCCCGAGACGCTGAGGGTAGATAGAGCTCGAGATTCCATGAACTTGCATTAGGGTGCTTTGTCGGTTATGGACTACTCTGATCGTTTTACAGAGCATTAGCATTTTGAACTCGTGCTGGTGGGTGATGAGACGTTGAGATCTAGACATTTTGAGGATGGTCTTCAGTATGACATCCTAGTGTTGGTGAATGTTTTCAGGTTTCCTACTGTACACACGATTGTGAACCAGGTGCTGATTATAGAGAAGAACCTGCAAGAATCTAGTGTTGTGGGCCAGGGCGGTTCAGCAACAATTAGGGTTACTATTTCTATCGGTAAGAGGAAGAGACAGATGGACTTCTCTCAGGGTGGCAGTACTAGCCAGGCAGCTTCTTTAGGTGGCCCGGTCAGGTGCTACCAGTGTGGCAGAGAGGGGCACAAGAGACTGCAGTGTCCACGAGATCTAGTGGAGTGCCGAGCTTGCGGTAAGATGGGTCATTTGCGGCGCTTTTGTAGGGAGTTTCCACTAGTGGCTAGTGAGAGGGGTTCTGTGCAGACTCCGTGTGCGGGAGGAGGACCAGTGGCTTCTTACCAGTCAGGGAACTGGAATACATCATGGTGTGCAAGAATAGATGGTGGTCGTGGTTGTGGTAGCCAGACGCTAGGATCTCAGAGGCAGAAGGGTGGGACAGCTCCGGGTAGCCAGGCTGTGTGGCAGGGCTACGGCACTGGGCATGCATATGCAGTGCGACAGACACAGTAGGAGCTGGATACCGGACCTTCTACAGTCAGAGTTACTATTCTAGTAGCTTCTTTCTTGTCTTCAGTACTTTTTGATACGGGTTCTATGCATAGTTTCATCTTAGTACCCATTATGGAGAGCCTTGGGCTCGGTGTTTCTACTTCTTCTAATATCATGATGCTAGACACTCCGTTGGGGACAAGGACGGCTGGTGTGCGTCAGTGTAAGGAGTGCCCCCTTGTGGTTGGAGGGTGTCACTTCCTTTGGGACCTCTATGTCTTGGAGATGACGAGCTATGATGTAATTCTTGGGATGAACTGGTTGGTTCCCTTTCGAGCTTTTGTAGACTGCTATCATCGCAGGGTGCACTTCACGTCACCAGATGGTGGAGAGTTTATACACAAGGGCGAATGGGATGTTCAGGCATGTCGAGCTGGGCCAGAGCATCATGGGCGAGGTGGAGTCACAACCCAGATTGCGAGTTTGTATATGGATGATTAGGGGACTTTTCAGACTATTTTCCCTCCAATTCTTGATCGTTTTAGGGATGTCTTCCCAGAAAAATTTTTAGATCTACCTCCGGTGCATGAGGTGGATTTCTCTATCGATATTGTGCCAAGAGCAGCACCAGTGTCCATTCCTTCTTATAGGATAGCCACGCCTGAATTACAGAAGCTCAAGAAGTAGTTAGAGGAGCTACAGGTGAAGGCTTTTATCTGACCCAGTACTTCTCCTTGGGGTTCTCTAGTCCTTTTGCGAAGAAGGAGGACGATACCCTTAGACATTGTGTGGATTATCAGAAGCTGAACCTGTTGATAGTAAAGAACCGATATCATTTTCCGAGGATTGATGATCTGTTTGATCACCTTCGTGGAGCACGAGTGTTCTCAAAGATTGACTTGAGATTAGGATATCATCAGCTACGCGTTAGATCATCTGATATACCTCTCACAGCTTTCAGGAGTAGGTATGGTCTATATGAGTACACGATTATGCCGTTCGGACTGACGGACGCGCCCGTAGTTTTTATGGCTCTGATGAATCGTGGGTTCCATCTGTATCTTGATTCCTTTGTGGTAGTATTCGTGGATGACATCTTGGTGTACTCTCACACTCGACACGACCATTCCACCCATCTTGAGATCATATTGAGTACACTAAGAGAGCATCATCTATATGCTAAGCTCTCAAAGTTCCACTTTTGGATGGACCAGATTCACTTCCTGGGTCACATTATCTCAGAGGCAGGAGTTGTAGTAGACCCCGAGAAGGTGAGAGCAGTAGTTTCCTAGGAGCAACCTAAGAACCTGTTTGAGATACGAAGTTTCTTAGGGATGGCTGGTTACAACAGACGCTTCATACAGGACTTCTCCCGCTTAGCAGCCCTGTTGAAAGGTCTGACTAAGAAGGGGGTGAAGATTGTTTGGTCAGAAGCTTGCGAGGTAGCTTTTCAGGACCTGAAGGGAAGGTTGACATTAGAACCGATCCTCATACTCCTAGAGCAGGGGAAGAGCTATACAGTTTACTGTGATGCATCAGGGATTGGGCTGGGAGCCGTTTTGATGCAGGGCGACCGAGTTGTTGCATACGGGTCACGACAGTTGAGGCCACATTAGAGGAATTACCCGACGCATGATCTCGAGTTGGATGTATTTTTTCATGCATTGCGCAGTTGGAGACACTGTCTGTTGGGAGAGTATTTTGTGGTTTTCACTGACCACAAAATCCTCAAGTATATCTTTACTCTGCATGACCTGAATTTGAGACAAAGAAGGTGGGTTTGGTACCTACAATCCCTCGATTTTGAGCTTGCCTATACACCTAGTAAATGTAATGCAGTAGCTGATGCACTGAGCAGGAAGACTCAGATACAGGAAGTGCAGGAGGACAGTGGTGAGTGGCAGCTTATGGATTTGTTCTCTGAGATGCATCTAGAGGTGCATGACAGTCAGGGGCGGACTTATCGTTCCTCTTTAGCTGTGACTTCTACCCTCCGGGATAGAGTGAGGATGAGGCTGCTATCGGTTTCAGAAGGCCCAGTTCTAAGGGAGTCGGTGGCAAGTGAGGACCCTCCTCCCGGTTGGATGATAGGTGATGATGAGGTTTTGCATTTCCATGGACGTGTATGGGTTTTAGGGGATATACGCGAGGAGATAATATGAGAGTTTCATGCTTCAGATTGGGAAGTTCATCCCGGGGTTACCAAGATGTGCTGAGACTTGAGATGTCAGTATTGGTGGCCGGGTATGAAGAGAGAGATAGTTGGTTTTGTTACGAGGTGTTCCACCTGTCAGTAGGTGAAGGTAGAGCACGAGAGGCCAGTTGGGCCGTTACAGTAGTTGCCCATTCCAGAGTGGAAATGGGATGATGTCGTGATTTATTTCGTGACAGGGTTGCTGAGGTCACCTCGAGGCAACGACGCTGTGTGTGTTGTTGTGGAAAGACACACGAAGGTAGCTCACTTATTTCCGATCAAGGATACCTTCGGTGTGGACGAGCTCGGAAGACTATATATCCGAGAGATCTTACGTCTTCATGGGGTCCCTCGTTCTATCGTTTCAGATAGGGATGCCCTCTTTACGTCTCGTTTCTGGAAGAGTTTTCAAAGGGCACTGGGTACATAGGTTCTTCTGAGCACATCATACCACCCTCAGATAGATGGCCAGTCAGAGCGGACGATACAGGTGCTAGAGGACATGCTGCGCGCATGCGTCCAATACTTTTGGGGCTCGTGGGAGAAGCATATACCCTTGGTTTATTTTTCCTATAACAATAGTTTGCATGCGACTATTGAGATGGAACCATAAGAGGCTTTATATGGTAGGCCATGTCGATCACCATTGTGCTGGTTAGAGGCAGGTGACGCTGATTTACTGAGGCCACATCTTGTACCGGAGACATCTGAGCAGGTCCAGTTGATTCGGAAGTTGATGGCTACCGCGCAGTCTCGTTAGAAGTCTTGTGCTGATCACCGCAGAGGACCTTTGGAGTTCGTGGTCGGGGATCAGGTTTTCTTACGTGTTTCGCCGAAGCTAGGACATAAGCAGATCAGGAGATAGGGTAAAGCATTCACCAAGGTATGTGGGAACATTTGAGATTCTGGAGAGAGTTGGGATGGTTGCCTATCGGTTGTAGTTACCGCAGTGGTACCGAGCCATGCACGACGTCTTCCATGTGTCTCAATTGCGTCGCTACCATTCAGACTCGTCTCACACCTTTCAGCCAAAGGAGTTTGAGCGTCAGCATGATGCGTCCTTTGAGAAGCATCTGATCTATATCATGGACAGGAAGATAAAGGTTATCTAAGGCCGGTCAGTTCCTCTCGTACGGGTTCTATGGAAGCATGGCCGAGTGCAGGACGAGACCTGGGAGAAAGAGGCTGACGTACGTGCTCAGTGGCTAGAGCTGTTCTGAGATTTATCTTCGCCACACTTGGAAGGGCAATTCGTGGATGAAATTCTATAAGGGGGGAATTTTTAAAGAACCTGGTTCTTATTTTAGAGGTATGGGCTTCTTCTTTTTCTATTCCTTATGTGTTTTGAGAAAATATGGAAGATGGGGAAAATCCTAAATTTTGGAACTACACGCCGTGTACTTTTCCACACGCTGTGTATTTTTGGCCATGTTGGGATGAGTATACGGGGCGTGTAGCCATGCCAGTGATGAAGGGTGTACTAACCGACTACACGCTATGTAGTGGTACCTTACACGCCGTGTAGTCAGTCGGCATGCTTAAACAGTAAGGCGGAGGAGCCGCCTCCAGCTGGGTGATATTACACGCTGTGTATTTGGGAGTACATGTCGTGTACTCATATCGACGGATGAACAGTGTGGCAGTGCCGCCAAATTAATAGTTAAATGAAAGAGGTACACGCCATGTACTGAAAAGTACACTCTGTTGACTTTGTTTTTCTAGCTTAAAACAGGTAGTAGCGTCCTCATTTGGCAGAGGAGGCGTTTGAGCCATTTTGGAGCCAAAGGAGGAGGCCTGATCTTTGAAGATCCACCAGGCGTTCGTCTGGAATCCATTTCGGCTTCAGATGATTTTTTTGGAACCGCACAGGTAAGCCCTCTCCTCTCCTGGTACCGTTCTTACCAATTCTTCTCATAACGTAAGTTATTTACATTTGAATGGTTTTTTTCTTCATCAGATCTACACCGTTCTTGGGCATTTCTGGAGTTGGCGTTCGTGTATAACGCTCGTTGACGTATAAGGTAGGTGGCTTAGTTTAAATTTCTAATGGTCGTGCATTATTTTGTGCGTTTTTTGTGCCACGAACCCATGATGGGGTGTCATGCGGCTGAGGTCGTTGCTATATTTAATGCCTATAATTGCATAGGTGATTTAATAATGATATTAAAATGCTAGTTGGGATCATTTCTTGGATCTGGAACCACCCCCGAGGTGTGTTTCACTCTTTAGCGGTTTGGCCAAGATACCTGCGGGTATTATATTAAAGTAGTAATTGTAGAATTGCCTTGAGAGGGATTGCTTATTACCATTTTTTTACTTGTTGGGCATGTCCCGGTTACCTATTTATCCTGAGGGCGTTGTTGTGATTAGCCTGTGGGAATTGTACTGTATTAGCCTGAGGCCGTGTCTATTTTAGCCCAAGGGCTGTCGTTATTCTGCCTGAGGGAAACCTTTCGTGCCTAAGGGCTTGACTTCTGTGCATGAGGGTGACACTTCCTACACCTGGGGGAAATTTTTGTTACGCCTGAGGGCAATACCTGTGGGTTGGATTCTATATAGCATGAGGGAGTGGTTCACTATATTATCCTGAGGGCAAGATACTGGTTGGTCTGAGGGCTTGGTGCTGTTGAGAACAGAACGATACTAAATTTAATAGATTCAATGAATAATAAAATGGAAACATAATTGTTAAGTTAGTTACTTTTCAGTACTATTTACTTTATTGCATTTTACTATTGCACACTGTTGTTTCATGCTTACACGAAGTTGGGCACATGCCTTTGGTGGGTGCCTACTGAGATATATTTCTCACACCCTGTTTGGGTCATGCTTTTTGGCCCAAACAGATTACGTTGCTTCAGGTGTAGATAGGAGAAAGAGTCCCTATACAGGTACTTGACTATTGCTGAGGAGTAGGAGGGCATGGGACCGAGCCTAGGCTTGTGATGTCGCTGCCAGCTGTTTTGCTTGTTTTTCTATACTCTGTATTTTGTTGTATTGTATTGATATATAACAAGTTCTGGCTGTTTTCTTAGAACTTGAAACATGTAGCATCATCACTTATATACTATTGGTTATATACACTACTTTAGTTTATTTCAGTTGTGTATGGTTTACTACTTCCGCTGTCATTGTATGTTTTATTTAAATTCCACTGCGCTTTACTTTGAAAAATGAGGGAATAGTTTCCCCACTATCAGACTCGGGCCCTCGCTGCTAGTCGGCATCCTCTGGCATTTGGGGAAATGTGCTTGAGGTTTTGTGGCGAACCGGCTTCGGGGCACCCGTTGAGTGGCACCCGGGACTGAGACGTTACAGAAAACATATCATAACATAAAAAAGTTTGAAACCAAATTATAATATAAAGGAGGTTATTGAATACATCGGAGAAGGATAGGATTCGTTATATTGAGAGAACACTCATAAAATCATGGGAGGAGCTTCTTAAGAGATTGGGGGAACTTTGAGAGGACTTTGGATAATTAATTTTAGAACCTCAAAAATTAATATTGGTTTTGGAGGATTTATTAATGATTTATTACTCTAATAAAAAATATTAAAAAATAGTTTTAAATGGGAAATATAAATTTTTTCGTGGATATAATTTTTGGATTATATTATATCATTTTTGGTACATTATGATGTCATAATAATATATTATATTTATACCACATTTAATTTCACTTGGGAATTCGACAATCTCAAAAAATTATACAAAAATAACAACTGGATAATTTTGAAGTGCATATTTCAGAAATAAAATTTATTTTATCAAAATAATTCTATAAATATGGGAATTTAATCATTAAAATCAAAAAAAGCATTTACTGAAAAATAATGGTTTTTTAAAATAATAGTTTTAAAAACATATAATAATTAAAATTGATTTCATAAAATTATTTTGTTATTTTTATTTAATAAATATTATTCAATATAAATATTTTAATAAAATATAATTTATTAAAAAAATTATTTTATTTAACAAATGTGTGTCTTGATTGAAATAATATAAATAACAAAAATAAAATATGTGTTTTATCATATTAGAATATAATTTTAATCAAAATCATTATATAATCATTAAAAAAGTAATATTTAAAAGTGACCAATATAAATATTGTTTTATAAAAATAATATAAAAAATATTACTATTAGTTTCTAGACAAACAACCCTTTATTACACCAGTGAATTCCCTAATGGTAAGACGTGTGATGGTGAGATTTTCATGGGGTGGTTTAGAAAACCTGGTTTGGGCCATGATCTCTATGATCTTAAACATATATTGTAAATGGTTTCTCTTATTCTATCATTTCTGAAAACTGGAAAGATATTGGTAAAGGGAAAACCCCAATGATGCTATCTCCCTTGGAATCACTAATAAATAGGCTTCATAGGGTATGATCCTACTCGTCAAGGCCATCACATCCTCTGAATGTGCCAAAAAGTTATCATAACACTTAATATACTAATCATCATGGATACTATTCAATGAATATATTATCAATAGTTATGATTGTTAATGATACTTTAAATTTTATAGACAATATAATGAACCAAATTAGTGCATTTTTATTCTATAACTTTATTTCATAAAAATTAATTTTTTTCATTTTAAAAAAGGAAATTTCATTTATAAATGTTTGAATTGTTAAATTATTTCTCTATTTAGAAATTTAACAATATTAATATTCATATCATACACTATAAATGTTTTGGGTACTTTTTTTCATTACCACTTTTAGTTCCCTTGTCTATTGCACTAAACATTTCTTATGTCAAAACACTTTGACCAGGTGATTTTTCTTGTTTCATAGAACATTCGCTAGTGGAAATTTTGTTTTATGTCATTTTATTAATTTTAACATCCGTTTTCAATCGATGTAGATTTCTTCGATGATAAAAGTTTTAATTTCATTGTTTCTTTTTATATCCATCATTAAAAAGTAAAATTTTGTCCTTTAGATGTTAGTTTTCTGGAAAACTAACATCCAATGTCGGAACATATAACACTTTTAACATCAATTTTTTATCAAAAAATAATACTAAAAGTCCTCATTGAAGTAATTAAATGTAATTTATTTAGTAACATATGGTAAAATCCTAATTCTAACATTGTTTCATTAAAAAATAATGTTTAAATTCCTCATAGATGCCTTATAATGCCAATTGTTTTTCCAGAACCAAAGTTGAAAAGTCACTTTTGAGGTCTTTTTTTAAATACTCTGACACAAAAAATGTTTACCATGTTTTATTTAATTTCCAATGATTCAGTTTAACAAATCATGGATCTAAAAAAGAGTTAAGAATCATAATTTTGGAAGTCAGACATCTCTATGTTTTGATTGATAAAGCTTGTTTCAATGAAAACATGAGAAACATGAACAGAAAATTTAAAAAACAAAATAAAAAAATAAAACTGAATATTTGAAATAATTTCAATGGTTTTAGTGATTTTTTAAATAAATATATTTTTATCATCATTTATCTTCCTTTCAAGGATTAACTCATGCATCAATGAAAATAGTGATCGATAAAGAATTTTTCACCTCGGTTAGTAAATCTCATGAAAATGTTTTACATTAATAACATAATCATAATAAGACATCATCATTATAACAAAACAATTTATTATTTTTAATGATGACTAAGAATAATAATAAATAAATAAAATGATTAGAATATATACCATGTTTAAATCATCGATTAAAGACATGTTGAAAATTTGATTGGATTGAAGAGGTTGATAATGGTGAAAGAAATACAATATGAATTTATATATAGTAAAAAAAATATTTTTAGCAGTGTTGTTTTAAAATTTAGGTAGGATTTAAAAAAATAATTTTTTAAAAAAAAATTGAAATATCCATCTAGTATATTTAAAATTTTACATTTAACATTGGATAAATTTATATCCAATGTTAAAAAGCTTCATGTATCGGAGTTTTGATTTTGGTTTTAAATATAACCAATGTTAAAGGATCACCTCATAAATTTTAACATTGTTTATTAAGTAACCAATGTTAAAAGAATACTTTTAATGCTGATTTATGAAAAAGTGACGTTAAAAGTCCTCATAGAAGAATTTTAAGGTTAGTTTTTTACAATAAACGACATTAAGATAATCTTTAGATTTAATATATTCAAAAACCCAACAATAAAAATGTTTACCATGTTTTATTTAAATTTTTAAGATTCTATTTTACTGGTCGTAGAACTCAAATGGAGTTACGAATCAAAAGTTATGGTCATCGAATCTTGGATTTATCTAAAACTTATCTTAGAGAAACTCAACTTCTAATATCCATATAATTTGATACATAAGTCTATTTTATCTCCATGAGTAGTAAAAACAAATATTGAAAAATTAACTACAAAATGGTTACCATTTTTAACACCATTATTTTCGAAAAAATGAAATCAAAAGTAACTTTTAACATTGGAACATGAAGAAAAACTGACGTTAAATTTATTCTATGAAGACTTTAAACATCATATTTTCATGAAAAGACATTAAAAGTAGGATTTCAACATTTTTTACTAAGAAAAAAAGTTATAAGTCATACATAACGAGTTATAATATTTTTTTGGGAAGTGATGTAAAAATTTGGATTTTAATGTCGATTACTGAATAACCAATGTTAAAAGTCTTCAAAGAAGTCTTTTAATGTCAGTCTTGAAGAACTGATGTTGAAACACCAATTTTAAAGACCACTTTTATACTAGTGGTTTTAAGATCAATGATTTTTAATGGATTCTCTGAGTATGAAATATAATTCTACAATAGAACCACATTTGGATTTAGTACATACAATTGGTCTGGTATGTTCTTCCTTTAAAAGGATACATGGAACACATCACGTACTTGAGAGAGGTTATGTGGGAGTTCTAGTTGATAGTACACAATTACGATGGATAAAGGATCTAAAAGTAGTAATTTATTCTAGGACCAATATTTCCCTTTTTCACAAACCACAATAATTTCTTCCATAATTATATGTGAAGGAACACTTTATCTCTGACATCAATCTCAATGTCTCATTTACAATTGTCTGCATTATTTTTGTATTTAATTTGTGCGGATTTCATATTATTCTGAATTATTTGAACCCTCTATGTTATATCATAGATAATATTAGGTTCCATTAGATTCCACTCTCTAACATTATCCCAACATGTTGGAGTCTAACACTTCTTCACATATTAAGCCTCGTAAGGTGTCATTTGATTGATAAAATGGATTTTTTTTGTAATATGATAAATCCCCTGGGGGAAGTTGATACTAAAATCCTCAAAAATCTATTTATCATTATTTAAAAGTATCCTCTAGAGTTTTAATAGAACTTTTGGACACTCCATCAGTCTAAGTGTGATTAGTAGTGATCATGTTTAGCTTTAAATCCAACGCTTGCTGGAGGATTCTCCAAAACCACATGGTAAACCTTGGATCCTAATCAAATATAATAGATATAAGAACTTGATTTAGTCTTTTCACTTCCCTTATGTATATATTACTGAGCTGGTTTAGAGAGATATATTTTCTAATAGAAATGAAATTTGTTGACTTTGATAGGAAAATAAATTACCACCTAGATGGAGTTATTTTCCTTAGTTGTTTTGTGAAGTCTTGAGATAAAATCTATGGTTATTTTTTCCAATTTCAATACTGATGTGGTAAATGGTTTCATCATAACCTTATAGTTTTTTCATTCCTCCATGACTTTTTTTCATACAATGTATCGAGATACAAATTCTAAAATGTTCCTCTTAATGATATCCCACCATATGTTTTTGATCCAATATATATACTTCATAGTTCATATATGGTTAATAGAGAAGGATGAGATATGAAAATCATCCAAAATATCGCTCCTTATTTCTGGTTTTTATGGTACATATATCTATGTTCTATAACTTATAACTCCATCTTCAGTAAAGTTGAGCTCTAAAATATTCTCTACATTTTTTAATAGAAACTCATAATCTTTCTCGGCCTCATTGATCATCTCATGAATATATGGTTGAGATATTATTTGAAATTTTTTTGATGAATATCCTTTTTTTTATTCCCATGATTATCCATTACATTTCCAAGAAGATTGGATCCATTTAAAAGATCATCATAGATAGGTCTGCAGGATCTTTATAAAATCAACCACATTGTTTTCCTCCCAAAGATAGTAATGGATTGAACAATCATAATCCTTGATCAGATCTTACCACCTTCATTGGTTCATATTATGATCATTTTTGTGAATATATACCTATAGATTTTATGATCTGTGTATATGTCACACTTTAATCCACATAGATATTATCCTAAAACCTTATAATTCAATATCTACTAATCGAATTATATAGCATGGTTTTAATAGTTCTGTTAATGGATATTTAATTACTGGGAGGAATAGTTTATCAAATTTCTATCTTGAATGTGTACACAACTAATTCCCTTTTTGGAAAAATAATTATATATCCCAATTCCTACCCTATTGGTGGGTAATTTGAGCATAAGTGTAGTGATTAGCCTCTTATTTAACTCTTTTAATCTATCTTTACATCCATTAGTCTAGAAAAACATGACTTAATTTCAATAAATCATGGTTAGTGGGCTTGATAATCATGTGTAGTCTCTAAAAATTGATAATAATACTTAGATAATCCAAGGAAACTACATATTACCTTCATAGATGTTGGTATGATCCATCCATCAATTTCCTTTGTTTTTTATTGATCTAAATATATACCTTTTTGTGATATCATTCCCCAAGAAAGTAACATTATCCAATACAAATTAATATTTAATATACTTTTCATATAAATTATTCTTCGACATGGTCTTCACTACAATATTTAAATTCTTTTCTTGTTCCTCCTTTATTTTGGATTAGATACAAATATCAACTATAAAGACCACCAAAAATATATTGAGGTAATACCAAAATTTACTATTCATCACATACATGTATATTGATGGAGCTTTAGTGAGTCTAAATGGCATGATAATGAACTCATAGTGCTTGTACCTTGTGTGGAATGAAATATTGGGGATATCCTCCTTCTTCCCCTTAACGTGATAATACCCCAACTACAGACATGCCTTGGACATGTATTGGGATCTATGTAGCATATCAAACAAATCATCAATTTTTGGAAGATGATTATTTTTATTTATCATGATATTATTAATCCCATGATAATCAATGAAGAGGCATATTCACTCATCATTATTATTGATGAAGAGAACTGGTTCACCCCATGGTGAAGCACTGGGAAATATAAACCCATTATCCAGATTCTCCTATAATTGTTCCATCATATCCTCATGTTCAACAAAAACAATTATATATGGATTCTTGGATATCAATAAATTTCTAGCTATGATATTGATTGATAAATAAACCTCAAATCTATGAGGAAGGCCAAGAAATTATGTTGGAAGCTCATCATTAAATTTTCTTAAAATTAGAATTTCATCAAGGATGATCTTTTTTTAGTATAAAAATTTTATCTAGATACCATTCCTTACAAGGAAAAAATATCCATTTTTGAGATATTGGATCCAAATATGATTCATCCTCCTCCATTCACTATTATCGAAATAGAGGGTAATTTGTGATACATAGGGTGATTTAATTTGCTCAACAATTAATATTGGATCTCTATAAGTAAATACAATCCATTCATATAATTTCATAAAATAATTATAAGGGTATTCTCCAATGGTGTTTCGAGAAATTTATCCCATAAATTAATACATGGGATGAGTTATATGTACAGGACGAAACAATTGACCCATTACCCATCTTTAATGATTACTCAACATACATGTTTTGAGGTGGTGTTTGAATATTTCAACCAAACATGTGTGATGTGAATGAACACATATAACCATAGTAAAATAGGGCCTTTAATGTTCAATAATGGATGATACGACTACCTTTCACTATTTGGTTAGGTTTTTAATCATTTACTTCATCGAAAATAAACTTAGGGATAATAAATTTAAAAAAATTAAATAAATCAAAGGAAAACTATGAAAATTTAATTTTATAATTCATAAATGAAATATATTATTTATCCAATAAATTTATTGGTTTTAATCTAACCTATCCAAGATCTATTTCCAAGAATTAAATATCATAAGAATTTTTTTCTCATGATAATGTCTCATAATGAGAGTGCGAATTTATGAAATAATGCCCCTCAGGGGTGTCAATCCAGGTGTTAAAAAAGGACCGTTTTCATATACTAGGTGCTGATCGAGTCAAGTTTAATGCCACCTTTTTGAGGTTATTACTCCTAAGTTCCTCAATGCAAAATCCTCATCTATTTATAGTATCCAAATAGGTATATATTTTCATGGAACCCACATAGTCTATAATTTAAAAAATATGGATTTTTTATTATGTTTAATCTAATCCCTATGTACTTCACTATATTTTTTAATCCTAATCCCAAAATAAATATAATTTCTGCTCATAACAACTATTAATACCCAAATATTTAATACACATTATTTCATGATTTATTACATAAAATCACACATTCTAAAACCCAGAAGATCGTAATTCTCAGGTTTTTTGGGAAATTAAATACATATCATAATGACTTTAATTACCAGTATAACAAAATTATTTAAAACATTCTTAACATGATCCTAAAATTCAATTATTCTTCTAAAACTTCACTGCATAACCTTGGGACGTACATAATAATGGTTAGATATATAAAGCCCTATAAGGGAATAAACAAATAAAATCTTAATGTAAAGTAGAACATGTTATCCAATATCCCTATAATTCAATCATAAAAGGCATTAGAATAATAATCTTGAACAATAATTCAGGATATAATATGATAGCATAAAGGAATCTTTGGAATGTGGTTGAAACATTAAATAAGACATCAGAAACATAATTCAAGGATAACCACCAAGACAACATAACATACTGTGTTTATGATATCCTCCCTCAAAATATATATGTATTATCATGATATTAAACTATTACCCAATGCATTGGAGGGATATATACTTTTTGTCCCACCCTCCACATTCATATCATGTACATGAATAGGTGAGACACATAAATAATTAAATATACGATCATATTTCATCACATTTTATAACAAGAATAAAATATGTGCAATAAATACATGGATTTTCCCAATAAACAATGTATATTTATATCTTGGTGAATTTCCTTTAGTGGAAATGGGGATGAGTATTTAGAACACAAATGTTTGTCATGGAAAATCATAGGATAATTTAAGAAGCATAAGTGGGATATTTAAATATTCAAGGAAGAGATTAGTAAAATTTTAAGGGGTATATCATCACTTTGACATCATAAAATATGTAATAAAGATGTGTTAAAACATATCCCAACATGAAAAAGTGGAAAAAGGCATAATATAATAGGGTTTCTCAAATATATAAGAGAACCAGAGGATAATTGACCTTGATATAGGGCTTCTAAAATCACAGGAGAGCTTCTTAAGATGTTTAAGAAACCATGGGTGGACTCAAGATAGGGAAAGGCAGTGTAATTTCAGGATCTACGGGTTTTGAGAGAAGTTCAGTGGGGGTTTGGGTGGGTTTATATAGTAAAAGAGAGGATAATTCTTTATTAATTTCCAATCATAGGTTTTGGGATCTATATGATAAAGTAATAAAAACCAAAAACCTACCCATGGTTATTTATCATGATTTATTACAAAGAGGATAGTTTTAAATTATTTTATATGGTTAAGAATATAAAACATAAAAATAATGTCTTTAGTGATGTGTGAGTCATGTTTAAAAAGAATTGATTTTAAATCCTTAAAATATATTATATGTTTGGAGGATTAATTAATGCTTTATAAAATTAATCAAATAACTTCATGAACACATTATTTTAAATGGGATATATATATATTAGGCCTTCTATTCATTTTATGTCATATATTACATCAGTTTTTTCATTGTGATTTGTTAATTCATATCATATATTTATACATTATTTAATTTTTACCAGAAATCAATTATCTCAGATAATTATGAAAAAAAACTATAGGATAATTTTGATGGGAAAATTAAAAAATATTTTCTCTAAATAGGCCTATAAACATTATAATTTATATTTTAAATTAAAAAAACTTTTATTGAAAAATACAGATTTTTTGACAACAACATTTTTTTAAACATTATAACAATTACATTTAGCTTCATAAAATTATATTGTCATTAATAATTAATAAATATTAATTAATAATAATATCATAATAATATATCATTTGATTATAAAATTCATAAATTCATCAAAATGTTTCTTTATTGAAGTAGTACATTTCCAAAAAATAAAATTTTTGTTTCATCGTATCAAAATCAAATCATTATCAAATTTAATTTTTCAATCATTTTAAAAGTAATATTAAAATGGGATAAATATAATAAATTTTTATTAAATAATAAAATATAAAAAATCATATTTTATGGTATATATATATACATTTATTACATCAGTGAATGAACTAAGGGTAAGACGTGTGATGGCGATATTTTCTTGGTGTGGTTCTACATATATGGGTTGGGTTGTGAATATGTTGAGCTTTAAATTCCCACATAAACAGTTTCACTCAGTCTTTAATTTTTCAATCATGGATTCGTCATAGGCAAGGGTAAGTCCCAGGGATTCTATCTACCTCAGAAGCACTGATAAATGAGCATTATAAGGTAGGATCCTACTGGTTGTAGTAATCTTTTTTTATATGTTTCAAATAGAATTTTTCATAACCCTTAACAAACTAATATTAATGGTCACTATACAATATCTATATTATCAATGGTTATGATTCTTAATGTTGTATTAAATTTTACAGATCATATAATGGTCCAAATTGGTGCATGTGTTTTCTATAAATTTATTCCTTAATAAGGAATTTATTATTTTAGAAATGGAAATTTCATTTACAAAAGTTGGGGTCAATACAGGTTTGTTACGTATTTTATTTTGAGAGACGAACAACATTTTTTATATTACTTTTTCCAAGGTAAAGTAATTTTTTTCACAAAAAATGTTTTTTAAAATGTTAATATATGTTTTATACTTTGGAAAGTATCTTATAGGGTTGTATATTCATTCTAAATTATTAAAATACTTTATATTTATAAAATAAAAACTTTTTCATGTATTAATTTTATTAATTATGAAATAATTATTACATTTTTTTAAATTTATAAAATATGTTGAAAAAAACATCATTTTTTACAATTTGATGAAAACTAATTTATTTTAGAAACCTTTAAAAATTTCACCCTAAATTAATTTTTATGTGTTGATTTAAAATAATAGTTAATTTATGAAGATAAATTATTATATAGAAGGAATAATTATTTTAAATAAGAATTACATGTTTCCTATAAAAATTATTTTAAAAGGGAGACACGTTATTTATTCACTTTTAGAGATTCTTAATTTTATTATATCGTACATATAGGTTCATGAAGAGTATATGGACATATAATAATAATATATAATATTAATATTTTAAATTTATTTTAAATAAGTAATTTACTTTTCTATTTTATATTATTACAGTTCCATATGACATATAACACTTGCATTTCAATGATTTGGGAATGACCAAATTCTAATTGTAATATTTCCCTTCTCACCCTAAAAATACTCCACCATTCTCTTATATCAACATTTACTATATCACTTAATAAGGTTCCATAGTTCCCTTGATAATGTCTATTATATTCCTAAATCTTTTATTTTATTTACATTTTTATAGCCGAATCGATCATTATTGTAGAATTCAATCCTATGGAGTTTACATTAGTGTTTGTATTGTTATTTTTTGTTTATCTATCTCTATATTAGTTTTAGATATTATAATAATTATTATTTTATGATGTGTAATGTTTTTACACAAAATAATTTATATGAATTCATAATAAAACATCCATTGTAAAAAATGATTTATTTCACTAACAAAAAAAGAAATTTAGGGTTGTTACAATAAATATTTTTAAATTTATAAAATTATATTGACTAAAAAAATATAATAAAATATACTATATATACTATAAAAGTATATATAACTATAAATTATATATATGAAATTATAAAAATATAGGAGTATATTCCTAAACATTACAAATTTAAATTGATTAATATTTTTAACATTTTAAATATATGGATTTTTTTATAAAATCATTTATATTACCTAATTATCTTCCCCAAATAACCACCAATTTGAATAAAAATATTTTTTAACAAACAATTAAGAACAAAAAAATTTATGGTTACTATAAAATCATAATTAACATTGAAAAAACTATAAATTTCTTTTAAAATAACAAAAAATGTAAATAGTTATATAAATTTACTCTAAAACAAAAGGATATTGTGGTGTGGCTATATTGACGGAGAGTGGAGGGGTTTCTAGAGAACATATGGATGATGACTCGAGAACAGATTGGTGATGGTTGGAGTTTTGAGGGGAGATGATGACATGGATGGAGGTTATGATGAGAGGAAATCATTAGTGTGGGGTGTGGGAGTGTGCATAAGGGGGATGAAAATGAAATTATGGGATGGGATTTATCTGTGTATAAATTTACTTAATTATATTATTATGGTGTAAAAATGAAAAAAACATCAAGTAATATATTGTTATGCTTTTCAAAAAATGTAACAATATGGAACATATTTTTATGTGTTTTCTTAAATAATTAAATTTTAAAAATAATTTCATGGTTGTAAGAACTGTGTAAATAGGTCCATGAGCATTGAATTTTAATATAGTAGTATATTTATAAATAATTTTCATTATTCACCACTGTAAATAAATTTTTTTCAAAAAAGGAATTTCCCTATACCAAATTTCAATAGCCCAATTCAAATATGAAATTTTATTAAACCCATTCTAAAATTATGAGATATTTATCTTTTAAGAAAAAAAACATAATAGATAATATAGATAATTTTTTTTGTATAAAAATTATTTCTTTAATAATGATTAATTTAAATTTTATTCATTATCATTCATTTATTATTTATTGGATATTAAAATTTTATATTATATACAAATAATAAATTATTAATAATTTTATTTATTTTTAATATTATGTACGTAACTATACTTATAATAAAATGTTCAAATTTGAAAAAAAATATCATTTAACATATTAATAATTTAATATTGACAACATGAAAACTTCTACTTACAAAAAATAGCAAGACTTAATTATAATACCTATGGGTGAAGTATGTTATGGTTGTAGTGTTAGATGTTTATTCTGTCAGTATGGATCTCATAGTGACCTCTACAAACTTTAACTTCTCTAATAAATGATTTATCTTAAATCAAACCTATTGAAGTTATGATTTGGCAAGGTTAATGGAAAACCATAGTGATTTTCTCCTTCTGAAGCTTAGAAATGTGAGCCTCATATATATGGATTCAACTAATTCAGGCCATAGAGACTGCCTTTTTATATTAATTTTTCATTTTCATTGTAACGACTCATGTTGTTATGGTTAGGTGAATTAAAGGGAAATTTGAATTTTGAGTTATATAGTATAGATTTTTTGAGCATTCAGATGTAAATTTTAATTTGAGAAGTTGGGACTTCCCATGGTAAAATTTATGTGGGTTCAGGTGTTTCGATGGAGTTAATGAGTAATTTTTTGGTAGTTTTCCTAGATGAGGTATTTTTTTCTTTATTTTGAGGATTCCACTACAATAGAAGGGGTTATAGTTTGTCTAGGAGGATTCACCCTAGAGGAAAGGACCAAGTCATGGTTCACTGTAATCAGGGTGTTAGGTTTTGTTTTAAGAAGTATATCATGTGGTAGCGGGGTGATACATTTTGGTGTATGGGTTCTGTAAGATTAAAATTACATGATATTAGGATATCACACCATATACTTGGAATTATTCAATTATGGAATCTCTAGGGGATTTTTCATGTCATAAAAAAGGATTTTTTTGCGTAGGTTGTTTGTTAAAAGGAGTATTGGGCTACCCCCATGTGGTTGGCTACACTATGAAGCATCAATCATGCCATAATATGTTCATGGGGTGTATTTTCTATTTTTCTCTAGATTTTCTTTCGTCATGGATCATTGGTTCATGTCACAACACAACCTTATTTGTGGATAACAACATCATGACCACTTTTATCATACTAAAATTGACCTCCAATCAATTTTTTTACCAAGGGTATACATATCAATTCTAGGTTGTCCACTTCTTTATTCATCCAATGTTCATTTATGAGAGGCCATTTTTCTAACCACTCATCCTCCATCTTCCCACATTTAAGCCTCATTAAACCCCATTTATTTTTGGTTTATTGGAGTTCATTTCATCTTAATTAATATAATTAATAACTTCACCTCTTCTTAAAATTTGTATTCTCCTTCCTCTAATTATATTCGGTATGATATATGGTTCTTAGGACAATTTTAATTGGTCATAGTGGAATTATCCTAATGTGAATGGGATTCATGGTGTTGTAGATTGATTACTTATAGATAATATGAATGCATCTCATTTTTCTCCATTTTGATAGAGGTACATCACTATAGTCCACCAATCATTTGATACATTGATATTTCATCTTTTTAGAAGAATATTAATTACATTACAAAAAATAAATTTAAGGATCATAAAGCTATCGTAACTTTGGAAACATGGAAACATAAAAAAAATAGTTCATAAAAAATCTACAACATCTCATACTTATTTATTTATAACTATCAACCTTTATTGTTGTATCATAGTAAATATTATTCTTCATATCCTGGAGAATGAAAACAATAAAAAAATGATCTGATATGCTTAGTAAGGGTAAAAAAAGGATATATCAATGATTATATAATAATAACACGATCATAAGTTAATAATATCCTAAACATAACATTTGAAAAGTGTAATCCCTCACTAGTGCATAAAAAGTTATTTATGTCACTATTTTTTACGTTGGTTATATATAACCGATATGATAATCTGTGAAATGTGGTTTTTACGTCATTTATTTTATAATCGATGTATCAAATGCGGTGAGTAAATTTTTAATGCCGGTTATTTTAATAACCGAATTTAAAAATAGCGCGCGTTCATTTTTTACGTTGGTTATAACTTAACCGACGTAAAAAACCATAGTGCGGTGTTATTTACGTCGGTCATTTGATAACCGATGTAAAAAATGAGGTATCTAGGATATTTTTACATCAGTTATAAAATAACGGACGTAAAAAAGTGGCTTTTGAGGCCCTTTTTGATGTCGGTTATTTGATAACTGATGTAACAAAACAACCCGCAAAATTTTTTATGCCGGTTATTAAATAACCGACGTAAAAAACTGTGATTTATGATGTATTTTTTACGACAGTTATAAAATAACTGATGTAAAAAAAGCCCTATCTGATGCATTTATAACATCGGTTATTATAATAACCGACGTTATAAATGTAATAAAATCAGTTTATAACGTCGGTTATTAAATAACCGACGTTATAAAACATTTAAAAATTTAAGATGCCCCGTGGATTGTCATTTACGATTTTTTGATCGACAGTCCGGCGACTTGTCTCTCCCGCACGGTAAACCCTAATCAACACATCAATCTCGTTTCCTTAAACTCGTTTTTCTATCATCATTTATAATCTTTACTCTCCTTGGATCTATCATCTCAACTCGTGACACTCAGGTAAGCCTCCCACGACTTTATTTCGTTTGTTTTTTTCCCGGATAGTCTATATCTACGTTTTGCGATTTTTTTGCTTAAACTAGGTAAGATTCTTCGATTTCAAACCGTCTTACCTTTTTTGTCCATTATCATCTTATTTATTATCCCCAGATCTATTAGATCGACTCACAATCTTCACGTAAGCCTCACCTACTTCTATTTAGTTTGTTTTTGTTTCGCGAATGCCCGACATTGATGGTAATTTTTGTTGTCATTGACAACTAATGATCTCATTCACCTATATTACTACAATTTATATGTAAAACATTGTGATACACCCATTCCATGTACTAGTGTTATTTATTTTATATATATATATATATGATTTTTCATGGTGGAATGTTTGATTTGGATCCTTGGTTGTTTCTATTTTTGGTATCACTTTCAATTGTTCCATAATCTATTTTTGTCGCTTATTTTCATGGAATATTATAAGTCATCATATGATATTAAAAACTGATTCATTGCACAATAGATAATTTTAGACTAGTAGAAGATACAATTCATGGTTTTCATTTTTAGTAATGACATTATACCAAAACTAGTGGCTTGAGGTTAAAATATCTAGATATGCCAAAACTAGTAGATTGAGGTCAAAATACCATGGTTTTGGGGGGCTACCAAGAGGGTTGGTGGCTGTCCAGGGGGTTGGGGGCTCTCCAGGGTGTCCATGGAGGTTGGGGGGGGGGAAGTCAAGGGGTGTGTGGGGGGGGGGGGGGGGCTGTCCAAGGGGGTGGGGGATGTCCAGAAGGTGGGGGGTCCAGGGGTTGTCCAAGAGGGTAGGGGGTGGGGGTGGTGTCCAGGAGGGGTGTGGTGTGCTGTCTAGAGGGGTGGGGGCTGTCCTGGGGGGGCTGTCCAGAGGGTTGGAGGGTTTCCAGGGGGGTGTCCAAGGGTGTAGGGGGTGGGGGTGGTGTCCATGAGTGGTGTGGGGTGCTGTCTAGAGGGGTGGGGGCTGTCTAGGGGGTGTCCAAGGGGTTAGGAGGTGGGGGTGGTGTCAAGGAGGGGTGGGGGTGTTGTCTAGAGGGGTGGGGGCTGTCTAGGGGGTGGGGGATGTCCAGACAGTTGGGGGTGTCTAGGGGTGGGTGGGGGGGGGGGGGGGGCTATCCCAGGGGGTGGGGGCCTGTCCAGAGGGTTTGGGGGGGTTGTTCGGGGGGGTGGGGACTGTCCAGAGGGTTGGGGGATGTCCAGGGGGTGTCCAAGGGGGTGGGTGGATGTGGGGGGCTGTCCAAGGGGGTGGGGGCCTGTCCAGGGGGTTATGGGGTTTGTCCGGGGGGTGTCCAGAGGGTTGGGGTGTCTAGTGGGTGTCCAAGGGGGTAGGGGTAAGGGGGTGGTGTCCAGGAGGGGTGGGGGTGCTGTCTAGAGGGGTGGGGGATGTCCAGGGGCGGCTGTCCAGAGGGTTGGGGGGTGTCCAGGGGGGTGTCCAAGGGGGTAGGGGGTGGTGTCCAGGAGGGGTGCGGGTGCTTTCTAGAGGGGTGGGGGCTGTCGAGGGGGTGGGGGATTTCCAGAGCGTTGGGGTGTCTGGGGGGGTGTCCAAGGGGTTAGGGGGTAAGGGGGGGGGTCCCGGAGGGGTGGGGGTGCTATCAAGAGGTGTGGGGTGCTGTCCAGGGGGTGTCCAAGGGGGTAGGGGGTGGGGGTGGTGTCCAGGAGGGGTGGGGGGTGCTGTCTTGTGAGGTGGGGTTGTCCAGGGGATGGCGGTGTCCAGGAGGGGTGGGGGCTGTCTAGGGGGTGGGGCCTGTTTAGAGGGTTTGGGGGGGTTTTCGAGGGGGGGGGGGCTGTCCAGAGGGTTGGGTGTGTCATTGGGGGAGTCCAAGGGGGTGGGTGGGTGTGGGGGGTTGTCCAAGGGGGCGGGGGGCTGTACAGAGGGTTTTGGGGGTTGTCTGGGGGGTGGGGTTTGTCCATAGGGTTAGGGGGTGTCCAAGGGGGTGTCCAAGGGGGTAGGGGGTGGGTGTGGTGTCCAGGAGGGGTGGGGGTGCTGTCTAGAGGGGTGGGGGCTGTTCAAGGGGGTGGTGGTGTCCAAGGGGGTGGGGGGCTGTACAAGGGGGTGGTGGTGTCTAGGGGGTGTCCAAGGGGGAGGGGGATAAGTGTCAGTTGGTATTGACTACTGCATCATGGTTTCTGAGATTATGACATGATGATTTTGCTGTGATGATTGGCTTTACATTGTGATTTTCTCCATCTGAATTTTTTTTAAATTTGATTTGATTCCCATGTTTACACCATTTTCTCCAATTTCCTATCAACCATTGTAGGCCCCATGGTTTCATTCATTCAAGGGAATTTGAAACTGTTATATCTAACTATATTTTGTTTTTAAGATAATATTCAAGCATATTTTTTTAAATACGCCTAGATTTGTTTTATATTTCAAAATTGTTTTACATTAAAATTATGATTTTTTCACATAAACATATATTTGTCTTATCTTAAAAAAAATATTTTTGATATTTTTTATAGGTAATAATGAGTCGAAGTTGGATTATGGCACATCGAATGAGCAACGAATTCGAGGAAGGTGTTGATGCCTTTTGGGGATTTTTTAAACAAAATGTTCTAAGTAGTGACATTTTTTTCCATCAATACCTGAAATGTCTGAATATGAAGAATTTGAAAAGTATAGAGATAAAAGATCATCTGATTTGTCATGGTTTTAATCTGAGTTACAGCCTTTTCATTTGGAATGGTGAAACTGGACGGAATGTCAGTGATGATGATGATTTTCAATATGGTAACTCTGCTAGAATTGAAGAAATGATTCGCGATATTGTAGCAAAACAAATTGAGATAGAACCGACAGTTTCTCGTCTATATGGTGATGCTGAAAAACCATTATATCCTGGTTGTAAAGATTTTACATTTTTTTGGCGGTGTTAATATTGATTAACCTGAAGACGAAACATGGATGGAGTGACATAAGTTTTACAGAGCCGCAACAATTGATGAAAGACATTATTCCAAAAGATAAAGATCTTCCAGATTCACATTATAAGGACAAGAAAATATTATGCTCGATGGGATTCGGATACAATAAAATACATGCCTATCCGAATTACTGCATTATATTTAGGAAGGAATATGAATTTCTGTCAGAGTGTCATAAATGTGGGACATCATGGTGTAAGGTGAAAGAAAAATCACAAGCTGATGTAGAGATTACAAAGATCCCTTCAAAGGTATTTTGGTATCTTTCTATAATTCATCGTTTCAAACATTTATTTTCTAACTCACATGATGAAAAAAGGTTAATATGGCATGTTGATGGGTGGGTATGTGATGGAAAAAATGTCATCCAACTGATTGTCCACAATGGAAGAAAATTGATGCGCAGTATTATACATTTGGAAATGAAATTAGAAATCTCAGACTAGGGTTGTGCACAGATGGAATGAATCCATATTGAACCCTCAGTAGCACACATAGTTCATGGACGGTTTTATTGGTAATTTACAACCTCTCTCCTGAAGTTTGTATGAAGTGAAAATATTTCATGTTGAGTATAATGATCTCTGGTCCAAAGCAACCTGATAATGATGTTGATGTTTACTTGTCACCGTTGATTGATGATTTGAAACTGTTATGGGTTGATAGTATTAGGGTGTATGATTCTTATAAAATGGAATATTTTCAACTACATGAAGTGCTTCTGTTCACTATAAATGACTTCCCAGCGTATGGAAATTTTTCTGGATACAGTGTTAAAGGGCATAAAGCATGTACAATTTGCGAACAATAGACGTCATATTGTCAACTGAATCATGGGAGGAAAACAGTGTACATGGGTCATCTAATGATATTGCCTACGGATGACCCTTATAGAAGACTAAAAAGGCATTCAATGGCTCACATGAATTTGATACAACACCAAAACCCTTATCCCCTGATCTATATTTTGAGAGGGTGAAATACCTTGATGTGACATTGGGAAAGACACAGAAATCTGGTAATGATAGATATATTTGGATAAAAAAGTCAATATTTTTTGAGTTACCATATTGGTGGTATCATGAAGTTAAACATAATATTTATGTGATGCACGTGGAGTAGAATATATGTGATTGTTTGATTGTAACATTGTTAGATATTAAAGGAAAGACAAAAGATGGGTTGAATGCAAGATTAGACTTACTATCAATGGGAATGCGTTTTAATTTAGCTCACACTCCTAAAAAAAGACGAAAATTTCTTCCCCAAGCTTTTCATACATTATCGAATAGGGAGAAAAATAGATTTTGTCAGTGTCTTCATGATATCAAAGTGCCTCAATATTATTCATTAAATGTAAAAATTTTTGTCTCATTGAAGGACTTAAAGTTTATAGGTATGAAATCACATGATTGTTACGTCATGATGAAAAAAATTCTACCAGTTTCATTGCGTGGAATATTTCCCATCCGTGTCAGAAAGAATATAATGAAGTTGTGTTATTTTTTCAATTCAATTTGTAACATGGCGATTGATGTGAATTATTAGAACACTTTGGAAAAGGATGCAATTTTTATACTTTTTCAATTGGAATGGTATTTTCCTCCAATTATTTTTGATATAATGGTGCATTTAATGATTCATATGGTTAGAGAAATAATGCTTTGTGGACCTGTATATCTTCATTCGATGTATCCTTTTGAAAGGTATATGAAAATATCAAAGGGTCATGTTAAAAATCTATATCGACCTGAAGCCTCCATTATTGAAAAGTATATTTATTAAGAGGAAGAAGAGTTTTTATGAGCTACTTGGCTGTGGCACAACACACAGTTTTTCCTTAATCTCGCCATGAACAAGTCAATAATGAGGGAAAGGGGATTCGTGGCTTGACAGTTGAATCATTGACAGCTGAAAAGATGAAGAATCTAGAATCATACATCTTGAATAACATATCTGATGCTCAACCATATATCACATTGCATATTAATGAGTTGAAATAATTTCATCTTAAGAAGAAAGAAATGTGGATTTTGAATGAGCACAAAACTTTTTTGTCCTGGTTTAAAAAGACCTTTCTTGGTAGATCAGATGTCTCAGAGACATTAAAATGGATAGTGGGTGGTCCATTTTTAAATGTGATAACATGGTCCGGTTATGACGTTAATGGCTATACATTTCATACGAAAGCTCAGGACAACAGAAGTGCAGTTCAGAATAGTGGTGTATTGGTGTTTGCAGAAGAAATGCATTTTTTGAGTGCTAAGGAAAAAAACCAAATTTCTGTATCAAGTGCATATTATGGAGTGATTGAAGACATATGGGAGGTTGATTACTTTAAAATTAAAGTTCATTTTTTCAACTGTAAAGAGTTTATCGATAACAACAGTGTCAGACACGATGAATTTGGACTGACACTTGTTAATCTGAATAGATTGGAAGACAGAGCTGATTCTTTTATAATGGAAACACATGCAAAACAAATTTTCTATATAGTAGATCAATCAGATATGCAGTGGGATGTTATTTTACAAGGGAAAAACTATATGTTTTTGTGGATGAACTTTATAAAGATGCTGATTTATGTGAGATCCCTACTTACATGGAAAGATTAACAGAACATAATGATGATCATGTTGAAGACATGATTTGTGCCATAAGAAACGATCACGACGAAGGAATTTTGGAAAACAATCGATTTGTACATTCCTAAAATTATAGGTAACAAATTTTTATTTCTTGTTTACATTTATTTTCTTCATAAAATGTTAGATATTGTAAGTTTTTTATTTATTAAAACATGTATTAAAACAAAATAAGTATAATTTTTCGTTTGTTTTAAGTTTGTTTAGTTTACTTTATCAAGTTTACCATTACATGAATTATATATCTAATATTTTTGTTCAGGGATAATTACTTTACCATGTTTACTAGGTTTACCATGTTTACCATGTTTACCATGTTTACCATCTTGACCATCTTTGCCATCTTTAACATTGTTTAACATGCTTACCATATGACTAATGTTTATGATTACGTAACTTAGTACACTTTTCTATTTTCTTATTACATAAGTATTAAAATATTTGAATTTGTATATTTGTGAACAAATGTTTGTTTTTTTTGATTTGAAGGATAATGACAGATCATTTAGTTGATCAACCACATGATTCTGGAGATGAGCATAGTGGTCATACCTCTGTGGAGGAACATTCACATGCTCCTCTTGATGTTCCCAAATCTTTCTCATGTTCTCCTATTATGACAAACAGTTTAGTGGTTGGTAAATGTGGGTGCACACGTTTAAAAAAATTGACACTTTCTCATATACAAGATCAGAGGATACTCATTGAGTTCGATGATGATGATATTCGTAGAGGTCCAAATGCAAAAGATTTAATGAGGTTTGTAGAAACTAAGGTAAAGAGAAAAGTAAGCATTTTGTATGATGACTAGAGAAGTGTGGATAAAGAGATAATCTCTCAATTGTGGGTGATGATTTTGGTAAGATCTTTTTCTATTGTTTGACTATTTTTTAAATGTTTATCGTATATATAATATGTTTAACCTCTTCTTTATTAGATGGCATTTGATATTCCTGACACTGGAGAAGTCAGAAAGAAATGATCATCGTTGTCTACCAGGAGATGGAGGGATTTCAAATCAACCCTATCATTTGATTTCATTTATGGTCATAGGAGTCATGGCAATCTATGTCGTATATATCCTTTTATAGATGAAGACACATAGAGACAGTTTTTTGAAAGTAGAAGAAAACAGTCATTTTTGGTAAGGGCAATGTAAAGTTTTATAAGCTTTCTTATATAAATGATCTTATTAATGTTTTGTTAATGATTTATTATTCTTAATTTACAGCAAACAAAGAAAGGTCATCAAGAGATCCAATCTAAAAATGTATACCCCCATAGTTTATCTCGGGGAGGGTATGCATTTTTGGAAGAACAAATAATGGCGGAAAAATATCAACAACTAAGAGCTGAGTCTTCAAGATCTAGATAGGTGGCCCCTCTATCCCCTCCATTTAGACATGAAAAATGGATGAGAGCTCTGAAGGTAAAAAAAGGGAAATATCTTTCGGAAGAATCGAGAATCGTAGCTGAGAGGATTGTAAGATATCTATTTTATTTATTTAAGTTAACTATTTTCTTGATATAATTTCAGTCATTACAGAAATTTTCAATTAATTAATACAGGACTCTATTGAGGAGAAGAGTTCACAGGGGGGCATTTACAGCTACTGGGAGGAAGGATATTTTATCTGTAGCATTGGGAAAGCCCGAAAATCATGGTTGTGTAAGAGGATATCCGACAGGTGTATCGGTAAGAAAAGTGTTTCCACGTTCTTCAACTTCTATCATTGAGGGGGTTTATAAAAGAAATAGAATCCATGGAGGCTAAAGTTCATAATATTAACGCGACGATGGAGGAAAAGATTAGATCATCGATATAGTCTATGTTTGCAAACATGCAAAGACAATTTCAGACTGCAGCTCCCACTCCTCCACCTCCCCCTGTAGACTCCATTATTTATCCTCCACCTCTGCCAGTAGCTCCCACTCCCCCACCTCAGCCTACAGACCCCATTTTTTATCCTACTCCTCCGCTGCACCTTCCTACTTATTGTGAGATGTATGTTGATGATCCTCAACATCATATAGTTGTATATGGGTTGGTATATTGCATAGGAGATATAGTTCATCATAAAAAATTAGAGGTACAGAATCAGAGGGTCACTGTACATGATATTATAGATAGATCAGCTCGAGTACCATTACCTACAGATGAGGTGATGAAAGTTGGACATAGTATCGGCCATTTTTTAATTTGGCCATCCAGACTTCTTTGACTCATTACCATAGAGGTATGAATGTTATATCTTTTGTTTTATTTTCTTATTAATGTTGTTTTATGATTTGAAAAGTAATATGTTTTTCTATTTATTTTTACAGGAATACATCAAATGTAATGAAATACTGTATAGACAACCACAAAGGAAAATGGCTATGACATCAGATACAGATTCTAGTAGTCTTGACAGATTGTCAAGATATTCAAATTTGTTGGTGGGTCATTATGAGTTTCCAATGGAAGCTCATGTGTGTGGATGTGAAATAAGTGTCGGGATTATGAAAAATGATATCATGGATCTTGTTACTGGAGATAAGTTGGGCATCAACGTGGTGAAATTTTTTTCCATGTATGTCTTAACACATTTTCCCTGTGTTATATTTATTAAAAATGTATACTTATATCTATTTTGTATAAGGTATCTTTATAAAATTTGTGAGAGGAATGAGTTGACACGTATATATGGATTCAGGGACTTGTAATTGATTTCCCCTGAAGCATGTGCACTGGATGAGGAACAAAAAATTCTTTATATTTCTGAAAGACTTGAAAAGAATATAGTCACACAATGTTGGATGATGCCTTTTTGTGAGAGGTATGAAACACATCTCTCTCAAAGAGTTCATTATCTTGTAGCATAAAAACCTCTAACGTTAAATTTCTTTTTATCAGTGATCATTGGATGTTAGGGTTTTTTTCCCAAGGGAGAAAGCACTTTATTGGATATTCTCTGTCCATGATGATGTGCGAGAAAGTATTAAGAATATATTGGAAAAGTAAGTTTCAATTTCTAAATAGTTTTATATATTATAAGGAATTTTAAATTTACCCCATTCGTATTATTTTCTAACAGTGCATGGGCCTACTTTCGAAAAAAACACAAAATAAAAGAGTGCAAAGATCAAATATGTAAATGCGAGGTTAAATATCCATTTATAATTTTTACTTTTTGATTTATTACATAAAAATAATATATTGAATTTACACTCATTAAAATATAATTTTCGTGAACAACAAGGCGTCATCGAATGCAGATATTATATGTTAAGTTTTATGTAAGAAATAATAACAACTAGGAGAGTTGTGAATTTTGACCAGGTAAGATATCCTCTTAAACTTTTCTATAATATTTCAATTTGATTTATTCATTATACACGTTAACTACTATCCTTTTCATTTGTAACTTTTTGATGACCCTCAACCCTATACTGCTGGCGATATCAAACACTTACAAGTGGAGTGGTCAAATTTTTTTACAGGTTTGATTGAATTTTATTTGTTTGAAATGTAAAATGTAATTTTGAATTTTTTTCATTTTAATTGTGTATTTGGTAGTCATTTAGTTTGGATTTAGTTTTTTTTATGTTGACAGTGTATGTTTTGAATGTTATATATGTGAATGTTTAATTTTTCTCTACTTCTTGTTTTGGTCTACTTATGATGGTTTTTCTAGTATAAATTGTGCTCTGAGGGGAGGGCTTCCAAGGGTGTGGGGGGTGATCAGTGGGGTTGGGGGCTGTACAGGGGTCTGGGAGGGCTGTCTGGTGGGGTGGGGGGGGGGGAATTCTAGGGGTGGGAGCATTTCTAGGAGGGTGGAAGGGCTGTCCAGGGGAGTGGGAGGCTGTCCAGGGGGTGTCCAGGGGTGTGGGGGTGTCTTGTGGGGTGAGGGGGGTTTCCAGGGGGGCTATCCAGTGGGGGGGGGTCTATGGTTTCCATGGGGATGGGGGGGAATCTAGGTGTGTGGTGGGGGATGTCTAGTGTGTTGAGGGGGTTATGGTCTGTTTTTGGTAACTTTTTGGTCTGTTTCATGGGTGTGGGAGGGTTGTCCAGGGATGTGGGAGTGATGTCCAGGGGGTGGGGGGGGTCTACAGGATGGTGGGGGGATGTCTAGGGGTGGTGGTGATGTCCAAGGGTGTGGGGGGAGTGTCCAGGGTTGTGGTGCGGGAAATCTAGTTGGGTGAGGGGGTTCTGGTTTGTTTTCGGGATCTTTTTGGTCTGTTTCATGGGTGTGGGAGGGCTGTCCAGGGGTGTGGATGTGCTGTCTAGGGGGGTGGTGGGGTATACATGATGGTGGGGGGTTTTCCAGGGGTGTTTGGGGCTGTCCTAGGGGGTTTGGGGTTGTCCAGGGGGTCGGGGGGCAGTCCAGGGGTGTGATGGTGGCTGTCAAGTGGGGTATGTTTTATATGTTATCAATGTAAATGATTAATTTTGATTTAGTTCTTATTTTTATCTACTTCTATTTTTGTGGTACGAATTCTTGATTTGGTTTACTGTTGTTTATGGGGGAGAGTAGAGGACTACATTAGATTTTTTTTTAAAAAAATTTGTCTTCCAGGTCGGTTATTTTATAACCGACGTGATAAAGAAATCAGAAAGGGATTATCACATCAGTTATTTTAATAATGGATGTGATAAACACCTATGGAATGGTTTATCACGTCGGATATTTAATAAAAAACCTGGTAAAAGTCTTGGTAAAAGTTTTATCACGTCAGTTATTAAATAACTGACGTGATCCCCCCAGATAGGTTTAGAACGTCAGTTATTATATAACTGAAGTGATAAACCATTTCCCAGGGGTTTATCACAATAGTTATATAATAACCGATGTTATAAACCCACCCCCCTGGTTTTTTCGCGTCTGTTATTAATTAAAAGACATGATAAAAACCACGATGTTATGTTTTTTACGTAGGTTTTTAAATCACCGACGTAAAAAACGTTATTTATAACATCATCCGTATTAACGTTGGCTAGAAACTGGCGTAAAAAATGAAAAATAACCGATGTAAATAACGTTTTCTGCAATAGTGCATATATCAAAAATCATAATATTGATTCATAGTATAAATATTGGTTGTTTATAAGACATGAATCATAAAATAACATGAGTTTTGGGAGAATAACATTGGCATAAGACATTCAATTTTGAGATGCACATAATAATATGAAATCATTTCTTTAGTAGTGAAAGTTCTTTTCCAAGACTATCATAGTGGAATGTGTTTATGACCCATTCCATCATAGTAGTCAGAGTTCACTCCCAAGACTATCAATGTGGAATGGGTTCACACCCAAACCCATTATAGTAGTCAAGGTTCACTCCCATGTTTTTTCATGGTGGACAATGTCCCTTGCTGAGATGGGTTCACTAACCATTGCAGTCTTATTTACATCATGAGATATAATTATTTACCCAATGCGATAGAGGTTTTATAGGTCAAAATAACTAAAAAATTTAAAATAATACATATTTTTTCCATAAGATTATAAATAATTCATCATATGAGAAACCCTAAAAATAAATGGTTTTCATAAACATTTCATTATAACATAACACCTGAAAATGAAATAAGATCAATATAAATACATTCCATTATAAAAATAAACCATCAAGAGAAGGAATAACTATGGTATCCTTGGATAATATCCCCAATAAATCATAAGTTTCATCCAATAATGTTATCTTATATAGAAATTGATTTTGAATGATCACTTTGAATAATTCTAAAGGAAGAAAACTTTCTATTTTAAAATAATTTTTTTAAAAAGTTATGTGATTATAAAGGAAAATATTTTATTTAAAAAGAAAATTTTAAACATGAAAAGGATGCTTCAAATAATTAAATTTTCATTATGGTGGGAAAATACAATCATTTCTTATAAGGTAAATAAACATTCCTTTTTTATTTTTTTGGAAAAGTCGCGAAGAACCTCGTTCAGAAAAAGGAAAAAATATTCCATTCAACATATTTTGTAAAAAATTAACACAAAAGTAAAAAAAAATTTAAAAAATTTTATTATAATAATAAAATAATTTTTGAAAACACTTTTTTAAAACATATTCATGTCTGAGAAATATTCAACATTAGAGACTTAGACATAAGCAATCCCGAATAATGACGAATTGTGAAATAAACCCTTACCTCAAGTCCCACATTTACTGGTCAATTCTCAAACCTCCTTTATAATAAATATGAATTTATTAGACATATATTCCAAAACCATATATCTTCTACAGCATCTATAATTTTTTTGTGACATCTTATCACCTGATTATTAGTATTTTTTTATTAAAATCGTTTTTTTGTGATGACTATTTTGTTTTCCAAGCTTGTTTTCAGTTTGATAGTGCTGGTCCTTATAGTTTGATGATGGCCTCATAGTTTCCAAAAAATATAATCACGGTATAATAATAATAAATATTCATTATATACATATTTAAAATCATTCATAAAAATTATATATAGAAAAATTAATTACACAGCTCATAGAGACTGTTGGTCCTATGTACACATGAATGTTGTTTCCATTTTTCACCTAATACAATGAAAGAAAGTATACTAATAATAATAATAAATATTTACATTATCATTATTATGTTATATATATCATATATATTCAGAAAAAACATCCTTGTTAATATCCATATGACATATTAATGAAAAATGAATCATATCACATCGTTGAGAAGGTAGTCCATACGTACAATTGAGTGATGTTATTATTTCCCAAAAGAATGGATGATTAAAAAATAGGAATGATATTATCATTATAGAAGTATTATAATGTCATTTATATGATGCATAAACATTACAGAAATCATAATTTCCATTTATAATAGATTTAAATGAAAATTGAATTGTATCTCTGCGTGGATATGGTATGTCATACATACGCACGAGTGATACATTGATTTATTATTTGACAGAAAATAGGATTTATTTTGGTTTTTTAATAATAATATTACCATTTCATAATATTTAATATACTAATTGTTTTATTTTATGATGAATATCATAGATTTGTAGGAGGTAAATAAGTGTATAAAAATAAATTAATCGATTAGAATGATTAATTATCCTTCGAAATGACTCATTTAGATAAACTATAAGGTGATATAGGGGTGGTATTTTGAGAATACAATCACTTCTAGAATCATTCTACGGAAGTCTAAAAAATAATTTTTTACATTATGGACTATTTATAATGATAATTTTGTGTAATGATGTTAAAGAGGAAGTTCTATTTTATAATTGTAATGAGGGGAACTTTGGGAATTTCTCAAAAGATTAAAATACAATAATACTATTTTAGAGAAAAATTCTTTAAAACAGAATATAAATGAATAAGTTATGGAATTATAGACCATATACTATCCCATTTTTTCTGATTTTATATTTTTTTTAAAATAACTGAATAATATATTACTCCCATAAAATATAATTATTATCAATTTTGGTCCAATTCCTTACTTTGGATTTGAAAATATTAATACAAAATTTAAAATTAAAACCAAAAATTTTATTATATAATAAACATTTCTGGATAATATATATAATTCATGGACCACATTAAATATCCCTAATTAAGTTTGTTTTAATATTTCTTATATCATTTATTTTATTTGTTATGTTTGTTGAATAATTATTTCACCAGCGTTGTGTAAGTATTTAAGGTAATTATTTAATTCCTAAAAATTATAATAAATTAACATCATGAATATAATTTAATAATTTCAAAAATTAATATTAATATTTGTTAATAACTAATTCATGTCCCTATCTGAACTAAAAAATGTTATTTAAAAATTACAGTTTGTCATTTTCTCACTTACTTTGGTTTAAATAATATATTTTTCATTTTCATAGAAAAGTGTCCATTAAATGATTCAATTTGTAACCTTATATGTTAAGGGTAAAATTTAATTCATTTAATAAGAATTATAGTGAATAATTATGTCCTAATAACTTAGTTTTAACATAGATTAACCTGATTTACACTTTACTGAGCTGGTTAATTTTTCCACTGTTACTATTCATATTGACCAAAAATAAAAGGGGTATTATTACCAAATTTTAACCTAATAATTAAAATTCTTTAATTCATTTTATCTAATTAAATACTTATAAATTTAAGAAGTTAATTTTATTGTATGTGCTCAAAATGTGAAAAAATGAGTTTTAGGAAAACAATACATTTCTAAGCCTAAAACTGGATTTATTAATATACAATGCATAGAAGAATATTTATTTAATATTTAAAGAGTTTGATAAAATAAATATAATATTAATTCTCTTAAAACCATAAAATAATTGTGATTAAATGAATATATTGATAAAATATTCATTATATTCATAAAATAATTTTTTTCCCAGAAAAACATCACCTTTATTTTAAAATATTTTTTGTTTTAAATTAGAATCATGGAATTATTTTATAATTGTGTGGACCATATATTTTTGATATTTTAGTTATTAATATACTTAGTTTACAATATAATTATTATGTAATAATAGAAAAATAATATTTCAGTAATGTTACATGGTTCGTTTATACTCCCTATTGTGTGCAACGCAAGCTATTGAAGAAATAAAATTATTTAAAGAGAAATATTTCATAAAAATTTTAGACTATTAAAATGACTAAGTGAATTTGTCTAAGGTTTATACTAATTTGGATTATAGTTGTATATAAATTAGGAAACAGTTCATGGGGATTTAGGTTTTAGGAGTTAGAAGAATATGTAATTTTACTTTCACATATCATTGGTTGAGTTGTGGGCATCATGGAAATGATCATTACATATTTTGATATTATGCCTCACTGAATAATTTTTTTAATTAATTAAAAATGGTTATAATTATTTTTATAATCCTTTTGTTATGATATAGAGTCTAAAATATAAATTTGTCATGGTGTAGGTATAGATGAGTCTTGGTTTGAGTATTGTAACTCAATTTTGGTGGTATGTTATCATTTTATTAATTAATCACATGTGTGTATACATATAAATCTTTTTTTGTGTTTTAGGTTTAGGTTCTATGGATGAGAACTCTGTGAAGAGGGATGAGTGATTCATAATATATGAGTTAGTCTAGGGTTAATATTTATGTCATGATTTGGGTTTTCCTAGCATGATATAGAAATTAGAGGTATGCCTACATGTTGTGTTTCCATGGGGGTGTATAGAATATATTAAAGGAATAATAAATGATCATGTTTGATGGAAAAGAGAATTAATATAATTGAATAACCCTTGGTTAGTGGATTAAGTTTCTTATAAATTTTTATCTTTTGAGTAATTGAACGATTAGTGTTGAGACTTGTGAATTTCATGGTAAAGACAATGATAAAATCCATAGAATCCTAGAACTACCCTATTCAGAGGATTAGGATATTAGAAATGGGATTTATTATCTATAGTTATTCACTATACTTTGGATGTTTATGTGATTTGGTTTGGGTATAGAGTATTCACTCTCTTATAGAGTTCCAGCTAATACTTAGAAAATGGTTGGGATGAGTAATAGATCCCTTAAATATAGAACTACTTTAGGAGTGATATAAGAGTCTAGGATGAGGATGGACAACTTAAGGGATTCATTTTGAAGATTTCCTAGTATAAAGAATGTTATTCATATGGGTATATCTTAGTGGATAATTTTCTAGAAAAATAATATAATTAATACATGAGAAATTTTATTGTGTGTGTTTATTTATGGGTGTCATAGGAAATTCATTTCCTGATAGGTGAATCACATGTTAGGTGTCCTGATAGGAATTGAGGGTTGTGAATGTGGTTTTAAAATGACCTAAATTTTGGGATCTCTGTTAATTATTTATAGTAATGAATTTTTCTAATTGATTTGGATGATGAAGATAGTCCTAGAAGGATAGATTTAGTTGTCTATGTTACCCGGTAGATAATTTATAGGATCAATTTTGGGATTATAGAGATCTTCTGTATGGGTTCTATCTTCCAGGGGTTTAATTTTGTTCTCTTACCATTTTTTGAAGTTAAAGATGAGAATATTGTGGCTCAATTAATTTTGTATTAAGGTGTACAGTTACATATCCTTGGTACTCGCACTTCCCAGGTTCCATGTATATATTCATCAATGGGACCTCATATCAAAGGAGGGTGAACTTTTAGATTTTATGGGAGGTTGGATATTGGGATTACCTCCTTATAACAATTTAGATGATCCCTAATTTGTATTAGAATACCCATGGGTCCTTACCTTTAATTAGTGTGATAGTTTGAATTAAACTAAATAATGGCTATTAAGATTACCTACTCAGACCACTTCCAACATTGAACAATGGATATGAGATGCAACCAAGGGACTATACCACAAGGGCATACTTCAGCATCAGTGAGATATTGGAAATTGTGACTTCCTTCTCAAGTAAATTCTTTGATTTTAGTTGTCTATGTCCTATTTTTTATAAATATAAAAGATATATCTCCATCATTGGTCAAAGTAGATAGGGTATGATGAATTTTTTTCTTGGTTAGCACATGATGGTATAACATTTTGTTTTTATTATATATTGATATCTATTTATTTATCTCATATATGAATACAATGTCTAATATGGAATATATAAGTATGATTTTTAGAGTATTTAATAAATTTATTTCTCACAATATAAATGGGAACCCTTGTACAAGAAGATAAAGTTATGTTTTTCATTCATCTAACATGTTCTGTTAGAGATGTGGCTTGCATAACATGATAGAGTTTGGGAGACAACAATGAGGAGGAACTCTAGTTTTAATGTTATGTCACCAATATATTATATTATATTTTATTATTTTTTTGATTATACTAGTTATATATTTTTCTATATGGGTTAAAAAAATGGGTTTAATTATTATTATTATTGAATATTTTTGTTTATTAATTATCAATGGTTGTACTTTTTTAGTAAATATTTTTCCATAGTTTGATGTTGTATTTTGATTAATCTCTTTATTTGTTATTTTATATGATATTATCAATAGTATATTCTCCCCATATTGATCATATACTATTACTAATATTATGAAGCCTCTGTTATATAGGGACTCATACTTGAGGCCTTCTAGTGCCATTATGATTCCACAGACCAACACACTCAGATTTGGAGCTCATAAACACACACTTTATATACATTCATTTATACCAATTGCACAATCTCGGTTATTACTACCCCATAATTAAATGCCTTATAAAATTGAATTAAATACAATCCCATGACCTTTTAGGTTTAAGGAATTAGAGAATTATGATTAAATATAAACTAACAAATATGATGTCTTTCTCAACTATTGTACATTTTTCTACTATGAGAAACTTCTTAATAAATAATAGGTCTTTAACATAACACATAATATATTTTGTTAAACATATAATGTGTGATAATCTTGTTCAAAACCTTTTTAAATAGAAACATAAGAAAGGGTGATCTTAAATTCTCAGTGCAAAAATATATACAGTTGATGATATCATGGCATAAACATGTACTGAATATTATAGAAATAATAAGTAATCATTATAATGAAATAATCAAAAAACAAATTGTAGTATAATATATCTGTATGTAAAAATAAAAATAAATAGGTTACATAGAAAATAATAACTTGTTCTTTAGTGATGAAATAAATAATTTTTTACAAATAATTCTATATCATAAGTAAAGATATCATGATCTTAGACATCATGATCTTACCCACAAAGAAATATCTTATTCTGGGAAGGAATATAAAAAACCTAATCATGTATCTCTCATGAGACTAACTAATGCATCACGAGGCTTATATGGGCCCCATTTTTCACCAATTATTTCTAATACATTCATCATATGCATGAATGAATAATTTATAAAATATATAAAAAATATTCTTTAGTAGTCATTAAACATCCTTATTGAAATAATAAGTTTACATGTTTTCAATATTTCCCAAATCAATAAATGGAATAGATTCATATGTAATAATTATAAATACTAAAACCATAAAAAGAAAGGGATATATAGTTAATTTAATAATTTCTGTAATCAAATGAAGTATGGAATCTAGGAAAATTCCCTTCAAATAGTGTAATGAAAAATCAGGTATTCAGTGAAAAAATTCATTGTAAAAAATATCATTCAGATAAAAAAATGTTGATTTGGAAAGTTAAAAGAAGTGATTGATTAGTCCCCGAATAATAAAATAGTGTTATAGGACTTGTATGTTAACAAATGATCAATATATACACCACAAATGGGATCCAAGTGTTGAATATTAATCATATATCAATGTGGAAAAATTGAGATGCAAATACCCTTACAGTAATGGTAATATAAGAAAAAAAGAATAAGATAGGTTTACCATTATATGAAAACATTATGAAATGTAAAATATCATTTATACATAAATTAAATAGGGAATTTAATGTACTATATAAATGATAATATTTTGTGCAATTTCAAAAATTTCTCATAGAATCATAAATAAAGCAACATAATAATTATGACATTAGAAACATTCTAATAACATCCCCTTGAAGAATATGATTTCAAATAGAACATTAAATACAATAAAAAAAGAGAAGATCCTAATAAATAAATATTAAAGGGGAACTAGACACACCTTACAAAAGAAAAAAATGGATTATAATATGAAATATTTCTAAAAGGGTGATTATTGAGACAAAAACCCATTAATGGTTACTTAATATTTTAGTTAAGAGTCATTTGATAATTTGGATATAAATATTAATTGTAAAACCCCATAAAATAAGGATGAAATAAATTGAAAAATAATAATTAGGAAAACTTGGAATAATAAAGGTCAATAATAAAGTTATAAAATGCTTGAAAAGTGAGTTAAGACAAATACAAATATTTTATGTACTTTTCTAGTTAGAACCATATGAGAGAAAGAAATTTGAATAAAATATTAAATATCATGAAATAAAAGAGAATTTGTTTTCAAAAATATTAAAGTAAATATAGATGTATCATTCGAAAGAAAACATTGCGTATAATAATAAAAATGTTCTATGGGGTAAAAATTTGAGACAAGAAACCATTATGGATTGACTAAATTTTAATCAAAACCCATTAAAATATAGTGATTTAAATTAAATATAAAATATCATGAATAAAAGTTATTTTTCGATATTATATATGATATAGGAAGTATGTTCACCTTATAAATAAAATTATGCGCATAGTGAAAAACATGTCTTATAGGAAGGAATTTGAGATAAAAAACCCTTAACATCTTCTTAATTTGTTCTACGCATCTACCTAACTTCATTAATAATAAAGATAAGTTTATTTTATAAATTATTAGTGACTTTATTCATCTATATTTAATTTAATATCCACCATTTATTTTCATATTCTATTTATAAATTTATTGTTTTTTCATATATTTTCATAAAAATTTAATTTGTGTCTACTTTTTTGGTAATTCTTGCGATCTGAGATGAAAATTTAATAATAAGTTAAATACATAATATAAACAGTCCATAAGATACCAATTCTTAATTTCTTAATAATTCATAATAATATTATTATTTATGTTCCCATAGTCATTCGCAAATAGATTTTTATATAATTATTCAAATTGGTGGCCAAACTGACCCAAACGTGAGCACACTATATCTTGATGGTTCAGTATGGTTAAGTAAGTGTATAATATCCTTATAATAGATGAATATTGATATTATTTACATTTTTAAAAAAATTTGGTTCATATTTTATGTGTTTTGTAAAAAAAATATAATATCATGATGAAAATTGAAAAATCTTACTTTATGGAGGTTGTAGTCAACACAATACACGATAAAAATTCTTTGTTTTTTATAAGTTGATGTAGATAAATAAATAAATGATTTTAAATTAATATAATAACACTTTAGTTTAATAATGATACCATTTTTATCATAATATTATGTTATTAATAGGTTTAAAATAGAAAGATTACAAAAATTTATAGATTATGTAATGCTCACTATGGACATTGAAATATCTTTTGAATGTCTGCATTAAAATTTGGTGCTTTGGACAACTAATTTAACCATAGTTTTATGAATATGAGATATAATTATAATAGAGATATCATCTCTAGACTTTTAATTTGACCAAGCCTAAGGTTAGATCCAACAAATTAAGCATAGGAAAAGATGTTTATGGGAGAAGTTAAATATCATCAAGATCACAACCAAACCATGCACGCTGAATCGCCCCGTGAAAATTTCACCATTATGAACCTTACTCTTAGGATGTTTTTTTGTTTATTAATGGGTTATGTATCAAGACCATAATAATATGAAAATTTATATTGTATTTTCAATTGATTTATATTTATATTTTCCACTTATCATTACTTTATAAATGATTTTTATTTTTATGTAACAAAACAATATTGGTATTTTTAATTAGTATTCAATTGGAACTAAGATGATTATTTTGAGGAATTAAGGGATTTTTGAAATAAATAATTTTTTAATAAAATAATATTATTAAATAATTTTTATTAAATATAAATGATCATATAATTTTTATGAAGTCAAATGTAATTTTTATAAGGTTTCAAAAACTATTATTGTCAAAAAACATAGAATTTCTCAATAAATGTCTATTACTATTTCAAAAGTTAAAATATTTTTTTTTGAATTTTTGTTATAAAATTGAATTTTTTTTTTAAATCATAAAATATAAATTGTCCAATGGTGAATTTTAAATAATTTTCTGAGAGCATAAAATTTTTATGTAAAAATTAAATACCATATAAATACACAGTGTGTAATTTGAAATTATAATGACCCAAAAGTGATGTGATAAATACTATCAAGGGAATCCATGACCAAATCCATTTTTTAGCTTTAAAATAATTATAATTTAATTTTATGTGATTAATTTTATAAAGCCTTTATTAATCCCCCAAAACCTATACTATATTTTAATGTTTTAAATTCACTTCATAAAACTATGACTCACCTCCACATCACCAAGGGTAATATTTTAATAATTTCAGCCAATGGATTAATAATATATTTGGAATCATTCATATTTTCTGGAAACCATGGCTAAAAACCATGGTATGTTTTTCATTTTGTTTATTTTATTATATAGAGTCCAAAACCTCTCTTTGGGAAATAATAAAGAGATATCCTTTCTATTCCTAAATTAACCCATCTAAGATCCTATTTCTCTTCACTAAAATATCCTTGTACCAAATCCTTAATTTTCTCAATAATATCTATATTCCTCCCATGGTTCCACCAATCTCTGAACAAGCTCATCCAAAGCATTTAGAATCACACTATCAAGGTAAGGGATGTTCTCTTTATCCTCTTTATTCAAGTATCATCATTCTCTTACTCCCTTTTCTCCAATTCATAACTTTCATATATTTTATTTCATACCCCCCGTATTCCCACTATTATTCCTAAATTTTTAGATACCACTTATATTATCATTAATCCCTTCCATGAACATTTATACACCCCTATTATACTTCCAAAATTTCACTGATATTATCCATGAAAAAAATTGTGTAGTTAATACCATACCCATTTTCTAACAATGGTGTTCGCTTTTACGCACATATAATTCATAATGTTTTACATATATTTATTTATTCCACACTCCTTGATCGTGGACTAAAATATTATGATGATTGAATCCATGTTTTATGATTTATATGTCACACTTAACCATGATAATGAAATGCTAGTGAAAGATGTGCCCAAAATTTTATAATGCTACAATGCATTGGGTAATGTTTTAGTCTCATGATATTTTATTCAAGGGATTATGGAGTGAACCTAATCCATCATGAGACATTTTCCATTATGATGTCTTGGAAAATTTCCATAAACTATGTTTATAGTGTAATGTTATAAGTTGTCGCCACATTTCACATGTTTCTACTATATTATCATGATATATCATGCATTATTTTTCATGTTTATAATTAAAAATCGCTTTATATCCCATTGATAGTCCAATTGTATAACATTTATTACATTCTCCATGTTATTCTTATTTATTACCTTATTGGGATTTATATCTCATCCCTTTTTATGTATATCTACAAGTTATCCCACGCAGTTTTAAGTATGAGTATATTAATAAAGGTTTAAATAATGTTTATATATTTCCCATTTTAAGTTTTTATGTAATATACCTAATTTAAAAAGACACTAGACTTCTTGATATTTTGGGTCGTATTATGTCTACTTTTACGTAATAAATCATGGATTGATGTGTAATAAAGAGTAGGGTTTTCATGAGGTAATTATTTTTTATCATTAAATAATGAAAATCATATCATAAATACCATATTATTTCGTTAAAAACACATATATATCATCCTTGTGATTTGGTGATGAAAAATGAATCACAATGCTTCATGAAGGTGGTAGTCCAAAAAGTATGCATGAACGATGTTACTATTTTCTAGTAAATAGTAAGGTAAGAAAGAAAATTATATATTATCTCTTAATAAAGATAAATATTTCATGAATATTGTATATTTACATTAAATCCTTCATTAAAAACATATGTAATAAGAGGTTATATAATGATAATTATATTAGTTCATGCGACATAGTCCATCATACACATAACCGATCATTTCGTTTCCCATTTGACGAAATATGAGATAGACACATGCTCTAAAATTAACCTAATAAAATCTCAATATGTGGAATATACCTATTTTTTTATATAATCAAGGTGTAATTCTATTTTAAGGAGGTATAATAATAAATAAAAGTAAAACATCTGGTTATAAAATATAATTTTTCTTGGGAAAATCTCATTTTTTACACCATAATTTTTATATGGTAGGTATTGTACCTAAAAAAGGCCTCCATAAAAGGGTAAGGATTCAAAAAATTAATTTTCTTATGTATTGGTTAAAATAAAAAACATTTTATGTGTAAATAAAATAAGAGAGGAGGTTCCTTTTTATTAGTGAAGGGAGGGGAACTTCTATATCTACTGAAAATATGAAATTAATATACATTATTTCTCATAAAAATGGATAAAAATTATTTAGAATATAGAATGATAATGAGACAAATTATCCCATACATTAAATTTTTTATAATTTTATATTACATTTTAACCCTTTTCTTTTTCTTTTAACCCTCTGTCATCCATTTTAAAAATTATAATGATATTAATGATTGTAATCTTTATGGGTCAACAAAGTTATTATAAAACAAAAAATGTTTCATAAATGGACTATGGGTTATATTTCAAACCATATCATGATCACATGGATTTTTTTTTGTTTTAAATAATTTAATAAAATTATAATTTTTGTAAAATAATATATATGTCATTTTTGGAAGGATTCATTTAATTTGACTTCTAAAACTACATGAAAACAAATAAATGAGAATATAAAGAATCCTTTACCCTATAATGTCTCATTTTTATCAATAAAACCATGGAAAATGATAATTAAATTAAATAATGTGATCTATTAATATTTTTTAAATCATTTATATGATTTTCTTATTAATTTCAAAAACAATGTATCAACATTACATAGGCATTTAAGGTAAATTTTAATCACTAAAAACTAAAAATAATTTATCTTTATGAAAAATAATCATATATATTTTAAATGAATATTTATAAAAAAATATCCTCTATTAATATCTATTTTAAAAATTTAGAGATACTAAAACAAATATAATGTCATTTTTAACTTTTCATTATATAAAGTAATATAAAGGTAAAAATCATGTCCAAATGGAAAAAGGCCATATATTAGAATATTTGATAATTATGGATGAGATATATTCATCTCATAAAATTAAGTAAAGTGTTAGGTTAATTTTATTGTCCTTATCACTTTATTTTTTTAATAATAATTACCTGATATACCCTTTACCATTGTAACAAAAATTACTAAGGTGACTATTCCTAATGTCCAAATATAAAAAGAATATAATTTATAAAAATAAACACACTGATTCAAAATATGGAATCAATTTTTAAAAATTCATTTCACATAAGTGGTATAATTTATTTTAAAATTAAACCTACAAAACATGATAGAAATTACTTTTTCGAAAAAACATTTTTATTATAAAAATATTTTTATACCAAATTCAAGTATAATGTTAATTATAGAGAAAAAAATTGGATTATATTAAATCAAAATGATTTAATTACATTTTCAAATTAATAAAAATAATAATTTTACCTTGTAAATACTAAAGAAATGTGTTTTAATAAAAATCTGTATGTTGTCTCTATTCATTGAAAAATAAAACCTTTTTAAAATTTCGCAAAAATACATCATAAAATAATTTTGATATACTGAACTCAAAAATAAATTAAAATTCTGGAATTTCAAATTAAACAATTTAAAAATAAGTAATATAAATAAACAATTAGTATATATATGATTCTAATATCATTATATTAATGTGGCTAGAATAAAAGTGAATAAATAAAATTAATATAAAATCTGAAGTAGTTCAAAATGCTCATTTCTATTACTGGAATTTTACATAGAATTTGACTTGGAAATGAAGATTTTATACTAAATAATTGTGACCAAAATATTATGAGAGTGGATGATTATTATATTCTGAGGAAAAAATGGATTGGATTTCAAAGGAAGACAAATTTTTAGTAGTGCCTTGAACGGGTGTTGAGAGGCCCCTTTTATAAGTGGTGAGAATTTAATTTTTGAAAATATTTCAGCTTAATATAAAGAGATGACATGTTAAACATGTCAAATGGATCCAAAAATATGCAATAATGGACTATGAGAGAGACAAGGTCCACAAAATCATAAACTCAATTGTAGACATGTTTTTATCATTTTATAAGTCTCTTACTCCTTGAATTATTACTTTTACTGTTTTAGCTTTTTTGTAATAACATGTTTTTACCTAAGGTAAAATAATATTTAAGCATAATAATAGAGTAATATTTATTAGATAATTTTGAATAAATGATTCAAAAAAATTAACCATGTTTTCTAAAATAATTTCTATAAGCGTTAAAATTTTATTTTATTAGAAAAAGCGTATAAAATATTAAATACTTTTTGAGACAAATATTACTTGATTTCAAAAATATCAATCATGGGTCTGTAAAGTACAATTTTTTTAAAAAATATATAGTGTTGATTCTAAAATACATATTTTTACCTAAATGTTTTAATAAATTTATTATACAATAATAATGGCATAAAATTCATTGTATTAGTAAAATCAGTGTATTTCACTATTCACATGAAATCAATTTTTTTTAGAATAATAAAAAAAATTCATCTCAAGATAATATCATTATAATGAATTAAAAAAATTATTTTTTTAAAAAAAAAATCATAAAATTCATAAATTGAATGTTTAATTACACTTATGAATAAAATTTATTTAGAGTGTGGATTATGTAATAGATGTTGTTTTTACCTTATACAATGTGGTCTTAGGTATTATAAGATGGGATAATTTCATTCGGTATTTCCCTAGATGAATTAAGGGTCAAAACTAGCCTAGTTCCAAAGATCACTTCCTGCAATATGGGCTCTCAGTATTGATCATTCATTAGTGGAAACACATACTCATAGTATGGTGTTGAATATAATATGTTAGGTCAAATTGGAGGTATGAAATGAGGCAAGGGTCCTTGGGTTCTGATATACTATGGAACATTTTAAAAATATGGTCTCTAACATGATAAATGATTCTGGTTAATTGATTTATCAGAATTAACCTTACCATACAATTCATAAACTAATCCCCCACTAACTCTTAGTCCTCTCATGTAGAGTTAGTGTTACCCAAGAGAAATGGCTACCTTGGAAAGCACTAATGATGTGTATAAAGATAAAAATATGAGGATCTCATTATTAAAAAATTATGAATATATAATGAACCTTTTTTTGATTAATGGGCCTATGTCATTCTATCATATGGTTGCTTTTATGGAGAAGGAAACTGACTCATAACTGAAGTTAGGACTGTCCTTGGTGGGATTAATTTGTGTAAACTCAATAAAATAACCCTTTATAAGTTGGAATCAGTCTCTATATTGGTTTTAATTTTCTTTTTAGGTAACTCTAATATCATTTGGTACATTACCTATATCATTAAATATGGTAAAATCGATCTCATCTAAGATTTGGAGATCCATCACACATGGATAGAGGGAATCACATTGATGATATACTTGGATATAAATGAGATTTGGAGGATACTATTTGAATTTATTATAATATTTGTGGGGATCCCCTCAAGCTATAACAATTTATACCTCCATAAATGTTTTTGTAATTTTACACCCGTTATAATAAAATATTAAATTGTGGCATTTATTTTTTAGGTGTTAAATAAATATCCATAGAAACCTTTATAATTATAAAAGAATGTGTATAACCATAATAAAATAGTATACACACAATTAATGAGTTGATATTAACTGTATCATTCACCACATCATATTAAATATAAAATTTAGTGGTTGTGATTTTATTAGTTTTTATTTACTCCATTTATTTTGCAGGTTTTAGATATTGATTTCCTCATTAACCATTTGATTATAGAATTGGTTTAAAAAATTTCTAAACTCGTTATTATTGAATAAAAAAATTATTAGTTGTATATTTGGTGAAGTATCCTTATCCTCTATTATTTTTACAGACCTATTAAAATCTCTATTAAAATCATTTTCTTGATGAACTTCTTTTATACATATTTTTTCATCCATTTGAATATATTTATCTGGTAATTATTTCAATATTTGTGGCATATCGGTAGTTGAAAAATCATTCCACTGTGATCTTTATCATGTGGAATTCCATGAAACACCATTATCATGTTATTATCCCTAAATTCATGATTAAAATGGGATTCATCAATTTCAATTTCATTTATAAGATCTCATCAAATAATATCTTCAAATATATGAAATTATCTTATAATAATTTCCTTTCAAATTATAAGATTTAATAAATAAATAATTTATTTTACTTTTATAATCATTTAAAAATCCATAGGTTTATCTTGAATTACATTTGAACTTAGCTTTATGAAAACCAATATAATTATCCACAATTTTCTTAAGCTCAATTAATTTACACTCTATTTTAATATAATATAATAATAGAAAATATTTGTTGAAGAATATTTTCAATAACTCATATTATCCCATAGATTCAATCACCTTGTTTTTACCTTTTGTTCTTAATATAATTCAACTAGGGTATGCTTCACATTCAAAATGATAAAAATAATCTTTTAAATATCTTAATATTTAATAAACAAAAAATATTTTCAATCATGTTGATACATTTATCAATAATTAGTAGATCAAAAAAATTCACTAATGAATCATGGTTATTAATGTAAGAATAAATTAATAATGAGTTGTTCCCACTTTGGTGAATTTGTGAGTTTAAATTAGTTTAGATTATTCGCTCTAACCAATGATACTTGGGTAGGAATAGGGAACAGATTTTTCCCACTAGATCCAATACCATTTGGTTTTTGAGTGGGAAAATAATTTCATTATCTAACGTTTTCAGTGTCTACTTGATTTCTTGGGGTTCTAGAAGTTGATAAAAATAGAAGTGGTGATATTGAGTATTAAATAACAATATCTATTGAAATCATAGGAAAATATCAAATCAATATTGAAATTACATCCTATGATGTGTTATATAATTAAACTTTTGGTTAAACCTAGTTTGGTTTATGCTTTATATCATTATTTAAAGTAACTCAAAAAACAAACCAAACCATGCACTTATACCAACTAATATGACTCAAACATAAGATACATATATTTTATATAATTTTACACAATTATAAAATTAAAATTAAAAATAAAATTAAAACCCATAACATGAAGTTTCATTGTCTTTAGATATTACCTATATAAATAACTTACTTTACAATACAATATTTATCTCTTTTATCAAACCCTTTTCTCATGGTTCCCTTTTAGACATTTAACTACATAAGAAAGCTTGGAGAGATAACTCAACAAGTCTAGGGTGAGATAAATTTATATGTATGGGGTTAAATAATATTAATGAGTAATATAAGATTTATAATAAATAATCAACATATGAAAAAAAAGAATAAGAGTAAATTTTATGATTAATATAAAAATATCATGAAATTATTAGAAGTGGTCATGAGGCGCGCTACAATATAATTTTTTTTCATTGAATCATAACATATACCATGGAATAAGAATGTGGAATCATAAAACATTAAAGATGAACCATGGAGACATAAAATAGAACTTTGGAATGTGCATACTAATAGAAAATCATAACATATATTATTTTATGATACCAATATCATCATCACATAATGGAAACAAATGTCCTATAATATAGTGTACTATGATAACCTCCTATGTCATATACTTTTAATTTCAAGAGATAAACATTTAAACCAACGTATTATAGGGAAATATAATATTAGGATGACCCATAACATAAGGATATACCCATACGTACTATAACAATAGAAAAAATTGATAGAAATCATAGTTTTATTAACCAAAATAAATCAATTGGATTACATAAAAATTTCATGAGGAATCAAAAAATCATTGGTCACAAATTGGATCATATTTTATATGAAACCCATAGTGTCACTCTTATAAAAAAATTTCCTTAATTTATTTTTTTATCATTATACTTTGTTTCTGTGACATTTTATTTTAAATTTTTGAATTTTTGAAAATAAAGTGGTGACATTCGACTAACACACAGTAATAATTTACCATGTAGAAATTTTGAAACAAAAATCAACAACTTGGATGTTTGGATTATCATAGTTGTTACATGGTTTACAAAACTATGTTAGTGCCCATGTGAGGTAGTGTAGACTCACAGGCTCATTGTATGGTTGATAAAATCATGCGGTTAAACCATAAAACACGTTCAAAAAATTAAATGTGACAAATATTTAGTTTTCCAAAAATATTTAAACCTTTTATCCCTCAATGTTTTTACACTCACCTTCAACCTATTTCACATGCATGAATGTATGTACTCCCTTCATCTTGGTGGTATATTTTTGGGGATTTCCTCTTAATAAATCATGGAAACTGCATGTAAGTGTATCATATTCATTCAACATTATTCCACCTTCTTATATTCTTGAATTTCATTTTTTCTAAGGCCTTGGTGAATTAGGTTTTTTTGGGCAAATATTATTTCTTGGTTTTATATATTTGTGTTTTTTCCACACCAATTTATGACCCTTCTTTTTGTGTTCGGTGGATTTCCACCATATACAGAAGGTTTTTCTTGATTTAAATAGGATTAATTAAAATAAAAGTCTTTTTTTTGTGAAACAAAAAAACTTGTTAAGTTTATAATGTTTATTTTAAAAAAAATTAAGTTATTCGATAATATTTTGGTGGTAATTTTTATACCTCATAATGGTTTCAAATATTTACCACTTTATTAGATAAAATTAATTGTTTATATGGAATATTTTGAATTGATAAAGGGAAATGGATTGTGTAATATTTATGTTATTCACATATAATTGAAATGTGATATGTTTGAAATAGGTATAATCACATATAACTAGGGTATATAAGGGGGATAGACTAGTTTTAAGTATCCCTTGTAGATTACACTACTTTAACTAACTATATTGAATCTTAATTATGGTTATGTTTTTACAGATAAGAGACGCCAAACCACTAGGCCCAGGTATATTATTTTTATCCAATGGTTGGAAGTGGTGATCAGGTATGGGTGAAACCACACATATATTTTAACGCTTGACCATATTAGTGGTTTATTCAAACATTTGGATTGAATTTTTTATCAAATGTTTATATGAGGACATAGATTTACCTTAACATTATAATTACACAGGGTGTCCCCTTGGTTCATTCATATGGAATGATTAATATTATAGAATTGGTTTCCCAAAATAAATTAAATTTTTTTTACTTTCCATCTTTCATTAGAAAGATAAATATGTAAATTGTAGAGGTTTATTGGAAATAAACATGACTATGTTTTTATAACATGGGTCACTCATGGAACACTTGGGGGGATCCTGTAGAGATACTATTATTCACACTATATACACACAATGGGTGTGTGTTGACATTGTTTTTAAAGACCATGTATAGGAAAGGTGTTGTATCGATGTAATAGGTAATCCATCTAGTGGATCATGTGTTAATGATGGTGAAATTGGTGTATCATAACCCTAATTTCACATGGTGATGGAGATAATTTTTTGTTACTTTTGGTTTGTGTTGTTGATGTATATAATATCACCTATTTAACATTCATCATGTTACCTTTTGATCTTTTAGTTATGTGGTATTCTGTTAGTATTTGGTTTGAATGATGGGTATACCATGATTTTTTTGAATCTCTTGTTTTTCCCTAGAGTTTTTATTATATTATATGATTGTTGGAATGTTTTTCTAGACTAGTGATAGAATTTTTGATGCTTAAGTGGTGTGAAGGGGTGTCTTGAAAATACCCTTAGTGAAACCCATTGGGTTACAAATGGATGTTGAGAACCGTTGTCTTGAATATTTTTGATTTGTTTTCCCTTTTTTATCAAGTATGGTTCATGGGACAAATAATTGGCATGTATTTCTAGTTTCACGCAAGGTTATGGTTTTTTATATTTTCCATGATTATGATTTACTTTTGAAATTGATAAATGTTTTTTATTTATTAATGATTAATTATTAATTTTTATGATTTTTTATCTTTTATTGGTTTTGTAGAATCATGTATTCTAAAAATAAACTAATAAATATCAAAGATGAAATTGTGGATAAATTTCCATGTAAAACCTTACAAGTATACTAGAATATTATCATGGAAGGGGTCCAAGATGCTTGGGTTATAAACCATGGGGAAGGTTCCAACACCGCTCTAGCTATGGAAGCTGATTGAAGTCCAGAGGAGGATCGATCTCAAGGGTACCTCAAGAATAGATCTCTATCCTTTTGAGGAAACCATTTTACCTATGAATATAATGAAATTATATAAAATAAGGATAGTATTTTTGAGTTACTTGGGACTCTAACATCAATCATGTAGAAGTGTTCTACCTTTATGCTGGAAGCAACCAATTGTAAATGGTGGTAATCGATCATTCTGGATAAGATGCACAAGCACATGGAATGAAATATCTTTAAGGTGATCTTCATCAATTATTTTTACTAATACATGATGGTTCTAAATTTTTTTAGGAATTTATTACTCCCCAATAAGGTAAAATAATATCCATAGAATAAGTGAACCGGTTCAATAAGTTTTTTAATTTTTCATTGGAGTTGGTATTGAATGAAAAACTAAAGACTTATAGGTTTTAAAAGGATATTTTTTTACATATATACTCAGTTATTTCTCTTTAATGTTATAAAATATGTTGAGGTTTTATATTTGGTACTGATTGTTGATATTTTTTAGGTATGGATGTCAGGGAGGACATGTGTTCCTCTATTGTCTGATGAGAGTAGTAGTGTCCTTCCTAATAATAATTAGAAGCATGATAAGATAAAAACGGAAGGTAGAGGTGGTTCCATGAACCCATACCAATTTTCATCATCACTAGCTTCATGTTGGGGATCTATTATTTTCTATTACTATGGTAAGTATTTATACACAATACCCTCATACCAAAATCCCCTAAGGATTTAAATTAATATAGGAATTTATGGAATCAATAGAGGTTATATGAGTTGATTCTCGATCCTCAAAGATGTGTGGGATCCCCAATAAAAAATGGATCCATTTTTCAATTAGTTACCTCTATGATAATGAGACCAAATCTCAATGATGTAGTGGTAGAACTAATTCATTTTACAGTAAGTCTCAACTAAGAATAGAATTTTAGTCTGATGATAGACCATATACTTAGACTTTCTCTAGGTAGTTGCACATAGTGGAAAAAACTACAATAGATTTCAAAACATATCTAATGACTGAGGGAGGTAACATACATATTAAATTGACTATGGTGATTTCTATATTTGATATTGGTTACCATCACTCATATATCTATGATAATGTTACATAATTATTTAATCTTTCACCAAATTTCATTCCATGCATCCTGGAAATTTTAACACACCTTGGGAAGAAGAATGATCCTATATTTATATGTTTGTAATGTGTTTTCACCATAAAAAAAATGGAACTATTTTGTGACTTATTCATTCTTGAGGAATATTTCATTGACCTCATTATCAAGATGCACGATATGATCACCTTTAAGGATAATGTGAATTTTTATTGGTGAAGGGTGACCTTTACTACTCCTTGTGTAAATCCTCATGAATTTCAAGGATATTGTGATTCATGATTTGAATGTGAAGGTCAGGACATAATTGAGGTGGGGATTTTTTTCCTATCAGCTAGCATCTCATTTCTCCAAGGTTGGTAAATGTAATTTCACTATTAAAATTCCACCAGTCAAGAGGGAGTTTACTAAGGTGTTTCTAAATGACTTCCATGGATTACATCCATAGTGGTATGTTGATTTTCCTATTTATTTGGTTCCCCGAACTATGTTTATTTCTTAATAGTCTTATCACATGGCACCCATATAGGTAAGGGAGTTGATGTTCCATCTTGATGACAAGGAATATAAGATAATTATCCACCTGAGTGTATCCCCTTGGGATGATCTAGTTATCCTTTCCAAGAAAGTGGATGATACCCTTCACTTATGTATTGATATCAATAAGATGAATTGGGAAACCATTAATAAAAGAAACCAATTTCAACAACACTGAAAAACTATTTTACTTATTTAAAATAGAATAGTGGTTTTATAAAAATGATATATACTCAGGATATCACCATGACAAGGTAAAGGAGTCTAATGTTCCTAAGACAAAATTCAAGGTTAGTTTAAACCATATTGAGTTCTTAATCATTCCAATGAGGATGACTAATTCTCTATCAATATTAATGGAACTCATGAACAAGATTTTCTATTGATACATTGATTCCTTGATTATGGTATTTTTTGAAAAAATCCAATACTATTATAATACTATAATGGATCATGAATATCATATGAGGATTGTTTTGGGAACCCTACAGAACCAAAGAATCTATGTTATACATTTTAAATTCAAGTGATGGATTTTATCTATTAACGTTTTTGGGAAATTTATTTTCTGAATAATGAATATCCGAATAAATTTATGCAGAAATGTTCATCGTATCAGGTAAGAATCTAATAAATGTATTTAAAATTCAACTATTTTTCAGACTATTTTTCTTCTACGTTCAATTTCCTAGGAATCTCTCGAGGAGTTTCTCACCATTGATGATTATCACCTGAAAATGGGTAAATTTTATATTGAGTTTGGAATGCCAAGAATCATTTGATGAGCTAAAGAAACATTTGGCCTCAAAACCCAGATTTATCCTTCATGAGGTTGGTCTTAGATTTTTGGTTTATTTGGATGCCTATGGAATTTTTTTGGGTTTCATTATATTTGGTGATAAGTTCACCATGTTCTCTAATAATATAATCATGGGTTATAATTTCTTTCTAAAAGATCTTTAAACATCTAAAAGAGGTGTGTGGATTAATATCTCCAGAACATTGGTTTTGATTACTCTTATACTCCTTGTAAATTAAATTCTTAGTAAGATTACCATAGTCAGAAATTTTCATATTAGGAATTATAATATAAAATCAATGAGTATAATCTCATGGGGCTCATATATGAGTTAAAACTAGAGGAAAACAAGAAGAAATAAGATCCATTTGTGTGCAAAATTTAGTTGAACCCTCTAATTCTTGAGATGATCTCTTGAGAATATGTAGAAGATGGAAAGTGATAATGTTTTATAGGATACTTATAGGGTGGAAAAAACTTACTGAATAGTCCTCATCACTAGGAGATTCCTTTTATTTCAAGAATGGGCTTATGGTTCCTTCTTCAATGAAGAAGGTTGTTTTAGAAGATTTCCATCGGTGTCCATTAGTCTTATACACTTTCACCCCTAAGATGTATTATGATATGAAGAAATGTTATTGGTCTCAATGTAAGATGAGAGATATAGTAGAATTAATTTCTCAGTTCTATACCCCAAAACTGGTAAAGGTTGAACACTAATGTCCCTCTAACATATACAACCCTCTTCATATTTCTACATAGAAGGGGTTGAGGTGTCCATGGTCTTCATTATTAGGCCACCTCATTCCCCTTGGTGATTGAATTTCATTTGGCTTATTATCAACCGATAAAACTAATCTACTCACATCATTCTAGTTATGAATATGACTAAGGGGGAGGATCTGAGAGGTTGTATATTGTCACGAACCATCCCTTGGGGCCCGTGTCGTGACTACCCTAAGCCCGCCTTCCATAGGCCATGGGATGGCAACTAGAACCGGAAAGACATATCTCTAAAACTGGGAAGCATTTCCTTAAAACCTGTAAACTCACACAAACGAAGCACATAGCAAGACACATGCACAAAGTAATCTAAATAGTAAGCAGTGTGTGTATAGTAAGTAAAGGGGTGGAATTCAAACCCAAATGGGATGTACAAGTAAAATTGAAAACAACTCCTGTGAACACCCACCAAAGATCCTACCTGAAGGGTAGGTACAGGTCTCGAACGGTTGTCTCAGCTGTATGCCTCATCAAAGGTCTACCTCCAAGAATCCTCCAGACCCAGTACCCTCATCCACAATCAAGACTATATATGGTTTGCACAAGATGCAACAAGCTGAAGGCGTAGCCCATGTAGGGGTGAGTATAATGATACTCAATGGGGACCCCGAGACCCCCGAAGGTCTCTCAGAATCTACAATGGATAAACCAAACAGCAAGACCGAAATATCAAAGCATGAAGAAATAGTCATCATCACTACTTAGGTATATTCCCATACATATACCTATGTTATCAATATATACCCATCTCACACATGAGCGAAGAATACCAAAAAGGTATCACAACAAAGGTAGAAGTACCACAAAGGTAACACAATGAAGGTAGAAGTACCACACAGGTAACAACAAGAAGGTAAGTACCACAAAGGTAACACCACACATAAGAATATCAAAAATGTAAGTACCAAAAAGGTAATGAATCATATCACACCATGTATATATTACGTATGGTAGTAAATATGATTATCTATATCGCTAGATCATTTTACTCCATAGAGAAGCTCTGTTGTTGACCCACACAGGATCGTAGATGACCCACACAGAATCAGAAAGTGACCTACACAGGATCTAGAGATGAAACACACAAGATCAGTATGCATTGACCATTATAGTATCCTTGAGTGCTGACCCACACATGATCTGAAGATGACCCACACAGGATCCGAAGATTCTTCAAGTACAGCTAGCGATAGGGTTCTCACACTAAACATGCTTGATTCTGGGAGGTTCCTCACATAAATCCATCGATAGATGCTTCAAAATCCACGAATTAACACGATGAAGTATCAGAAAGTTCTGTCATGTCATAAGAAACCTAACATGACAGACACCGCAACAATCAGACGCTCGGTCTGTAGGTTATAAGAATTTTTGTTCTAAGGGCCCACTTGGATTCAGGTTCGATCCAACCCGAACATACTCTAACTTTATTTTAAACTCATCTGGATTATAATAAAAGGACTGTCTCAAGACACGGATCTCGATGCATAGATGGTTCTTCAAATGAATGACGGGTTCTCAAGATATGTCCAAAAAGACTTGTCTAGGTCTAGATGGGCCTAAGACCGGTCTGACCCGGCCCGAAGTGGACTAGGACAACCCGACCGAGTTCGAGTCCGGACCGGATGGTATGGTCCATGGTGGCCGAGGCCCACAGGGCGATGGTCCAAACCGACCTACAAAGGGGTGACCAGCTGGGCACGGCCCACTCGGTGGAGCCCGCTCGGCTGGGTGCAGTCCGCCGAGGAAGGGCCTGTCCTAGACGCTACCTGGGGAGAGGCTCCCCTCGATATTCTGAAGGGTCCAACAAACCGTTCAGATGGCACCTGCTAATGCGCGGGACTCACCAGAGTGGTCCTTCTTGGTGTTATGCGGCCGGCCTGATTCCTGGCCGGTTCTCCTCCCAGCGGCGCGATGGCGCCGCTGTCCTACTGCGGTTGGCCGGGTGTTGGCATCCCTCTGGTGCACCACCACGGCTAAACAGCCATGGCCTCCTCCTCATCCGAGAGTGTGGGCGTGCACCACCCTATCTCTAACCGGTCGTCTATTGTGTTATCTTCTCTCCTTCCCCACCGTGGCCGAAGGCCTGCGCGGCCTCCTCCCCTATGGATGGTGCGGATGTGCGCTTCCCCAGTTCTGCACGATCGGTCGGTGTTCTGGGAGCCACCTTCCACTGCCGCAACCAATAGGCTGCCGCCTCTTTTGGTGATGTGGTTGCGCCATCACCGCCATCATGGTCGACGGCCACCAGAACCTTGCCCGTGTTGGTCACCAATGACGTGGTCAGGCCCCACTCAACTCGTCACTTCACCCGTGAAGAACACGTCAACAATAAAAATACAGAGTGATCGGGCCGTGTTCATTTGGCCCATACCATCCGTACTAGACTGATGGAACACAGCTCGAAGAGAAATATTCAATGTAAAAATAACAAAGAATATTCATAAACACACCCCTACCTTATTCATTTGTTGGAGATGGCGTGAGGAAGAAGATGAAAACGCCGATGTTCGTCGTTGCCGCAACATGCTTCTGATTCGGGCTCGGGCATCAGTTCCTCATTCTTCATTGGGAGGCCATTCTTCATTGGAGGGTATGCTTTTCTGGATAATGCTCTTCCTTTGAGAGTTCTCAAACCAATTGATTTTACAACAATTTTCCTAAACCAAGGAGAGGTGAGGATCCCACATTAATTGAGTTAAGTTAGTTAATTCAATAAATGTTGGTACATTAATTGGGGGAATTAAAAGAGTTGACTCACATTAAAATTGGATTTCATGAGGTCCACTCTGCAAAGATTCAAAAAATTAGGTTTGATGAATGAAAAATAAAATGTTATTTTTTTATTTTTATTCTCCCATGAAAATATGGAAAACTAACTCCCACACTCAACATACTGTTGCCTAGGAGATGATCTCCTTAAGAGAGTATCGGTGCTACAAGTTAATCAGTGTTCCCAGATTTCAATTCCATGCCCCAGTTCAAAAGTGAAAGACTGCCACTCTCACAATTAATGAACATACCTAAAAAAAGTTTATAAATTTATTCCAGGAACACCAGGCCTCTGAATCACACGCCGTCAATTTTCACAAACTCATAATAATTCCATATATTTTAAAAAACATTACATGTAAAATAATGTTCTTTACATTATCCCTATATTAGGGATTCATGTCCCAAAAAGCCACATCACAAAATAGGGAAACAAGTGGGGGTACTGAGCATGAATCTGAGCCTGCTTCTCCTATGAACTCTCCTGGAGGATACCATGCTACCAAATAACATGCACCAGAGGTATCGACTACCCATGCAGGACCCGATCTTATCGATCCTCATCACTACTGGAACCTACAAAAACGTCACCCCATCGCTGATGTCCAACTCACCCCAATCAATGATGTGTGAAGGATCATGTACGTATATCTTCAGTTGGGATACGTGTAAAACGTCATGCACCTAGTGTCACAGAGGAGGAATAGGTAAAAGATATGCCACCTCGCAAAATCTGTTGAGGACCTGGAAGTATCTGATAATCCTCAGAGATAAATTATCTCCCTAGAAGAGCTCCAAAAACCATTTCGAGTTGAGACCCGTAGAAAGACATGGTCACCATCCTCGAACTCAAGAGGTCTCTGTCTTCTGTCAGCATAAGACGTCCTCATGCTCTACGTCATCTTTATATTCTCTTGGATGATTTTCGCCATTTCTGTGGTAGCCCGTACAATCTGTGGTCCCATGATTTATGACTCCCCTAGGTCAGTCCATCACATAGGTGATCTGTATGGTTGGCTTGAAAATGAATCGAATGGTTCCATACCGATAGTGGAGTGAAAACTATTGTTGTATAAGAACTACACCAAGGGCAAGTGATCCTCCCAGCTACGGCTGAAATCTAGGACGCAAGCACGCAACTTTTCCTCAAAGGTATGAATGGTCCGCTCTATCTGACCATCCATATGAGTATGAAAGGTGGTTCTCAATCGAATATGAGTCCTGAATGCCTCCTCCAACCCTTTCCAAAGATGGGAAGTAAAATGTGCATCACGATCAGAGACAATTGTAAAAGGAACTCCCTGAAGTCATAAAATCTCCCATATGTAGAGGTGTCTCAATCCCTCTACTGATCCATTCTCTCTGATAGGTAAGAAGTCGTACGAATTGGTGAGTCGGTGAAGGATCACCCACATGGAATCTTGGCCCCTAGACATGCATGGAAGTCCTATCAGGAAATCCATGGAAATTCTATCCCACTGGCACTCTGGCACCTCTAGTGGATGAACTAAGCCTACTGGTACCTAATTCTCAGCCTTCACTTGCTGACAAGTCACGAACCAAGAGAAAAATACTACAACTACATTCTTCATTCCCATCCACTAGTGCTGATGCCGATGTTCCTGGAACATCTTTGCCACTACATGATGTGCTGATAGAGGGGGCATATGGAAATATCTCAACAAATCCTCCCGTAGCACCACTGATACCATAGTACATCCTCTAAAGAGGATATCGTGCTACCCACCTTCATAAAATTTATCAGGTGCATGTCCTGTGGATAACTGATCATATCGACCCTCACAGTTAGTTTCCCTAAGTTGCACCTCCCTGAATTGCTGAAGGAGTAGGGGATTACCTGTTAAAAACTGATGATAAGCTGCTCCATCTCAATATACGCAGGATATTTGAAAAGTGACTAGCTACTCCATCACCTGACTCATCAAATATATACCTAATATCTTGTTGAGTGCATCTGTTACTATGTTCCCCTTCCAAGATGTATAGACTGTCTCAAAGCCATAGTCCTGGAGGAACTCAAGCCAATGTCGATGTATTTGGTTCAGGTCCTTCTGAGAGAAGATATCCCTGAGACTCTTTTGGTCAAATTAAACTGTAAAATGTTCGCCCATCAAGTAATGTTGCCACATCTTCAAGGTGAAGACTACTGCTGCTATCTCCAGGTCATGGGTAGCAAAGTTCTGCTTGTGCTGTGTCAGCTGTCCAGTAACATATTTGATCACTACTCGCTCCTTCATCAGGACAAATCCAATCCTATTCCTTGATGTGTCGCATTAGACTACATACCGAACACCCTCCACCAGTAGCCTCAATATGGGGGCACTCGTCAGTCTCTACCTCAGCTCTAGGAAACTCTGCTGGAAACTCTTTGACCAGACGAAGGGTTTCCCCTTCTTCATCAATGCAGATAAGATTGCCGCAACTCTGGAAAATTCTCTCAAAAACCTCCAGTAGTAACTAGAAAACCCCAAGAAAATATGCACCTCCCTCACACTCCTGGCTGGATCCCAAGAAAGAACAACCTCAATATTTTCTGGATCTACTACAACTCCAGCCTCTGAGATGACATGTCCTCAGAAGTGAACCTCTCAGATCTAGAACTGACACTTCAAGAGATTACCATAAAGATGGTGCTCTCAGAGTGTGTCCAGAACTATTTGCAGATGATAGGCATCCTCCTCCTCTATAGCTGAGTAAATCAGGATGTTTTTGATGTAGACTACCAAAAAACGATCAAGGTATGGCTGGAAGATTTTGTTCATGAATCCCATGAATACTGTTGGGTCACTGGTCACACCGAATGCCATAACCATGAACTCATAATGGCCATACTGACATCTAAAGGTTGTCTTCTACACACTGTCATCTCGTACCCTGAGCTGGTGATAGCCTAATCTAAGGTCAACCTTCGAAAACCATCGTTCTCCCTTCAACTGATAAAAAATATCGTTAATCCTCGGTAGTGGGTACTTGTTCTTCACAGTCACCTGGTTTAGGCGCCGATAGTCCACATAGAGTCTCAAACTCCCATCCACCATCTTAGCGAACTAAATCGGGGCTGCCTAAGGAGAAACATTGGGCCTAATGAACCCCTTCCTCTGCAAGTCTTCCAGCTGTACTTGCTGCTCTTAAAGCTCTACGAGAGCCATCAGATATGTTGGTGTAGATATCAGTGATGTCCCACTGTAAAAGTCGATATAAAAGTCCACCTCTCTACTTGGTGGTAGACTCGAAACATCATTAGGGAGAACATCAGTGTACTGGTACACCAATTCAGTATAGCTCAAACTCTCAACATCAACCGCTTTGACGGTATGGCCAACCAACTCATGTGTGATCGGTTGCACCCTCCTATGGGTAAGTCCATCCTGTGATACAGTGGTTCCCTTCATGCTAGTGAAAGAAAACCTCGTCCCATTCGTGCAGACACACCGCACTTTTCACAAAATACAGTAGATCTGAGCATGCACTATAGATAACAAATCCATACCCAAGATGAGGTCGTAAGGCCTTGACGCAGCTACTAGAAGATCCCAGCCGAGGCTCTCACCTCATATAGTAAGCTCGCACTGCTAGCACCAATGTGTAATCATCGAATCCTCTCCCATAGGTGTATCTATCTGTAAGGATCGGGCCAATGGCTCCACTAGAATCTCTAAGCACTGAATGAGGTTCGTGAAAATAAATGAGTGACTGGAAGCTATATCTATGAGTACTAAAGATAAGGTAGAGTATACAAAGATCATACCTCGTATCATCTCCGGAGTTCCATGGTTGTAGATCTTAGATTCCGAGAGATGAGCTCGTCCCTGTCCACCGGCTCCTTGTGGTCATGGTGGACCACCTAGAGGTGGTGGAGGAAGAACCCAGAATTGCCGCCTACTTCCTGCTACACGACCATCTCTTGTGCCGCGTCCACCTGCTACTGCTAGACCTCCTTGATCGAATCTTTGCCTCTTCCTAGGTGGTCTTTTGACCATCTACTGGTTGTCCATATGGAGGGTTGGGAATTCACGATCCATGTGACCCTACCCACCACATGAGTAACACTTCCTGCTCCTCGCCTATCCTTCTCTATCTCGAGAGCCCCACACGACCGACCCTATATCCTGCGGTCGTCCACCTGTAGGCCTTGTCCTCATGGACCTCTACGTCATCTGTCTTCTACCAACTACAGATGACTCTGCTACGTGAAATCCAATGGTGGGTTTTGCTGCTGGCTACTGCTCTTCAAGGAAGCTCTCCACTAAGAGTGCTCTCTCTAACACCCCTTCCTGTACTAGGAAGCTTATAGAACTCATCGAGGCTCTAATTTCTCATGTATTCCCCTGATCGAAGGTCCAGGGCCTGAAGAAAGGGTCCTACACAATGTTAGCGGAGTAGCGTGAATGGTAGGTGAAAATTGTTAAATACTATGACATGGTCATGCTACCCGACTTCAAGTGGAGAATCTCATGTATACGCACTAATCATAAGGACGCTGGGATGAACTCTTCCCTAAAAAGGCTCTCGAAATCTGCCTAGATAAGAGTGACCTCATTGTGAATCTGGAGCATCCAGCTCCAATATCTTCCCACTACTGCCTAAAAGAGACAGGAATCAAGGATAACCATGAGATCAACTATTGTCCCTATCGGTCGAAAAACTCTAACCATAACCTCCAGCCAGTCCTATGTCTCCTGTGGATCCGTCTCGCCCCAGAACCTCAATGGCCTATGGCACTGAAACTCATGCAACACGCTCAATCGTCTTGCACCATCTGCTATTGGGGCTGGTGGCATCGACTACCCAATGGGTAGTGGTGCTGCTGGTACACCACCTGATGGTACAATTTCCGAAATGGGGCCCTACACCGAAGCCTCGTCGCTCGGTTGGTTGTCATCACGTACCCTACCTGGAACCCTGGCTGGCTATCTGCGTAGAGGAATCCTGAAAACAAAGAGGCGTGCCACAATTATTAAGTTAGACCTAGTGATCTGACTCAAAGTGATCACAAAGAAAACATTTCCAAAACACACACACAATTAGTGTTTTTATGCACTGCATTAGAAATCTGATGATAGGGTCCTAGAGTATGGATACATCGGCCAGCACAGCAAAACTAGATTCCCAAAACTGATAACCACACTCATAACACATAACACTATTTCTAATTAAAATATTAGAGTCCATGTTCTTCGGTATAACAGACTCCCCTGATACCAATTTCTCACGACCCATCCCCCGAGGCCCATGTCGTGACTACCCCAAGCCCACATTCCATAGGCCAGGGGCTGGCGACTCGCACTAGAAAGGCATATCCCGAAAACCAGGAAGGTGTTTCCTTAAAACCAGTAAACTCACACAAACCAAGCACACATCAAGACAAAAGCACAATGTAAATTAAATAGTAAAAAAGGTGTGTATAGTAAGTAAAGGGGTCATAATACAATCCCAACTGGAATGTACTAGTAAAACTGAGAATAACTCTTGTGAACACCTGCTAAGGATCCTACCTGAAGGGTAGGTACAGGTCTCAAACGGTCATCTATGCAGTACGCATCATCTATGGTCCACCTTTGAGCTGTCTCTAGACCTGGTACCCTCAACCTCGATCAGCATTGTCCGTCATCTGCCTAAGACACAACAAGGTGCAAGTGTAGCCTGTGCAGGGGTGAGTATAACGATACTCAGTAGGGACCCCGAGACCCCCAATGGTCTCTCAAAATCCACAAAGGATAAACCCCAAAGAAAGACCTCAATCTCAAAGAATGAAGCAATAGTCATCAACAATACTTAGGTATATGACCATCCATATACCTAAGTAATCAATATATTCATCTCACACATGATAGAAGAATACCACAATGGTATCACCACGATGGTAGAATTATGCCATAGGTAACACCACGAAGGTAGAAGTACCACACAGGAAACACCATGAAGGTAAGTACCACAAAGGTAATGCCACACAGAAGAAGACCATGAAGGTATCACCACACTGAAGAATACCACGAAGGTAAGTTCCAAAATGGTAACGCCACACAGAAGAATACCATTAAGGTAAGTACCACAAAGTTAATGACTCAGCTCACACCAGGTACAACTTATGTATAGTAGTATAGATTATTGGTTTTGTCACTAGATCATCTTACTTCGTCATGAAGCTCAATTATTGACCCACATCGGATCCTAGATGACCCACACCAGATCTGAAAGTGACCCATATAGGATATAGAGATGACCCACACAGGTTCAGTATGTGTTGACCCATACAGGATCATTGAGTGCTGACCCACACAGGATCTAAGGATGACCCACATAGGATCCAATGATTCTTCAAGTACATCCATCCACAGGGTTCCCGCACTAAGTGTTTTTGATTCCGAGAGGTTCCTCTCCTAAATCCATCGGTCGATACATTAGCTTCCACAATGTCCCATGAAGAAGTATCAATAAGGTTCGTCCTGTAATATGTAACCCAACATGATAGACGACGGGTCAATCGAACGCCCGGTCTGTAAGTTATTAGTGTTTCTGTTCCAAGGGCCCGGTTGGATTCGGGTTCTATCAGACCCGACCATACTCCATATTTATCCAATACTCAAGTGGAGTACACCAAAAGTTCCATCTTGATCCAAGGATCTCAGTTCCATAAAAGATTATGAAAAGGATTCCTGATTCCCAAGATATGGCCAAAAAGGCATTTCTGGGATTAGATGGGCCTGGGATCGGTCCAACCCCTCCTGGCCTGACTTGACCGGGTTCGGGTCAAGACACCTGGACTGGGTCTGGCCCAGATGGACCGAGCCGCAACGGTCCTGGTCCGCATTGGGAGAGGACCTCTCGGTGTGGCCCTCTTTGAAAGGACCGGTCTGGCTGGGTTCCATCCACCATGGAAAGGCCCACCCTAGCAGCTACTTGGGGGAAGGCGCCCCCTGGTATTCTCAATGGTCCACGGACCATTCGGCTGGAGCCGGTTGGCCCATGGGACCCGCCGGAGTGGTCCCGCTCGGCGTGATGTGGTGGGATAGATTCCTGGCTGGTTCTCCTACCTGCAGCGCGATGGAGGCACTATTCTCCAATGATCGGATGGGTATTGGCCGCCCTCCGGGGCACCACAGTAGCTTCATCCTCAATCGGTAGTGTGGACGTGCGCCGCCCTGCCTCCACACTGCTGGCTGGCGTGCCGACCGTTCCTCTTCACCACCGCGGCCAAGGAGCCATGACCTCCTCTACAACCAGTGGCATGGACACACGCCACTCCGATTCCATGCAGTCGACCGGTGTGTCGGCTGCCACCTTCCTCCTCCACGACTGATGGGGCGCGGCCTCCTTCGACGGCGCGGTTGCCACACCGCCACCATTATGGCCGACTGTTGTGCCGGCCGCCGCCAGAACCTTACTGGCGTTCATCGCCAGCGACGGGGTTGGGCTATGCTCAACCCAGCTCCACCTGCTAAGAACACATCAACAATAACGAAGTGGAGGGACCAGGCCATGTTTTTTTGGCATGTACCCTCCATGTTAGACAGATAGCACGCAGATCGAGGAGAAAGATTCAACGTAAAAATAACGAAGAACAAACAAAAACACACCCCTACCTCGTTTCACTACTACAAAAACGGTCAAGGGAAGCGCCCCATTATATCAGCTCAAAGAAAAAATCACTGATAATGCGACCCTTTATCAGCGGTAAAGTTTTAGCTTTGATAAAGGGATTCTTTATCAGCACTTTTCTAGCGCTGATAGAGGGACGCTTTTCAGTGCTAGAAAAGTGCTGACAAATAAACCCTGTATCAGCACTAAAATTATAGTGCTGATATAGGGATTCTTTATCAGGTCTTTTCTAGGGCTAATAAAGACTCCTGATATCAGCGCTAGAAAAGCGCTGATAAAGAATACCTTTATCAGTGCGAATATTTTAGCACTGATACAGGTTAACCTTTATCAGCTCTAAACAAGCTCTGATAAAAAGACCCTTTATCAGCGCTAGGAACGCGCTGATAAAGAATCCATGTATCAGCGCTAAAATGTTAACGCTGATACATGATGGATTTATCAGCACTTTTTTAGCACTGATAAAGACTCCCTATATCGGTCCTGATAATGAATACCTTTATCAGTGCTAAAATTTTAGCACTGATAAAGGTAGACTTTTTTAGTTCTTTGTTAGTGCTGATAAAACCTTAGTCCATTTTTTTATAAGGCCGGTCGCACAGTGCCCTCATTTTATCGCTACCTAAAACTCTCGCGGTACTGGAACCCTGTGACTCCCCTCCGCCGCCCGCTAAGTTCACGTTCCCATACCTCCACCGCCCTCGAGATTCTCGTTGTCAGACCTCCTCCACCCGCTATGCTTCGCGTTTCCGGACCTCTGCCAGCCTCGATATTTGCTTTGCCAGACCTCTGCCACCCGCAACGCCCTCGAGCTTCACGTTGCCGGACCTCTGCCGCCCGCTGAGCATCGCCTTGTCGGACCTCCCTTTAAGTCATTTTTTCAAAATCATAAATTAATATTGTTCTCCTCTCCCATCACACATAACCATATGTTTATTTGCATGATATATTTAATGGATATTTGAGATTTTTATGGTTTTATGCTACATGATTCATCCTTTTCTTCTTCATGTTTGTGTCTAGGGTAATGCCTCGTGTCGAAGCTCGAGTTTGGTCCAACTTCTTCTAATGGATCTAGAAATATTATTTTATAAATAATATCACACTGTTAAAACATTGTTAATTGGAGTTTTTGGATGTGAGGATTTCCCATCAATGGTGTTATAGTGGATTTTGTGTTGAATTATTTCATCGCTAGGATTCATTTCTTATGGTGGTGATGATTCTGCTTCATCGTAGATTCATGAGTGTTCTTCCTACATATTGTGATGGGGTTCTTGGGGGTCATCATCCAATATATTTCTATTACTCCTAATGTATCACCTTTTTTCTAATGAATACAATCTGTTTTTAGGTGATTTGTTATTTGTTTATTCTAGATCCTTGAAACCATTCAATTGGATGGTGGTATGGCTGGATATGTTATATAAATTATTCCATCAATCACCTTTATGAGAAAGTGTGGTTTGAATTATAGAATATATATGCTTTGATTTAATTATATTATTAGGTTAGATTGGGTTGGAAATGGGTGATGAGGTTCCTAAGGTGATGAATTCTAGTTTGTTATCTTATTAGTGAAGTTTTTGATGATGATTTTGATCAGTCGCATCATAGTGCAGGTATCAAGGCACGAGTATCATAATTATTGGAGGCATTATTCAATAGCATATTTTTGTTTGAAATTTGAATTTAGTGGTGTTTTATGGGGTATTTTTTATAATTTCACATACTATTTGAACATATGTGGCTATGAAATATTTATTTTTTCTTTTATCATTACTCCATTATTCTAGGATTTTCTCTTAGTATAGTATTTTTACTGTAAATAAAAATGTAGAATATTTGGGGAATGTTTGACATGGGTTGATTTTATTTAAAAGGGATGGTTAATTCAAGTAAAATATCTCATGAGAAACCTAGTATTGGTGGAATGATTGATATTCTCATCATCAATAAAGATCAATGATTCTACACTATCAGAGTGAAGTTTATGAAAAATTTAAGGTCCTTCACACTTGGATTCTAGTTTCATTGGATTCCTCTTAGGTATCATCGATTCTGTTAGATCCAACACCATGTCACCAAAAGTAAGGAATGAAGGATAACCTTTTTATTTAAGGACAACACCACTTGGTTCTGATTCATTTCTTAGTCATCCAATTATTGAACCCTATTATCTTCGAGGGGTTCCCCCTTCTTTCCTTTATGCTATCTAAGTGAATTTTTCTGGCAGTGCACTTGTATGGAATGATGCCCAGACCACCAAGCTTTCTAGTCTTGCCACCCCTACCTCCATCTCTGTCCTTCTCGCTCACTGAGGTTACTGACTACTTCTCTGTAGTGGCCATGCCCCTTCTTAGCAGTGTTTTTTATGTCTCACTTGACTCTGAGCCTGTCATTCAACTCAAAATACTTCTTGATTCAGAGAGAACTCCCTCAACATCCCCCAAGTATCATTACCCATCCTTCCCCTGCCCCTCTGGATCCTCATCTCCCACTCATATGACGCTTTCCAACCAGAATGGATTATGAACATGTTCAAAATAAAGGGACCTCAATGAGAGATCATCCTCCCACATAAATTGGACTTCCTCACTATAGAAATAAAAAATCATAATTTCATTATTATAGTTGTCAAATAACCAAGAAAACACTATAATAATCCTAGAATTCTCCTGGAAGATTAAGTTGCATGGATTTCTACACTCTGACCCCTCCAACAGACATAAATGGGTATTTTGGCACAATAAATATGTTGTTGAGACTGTTCAAGATTTCAATCAATTCATCACTACCAAGGTGTCCAACGGTGCCACCTTTTTCCTTCTAACTTTTGTTTTTTGAAGCTATGACCCTCTTCAAAGGGAATCTCTATGGAGTGAACAAAATACCTTTGATCCCAGCCACCATCCATAGTTTGTTGGGGGTGAATTTATTTTCATTTCCAACCCAAAGGAAAGGAAAGGTAGAATACCATTCTAGAGGAAGGACAACATGGAGTTTGTTCAGTTCCTGGATGGGAAGGGCCTCATTGATCTCAGCTTCTCAGGTGACAGTTTCACATGGTGCAACAACCGTAGGGGCCATCACCGCTTGTGGAGTATATTGGATAGGTGTCTAGCCAACATGAAATCCACTTACCTATTCTCAAATACCATGTTTTTTCATCTTTCTTGGGGTATTTTGATTCACTCCCCCATTTTGGTTTCCATTTCTTCTTGGCATGATCATCAGGAACAGTTTCAATTCCACCAGCAGTGGGTTAACATCCTAGGGTACCACGACATGGTTAGTGAAATATGTAATGAACCCTTGTAGGAGTATCAGGCCACCTTCAAACTCAGTGACCTGACCCAGAACCCCGACAGGTGCGTGTTCGCCCCTTCCTCCTCATAAACCTTCACCACCTGGGACTACTGTCGCATATGGGCTCCTTCAGAGTATTTTGATAGATGGAATGATACCTTTGGTTTATTGGATTATTAAAACCATTTCGAGATTTATGTGTGACTATATACTTATTATATATTCTTATTATTTCTTACACACAACCACTTGAGTCAAGTAACCTGATTGAAATCCATATTGTTACTTTGGTTCTGATGTAGATACGGTTTTTTATGTGTTTATGACATGTGTATGTGTGGATATACGAATATTTAGGCATGATGATATTGAATGTAGGGTAGATACCTAGGAGTGGTAGATGTATCATTCATGATTATTCTTGTGTTTGGTTTGGGGTGATTTGAGGAAAATATAATTAATCTAAAGTAATTATACTTAATGAAGATGAATAAATACTAATTGTTCGGCTCTATTAATCTCTATTTTTATTAGGAAGTGGTTCTCTTCTACTGTATTTGGAAGTCTTTTTTTGTGTAATTGAACCATAAATACTAATATTTGAGATTAAAATAGGATTAAGATGAATAAAGATTATATCGATGCTAATCATTTGACAATAGAGTTCGAGAACAGAGTGAAAGAGTTCATCACGTTTTCAAAGGATCACACAAAGGATCCTTCTTAAATCCTTTATCTGTGTTTACATTGTTGTTATTATAGAATACTTACTCCAGAGTAGTTGGATGAACATTTGATATGTCACAGAATAGATCGGAGTTATAAATGTTGGAATAAACACGGAGAAAAGCGAATATAGCTACTGGCTGGGATAAAACTGCATTTTATGGATCATCAGATATGAATACAAATATGGATAATGAAGAAGACTATATGGAGGATGTGATTACATATGTCAATTATGATGAATATCTTATTGAGGAAATGACAAAGACAATAGAAGATCAACTCCATGATTTCCAAAAATTGTTTGAGAAGTTAAAGATTTGTGCAAAGACGCCATTGTATGCTAGTTGCACTAAGTATACAACATTGTCAGCTGTACTGACATTGTATAAATTGAATGAAAGCAACGGATGGAGTGATTTAAATTTTATATAACTTCTTGCTCTCTTGAATGACATACTCTTGGAATAAAATGAGCTCCCAAGCCGGACATATGAAGCTAGACGAATGCTACGATCGATGGGTATGATTTCTGAAAGAATACATGCTTGCCCGAAAGACTGTATATTGTTTCGCAAGGAGAAAAAATCACTTATAGAATTCCCAAAGAGTGGTGCTTCTCAATACATGAAAGATAAATCCAATAATAAAAAAGTTTTATGGTACTTTCCAATCATTCCATAGTTTAGGCGTCTATATGGAAGTGAAGAAACTACAAGACAATTGTCGTGGCATGTAGATAAAATAAATAAAGATGGGAAATTACATCATCCGGCTGACTCTCCTCAATGGAAAAAAATTGATCATGAGTATCCTGAATTTGAAAAAGAGCCGAGAAACCTTCATCTTGTGTTATCTATAGATGGAGTGAATACTTTCGGTTTTCAAACCAGTACTCATAGTACATGGCCTGTTATATTGGTAAATTATAACTTTCCACCCTGGTTATGCATGAATTGGAAATTCATCATGTTATCTATGCTTATATCAGGACCAAAACAACTAGGTAATGATATTGATGTTTATCTGGCTCTTTTGATCGAGGATTTGAAGTTATTATGGGATTCAGGTGTTATGTTGTATGATGCTTATAAAAGTTAATACTTCAGGTTGAGAGAAATGTTGTATGGGACAATAAATGATTTTCCTGCTTACGGAAATTTTTCAGGATATATAATTAAAAGAACTCAAGGGTGTCCCATGTGCGAAGAAGATATAGAATAAATTAGGTTGAAACATTCATCAAAATTTGTGTTTCTAGGAAATCGTAGATTTCTACCTCATCGGCATAATTACCGATCTTGGATGATATCATTCAATGGATGTTCAGAACAACGCGCATCACCATCTCCACTAACAGGTGATCTGATGTTTGAGAAAGTAAAATATCTGAACACTGTTTTTGGTAAACCAATTTCAAAATACCTTACAAAAATCGGTTGGAAAAAGGGATTAGTTTTTTTGGAATTAACATGCTGTAATTGTTTAAACGTCATACATTTTCTTGATGTGATGCATGTGGAAAAAAATGTTTGTGACAGTGTTATTGGAACATTTCTAAATTCCCATGGCAAAACAAAAGATGGAATTAAGGCAAGGTTGGACATGGTTGAAATGGGAATTGTACAGACCCAAATCATGTTGTACATGGACATTACATTACTTTTGTGGAATACTTGATACATAACAAAAACAGACACACAAGGACCGTAATAGTTTAGTGTCTTTGGAAACTCGGAAAATAATCTTCTAATAGTGGTGAAATATCATCAACATATCCCATAAATATCTTCCCCTTTTGTTTTCTTACATAAAACCTTTATTTAAATCCTAGGGAAAAGAAAACATATAAAGGGTGAGCTCAAATTCCCAGTAAGGGTTAGCATAGAGAACAAAAAACAATCCATAAACATTTGAATGCAAAAACTTGAACATAAAATCTAAACATCAATATCATGAGCAACGACATAAATCATGGAAGTACACAAGGAATAGATCATAAAGGAACATTAGTCATGATAAACTATAATGATAATAAAACATGTAATTGTGGCATCCATTAAACACATGTTATGATTTCCGTAGTAGCCAAGGCATTGCTGCCAAGACCATCTTAGTGGACAAAGTCCCATTCTGAATCGAGTTCACTCCTCATTCCAGTCCTGTAACACTGAACCAGATTAACTTACCATTCCATCCATGTATATCTCATTAGATATAAATCATTACCCAATGCATTGGAGGGAGATATAGTTCCTACCCATCTCATAATGAAATCATTATTACTTGTGCCAGAAAATAAACATAAAACATTCATCATAACCCAATGAATAAAAATGGGTTTCATAAACATCATTACATAATCCATATAAAACAAATTGATATCATTTCATCATAAGAAAAGTTAAACCATGTAAATAATAGAGACATTATACCTTAAACATAAACATATTAAATAATGCCTTCTTATATGGAAAATGGTTTTGATAAAACACTTGAAATGAATTCTTGAAAAAAATATCCTTTCTTTTCCAAAATCATTTTCTTTTCACAAAATTCCATGAAATTTTAAAAGAAAATAATTTTTTTGAAAATAGTCATAAAATCTTGTAGAGTAATATCAATGAAAATGAGGCGTTATGAAACCATAAAATATGTTCACCCCGTATAAGTTAAAAATAACATTCTTCTCATACTTTTGTCGGAAAAGTCAAAAAGTACCTCGTATGGTAAACAAAAGAAAGATTCCTTACATACCTTGTGGTAAAAGTAAAAAAGGGTAAAAATGAATTTAAACATACATTTAAGAATAGTAAACATTTTATGAAATCATTTTGTGAAAACATGGACATGGATGATAAACATAACCCCAGTAAATACTTATGAATAAACAATCTCGGATAAGAATGAGATTGGAATAATTATCCCTTACCTTATGTCTGATATGCTTCGTATGTATCCGAAACTCATGTATAATGATTTAAATAATGTTATTGACTTATTACAGAATCATATTCATTGTTATGATATCATATATAGTTTACTTATGACTTTACATTACCTGTTCTTTTGTAAAGTCGATGTAAAAGCAGCGATTTGGGTAAAATCGTTTCATTTATTGTACGTGTTTCGACTTGTTGTTCTTGATATTATTAATTATATCCTGATTTAATTAATTACAGAATGTGAAAAATGATTTATATATAATATATATTCATAATATACATATATATATATATATGATAGATCGATAAATGGAATGAAATACACCGTTCATGGAGATGGTAGGTCGTACGTACGCATGAAAGCTGTTTTCGTTTCCTTATTGAATTGAATGGAATTAAGTAGATGAAATAAATATATATATACATAAATCCAGTATAATTATTATTTCATATATTTCATTATTATTCATTATATATTCTTTATAATCATTCATGAATGGTTAACATAGAGAATGATTCTCATCGCGTCGTGGAGACGGTAGTCCGTAAGTACGCACGAGCGATGATATCATTCCCATGATCGTGGAATTGTACTGAAGCATATGTATAATATTTCATAATCAATATCACTTTAAAATAATCATATATAGTTATTTATTTACACCATTATACCTATCCAAGTAAGGTGGTGGTCAAAAAAAATTACACCACGGCGCGGGGACGGTATTCTGCACGTACGCACGCGCGGTGATTTCATTTTCCATAGGATGGATAGAAGGTGAAATAAGGTTTTTTCATATTTATAATAAAATATTAGTATATAAGTAATATTTATGTTATTACATTATAATGAGACAACTAAAGAAGAAGAAGTATAAGAAGAAAGAAACTTGAGATAATTGGAAGAAGATATTACCCCTTCTTTGACGCACCTCCTTTAAGCTTCCTCTTAAGGGGGTTGAGTTGGTCTTTTGAGAAGACGATAACATCCAGAATGTTTCTAGTGAAATTTATAGGAGAAATGGGAAGGGGTTGGCCGAGATTAAAGGCTCAAAAGGGTGTGAAGAGAAGAGGGAAGGGGTGCCCTTTTTATAAGGGAGGAGAGGGGAATCTTTGAAAAAACATAAAATATTATTTTATAATAAAGTCATATTCAGTTTATAATAGCTCCAAATTGTTTTATTTCGAAGCTAAGGTGGGAATGGGTAGATATCCTCTCAACCAATAGATTTTAGAAAAGTTTAGGTTTCAATTTTAACCTTATCATTTAGATTTATCTCTAAGTTAAACAATTAAACTTTTACCGTGTCTTCTTGTTTTCTTACACTATATGGTTAATAAACATAAAATGACAAGCCAAACAAACCCCAAGTGGTTCATTATTAATATATATATCCTTATCTATGTAATATTTTCCGAACCATATATTTTTAGGAATAAAATAACAATTAATAATATAATATTTGTTTTAAATACTATTTTATGTCAATTTTGACACTATTTGGTAATTGTTTTTTTTTTAAAATCATACCAGCATGATTAGTTTGAAAAATTTTAATTAAATTAATACTAACATGTCATATTAACCTATAAAATTAGTGGAATTTATAAAAAGTCTCAAATTACATTTATTGGGGTATTTATAATATCAATTATTTTAATATTTCATTATTTAGGTAATTACAGCATCACCATTGTGTCATAAATAACGTAAATTATTGTATGTCCAAAAATTATAAATAAAATACAATTAGGTAGGAAATTATAATATATTTTTAATTAATATTTATAGTTGAGTTTATCTTATGTATAACCCTATATTAAAAATGAATTATTTATTAAACCTTTATTTTAACTATTTTAACCCTTCTTTAAATAAATTAATAATAAATGTCCTAATCTAATACAAGTGGACCTAAATGGACATATTTTATTCCTAAGGTTGTTTTTGGTCGAATTCAATTGAATTAGTACATGTGTTAGGGTAATAATAATATCATTTTTAATCTTAATTACCCTATTTACTTTTAACCGTGGTAAATAAAAGTAAAAAGTTACTATTCAACAAAAATTATTTTCATCTCATTGAACCACATTTTAGTCGTTGATATTAATCGTGTCTCTTGTATTTTTGAAATTCCACTCACAGAAGCGGTAAAATTATGTTTTATGTGAATTTCCAAATTCTCCTAGGAGGTGGGTAAAAGACGGTGAAAAGTTTAATAAAATTTTTATATATATAAAATTATTATAAAATGACTCCAATAAATTACATTGAACTTATATAAGTATTATGTATATATTTTTACATAAAATAAATTCAAATAAAATAAATAATTATTTAAATAAAAAGTCGGTTTTTAAATAGTAACCAAGTGTTTTTACTATTCATCAAAAATTGAAATTTTTCAGAAAAATACCAAAAATTCACCCCAGGCTAATTTCGATATTCCGAATCCAAAAATAAAGTCCATTTTGAAAGATAAAATTTATAAAATTCCAGAAAGTGTGTATTACTATTCATAACGGCTAGTTCATAGTAATATTATAATTATATCTCGTTTAGTGAAACTCGGTATTGCGTACTACACACACTATTGAAGAAGGTCTCAATTGCATGTAATGCAAGCCATGTCAGGGCTGCGTGTAGTGAAAGATCCATTCCGTGTTGCGTATAACATAATCAAAACTTATTTCATTTATGCATTAAGCAAAATCTATACTTAATGTTGCATTGAATAATTTCAACAAAACAAACTTGAAATTGTGTGTAACACTTTCCAAGAATAGTTTTTCGTATACTTCAAGCTAATACGGTGTTGCGTATAGTACAAAATAATCTTGGTGTACAATATAAGACATAAATTTAATTAAAAAGAATATATCTCATAAAATCTCAGGGTGTTAGAGGAATATGAGAAGAGTTGCCTCCCGTGAAGGGTGAAAATCAAATGTTTCTTCCTCCAGCTCCTTATAATATTTCTATAGAGGAGATATATAAGTTTTTAAACTTATTCAATGATGTAAAGGTTCCAGAGTGGTATTCATCAAATATCAAGAACATTGTGTCAATGAATTATTTGAAGTTAAAAGGTTTGAAATCACCTGATTTCTATGTTTTGATGCAAGATCTAATTCCTATAGCTTTATGTTGCATTTTTCCAAAGAATGTTCATCATACATTAACCAAACTTTGTTTCTTTTTCAAAGCTATATGTAGCAATGTTTTAGACCTGGTGAAATTTACAGCTATAGAAAAAGAAATTGTTATCATATTATGTGATCTAGAAATATTCTTCCCACCAACATTCTTTGATATGATGGTTCATTTGATGATTCACTTGGTGAGGGAGATTCGACTTTGTGGTCCTATGCACTATAGATGGATGTTTCATGTTGAACGATATATAAATATTTTGAAAGGGTATGTCAAAAATCGAAGTTGCCTAGAGGGTTGTACAGTGGAGTGATATATTGTTGAGGAAGCCATTGAATTTTGTACCGAATACCTATCTAATGTGGAAAGCAATGGTATCCTGAAATCTCTTCAAACTGGGCGCATTGAGGGTGAGGGAATTTCTGGAAGAGAAGTTGTGACAATCAGTATTACAGATCGGGAGCAGGCCCATCTATATTTTTTTCATAAAATTTGGGATGTTTCTCCACATATTGAAACTCACAAATAAATTCTTAGGCAGTTGAATCCATCAAAGGCTAAAAAATGGTCATAAAAAACACATAATCCCAAGTTTATAGGATGGTTTCAAGACCATATTCTTATATAGTTAGATGAAAATCCGAATTCAATATTAGAACGACTTTGATGGCTAGCCGCTGGACCAAGTGTGTATGTATTATCTTACAGTGGTTAAGTAATTAATGGTTATAAATTCTATACAGATGAACATGATGAAGATAGTACCATGCAAAACAGTGGAGTTACACTAGTGGATGAATCAATGCATGTTTCTGGTAGTAAGGATAGAAATCCAATTTACGAAAATATGTTATACTTTGGCATTATCAAACTAATATGGGAGTTGGATTATACAACATTCCAATTGCCGATTTTTCAATGCAAATGGGTTGATAACAACAGTGGTGTTAAAATAGATGAATGGGGATTTGTGAATGTTGATTTTAGTAAACAAGGGTACAAAGACGAACAGTTTATAATGGTATCACAAGAGGTACAAGTTTTTTATGTTCCAGATCCCGCAAACCGAATGTGGTCAATTGTTCTGTTATCGTCCAAAACTACTAAAGGTTCCGATGAAAATTCAGTTGAGGACGATACTTTCAGTGGTACGTCGCAATCATTTCGGAGCGGTCCCAATGTAGATGATGTTTTGTATGTTAGATGATACCACAATGAAGGGATTTGGGTAATCAATAGAGGTGTTAAATCCCTTCAACCGTTGAAAAAAAGAAAGAGATTTCAATAAACATGTTATATTTTGTTTGTAATATAGATCTTGTTATCTCATGTTATTATCTTATCATTATTGAATTTATGTAATTTAAATTAACTATTCAACCACTTTTCTAGATAATGACTTCTGCACATTCTGGTGCTCCTAACCTTGAGGCTGAACAAGTCTCTCAAGCTGCTGTTGTTGCAGATGCTGCTGCTCCTACTACTCCTGTAGGTGTTGCTACTTCTACTACTGCTCCTGCTGCGGATCCTATTGCTCCTGCTGCTCCTCCTGCTGCGGCTCCTACTGCTCCTGTTGCGGCTGCTGCTGCTCCTACTGCTATGGCTTCTACTGCTTCTAGTGTTGAGGTCCAACAACCATCTTCACATGCTATTGATACCATTTTAGATGATCATATATATGATGTTGATATCGATGAAACGGTCGGGAATGAAGTACCGACGTCATAGAAAACACAAGTGCATTGTATTTTGACAGTTTTATCCAATGTTCTTAAGGCCAAAAGCAAAGGCATCAAATTTTAAGTCAGATGGAACACATGGGGCCAACATGTGAATCCCAACAAGGCTATGTTTAGCAGCTACATTAGAGTTTTCACTCGGCAACGTGTGCTGATTGACATAGATTAATGGAACCATGTTGTGTCCAGTCTAAAGGCTGTGATCTGGGATGAAATTACGATAACATTATGAATTTATTTCATTAATTTACTAGAAAATAAAATAATGAAACAATGTATTACTCTTCTCAATCTCTTGAAGAGTACATTTATAGTAGAAGATTCACAGAAGGATTATGTACTAAGTCTTGCATGAATAATTCATCGAGGTTTTCACACTATTTTAACAAGATGTCACCTGAAAGATTCCAAAGGTAAAATAAACCCACACCCACCGATTGTCTATGCTCACTTGATATCCCAAGAAGCATGGGATGCATTTATTGTCCACCGTGGGGATGAGAAGTTTCAGGTACATTATGGGTGATAATACGTTGTTTGAGGATACCTATATTCATCACTTTTATTGTCAATATTTCATTTATGAAACAGAAACTCTGTAATGAAAATAAGGAACGTGCCTCAAAACCAGCATACCCCTATTGTAAAGCAAGGATGGGGTATGATTCATTAGAAAAGAAAATGGTATGTATTTTAAATTTATAGTAATATTGTTAGGTACCAACAAACAACATCATAATTATCTTTCTATGTTTATATGTAGATTGATGACTCTAAAACCAAGAACACTTCCATCCCACGTCATGTGCTATAGAAGGAAGAACATGTGAATAAGGAAGGAAAGTTAGTAGATTAGAACACCCAAAAAGTGTGGGAAATATGTGTATGTATGACATGATGATAAAAAAGATTTGTTTTAAATTGATATTACATAAAAATAATTAGTTATTTTCCAATATTTGACTGTCACAGGAATTAGCTACTCTTGTAGCTGATACATACCTATTATTGACGGCTTTAAAGAATCCAGAAAAATACGGTCGTGTCAGAGGTGCAGGGTTTGGGGTGAAACCCTGAGTATATTTTGAGAATAAGAATGAAACGGATGATACAGATGAAAAATTGGAACAAATGGGTGAAAAAATAGCAACCCTTGAAGAACGATTGCAATGGAAGGGAGAGTTTCTATAAACTTTTATGGGTTGGAAGGAATGGGAAGACACAAGTTAGGAACAACCAGTGTATGAACATCCCGCCCCACCCCCCACCAGCTTTGAGGCAAGCCATTCCCCTCAAAGAACTGTCTTAGTCGTGTTAATGATTATTATAATAGTTGTTCCCATGAAATTTGAATCAAAAAAACACTGTTAATTTTTCTATACTGATCTTCTATAGGGTGATAATTATTGTGATTTATATCTGTCAACACTGACCTATCACCTTGTAGTGAGGGCTACGGTGTTCAATATCCCAGATTCCACACTGCATAATAGACCACTTCCAAAAGATCATCTAAAAGTGAAGATTACTGTAGATCATGACCCAAATTCAGAGCTACCTATTCCACTTTTTGACGATGATATTCATACAGTCAAAAAGGCTATTGGGACATTCATTGCATGGATTTCACAACTTGTAAGAGTACATGCATACAATGAGGTATTTATTTACATTTTTTTCAAGAAAACCCCTTTACAATTAATGAAAAAAGGATCTGAACCAATGATTGTTGTTATAGACAGATAAAGGAAAGGGGGTGACAAATGTCAGCTCAAAACAATCTAAAGGATCGACCGACCGATCCCAATAAGCTACTGAAAGAACAGTAACACCACCTGTTCTCTATCCACAGTTACTAGGAAAGAAGACTCATGTGGATAAGAAGATAAAATATGGTAATAGTCATATAGTGGTTTTTGAAGAGAATATATACGGAGAGTAAAGTTAAGATTTCGTTGCTACTGAAAATGTAAATGAGATCCTTGAAAATAGTTGTCTAGGCATCACAGTTGTAAATGTATATATGAGGTATGTTTCCATTAATTTATTCTCTAAAAGATGATCTAAGGTGAAAATTATAACTAAATGCGTTTTATATTGTTGACATATGAATTTATGAAAAAAAGTTGAAGGAATTTTTCCATGAGCCATGATTTGGACTCGTTAGTCCTCATACCACATCAACACACCTAACAAAATTAGATCCATGAAAAAGGGTTTCAATAGTGAACGGCTTGCTGAAAACATTTGAATGAAAGTTTACAGATGACAAACTCTTCCTAATACCATCCATGCAGGGGTAAAACTCTACGATTAAAGAATATAAATTATATTTTCACTTATTTTATTACTTATTCCTTTTTTTTGTTTTTAGGAAACATTGGTTTCTAATTTCGGTGAACTTGGATACTCCAATGATTTATTTTCTGGATTCAAAGCTAGGATATCCATCAAACTGACCACACATAATGGAGTTTGTGAATCTGTAAGACACTAAATCTTACGTTTTAGGTTTAAACATCAAGTAATATAATTTAAATTATCTTTTGGGACATGTACTAGTCATCTTCACCTCAATCCTAGGCATTGTGTGTATGGTACCACTCAAAAGGTCTCTCTTTTGTTTAAAATGGACAGATTTTTAAGTGAAAAAAAACTGACCTACGGAAATCTGACCAAACGCATTCGGATTATCTTGATATTTTATGAGAACGATCCACGGGGCCTTTGTGACATGTAAGAGTCAACTTCGCTTCAATCCGAGGCATGGTGTGGCTGGTATCACTCAAAGGGTCTCTATTTTGTTTAAAATGGAAAAAGTTTTTATTGAAAACAACAACTGACCTACGGAAATATGACCAAACCCATTCGGATTGTGTTGATACTTTATGAGAACAATCCACTGGGACTTTGTGATTTGTACTAGTAATACCCACCTCAATACGAGGCACGGTGTGGCCTGTATCACTCATAGGGTCTCTATTTTGTTTAAAATGGACAAATATTTAAGTGAAAACAACAACTGACCTACAGAAATCCGACCAAATGCATTAGGATTGTGTTGATACATTAGGAGAAATATCCACGGGTCCTTTGTGACATGTACGAGTCATCCCCGCCTCAATCTGAGACATAGTGTGACCGCTATCACTCAAAGCGTCTCTCTTTTGTTTAAAATGGACAAAATTTTAAGTGAAAAGAAAAACTAACCTATGGAAATCAGAACAAATGCATTCAGATTACCTTGATATTTTAAAAGAACGATCCAAGGGTCCTTGGTGATGTGTACGAGTCAACCTCGCCTCAATCCGAGGCACGGTGTGGCCGGTACCACTCAATGGGTCTCTATTTTGTTTAAAATGCACACAATTTTACGTGAAAACAACAAATAACCTACGGAAATCTGACCAAACACATTCAGATTATGTTTTACTTTAGTATAATGATACACGGGTCCTTTTTGATGTGTACGAGTCATCCCCACCTCAATCCCAGGAACAATGTTTCCAATGTCACTCAAAGAGTCTCTCTTTTGTTTAAAATGTAAACATTTTTAAGTGAAAACAACAACTGATCAATGGAAATTTGACAAAATGCATTTATATTTTCTTGATATTTTATAGGAACAATACACGAGACCTTTTTTAGATGTGTACGAGTCAACCCTGCTTCAATCCGAGGCACGGTGTGGCCGATATCACTCAAAGGGTCTCCATTTTGTTTAAAATTGACAAATTTTTTATTGAAAACAACAACTAACCTACGAAAATCCAACCAAACCTATTCAGATTGTGTTGATCTTTTAGTAGAATGATCTACAGGTCCTTTGTGAAATTTAAGAGTCATCCCCACCTCAATATGAGGCACAGTGTGGCCGTTACCACTCAAAGGGTCTCTATTTAGTTTAAAATGGACAAAATTTTTAGTGAAAACAACACCTGACCTATAGAAATCCAACCAAACGAATTTGGATTGTGTTGATCATTTAGGAGAATGATCCACGGTTCCATTGTGACATGTAAGAGTCATCCCCACCTCAATCTGAAGCAAGATGTGTCCGCTATCACTCAAGGGGTCTCTCTTTTTTTTAAAATGCACAAAATTTTAAGTGAAAATAACAACTGTCCTACGAGAATCCGACCAAAAACATTCAGATTTCCTTGATCATTTTTTAGAAAGATCCAAGGGTCGTTGGTGATGTGTACAAGTCAATGCTACTTCAATACAAGGAATGGTGTGGCTGTTATCACTCAAAGGTTCTCTATTTTGTTTAAAATGGACACAATTTTAAGTGAAAACAAACAATCACCTACAGAAATCTAACCAAATGCATTCGGATTGTGTTGATCCTTTAGTAGAAAGATCCACGGGTCCTTTGGGAAGTGTACGAGTCATCCCCTCTTCAATCTGAGGCACGGTGTAACCGCTATCACTCAAAGGGTATCTCTTTTGTTTAAAATGGGCACAATTTTAATTGAAATCAACAATTGACCAATGAAAATCCAATCAAACGCATTCGGATTGTCTTGATATTTTATAATAGATATCCAAGTGTCCTTAGTGACATGTAAGAGTCAACCCCGCCTCAATCCAAAGCAAGGTGTGGCCAGTACCACTCAAAGGGTCTCTATTTTGTTTAAAATGTACACAATTTTAAGTGAAAACAACAACTGACCTACGGAAATCCGATCAAACACATTTAGATTGTGTTGATACTTTAAGATAATGATCCAAGATTCCTTTTTGTGATTTTTATGAGTCATCCCCGCCTCAATATGAGGCACGGTGTGGCCAGTATTACTCAAAGGGTCTCTATTTGGCTTAAAATGGACAAAATTTTTAGTTAAAACAACAACTGACCTACATAAATCCAACCAAACCCATTCGGATTGTGTTTATACTTTAGGAGAACGATCCACGGGTAATTTTTGACATGTAAGAGTCATCCCTGCCTCAATCCGAGGTACGGTGTGACCGTTATCACTCATAGGGTCTCTCTTTTGTTTAAAATAGACACAGTTTTAAGTGAAAACAACAACTGTCCTATGTAAATCCGAATAAACGCATTAGGATTGTGTTGATCCTTTAGTAGAAAAATACACAAGTCCTTTGTGACGTGTAGGAGTCATCCCTTCTTAAATCCAAGGCACGTTGTGGAAGTTATCACTCAAAGGGTCTCTATTTTGATTAAAATGGACACAATTTTAAGTGAAATCAACAATTGACCTACATAAATAGGACCAAACACATTTGTATTGTGTTTATACTTTAGAGTAATGATCCATGGATCTTTGTTGATGTGTATGAGTCATCCCCGCCTCAATCCAAGTCACAGTGTGACCGCTATCACTCAAAGGGTCTCTCTTTTGTTTAAAATGAACACAATTTTAATTGAAAACAATAAATGACCTATGAAAATATGACCAAACGCATTTTTATTTCCTTGATATTTTATAAAAACAATCTAACGGTCATTAGTGACGTGTACAAGTGAACCCCGCCTCAATCCGGGGCACAGTGTGGCTGGTACCACTCAAACCGTCTTTATTTTTTTTAAATGTACATAATTTTAATTGAAAACAACAACAGACCTACGGAAATCCGACCAAACGCATTCATATTGCCTTGATATTTTATAAGAACGATAAAAGGGTAATTGGTGAAGTATAAAAGTCAACCCCGCCTCAATCTGAGGTACGGTGTGACCAGTACCACTCAAAGGGTCTATATTTTGTTTAAAATGTACACAATTTTAAATGAAAACAACAACTGACCTACTGAAATTCTACCAAACGCATTCGGATTGTGTTGATCCATTAGGAGAATGATCCAAGAGTCATTTGTGACATGTACGAGTCATCCCCGCTTCAATATGAGGAACGGTGTGGCTGGTAGCACTCAAGGAGTCCCTCTTTGGTTTAAAATGGACACAATTTTAAGTGGAAACAACAACTGACCTACGGAAATCCAACCAAACACATTCGGATTGTCCTTATATTTTATAAGAACGATCCAAGGGAACCTTTTGACGTGTAAAATTAAATCCCGCCTCAATCCGAGGCACGGTGTGGCCGGTATCTCTCAAAGGGTATCTATTTTGTTTAAAATGGACAAAATTTTATGTGAAAACAATAACTAACCTACAGAAATCTGACCAAAACCATTCGGATTGTGTGGATACTTTAGGAAAATGATCCAAGGGTCCTTTTTTACATTTACGAGTTATCCCCACCCCAATCTGAGGCATGGTGTGGCCGGTATCACTCAAAGAGTCTCACTTTGGTTTAAAATGGACACAATTTTAAGTGAAAACAACAACTGACCTATGGAAATCTGACCAAAAACATTCGGATTGTCTTGGTAATTTATAATAATGATCCAAGTTACCTTTTTGACATGTAAAAGTAATCCCCGCCTCAATCTGAGGCATGGTGTGGCCGGTATCACTCAAAGGGTCTCTATTTTGATTAAAATGGACACAATTTTAAGTGAAAACCACACCTGACCTACGGAAATCAGACCAAATCCATTAAGATTGTGTTGATACTTAAGGGTAATGATCCACGGGTCCTTTGGGATGTGTATGAGTCATCCCCGCTTCAATTTGAGGCACGGTGTGACCGCTATCACTCAAAAGATCTGTCTTTGGTTTAAAATGGACACAATTTTAATTGAAAACATCAACTGACCTATGAAAATCCAACAAAACACATTCAAATTTCCTTGATCATTTATTAGAATGATCCAAGGGTCCTTGGTGATGTGTATGAGTCAACCCCGCCTCAATCCGAGGCACGGTGTGACCACTATCACTCAAAGAGTCTCTATTTTGTTTAAAATGTAAACAACTTTATGTGAAAACAACAACTGACCTGCAGAAATCTGACCAAACACATTCTGATTATCTTTCTCTTTTATAAGAACGATAAAAGGGTCCTTTTTGACGTGTAAAAATCAACCCCTCCTCAATAAGAGGCACATTGTGGCCGGTATGACTCAAAGGGTCTCTGTTTTGTTTAAAATGGACAAAATATTTAGTGAAAAAAACAAATGAACTACAGAAATCTGACCAAACACATTTTTATTGTGGTGATCCTTTAAGATAATGATCAACGGGTCCTATGTGATGTGTAAAAGTCATATTTGACTCAATATGAAGCACGGTGTGGCCGGTATCACTCAATGGGTCTCTATTTTGTTTAAAATGGACACAATTTTAAGTGAAAACAACAACTGACCAACAGAAATCTAACTAAATGTATTCGGATTGTGTTGATCCTTTAGGAGGACGATCCTCGGGTCCTTTGTGATGTTTACGAGTCATTCCCACCTCAATCTGAGGCATGGTGTGGCCATTACCACTCAAAGGGTCTATATTTTGTTTAAAATGGACACAATTTTAAGTGAAAACAACAACTGACCTACATAAATCCGACCATACACATTCAGATTGTGCTAATCCTTTAGGAGAATGATCCACGAGTCCTTTTTGACGTGTACAAGTCATACCCGCCTCAATCTAAGGCACGGGGTGGCCGGTAGCACTCAAAGGGTCTCTCTTTGGTTTAAAATGGACATAATTTTATGTGAGAACAACAACTGACCTATGGAAATCCAACCAAATGCATTCGGATTGTCCTGATATTTTATAAGAATGATCCATGGGTCCTTTGTGACATGTACGAGTAAACACCACCAACCCCCTAGACCACCCACCATCCTGGACACCAACCCACCCCTGGACACTCCCACCCCTCTGGACAACCCCACCCCTGTAAAGCCCCTCCTGACACCCTGGACACCAGACCACCCCTGGAAAGCCCCCCCGGACACCCCCATCCCCCCATCCCCCAGACACCCCCCTAACCCCCCTTGGATAGCCACCCCAAACCCTTGAACAACCCCCAACCCCCAGAATTCTAAATTGAATTGTTTATGTACATAATTAACTTATGAATTATGTGTTAATGGTGTACGGGTATACATGTTTTATGGGTATACTTGTTCTAATTAGATTATTATTTATGTGTTAATTTTCCATGGGTATACTTGCTCTAATTATCTTATTGAGATGCTGAATTGTTTTGCATGTGTTCGGGTGTGCTGCTGCAGATTTTTTTGTAGCAGCAGACATGGCATTTATCAGTTCTTTTTTAGCGCTCAAAAATGGAGCTTTTATGAGCGTTAAAAATCATTGATAAAACACGCATTTATCAGTGCCGTTTTAGCACTGATAAAGGATGCATTTTTCAGTGTTTTTTAGCGCTGATAAATGGTGCTTTTATCAGTGCTAAAAAAGGGCTAATAAAGGGTACCCCCTTTATCATCACTGAGCTTTACATCGTTTTTTTAGCACTGATAAAGCCTATTTTGAGCACTGATAAATGCCTTTTTTGTAGTAGTGTTTGTTCGTTGGAGATGGCATGGGTAATAAGATGAAGACGTCAATGTTCATTGCTCTCGCAACCCGCTTATGAGCAAGCTTGGGCGTCGGATCACCGTTCTTCATTGGGAGCCCGTTCTTCATTAGAGGATCTAATTCATTGGACAATTCCCTTCCTTTGAGAGTTCTCCACCCAATTTATTTGCCAATAATTTCTCTCAACCAACAAGAGGTGAGGATCTCACTTTAATTTAGTTAAGTTAATTAATTCAATTAATGTTGGCACATTAATTGGGGGAAACACAAGAGTTAACTCACATTAAAAAGGTTTTTAGGTGGTCCCCACCACAAATATTCCAAAAGGATGTTTCATGAATGAAAAATAAAAATTTATTTAGTTTATTTTTCTTCTCCCATGAAAATCCAAAAACTAACTCCTACCTTTGACTTATTGCAGTCGAGCTGATGATCTCCTTAAGAGAATATTGGCGCTGTGAGGTCAACGGTGTCCTCAGATTTCAATTCTGTGCACCAGTTCAAAACTTACAAAATTCCACTCGCGCGTTTACTGGACATACCTAAAAAAATGTTTATAAATTCATTTCGGGCACACTGGGCCTCAGAATCATGCGCCATCAATTTTCACAGACTCATAATATTTTTATATATTTAAAAAAATTACATGAAAAAATCAAGGCCTTTACAAACATATAGTAAATTATGAGGATTCATGATATTCCCTCTTCCATGATATCTTACCAGGACCCTTATTTTACATCCTAATTATATAATTACCTCTCGGAGAAAATGGATATACTTGTGAAGCTAAAAATGTATTACCATCCCTAGAAATTTTGAAAAGCATAATGGTAAAATTATATTATGGAATACATTCATTGGGGGTCCATTTTAGACTTTAGTGCTTTATGCGATACATATCTAGTAGTGGTTAAGATTTATTATTATAATAATTATTCTTATTTTTTTCATATAAAAATGTTCAAGGACCTTTATAGATGACCGTGTAATTATCTTATATATTGGATTAAGGTGGATGAGATCCCTTTAGTAGGACATACTCTCTTCTATGAGACCATTGTGATGGTTCTAGCTACTTGGTAGAGATTGGTGTGGGCTTAGAGTAATAAAAATTCCGATTCAGATCATATGTGTCATCCATTATAATATTTAGATAGAGATCAGCTATTTATGAAGGTGTCACTTTAGTTGGGTTATCAAAGACATTGGATGAAGGGAAATCCTTCCTCAGGATATATAAAACCATTAAGGATTATAGAGAGAGAGGGAAAAATTTATAATGATCGTTCTGCCTCTATGGTTGACACCAAATAATAATGTGTTTTTCATCTCATAGTTGATGAGATATAGCCTAAATCCATCCCATGTTTGCAACTAGGAAGAACTCCAATTAAATCCTAGAGCTTAGATGACCATTTTCACATTCATAGTTACTGAACAATTTGACAAACCATGTGGATCACCAATATGATTTCCCAAGTGAGGTAGTGTTGACCCATAGTATTGGCACATAAATTGGAAAATAGTGCGGCCAAACTATGTGTCTTGTATTATAAATTAAAATTGTTTAATTTATTGGTTTTCTAAATTTATTTTTACACATATATCTTATTTTATTCTCACATGAATCAAGACCCATTCACATGCACAAAAAACCTCTCCCTTTATTGTATGCCTCATTATGTTTTAAAATGTTGTCCCCAATATTTTAAAAATATAATGGTTTCCAAATCATATTTTGAATTAAAAATGGGAATCGACATGTATAATATTAATTGTAATACCTTGATATTGAAATTGTATATGTTTGAGATAGTAATAATTACATATATGATCTACTATCTAAGGTGGGGAATACTAGTGTTAAGTATCCCTTTTGGATTATTCCACAAAAATTAACTACATTGAATGTCAATGAGGTTGTATATCCATAGATGGGTGTAACCACACCATTAGGATAATGTATGAAATCCTTAGTGATTTTTTGGGTATGGTGTTGTGGGATGGGTCACACTACACTTATAGGCCAAATCTTGACATACATAGTGGTATGTGAACACACTTAGATTGGTTATAGATTACAAGGTTTTATGAGGAATTAGAGTTCCAATAACCATAGATTTCCATAGGTATTTTTCATACTCAATACTTATGAAATGATTAATTTCATGGAAAAGGTTTCCCAAAATAATTTTATTAAAATTGTTTCTTTATTACTTGCCTCATAAAGATATATGTTTACTTTCAAGAAGTTTATTTCATACTAGTATTCTTGTTTTTATCTCGCATGGGTCAGTAAAAGAACATTGGGTTGGATACTCTTAGGAAACTATTCTTAACACCCTACACACACCCAATGGGTGTATGCATACGTTGTTTTAATAGATATAGGTAAAATAAAGGTGTTTTATGGAGGTCATAGGCACTATTTATAGTAAATATTACATTGATGATGATAAGATTTTGGGAGCTTAACCCTCATTTCATTGGAAGATGATTAGTATTTTGGTTTACTTTTAGTTGGGTTTTTTGATATATCTTATATCATTTATTTTCTATCCATTCCATTCCCTTTTGATCTTTTGGTTATGTGTCTTTATTTGGGGATTTTTTTATATAGGATTGGTGTGCAATGGTTAATTATTTCTTTATTTTCCCTTGATTTGTTCTTATATTATGTATGGTTGATAAATTGATGAATGTTCATATATATCTTTGATAATGTCTTTAAAAGTTATAGAATGTCCATGTAGGGTTTTTTGTTCTGACATGTGTGTTAATTTTATTAGGAAAACCATTCCCAAGGAATTTCATTCAATTCTCATACACTAGTTTCTAGCCCATGGATATTAGGAATTTCCTTTAGGCCTTGCCATGAGTCTGCTCAAGTACATGATTCAAGGGTCCCATAAGTTGGTTCTTGATATAGTATCAAAATTATATCACCTAAAAGAAATATATCATCAGATAATTTTTTGTTTTATGATGAATATGAAATATAATTTTCATAAATGTGTGATATTATAGATAAATATAAATAAATGAAAAATAAAACATTAAAAGGGTTTTCTTAACACTTTAGAAACTTTTTCATAAAAATAAATATATATGTATCCAAAAAAAATCATTTTGATGATATCGAAAATCCTTTTAAATATTTATTTAAAAATAAAACATTCCAACAATATAACCTTGAAATTGAATTAATATAATTGTGATAACATATTTACAGTAAGATATGAAATTTTATAGAAGTTTCAAAAGGTATTTTTTAATATTTTTATAATGATTTAATGTAACCCAAATTGATGTAAAATATATAGAAATGGGTATTAAAAATAATTAAATAATAATATGTGATTTATAAAAGAAAATATATATTTTACTTTCAAAAAAATCAAATAAAATATTCATAGAATTAAAGGATAAAATATGTATGAAAAGTATCTAAAATTAAGGGTTGAATTTTCCCTTGTAATTTCACATTTTAAATGATAATAACAAATCAAAAAATGGATTTTGAATAGGATCTATAAATACATATATAATAATAGTAAATAAGATAAAAACATTGTAAAATATACCACATCATAGAATAATATAGTTAAATAATAAGTGGTACATCTCAATAAAAGGGGGTTAAAAAAACTACCCATAACTTCTCACGATATGCCTGGCCATACACTTAAATTGTAGTATAATACAGTTAAAATTTTTAATCAATCTATTCATAACCTAATTTATAATAATTTACTTTAATATTAAACAATTGTAAAAATCTATTATAATTTAATTTTATTTCAAATGTTATAAAAATTGATTCTTGTTAATAGTTTCAAACTATTCTTTTGCGTTTTCTCTGGCGGTCTTAGTGATCATTTATTGTTCATATGTTACCAAACTATATAAATTTTTTAAAAATTCTTTATATTTGGTTGATGGTTTGATAATGTCCCATTATTATTCCTTGGATATTATGCATGTGATTTGTGAAATATCTTCGATTATTTGCTTGGTTGTGACTATTTAATCCATTAAAATAGTAATTTTTTCTAATTATTTTTTTATATAATACCATATTAGAATTTTCAATATATTATAATTTGATATTTAATAACATATATTATAATTTTTTATCTTTTCATAATCATACATGATGATAATTTTATAACATCACCAATGCATGTTGTTAAACAGAAAATATAAAAGTTAAATATTTTTATTATGAATGATTAAAAAAGAATGGGAAAAATCATGGAGGTATAAATTTGTGAAGAACAAGGGAATAATCACGAAAATTTTTATTTTATCTATTTGTAAATATCATGTAATTAAATATGTAATCATAACCTCATCTCGAACACTTTTTAATGTTGGAATATTGAAAACCATATTCCCCTCATGCTAAGTGTGCATAATATCCTCTTTCTGATGTAGTATGCTTCAACATGATCTAATGTTATGGACTGTGCTCCAGTGTTAAAGGGAGTACCTCAAAAAATACTTGACCACCAAATTTTAATCCTACTAAACAACAAAAAGATACATTTTATTCAAACTGTAAAAAGAGATACTCCAGTTTGCAAAACATGGGCTTACTTAAGTCTAACCCCATAAAATGCAGAGTATCAAAATATTCTAGAACCCTAATACTTTTGAACAATACCATGTAATGTCCCGGAATTTACTTATAAATTTTTTATATATGGAATTATTTAAAGACTGTGAAAATCTATGACACATGTTTTTTGGGCCCGGAGTGCCCATAATGATCTGTCGAAAAAATGTTAACCTTTAAATTGTGTGCATGAGATGTTTTCGTAAAAAAGTGGAATAAATATTAAAGGGTTTCTAAAATCATAAATATGAGGGCACCATTGCGTTCAGGATGATGGGTTTAGCCTAGTCGTGACTTCAGTATAGTCGGTGTAGGCCTCCGGTGAGAAAACCTAAAAATGGAATCACCGTAAATAATATTATTAAATAAAATTATTTTATTTTTCAAATTCTTATTACTCATGAATGGTGACTCAGATTAAAAATCTAAGAACACTGCTGAGCCCATGAGGGTATGATTTCCTTAGGAAGATCCTAGCATTGGCCAGCGCGGGCCAACAGTGGAAGTTAGTTTTTGATCGTATATAAAATAATTAAGTAACAATTTTTTATTGTTAAATACTTTAACAACAAAACTGTAACTCAGATTGAAAATCTAAGCGTACCATTGATTTATTGGGGGTGTGTTTCCCTAAGGTATATCCTAACCACGGTAGGCACATATCGAGGGTGAATGTTATTTATTTTTGAACATCTTTTATGGTAAGTTTAGTAAATGTGTGACCAGGGATTTCTATCTTTGGAACTAGTGATCGGAATGAAAATCTACGGAACCCGTTGAATTTTCTACTCCTGGATTCGCGTAGGCAAAGATTAACTTCAACCAGAAAGGGTCGGATGGAAATGTTAATTTTTAGACTTTACGGAAAAATAATAAAATAACTAAATGAGTTATTTAATTCTTTCTCCAACACTTGAGTGTTAGTTGGCGGGACCGTAGAGTAATTTAAGTCATTGAATAAGAGACATTTAATTGAAAGAACTTTTCAGTTGCATAACAATGATGGTCTTATGATTAATGCGTCATTAATTTTGGTTCATTAATGAACCACATTAATGAATGAAATGTTGGTGGTTCCTTTAATTTAATTTAAACAAACCATTAACATGAGTTTTGGTAACCTACGAGATGAACCTCTGATGAAATGCTAATGATGAATTCTTCCAATGAAGAACAGAGTTTTGATCAATGACTGTCTCAGGATTCATAATGGACATCAATGAGAGACTATGAGTGCCAACTAACATGTAACATCTATGAACATGAATCTTCTCCTTCAACCGCATCACTGTTTCTAGTTTGGCGATTTTCTTTCTTTGAAGTTCCCTCTCTTTCTGTACATGAAAAACACAATGAATACGGACCAATCGACTAAGGGGTTGATCTGCGTCTCGTCTGGTCATGTGAGTGGTAGTTGTAGGGTGTTAAATTTGGGATTGTTCTTCATTTTTTATTATTGATATCAACCCATTTTAGAACACTAACACGGAGGGTGCAGGCCAATCCAAACAAGGATCAGACCCCCTTCCATTCTTGTTTTTTGATCATTTCTTATGTGTGACTAGGAAATATGACAGTAAGGAATTTCAGAGTGCCTCACAATAAAAGGTGGAAACTCAAGTGGCATGTAGACACAGATGGGAAGAAAAAAAGAGCACCATAGCATCTCTGGTGGCTTGAAGAGGCAACCACTAGTGTGACACCAACGGTGCGGTAACACCAGCATCCAGTGCCGAAGGCCGGATGTGTGGAGGTGGGGTTCCCATAGGTGTTGCAATGGTAGGAGTCGCGGCAAGTTGGGCTATGATGGTGGATGAGTGGGGCGCCGAAGTACCACACATAAAGGTTAGAGCATCCCACTCAGGCCACTCAGTTGGACAAAATGACCAGCTGAGTTGGCTATTTTGAAAGCATGGGCGACACTCGATGGTGCCACCAACTGGACACACCAGACGTTCCACGTCCGGTCGGCGTGCTAGCGACCAACCCACATGCGGTCCAGGTTATTCCCATCATCTCGGACCTGTGGGTTGGGCCGGACCTGCAGCCCCAAAGGGCCAACCGGGCTGGACCCTACCAGACTCAGACCCGACCAGGCCTGTTTTACTAGAAGTAGAAAATCTCGCAAACTGGGAATCCATTTGATGTACCGTCAAGAGAGTGAGGACCCTCGTAATGAGGAAAACCTTGTGAGATACTCCAGTTGTGTTTTGGAGAATTTTGGAGTATGGTATGGTTGTATGGAGCTCAAATCCAACCGGGCCCTCGGTACTAAAATTCCTGTAGCATACAAACCAGGCTTCTGATTGATTTGCCTTCTATTGCGTTGGAAAAATTATGACATAGATGTTATTTAGGTTACTTATTAGTGGGAATTCGTGGTGGTTGTTGTATGACTAAAGGGTTTATAATTGGATCATCCCAGAATCAAGTGTTCTATGTTTGGGAATCTGGTGGATGGTTGTGACGTGATGAAGCACCTAGCGATCCTATGTGGGTCAGCAGTTAGTGATACTTTCTGGGTCAGCATTTAACAATCCTCAATGGGTCAAAAGTAGCTACCCTCCATGTGTCAGCACCAAGTGACCCTCTATGGGTCCATACAGAGCGATCATCGGTGGGTCAACACCAAGAATCCTCTATTGGTTAGTACCTTGTGATTCTCTATGAGTCAGCACGTAGCAATCCTCTATGGGTCAGCACCTAGCGATACTCTATGGGTCAGAACAAAGTGATCCAATATGGGTTAGCACCTAGTGACCTTGTGTAGTCTAGAAGAAAAAGCCCCTTGACAGAATAAGATTATCTAGCTTTGTGACTAATTATCTTTATTCATGTTATTTAAGTTGTATACCTGGTTTTAGTTGAATCTTTTACCTTGTGATTTGTGATTGAGATCATGATTTTTAGTTTTTTTTGTAGAATATTGAGAGACCTTCGGGCATCTCAGGGTCCCTACTGAGTATTTTTATAGTAAACCCTATATGGGCTTCGCCCGCACCTTGTTGTGTCTTGTGCTGATGACAGATATCTTGACTGACACTTGGGGATCCGGGGCTTGATGGTGCTTAGAGGTGATTGACAGGTAGGGTGAGCGGCAGTGATTACGGATGACAAGCTTTACCCACCCTTCAAGTAGGATCACTGATGGATGACATATGGAGAACTTTTTCCACCTTTTTTATACATTCTTTCTAGTTGGACTTAAATAATGGCCCCTTTACTTTCACTACATATTGTTAATCACAATGAAGGTTTTTAGTAGTGGTTATACTTAACCGTTTCTATCATGTTTTACTTGTATGATGTGTGCCATGTCTATGTGTGTATAGGTTTAAAGGTAATGGCTTCCCTTCTTGGGTTTCTCTTTTTTGGTTCTAGTCACCAACCCCTTGCCTATTGAAGGCGATATTAGGGTAGTCTTGGCACAAGCCCTAGGGGATGGGTTGTGACCAAGTGGTATCAAAGGGTGGCCAGTTCTACTATATGAACTATGAGTCTATATTTTTCAGTGGGGGCAATAGTGTTAAGTGTCTTGAGTTCAGATTTCAGTCGAGGGAGTCTAGTGTTTGAGCGGAGGCAGACGTATCCATACACTAGGACCCTTGATTCTGTTTTTTGACATGGTACATGAAAAAACTAGTTTCCCATGTTTTAAAAATGTATTTTTATTGATCTATTTTGATTCATCTCACTAGGTATGACCTTTTGACCATGGTTCATCTATATTCTCTTTCAAGATTCCTCCACACATATAGCTACCCAGGATTCCAATACATGACTATGAGGATGGTTTATAAAGTGATGAGGGTTTAATACAAGGACTATTGATCTAGATGGTACCTTTGGGTGGTGTCTTAGTGATACCACTGCCTATTGGCCAACAGTTACTAGCGGTGCTACCAGAAGGGGACACATGTAGGTTCAGTGCCTCACATGAGTTTCAGTGTCAGATACCCCTCAAGTTCTGAAGAGAGCCTGACCCACAGGAGGATAAAGACTGTCTTGATGTGGTGTCCAAGTTTCAGCTAGCTAGGGCACCCTACGATCTGATGGCGGACCTGATAGTGAGCCTTCTACATGGCTCAGTAGGGCGATGATAGGGTTTAGATTACACTGATCTTATGTTGTGGTGACTTTTCAATGGACAGATCCTAATAACAATCCATAGAGAAGGGTTCTCTTGACATAAAAAGCTAAGGGGTATGTGTTTCCAATATATTATAGAACTTAGGAAGGACAACATGTCGGTATCTGAGTATTCATCGAGGCATACCGACCATTCCCGGTACTCTATGAATACAATACGACCAGTGCTTTTGGGATTGGACCACCGAGCGAGTTGTGTTTTTGGACATCTGAGTCAACACTATTTATTAGTGCATTTCTACATATGTTAGGGTTCTAGATAGAACCTTTTATGGTTGAAAGTTCTGTGGTTGAGTAGATATAACGAATGAATGTTAGCAGTGGGAAAGCCAGAAACCGACATCGGTCTTAGAGAGTTGGACATGTAAAATGTTTCAGGTATAGGAAGTGATAGAGATAGATGAACTTGTAGGGTAGTAGAAGTGGAAGAGGAGCTAGGAGCGCAGTAGGGGGTGGTATACATTTTGACATGTTACAACTATTAACTCAATGTGGTCCCCATCAATCTTAGGGAGATGGAGTATGGGGGAAGGGAGTAGCTACATGCGGTCAAGGAGTATGACCTAAGGGCTCCAAGAATTATTCAAGCTATGGTATTTGTCTACTACTAGTTTTTGTATTAATAGACATAGGTACTAATCATTCATTCTTTTCACAAATCTTTTTCAAGACCTAGAGTTTCAGATAAAACCATTGACATGATCCTTACATCTAGAAATACCTCTAGGAGGAGACTTGATAATCACCATTATGCTGACTCTATGATCTGACCCATGAGTTGAGAGTTTCATTTGGAATTTCATGGTGACAGTGTCAAGGCCTTATGTCGATAGTTTGGGTATGGACTAGTCATCCAAATTTCATGCTCATAGTGGCTATTTTAGGAAAAAGGATGTGGTATACCTACAATGTTTGAATGGGGTTTTCCTTGGTCGATGAAAACAGAAATCTAGGTAGTACAGAATAAACTCATGCATAGGGGGGTTTAGGTTATCACTCTTGAGTCGGCCATCCTTACCCTCATGGAAGTAGGGGATTTATATTTTCAGTTCCCAACAGTAGTGGTAGAGTGTGGGAACATCCTTTTAAAATATTTTTCCAGGATTACCTCCCCGCAAAGAGAGGGACTTCTGCATTGGATTGTACCTAGGGCTGACACTGATATCTACAATTGCATATCGTATGACTCTCATAGAGCTTCAAGAGTTGAGAGTATAATTAGGATACTTTCATAGAAAGGGATTAGTAAGACCCAATGTTCGAGTTTATGTGTGTATTAAAACACTTTAACCATGTGGTAATGGAGAATGAGTACCCACTAACAAAGGGTCGATGGAAACATCAATCAGTTAAAAGGGGTATCCTTTCTCATGGATGGAAGGGTGAATGTAGTATTTTTAGTAGTTGAGACATCAGATATGGTTGGATTTATTCTAGTACTATGACTTTGAGATATTTTATACTTCTGGGAAGGGGAATGTGGGGGAAGACACACTCAGCAGGAGGTCTGGGTTACTGTTGCTGAATGAGCCGATATGGAAGCTAGTTGCATTGCAATTATCATTCGTTGATAGTGAAAGAGTAACTTACCTCAAGTCTGTGATAGTCACTCCCCCACTCATTAAATGACTTAGGGAGGCACAACATGGGGAAGTTGAATACGAGACTTGATGTGCTCAGATATCATAACGAAAATTACCTTGATGGATTATTGATTGGTGGGGATCATATCATCCTTTTTATAAGACACACCTTAGTACTAGTGACGTTGTGGGAGTATGTTTTTATGGGGTTCCATAATTCCCCTTTGGTGGTATATCCTGGTGTGACATGGATGTACCATGACCTCCGACATCAGTACTGGTGGCTAGGTATGAAGAAATAAGTAGAAAAGTTCATTTCACAATTCCTCACTTGTTAGCTAGTGAGAGCTGAGCATTAGGTTCTAGCATTCTTGAGCACATATTTTACCCCCAGACAATTGGCTAGATAGAAAAAACAATACAGAACATGGAGAACAAGCTTCATGATTGTGTCCTAGATTTTGGTCATAGTTGGAAGGACCACCTACAACTAGTAGAGTTTGCATAAAATAATAGTTATCACTCCACCATTGGAATTCCATAGTTTGATTCCTTGTACGAGTGGCCATACCGATCACCTCTATACTGGAATGAACTTGGGGATTCATCACTCATGGGTCTAATGTTGGTATGGCCTACCACTGAGAAGGTGCAGATCATCCAGGAGTAGAGGAGGACTTCATAGAGAAGATTGACGTCTTATAGCGATAGGAGATGGAGACACATGGAGTTCAAGGAGTGAGACCATGATTCCCTTTGGGTCTCACCCCGACTGGTATTGTGTAGATTTGGATGGAGTGGAAATCTATCTCTGAGGTTCATCAGAACATTTCAGTTTATTAGTGTAGTTGGTGAGGTGGCATACCACCTAGAACATTTCCCCCATATACATTGGGTGCATGGTGTTTTTCACATGTCGCAGCTGAAGAGGTATGTGAATGATCTGTCATAGGTCATTGACTATGGAAATATAGTAATTGACTATGGGGTGACGTTTGAAGAATACACAATGGGGATAGAGGATCGACATAAATAGGTCCTTCATGGATGGTCGATTATTATAGTGCATATTCTGTGGTAGCACCAGAATCTCTCGGAGAGCACGAGGGAGTGGGATGCTCAGATTCATGCTCAGTACCCCCACATGTTTGATTAGCCTTTGTTTTGGTTTTCGGGAATGTAAACCCCTAAGGTGGGGAAAATATAATGTCTCGGAATTTCGTATATTTTTTTTATATGTGGAATTATTTAAATATTTTGAATATTTACAGCATGTGATTCTTAGGCCTGGAGTGCCTGGAATGATCCATAGAAAAATTTTAAGCTTTAAATAGTGTATGAGAGCAGTTTTACTAAAAAAGTGTAATAACTCTTAAATGGGTGCCAAGATTAGAAATCCTATGGCACCATTGTGTTTGAGATAGTCGGTTTACCATAAGAATGACTTACATTTTTTCATCCCAGGCCTCTAGTGAGAAAACTCGAATGTGGCATAACTGTAAATAAAATAATGAAATAAAATTATTTTATTTTTAAATTATTATAACTCACAAACGGGGGGCTCAGATTAAAAATCCGAGACCACAGCTGAGCTCATGAGGGTATGATTTCCATAGGTAGATCATAACATTGGACGACTCATGCCAGTAGTAGAAGTTAGTTCTTGGATGTATATAAAATAATTAAGTAACAATTATTTTATTGTTAAATATTTTAACTTCTATACATAAATTGAAAATACAAGAGTACCGTTGAGTTCATGTGAGCGTGTTTCCTTTAGGTGGATGTTAACCTTGACTAGCATGGTTCGAGGGTGAATGTTATTTATTTTTGAACTTTTGTTAAGCTACATTCAGAAAACATGTGAGCGGAGGTTTCTATATTTTGAATTGGTGCTTGGATTTAAAATCCGAGGGCACCATTGAATTCAAAGCGTTGGGATTCACATAGGAAAAGCTTAACTTCAACCTACATGGGACAGAAGAAAAAGATAATTTTTCAACTTTACAAAAAAAAAATAACTAAATGAGTTATTTTATTCTTTCTTCGACTATTGAGAAGCAGTTGGCTGGACCATAGTGTAAGGTCAGGCGTTGAATATAAGACATTTAATAGCAGGACCCTTCATTTGCGTAACCGCGACAATCATAGGATTACCAGATCATTTATTTTGGTTCATTATTGAACCACATTAATGAACGCAACATGGGTGTTGACATATCTATTATTTACACAAACCTTTAGTATGGGTTTTGGGAACCCACAAGAGTATCCTCTGAAAAAATGTCGATGATGACTTCCTCCAATGAAGAACAGAGTTTTGATCGACGAACGTTGTAGGGTTCAAACAGGACGTCAACGGGTGACGGCGAGTGCCAACAAACACTGAACGTCTATGGAATTTAATCTTCTCCTTCGACCGCAACACCATTTCTTGGTAAGAGTATTATGTTCTTTGACGCCCACTCTTTTTCCGTTCTTGGAAAAAACAACGAACGTGGACCAACCAACTAAGTGGTTGATCCACGTCTCCTCTGTTCATGCGGGTGGTAGTTGTGGGGCCTTAAATTTGGGATTTTTCTAACATTTTGATTATTGATATCACCCCATGTTAGAACAATAAGTCAGAGGGTTCAGGGAAATCCAGACTAGGTCTTGAACCCCTTCCATTCATGGTTTATGAGATGTTCTTCTGCGCAAACATGCAACATCGAGGAAGGGTGTTTCTGAGGACTTCACAGTGAAGGTGACAACCCGGGAGACCTAAAGACGTAGACAAGAAGAAAAAAAGACCACCAGGGCATCTTCAGTGTCCTACATAGGCAACCACTAGTGCGTCACCCCCGACGCGGTGGCGACGAAAATAAATAGTGGTGGCTGGCTGAGCTGGCCGCATGGAGGACCGAAACCCGCAGGTGCTATGGTGGCAGAATCCACGGCTGTAAGGGCCGCGATGGTGGAATGGCATGGTGCCAACGTACCGAACAAGGAGGTTAGAGCGGCCCGCTCAGGCTGGTCATCTAGGTAAAATGGATGGCTGATCCGGACATTTAGGAAGAGTGGCCAATGCCCGATGGCGCCGCCAGCTGGCCGCACAAGACGTTCCGCGTCCTCTCAGTGCGCCATCAACTGACCTGCATGGTGGTTAGGTTCTTCTAAGTGGGCCAGACCTATTGGCTGGGCTGGACCAGTGAGCTAGGCGGGACCCACAGGTGGGGACGGACCCACCAGCTGGGTATGACCACTACCAGACCCCGACCCATCCTGCTCTGTTTCACAAAAATGGTGAATCTCACACAACCGAGCGTCCATTTGATGTGTCGTCAGCAACGTGAGGGCCCTCACGACAAGGGGGTCCTTTATAGATAATCCACATGGGTTTTGGAGAAAGCTGGAGTACATGGCGGGTTGTATTGGTCTCTAATCCAACTGAGCCCTTGGTACTAAAATGCCTATAACATATATATAGTGAGTCTGATTGACATGTCATCAGTTGTGTTGTAACCCTTATGACATGAATGTTCTTTGGGTTACTTATTCATTTGACTTAGTGGTAGTTGAAGTAAGACTGATGTCTTGAGGAGTGGATCCTCACAGAATCAAGCGTTCTATGTGATTGAATCTGGTGGCTGACTGTGATGTGATGATGCACTTAGCGACCCTCTGTGGGTCAGTAGTTAGTGACCCTTTGTGCACAAGCACTTAACGAACCTCTGTGGGTCAGCAGTTAGCGATCTTCTATGGGTCAGCACCTAGCAACCCTCTATTGGTCAGCAAATAGTTATCATCCATGAGTCAGCACGTAGCGATCCTATGTCGGTCTCCACCTAGCGATCCTCTATGGGTCAGCACATAGCCACTCCTGTGGGTCAGCACCTAGTGAACCTCTGTGGGTTAGCACCTTGAAATCCTCTGTGGTTCAGTACCTACTGACCTTGTGTTGTCTTGATGCAAAAGCCTCTCTACAGAATAAGATAATCTAGCATTATAACTAATTATATTTATTCATGTTATTTATGTTGTATACTTGGTTTGAGCTGAGTCTTTTACTTTGTGCTTTGTGATTGAGATCATGCATTGTGGTTTTTGATGGTGGAATTATGAGAGACCTTCAATGGTCTTGAGGTCCCTACTAATTATTGTTATACTCACCCTCGCACAGGCTTTTCTCACACCTTGTTGTGTCTTGTGGAGATGATGGACACCATGAAAAAGACTTAGGGAGCTGAGGCTAGATGGTGCTTAGAGGTGATTGATAGACGCGGTGGGCGACAGTGACGACGTGAGATGAGCTATACCTACCCTTCAGGTGGGATCCTTGGTGGATGACCTCTAGAGCATGTTTCCTATTTTTATATACTTTCTTTCATGTTGGGCTTGAATACTATTCCCATTAATTTTAATACATGCTTTTACTCTCAGTGGTGGTTTTTAGTAGTGGTTATACATTACCTTTTCTATCTTGTTTTACATGTATTAAGTGTTCCCTATCTCTGTGTGTGAAGGTTTAAAGTAAATTCCCTCCCTTTTTGGGTTTCTCATTTCTGGTTCTAGTCACTAGTCCCTGATCTATGGAAGGCTGTCTTGGGATAGTCACGACATGGGCCTCGGTGGACGAGTCGTGAAATACCACCACTGTGCTTGAAAACATGAAGATAGTATATATCTTAATTGATCTTGTGACCTTGTCTCCATGATTTCCAACTCACATGAATTACCATGAACTATTTAGTTATCCATTTCTTAAGCTAGGGAGGAACATGGGACTTGATTCCTTATGAACTGAGGGAGAACTTTGTCCTTGCACATTGATGTGATGTGAAAATTTTGTGAATTTTTTATAATATCATTATTTTATAACTATAATGATTTTATTTAGATTTCATAAAATTAGAAAGTAATATCAAATAAGAAATTGGATGATAATATAACAGAAAAATAGATATAATGAATCATTACATACAAACAAGTAAATTGAGTTTCTTCTTATAAACCTTCATTCTTTAGAAGACATATAGTTTATTATTGAAATGGATGGATTAAAAATGAATATAGAATTTTTATGGATGTAATTGTGGTATAGATTGTATAAGAACCATAAAATATGTTTCGTTAGGAATTTATGGTGGTGGATTCTTTTTAAAGATGAGTTTGATTGTCATATTTGAAAATAACCATTACATATGGGTGAAGAAAAATTAAAGTGAAGGGAAAGTCAACCATAAATAGACCAAAGGGATATGTTTAATACATTCCTCATCCATACAAGTATATTATGATATTTTATTATTTTCAAAACAATTTACAAATCAATTTTATCATTTATATTAGTTTTATAATTTATTGTCAAATTTAACTACTCACCTTGGAAATTTTCTTCCAAACAATTGATCATTAAGCCGAATTTGGAAACCATGATTAAAATAAGAAATTTAATAAAATTAAAAAACAATGTGTTATAAATATATATATTTTAATATATATACATATGATATAATAAAAAAATTACCTTTTATTTAAAAATTATTTCTTTGATGGTGAATAATTAATTTTTTAGCCCTCATAATACTTAATTATTTTCTAGATGTTCATTTTGTAGTTTACAAAATGAGTGGTCAATTATTATTATTATCTATTTCAAATTTTTTTTTAATAATAATTATTATAATATATATATATATATATATATTATACATATCATTTATTATATTAATAATTTCATATTGAAAACATCATAATGTCCAAAGAACCCACAAAACATTTGCATGATCTTTAACGGTGTGGTAATCAATGGTGGTATTTGATGTGGTTATTCAACTAGCATGTATCTTGTAGTTATATCCATAATCATGAACTTATCTTGATGATAATTCCACTAAAGTCGCATTTTTTTATCTTTAACATTTTCTTGGTGATGGGTAAACCCTTGTGATGTCACCTCCATACCAATCTTGAAAAAATTATATTTATATAGAAAAATTATACTACATGATAAAATAACCTCTCCCTTTATAAATTAATTTTATAATGTGATTATATCAATTTATACTCGCCACATAAAAAATTATATTACAAATTTATCATATCGTGATTAGTTTATTTTAATGAAAAATACTCTTTAACTAATCCTCACAATGAAATAATTCTTAATATTAATCATTTTTACCTAATGACTCTATATGCCCTAAAAATATATATACCCAGAAATAATATATCCCTATTGGTGATATAATATTATCATTTAAATTTTTTCATTCCAAAATATAATCTTGTATACTTCTCTAAAAACAAGTGATTTAATTACTTCAAAATATTTATAATATTTTTAATGTATTTCGTCCTTTCCATAGTTTCAATTAGTAATATGATCTTCACAGGAGATACCAAGATAAAATATTTTGATATTTTAGTCTTTTTATTCACTTTAGGTAATATTTATCTTCTACATTTCATAATTTTATTTAATTTAAGTTTCCTGTAAGGTATTGTGTTTATTTATAATATTTCAATTTCATAAAATAAATTAATTTTCATTTGGAATCAGTATTACATGTGGTAAAAGTTATTAAACACCTGGATATTAATAAATTAAAATTTATACTAAGATATAAGGTTTCAGAAGTTACCTACTAATATTTATATATATATAACAATTAGGTTGTATTTTGTATGAAATAACTAAAAATTCTAAAAAAAATTAAATAATGACTTTAAACTCTACAGACCACAAGGTATTGGGTGGAATTATTGGGTAACTGGTGGCTCAAAAACCACTTAATAATTATCCACCAGTGAGTCAGTGGCCATACATTACCATTATTTTCCCTTTAAAATCACACCATGTACTCTATGGGTTTTATCTCACAAGTATAGAAACATTATCCTTATATTCATCAAACAATCAATAATTTATCTCTATAAAATCACTTAAAACACCCCAAATAACTAAACATGATTTACCCAATTGATTCACATTTACAATTTCAAATTCATAAATATATCAATTTTATTAAATTCACCATTTCATGATTCCACCAAAACCTAATAATTCATAATATCATAAACTCTCCAACACATGACATCATGTACCTAAGATTAGTCATCATACATCACTAATGAAATGATCTTTCCCCTCAAATTTGACACTTACCACTAATGCATGGGTCTCAACTGGATGGGTTTAAGCTTTGATAACACCCAAACATGAGAAATATTTATTCATAAAAGGTTACTCACTATGATCCATCAAACAAACTAGTCATATAGTTAATGATATGACAGTTTTTAAGTGTAATTGATCTCACATGAAAATAATCACTGATTAATACCCTATAAAACTGAGTTCCTCATATTATAAAACAATACCATGTACCACAATATTACCCATAAACCTCTTAAAAGGGTGATATTCCACCCTAGATGATACTGATAGAATCAACAATTCCCCAATACTAAACTATAACGTTCACATCTCTTGTCAATGAAAGATTGTTATACACTCTATGTTGTACTCAAACATCTCAAAACCCTTTGCACTCAACTTATAATTACTTTCTCAAAATGATGACTTTTATGAATGGCCTATATTATTGAGTCACTATTTTAATTAATGTAACCAAATTCTCAAAATCATGGTCACACATCGACCCTTAACTAAATTCTACTCCTTATTAGTCCCCATAGGTACTGATTATTCCTAAAAACCAAAAATCATCACCAAATTATTGTGATCTCTTTGTAATTAGATAAACCTCACCTTATTTAATTTATGTATTGAAAATGAAACCCCATTTATAATATTCATGGTTTCACCACACAGGTCTCCTTGGACATTTACTATTATACAACAAATATAGGGGTTATTGAATTGAAAAACTGATAGGGTATTCCCCAAAAAAAGGTTAATAATATCTATATCCTATAGACACTATCTTGCATAAATTTTTGAAATTGTATATAAACCACTACTCACATTCCCATCATATCATAACTCAGAAAATATAGCACATGAGCCTCACAGTAAAGTATAAATATTTTATGGTGATCTACTCTACCATTGTATGGTATTCCAAACTACCCTTCATCACAACATCTAAGTCCCTATAGATACATAAGTTACCATTAATATGGAAAATATTGAAAAAAATCAAATTGAATTTCATTTTTCCATATATATTCAATTTTTCAAGTGATACCTCAAATTAGTGACCTCCACTCACTTATATGTGATTTTTTACATTCAATATTGTCATATGAACTATATCTTTTTATGAAAAAACCAAAAAACAACTATATAATTTCCAAACTAACCATAGTTGAATCAGTTCATCCCCATTCTATTCTATCAATACAGTCTATAATTATACTTAAGACTTCTTGGAAAGGAAAAAATACAATGGGGTACTAACCATGGAGATTTTTCAACCACTTCAACTAGGTGTTCCAAAAAATCCACCCTCTACAAAATTTATCTTATGAAACAAGTTTTTTAAAAGATAATTATTAGATAAAAATTCATCAATAATATATTTCTTTAAACCATGAAAAACTAATAATAATTTACTATTACATATGAAAAAAAAATTCTATTACATACACATCAGTACAATTCAAATTTCCCATTTAACATTTCTATCCTGAAGAACACATGAATAATACACAACTTATGTTAAATAAGTCATTTTTATCAAAACGAATGAAAATATACATCATTAACCTTTATATTGATCATTCAATCTCACCTTAATCAGTCCATATTATACATTTTACAACCAAGATTTATTTTTCTCTCTATTTTAATCACACATTATGAGGATATATTTTCATTTTAAACCCTATACTTTGCACAATTTAACTAGTGGTCATATACAAATTAAATTCAATATACAAAAAATAAATATTTCAAGATCACATAATATCATTATAAATAACTCTTCTTAAAGATATATTGTGAATTTTTATTTCATTATAATATTCATTGTTAAATGAAGAGGTTACTGATATATGGTGATACTATGTGAAGATATTCTAAGGTTTTTCCAAAAATAAATTGAAAAGGATGTCATGATAATATTTATTATAACATATTTCTAGATATGTTCAAATAGAATCACCTAAATATAATTACTGATAAGATAATATTTAAGGTTAGATGAAAATTACTGGTTACTAAGAATTGGTATTTCTTATAATAGACTTCAAGATAATTTTTTGATAGTCTACAAAATGATAGATTGAAGCTGCTATTGGATATGGCAGTGGATCTTTATGTGATACTCAAATTTGACTGTACATACTGTAAAAAAAATTGGTAATTATGTAGAATAATTATGAGGCTATTATAATAATTCCCATAGTCATTAGATTTTTTAATGTGTTTGAGAAGGATTCAATATGGTTGGAAGAAGTTTTGTGAATGTTTGAGTGAAATTTGTAATTTCTATCATCAGAAAAAATGGCTTTGTCCTGAGAATAAGACTTGTTTTGATACATGTATGAATTTATTGGGTATTTCAAGGTTTTTTAAGTGTGTAGAATATATTTAGTACAAAATACAAATTATTCAATTCATATAAAACTTCAAAGTTTTCTTGAATAATAATCCTTTAATAATTTAGTGTACATCTAAGACATTCAGATACCCACATATGACTTCACTACAATTTTGAATGTGAGGAACTTCCCAAGACAATATATTAGTATAATAATTTGAAAAATACTACACCACAATACTTTTATAGTGGGCATATGACATTGAGAGTGGGACTGAGGATTTTTTATATCATAAGACTTATGATTTTATCTAATTATGAGATTATATAATATTTAAAAATGTCTGACATTACGTGAGATGATTTATCAAATTTATACTATAAAGAAAATAATTATTATCATAATACTAAGAATTTATTCTTCATTATTCAAATATCATGATTAATTAGTTAACTTTTGATTGAAATAATGAACAAAGAGGAACCCATGAGGCTATAATGAGATGATATCCATGCCATAAGATACAATATCTTGTAACAATTTAAGAGTTAAAAAATACATGTATAGAGATATAAATTGAATTAAAATCATGGATATTATATATAATTGAGTAAGTTAATTTTCTGAGTATTAAGAGAAATTCAAATGAATCCCTTCTCTTAGATTGGATGGTTCTGATTGATATGATTTCATGTTTCTATAATTTTATTGGGTTATAAAATTATATATGCAAACAAAATATTCAAGACTCCATGGATATAAAATGTGAATGAGGAGAATAATAAAAGGATTCATTGACACTACTAATACACTAAATAATCTCTAACCATTTGAATAAGGATAACATGACATTATAACTAAAATAATAATTACAATCAATATTTAGGAAGTGGAAGGAGGAGGAGGACCCACAATAAAGCTGAAAATAAAATTTGAACAACTAATATATTTCAAATCATGAATATAATAAAACCAAGTTTGTAATGTTCCATACTAAGTAGAGGGATCATTAAAAGTCTGAATTAATAGTTCATGAAAGGATCCATTCAAGGACCACGTGTGGTATTCAAAATCTTATTCGATGGATAAGTACTGTTATATATTAGAAGAACAATTTTGAAGTGAGTAAATGTTTCATGTTGTATAAAAATCTAATAATGGAGTGATGGATAACATTGTGGGATGTCATTTACGAATGGTGGGAGAATATTTTATGGAATAACTCACATTAATTACAAAATAATGTATATTTTGGAAATCTAACTAGTCATTGAAAGGAGTTGGTGTTCAAGGATTAACCTAGTAATAACCCGTGTATTTCTATGAATTTTTTTATGAATTAATTATGTAAGGTTCAGAGTCACAAGAGTGATTATTGAGACTTTAACCAGTCAAAAAAGTTAAATTTATTGAAAAATTTATTGAAATAGATATTGGATTCTCCCCACCCACACCCCACATTTTTATATTGTGAAATATATAACATCAATTGGTGTCATAGATAATTAGCTATCCTTTGATTGGGGTCAAATTTTTAGGTTTTATTAATAGATCTTTATGAAGACACGATTTTTGGAATATTTTGAGATCCCTCTGATAAAGAACTCATTCCTCCTCCCAATTGAAGATGTAGTGATGTTATTAATAAAAATCCAAATTAATAATATGAAAATTGATGGAAAACAATTCAAACAAATTCAAAATTGAAAATAAGGATCTATAACCACTTAAAGTTCACAAACTGATGACTATATATCTTCCAAATATATTGAGAATCATCATTTTGAAGAAGAAATTTATTTTTATGGGGAGTATGAGGAGGATGACTTCAACAAGACAATGGAATCCCTCTATTATAAATTTTAAGATCCTTGGAAGAAACATCCCAAAAAATTGGTCCGATGTATATTTTTTCTTATCAAAAAACAATTTAGGAAAAGAAATAGATGGAAGAGAAAGTTAATTAAATAGAGAATACATTAAATAAGAAGTTTTTAAAGTTCATTTTTCTTAATTAGATTTTTAAGAAAAGGAATAATTGATAACCTTTTTAATAAAATACTTTCCCTAGTTGATGAATTCTTTCAAAATAATGTTTGAGATGAAGTGGTATCTAAAATTATATTTGTTGAAGTTATACATGAACAAGATAAATTGTAAAAAATAACTATCAATGTTAAATATTTAATTTGGAGGTTAATGAAAAAGGGAAAAAATATCTTGTTAACTTTTTACATCATTTATGAAATAATTTTCATAAAAAAATCAGGATGTTAAGCAAGTATTGGGGAGAGAGCTTGATATTGGTTGAGGAAGACAATAACTCCGTTAATATGAATTATTATCTTTAAGTGATACTAATAAACTTGGATCCACCACAAACTTGAACACCACATGTTTCTGAAAAAATATGATTCAAAAAAAGTGTATGATGAGATTCATTTCTCCACAAAGACATGTATCATTAAAAAAAATATTTTAGAAATATTCCCTGATCAATCCACAACAAGCACCTCGAGAAAGATAAACCAAACTCAAGTGGATTTTTTATACTAATATAGTTTCATCTTCTAGTGAAGGTTCAAAATTAAAATATGAAAATGGTTGGTTCAATGAAAGTTCCAAAATTCCCAAAAAAGCATAAAGATAAATTATCAAATATATAAAAAATAATCCCATCATAATGATCCTAAACAATTTACGATTCCTCTAAAAAATGAAAATAATTCAAGCTAGACTACATCAGAAAGAAAAAAATGAGGTTCATTGGATTTTTTAGTGATGCTATATATTTTTGAACATGATGTGGAATTTTTGGAACATTAATTAAATATTTTAATAATATATAATGATTTAATTATGCGGGAGAAGAGTTTATAGAATAATAAGACCCAATGAAAAGTTCCAACCACCAAAAAGAAGGAAAAGTCTATTCATTAAGAATATATTTGAAGCCTCGGATGAATTTTGTGATTACTACAACATGAGTGGACACAATTATTATGATTTATGGTATGTAAAAACTAATCAAAAGTCATATTTTTATGGAAAATTAACTCCAAAAAAGAGATAAAAAATATCTTAAAAAGAAAGATAAATATTCCTTGGGAGAAATTAAAATGAACAATAGAATCTATTAGAATAATAATTCAAGCAAGGAACATTGAAAAAATATAAATGAAAATTTATAAAGAATTTTAATAGAAAATGGTGGTTGTTTTATTATGGGAAAAGGGACACACCATGGATCATTGTAAATAGTCCATGGAGATCAAAATTAAAGGAAGAAGACGAAATCTAGAAGGGTAATCATTCCAATAAATAAATAAGAAGATTTGGATGATTGAATAAATTATAGGAAAATATCATAAGGGGTTTCCTAAAAAAGGGTAACATAAAAGTTATGAATAAACCAGGTGAAAATAATAAAAATATGTAAATAATAAAATGTTCCCTTTTTGTTTGGACATATCAATTTAAAATATATACAAAGATAAAAAAATTATAAGTAGAATCTAGTTATAAAAAGAAATTAATGATTTCACATGAAGCGATCAAATTTCGTGTGAGATTGTCTGAAAGTGAAAACCCATTCACTTAAAAGGACCGATGTCAAAGCTATATGACATTTCTATCATCTCTAAAGGATTCTATTGAAAAATTGTAAAACCACTAGGTAATAAATTTCTATTAATGGATAATGTAAAAAATATCATTCCATGTAAGTTGAAATCTAAAAATAAGAATAAAATATCCATGATTACATACTATGTTCAATGTTGGATTTTTTTTGATCTATAATATATTTCTCTCCTAATGTTAAATATTGAAATAATAAAATATAATGGTTGAAAGGTAGTATTAAACATGATGTGACTACTATGGATCATGTAAAACCACCACCTAATTCGATTAATTTTTTTTGTTTATACTAACATGCAGTGAGTTAATTGAGAAATACTAATGAGGGAGTTGGTGAGTGTTGTAATCACTATATACAGAAAATATTTCAATCTCGGAATAATTAACCTTCCCTGATGTATAATTAGTGTTGTGAATTCCTTAATGTGGGGAAACATAATGAATAGTCGGAAAAAGGTATGTTCTTATAAATATAGACTCTAAAAATAAATTAGATAAATCTATAGGGAGTTATTTCAATATCATTTTTATTATATTTTTTTATCTAAAAATTTTTATGGAAATTTTTGGTTTCTGGGTAATCTAAGATAAAGAGGGATTTTTAGGGAATATGCTTGAAATTTATGATGTAATTGTTAAAGATTTGTTTTGGTTGAAAAGTTCTTGAGAAATATGAGTGTTTATAACCTTATGTGAGAATGATAAATTATTATCAAATTTTGAATAAATTAATTTATAAATATGACGTAAAGGTTTTTTCTCCCATGTTTTTTAAACTAGGATAGCCTAAGTAGGCTTAGAGTTTAATTGAAGATGCATTATTTCTAGAGCACATGTGATGTCTTCCATCACTTAAAATTTTTAATGTTGTTGTATGTCTAGATAATAAGAGAAATGATATGTTTTATTAAAGAGAATAATATCTACAATAAACATTTTCATTATTTTTCAATAATTTTCAGAAGAAAAGAGTTCATTGGACCACACATATTGATCAGCAGGTTGAATGGTATTGCCAAAAAATTATAAGGGAGTGAGTAGAGATACCAAGTGAAGATTGTTTTTTAACAATAATGGGTTTATTATAAGAATAGGTTTCTATTATTTCATGATAATATATAAGAGATTTTGATGTTTATTCTATCACTAATGAAAAAATAGGTCGTAATGCTAATTTTTGAAACATCTGGATGGACATGTTAAATGATAAGACCCAAAATATACTGATTTGTAAGACAATAATCAATGTTATATGACATGTACTGGTGACTAAGAAGTGGTAATGTATAAAAAAGTCATCATGAGAAGTTTGGTTAGTCAGCAAAAGGTGAGATTGAATCTCAAATTAGATATGGTGATAAAGTGTGTTAAGAAAATCTAACTAGTGATTACATACTAAAAATAGTATGGGATTATTTATGAATAATTATATTTTTTTTCTAATAATGCCTTGTTTTTTAAAAAAATTAGGTGTTAAATAATGTTACGAGTTTTTTAAAAGAGTTTTTTTAATGTTTTATGGAGATTTGGAATTTCTATCATGAGTTAAATATATTCCTAAGTCCTAAATGTTGGAAATTTATAGAGTTTCATATGAATTTATGATTCCAAAACAAGCTTTTTATTAGTATGAAATACTTTTAGTACCATATATGATGTTTTCTCTACATTTATGATTTCACCATTTTCTAAAATAAGGATCCCATATTACTTTTATGTGCACATATGTCTTTAACAACCCTATGTATGTCATCAATGTGCATATGAATTCAAGGGACATCATAAAAATTTATAATGGCATAAGGATTTGATAAATACTACATCATAAGACCTTCATAGTGGGTGTATGTCTTTGAGAGTGGGAATAAAACATTTTTTACGCACCATAAAACATCACAATTTTTCTAAATGGTAGATTCCATAAGACGTGAAAAGTCTTATTATAAGTGATAAGATTTCATGAATTTATAAAGTAAATTAAATATTTAGTATAGTGATGTTGAGAAACTATTCTCCATGATTAAAATTCAATAATTAATTAGATAAATTGTGATTTATGTTTAGATAAAAAGTGGACACATAGTGCTTTAATGAGATATGTTCTGAACCATAAATAACACTAAAATATCATGATGAATGAGTTCATGGACACATGGATGGATTTTTCAAAAGTATTAAAATCATATATTTTGTGTAGATTTAAAAATGAAATTATATGAGTCTTAATGTAAATTTAAATAAACTATTTAATAGAATTATATGTAATTTCATTGATAAGATCTCATGTCTCTAAAATTTTATGATTTTAAAAAAGTAGATATGGAACCAAAATATTCATGACTCTATAAATATAGAAACAGAATGAGTAAGAGAGAAAAATGAATCATTAACACCACTAATAATATGAAGAATCACTGACCAGTCAGAGAAGGAGAACCTGATACTATACGTAAAATAAGAATTCATACTAGTATCTAAGAAAAAAGAAGCATGAAAAGGAAGAGGAGGACCTATGATAAAAATGTATTAAAGAAGGCGATAAACTAAGGCATATTGAATTAGATTAAGAATAAGAACAAGTTCAGAATGTTTCAAAAAAAATATTGAGCAATCAACGTCCAACTCAATGGTTGGTGAAAGGATACATTTTAGGATTGGGTGAGGAATCCGCAATCTGTCAGCACAGAATGAGTTATTTTAGGTTGAAAAAAGAACTCATGATAATCTAGTTAGTATTTGATTCATAATAAGATCCCTTTGGTTGGATACTGGAGAACATTGTGTTATTTCATGTAAACATATTTTAATAATCTATAGTAGGGGCCCCTAACAAATCATAAAGAGCATTAAGCATTAAAGGATAAACCTTGTAAAACACAATTAGTATTATTGTGCATTTATATTTACTAAAACATTCAATAAAGGATGACGGACATAAGAAGAGTATATCGAGACTCTAACTAGTTAATTTGGTTCAAAAAAAATTAAAATTACCCCCATAAATCCACTTAAACATGGCACTTCACTTATGATGGATCATCACTTGTCCTCTCACCTATATATAACGAGAGAAACTAGTAATCAAAAATCTAATTTTTACATAATAAAAAAAACTCTCAAGATTTGTAAAAGAAAAATTGAGAATGCGTACATAATTTAAATTCCTTTCTACAACATATAACTCAAGACATTTAAAGTTATATCCCAAAATCACTAGGCTTAAGAAAATAATTAGTTGGTATAGGCTTTTAAAATATTGAACATATCACATATATCAATATAAATCTCAAGAACTATCTATGTATTTGATCTTATACATGACCAATGAAATACACATTCATATTATACCCTCTCAAGGGCTTAAATACACACCCATACATCAAACTGCATCATTTGAAATTCAATAGTTACAATCACACTACATGTACTCATCTGTAATATCAGCATAGATAGAGAAATAAATTACCAATAAATTATTACCATATATATTCAAACCAATTGGAATTCAGAAAATTAATTATTTACGAAAATTTCTAAGAAGTTATTATTTATTTTGAATGAAACAAAATATATTAAGAAAACCCTTTTTCAAAAAAAAATCACAAACATGTCATGTGAACCCACATGCTACATAATAAGCATTTACACATCAATAATTTGTTTGGGTACAAGATTAAAACATTAAACCACAAAACCAAAAAACACAATTCTAGAAATCAAAAATCTATAAGGAAAAATATTAATATCATTAATCATAGTCTCCTTCTAAGTACGATATCTACCATTCAGGTGTTTTCTAAAAACAAAAATAAATGTAGTGACATCTTAATACTAGTATATATCTATCTACCATTTCTTAAAATCATTAAAAAAATATAAATAAAGATAATAAAACCATTTTAAATATAATTCTGTAATATTCATTGGCCGTGAAAAATTCCATGTTACCTCAGGGACACCTCCCTATTTTTTATAGGTGAAAAAATTGTGGAATAAGTCCAATACATAATAATGATATTATACCCTAAATTAGATAACCAATTATATATATTTATATATATATTAGGTGGAGGGTACTATAAAACACAAACAACACACACACACCCTCGCTCCAGAATGGATCAAGCCTCATTTTTTCCTATAAGATATTATAAGAAACCATTAGAATTGTTTTATTACATATTAATGGCTTGGATTATAATGCCCATGATTACCCAAAGGCCCAATTTAATATTACTATAATAACCCTGATGAGATGATCCAAAGGACCAAGTGAGTCTCCTACATTATTCCATGTCACCAGTCTTTTCATCATGACACTCCCCTATCAGTATTGATCACTTCGTGTTACCAATATGAAATCATTGTCACCTCTTCCATGAATCATTTCATCATTCAATCTGACAAGAAACCATGGAAGTGCAACCATCATCACATAATGAATATCCATATGTGAAGGGGGTTAGATGATAGTCATCATCACACTCATCTCTCTTTCAATCCACCCACCCTAATGATGCCAACATGGAAACCCACTCCATCACCATATTTTAATGTTTAGTCTTCAGGATGGTCCCATAATGTACATTGTAATTAGTTTGGGAATAACTCTATCGCACATCATAAATCCAAGAGGAATTAATGATGATTGATTGGAACTAGCACACCCAAACCTCTTTTCAGGTCACTCAATTGATGGTGAATTCATGTCATCACGATAGACTACCTACCTATTGTGTTGATTCGTTATCCTAGTTCCGTCACAATAGATACTTCGAACCAGTGATATAATATTGGCCTTTTGGTCTAAAATGACTTGATGGAACAAAGGACATGTGCCTTGATGGTATAAATATATGGGCTAAAATCCAAAATAAGGTGAATAGAACCACTAGTATTGTACCTATATTGTACATAATATATTACTTTTATATTATATATGAAAATCCAACCCCTACCATGATTCAAATGCTGGTTCACACAATATTACAAGGAATCCATTACTACTCAAACATCACTCCAACTACAAGACACCATTCAATAATAATAAGTAAGGAAACATCCATATTACATAACATTATAGTTTAATATGAAATCATTCTTATTGGAAAATCATAATCAATAACATATACTATGAAATAATAAATCAAACAATGTTATTTCATACACTAAAAAAATCAACATAGTGACCACCTAATGAGACAACTATAAACATGATGTATATACTAAATAACATAATAAAATACCAGGAATATATAAAAATATTTCCTTGAACTCGTTTTAAAAATTTCTCTACATTCCAATAAAGATAATACAATTAATAAATTATGCTAGATTCATCAAACCAACCTATACCCAAAACATATCATTTTTCTAATCCAACATGGTTCATGTGTAAGTTGTAACTATAAAACGAATTATTATACCTATTATGTAGAACATATTATATACTACTATTTTGATGAACCTGACCCGAATAACCCCTAAAACTAGTATGCAACCTGAATCGTCACATACTCAAAGGGCGTTCCCAATCCCCAGGGGAAACTATCTAGCACCTTGGAAAAAAGAGGGAATGATTTATCCCAACCTGAAGTAGAAAACATGACATATATACACATGTACAAAAGTAAATATTTGAATAAAACACACACACACACACATATATATATATACATGTTATAATATAAAGAGAACAAAAGAATCGATACTAATAAAATGGTAGCAAAAAAATCTCAAAGAGACTACTCTAATTGAAGAAGACAACAAAGATAAATAGCTACTCCAATAGTCTTAATGTGATAACATGGAAAAACCAACACCATATAATCACCCAACAATCCAAATATAACTCACTTAAATCATCACTACCTCACTACATAGCCTCACCTTTCTAGGAATCTAATGGTATAACTAGGTCTTTGAACTGCTGAGGGGGTTTTTAGGGTGTGAGATAAATGCTCAGTAGGTTCTCACCTAGGTGTTCTAAATCAATTCCATGAATAATAATCCATGAATGAAAAAATTTATAGAAAAAAATTCATAATATATAATATATAATCTTTATATAGAAACATCAGAATAAAATTTAATTTTCCATTTTTATTCATTTCAAAATAAATTAGGTAATTCAGTTTCAAATAATTTCATATCCATATATCTGGTCAGATATATCATGTCAAGACAAAGGATACATCACATATTAGGTCAAATCTATGGCAGTAAAACAAAATCTTATAAAAAAACATCCAAAATCATCCAGAAGGCATAGATAACAACACCTCAAGGATCACACTAGCTCAGTATAGCTAGGAAACTCATACCTAACATAGAAAATCAAGTACTCATCAATCCACCAGACATATGTATCAGATCTAGAGGGAAGAGTAACGACCCATCAATTGAACCCCCAAACAGGTCTAATAAGTCCCTATAATAATTGTCCTAGTGAGCATAGAAGATCCCGATGAGAAAACTACTCAATAGTGGACAAGTCCAATTACCATACCTTCTAAAAAAGTACCCATGTTTTCCCATGTGTTCTATTTTCCAAACCATTTTTTCAATACCAATTAATCATATCATGATTTGAAAACCATTTCAAAATAATTTGAAATCCTCTTTTCATTTACCAGAAATAGAGGAAACCCATATTTTATACAAAAACTAGTTTTAGAAACATAATACAAATCAGCCATATCATTCCATTTATTTTAATGAAGCAATTTATCAAAATAATAGAAATTTTGTTAACCAAAAAATTCTCTAGAAGAAACAACATACCTCCCAACCTAGGCCTCACATTTCCAAAATAGAATCTATCATAAGGAAGAAACAACCAAAAAAACTAGAGGCCCTATAATGAATATAAACATCTCAAAAATTGATTCAATTAAACAGAAGGGTTAGAGAATAAGATGAAGCAATACATATATCAAGAACACAATACCACTTCACCACAAAAAATAGATGAAATGGTACCTAGAATAAGTTCAGTCAATGAATCAAGAAGGTAATTAAATGAAACAACACCAAGGATCGAAGAAACAAATATCACAATGAAGTGAAGCTATCATAATAAATGGAAATGAATAAGATGAATGAATTTCTCAACCATGGAAATGAAACCCAACCACAACAGTGATTGAACACCAAAAAAATAAACCAAGATCAAACAAAGGCTCCTAAAATCAACAGAGAAGATAAAAAAGTTGAGATAAAAGAAGGATATAGAAGATTAATTAAAATATTAGCTAAGAAGCACCCTAATAGCCATGTGTGTGACAATTATAGATCATGTAATTCATTTACACATCATGAAATACTCAGGAATCCAATACATAGAAAAATCCATCTATTATTTACTAAAAACATATTATTTAACATTATATAGAGTGTATGCTTCATACAGTGTGTACTCCATTCACATTGTGTACCAGATGATGACATGAACCTAGAAAAAATTACACAACATGTACACTTTTCATGGCATGTAATATTCCTACAGATAGTGAAAACAATAGATTCTTTACAAAAACCTCAAGCCAACATTGGAATTATTTAAACTCAAGAAAATCCCCATGAATCTAGTAACACATATATACTCAGACTCCATTAATTAAAATATGAATACGTCCCTTAACATTAATTCATTTTTCTCAGAAACTTTTCCCAATACTATAGAGTCTTAAGATACACCTAATTAAAGAGAAAAAAAATAAAAAATAATAGAATTACCTGAAATAAGGTAAAAGGATGTAACAAGCATCACACTATAAGTCTTTTCTTCCCACGAAGTCATGTGGAATAATGAAGTTTAGTAAAGATGTGAGACCACTACACTATCATCAATGAATCGTCCTCCAAAGTCTTCTAAGAATATGATCCATTCCACCATAACAATATTACCAACGTAATTGATTTCCCATGAAATAATTTAACTTTATAGATAATGATATCTACTACCTCCTAAAAAACATATGGATCTAAATAAATCTCTTCCCAACTCAAAAAATTAAATGGATTTGGATAGTATTTCTAGAGCTTAAATGTGTTGGAAAAAATCATGTTTTCTTATCAACTGAACCAGAAATGAAAACCAATAAGCAACCTGCTGAAGCAGCTCAATTTTCCCAAGTGGTCAAACATATCCTGGATCCAAATTTACATATTTCTCAAGAAAAAAATGACCCAACCAAGGAGAAACTATCAATAAAACCCAGTCACCTATGTAAAACCCCAATGGATGATGAAACTAATCTGAATATGATTTTTTCTAACTCTATGTTGTAACCAGACACAAACATATATCTTCAACATTAGTGATATCCATGATCGGAATGGAATGTGGTGAATTTTTGAAATGATAAATCACCACACTAATATAATTCCCACCTTAGGGATTCCATGTAAATAGAAATACAATGTCCATGGATGCCTCATGACATTTCAAAACCGTCACCAAAAGAGGCTAATTTTTTTTCAAATGCTTGGCCATTATCGGTTGGATAGTGTAATGGCAGGACACATATTTAGAAATGTCTTTCTTCATTACCAAACACAAAAATTTTAAACTTATTTTATAATATATATTCATAGTTCCCAGATGAATGGATCGTTAGGAAATTTCATGATCAAACAGAATCAATCTCCTCACATATGCTAAGATGAAAAGGAAACCCCAATAACTAATAATACCATCTGAAGAGAGAGACCAGCCTGATTTGGTCTCTCCACTATATAGGGAATCTTTAATTCCTCTTAACACATCATCCTACTGATGAATCTACATAAAAGACTCAAGAATATATGATTATAACTCAACAGTATTCATAAAACTACATTAAAAATCCTTATAATTGTCAAGATTAAATAGAGAAAAAATCCCCATAAGGTTCTACTCTTCCATCTATTCTAGAATAGCTTGCGAAAATATTTTACTACTAAGAGTATCTATAATAATATTCTACTTACTTAGGGTTTATGTGATATTTATGTCAAACATATAAAGTTACTTCATGTAACGACACAAAAATTCATTAATGGAAATCCCTCTTGACCTAATTTAATGTCTCATTATTTAATATGTTTTGTGAAATTATTTGGTTTTATAATTTGGATTTTTTAAAATACTATTATGAAATATGACCATTTCTAATATAGTCTTTGAACAGTGATCACATTATCAGTATAAATATAGGGCTTTAACATATCCAATTTACTAAGACAAAGGAAGTGATGGCCTCATCCAGTAGACTTTCCCCATATGAATCCCATTTGTCAGAGCTCATAAAAGAGGTGGAATCATTGGGCTTCTCTCTTGACCAAACCCAAGCTGAGCTTGAACAACTTTATCTTGAGCTGAACCGACTACGGGAGAAATGGAAGTTAATAAAGATTACCACCCGAGTGATGATATCTGAGCCACCCCAAGAGTTTTTCACCATCGCATACCTTACCATTCAGTATTATGTGGGTTTTATAAGTGGTTATGTAACAAGACCCTAGAACTATTAATATGTACATTATTTTTGTATAAAGAACATGCATTCATTTTATTATTGTTACTTTGTAAATAGTTTTTAAAGCACAAATGGTATTTTTAGATAAAATTCATCTAAGAAATCTATTTTGATGAATTAATTTATTTTTGAATTAAATAATATTATAATAGAATATTATTATTATTAAATTAATTTTTATTATATATAAATGATCATTTAATTTTATGAAATTGTAATTTTTATTAAGGTTCGAAAGCTATTTTTATCAAAACCAATTATTTTTTGATAAATGTTGGTTTTTATTTTAAAGTAAAAATTAATATATTTAGAAAATTATTTAGATAAAATGAAAATTATTTTTTGAATTATGACATCAAAATTATCCAACGGTGAATTTTTGATAATTTTCTGAGACTATCGAATTTTTGGGTAAAAAATAAATACCTTTTAAATATATAATGTGTTTTATGACATCATAATGAACCAATAGTGATGTAATAAAATACTATAAATGATATTTTCTGGAAATATGTGTATTAACATTAAAATAATGTGATTTTAGGTTTGTTTGATTTATTATACAACGCATTAGTGGACCCTCCAAGAGTTATAAAATATTTTCACTTTTTAAATGAATTTCCTTGAGAGTGTGGCTCAACTCCACATAATAACCCTCAATATTTTAAGAAGTTCAGAAAATGGCCTTATAAAATATTTTTTTCCACTCCCCCTTTGTAGAAAACCAGGGGCAAAGACAAGGGGCTGGTTTGTGGGATTTACTAGGTTAATGTGTCCTGACCCAAACCAAAATATTAAATATTTTTCTCTCTTTTTCTATAAAAACCCACCCAAGCTCCCACATCCCCTTCACTAAAAGCCTTTGGAGTTCAACCAACCCATAACCTCCTTTATCTATAATCCTTATAAGGTTCCCCAAGCTCCCAATGATCCTATCTAAAGCCTCTCTCAAGCCTTTGGGATCGCACATCCAAGTAAGGGATTTCCTCTTTTCTCATTTTTTGTATCAATTTCATTATGTTGTTATTCCCTTCTGTTTCCAATTATAAATGTTGGGGTGTGATTTTACACCTCCCCCATACATCTCTTTCTATGATTGAATGATTAGATACCCCTTTATCTCTTATTAAATTCCCCTCATGTACACCCGTTATCGTGCCGAAATTCCATAAGGAATCTCTCTCTCCTCATTAACATTCAAGAAATTCTTTTGTATTGTGAATATAAATTCCATCATCTATATCTGGAAATGTATCTATATTACCCCCCCTTACATTCCATTTCATGTACATATTATTATACACCCATTTCACTATCATCAACCATTTTTATAAATTCCTATGTCACACCGTTTTGTTGACGAAATTCCACCCCAATTTTCCAAGCCAATGTCACTGTGAAGTGAATACCATGCCCATTTATCTATCAAGGTAATTAACATTCATGCACATTTAATTATTGATTATAGTGTTTAATGTATTAATTCCACATTTCTTTTATCATGGAATAAATTATGATGTTCAATGAATCCATGTTATATGATCCATGTGGCACATTTATGCATGAAATGAAATTTTTAAGATGGGTGTGCCCTGATACCACTTCAATGCGTTGGGTAATTATTATTATCATGATACATCATGTGAAATGAGGGTTTACTCTTGCTAATTCATTTTCAATGAGGTTTTAATCATGATCCATGTTCTATGAGCCTTGGCTCATGCTAAAATCATGTTTAATGTTCTTTCCACATTTCAATGATATGATTATCATTCATTATCATTGCATAATGTCAATATTTCTCTTGAGATCCATTGATATATCTATTTTCCAACATGCACTTTATTCCTCATGTTATTCCATGTTTATTCCCTTACTGGGCTTTATAGCTCACCCTTTTCTCATGCATGTCCTAAGGTTATCCGATGCAATGTTAAGTATGAGGGAATATAGTGGTCATGTAAAGGAAATTTTCAATAAAGATGTTTTAATGCTTTAAGTTGTTATGTAATGATACTAAGCCCCAAAATCACTACACCTCTTGATATTCTATGTTGTACCAAGTTAATGTTTATGTAATAAATCGTGTTTAAGTGTGAAATAATAGAGAAGGGTTTTCATAGTTGGTATCAAAGGATATGTTTAGTTATTTTTGGGATTAGGATTAGAAAACCCTAGTTAAGACTTAGAGACAAGAAATAGCATAATAAAAACATCCCTACATATTTGTGAGTATTTATAAAGTGATTTATCAAGAAAATGCATCCTTGAATGTATATGAGCTGGTAGAGGCGTCTCTGGAACAGATGTATCATAGGGGTGAAACCTGAAAACACCTCTTTGAGCTATACTTGAGCGGGAAATTGTGCACGACAACGGTCCCTACTTCACTCCTGGTTAAGACATAACTGAGGGATATTCTTTGGAAAAATCACAAACTTAATATGAACCATTATTAAGGAAAAAATTCTCGTAAAAATATATGTTGGAATGTATATCATGGATAACATAGATTAAATCCTATAGATTCATATGTTAAGGAAATAAAAGTAATGTATATTTCATCTGTTTTGTATTTTGATTACCCTTTATGTGTTACCCCTAACTTTCCTTCTTTCTAGACAATGGTCAATAATAGGAGGACTCGGGCAAACCACCTATGTGAAGATCAATGTGATGAATGTTCTAATGAGATGCCCAATCCGATGGGGGCGGGAATCACAAACTTTGTCATGCTTCTCTCTCAGTTAACTCAAGATTTGAATAGAAACATGGGTCAATAGAAATGTTCAACCCCCCTAAGAAAGAACAAGTCACTATCGATAGCTTCATGAGACAAAGACCTCCAACTTTTAATGGATCATCTGATCCCTCAATTGTGGAACAATGGATCTACTCCATTGAAAAGATCCTATCCATCCTTCAATGTTCCAAAATAGATACGGTTCTTTTGGATTCTTATCATAACGAGGGTGAAGCTGATCAATGGTGGACATTGATCAAAAATACGAAGCCTGAGTAGGAGATCGAGGCATTGGAATTGAAGGATTTCTGAAATATTTTTTAGCATAAATATTTTTGGCGCACCCTCCAAATTAAGATGGAATGGTACTTCCTTTCCCAAATCAAAAAAGCTGATGAATATATTAGACCGTACGAGGAAAACTTCACAAGGCTTGCAAGATACACCACTGGCTTTGTCGTTATCCCCAAATGCACAGCTGGACGCTTCTTTGGTGAGCTGAAGCCTAGCCTACGGAAAGCACTGGTGAACCGTGACTTCAAAATCTATTAGGAAATTTTCTGATGTGCCATCAAGGTCAAAATGGAGATCAAATAATCTCAGGGGTATCATTGGGATAAGAAGAGTAAGGTGGACTTCAATGTTGGTGGTCTGATGTATAAATACAATGGTGATAAGAAGATCCAGCACCCCACATGACAATGGTGCAGAAAGAACCACCCCAGAAATTTCTTGATGGGGACGAGGAAATTCTTTAGGTGTGGGAGATATGGGAACCTAGATATTGACTTTCGGTAAGAAAAACCCGCTGCTACAACAGAGGAGATGAATGCTCTGCTCGACCCTCAACACATTGTTCATTTCTTCAACTCCAAAGAACCGAGCCACTTTGAAAATTTGTTCCCTAATCCAAGGGTTTTCGGAGGCAACCCACAATCTCCAAGGTAGCAAGGGCTAGATTTTTCCATCACTACCACTGAAGTGAACCCCGAAAATGAAGTGGTGACATGTACGCTAGTGATTCATTCAATAATTGAAAAAGTACCTTTTTATTCTAGTTCTACACACTCTTTTATATCCTTAATGTTTAGTAGAACAATCCCAACACCGCTAAAAAACTTGGAAGTAATGATGTCGGTGAGTATGGAAAATGGGGAAATCAATGCATCCAATGAATATAACTCCACCCCTATCATTATTTGTTGATTGATCTTCCTGAAAAAGCTCATCATACTCCCTCTAGTGGAATTTTATGCAATTCTCGACATGGATTGGGTTTCCTTATATAGAGCCAATATAAATTTCAATGAGAGGGAAATCACTCTCCCTATGGAGAATCGACCCCAGATTCTATACAGGTGCAAGGAGTAAGATGAATCTTATTTAGCTTCATCATCTCAAGCATGGATATTACTGTCCTATGAGCAAGAATATTTGGCTTCGATGATTGAGTCCATGGAAGAAACCATCCTTGAAGACATTCCTACTGGGAGGGAATTCACTGAAGTGTTTTTCAAAGAATTACCTGGTCTCCCTCCTAGAATAGATGTTTAATTCTCAATTGATCTTATACCAGGGGAGTTTCGAATATCCATGAATCTGTATAGAATGGCTGTTGTGGAGCATGATGAGTTGAAGAAACAACTACAGGAAAATCTAGATAAATGGTTTATACACCCAAGTGCTTCACCATGGGTTGCACTAGTCATCTTCATCAATACGAAGGATGGATCAATGTGCCTTTTCATCAATTATCATGATCTTAACAAAATCACGATAAATACAAAGTATCCTTTCCCATGAATTGATGACTTGTTATATCATTTGTGTGGAACACTATACTTCTCCAAGGTGGTTTTGTGGTCGGGATATTATCAAGTAAGGGTGAAGAAGGAAGATATCCTCAAAACTGCTTTTTGTACAAGATACAGGCACTATGAATTATTAGTAATGCCTTTCGGACTCACTAATTATGCATAAATCATAATGGAATTGATGAATAGAGTATTTAGAGATTACCTCGACATATTTGTGGTTGTAATTATAAATTATATTATATTATACTCCAAAACCATGGAGGATCATTAAGAGCATATAAGAACTATACTAGAGACCTTGTGGAAGGAAAATATCTATGCAAAGGACAGAAAGTATGAGTTTTGGATAAAGGAGGTCTCATTATTAGGCCATATCATCATAAGTAATGGGATAACTATGGATCTCTCCATGACAGCTACATTAGAGGGATGGATAAGGCCAAAATCAGTAACAAATATCCGTTTCTTTTTAAGGTTAGCAGGATATTATCGATGATTTGTGAGAAATTTATCACGATTGTAAAACCCTCTTACCAAGATGACTCAGAAGGGAGTAAGGTTTTCTTGGAGTGATGAATATAAATAAAGCTTCACAGAGTTGAAAAGGATTCTTATCACTGCGCCCGTGCTCACTTTACCCAAAAGTGGAAAAGTTGTTTTTGGTATTTAGTGATACTTCGAAGAAGGGCTTGGGATGTGTGTTGATGAAAAATGACAATGTCATTGCATCTGCTTCAAGGAAATTCAAATATCAGGAGAAGAATTATCCAACACATGATCTAGAGTTGGTTGCGGTGATCTTCACTTTAAAATTTGGCGGCATTATCTTTTTGGGGAGAAGTGTGTAATATATACAGACCACAAAAGCCTCAATTATATATTCACATAGAAAGAGTTGAACATACACCAATGAAGATGGTTAGAGATGATCAAAGACTATGATTTCTCAGTCTATTACCACCATGGGAAAGCGAAAAAGGTGGAAGATTCTCTAAGTAGAAAGGACCCATAAATTCTATCATTGATGAGAATTGAGAAGGATCCAATCTGCTTGTATTTGATGAAGATGGAAATGGGAATCATAAAAAAAACATCATCAATCCTTTCAAAAATTATTTTCTAACTGTCTCTTTTGAAGAAAATATAGGATTCTCAATGAAAGGATGTGGAAATTCTGAAAAGGGTGGATGCTATCAGAAATGGGAAATCCTCATAGTTCATGGCTGGAAAGAATGTAATTGTGATATTTGAGTAACGATTTTGTGCCCCATCCAATCCAGAGATAAAGAAGATGCTTCTAGATGACTCATATAGATCAACCTTATCTATTCACCCGGGGAGCACAAATATATACCGAGATCTCCGAGAAATTTTTTGGTGGGGCAAGATGAAAATGGATATTGTAGACTTTGCATCAACGTGCTTGTTGTGTCAGCAAGTGAAGGTAGAGAGGCAGAAGTCTAAGGGGATGATGCAACCATTACCCATACCATCGTGTAAATGGGAGAACATCACCATGGAATTTGTCACCGGACATCCAAAGGCATCCCAAGGCGACAATGAAATTTGGGTTGTTGTGGATCGTCTTACCATGTCTGCACACTTTATTGCTATTCGGGAGGATTTCTCACTGGATCAACTAGAAAAGATATATACCAGGGAAGTGGTAAGGCTGCATGGCGTACCACTATCTATTGTATCCGTTCGAGATCCAAGATTCACCTCTATGTTTTGGAAGAGTCTTCAATATACTCTGGATACAGAACTAAAATTCAGTACGACCTATCATCCTCAAACCGATAGCCTATCCTAGCAGACTATCCAAAAACTTGAGGACATATTGAGAGCTTTCTCAATGGACTTCAAAGGAGGATGGTACCAACATATTCAACTGGTTGAATTCTCTTACAATAATAGTTTCCACTCGAGCAACCAAATGCAACATATGATTCCCTTTATAGGAAATGGTGAAGAACACCAGCATGCTAGGATGCAGTCGGTGAGAGTAAGCTGCTAAAACTAGAAAAGGTCGAAGAGATGGTGAAGAAGGTGAAAACCATTCAGCAGCATATCAAGAAAACCTAGAGTAGAAAAAAGAGTTATGCAGATAACAATCGATGAGACCTTTAGTTTAATGTTGGAGATATGGTATTTCTATGCATATATCTATGGAATAAGATCACAAGGATTGGAAAGAAAGGTAAGTGAAGTCTTAGGTACATCGGTCCCTCCAAGATTTTTGATCGTGTCGGGGCTGTGGACTATCGACTAGCACTTCCACCTATCATGGCCAAAGTACATGATGTCTTTCATGTATCCCTCTTAACAAAGTACATACCAGACCCTTCACATGTACTCTCTTCAGAGGTGGTAAAGTTGGAGGTTGATCTTTCTTATGAGGAGCAACCAGTGAAGATATTAGATTGTAGAGAGAAAGTTCTACGAAATAAGACAATGCCCCTCATCATGGTGTTGTGAAAAAATCACAAGGTTGAAGAAGCGATGTGGGAATCCGAGGAAGTAATAAAGAAGAGTTACCCAAATCTTTTTTAGTGTTGGAAAAATAAAATTTTGAGGGTAAAATTTCTTAAGATGGGAATATTGTAACGACCCAAACATTCATTAATGGAGATCTCTCTTGATATAATTAAATGTCACATTATGTAAAAAAATTTGTGAACTTCTTTGGCTTTATGATTTGTATTTTTAAAATTTATTTATGAAATTTGACTGTTGCTAATATATCAATTGAACATTGATCACATGATTAGTATAAATATAGGGCTTTAAGAAATACAATTTACTCAAAAAAAGGAATCGATGGCCTCATCCCATAAACTTTCCCCATACGAGGCCCATTTTTTGATGCTCATAAAGGAGGTTGTGTATTTGGGATTTTCTCTTGACCAATCCCAAGCCGAGCTTGATCACATTAAACTTGAGCGGAACCGACTACGGGAGAAATGGATGTCAATATAAATTACCACCCGAGAAATGTTATCTGAGCCACCCCAAGAGTTTTTCAACATCTCACACCGTACCCTTCGGTCTTATGTAGGTGTTATAAGGGGTTATGTAAGAATAAACTAACACTATGAATATGTACATTACTTGTGTATTAAGAATGTGCATTAATTTTATTATTGTTACTTTGGAAATAGTTATTAAAGCACAAATAGTATTTTTAGTTAATATTCATCTTAGATATCTATTTTGATGAGTTAATGGATTTTTGAATTAAATAATAATTTAATAAAATAATAATAATATTATTATTATTATTTTTATTAAATATAAATGATTGTATAAGTTCATGAAATTGTAATTTTTATTAATGTTTGAAAGCTATTTTTTCAAAAACAATGATTTTTCAATAAATGTTAGTTTTTCTTTGAAAAGTAAAAATTCACATATTTATATAATTATTTAGATAAAATGAATATTATTATTGGAATCCCAACAATGAAATTATCCAACGGTGACTTTTTCATAATTTTCTGTGACAATCAAATATTTGGGTAAAAAATAAATACCATTTAAATATTTAATGTGTTTTATGACATCAAAATGACCAAATAGTAATGTAATAAAATACTATAAATGATATGTTCTGAAAATATATGTTTTAACATTAAAATAATATGATTTTAGGTTGGTATGATTTATTTTACAAAACTTTAGTGGACCCTCCAAGAGTTATAAATCATTTTCACTTTTTAAATGAATTTCCTTGAGAGTGTGACTCACCTCCACATAAGAACCCTGAATATTTTAAGAAGTTCGACCATTGGAATTATAAAATATTGTTTTCCACTTCCCATTGGAAAAAACTATCGGTTGCTTTGTGGTATTGATTAGTTTAGTGTGTGGTGAACCAAACCTAAATATTATGGAATTCCCTCTCCTTTCCTATATAAACCCAGAAAAGCTTTCACCCCCTCTTCACTAAATGTCTCTGTAGTTCGACCAAACCATGAAATCATATCTCTCTAATCCTCCCAAGGTGCCTAAAGCTCCAATTAAGCCTCTCTAAAGACTCTCTTAAGCCCTTGGGATCACACTTCCATGTAAAGTAATTTCATCTTTTCTCAATTTTGTCTCAATTTCATTATGTTGTTATTCCCTTTTGTTTTCAATTATAAATGTTGGGGTGTGATTACACACCTCCCCCATATTTCCATCTATATGTTTTAATGATGAGATACCCCATTTTCTCTCATTAAATTCCCCTCATGTACACCTGTTACCATGCCAAAATTTTGTTAGGATTCCATCTCTCCTCATTTACAATCAAGAAATTATTTTGTATTGTGAATATAAATTCCATTACATTCTTTGGATAGGTAAATATATGACCCCATTACTATACATTTAATGTACATATAATGAGACAATAATTTCACTCTTTTCAACCATTTTTATGAATTCCTATGTCACACCGTTATGCTTCCAAAATTGCACCGCGATTCTCCGAGCCAATGTCATTGTGTAGTGAATAACATTCCCATTTCCCTATCAAGGGAAATCACCTTTATTCACATTTACTTATTTATTATAGTGTTTCATGTATGAATTTCACATTTCATTTATTGTGGAATAAATTTTGAGGTTTAATGAATCCATGTTATATGATCCATCTGGCACATTTATGCATGAAATGAAATGTTTATGAAGGGTGCGCCCTGATAGCGCTCCAATGCATTAGGTAAAGATTAGTATCATGATACGTAATGTGCAATGAGTATTTAATAATTATAATTCATGTTCAATGAGGGTTTAATCATTCTCATTGTGAAATAATCCTTTTCTCATGCTAAAATGATGTTAAATGTTGTTTCCACATTTCCATGTTATTATTATCATGCTTTATCATGCCTTTATGTTAATATTTCTCTTGTGATCCATTAATATGACTATTGTCTAACATGTATGGTATTCCTCATGTTATTACATGTTTATTCCCTCACTGGTCTTTATAGCTCACCCTTTTCTCATGCATGTCATAAGGTTATCCTATGCAAGTCTAAGTATGAGAAAATGTAGTGGTCATGGAAAGGAAGTTTTCAATAAAGATGTTGTATTTCATGTTTAAATTTGTTATGTAATGATCCTAATCCCCAAATCCCCCAGAACTCTTGATCTTCTATGTTGTATCAAGGGAAGTTTATGTAATAAATAATTTTTAAGTGTGAAATAGAAGATAAGTGTTGTCATACTCCACCCAATGTCTCAATCAAAGATTTATGTCTTTATGAGAAAATATATAGATCACACTCTGAAAGTAAGAAAATATTAAGAACCATTTCCAAAAAAGATATTTCCACCAACATGTAAGTTCATGAATAATAGTATAAAGGTATAAATCGAGAGTGGGGTAATTCTCATCATGAGGACTAAGCTGACAAAATTTATAAGCTACAAGATTATCATTTTTCATAAGGACACAACCAAACTAGCACTAGAAGCATTGATGACCAATACGCCTTATCAGGCTATGGTGAGATCAAAATATGAGCTGATTTCAGAAGTATTTTCATCTCATCAAAAGAAGACTACAATTTTACATAAAAAGTTAATTTCTCTTTCTACCTTGTATGAGTAATCAAAGGTGATTACAAATTTGAGAAATCATTGACAAACCATTAGTAGAATCTAACAATACCAAAAACGTTCTGAATCTCAACGAAATGTTATGGCTCTACTCGTGAAGACAAAAAATTTACCTTCTTATGATCAACTGAAAATCCATGCAGATAAATCATGTTCCCTATGAACTTAATTTCTGGAATATATAACTTACATATTGAAATATTACTTTACAAATGGTGACTCTTTAGGATTTAAAAAAACAAACTGAAATACTTCTTTTTTCATGCTCAGATCTTAGGTATCCCAAAATATCATCCACTAACACTACAAAAAATGTTTCGAGATACTAATAGAATATTTGATTCATGAAATCCATAAAATCTATATGAGAATTCATCAGGCCTAATGGAATCAATAGATATTCAAAATTTCCATAACTTCTCCAGAAATCCATCTTAAGTATATCACACTCTCGAACTATGATCTTATTATAACTCGCCCAAGGATCAATCTTTTAAAACCACTTTTACTTTTTAAATGGTCAAATCTATCATCCAAATAAGAAAAAGATACATTTACTTAACTACTACCTAATTAAACATTCAATAATCGACACACAATCAGAGTAAACCATATGACATATTAGAAAAGTGAATTGGTCTACCCAAGGTGAAACACTAGGGAAAAAAAACCATTTCCTTCAGGTCATCAAATTGAATCTTGAGATCATTCAGCTCCACTAGTTACATATAATAAAAAGGTTTCAAAATACGATGCATACCTAGAAATAGGTCAATCATAAACTCCACCTATCTCAAAGAAAGATTCCTAATAAATTTGTCAATGAAAACATTATGAAAATCCTAAACAATTATGGAAAGAAAAAAAAAAGAAATATTATTAGTATCAAGTACTATAAAAAACAACATACTCCTAATCTATGGGGGGAGGTCCTCCATGACCAAACATCATATCCCACTATCCTTTAAACACCCATGATCTCCCATAAACTGCAAGAAGAGATACATTCCAATCATAAAAATCAACATCATATCTATGAGAAACAAATACAATCCATCCCAACAATGTTTTCAAATATATCTATATTAAGAATAAGAAAATCATATAATTACACCACATTATCTATAGATAAAACATAAGGAGGAAACAAAAACACATACTATTTCCTCTCTCCAAGAGGTATCATTAAATCCATATCAAATGGAAAGATCTATATTGGTGGTTTATGCATAGCAAAAAAATATCTATATATAAAAGAGCGGATAGAACCAGTATCAAATAATAAAATCTCTATAACGATTCAATAAAGACAGTACCTCCTACTTTCACTGAACCCATATCTATATCCACTAGAAACACATAAACTGTGTAATGTTCCTCCACATCTAAGGCACAAGGATGGATCCTTATAGTATTTGAACAATATGACTTCACAACAATAGCCTTTAAAATCGATGATCCCTAACCATATCGAGGAGCAAACATAACCAAACAAAAACTTTGTATATGTCTAAAATATCCACAATTTTTGCACATATTTATAGGTTAAGAACATGAAAACCAAGTGTTTCTGACCTTACCACAGTGATATAAATTCATAGGAACACTACTATATCAATTTAAGGTTCTAAAGAGGCATGCTACCTAGAATCACATATACCACTCCAAATGTGATCCTTCCACATTCTCTTTTTCCATAGAATGCCATTAAAGCTTCCAATATGTAAAATATAAGGGTTGGAATATCTAACTTCTCCCACCATACTCATTTCTGCCATCATAACCATGTCCTTTATCTCTGCATTGTTCAAAGTCTTCAGTATAAATACCAGTGATCTATCATCCTAGAACAAACCCAACAGGTACTTATAATCTTTCATGTAGTCATTATTTATAACCTATGGTGAAAAATGAATAGCCTTCGTAAAACTATTGGTGTATGTTAAAACTAAATTCCCTCCTAAATGTAAATTAAGGAAATCTAGATACTTCACCATCATCAATGACTCTGGAAAAACTTTTTGAATAATAGTGTCTAACAAACCTTCAATCAAATACCACATACCTATCCGACTATACAATGGAATCCCACCACTTATTATTGGCACCCTCAAGTTTGAATGGAACTAATATCACCTTGATACTCTCAAGTGTATATTGGAATTGGAATATCTGATCGATCTTGTCAAGTCAGTCCTCAACCTCTTGATGTTCACTTGAACCAATGATGGATGGAATCTTCTCATGAATGAACACACGTGATTGATCTCTATCTTCAACAAATCCCCTCTCTACCTTAATAAATGTGTTCTAAGATTTTGGTACATTCTTTTTTACATCATAAACTTGAATAATCAAAACGGATTTTTGAAGTTGAAATTATTTTAAATCACTCGAGAATGTGAAAAATCAACGAGTGCTAACTGTGTTGTCTGCAGAATTGATCTTAAGTTCTAAAGACATGTTTCATTGGTTGAATTTAATTGGCACATTATGTACAACATTTTAAAAATATTCCCTGAAAAATGGTTTATTTTTCATGTATAGGTTTTGATTCTCTTCGAGTTGGTTGGCTACTTATATAGAATTCAGATAAAAAAATTTAAAGGTGATTATATAAAAACAGTATCCTACCATACTGGCCAGCCCAAGGGAGCCATACCACTGCAGAGGGGGAAGGATGATACCTATCGGCCCGTCCAATATGTATAATAGTGTACCAAAGGGTAACCTAAGGGATTCATGTGAGCGGTGGTGAGGCACCCTGTAGGGAGTCACAACAGAGGTGGAAGCTGATATGATGTAGTTCCATAGGAAGTAGAGAGTAGTCAGTAGCTAATTTTTTATCAACTTATACCACACAATGTATTATAAGGGATTGAAAGTTTTTGATACTATTTTAATGTTAGATCATATATTATAGCACCGAAAAAACCATAGATGTCAGATCAACCCGATTTGATCATGTGGGTCGTCTCTTCCTTTAAGTGTTTCACTTCATCTTCTCTATTGAGATCATTAGAGAGATTGATGCTCGATGGGATTTCCATTAGCGATGTCAAAAAAAATTTGATCCAATCCTCTGAGATCCTTTTGAGTAATTTGATGATAACATAGTGATAAAAATCATATTGATAATATATTTTAATAATATTACAATGATCAAACTGAGGTTTTATGGTGTGATGAAAATGTGATTCAGGATGATCATTTTTATTTAAAGTCACATAATAGATGTAGTTTGGTTGAAGAGAGGTGGTTCACATAAGCTATTTCAGTGGTTTTTTTCTTATAAATACCACCAGATTGTTCTATTGTGCTATTTTAATTTTGAGAGGATATAATTTTCAGGGAAAAAGAGCCACCACAAATCACACTAATTCAAAAAAGAAAGAGAGATCTGTGTAGTATATCTCGAGTGAAGAAGACGAGGTGCCCAAAATTACTTGACTTATAGATAGAAAACTCGAGGTGCTTCATAAAGAACAATGTTCCATGAAGCCACTTGTAAAAAAGATGTACTTACAATATATTCTTTGTTTTCTTGTGGAATCAAGAACTTTTGCTATCTAGCCTTTCATAAAGAAGGTTCTGATTCGTGCTTCAAGAAATATAATGGGTATTGTGATATTTACACACCCATGTGTGAAGATTTCCACATGTGAATCTATATGTGTGCATAATTTTGATACAAAGTGAGTTCCATGAAAAGTACTAAGGGTAATATATAGTTGTACAAAAAGAATTATCACACACAAGGTAGAAGGAAAGTGAACAATCATGTTTTCATGAAGTATATAGTGCATACACATGTGAAGATAGTGTACTACACCATTGATCAATGAATCTACAAATCATATTTTCTTTGCGTGATTTTTGTAATAATCCCTACATATATTACATTAAGAAGAAGGTGACATGCATGATGTACATGCACATGGTATGTGAATAGAATGTGTATGTGTTCAGTGTGTGCACGTAGGTTATCGCACAGGAAGGTAGAAATTGTGTGTTAATAGTGAGTGTGTAAATAGGATAGTGTGTGGTTGAAGATCTATGTGAATAATAATTATGTGCACTCATGCATGATTACATGAATGCAAGAAAGATGAAGTAGATTTAAATGTCTTTGAATTATTCAACCAAGTATACACATGCAATAATGTATGCATAAATTGAGTAGACCATGCATTGGTTAAACATTCATGAAAGTTGAAAAGTGAACAAGAAATATAAGTTTCATAATCAGTGTGAAATGATTTGATATTGATTTCGGGACTATATTTCTACCAGCAATTTAGAAGGAATACATATATGAAATTTCACTATTCAGTGAGGTCGACTCTTTAGCAGATGAAAGAATATTTTCCCATGAATTATTGTACTAATTCAACTGACCAATTTAGGGTGATCGGGATTATTTAAGAAGGACCAGCATCAGTGCAAAGGTAGCTGAATTTTACATGAGAAAGTGTGAATTTGAAATATTGGGGAGGAAGATAATGTGATCATCCTATCATGGGATAATAAATTCTAATGAAGAATAAGGATCTTGTGATTGGGTGGTCTAACCAGTTGTCGAATAGGCTCTAGAGACTATAGATTTTAACCAGTTTAACAATTGGGATGTATAACCAATCGTGGTAGAAGAGATGGATTAATGGGAGGTATAACATGAATCAACTGGAGGATTTACTACTGGGTTGTATAACACATTTCTTCATAATCCATTGTAATTGATAAAAATATTTTAATGGAAAATCCATATTGGGGGTCTAACCAACATGGAAAATATGTAGGTCTTAGTAATAAACCCTTAAAAAATAATATGTTTTGTGTTTAATTTACTTTATTCATTTCGTACATGATCCTGTCATCATAAGAGGTGATAGAGTTTTGAATTAAAAGGTGAAAATAATTCAATAAATAGGTCACACCTGATTCACCCCCACTCTATGTGTGACTGCACGATCCTTGGACCCTTCAGAACTTCTCACATGATAGCCTTGATAGTATTATGATCAATCAGAGTATTCCCTTGGGGATCATCAAATGAAACCTATTGATGAACTCATGGAACACTTCTCAGAGGAATACTTATGCAGACTGAATTAGTGGAAACAATCAGACAATAGAATAATATCAGTTTACACAAGAAAACCTATAAGAAAAAATAGAGATAAACATCATGAACTCAAAATAGAAGACACACATCCCAACATCCCAGGGTAACATGAGTCTCATAAAAATAATAAATGACCATTAAATCATTGAAATATACCTCCCAAGTCTTTAAAATCCTATCTACATTTTAATAAACATCCCAAGATAATAAATATTAATGAAAAACCACCTATGATACCAAACTGTAATAAACCCGACCCAAATACCCCCTCAAACAGGTACCTGACCCGAATCATCATATTCCCAAAGGGCCTTCCTAATCCCCACATGCTAGTGTTTAACACCTGAAAAAATAACAAAAAATAGAAGGATTGATTTTTACCATCATGAATAAAACAACATGGCCTATACACATATGTACATAATCAAATAGTTGAAGAAAATATGTATACATATATATATCATAATAGAAAGAGAATAATGAAAGTGATACAATTGAAAAGGTATCAGAACAATCTTTAAGAGACCAATACAATTGAAAAGGGGAATAAAGATAAAATGATACTCCATAAGTCTCAATACAATAACATGGGATACCCCCACCATCTCACCAACCAACTACCAAAACCCAGCTAACAGAAAACCCCAAAACCTCACTATGGTGCCATTCCTTTCCCAGTATCAAAAGATATGACCATTTATACACATTACCAAAGGGATAAACAGGGTGCGAGACAACATGATTAGTAGGATATTATTTATGTGTTCTATAACAAGTCCCTAAACAATAATTCAAGCATGATCAACATAAAAAAACAATGAATAATATAGATTTTTTAACTTTTATATCAAATGAATTATAAAAAAATTAATTTCACTTTTTTCTTCATTTCCAAATAAAGTGGGAAAACTAGTTTCAAATAATTTCATATCCATATATCATAGAATAAAAATCATTTAAAAAAAACCATGCATCACATATCATGTTAAATCCATGGTAGTAAAAAAAACAGTTGAAAAAAATTGCCTAAATCGGCTAAGAAGCTCAGGCAGCAATATGACATCTATCACACGAGGTCAAGATTTCTATAAAACTAGTACCTAATATAGAAAATCATTAACACATAAACCTACAAGACATATGAATCAAGTCTATATGAGAGAGGAACTCCCAAAAAAGTTATCCCTTAATAATTCTAATAATTCCTTTGAATAATAGGATTATAGAGCAGAAGAAACCCCCAAGAACCCCACCCAATGGTGAATGAGAAATATTATGATATGTTAAACCTAAGTACCTAAGGTGAATGGTGTGATATTTTTTCCAAAGCATTTCAAGAAAACCATTTCATCATATTATTCTTTGAAAAGAATACCATAAAACAATTTAATAATGCTTTGTAAGAACCATTACATTTACTAAAACTAATGGAAACCCATGTTTTATAAAAACCCAATTCCACATACAAAGAAAAAATTAGTTATATCATGAAATTTTATTTAATAAAATAATTTATCAAAACATGAAAAATGTATTTCACCAACACATGTTAGATAAATAACAACCTACAAAAAAACTCAGGTTACACATGCCCACAATGGAATCCAACAAAAGAAAGAAACCAAAAACAATACTGGAGACCCTATAATAAATATACACATCATATAATTGATTAAATTAAACATAAGGGTCATAAGAGAAGAGGAAACAATAGATACCTCAAGAACGGACACCCATCATTCCATAACCAATCGAGGAAACATCCTCGGGAACAAGATCGCACAAGGGATCTAGATGATAACAAAAGGAAACATCACCATGGTTCAATGAAAACAATCACGCAATGAAATTGTTCTACTATGATCAAAGGAAATGAAGAAGATTAAAAATCATTTCTCACCAATAGAAATGATACCCAACCACAATGGTGATGAAATGATAAATGAATAAATCCATATCATTTAGAGGCTACCAAATCACTAGAGAATAGCCCCAGGTCAAGATCAAGGAATTTTGTAGAATAATGAAAAAGATATCATCCAAACATTGCCCTAAAAATCATTTCAACAATAGTAAAATGTCGGGTAATCTATATACACATTTGTAAAATCTTTAGGACATAGATACATTGAAAAACTCATAACTTTTTTAGTAAAATCTGATCTTTTAAAATCACACAGCCTATAATCCTATCACATTGTGTACCAGCTCGCATAATGAACCTAGAAACCCATAAAAATCATAAACACATTACACGATGTGTAAAATTCCAACAAAAATGAAAATAATATTTTCTTTACAAAAACCTCAAACCAACTCAGGAACTCTTTAAAATTAGTAAAAAAACCCACAAATTTAATAATTCATTTATACTTGGGGTCCATTAAGTTAAAAAAAATACATCTAAAACATTAGGTTATTTTTAATGGAAAAGTTCTCCATCCTTGGGAGTCCCAAGACACGCCTAATTAAAGAGGAAAACAAGAAAAGAGAAGAGAATTACATAAAATAGGTTAACAGGATGTAACAACTATTCATAAATTTGAGTGAATGTTGCATACCATATATAAAGTGGGAAAACACTTCACATAATAACGAGTTCAATACTATTACTTTAGATAATTTAGGAAACTAAAAAAATAATTAAAACATACATGCTATAGGGGTTCCTTGATATATAGTGTACTCCCTAGTCATGATTATTGGGATTCTAGCCGTCTTTAAACACCTTAAAATAAAGCAGAAGGAAAATAATATTATTCTAACATCCACATGTAAAAAAAATTAAACCAATGTAAATTATGGAAGTGAGGAAAATTGTATTTCAATAATGACTTTCACTAATGATGTCAATGTAGTATCACAACCATTATGACATAGGCTAGAGGGAGATCACTATAGTGCTCAAGATAGTATCCCACCATCATAAATAGACATAGACTATGCCTAAGTCATCTATTATATTGATGTGATGTATCTTCCATTAATGGTGTGTTTGAATCAAATATTAAATGATGAAACTAATGATAGATAAATTTTAGGGAGGTTTGGCCAATCATAGAGAGAGAATCACACACCCTTCCTTCACATAAAAGTGGGCTTCATATAGGCTCAAGGAAACTCCTTAGTGATGCATGAAATAACTCATCTATTATAATGAATGAATTAATGCTTCACAAAACTCATTAATCACATACATGAGTTAACCTCCCCTATGTTTAAATTATTGTATGATCCATTAATTAAATATTATGTTGTATATTCATTCAAACATTTACATTTTATCACTTAGTTGTTGATGATCATAACCAGAAGTATCTTTATGCATACCACAAACTCTACCGTACATTGATCCAACATATTCTCAAAAGACCCATATGATGTATATTATATTATTTTAGTGAAATTTTTCTATCATACAATTTTTAAACTATATATTGGTAGTAATATATTCTAAATATTTATTTTAAGGCATATCACCTCATTCAATCTCAAAAATTCATTACATACAGTCAACCTTTTTTCTATTTTTCCTTCTATTATAATATATACAATATCTTATAAAATCATATATCAATATTATTTTCGATCTCTTCTAAATAAGTTTCGGAAATCTATCTTTAAATTTACCTTATATCACATCATATATAGTATTTTTATAATTCCTATCCAAGACTTTTTGGAATTAAATCTAAAATACTTTTAGTGAATCTCTCTTAGTCAAACACAATCATTATTTAGTTAACCTCTAAGTGTGAACCCGCAACCATTTATAGCATTGAAAATATATATAAATTACCAAATCCCAATATATAAATAAATAAAATCTTCTATAATAGAGTTAATGAAAATCAAGATATAAAGGGATCTGATATGTTCTCTATCAAACATAAGTGTATATATATACCTATATACAGTTGTTTCATCCTGTGCAAGAATGAATTCTTATATTTTCCCTTTTTCCAAGACATCATGTGGCCATGGGATAATGATTATTTTAATACTATATATCCAAATAATACATTCCTGAATCTCTATTTATAGACTGACTTGGTTAGTGAATATATCAAATATAATTTATCTCCAGGGATGAGTAGATATATTTCCCTTATATAAATAGATAAAACATATTATATATATTTATTGTGTGAAATCATAATACCTAGTGTATATTAATCGTGGTCCCAAATTCCACACTCATCATATTAGATGAATAATTCCATCTTGGTTGTGCAACAACAAATGATGTAACAAACCCACCCTAGTATACCAAAGTTGGTGGTTACATTATTAAATGAAAACTAGATATAAATGATTTCATCCAAGGGATTAAATCATTAAGTAGTCTTGGGAAACTTGACACAGGTTTTGATCACACATTATATTTGAAATTATAAAATAGAACGTAGTATTTTCATTGAGATAATTAATAATAATTATATAATATCCTTGTATATAAATCATAGTTCACTTCCTGAAATTATGGGGAAAGGAAGAAATTTACTATCTCAACTCAGACTCTCAGTAAAAGAATGAATATATTGTGCTCTATCAAAGAATAAATAAGGCATCAATAACATAGAAATAAAAAATTATATTCAAATAATTCCATATAAATAATAAAAAGAGATTGAAACTCATTTATGGATAACAAAAATGTTATAATAATCACATGGACATGAATAAATAATTTTATAAGGACGGAATGCACAATTTCAGACATCTTAAATGTACCATTGAGACCTTGTACCATGATATCTTAACTAAATGGGTAAGGAATATTCTAATTACACAACATATTTTTTCTAATGACAAATACTAATGCAGAAAAGAGATATTTTATTCCCACCCATCACTAAATATGTCAAAAAAATTCATCATATTATTAAAAATACAACTTAATCAATATGCTTTAATAATCAATAACTATCGGTATTGGAAGAACCTGTATATGGAATGTTAATACTTTATTGAGTAAAAATGATCATAATCAATATAGAGAAATGTAGTGGATGATATAAATAGATTATATCCTCAGTATATAATAATATTATAAAATTATTATTTCATAGGTAGAAATACATTTAAAATATTAGTGGAATATTTCTTAGAGAAAATACTATTTTCCTTTTGAAATCACATATTTAAAATATAAAATTTTCCAAAATATATGGACTTTTTTATTTGTAAATAAATATTGATAATTTTAAAGTAATCTTCGAAGAAAATAGTATTCATTATGCTGGTAAAATTCATTCATGTGGTGTATGTTAAAATAAATATATTTCACACCCACTGTAAAAGGTGTCTTTTTCTGAAAATGACATGAGTATAACTTTTTAATATTATTAGAGTGTAAAAAATGTATAGAAATGAATTTAGTAACTCATTTTAGAATTGTAAAAAAATTATTGAAAACATATTAAATACAATATATATGTGGAATTAATATATTTCCTATCTAATAGAATTTTTTTGGGTTTATTTAAAAACATTCATTCAAACTTTTGAGTACTTGAAGAGTTAAAAAATACAAGTAAAACAATTAATGTCTAGAAATACTAAAATGAAAACAAAATAGACGGGGTTAAATATAGAAGTATCTTACAACCCCCCCCCCCAAATATAATTTATATCAAAAACAATCCCCAATACAGATGATATTGTCAAATAGACCCTCAAAAGAGGTCCAACATACTTTGTAACTTCTTTTAACATCCTATATAATAAATTTAAATATATTATATTCCTCTAAAATAACATTATATAAACTTAAAATATCAAATATTGTCCACTTAAAATATTTCAACACTCATATATTAATAATTATTTAACAAAATCATAATTTCTAAGTGTTAACTATCGCTTTTCATGTGAGTTTTTGTTTGGTGGTATTGATTCTGGGATACTACTCATGGTTTCATTACATAAATAATTTTAAGAAAAAATTAAATATAATATATATTAAATATATATATTTATTTAGAATCGTTAATGATTTCATAAATGAAAAATGAGTCATATCGCTTTGTGGAGGTGGTAGTCCACACATACACCCAAGCGACACTATCATTAAAATGGGTTGTATGGTAATAAATTAATTGATATATTATATTTATATAATAAAAATAATTTAATATTTTTCATATATTTTAGTTAGTTTAAAATTTATTTTTATCCAAGTAAATTGGTGATGAAAAGTGAAACACAACCCTATGTGGAGATGGTAGGTCATATGTATGCAAGAGCAATGTTTTCGTTTTACATAGGATAGAAAAGAGGTATAAAATGGTTGTACTATAAAAATAAAAATAATAACTCAGTATGTTTATGATACTATAGTTATTATTTTATTATGGGTACAAAATATTTATAGTATGTAGAAGAGAAAACAAACATGAAAGATTTGGTAAATATGATTACTGCTTCTTTGAGATATCTCCATTGGATTACACCTTAGGACATGCAATATTGGTCCTAGAAGAAGACCAAGTGAACTAGGAATAATTTAATGAATCTAGGATGTTATTATTTAAATTATGTTTCATGATATAATGAAAAAATTCATTAAGGGAGTATAGAAGGTTCCATTGTATAAGTGAGGGGGAGGACATATGTTGAATTGTATAAAATATTTAAATATATAAAATGTATTTATAAGGTTTAATGATTCCAAAGGACAAAAAATTTTATATAAGGTAGTATAGAGTATAATTATATTCAAACAAAAATAATTCAATGAGTTTATGTGTCCTTATTAACCTTGTATTTTATTTTTACCTCTCTTGTAAAACATTTTTTAGTCATAACCATGGTAAATTTTTTTTACTATTTTTAATATTCATTATAACAAAAAAATGTTTTTCTTCTTACATAATATTAATTATTATGATTCAAAATATTTAATAACTTTTAAATGATTCTATTTTTAGAAGTGGTATAAAATAATTTTATTATAACTATATAAATTTTAATGAAATCCATTTTTAGAAAAATGTATATTTGAAGCCTAAAAACGAATTTATAGAAAAATAATGTATAATGTTGGCTCAAATGGAATTAAAAATATTGTGTCAAATAAAAGGATTATTATTTCTCTTCTCAACCAAAAAAATATATAAATAAACCTTTTATATACATGATTAGGATACAGGAATAGAAAATAGATTTTATTATAATGAAAATATTATTTAGATTCCCAAAATGACAATCACATATTTCGAAGTTAAAAATTATATTTTTATTTTAATTATATGAATTATTTAATATTTATGTTTGTTATATAATTTTTTAATAAACTTTCATGTTATTCTTATGTTATTTAATGTTATAAAAGTAACTGTTTTGTAAAATAAGTATTTTTTTACTATTCACCTAAAATCAACCATTTTAAGAAAATATATAAACATTATCTTGTGAGAATTTCTACATGATGAATTCAAAAATAAAATTATTTTAATAAAATTGAATTTATAAAATTTGATAATTTAGGTTTTAATAAAATTCTTGAGTAAATCTGTTTGCATCATACTATAGATTATTTAGGAACAAAATATTACTTTCTATAATTAAATATTGGGTGACGAAATCTTCAAATATTAAATTATTTAACCCTATAAATTTCTCAAATATCACCAAATTAAAAAATGTGGAGGTTAATTTTCATATCTTCTTTAGTTACCCATATTCCCACTTCTATCTTATGATTTTTAAAATGTACCTTTACTAGCAAATTCATCAGATTCTAAAAAAAATGTTCTATAATGTCAAGAATATCAAAAGTATATTCATAGTATAATAAATTGGGTTCAAATATTTTTTCATCATAGGTTATAACATGTGTTGGATCTGAAATGTAATTCCATAATGAATGATATAAAACACATCTTGAACTTTAGAGCGGCTAAGTGTCATTTCCAAACAGTAATCTACAACTCAAATTCATTATAGAATTTTAAAAGGATCAGTGTACATGGGAATTAGTTTATCTTTATTATTGAGCCTTATAACAAATTTAAATTAATTTACCTTAAATAAATTAGGATCTACCATAAAAAATTATAAATCCTTATTTTAGTTATTTGCATAGATCTTTTTCCTTTTTTGAGCTACCTTAATATGATTCTTGAATGGTGTCCACTTTTATTGTTGTCCTACAAGAGATATGATCCTAAAATAATCCATTCACCAAATTTATCCCAATAAATTTTAGTGTGAAACCTCTTTCCATACATTAATTTATACGGTTCCATTTTAATACTTGAATGAAATCAATTATTATATAAAAATTAAACTAAAGTAAAATACTAATAAAAAAACCTTGAAATTAAATTGAAAATGACCTCAAAATATATTATAATGTATAAATAATCATTTCAGACTACCCGTAACTTTATGGATGAAAATAAGTGCTCAATTTTAGGTTGGTTTCAAGAACCATTTAATAATCTTCTCTAATTTTATTTTAAACTATAGACCGTATTCAGATACAATTGGAGGAGGTGTAACATAATGTCTTAAAAATTGATTAACATTGAGTTGTGAAATGTTATTAATATGTAGATCTTCCCCTATAAAAATAAATTTTCATACTTGAAAAGGTGATAAAAAATAACCCATATAGAATCATTATTTCTAAGAGTATTTAGAAATCTATTGACAAAGACTATAGTAATATCATCCCATTTACTCATAGGAATATATAGATATTGTATTAATACTTTAGGATATTGTCTCTAAATGTTTTCCAATTAAAAACTCAAGATTAATGATACATAACATATAGTTTCTTATTTCATAATATCCCATAAAAATTGTTCCTCCAAATATTGATACATCTTAGTGCTTCCATGGTGTACAAAAAAATTCAATTTATGAGATTTATCTAATAATTATATATTCATCTCAGGTATAAGTGGAACACATAACCTTTTTCCAAATTTCATCACACCGTCTTTATACAAAAAATATTCTATTTTTCATTCGTGAACAGCTTTTATAAAACATTTTCATTGATATGGGAACTTTTTATCATTCCCAATTTGGATGGGTTATAAATAATTTTTAAAACAAGTGATGTTTCCCCTTGCCAAAAAATAACATATCCAATATTACTAATTCCTAACAAAAAAAGAATCCTTATCAATCCACATCATAGTTATAACTCTGTGATCATTCATATTCAATTTATTAGCACCCTTAGTTTCCATACCATGGTGGTAATGCGTTGATAAATCATAATCCTTGAGTAACTCGGGCCATATACTTGGAGTATTTTAAACTATTTTTAGGAAAAAATTATTACAAAATATTTTGATCCATATATATTTATCATTTTCAACATAGATATAATGCACCCATATAACCAAGGGAAAAATTATGGATACCCACTCAAGATCAGGTGTTGGATAGTTTTTTAAATCATCTTTAGCTGAATTGGTGTATAGTAAATAAATTTGTCATTTTTTATAATGTCAAAACCAATTCTTTTCATTGATGTGTCATTATATTTAACTAATCCATCCCCTCATAATGGTATTGTCATAATTGGTGAATTGATCATCCTTCATATTAATTTTTCACAGATTCGATGTGGTTTTTCTCTCCCCAAGGATCACCTTTCATCGTCCCTTTTCAGTCATTTCCTTGTCGTTTTCTTGGCCTATTAAATTTCAGGAGTTCATTACTAATTTTGACCCCAGGTGTTGGCTCTTCCTTGTCTTCAGGCGGTTTGGATTCTATCCCAGAGTGGCGATTTTCGCTTTGACAGACCCGGGCCCCCTCCCAGTGGTGTTTATCATTTTTGTGATCAAGTATTACAACCATAAGTGGAATTGACTTGATCCAATTCTTGGAGATGTTTATATCATCAGTTTCACTCTTTAGACAAGATTATATTCAATTTCATCTTATGTTATATGGATTTTAATGGATTTGGTTTTCCCTTTAGATGATGTTTATGTGACATTGTTGAGGGTAGCTCTGGTTAGTTCTACTTCAGATGGAGGTAGGTCTTTGGTGTTAATTCTAGCTTCTAAAGTGCTATCACAATGATCATTATCATTTAGTATCTTCTTCATTATGAAACTTCATTGGTGATGTGTTTTGGTCTACGGTCATGGCTTAAGTGTCTTATTTTGGTGGATTAATTTTCAATGGATTTAGATTTTTTTCTTCTATCGTGGATGATGATTTTTAAGTTGGCAAAACTTTGGTGGTGATAGGAAGACGATGATGATAGTGGTGAATCCTAATATTTGAAAGAGAGGAGAGTTTGACATATTATGGATTGTTATATTCTCATATTATGTGTTCTAATGTATTTTTGGAATTTCTATTTTGGATTCCTTTTGACTTTGTATTTGGAGACTATATTTACAGTAATTATATTTATTAAAATATATTCAATATCAAGCACAAATATCTCGCACAATACAATTCTTATACATACCCTACTTAAAACCATTCTTCATAACCGTGGAAAGGAAACATAAAAATGGATGATCTTAAATGATATGTAAGGTTAAATATAATAGATATTAATTAGTGATCATAAATTATCTTAAGATATGAATAAGGGAATAATAACTTGATCGTAACTTACAATAATCATACCAAATCAATCAAATTTCATTACTCATAAATCATGGAATAATGTTTTTTCATAAGAAAAAATATTTTTCATATGTGTTTAGAATCATCAAAAGTTAATCACATGTTATAAGAACATATCATAATTATAATAAATATGTTTTTGAAATAAAAATAATAATACAAACCCATTTCTTTAGTCATGGATAATTGTTGAGAATATCATAGTGGATTGGGTTCGCTCCATATTGCACCATTTCTGTATCCAAGGTTCACTCCCAATGATATATTATATGATATATTCCCTTACTAAAATTGGTTCAATTTCCATTCTGGTACTTATTATCACATGAGATATCCATACATAACCAATTCATTAGAGGGATATATAATTCTTGAACCACCCATAAGATAATGAAAACCAAACACATGTGTTTGAAAAGATCATAAAATATTCATCATTTCATGATATAAAAACTTGTGGAATGTAAATGGTTTCATAATCATTTTATCATTTAATCACAGTATAACCTATAGAAAATAAATGGGTTTCTTAAAATTTTCATCATAAATTAATTAACACATGTGAAATAAATGGGTTTAAAAAATTTATATTTATATCATAATCATCATAAGTCATCAAAATAAAAAATATAGAGGTATAATAAGGTTAATTCCCCATAAAAGAGTAATATTATTTAAATGATTTTGACATAAATGAAAATACGTTTCAAAGATCATTCGAACCTTTCATTGAAAATCAGAGAAAATATTTGTTTATTTTGATAACATTTTAACTAAAAATTAAAATAATATTTATAAATTAATTTTCAATGAATATATAAAATAAAAATGGTAAAGGAGTCATAAAAAAATAATTTACATGATGGTATTAAAATCCATTCATGTTGCCTACATTAAAAGAAAACTTTCCTTTCACCCCATTATAAAAAGTCAAAAAATGACATGTAAAAATAAAACATTTATTTAGAGCGATATATTTAAAACCTTTAAAAATAAATTAAATGGTAAAAAAAATTTAAACGTTTTAATCATTTCATGGAAAGATAAAAACATTGATTAATCAATATTTAAGAGATCTGACACAAAATAAATTGTTTGTCGACCAAAGAATAAATAAGGTCACCTTTTCTAAAAAATAATTTTCTTGATAATTTTAGGTTCCAATTGTAGAAAAATTAGACTAATATATAACAATTATTGAAAAAAATAAAAAAAATAAAATATATGGAGATAGAAGGAAAATTTACATATAATTTCCTCTAATTTAAATTGAAGAATAAAAATCTTGATTTAAATTAGATTGAAACATAAATCCATAAAAATAAGTTCCATCTTTATTTATACATGTTAAGATTTTCATTATAATAAATATTTATTTATTATACATATATTCTAAAAAATATTTATATATAACTTACTATATATCATTCATTTATTATTTCTAAATACCCGTTTATTAATAATTTCTTTATTAAAATGAGTGTCTTGGTGAAAACTAGTCTCTTTTAAATGCATGTTTCTATTTCATGGTTATGATATTTTCACCTTGGTCATGTTTTCCTCATAAAAAATCTTAATCATGACATAGGTATGATTTTTATTCATAATATAATCTTTTTTAATTATTCATACAAAAATGTGGTGAAAACTGAGCCACATGGTTGTGCGGAAGTGGTAGTTAACATGTACACACGACTGATGCTATCATTTTCCAAATAATGTAAAGGTAAGAATATAGAAAATATATTATAACTAAATAAGTATAATTATGTCATAAATATCATTTATAAACATTAAATTCATCATAATACCAACCATGAATGATGGTGATAGAAAATGAATCATATCATTATGTGGTGGCGGTGGTCCACACATACGCATGAATGATACTTTCATTTACCATTTTATGGAAAAGAGTTATATTATGGTTGAAAAATTATAATTCATAATACAACCATATCATATGTAACAGCCTAAACTTCCATGGTAAGATTCTCTTTGAATAATACAGTAGCATGTGTTGTACGCGACTTCGAGTTCTAACACACCACAACTAATCAAAATAGCTGTTATGAATAGTAATATATACTTTTTGAAATTTTATAAATTTTATCTTTCAAAATAGCCTTATTTTTTGGATTTGAAATATCGAAATTAGCTTAGGGTGAATTTTTGGTATTTTTTTTGAAAACGTTCAATTTTTTATGAATATTGAAAAACACTGAGATATAGTTTAAAACCAAATTTTTATTTAAATAATTATTTATTTCATTTAAATTTATTTTTGGTCATAATAGATACATAATACCTATATAAGTTCAAATTAATTCATTGGAGTCAGTTTATAATAATTTTAAATATATAAAAATTTCATTAAACTTTTCACCATCTTTTACCAACCTCCAAGGAGAATTTACAATTTCACATAAAACATAATTTTACCACTTCTGTGAGTGGGATTTCAAAACTCATAGTGACACGGTTGATACCAAAAAGAAAAATTTTCTTCAATATGATGAAAATAAATTTTTCTGAATAGTATCTTTTTACTTTTATTTACAACGGTTAAAAGTAAATAGGGAATTTAAAGGTAAAAATGATATTAATATTACCCTAAAAACTATCTTAATTCTATTTGATAAGTATAATTCGACCAAAAACAACCTTAGGAATAAAATATGAACCTCTTTGGTCCACTAGGATTAGATTAGGACAGTTATTATTATTTTATTTAAAGAAAAGTTAAAAGAGTTAAAATGATGTTTAATAACTAAAACATTTTTAATATAGGGTTATACATAAGATAATTATACTATAAATATTAATTATAAATCTATAATTATATCCTACATAATAGTATTTTATTTTTTTTAAACATTAAATAATTAAATTTATTTATGACTCAATGATGATGTAGTAATTACCATATTAATGAATGATTTAAATAATTGATATTATAAATATCTAAATAAATGTAATTTGAGACTTTTTATGAATTAAACTAATTATATAAGTTAATATGACATGTTGGGGTTGGTTTGATGAATTATTTTCGAAGTAATAATCCGGTTATGAATTTAGCAATAACAAAATACCAAATAGTGTTAAAATTGGCATAAAAGAGTTTTTAAAACAAATATTATATTATTAATTTATATTCTATTCCTAAGAAACTAAGTTTCCTCCAAAAGACTTATATAATGATAGGTGTATCATTAATGAACTACTTCGGGTTCTCTTGGATGTATATAGTATGTTTATTTCCATAAAATATAAAAATAAAAAGAGACATGGTAATTGTCATTCTATTTAACTAAGAGTTAAATCTAAAAGATAAAGTTAATATAGTGACACAAAACTTTATAAAAACTATTTTTTGAGTGGTTTATGACCTATACCCACCTTATCATTTATATAATCCATTTTGGATCCATTATAAACCGAAAATTGTTTTATTATTAAATAATATTTCTAGCTTTTCCAATGGTTCCCCTCACCCCACATATAAAAGGGAACTCCCCCTTCTCTCTAATTCACATCTTCAAATCCAGTTGTCTCAGCCAACCACTACACAAATACCCTCTGAAATATCCCCCATTAATTTTATAGGCCTTCATTTAGTCATAAATCCAACCTAAGAAGCCCTTTTTATCAAATCAAAAGGAAGAACCCGAAGAAGAGGTTAATATTTCATCACCGCTTTCAAGTTTTTTTCTTCTTCCACTTCAACTTTCTTTGTTGTTTCCATTATAAAATTATAGTATATTCTATATAATGTGATGTTATTATAAATATTGTTAAACCATATTCATTATTCTATCCATAATTTGAATGACATGTCACTATACGTGCGTACGTATGGCTTACCGTCTCCATGTCGTGGTGTAATTGTTATTCAATACATTATTATTTGGATGAGTATAATAATTATGTGTAATTTATGTAAATAATAAATATAACATGGTAATTATTCTGTATATATATGATATACCATCCAATTATTTATTAATTTAATATCAAAATAATGAAATTGTCGGTCGTGCTTACGTACGGATTTCCGTATCCACGAACACGATGAGATTTATTCCCCATCATATCCATTCAAGACTAATTTTAATTTGATGATTAAAAATAATGTTTAAATACTTAATATAATTCTGGATATGAATAAGATACATCCCATCCATAAAAAATATGACTCACATAACAAATAATATAAAGGAAAACGAATCTGTTAACCCTCGAAACGACGATAATACTAAGATATTATTAACAAAGTAATGTTAAAAATTGATATATGATATCATATTAATGTATATGATTCTTGTATAATTTGATAACAATTATTTCATCATTATACAAGAGTTTAACCTACCTTCGAACAAGTAAATGTAAAAGGTAAGATATAATTATACAATATCTTCATTATTTGAGGTTTTTTATATGAAATTATCTACTGGGACCTCTTTATCATCCACATCCATGTTTCTTAAAAATGTATTCAAAACATTTTTACTATTTACTAGACTATGGGTTAAACTTATTTGTACACTTGTTTGACTTTTTATAAATGTGTTTTGAATTGAATATCTCTGTCGTTTTCCAAACAAGGTACTTTTTAACCTTTTCGACAAAATTATGGTAAGAATGACCTTTTTTACTTATACAGCGGGTGCAACTATTTTATTCCATTATAACATTGTTGAAGCATCACTTAAAATATTATAAGAATAGTTTCAAAATAAATGTTTTCTTTATAATTTTTTTGACTTTTAATTTATTTCAAAATAGAAAGAGATATTTCTCTAAAAAAGGTTTTGATTTCATTTATGTCAACATTATTTGATAGATTTTAAGATTATTTGAAGTTTATTTATTATGATAAAAAACTTCTATATTTTATTGAAGGTTTTTTGATATGTTTTATTTTGGATGTGTTATTTTTATACCATTAATGGTTTATGGATAAAGTATTGACATTTTGTATGCTAGTTTTAAAATGAATTTATATGTTATGTTCAAAACTTTTTGTATGTGGAATGCATTGGACTTAGTATGTGACGGGTGGATCCCGCTATTGCTCCTAGATGCATCAGTAGGTCTCATGATACAAACTACTGTCTTGGAACAAGGTTTTGAAAAAATCTTATTTTTAGTCTTGGAACAAGGACTTGACTATGTGGTAATGAAATTATGGCATTATGCATTCCATCATACTGAAAGTGGATATTGATATTTCATGTGATTATTCGACTAGAAGAATATCCATTTGAATAAGAAAATGGAATTTATTTGATTTTCATCTTTGCCATCTTATACTAAAGTTCAAGTTTAGAAGGATTTTGTTTTAGTATTATACATTTCCTTAAATGCTTATTCTTATTTATGAAAGTTTCCTCTATACTATTATCCTTAATAAGCATCTAATATCACCCCTTTCTATGTTTTATTTTACCTAGGATGTGATGAAGTATTTTATGACTGACCTGCAGGGATTGTCTGAGGGGATATGATTTAGGTCCACGTAAACAATGTTGTTGTAGTTTTCTATTTTATGATGTAATGCAAACCTTATGAATGTATCTAGTACTTCCAAGGCTACTAAACTAATCAGTATTTCGAGACATGATCTTTCGTGATCATTCCATTATTATGTAAAAATATACCAACTATGGGTAACTAGGGTTGGGGCGTTATAGTTGGTATTAGAGGGAAGTTTTGTACAATCCTTGGAATCTATATTTAGATAAACTTTTATTAGAGAACATACCCTAAGATAGACTTTGAGGATTATTATAGAAGAACATCCTATAATTTTGGTATTGTAGAGATTTTTTGAGTTTTCCTAAGAAATACATCTCTATTTCATTACGAGTAGGTAGAGGCGACTTTGTCATAGATGTACCGAGGGGTAAAACATTAAAACACCGCTTTGATCTAGACTCGAACAGGAACTGGTGAATGACAATGAGACTTTCTTCACTCTCAGTTACGATGCTCTTAGGGGATATGCTTAGGATAAATATAATTTTTATTACAAACCATTATGAAGGGTTTATGAGTATATACTTCATCAAAGAAAACATTTTTTATGATTATAGATTATATCCATAAACAGTTTAATTTATGTTAAGTGTTTTACAAGTTTGTAATTATGTATTTCGATTCATAAACTAATCTAGTTTATGCCATTGTTTAGAAATAGATCCCAGTGGAAGGAATGGAGACCGTATCAATGCATGCACTCCATATCGGGATTTCCCTCCTACTCAAGATAATTATAGTAGAGCATGTGATACAATTGGTGCTGATCAACTTATCACTATATTGGGACAACTCACTCAGGTAATGAATAATAACCTTACCCATATGAAGCACCATAATCGCCAGCATGGAGGATTAATGTTAGATCTCTTCATGAGGAAAAAAGCGCCAATGTTCAATGGGATTAAAAATCCATTAGTAGCTGAGTAATGGATAAATTCCTTAGAGAAAATTTTCTATGCCTTGTGGAGTAGTGAAAGGGAAAAAGTTGTCATTGCTTTTTACCACCTCACTAGAGATGCTGATAAATGGTGGTCATTGATTCAAAACACAAAGGAAGATGGTGAAGTATCAAATATGGAATGGAGGGGGTTTAAAGTGATTTTCTTATAAAAACACATTCTTCATGACCGTCGAGCAGATATGGAAAGGAAATTTCTGAGTTTTAGGAACAAGTAGGATGGGAATTTCACAAAGTAAAAGGCTAACATTACATGTTTAGTGAGGCATACTATAGATTATATACGTAAACCAAGAAGTAATATTGATTGTTTCTTTGATGTGTTAAAACTATTTCTCCATCGAGCATTATTTTCACAATCCTTCTCGTCGTATTAGGATGTTGTCTCATGTGCAATCAAGAAGAAAAAGAATTCTCTAAGTCTTACGACTTTAAAGTAAAGAAAGAGAATAAGATATCTGTTGAACACTTTGGAAATAGAAATAAGGTGAAGAAGGAAAATGTTGAATATCCATCTTGTAGTAAATGTGGGAAGAAACACCCCGGTACATTCCTAAAGGGAATGGGATTCTATTAGATGTGTGGTGAACAAGGCCGCCAAGCTCCTGATTGTAAGGGGAAGAAAGAGGTTTTCGATGTTGAATGATACAATTGTAGAGAAATGGGGAATTATGCAAATGAATATCCTAAGTGTTAGGGAAACATACCTCACCAAAGGCCAAGGGATCAAGGCCAAGCTTATGTTATCACTACTACTGAGGTTGAAGCTCCAAAATACGTGGTGGCAGGAAATTTAATGGTTTCCTAAAGATTAGAAAATGATTTATTTGATTCTGGATCATTACATTGTTTCATATCTTCCTAGTTTTCTAAGAAAATTAGATATTTCCGTTTTGATTTAACAAGGGAGTTGTCAGTAAAAACATCTAAGGGAAGTATCTTCGCAACAATGTTTTGTGAATCAGTTTCCATTAGAGTATATAAAATCTCTTTTTCTGTGGATTTCATCGTCATACCCATGATTGAATTTGATATTATCCTCTATATGGATTATCTTTCTGACCATAATGCAGAAATTTATTGTAAGAATAAAGAGGTTATGATTTTTGATGATGATGATAAAGAACACCTTATCTTTAGTGAAGAAATGTCACCACCAGATTCTTATCTAGATCAACCCCCAGTAGGTCAACTAAATTCAATTATTGAGAAGGAAGAAAATTAAATAACTATGGGTATGGAAAGTAATGTTCAAATAAAGGATGTACCTATTGTGAAGGAATATGTTGACGTGTTTCTAGAAGATTTATCAGGACATCCTCCAGAACGAGAAATGGAGTTTTCCATTGTTTTAATTCCTAGTTCAAGGCCCATATCGAGGAAACCTTATAGAATGGCCACTGTGGAATTAGTGGAACCAGAGAAACAACTTGAGGAATTGAATAATAATGGATTTATTTTCCCTAGTGTTTCTCTATGGGGAGCCCCTCTCCTTTTTGTTAAGAAGAGAGATGGATCTATAACGTTGTGCATTGACTACAGTGAGATCAGTGCTATAACAATAATGAAAAAGTATCCCCTACCTATCATTGATGATTTATTCGACCAAATTCATGTTGATCAATACTTTTCAAATATTGACCTTTGATGTGGATATTATAAGTTGTTTGTGAAGAAAGAAGACATTCCGAAAACAACATTTTTAAGTAGGTACGGGCATTACAATTTTACAGTAATGCCATTTTTTTTTACTAGTTCACCCTATGTTTTCATGGATCTAATGAACAGTTATTTCAAGGAATATTGTGATGACTTTTTAGTAGTATTTATTGATGATATCTTGGTATACTCTAAAAGATATTAAGATCATGAAAATCACTTGCGCATTATCTTGAAGACTCTTAGGAGGCTTGAATTATATGAGAAGTTTAGCAAATGTGAATTCTCGCTTCAGGAGATTTCTTTTCTTGGCCATATCGTCTCTAAGGATGGAATCCTTGTTGATCCTTCCAATACAATAAAAATCCTAGAATGGCTATCACCGATGAGTATAACATAGGTATATAGATTTATTGGCTTAGTAGGTTATTATCAGCATTTCATCCATAATTGTGCCCAGTTGTCTAACCCATTAACCAATATCACACGTAATGGGGTTAAATTTGTTTGGTCAAAAGAGTGTGAATAATGTTTTGATGAACTGAATAAAATATTAGTCAATGCTCTTATCTTGACTCCACCATCTGGGAATGAAGAGTTTTTTATTTATAGTGATGCTTCAAATAAAGGATGTGGTTGTTTCCTTATGCAGAATGATAGGGTTATTGCCTTTACATCATGAAATCTAAAACATCATGAGCAAAACAGCCCTACACATGATCTTGAGTTAGTAGCTGTATTATTTTCTTTGAAGATTTGGAGAAACTATCTCTTTGGTGAAAAATGTGTGATATATACCGATCATTAGAGTTTGATGTATATTTCCTCACATTAATAACTCAACATGAGGCAAAGGAGATGGCTTGAAATACTAAAGGAGTATGACTTTACTATACACTACCACCGAGGGAAGGAAAATAAGTTGGAAGATGCTTTGAGCAGAAAGGATCATGGAGTATGGAATAAGATGAGAGTTAAAAGGGATCCTATTTTCATGGATCTAGTAAATATGGATATGGGAATAACCATGGAGGTGAAACATAAATACTTTTTCAAATGGTTTCCAAACCATATTTACTAGAAAGGATAAAGAGTTCTCATACCGATGAAGAAGAGTTTCAAAAGAAGATTAAAGCTGTAAATTATTAGAGATTGAATGAATTTGTGTATGAAGATGGAATTTTAAAATTTTGGAAGAGACTTTGTGTTCCCGATATACCTGATCTAAAAAAGGAATTGTTGGATGATTCACATAGTTCCAATTTTTTTATACACCCTAGTAGCACTAAGATGTATAGAGATTTGAAGGAACATTTTTTGTGGGACAACATGAAGAGGGTGATTGCTGATTTTTTGTCAAGATATATGGGTTTTCAATAAGTAAAAGCTTAAAGGCAACCGCCTGGAGGAGTTATGAAACCACTTCCCATACCTGAGTGGAAATGAGATAATATTACGATGGACTTTGTCATGGGACTCCCAAAGACTCCTAGAAGTAACGATGCAATATTGGTTATTGTTGATCGTCTTACGAAGTCAGCAAATTTTCTTACTATAAGTGATGATTTACGCCTTGAATGTTTATCAAGACTATATATTAATAAAGTTGTAAGACTTCATGGAGTACCACAATCGATTATTTCTGACTGTGATCCACGTTTTATATCAAGATTCTGGAAACGTCTTCAGAAATCCCTTGATACTGAACATCGTTTGAGTAGCGCCTACCACCCTCAAACTGATGGACAATCAAAACGAACTTTTCAAACCATAGAATTCATGTTGAGATCATGCTCAATTGAATTTCAAGGTATGTTGGATCAATATTTACCTTTGGTAGAATTTTCCTATAACAATATCTTCCATTCAATTATTCATATGGAACCATATGAAGCGTTATACCGAAAGATATGTTAAACACCAACCTGTTGAGATGATGTTGGTGAAAAAAATATGTAGTCCCAGAACTTGTGGAGGAAACAATGGAAAAGACCATCAAAGTAGCTCAAAGTAGGCAGAAGATCTATAAAGATAACCGAAGTGATGATTTGAAAATTTATGTAGGAGATCATGTTTTCTTGAAATTATATCCATGGAAGTGTGTTATAAGTTTCGGTAAGAAAGGAAAATTGAGTCCCAGGTACATCAGACCTTTCTAAATTCTTGAACGAATTGGGGTTGTAGCTTACCAGTTGGGAATGCCACCATGTCACTCCAATGTTCACGACGTATTCCACATATCATTGTTGAGAAAATACATGTCTGACCCAACGCTTGTACTCACCTATGAAGAATTAGATCCAGAACCCGATCTATCTTATTGCGAAGAGCCTCTCAAGGTTCTTTATACAAGAGAACAAGTACTGACAAACCGGATGACTCATTTGGTAAAAGTTCTATGGATAAACCATAAGATGGAAGAGGCAATGTGGGAACCCCAGGAACTTATGATAAAGAAAAACCATAGTTTTTTTTGTAGTAATATTCTAGAAATTATGAGAACATAACTTTTTGAATGAGGAAAAAATCTAACACCACAAGATTCCATGGTACGTTATCTTTGAATAATATAGTAGCGTGTGTTGTACGCAACTTCGAGTTCTAACGCACCACTACCAATCAAAATAACCATTATGAATAGTAATACCTACCTTTTGAAATTTTATAAATTTTATCTTTTAAAATGAACTTCTTTTTTGCATTCGGAATATAAAAATTAGCTTAGGGTGAATTTTTGGCATTTTTCTGAAAACTTTCAATTTTTGATAAATATTGAAAAACACTGAGTTATAGTTTAAAACCAAATTTTTATTTAAATAATTATTTATTTTATTTAAATTTATTTTTGGTTAGAATAGATTCATAATACCTATATATGTTCAATTTAATTCATTGGAGTCAGGTTATAATAAGTTTAGATATATAAAAATTTTAATGAACTTTTCACCCTCTTTTACCCACGTCCTAGGACATTTTGCAAATTCACATATAACTTAATATTACCTCTTATCTAAGTGGGATTTAAAAAATCTAAGAGACATAGTTTATATTAGTAATAAAAATTTTGTTCAATAAGATGAGAATAATTTTTGTTGAATAGTAACTTTTTACTTTTATTTACTACATTTAAAAGTAAATAAGGTATTTAATGGTAAAAATGATATTAATATTACCCTAAAACATGTCCTAATTATATTGGATAAGTATAATTCGACCAAAAACAACCTTAGGAATAAAATATGATCCTATTTGGTCCACATGGATTAGATTAGGAAACTTATTATTATTTTATTTAAAGAAGAGTTAAAAGAGTTAAAATCAATGTTTAATAACTAGAAAATTTTTAATTTAGGGTTATACATAAGATAAATTATATTATAAATATTAATTATAAAGATAAATATATTTCCAATATAATGGTTTTTTATTTATATTTTTTATACATTAAATTTTTAATTTTATTAATGACACAAGGATGATACAGTAATTACCGTATTAATGAATGATTAAACAAATTTATATTATAAATATCCAAATAAATGACATTTGAGTCTTTTTATGAATGAAACTAATTTTATAAGTTAGTATGACATGTTAGGGTTGGTTATATGATCTTTTTTATAAGTAATAATGTTGTTATGAATTTAGAAAACACAAAATACCAAATAGTGTCAAAATTGACATAAAAGTGTTTTTAAAACAAATATTATATTATTAATTGATTTTATTTTTCTAAAAATCTAAGGTTCGGCAAAAAAACTTATATAATGATAATTTTACCATTAATGAACCACTTGGGGTTCTCTTGGAACTATATAGTATGTTTATATACCATATAATATAAAAATACAAAGAGACATGGTAAATGTCAAACTATTTAACTAAGAGTTAAATCGAAAAGATAAAGTTAATATAGTGACCCAAAATTGTATAAAACCGAATTTTTGAGTGGTGTTCGAACCATCCCCACCTTATCCTTTAAATAATCAATTTTTTAGCAATTATAAACACAATATTATTTTATTATAAAATAATATTTGTAGCTTTTCCTAAGGTTCCCCTCACCCCTCTTATAAAAGGCACTCCCCCTTCTCTTAATTCACACCTTCAAATCCCGTTGGATCGGCCAAAATCTGCCAAAATACCCTCTAAACTATCATACCTTTAACCTAGAGGCCTTAATTTAGTCATAAATCCGGCCTATGAATCCCTTTTGATCAAATCAAAAGGAAGAACCCAAAGAAGTGGAAAAATTTTCATCACCTCTTTCAAGTTCCTTTCTTCTTCCACTTCCTGTTTCTTTGTTGTTTCCATTATAAAATAATAACTCTAGTATCATCTATATTATATGATGTTATTATAAATATGTTACAACCATATTAATTATTCTATCAATCCTTTGAATGACATGTCAGTATACGTGTGTACGTACGACTTACCGTCTCCACGTCGTGGGGTAATTATTATTAAATACATTATTATTTGGATGGGTATAATAATGATGTGTAATTGTTGTAAATAATAAATATATCATGATAATTATTCTTTACATATGATATACCATCCAATTATATATTATTTTAATATCAAAATAATGAAATTTTTTGTCGTGCGTACGTACGGATTACCGTATCCACGAACACGATGAGATTCATTCCCCATCGTATCCATTCAAGACTAATTTTTATTTGATGATTAAAAATAATGTTTGAAGACATAATATAATTCTGGATATTAATAAGATAAATTCCATCCATAACAAATAAGTCTCACATAACAAATAATATAAAGTAAAATGAATCTGTTAACACTCGAAACGAAGATAATACTAAGATATTATTAACAAAGCAATGTTAAAAGATCATATATGATATCATATGAATGTAAATGATTATTGTATAATTTAATAACATTTATTTAACCATTATAAAATAGTTTAACCTATAATAGACCAATTAAATGTACAAGGTAAGAGTTAATTCTACAATCTCTTCATTATCTGAGGTTGTTTATACGTAATTATCTACTGTGACCTATTTATCATCCACATCCATGTTTCTTAAAAATGTATTCCAAAACATTTTTACTATTTTCTAGACTATGGTTTAATGTTATTTATAAACTTGGTTTAAATTTTATAAAATGTGTTTTTAAAGGAATATCTCCGTCGTTTTCCAAACAAGGTAATTTTTATCCTTTTTGACAAAATTAAGGTAATAATGTCATTTTTAACTTATATGGAGGGTGCGTCTATTTTCCACCATTATAACATAGTTGAAGCTTCCATTACAATCTTATATAAATATTTTCAAAATAAATGTTTTCTTTATAAATTATGTGACACATAAATGATTTCAAAATATAAGGTGATATTTCCCTTAAAAAGGTTTTGATTTTATTTATGTCAACATTCGTTGATAGATTTTATGATTATCTGAAGTTTATTTATTATGATACAAAACTTCCATATTGTATTTAAGGTTTTGTGATATGTTTTACTGTGGATTTTTTATTTTTATACCATTCATGGTCTATGGATAAAGTATTGACATTTCTTATTCTAGTTTTAATACGAATGATTATGTTATGTTCAAAACTTTTCGTATGTGGAATGCATTGGACTTAGTAAGTGACAGATGGAGCATGATATAGCTCTTATATACATTGATAGGTCTGATGAGAAAATCTAGTGTCCTGGAACAAGTCCTTGACAAAATATTATTTGTAGTCTTGGTACAAGGCCTTGACTATGTGGTTATGAAATTCTGGCATTATACATTCCATAATTATGAAAGTGGGTATTTATATTGCATGTTATTGTTCGACTAGTAGAATATCCATGTGATTAATTAAATGAAATTTATTTGATTTTTAAATTTTCCATATTATGTTGAAGATCATGTTTAAAAGGCTTTGTTTTAGTCTTATACATTTCCTTAAATGTATATGCTTATTTATGAAAGATTCCGCTATATTGTTATCCTTACTAAGCATCTGAGCTCACCCCTTTCTATGTTTTATTTCTCCCATGATGCGAAGAAGTATATTCTGACTGATGTGAAGGGATTGTCTAAGGGGATATGAGTGTGGTCCATGGAAACATTTATGTTTTAGATTTCATTTTGTGATGTAATGTAAACCTTGTGAATGTATCTATTACTTCCAAGGCTACTAAAATAATCGGTCTATTGAGACTTGATCTTTTGTGATCATGACAATGTTTTCTATTAATTCACCAACTCTGGGTAACTGGGGTCAGGGCGTTACATCATAGACTAGTTATCCATGTAATAACTAACCCTACACAGGATTATCTCTTATATAAGTATAGTTCCATAATCTAAATCTCATCATTCTCATAACATGACTCTTAAAAAAATGAATTTCCTAATTTTTTCAATATTTTTACTTAATTTTTACCTTTTTTTCATTTTATTATACATTAAATTTTAGATTATATAATTTTTTTATTTTAGGAATGATATATCAATATTATAAATTCATGGATATAATTTAATTCATTAAATATTTAATATTAATCTTTCTATTTTTAAGGTGAATTATTAATCTATTGAACTGTTTTTGATACCTATAAAGAAGAACATTATATAAATCTAATGAATATACCACTCTGAAAAAATAAATATTGGTTATAAAACTATAATTTGGGTTAACATAATATGTGATGAAAAACTTAGGATATGACCCAGTTCCCATGTATCCTTTAATATTTCCTTGAAATAGTGTTATCATTCTAATATATCACTTTGATGATCCAAAATAATCCATTAGTAATAATTAAATCTCAGGTTTGGGTTTGAGAGTACCCTAGTTTACTAATGTAGTCTAATGACCATCATTATGAGGTTATATCCACTTATTAACATAAGAATTTCCAACCAACACAGACTAGGCCAATCCTAACATTGTGAGAAAGAAAAACTATATATGTGGTCATCGTAAATGATTTCTACCAAAATCCAATTTAGAATCCATCCATGATGAAAAATACCATGGATATCTAATACAGTATATGAACTCATGTAAACATAATCACTATTATTATGGTCAATTTTTTAAAATCTCAAAAGTTAAAGGATTGAGATTATTTTTTAAATCCAAGGAAACATGACATTATAACCCAATAATATTACATCACCAATGAAACTAACATTTATTCTTATGAATATGTCAAATCACCAAGGCAGGGTGAGGTAACAATACAAATTACATCAAAATTATAATATAACCTAGAAGATACTAACTTGAGACTATCTTAATAATCCATCTTATTTCCAAACACCAACATAGTCTATATTGAATCCAAAATACACTTAGGTATTTAATTTTATAAATTTTTCAATTCAAACGGCGATGTACTGGAAGTTATCCCTAAGTGTTCATATAGCCTCAAATCACTATAAAATTACTAAAAAAACTTATCACAAAGATAATTAATAGAGATAAATAATTATTTATTTTAGATCAAAAGGATATTATACGTGGAACACATAAACATATTGTGGTGATGATTAATATTAACAAAATATCATTTCTTAACTATACTTGTAAATTTATTTACAAGTAAAATACATAAAATTCAATGTAAGGGAGAGATATGATGTTTATGTGGGAAAGGGGAGTGAAACATCACCAAAAAAAATTAAAGTAGTATAGAACATGTATTGATCTCATTATTTACTATCCAAGAGGTATGATAACGGAAGTTGAGATGAAGAAAATAATAAATATTTTATTTATAGAATAGTATATTTATCCATCAAGAATTTAGACCTAGAATCATCTTTGAGAGAGATTGGGCTTGAGAAGTGGGGAATGCGACCATTAGAAGACGATGTAAAATAAATTATTAGATAATATTATTATAATCTATTTTAATTTTATTATTTTATCATTTACAAGACTGGATAATAAATAATTTACGAGGGTCTTGGTGTAGTTTTAGAATATTCTTAATTCATTAATGAATCAAATTATACCCACAATTTACTTTAATGGTTAATGATTTTTTAGGCTGTTCTACTAGTAAATAAACATAAGTGAGAGAGTGAAGAAAGGAATGTGAAAAAATAACATGAAAAAAGATTTGGGAATTATTTATATAAATTATAAACGTGTTTAATATGGTTAAGCTACACGTATCATAGACAAAAATAGTTTAATGATATTGGTTTTTTTAGAATAGGAAATCTAATGGGAACTTGAGATTATAGCGTGATAATGATGTATGGATTGAGAGGGCACCTGCAAAGGATGACTGAGTTTTCTAGGAATGAACTTATTAATTCATAAATAAGAAATATGAATTGATGAAACCAATCTATACTCCAACACTATTTCCTCATTGTATTTTATAAACCTTTTAATATTTCTCCTTTAATAATTCTCTTATAACCATGAATTTTTTCTACTTACTACATTATGTTATGGGATACATAATTATACTTCAAAGAAACACATACACATATTTTAAAATTATAATTAGTGTAGATATAATTTGTGCATTAAATCGTCTTTACCTAGGGATATGACATAGGGGAACTCGTAGTTAATGTGTTTCTTGACCATGTGCACTTGGATGGAATCTATTTAACTTCATTTCATAGTTTATATTCAAGATAGTTTGTCATTGTTAATAGGGATGAATATGAAAATATAATTTTCTATTTAAATTACACTTATAAAATACTGAAATTGAATTATAAAACATAAATTATTCTTATATATTCAAAATATTCATTTATTTCACCCTATAGACTACTCATTGATTGAAGTAATTGATATTATTTGTATATACAGAGAAGGTGACTGAGTGTAGTTCCACTACCTCTGATTCATGAGATTAAAAGACAATTGTTTATATATAACAAAAAATTTAACTAAATACATGGATGAAGCTAAAAAAAATCAGTGAAAAAATAAAGTATAATTCGGATTCACTAAGGAAGTCATACAGAATTCACAAAGACCACCAAGATATAGGGGCTTACAAGTCAGTGGGGTGTTTTTAAATCCCTCTTTTATCATACATACACAAATTATAAGGAACTATAAGCAGATGAATCACTATTTAAAGAATATACTACTTTTTAATGGATAACCCTTATTGGATACATTGGTTTTCATAATGGAATTACTATCCATTATCAAATACTTCCCACTCATTCGAGTGAGTGAATATGAGTAAAACATGATATGATTTCTTTAATATATTAGGGGAATAGGTAGGACATGGAATTTACAACAACAAGATGATTATATTTGTACATAGGATAATATTTATAATTATTTCATAACGATAATTAACAGATTCCATATAAACATGTACTTAAGGACCATATTTTCTACCTTTTTCATGAATGATAAGTAAACATTTTTTGAATCATTGGAATGATTTATAAATTCATCCAAAAGATTCACAATAACTAATTAATACATTCTTTAGTCTTGTGGATTTTTTTATAAAGGACTTTTCCCTACAGGGAAAACATTATTGGATACTATAACCTAAATTCACTATGGGGATAATAAACATGATGATATTAATGGATTATATAATATTCCTTTTACTAATTCTTAAAAAATTAAGATACACAAATGTTACTATTAATGAAATGATAATAAGTGATGATGTGACTGCTAGAAAAAAGGATTTATGATGACAAATGAATGGGTTGGTAACCAAAAAATGGATATAGGGGACAATGTAATTAATTTTGTATGTATAGACATAGTGCTACCCACTAAATGAATTTTCACATACTAGATCAATATATATCACCAAATAATGTGGAGGAAGCTAGTTATATATGAAACTATAAAAGATAACTTATCATGACCCCCTACCCTCAAATATATCCCTCTTAGGATGGAAATGAAGAAAGGAAGATAATGACCCCCCAAGTTCTGCCTCTAGTAGCTCCTGGGTTGGGGACTAGCACCAAGGGTGTACTATATCACAATTTTGGAGTCATTACCCATTTTAGGAAAACAAGATCGGGAGATATGATTGATCATCTATAAAGAAACTCTAATACATGTATAAAATAAATACAAACCCATCTAATATGAATGTGAAAAATAAAATAGATACAAATTATAGAAGTCTTTAAAGAAAGTACCAAAAGTAAAGCTAAGAAGTGGCACTGAAACTGTCGAGATCTATGGTAGAACGGTCTAGCACGGTCTATCAAGTCATCCTAGAAACCTAAAAGAAGTTTATAAAAATAGGTTGATCATACAAGTATACTCAATAGGAAAACCAATGTCTCTCGTGCACATGTGGAGGAAGTATACTAATGTGCATATGAGAAAATAGTTGAACCAAAACAACACCTATGTGGGTATACTAACCACCCCAAACTCACCTATGGAATGCTCAACAAATAATTCATGTAAACTAATGTAATATATAATAGAAATTGATGTTAGGGTACCCGCACCACATTCCCACATATTAGCCACTCTCACACCCTAATGGTAAACATCCTAGTGCTTTCACATCTTCCAAACATACCACATCACATACCTTCCACACACACATAGGCCTCACAACCACATCACATCACACTTGCAGACACCTTGTCTAAAGATCACATCTCATACCGCCCATAGATACCTGGGACAAAAACCACATCTCATCGCACCCACAGACACCTCGGCCACAAACCAAATCTCATCCCAAATACACCTAGGAAAGCACAACAAATCTCATCCTACAGATACCTGGGAAAGCACAAATCACCCACACACATGGTCCTCACAAACCACAACCTTTTTGGAGAAACATGGGTTATCACCACCTAGAATAAGTATAAAGGAAAAGAGAGTTTCCATCCATCCATCCTCTGACCTGGTTGTTTGGGAAAGACACCCTCCCCCATGATGACAGGGGTGTTCGCCACATGGTTCTCAACTAGGGTTGGGTGCATATACAAATCACAAGGAAAATACAAGTATATACGTATAAGGTAAAAAAAATTCATCCCAATCAATGGGTTTTCAAACAACTACCTACTCACAACACTACCACCATACTATTGCCCGTATATGCACAACACCGCAAAACAATTCACAACCCTAAACAATTCATTTAACCAGTTCCATTATTTATTTTACAATTAATTTATTAATTATATTAACCAAACCAACCAAGCCATTACAAACTTCATCAACAATCATTTATTCATTATATCACATCCTGAGAAACTACTATGAACAGAACATAGCAAAAAACACATCAAAATTCAATCTGAGGAAGTTGAACCATGATAAATTTACCCACTTCACAATTCCTCTCCATTTGACACCCACTCACATTATAACATATATCGATCCCTAGATATTGGGTGAATCCTTTTTTCATTCTACTCATGGATAAACTTTAGGTGAAATACTTGTACCAACCATCACCATCCTTCATCAATTTCATCCCTCCAAAAATATTCACGCACAACCATAGCCTATAACACATCATCGCAAAACACTATTAAAAACTGTGTTTATCTTGCACTATGGATTTAATAGTCATAGAAAAAAATTCTGTTAAAGACCCCCTTTTTCAGTTCTAAAAAAGCGCTATTAAAGTGGGTCTTTAACAGTACAAAAAAATATATAACTCGGGGGGTTTATCAGTTCTTTTTTCTGCAGCATTAATAAAGACCCCCTTTATCAACACATTTTTACAAGCACTAATAAAAGTATACATAAAAAAATTACATTTCAATAAAAATAATATATTAATATATAAATATATTTATACTAATATAAATATAATATATATTTTTTGAAATATGGTTTAGATAAGGTAAATAAGAATTTAAACTTAATATATAATATATTTTTTGGAAATATCTTATAAATTAATTAAAAATGTTTGTAATTATTAATTTGATTATTATTACTAAGTAATAGTCATTTTATATCAATTTTAGGATAAAAAATAAAAAAATTAATAAAATATCTAAAATAAGTTGAAAACGAAACCTCAACTTTAAACGACCAAAAATTTTAATCTGGGTGTATGTTTGGGCTCTAACAAATATCAAATTGAGGCCAACGAAAATTTCTATGTTGTGTAGGTCTATTACAAGATTTTTAAGAATTGTCACAGTTTCTTCTCTAAAAAGGCCCCAAAGGCCTCTTAAATAGAGTTTTTTTCCACCAATGCCAATTTCTTAAAATTCACATGGATATAACATCCAATCCAGGTGTATGATCACCCTATACCACATTTCATATCAAAGAGCATTTCTTGGTCTTTGATTTGAGAGGTTGTGGAGCTAAAAAAGGACTCCCCGATTAGATTTCATGGTCATTTCAGTGTTTTTATTGTTTTAAGAGATTGTTAACGTTTGACGGTTTCTTTATTTATTTATTATTATTAATTTATTAATTACTTATTAATTATTTATTAAATGTTAATTAATTAATTAATTAATTATTCAATTAATTAATTATTTATTATCTATTACATAATATTTATTATATATTAATTATTATTTATTAATTATTATTTATTCAAGTATTATTTATTATTTATCTATTTAATATTTAATATTTATTTATATTTATTTATTTTATTAAATATATTTATAATCTATTCTATTATATGTAAATTAATATAATATATAATATATGTAAATAAATATAAGTATATATATATTACACACACACATATATTGTATGAATGTATTTAAAAATAATTTTATAAATATATGTAAATATATATTTGTAAATATATATGTAAATATATATGTAAATATATATCACTAAAGAGAAAGAAAAACAACTTGGTGTAGGGTGAAGGAATGACATCTTTGAAGGAGAGGTGAAGGGTTCGAATCCAAGCGGGCATGCATGAGGCTAGAAATTTGCAAATCACCTATAAAGGGGGGGAAGACCTAATAAAGGGTGGTGGAGCACTGTTAAAGGAGCATGAAAGTGCTGATAAAAGGGTTGGATGCTCATGGACGTCTGAAAAAAATACCCCCACTAATAGTGTTTCTTTTATTAGTGCTAAAAAAGTGTTGTTAAAGGCCCCCTATAATAGTGTAAAAAAGAACTATTAAAAGGGCCCTTTAACAACACTAATAAGTGAATTGTTAAATGACCCTTTTAACAATGCTTTCTTTAGAGGGATTTTAGTGCTGTTAAAGGGGGACTCTAACTACTCTTTTTTTTACCACTGATAAACATTTTGGGATATTAACTCGGCTAAAATTATCATCACTTTTTAGCATCGATAAAGGCCTAATCTAGCATTGTTAAAGGACTTTTTTATAGTTGTGAAACCTAGTAGTATCCTTACTACACAACACATCTCATCCATCCCACAATCAATCAATCTCTTAACCTGAGATTCAATTTCACCACCCAAGCTATCTTATAAGAAAAAACTATGCTCATAGCCACACCATATCACAAACGAGATAAAACAAAATTTTAGATTTAATAGGGCAATTACTATATAATTCCACTTGATGATTTTGGGGTTATCACAAAAACTATATAATCGTGGGGAATCCATTCATTTGATAAGTGTACATAATTAACCAATTCCCATATATAAGTTCCCAATAAAAAAACATGTATTTTATAATTTATTAGTATTCAAAAAAATCCACCAATGACCACATTTTTTAGCGGGGTGTTCAACACATATTATTCACAACATCATAATAACATCAAAACCATAAAAACATGAAAAAAAGATCCCTCTACACCTTCTCAATTTCATTTTCCTGGTTCCTAACTTTGATTACTGTTTCACAACTATAATCCATAGGCAAAAAAGTAGATCCCCCCACATGATACACAATCAACAAGAAATGAATAATAACCCCTACCTCGATGGGGTGTCAATGTTCTTTGCATGGAAATAGACCATGAAACGGTCCTTCAATTTCCTCTCCCATGAGATATTCATCCACCTGAGGATGTGTCACCACTACACCGATAAATGACCAAAGAACAATACATTTGAGTAAAGGATGAGAGTTTTCCAGTATGTGGTATGAAGATTAGGAGGATAAGAGAGAACAACCCAAAATAAGTCATTGAAACTGAGGAAGGACTCACATTAGATCGAAGATGGATTGTTACAGATCAATGATAGAAGATCGATGATCGATTCTATCAAAGGGATCTTTAAATTTCTAAGGAAAGGGATTTTGGTTATCCTAAGACAAGAGTGGGGGATATAGTTACAGGGTTTCCAAAACCTCGAGCAGATGGAGTTTTTTAAAACATTACAACATCAGTGTATTACATGACAGGTAATCCCCTTTCACATCTTGTAATACCTCAAGGTCCACATCCACTAAAAAAGGTGTTACCTCTTGGTTTGTTTTAATTTTCAAACAATGAAATATTAAATTCTATGAAACATTCTAGAGAAAAAATGAAACAAGGATTCACATCATGTAATACAGCTACATGACATGTAATTCACCTTCCTCCATCCTTTCAAAACCGAAATTCTTCAAACACTCTCTAAGCCTCCTACAAACATTCCTACAACCAAAAACCAGAAAAGTAATAGATTTGGAGGATAGAAACCATTACATCATATACCTCTCAAATGATTTTGGCCCTCAAGAATTCAAAGCCAAACCCAGATTGTAAAAAGGGGTCTAAACAACCACTCTACAAGATATCGCTTAAGGATCTTGCTACTCTTGAATAAATTCCAACTACAAACCACATCAAAAATCAATGATAAAACACCCTATGTTTTTTAACACTGTATTGGAAACCTCTCCATCTTTGAACACCTCCTTCGACATCTGGAAACCCAAAAAACCAAAAGGCACACCACACAAGCACAACAACCACATTGTCCTAACATGAGAATTAGGTAATTTCATTATCCATGTCATCATACTATTCGCTCTGGGAAACACAAACTCTCCCACATGAGTTTAATGACATCACAATTATTGCTTCATGAATAGAAATCAGGTCCCCCCTCTTCTCCGATTAGTAATTTATCACGGATTATAAATAAAAGGAATAACTCGTCTTATAATCAATAAGGTTCAAGCATCACATTTCAAGAAAAAATAGAAAAAGGAAAAACTCAAAACATCTTCAGGTACTGGGAACACATATGTGTTTCATTCTACCAAGTACTTCCTCCTCGACACCATGCCCCCACAACACATAAAAAGAAAGAATGGTCCATCCACACATCACCTTCTCCCAATGATCATGGATTTCCACTGGTTGTTCTAAAAACACTGCATCATCCTCGACAGCGAACAATCCATATTCCATGTCATGGGATTTATTGTGAATATGCATAGGAATTTGAGAGACTCAAAAGATGTTATGAATCCACTCCAACTATAGTGGTATCACCAAACTATACACCACCTTTCCAACTCGTCCCAACACCTCGATGGTTCCAACGAACCAAGGAGAAAGCTTACTCTATATTACAAACCTCTCATACCCACATTAGGGTGAAAAATTCATGAACACATGATCCCCAACCTTGAACTACATGAATCCACATAACTTCATCCATATACCTCTTCTCCAAGGCATTCACTACACTTGAATCCTCAATCACTATGAAGTGGGCAGATTTCGTCAACTAATCCACTATCATCCATGTAACGTCAATGAATCCTAAAACTATGGGTAACCATATGATGAAATCCATAGATATTTCACCCCACTTCCACAATGGGACATCCATGATCAACAAAAAACCACCAGTAACACATTGCATGTATTTTACCTACTGGGAAACCAGTAACTTCTCCACAGACTATGCTACTGTCCATTTCATCCCATGCCACCAAAACTACATCTTCAAGCCATGGTACATTTTGAGAACACTTGGGTGTACCACTAAAGGTGAAATTTGAAATTTATGGAGGACTCCCTAAAACATTTCCTTTGAAAAAAACATCCATCGAAATAAAACCAGTTCCAACCATCTTCCGACCATGCCTTTGGAGCATCAGCATGGACAACACAATCGTGCGTCACTTATACCTCTAAGTCTCCCCAATGAGACTCCTCTTCCAACAAAATTAAATAGGATTGCACCATCATCTAAAACCAATATCCCTTACCATCATCAAATATCTCATATAAGTGAAAGGCCTTAAACTCCTCTATCACTCCCCAAGCATCATAAGATTCTCAAACAAACTCCTTCTATGACTTATAGCTCCAATAATAAGCACCAGCATTTCCATTCCCTGTTGTGTAGAAGATATCAAAATAATATTCCTAATGAAACTCCATCTGTAACGCCCCGACCCCAGCTACCCAGAGTCGGTGCATTACTTCGAAACATTGGCATGATCACAAAAGATCAAGTCTCGAAAGACCGATTAGTTTAGTAGCCTTGGAAACACTAGATACATTCATAAGTCTTACATTACATCATAAAGTGAAAAACTAATAACAAAGTCTTCATAGTCCACACTCATATCCTCTTCTGACTATCCCTGTAGGTCATTCATAAAATACTTCTTCACATCCTGGAAAATATTAAAACATTGAAAGGGGTGAGCTCAGATGCTCAGTAAGGATAACAATATATCGGAAGCTTTCATCAATAAACATAAACATTTAAGGCAATGTATAACTAAAACAAAATCCTTTTAAACATGAACTTCAACATAATATGGAAAAAGTAAAATGAGATAATGCCATTCACTTCTTCACATGGATATTCTACTGGTCGAATAATCACATACAATATCAATAACCTCTTTCATAATGAGGGAATGTATAATTCCAGACATTCTGAAACATTTTGTCAAGGCCTCGGCCAAGACGTCTAAAATGATTAAGGCCTCGGCCAAAACCATAAATCAAATTGGGAAAGGGCCTCGGCCAATTCCACATCTAGTTGTCTCATGAGACCCACCGATGTATCGAGGAGCTATAGCGGGCTCCACCCGTCACTTATTAAGTCCAATACATTCCTCATATGAATAGGTTTAAACATATCATAAACCATAACATAATCGTATCACATAAAACATGCATAAAGGAAACATAACATTTCTACATTTCAATCACAAGATATCAATACAACACATTGATATAATAAAAACGCTTTCAAAACCATTTTCAATACCAAAATAAAAGAAAGTTAAAACTTTGTATTTATTATTCATAAAAAAAATGATGGCTTGTAGAAGAAGCCGAAACTCAAATAATAGTCACGGTGGCGGAGAAGTCGTTGTCGCCTCTTATGTATGGAAAGAAAAACATTCCCTTTTTGTCATTTAGTAAAACGCTTCGTATAAAAAGATTCCTTTTGAATAAACATAAAAGTCAAAGGGGTTTATACACTGTATAAAAGAAATTTGTGTATAAAACAAAATATGCCTCAATGAATGGAGATTGAGACGAAGTCCCTTAAAAAGATCATTTTTAAATAAAATATATCTATTATGTGTACTCACTATAGTTACACATAAATAAAGTAAAAAATACAAAATAATACATAATAATATCATGACATAATTTGAAAGTAGGAGATTAACCCAAAGAATGGAAGTTGGGTTAAGAAATTCCCTTACCTTGTGTCTTGTCCTGACTCGACTGTTCTTTAACCTCCTGAATAATAAACTAGAGTTAATTTATATTTACTTAAGAACCTTTTTCATGTTCATTATTCCTTTTATATCACTTATTACCATGTTATGAACATTATGTAATTATTTATGTTAATAACGGTCGTTTTGTCGATCTTTGGTACTTGAGTAAACAATAAACTTCTTATAATTACAAGTTGTTTATGTGGTAGAATATCCATTATCTCCAGAATTATATTCATGATTTAGATGTCATATATATAATATATATCCAGTATATACATTAATTTATAATGTTACGTAACATTTAGAGGTAAGAAATGAAATGCACCGTTCATGGAGACGGTAAGCCATACGTACGCATTTACGCTACTTTCATTTCTATTTCGTATTTAATGGAATGAAATCGTAATGATATAAATGTATAATATAATTCCAGTATAATATAGTGTATAATACCATTTACTCCATCCTTTATACATCCCACATATGGCATTAATGATTCAAATCACTTTGAGGGGGCGGTAGTCCGCACTTCCTAAAATGAAATTATCGCGTTTACCCATAATGGAAATCATAAAGTATGCCATAAATAAAAAATACAGAAGCATAAGTAAAACATAAACATATTATATATCATATATAAATATATTTACTTCTTAATGGCCACCTTTGAAGGTTTTATGTGAGTGTTGAACAATCATCGTTTCGTGAGGCAGAAATTCGCCATCCACAGAAACCGTATGTTCTTTAACCATTAGATGTAGGTGTCTGTAAGTGTAGCTCAAATACTTCGTATAACAACATCATAGTATATTGAGGATAATGTTGTTGTTACAAAATAAATGAATAAAAAGAGTTTATGGGGTTGGAGAAGCAAAATAAAACAAAATAACATTAGAGAAGACATTATCTCAAAATCGGGTAACTCTTTTTGATTTGAGCCAAAGGCTTCCTTGGGATGTGTTCTTCCAAAATTGAGGCTTCTAGGAGTAATAGGGGGAAGTTGGGAGAGTATTTGGGCAGAGGTTGGCCGGGCCAAAAGGCTTGAAAGTGTGAATGAGGTGGTAGAGGTGGGGGCCTTTTATAAGTGGAGAGGAGGGGCACTCTTGGAAAGTAAGGAAAGTTTACATTATTATACAATGATTTTCGGATTCTAAAGGTCCCACACTTATATAATTCTAGGCTAAGGTGATAATGGTTAGAAATCTACCCATCTAATAGTCTTTGGAAAAGTGTAAGCCTTGGATTTTACATTATATTTTCATTTTATTAAAATCGTTAAATAATGAGGTCATCACTGCATCATAATGATGTCATAAATAATTTAATTTATTTAATGCCTAAAAATTATAAAAAAATACTATGATGTATTAAGTAGTTTTATCTTTCCAATGAATATTTATAGTCAAAAATATGACTTTTATAACCCCATGTAAAAATTGGTTTAGTAAAACATTTCATGTTTGTGTCATTTTTTTTCTTTAACATTAAATAAAAAGTATTTATGTCATTTTCCAACTAAAGTGGCTCCATGGGGTCCCCAAGTTGACCCATGGATTTTCTTGGTCGGAAATGGCACATCCAATGAGGTTAGGACATGTGTCAAGCTCATCTCATATTATTAAAACATTATTTTTACCTTAAACTACACTAATTACCTCTAATCGCGATTAAGAACTTTAAAGTTACTATTCACCAAAAATTATTTTAATCTCATTGAACCACATTTTTCTTCTTAATGAAAACCATGTAAGTTGGATTTTTGAAAATCAAAACACAGAATTGGTAATATTTCATTTAAACGAAAAATCAGTTATTTAACTACCACTTAGTGGTTTCACTATTCATCAAAAATTGAAGTTTTTCAGAACAATGCCAAAATTTCACCCTAAGATATAATTGATATTCCGAATTAAAAAATGATGTCTATTTTACAAAATTCCAAACATATAACTTTCATTAATTAATTTTATAATTAATTCCCGCTGTCACGACAGATAGCGTGTTTTTAAAAAACAATTTATATCAAAAGATTGGCAATTGTTTATGTCCAATTTCAATGTTAAATTAATTCTAATGACCACCATTGGATAAAATGGTAAAAATATATTCTAATTATAATTTAAAACCACTAAATATTATAATTTATCACTATAAATTATTTTGATTAAAAAAGTTGTTTTTAAGTATTTTTCACTATTCATAAAAAATTAGAAGTTCTCAGAAAAATACCCAAAATTCAACATAGGCTAATTTCGATATTCCGAATCCAAAAATTAAGTCTATTTTGAAATATAAAATTTCTATAATTTTAAAAAGTGGTTATTACTATTCATAACGGCTACTTTGATTAGTCGCGGTGTTTTAGAACTCGAAGTTGCGTACAATGCAAGCTATTGCATTATTGAATGAGAAGCGTATTGTGGAAGCTCGGGGTGTTACATTCTCCCCTCCTTCAATAAATTGCATCCTCGCAATTTGAAATTTTTCTTGGAAAATAAAAGGTTGAAAATTGAAAATACCTTTGTGGAAAACCCACATCGAAAATAAGATTAATAACTATATAACATTAAAAGAAAGCAAGATAAGTACAAAGGTCACCCGAGATAGCCCATACTAGGATTATATGAAAATATGGATATGGAAGAAAAACAAACCATCAAGGTCAGATGGAGATTTGTAGAAAACTGGATTAGGAGAAAGTTTAACTACAAGAAAATCGCAAACTTGTGATTGGTTAAACGATCATTGATTCCCCAGTAGGAAAAGTTAACAGACAACGTTTTTGTTTTAAGTTACCTTTTATAAAGTTGAGGAATTTATTTAGGAGATTTAATAAGAACGTAAGGGAATATATATACTTGTTATGTATACTGTCATTCTTTAATAAATATTTACCACAAACCCATCTTTTACTCCAAAAGGTAATAGAACTCAAAAATATTCTATTTATCCTAATTGTATAAGGTTCCAAATATTAACACATACCATTTAGATTAGTAAAAATATTTGGTAATAACTAGGGACTTCCTGTAGGCTAGTGGTAGGTAATAAAGGCATGTCTCACTATGGTTGTGGGTTCGATTCCTGCAGCATTGTCCGACGCGACGGGTTATTCCCCACCCTGCAGGTTGTCCTTTTCCTAAAACTATAGTATTATAATATTCCAAAAATAATCTTCAGAAATGTTTTAACCTTAAACAATACTATTCAAAGTTCAACATAATCCATCCCAACATTTATAGTTATCCAAAATACCTCTGTCCAAACTTTCTCTAAAAGGTCTCTTAATTCCAAAATCAATTTATCAGATTACCCAAACAAAGTAAAGTTTCTCTTATTGTCACATACTAAAAATTTGATTACCTTCGTCATATTAAAACCTTACTTAAATCAACAAGTACTGCAGTACAATACTTATATATATATATCACATTATTCTAATAACCAGAATATAATCCATGAGTCCAAAAGCACCAATACATTAGTTATTCTGCTTCAACTGTAGTAACAGCATAAGATTGTCCTTGATCCCTTGTCCTTTTTTGAGGTAAGTTTCTCTGACGCTTAGGACATTCATTTGCATAATGCCCCATTTCCCTACAATTGTAGCATTCAACATTGATAGCCTCTTTCTTTCCCTTACAATCACGTGCCTGGTGACCTTTTTCCCCACATTTATAAGAAACTCCCATTCCTTTTAGGCATGTACCAGGGTGATTCTTCCCACAATTATCACATAATGGAAAATCCTTCTTTCCCTTTTTCCATTTATCTGTCTCTTGTTCCACCGTTCTCTTCTTCTCTTGCTTTAATTTGTTGTCATAAGACTTAGAGAATTCCTTTTCTGTCTTGATAGAACACGAGACAATATCTTCATATGATGAGAAGGTTTTTGAGACTAATGCTCGACAGAGAAATGGTTTTAACCCATCAAAGAAACGATCAATCTTACTTCTTGGGTTATGTATATAATCTGCAGAATGCCTCACTAACCTTGTAAAGTTGGCCTCATACTTTGCGACATTCTCATCCTCCTTTTGTCTCAGACTCAAAAATTGTCTTTCCATATCTACTTGATGGTCACGAGGATATTATTTTTCTAGGAAAATCTCTTTGAACTCTCTCTATTCCATATTCGATACGTCATCATCTTCCTTTGTGTTTTGAATCAGCGACCACCACTGATCGGCATCTCCAGTGAGGCGGTAAACTGCCATGACAACATTCTCCCTTTCGCTACTCCCCAAGGCATGGAATATTTTCTCTAAGGAGTTTATCCATTGCTCAGCTACTAATGGATTTGTACTCCCACTAAATGTTGGCGGTTGTTGCCTCATGAAGCGGTCAAACATTGATCCTCCACGTTGTGGATCAGGGTGATCCATACGAGTAAGGTTATTATTCATAACTTGAGTGAGTTGTCCCAGTATGGTAATAAGTTGATCAGAACCAGTTGTATCTCCAGATCCACAATAATTATCTTGAGCAGGAGGGAAATACCTACACGGAGTGCGTGCATTGATACGGTTTCCATTCCTTCCACTAGGCTCCATTTCTATACAATGACATAAACTAGATTAGTTTATGAATCAAAATACATAATTCCGTACTTATAAAATACTTAACATAAATTGAACTATTTATGAATATAATCCATAATCATAAAAAGGTTTTCTTTGAGGAAGTATATACTCATAACCGTTCATAGTGGTTTGTAAATAAAACGAGAATTATCCTAATCATATCCACCGAGAGTGTCGTAATCAAGAGTGCAGCAAGTCCCGTTGTCGTGCACCAGTTCCCGTTCGAGTCTAGATCAAAGCGGTGTTTTCGGGTTTTACCCCTAGGTACATCTGTGCCAAATCCGCCTCTACCTGCTCATATCCAGACAGGTATGTATTGCTCGGAAAACTCACAAAATCTCTACAATAACAAAATTCTAGGAAGTTCTTCTATACAAATCCTCAAAGTCTATCTTTGGGCTATGTGATCTAATCAGAGTTTATCTAAATCTAGCTTCCAAGGTTAGTACTAAAATGCCTCTGATACCAACTGTAATGCCCCGACCCCAGCTACCCAGAGTCGGTGCATTACTTCGAAACATTGGCATGATCACAAAAGATCAAGTCTCGAAAGACTGATTAGTTTAGTAGCCTTGGAAACACTAGATACATTCATAAGTCTTACATTACATCATAAAGTGAAAAACTAATAACAAAGTCTTCATAGTCCACACTCATATCCTCTTCTGACTATCCCTGCAGGTCATTCATAAAATACTTCTTCCCATCCTGGAAAATATTAAAACATTGAAAGGGGTGAGCTCAAATGCTCATTAAGGATAAAAATATAGCGAAAGCATTCATCAATAAACATAAACATTTAAGGAAATGTATAACTAAAACAAAAGCCTTTTAAACATGAACTTCAACATAATATGGGAAAAGTAAAATGAGATAATTCCATTCACTTCTTCACATGGATATTCTACTGGTCGAATAATCACATGCAATATCAATAACCACTTTCATAATGAGGGAATGTATAATGCCAGACATTCTGGAACATTTTGTCAAGGCCTCGGTGAAGACGTCTAAAATGATTAAGGCCTCGGCCAAAACCATAATTCAAATTGGGAAAGGGCCTCGGCCAATTCCACGTCTAGTTGTCTCATGATACCTACCGATGCATCGAGGAGCTATAGCGGGCTCCACCCGTCACTTATTAAGTCCAATACATTCCTCATATGAATAGGTTTAAACATATCATTAACCATAACATAATCGTATCACATAAAACATGCATAAAGCAAACTTAACATTTCCACATTTCAATCACAAGATATCAATACAACACATTGATATAATAAAAACTCTTTCAAAACCATTTTCAATACCAAAATAAAAGAAAGTTAAAACTTTGTATTTATTCTTCATCAAAAAAAATGATGGCTTGTAGAGGAAGCCGAAACTCAAATAATAGTCACGGTGGCGGAGAAGTCGTTGTCGCCGCATATGTATGGAAAGAAAAACATTCCCTTTTTTTCTTTTAGTAAAACGCTTTGTATAAAAAGATTCCTTTTGAATAAACGTAAAAGTCAAAGGGGTTTATACACTGTATAAAAGAAATTTGTGTATAAAACAAAATATGCCTCAATGAATGGAGATTGAGACGAAGTCCCTTAGAAAGATCATTTTTAAATAAAATATATCTATTATGTGTACTCACTATAGTTACACATAAAGAAAGTAAAAAATACAAAATAATACATAATAATATCATCACATAATTTGAAAGTAGGAGATTAACCCAAAGAATGGAAGTTGGGTTAAGAAATTCCCTTACCTTGTGTCTTGTCCTGACTCGACCGTTCTTTAACCTCCTGAATAATAAACTAGAGTTAATTTATATTTACCTAAGAACCTTTTTCATGTAAATTATTCCTTTTATATCACTTATTACCATGTTATGAACATTATGTAATTATTTAAGTTAATAACGGTCGTTTTGTCGATCTTTGGTACTTGAGTCAACAATAAACTTCTTATAATTTCAAGTTGTTTATGTGGTAGAATATCCATTATCTCCAGAATTATATTCATGATTTAGATGTCATATATATCATATATATCCAGTATATACATTCATTTATAATATTATGTAATATTTAGAGGTAAGAAATGAAATGCACCGTTCATGGAGACGGTAAGCCATACGTACGCATGAACGCTACTTTCATTTCTATTTCGTATTTAATGGAATGAAATCATAATGATATAAATGTATAATATAATTACAGTATAATATATTGTATAATACCATTTACTCCATCCTTTATACATCCCACATATGGCATTAACGATTCAAATCACTTTGAGGGGGCGGTAGTCCGCACTTCCTAAAATGAAATTATCGCGTTTACCCATAATGGAAATCATAAAGTATGCCATAAATGAGAAATAAAGAAGAATAAGTAAAACATAAACATATTATATATCATATATAAATATAGTTACATCTTAATGGACACCTTTGAAGGTGTTATATGAGTGTTGAACAATCATCATTTCGTGAGGCAGAAATTCGCCATCCACAGAAACCGTATGTTCTTTAACCATTAGATGTAGGTGTGTGTAAGTGTAGCTTGAATAATTCGTATAACAACATCCTAATATATTGAGGATACTGGTGTTGTTAGAAAATAAATGAATAAAAAGATTTTATGGGGTTGGAGAAGCAAAATAAAACAAAATAACATTAGAGAAGACATTACCTCAAAATCGGGTAACTCTTTTTGATTTGAGCCAAAGGCTTCCTTTGGAAGTGTTCTTCCCAAAGTGATGCTTCTAGGAGTAATAGGGGGAAGTTGGGAGAGTATTTGGGCAGAGTTTGGCCGAGCCAAAAGGCTTGAAAGTGTGAATGAGGTGGTAGAGGTTGTGGCCTTTTATAAGTGGAGAGGAGGGGAACTCTTGGAAAGTAAGGAAAGTTTACATTATTATACAATGATTTTCGGATTCTAAAGGTCCCACACTTATATAATTCGAGGATAAGGTGATAAGGGTTCGAAATATACCCATCAAATAGTCTTTGGACAATTTTAAGCCTTGGATTTTACATTATATTTTCATTTTATTAAAATCGTTAAATAATGAGGTCATCGCTGCATCATAATGATGTCATAAATAATTTAATTTATTTAATGTATAAAAATTATAAAAACATACTATGATTTAGGAAATCTTTTTATCTTTCCAATGAATACTTATAGTCAAAAATATAACTTTTATAACCCCATGTAAAAATTGGTTTAGTAAAACATTTCATGTTTGTGTCATTTATTTACTTTAACATTAAATAAAAAGTATTTATGTCATTTTCCAACTAAAATGTCTCCATGGGGTCCCCTAGTTGACCCATGGATTGTCTTGGTCGGACATGGCACATTAAATGAGGTTAGGACATGTGTCAAGCTCATCTCATATTTATAAAACATTATTTTTACCTTAAACTACACTAATTACCTCTAATCACGATTAAGAACATAAAAGTTACTATTCACCAAAAATTATTTTAATCTCATTGAACCACATTTTTCTTCTTAATGACAACCATGTATGTCGGATTTTTGAAAATAAAAACACAGAAGTGGTAATATTTCATTTAAACGAAAAATCAGTTATTTAATTACCACTTAGTGGTTTCACTATTCATCAAAAATTGAAGTTTTTCAGAACAATGCCAAAATTTCGCCCTAAGCTATAATTGATATTCCGAATTCAAAAATGATGTCTATTTTTCAAAATTACAAACATATAAGTTGCATTAATTAATTTTATAATTAATTCCCGCTGTCACGACAGATAGAGTGTTTTTAAGAAACAATTTATATCAAAAGATTGGCAATTGTTTATGTCCAATTTCAATGTTAAATAAATTCTAATGACCACCATTGGATAAAATGGTAAAAATATATTCTAATTATACTTTAAAAGCACTAAATAGTATAATTTATCACTATAAATTATTTTTATTTAAAAAGTTGTTTTTAAGTATTTCTCACTATTCATAAAAAATTAGAAGTTCTCAGAAAAATACCCAAAATTCAACATAGGATAATTTCGATATTCTGAATCCAAAAATTAATTCCATTTTAAAATATAAAATTTCTATAATTTTAAAAAGTGGTTATTACTATTCATAACGGGTACTTTGATTAGTCGCGGTGTTTTAGAACTCGAAGTTGCGTACAATGCAAGCTATTGCGTTATTGAATGAGAAGTGTATTGTGGAAGCTCGGGGTGTTACACCAACCACCTCCACTGCTGTAGATTCTTGTCACACTAAGATAATATATAACTCACGCTCTTTTGATCCGTGAAGACCACAATTCCCTCCCCATGGAGGTAATGCCACCAAAACATTAGTTCGAGCAAAACTGCTACTGACTCTAGATCATGGGTGGCATAGTTAAGCTTATGGGGATATAACTTCCTAGACCCATAAGATATCACTTCTCACTATTGAATCATCATTCATACCAACCCAATACTGGAAGCATTACAAAACACCTCAATCTCCACTCTTTCTTATGGAAACCAGAGTACTGGAGAACTGTACAAATTCCCCTTAAGGTAATTGAATGTTTCCAGGCACTGCTAAATCCACAAAAAATATTGGTCTAATCATTGAAAAGTATTCAAGATATATGAAACTTGAAAGAACTTGGGAAAAAACCTCTGATAATATCATACAATACCAAGAAAACTATGAACCTCTACCACATTCATCTGTGATTCCCAAGAAAGTACTACATCAACCTTCGATGGGACACTACAACACCCTACTAAGACTCCACATGCCTGAGGTAATGAACCTCCCATGTCCATAACTTCTACTTGAACAACATTAAATAGAGATGGTGACATCAAGTAACCTCTAATATAGTCCTTATATGTTTGGTATAATCTTCCTCTAACATTGAGTAGATCAAAAACTTTTTCATGAACACGATAATAAAATGATCCAAGAACTCACAAAACATAGTGTTCATGAGTCCCATTAACATTTCTAGTGTATTTATAACATCGAACAACATGAAAACGAACTCGAAGTGCCTATACCTGCATCTAACAGTATTCTTTGGAATATGGCCCTCCTTCACCCTAAACTACTGATATCCGAACAACATATTGATCTTAGATAACTTGTTCTCCCCACTCAGCTGGTCAAAAATATTGTCTATCCTAGGAAGAGTGTAACGGTTCTTCACCATTACCTTATTCAACCTCTAGTAGTCTATACACAACCCTAAACTACAATCTTCACTCTTTACAAACGACACTTGAGCTCCCCACGATGATATAATGGGGAGAATAAAACCATTCTTCACCGGATCTTCAATCCGAATCCTCGTCTATTTCAAATCAGAAGGTGTCATCTGATAAGGTGCCATCGTAATCATAGAATCATCGGTCTGTAAGAATATCTTGAATTCATTTCCACTTCAAGGGGGTAGTGTCACAACCTCCTTGGGGAAAACATCCAATAAATACCTAATGACTCTGGGAACCACCACCATATCAGTTTCCATTAACCCCACTAACAAATCACCCAACAAGGAGAGAAGCAGTTTTATACAACGACTAACCTCCTAACAACCCAGTTCGCCAATGAAAGCCACACCCTGGCTTCCAAAATCTAAAAGCATGACTCTTCTATAGAATCATTCGATAATGACATGCATGAAATAAAACCATTCAAGGCTAAGGGTGCCATCATATGGCTACATCTATAGTATTAAGAGACCCCCATAGGACTGATTTGATTTCATCATCATTATACACCCCCAAACATCAAACAAGATGGTATGGCCTCTAACTGTAATTCTCAACACATTGGGCATGGGAAGCCTTTTATGTCAATTCCCAAAGAATGGGTTATGGTGAGTGTGGTAAAAAATTGAGTAGCTCCTAAATCATAAATAAACAAGTAAGGGTACTGAACAAACTGGTCGTACCTCTAATGACCTTTGGCCTCACTGGAACTGCCACCTCTATTATGTGCAACTAACAACACCCATCTCCCCAACCTCTGTTTTGATGACCACATCCACGATCGTGCATATGTCATGGACTATAATAATGAGGAACATTCTCAGGTCACGAATTACTATATCATCCCTTGGAAGAGAAAAAGATTATTTTCCATACTGCTAAAATGGCCGCTCAAAAAACTTCTGCTGAGGATAGTGTTGAACCTATCGACCTCCCCAAAAATTAGCTCGGGTTGTGACTGAACACAGATTCATAATATGGCTGCAAACCCTATAGAAGAAACACATCTCCTAAAGACCATAGGAGAGTCAAGGGGACCTATGACCCTATATGTTGTGTAAGGAATCTGCTGAGTTCATATTCCCTCCATTAGAAACATCAAAGATCAAGGCACCTGATACCTACCACAGATGACTCTTCATCTCAAATAAATCTACAGGCTCTCCTATAAAAATATACCACCTCGTGAGTGCATCCACTAAACCACCTATTATTTCTTATGATCCTACAAATTCATTGTAATCATAAATGGAGTAACTGCATACTGGATGTAAGGGTGAAGAACTTCCTCGAGATATCTCTCATGTGACTCCTCAATTGAAAAAAGATCTATGGAAAAGAATAGATGATCCTTGAACTTAATCCTTATATCCAGTACTGAAATAAGTCCTTGATGAAGGTATATTAGCTCCTAACTCTTATCAACATTCATATTTTATGAAAGGAACTCCGCCCATACCACCTTTTCATAGTCGACCCATAACATGTCTTCCTCCACCCGCTCTCCTAGAAATAGCGTCCCCCACAGACACACTTCTCCCTGAAACTACCTAACATACAAAGGGACCTTGTACTCTGTTGAGGTCGGATCAGACCGAAAGAAATCAATAGCTCATCTAGACAACCATCTATCTCTACATCACAAACACTTCCCTAGTACTTTTCCAAAGTCTTCCACTGGAAAGAACACAACTTCCTCTACAACTGACCATCCTCCTATACTGGATCAACCATACGGTGATCAATTGGTTCATCCTTTTGAATCTAAACAACCTGCGCCACATGAATATAATGGCCTAGAGAAAGATTTAAGAGGTAAACATGGATTTACTAAGCTCGAGTATGATGAAAATTTACCAAAATTTATTTTAATTTATTTTAAACCTCATGAAACAACCCAATTAAAAAAACAATACTAGTAATTATGATGCATTAACATTTATTAGGTCTCTACCCTAAAAGTAGTTCCATCACTCTAGGTCATTCTATAAGCTTAGAGTCCATGGAATACATCATTATGGGGCCTAAAATCCAAGGTTCTAGCTTGTTTGTTGGGCCTATGTCATGCACCAAGGTCTACTAGAACTATTTTCATAATATCCCAAGAGTTACTCACCATAAATATCTCCAAAATCCATCCTATCTCTTAACCTGGCTCTAATACCATGCTGTTTTGACCCCATCCATCCAAAGATACCGCTCCTAGGATGGCAATGAGGAAAGGGAGATAATGACCCCGAGTCCCACCTCCAGTAGTCCCCGGGTTGGTGAGTAGAACAAAGGGTGTAAAATCTCATGATATGGGAGGCATTACCCTTTTTAGAAACACAGTATTGTGATATATAATGTTTCACCCACAAATATACTCTAATAAATGTATAAAATAATCAAAAACCATCTCACATTCATGGAAAAAATTAAACTAATACAAAATAAAAAAGTCTCCTAAGTAAGTACCAAAAGTAAATCTATATAGAAAAAAAACAATTTCCATGATACAAGCTAGAAGGGTCCAACACTGTGTGAAAAATCCCCCTAGAAACCTTAATGTAGTTTATATACATAGGGTGATCATACAAGTATACTCATCAAAAAAACCAGGGTCTCTGATGCACATTTAAAGGAATCAAACTAATTCCTCTTTGAGGAAACAACAAAACCAAAACAGCACCTATGAGGGTATACTAACCACCCCAACACTTTCCCACTGATTAGCTAATCTCACACCCTGATATAAAACGTCCTAGCTCTATCACCTCTTCTGAACATACTAGATCGAATCCTGCCAACAAACACTATGGCCTCACAACTACATCACATCCCACCCGCAACCACTTGGGCCACAGACCATATATCATCTATCCTAAAGACATATAAAACATCTCTTCATTACCCCAAAACCTAGGCCACACACCACATCTCATCCCACCCACATACACTTGGTCCAAAAACAACATCTCATTTTGAAGAAATCTATAAAAGCATGAAACATATCATCCCGAAGACACCTTGGAATGAAAAATTCAACCGCACACACCTATTCCTCACAAACCAAAACCTACCTAAAGATACATAGGATATCATTGTTTGGAAGAAAGAGCATGGAAGATCGGGTGGCTAGCCATCCATCCTCCCACCAAGATGTTTGGGAAAGACACTCTCCCCATGATGATAGGGGTGTTTGGAACATGGTGCTCAACTAAGGAGCAGGAAGTATAAAAATCACAATGAATGTATAGGTATATACATATATGGTACCAAACACTCTATCAAAACTGTGGGTTTTCAAACAATAGCCAACTCAAAACACTACCGAATTGCTAATACACGTATATGCGTAACTCCACAAAACAAGTCACAACCCCAACCAATTAATTTAACCAGTTTCATTCTTTATTTAACAATTAATTTATTAATTATTGTAACCTAACCAATTGATCTAGTCCAAACATCATTAGTAAACATTTATTCATTCCAACACTACCCTGGAATCTACATAGCACATCCCAAAACAATAAACACAATAAAAGGCACACAGGGGAAGGATAACCATGGTAAATTAACCCACTTCATAGTTCCTCTCCATTTAACAACAATTCATGGTAAAACATATATTGATCCCACGATATGGGGTGAATATTTATACATTCTACTCAAACATAAACTATAGGCGAAGTACCGGTACTAAAAATCACAATCCTTCCTCAAATTCATCCCTCCAAAGTCGTCCACGCACATCCAAAACCCACAACACATCACCACACAACCTAATTGAAACCATACTACACAAAACATCTCATACATCCCTCAATAAATCAATCTCTGAACCTGAGATTCCATTTCACCACATAAGCTATCCAACAACACACATCCATGCTCAAAACTACACAATAACACAAACTAGACAAAACACAATTTCAGATTTAATAAGTCATTCCTTATTTAATTCCACTTGTTAGTTATGAGGTCATAATATAAACTGTATAATCCTAGGGTGTCCATTCATTTTATGAGTGTACATAATTAACCAATTTGTACATATAAGCACCCAACTGAAAACAACACATGTATTATATAATTTATTAGAGAACAAATAAATCCACAAACAACCAAAATTTTCCATGGGGTGTTCAACATGAATTATTCAAAACATTAAAATAACATCATTTCCACAAAAACATGAAAATCAGATCCCAATACCCCATTTCAGCTTCATTTTCTCAGTTATTTTCATTTATTAGTGTGTCACAAATATGATTTGTAGGTAAACAAAGGTAGATACCCTACCACATAATGCACAATCAATGAAAAATGACGGAAAAATCCATCCTTGAAGGGGTGTTAATGTTCTTAATGTAGAAATAGATCACACAATAATCCTTTTATTTCTGCTCCCATGAGATTTGAATCCACCCAAGGATGTAGTGGAACCACTGCACCACTAAACAACTGAAAAGAATAAATTAAAGGAAAGGATTAATGTATTCCATCACATGGTAAGGAGAGGAGGAAAATAGTGACCATCCCAAAATAAATCATTTAAATGGTGGAAGGATGCACATTGGATCAAAGATAGATCACTACAGATCGATGATGGAATCTCGGTGATCGATTCCTGTAAAGGGATCTCCAAAACACCAAGGAAATGATATTTGGGTTTCCTAGAATGAGAGAGGGGGTTTTAGACATAGAGTATATGAAAACCCAAGTTGATGGAATGTTATAAAACATTACAACATTGGTGTATTACATGATGTGTAATCCCCTTTCATGTTGTGTAATGCCTCAAGGTCCATATCTACCAAATAATTCATCTCCTCTTGATTTATTATATTTATCAAACCCCAAATTATTTTACACTATGTAAATTTCCTAAAAATCCATGAAATTGGGTTTCATGTGATGTAATATATTTTCATGACATGTAATCCCCCTTCCTCCATCCTTTAGCTACTCAACTTCTTCAAACTCACTCTGAGCCTCCTCTAAACACTCAAATAACCAAAAACCAGCAATGTAATGGACCAGGAGGACATAGATCATTACATGACCCATATAGAATGATCCTTCTCTAAATACCTATAATCTAGGATAAAATAACCACCCAAATATATATTTTATGGAGAAAGGTACATTAAATAATTGTGGTCATGGTGAATTTCTAGGAAAATTATAGTATAGTTATCAATCCAATAACAACCATCCAATTTATAGAAATCAGGTTTCTATATCAAATAAACCATATTCCAATATAGAAACGATAGTGGAAGAGTTGAGAGAAAACAAGGGCTGTTAGTCAAAGATGTGTGATTTTTTTATAATTACCAACTCAAATTTTTCTAGAATTGGCCAGTTGAAACAAGATAACTAGGCTAGGATACTAAACATGGAAATAAAATGTGGGCAGAATAAAAAATATATATTAAAATAAAAAGGATAAGTACCTATAAAACCCAATAATAACCTTAGAGAAGGATGCAATACTTTAAAAATATTGGATGAATATGTAATGGAAAAAAGATAAATAGAAACATATAAAACCTCAGGTGAAAAGAAATAAAATTTTGGAACAAAACTACCTTGAATAGAAATAAAATACTAAGAAGTATATTGATAAATTTGAAGCTGAATTGGTATATAAAAATTGTAGAATTAAGTAAATAGATTATGGAATTGTGATGATAAAAAATGAAAATAATTATGATAAATCATATGAGATACTTGAACTATTACCCAAAAGAGACAATGGTTTTGAAAAAAAAAGAAAAGTATTTCAAGAGGATCATTAAAATGATATATATGTTAATATTTGAATTACTATTTATAGAATCACATAAAAAGATGTTGTGTTATACTAAATTTTTAAAGAATATTAATTTTAAAAAAAATGGCATGAATAATTTATAATTATAACTATAGCAAAAAGATGAAGTGTATTTATCCAATGGAAGGTACCTTATAAGTTCAATGATATAGGGTGATTCAAAATTCATTATGATTTTCAACGGAAACAAACATCTACATGGATTATTTAATTTGGATATATGTTCAATTTAATCCCTCTGGTAGTCTATAATGATCTTAGAATTGGAGAGATTAAACCCCAAATAGTGACATTATGGAAAGCTATTAAATCATTTACATAATTTATGTGAGTTATTAGATAATAATTAGTGAGAGTTATAAAAGATACACTTCTATATTATTTCTTAGTTTTAGGAATAATAATTTATTAAAAAGTTTATGTTATACATAGTTTTCTATTTTTATCTACGAGAGGAGTCTTGATAGATATGTCTTATGAAAAAATAAATTTTCAAGTGGGGAAAGAGAATGAAATAAAACATATTATATATAATATAGAGTAAACTTATAGTTTTGATGACTATTTTTAATGGATATAATTAATATGTAGTTTATGTTTGAGTAAATTTTTTAACCTTGGAATAAAAATGTTGGGATGAAGGAATTTGTTGGAAATAAGGAAACCATGTCAATGAAAATATATGAATCTGAATTACATAAAAAATAAAACAATTAATTTGATATATTTTGAGGAATTAAATATAATATGGATATGGGTGTATATATTAAGAAACCAACAAAAAGTATTCTACCAAGTCTTAAATTAATAGTATTGTTTTTTAAACATTAATATGCCCATTTTAGAGAAACGGTTACATTTATTATCATCATCATATATGAGTTGACACCTAAAAAAGTGGAAATAATTCTTGATGTATTGAGAAAAAAATATTCTACAATTTGTTGTACTATATTAGATATAAGGATAATATGCCCAAAACATTTTTGGGATAAAATTATCATGGAGGACAAAGTTAAGATAACTATTTATTGTTAAAAAAGACTCAATCAAAACATGAAAAGGCGTTCAAGTATGAGATAATCACATTTCTTGATTCTGGGATAATTTATTACATTTTTTATAATTATTATGAGAGTCCTATACATATTTTACTTATTTATGGTTGTATGATATTATATCCAATGATAGGAATGAAAATATTTTAATAAGGACTATGATAGGTTAGTGAGTATTTATAGACTATTAAAAATTGAACAAACCAATAATAAAATATCATTTCCCTATCTTCTTCATTGATCATATGTTATAATGTACTATAGGTTACTCTCATTTATTCTTTTTTGATGACTATTTAAGATACAACCAAGTTCTTATGGATTCTGCGGACCTTCGGAATACAACATTAACATATCCTTATTCTACATTTTTAAATCGAATCAAACCACTTATTCTATATAGGGTACCTAAATTTATTTATAGGTATGATTAATAACTTCTAAAACATTTTTTAAATTATTATTGATATATTCATGGATAAAAATTGTAGATATCAAAACTTATAATAAATAAATATTACATTTGAATAGAAAAATATTAATTACATAACATAAAAATATGTTCCATAATTGCATAGGTTTAGTTCCTTTAGAATTATGGAAACATAAACTATTGTTTCATAAGTGATATTAATCATCTCCAACTATCTTCTTTTGAACTAGAACTCTTCATAGAAATATCACACATAATATATTTAATAATAACTTTGGAAAATAAAATATAAGAAAGGGTGAGATCTGATGCTTAGTAAGGGTAAATAAGGAAGATATCAATATATCACGAGAAAATGGTTTGAGAAAATGTGAAAAACATTTGAAAACCACAACCTGTATATCATAGATCATAAATTTATGTCATGGTATGAATATTGGGAGTTCATAAGAGATGAATCATAATGGAATAAAAGAACATTAACCATGAGAACAAAGCATTTTTAGAAATAAAACATGTATGGAAAACACATAATCATATAATATAATTTCCCTTAATAGTCAAGGGTCATTTCCAAGGATATCATACTATAATGGGTTAACTCCCCAAACCATCATATTAGTCATGTTTCACTCTCAATACCATCATATTGGATATATTCAAATGCTAAAGTAGGTTTACTTCCCATTCAAGTATTATTTATATCATGAGATATCAATATTTACCCATTGAATTTGAGGTAGATATAGGTGCCACCCATCACAAAATGAAAATCATATATACATATTATATAATATCATCCAATATTCATCATATAAGAACCCATGAAATGAAATGGCTTTCACAAACATTTCATTAATGCATAACTTGTGGAAAAGAAATATGTTTCATAACCATCTCATCATTTCATCATTGTATTACCTGTGAAAAAATAATCTTTATTTATAAAGATTTTATCATGGTATAAACCATAGAAGAGAATATGGTTTCATAAACATATTTCTATCATAAATATAAACCATTCAAAAAAATAATAATAATGGTATCCTAGGATCATATCCCTAGAAAAGAATAAGCAACATAGAAGTCTGTAATCTTATATGGAAAATGTTTTTGAAAGATCACTTTGAATATTTCCTGAGAGATATATCCTTTCACCATTGAAAAACACTTTTTCAAACATTAAACATATTCAAAATATGTTTCTTTGAAAATAAAATGTGAAACTTATAAAGGAACATTTAAAAATAAGTTAAAAAATCTATTGAGTAAAATATCCTTTATAATTTAAAAAATAATTTTTAAAACATAAAAAATTTTCAAAATCTTTTTCTTTGAAAATAACCTTTGAATCTTATAAATTTATCTTTAAAAAATATTTAAAACATTTCATGAGGAAAATAACCTTTCTATATAGAAAAACACTATTAAAAAGATAAAAAAATAAAAACACTTTTATTTTAAAATAAAATTAAGAAATGATAAATGAATATTCAAATAAAATAATGTTCATAATAGTGGTAGATTTCATTCATTCCATACACATTAAAAAAATATTCATTTCACATTTTTAGTAAAAGCCGAACATGCCTTGTTTGAAAAAATAAATTGAAATTCATTTAAAAAAAGTAAAAAGTAAAAAATGGGTAAAATATATTTAATAAATAATTTTTATAATTTTAATAACATTTTTTAATTTTTTTAGAAAAAATTATTTTGGAAGAAAAAAGGATCTCGACCGAGGAGAAAAATAAATACTATTTTTCTTAAGAACATTATTTTAAACTATTGAGTAAATAAAGAGTGTAAAATGAATTAAACACACGTATTATCATGATATAAATAGACAATAATAAAAATCAAGAGTTTCTTGATACATGAGTCATAATATTTCATCATCAGAAAAATAATCATATAAAATCCCATAAACGATGAGATTATAATATAAAATGTTTACCACTTTCATATCATTAGAATCATAAGAACAATTAAAATTAAATATAAAATGAATCATTAAATATCATTAAAACAACTATATTCATGATAAAATATGTCAAAGGGTAATTATATACACCCAATAGAAGAAGATAAGTGTGTAACATAACTTATGTCCCAAAGAAGGCAATTTGTGGTGAAAATATCTTACCACTTTGGTATCTTTTGAACCATAAAACCTATGAAAGAGAGATACTGAAATACATATTTAAATATACATATTTTTCAGGAGAATAATCATAAAACAAATTCATGTGAATTATGTAAACCACATAATATAAATAGGTGGTGAACATTGAATGTGTCTCGGAGAAGTAAAAAGTGGGACATAAATTCCTTACTTTAAGTATCAAATTCCTTCATAAATAATTAAAACTACTTTATAATAAATATAATTTTATTCTAAATATATTATATAACCATACTTATATATATCATACCATATATCATTTACTTATGACCTTTTATTACACATTTTTTAACAATTCCGTTTAAAATCACGTTTTGGGAGATAATCGCTTTGTTTTTTGGGTATGTTTTGATTTTTTTTAATTTTCATACCTAGTACATATACCATTGTTATATCATATAATTTTTTTTTAAAATGATATAAATATCATATCTATTAATTTTATATTTACTTATATTATTCTATAGAATTTTGATATAGAATATGAAATACACATTTCATGGTGACGATAAGCCATACATACGCATGAATGTTGTTTTCATTTTCTCAACAGATAAAATTTAAAAAATTAAATAATAAATTAATTATAAATAATAATTTTTATTTTATATATATCACATATATTGATTAAATTTACCTTAATTAAATTCAACACAAATCAGTAGTGAAAAATGAAAAACATCGTTTCACGAGGTTGTAGTCCGCCATACACATTAATAACATTATCATATCATCTACAGAATAGAAAGTAAAAAAATGTTATATATTATATTATAATTAAATAAGTATAATTTTATCCTAAACATCCTATATACACATCATATAATTCATTATATCTAACAGTGAAAAGTAGTGATAGAAATTGAATTATGTCAATTTGTGAGGAGATAGTCTACCGTACACATTATAAATAGTTTGGTTTCCCATTAGAGGGAGGTGGAGATGGTTGTAGGTAATAAAAGTAACATAAAAACATATCACTATACATAAGATACTATGGTAATTATATCATCATGGTTTAATAGTAATTGAAGGAGGTGGAGTAATAAATAAAATAAAATCCTTGGTTAGGGACATTACCTATTCTTCATATATCTTATTTTTTCACAAAAGCCTTCCAAAGTTAAATTTATAACCAAATTAATCATTATATGGTAATTTTGAGGAATTAGGGAATTTATTTGGTGAATTAATGGCTGAAAAAATTGGTATTGGAATTTTAAATAGAATAGAAGAGTGAGTGGCATTTTATATGTGAGGTGAGTGGTACACATTTAATATTTGAATAAAAAAAGGTGTAACCACAATTTTAATACGTCAAAAGGACAAAAAATATAACATTTTAAAATATTATAGGTTATAATTTTTAAATAAATCCCTAAAATAGTTTTTTTAAATTGTTGGGTCATTTTTAACCCCTATCTTTTTATTTTAACCCCATAGTAAACGAATTTTTACATTAAACATCATAATTAATTTTTGATATTTTTACTATTTAGTATGATAAAAAATTAAGATGAATTTATTAGATTATATGAATAATTATTATTACATATAATAAATCCATATTTGCAAATTCCATTCAAATAAGTCGTAATATTTCATTTAAAATTAATCCCACCAACAAGATGAAAAATCATTTTTCCAAAGAGAAAATATTTAAAAGAATAAAAGGATTTTAAATGAAATAGAAAATGAAATTGATTAAATTAAAATAAATTGGACTAGTTTATATGTAATTGTACTAATTTAACTTTTCAAATCATCTGAAAATAATTTTAATGTTTATAAATTCTTTAAAATAAATGATAATTCTTAATAAAAACTTGTATTTTAACTATTTATCAATAAAAAATATTTAATAAAATTATAAAAAATTTAATCCAAGATTATTTTGACCGGATTATTTTAAAATAAATAGATATTTTTTTCAATAAATTTTCTAAATGTGGACAAAATTAATTTTAAAATAAGTGCGCAAAAGTTAACAAAACTGTTTTTCAGAAAAATTGAGTTTGTAACCGTAAGATTGGTTTTATTCGAATATATTTTTTTAGAAAACTAATAAGATAAATTATTAAATTTTGAGTAAATATATAATATATACATTTCATTAAAATCATTCACAAAAATTTATTTTATTAATTGGTTAAGGTAAAATGTGTTTTTTTGGATAAAAATTGTTTTTTCACAAAAATATTTACATTATTTTCAAATAGTTTTTATTTTCATTTATAATTAATTGGTTACAGAAGAATTAAGTTTATATACTTGTGAAAACCATATATTTTCAATATTTAGTGAATCCTATACATACCCACCATTCCAATGGATATGTGATAACTACTATTTTGAATAATAATATTTTAACAGTATGTCACATTTCATTTAAAATCAGTGTTGTGGGTAACACAGGTCAAACTCAATGTTTTATGTAATGTAAGTTAAAATCAGTGTTTTTTGTTATAAAAAATATCAAAAATATTAAATTTATTGGAAAAAAACATTTCAAAGAATATCTGGTTGTTACATTTGTTCCACATAATATAATTTTTTCCCTCAAAACTCATCACTTTAGTACCAATAAATGAGGATAATTCTTGCCTCATACCATCCTCAAGTTTCAATGTAGCTTCCTCAATAAGGTGGATTTACTAGAAATCATTTACTAGGTGAGTGGTATTACTTCATATAACTTTCTCTACAGAATCTAGAATCTCTAGTAGTTTTTCCTCATAAGAATAATCTTTCTCGAGTAGTTTAACCTCTAAGTCTAGTACATGTTGTGGATCAGTTATATACATTCATAGGAGAGATACATGGAACACATCCTGAAATTGAGAGTGGTTTTTCGGAAGTACCAACTAATAGGGTACTATAATGATATGATCAAGAATTTCAAAGGGATCGATATACCTAAATCATAGTTTTCCCTTATTTCGAAATAACATTACTCTATTCCATAGAGAAATTATTAGAAACACCTTATCACCAACTTTAAATTCTATATCACACCTGAAATGTTTTCCATAACTTTTCTACTTACTTTATTCTACTATTATATACTACTAAATTCATTTAACCTTCTTTATTATTTGTTTAACTATACCAGGACCCAATAACATTCTCTCTCCAACTAAGTCCCTTTATATTAGAGTAATAATCTTATCTCTATATAATACTTCATAATTATCCATCTAAATTATTGAGTGAAAGATATGTTTTTATAAAAACCCAACTAGAGGATTGTTTTTATACCAATCACCTTTAAAATCTAGATAATAATATCTCAACATATCCTCCAGTGTCTGAATATTTCTATTAGACTGGTGATATTACTATGTATTAAATGTAGTGATGAAACTCAACATTGTAACAAGAACTTTCTGAAGACATTCCCTAAAATTCACTGTAATCCTCACACCGTTGTCCAATACAATTGAATATGAAAATCCATGCACCCTTACCACTTAAAAAGTGTATATTATTTCATGAATCTCTTTTGATAAATAATATATTATATAAATGAAGTGTGCTTCCATCATAATGTGATTTTATATAACCCATAATTTCATCAACACCAAAAATTATATAAACCCTATAGCTTACCAGTTCCTTTAATCATATTTCCATAAAGTATAAAGGCTTTCATCCTCAATTTTTTTCAGTAAAACATATAAAAACCAATGGTTTTTAATTCTATAAATTTCTCTTAAAATATTTGTAATCTTAATAATCCCCCATCACATAAAACCTCTAATGGGGTTTCAATGACATTGAACATATGATGAACCATAAAATTATCAACGCATGATGGTATCCATAACTCTAAAGTTTATATTATCTGGATACATATATTCTACCAAAATTAACACAATACAGAAATGTTTCTTGATTCTTACAACTCAAATACTATTGGAAATAAAATACTCATACGACATAATCCTTGAATCTAAATACATAATTAATTCAATCCTTCCACTTAAATGACTAAAATGGAATAGGTCCATCCTAGGTCTAGAAGTTAATCCTTGGGACTGGGAAATGACATGGATAATTCCCTTATTCTCCACATATAACACATTAAAATCCATAAAAATCTTTTACTCTATGATGTTATTTTCCACACAGATAATATCATCCTCTCTATTTATGATATTTTTCTTGGTGATTCTTCTCACCTTCTTAACATGTTAAGAAGATGAATGTCATTTCCACATTATTTATTTCAACATGAAATTTCAAAAAAGTTAATCTTCCTCTTATTTTATGCCTTATAAATTTCACCAATGTTCACACTATTAATAATATATCATAGAATCTAATTAAGAAATTTCCAAATATCTATATATTTAGTCATTATATAATTCGATTGTTCATAGTCATCGAATTTTCTATCAGATTCATTTTTGAAATTATTCCTTCTTAATATATCCATTTACTAAAACAAAAAATAATAGTGTAAGCAATAATAATCATAGTAGGGAAACACATAATGAATAAAATCACTTATTGGAAGAATAAATCATGACAGATTATTTTTAATATGTGAGAAATGAGGCTTAACCTAGTTCATTCATTGTCATTATACAAATATATCCTGATGGTTCACAAATAGTTTTTGAATTCCCAAGTATATCCTGATGAAATGTTCTGATATATTATTTTATTATGTTTTTGTATTTTTTGAAAACTAAACTTGTTTTATAAGAATGTTTTTGTTATCATGGAATTAAATTCATATACATTGTATTCATCGCATTGGATCCAGAAAATCTGAGGCATAAATTATTGGTTTCTAGAAGAATTCCTTTTTCATAATCAGATAAAGAAAAAAATTTCATTTTAAATAATATGTATAGCATCTACAGAGTTTTTAAATAAGATTTTCAATTCAGGAGATAAATGTTTTTATAATTCAAAAAATAAGTCAGAAGATGAATTATTGATCACAATGTTCTCATATATATTGAAAATATTCATGATAAAATCCATTGAAGTAAGGTGGAGAGTTTTTAAGAAGATAGAATTTACAGTATTGAGATTCCATTATAAAGGGATATCCATCATAAAGAGAATTCCATCATAATTAGAAGGATACAGAATTCATATTCACTTAGAAGGATACATAATTCAGATTCAATGGGAAGGATACATTATTTATATCCACTTTAAAAGAAATAGAATTTGGATTTGGTGAAAAATAAATAGAAATTGGATTCAGAGAGAAAGAAACAAAAATCATATTGAACATATTACGAATAACACTAAAAAAATACAAAAGTCTTATGAAGATCTAAGGAGGTCAAAATTGAAATTCAGTTTTGTATAAATTTCAACAAAATAAAATGATGTTTTAAGAAGTTAAAGTTGAATTTTTAATTGTGAGGTATTTTTGGAGAGTTTCAAATTTGAGGAAGTGGGGAATGTTTTCATGTTTCCTATTTTTTCTTTTTGAGTCACCTATAAATACATTTGTAGATACAATTATAGTGGACCATAGGGTTTATATATTAAGGATGGTTTTTCTAAGAATACTAGGTTGTAAAACGTGTATAATAGAGGACTAGTGCGCAGAGAGGGGGAGGGGCTGGGCAGGGGGCAGGGGGAGGGGCTGGGAAGGGGGGAGTGGGCTGGTGGGTGGGAGGGGATGCGTAAGGGGATATGGAGGGGAGTTTGGGAGGGGGAGGGCTGGGGAAAAGGGATTGGGTCTGGTGGGGGGGGGGTGGCTGGGGAGGGAGATGGGGAAGAGTAGGGGAGGGGAGGGGCTGGGCAAGGAGGATGGGCTGGATATGGGGAGGGGATGGGCAGGGGAGAGGGGGCTGGGTAGGGGGTGGGGGAGGGGCTGGGATGGGTTTATTTTTATGTACCACAAATTTTATGGACAAAATTTATACCTAAAAGGTTTCAATTTTTGTGATCCTAAGGCATATGAAAATTATGATTAAAATATCTATGAGATGTAGAATGACAACATAAATCTATCTCAATATCATATCTCACTATTTATGTAGAAACCACACTTCCCACATAATCAATTAAATCACTACTAATTTATCTCCCAAAACAAATATTAAATTATCAATTCTCACTTCAGTGATATTCAATATAAGACACATGGCATCACATAGACCATATTCCCACATTAAAACCTATAACAAAGAAAAACATAACACTCTTGATAATCCATTGATTAATAAAGTATATAGGTTTTGAAACCTAGATCATTTAGATTTCATATCATAACCTAGACCAGTTGGATTTTTTTGTTGGAATAATAATAATAACAATAATAATAATAATAATAATAATTATTATTATTATTAGAAACAACCCAAGGTAAGAGTTATAAAATCTACTCATACCCCCCACTTTTATCATAATAGTAAAAATGTTCAGATGAAAACATGAGGTGAAACTTATTTTCACCAACATGAAAAAATCCATAAATACAATAAAATATATTTTATGATTAAAAAATATAATTAGTATTTATAGAAACAAATCATCAGAATAAACTACTTAAATTTATTTATGAATTTTTTTAGTGAATTTTAATATGGTCAAGACCCTTTACCATGAAAAGAACCTTCTGTATATGCTATATTAAAATAACATAGACCATGTATATTAATTAAACCACTGTGAAAAATTGTATTAATAGTTCCTTATTAAAAATATTAATGAAAGTAATGACCACCTCCCCTTATCCAATAATATAATTTAATTCAACCTCACCTTGATGATAAATCCCATCACATGAAAAACCCTTATCCATAAGATCCCTAACTCATATATTTGAATAGTTACAAAAAATTTTAAAATCCAACAATGTATAGAAATACTCACCGAACTATGTTAAAACACTGATTGAATAAAACATTTCCTAACTATCCTACCAACAAAAGAACAATCTATGAAAAGGATATTGCAATACGAATGTGATATGAAAATCAAAAACTAGATGAAATGAATCACGTAGGTATATAAGAATAAACATTGTGAAATAGAAATTGTGCAGTCAACTTGTTGAGGTTGTTGATATAAGAATAAATGATTAGTTATATTGAATAGAAAAGAAATAATGATATGTAAATCTAAACCTAGATGATATGAATTGGTCCGGGATGTCGACAGAGGAGAGGGGGAAGAGAGAGGGGAGGGGGATGTCGCCAGAGGCGAGGGAACCGAGAGGGTCTAGGTACAGGGAGGCACATGATGGGACATTATGGTGGAGGTTGGGTGGTCAAGGTCAGGAAGAGAGGTCAGGGGGAGAAGGATGAGAAGCCGTGGTCGGATGGCTAGGAGGCAGATATCATAGAGGGGAAGACAGGGTTAGGAAGGGGAGGTTGGGAAGGGGGAGAGGGCTGGGAGGTAGAGTTAGGTGAGGCAGAGGTCGAGGAGGTGAGGGTTCAAGTAGGGGATCCTAATGGAAAAGGTGACTCAAGAGGATATTCCCAATAATTAGGGTAGTGAACCATGATTTCAATAAAATTTTGGCCTCATATGAACCTATTTCTGCAGTTTTTTTAAACAATGAAAATAGATGTGTGACAATAGGTCATATTTCTATTTGTGAACTCTTTGAAACATATCTGAGAAATCATGGAATGAAACATCATCATAGTGCTCCCTATACTCCATAGAAAATGTAGTAGAAGAAAGAATGAATAGAAGTTTTTTAGAAATGGAAATAATTTTGTTAAAAAATAAAAACATTCAAAATTATATTGGAGAGAAGCTGTTAGTACTACAATACATATAATAATTAGAAAATTGATGAGATAATAAACTAACATGACTTATTATGAAATGTGGTATAAAAAACCTTCATTTAAATAATTCAATGTTTGTGGAAGTCCATGTTTGCTCAAAATAAAAAATCTGGATTTGGGAATGTTTGATGAGAAAGATGAGGAAGGAACTTTTATGGTTTATTCACCAAATGAAAAAAGGTAAAAAAAAAATTAGACAAATGTTTATAAAATATTGTTGAATTATATAATCCTATGGTAATTGAAAATTATTATTCCTTAAAAAATTTGTTATGAATAACGAAAAGGATAAACTAGAGTATTCCAATAATTGTGAAAGTAATTCAAAACATCATTATCATGATTAAGAAGAATTGTGTGATGATGAAATTTCAGCTGGGAATGAAACACTAAAATATCCTAACTTATAAAAAATAGTTAAACTTGAAAACATTATTGGGAATCATAAGACTCTGGTTCAAACTAGAAGTATGTTTTTATTAGATAATCAGACATCACATATCTTAAAATTTAAACCATAATAACTTTCAAAAGTGATTAAACACAATGAATAGGAGGATGCTAGAAATGAAGAGTTAGATCATATTTACAATAATGAACCATTGGAACATGTTTCATAGAAATCAAATAAAAATATTATCAAAACCATGTGGGTTTACAAACAAAAGTTAAATAAACATTGTTAAGTTTCATGAAAGAAATCCAGGCTTTTTTGTAACGGCTATGAACAGGTGGAAGGTGTGAATTTTGGAGAAACATTTTACCCAATTTCAATATTAGAAACTGTTAGAATGTTTCATTATTTGGTCCCACATCAAAATTAATTATTTTATCATATTTTTGTAATTTCAACTTTCTTAAATTGTGATATTGAGGAAGAAGTTTACTTTGAAAACCCTTATGGGTATCTCCTTGAAGAAGATGAAAACAATGTTTTTAAATTGAATAATGATTTTTATAGGCTGAAACAAACTCCAAATTCTTGGTATTCTAAACATGACAATTGTTTTAGTATATTTAACTTTTAGAAAGGAAATTTTGATCAAGAAATATATGTAAAATATCGTGACTCTGGAGCTCTAATTGTAATTATTTATTTGGATGATATAATATTTTTTTTTGATAAAGAAAATTTTTGTAAAACATTTGCGGTGGGAATGAAAACGAATTTTTAAATTTATATATCAGTATAATTAGATTTATTCTTCAGCATACAAGTTCAAAAAAAGGAAAAATAAATTTTCTTATCTCAATAAAATTATTCCACATAATTGTTAAACAATTTTAGGATGGCATAATCCAAACAAGATTCAAATCATACATCAGTGTGCACAAAGTTGAGTAAATAAGAATCTGGAATAAGTATGAAACATAATGACTTTCAGAAGTTGATAAGAAGTATTATTTACCTTACAGCCTCAAGACCTAATTTTTTTATACTGTGAATTTATGTGAAAGGAGTCAAATTAATTCAAAATAATCACATATGTTGGAAGAAATGGGTATTCTAAGAAATTCTAAAGGAATAACTTCACATGGGTTTTTATACCAAAGAAATAGTGAGATGATGTTTCATGGTTACACTGATGATGATTGGGATGGAGATTTTAATGAAATAAAATCAACATCATGAGGAAAATTTTTCCTGGGGGAATTTTGGGTGAGTTGGCATTGTAAAGAGGAAAGTTTAGTAACGTTGATAACATTTGAATCTAAATTTTTTCAGCTAGTCATGCTTGTACTTAAATGTTGTACAAGAAATTTTAGCTTGAATATTGGAAAGTAAATGTTTCTGAACCATTGAAGATAATTTGTGATAATTAGAGTACAAATGATATTTATAATAATCTAGCCAAAAATTAAATATAAAAACACATTGATATAAAGATTCACATTATAAAAGTGAAATATTCTAATGGAGATGTTTTCTAGAATAAATTTCAACAAAGTATCATATTGCTGATATCTTTACAAAAGCGATGCAGAAATAGAGTTTTTTTTTGATTGGAGGCTGCAACTTCATGTTAATCCTCCTACCCTTTATTACTAATCCTCATAAGTAAGAACCCCCACTATTAATTGGATTATGTGGAATATGGGGGATATAAGGTGAAAAAAATTTACTTTGTAAGATGTTTTTACTTTTCTTTCTTTTATGAACCTATAGCTGCTGTTATCATAGAATAATGGACAGAAAAAGGAAAGTGAGAGCTGATGAAGAGTTGGAGAAAAATAAAAGTGAGATAAAATGAATACTTAGTGATGAAGAGATAAAAGTAAAGAGTTATGGAAAAATAAAATAAGTAGAAATATAATAGATACAGAAAAAGAAAAGTGATAGAAAAAGAAAACCGACAGTGGAAAAGAGAAAAGTGGGGGGTTTATCTTTATGTGGACAACAAAATTATTTCCATCGAGGGATGAAATTTCTTCTAATAAATTACTTTGTCTATTATTGTGTTGTCTGGAAGCTCTCTTTTGATAAAGTATATGGATTTATAAAAGTAAAAAACTTTATTATTCTACAAAACTATATTTGTAAAAATATTATGAGAGTTGGAAAAGATTTTAACAAGGTTTTTCAAAAAATGTAAAGGCGGATATTGAAGAAAATTTGTGATGAATTTATTTATTAATTTTTTTGTATTTTTTAAAAACTAATATTTTTTTACAAAAATGTTTTTTATCCATTAATCGGATCCATCTTCATCATATCCATCTCCCTGGATCGAAAATAATCGGAGGTATAAATTATATTTTTCTGGGAGTTTTCTATTGTTTTAATTTGAGAAAGAAAGAAGTTTTTATGTGAATAAGTTGTATTGTTACTGAATAGTTTTGAAAGAGTATTGTGATTTTTTAATTTACAAAGCTCTCATACATACTAAATTGAGGTAGAAGAGGATTTTCTGATTATAAAGTTCTCAAAAATCATTAATTTTTTAACGATAAAATCCTTTGAATAAATAGTGGAGAGGTTTGAAGAATTTCAAATTTGAAAAATTGAGATTCCATCATAAAGGAATAGCCATCATAATGGGAATTCCATCATAAGAGGAATTCCATCATAATGATAAGGATATATAATTTCGATTCATTGAGAAGGATAGAAAATTCAAATTTACTAAGATGGATATAGAATTCGGATTCAATGAGAAAGAAATAGAATTCATATACACAGAGAGGGAAATAGAAATCGGATTCACTATGAAAGAAATAGAATTCATATAGATTTTATTAACTATTAAAATCAAAAGAAAAATTCCAAAAATTTTATAAATAGTTGAGGACATAAAAATAAAAATTCAATTTTTCATAAATCTCATAAAAATTTAAGGAGGTTTGATGAATTCAAATTGATGTTTTAAATGTGAGATATTTTTGGAGATTTTGAAATTTCAAGAAGTGAGGAAAGTTTTCATGTTTTTTATTTTTCTTTATGGTTCACCTATAAATAATTTATCATATCATTTTATTAGGGTGTGTGTAAACATTAACACTAGAAGAAAAGTCATAACACTAAAGAAATAAAGTGAGATTCATTGATTATGAGAGATATCGCGAGGATGATTAGATAGTTGAAGGTTTGTTTATCGGATTGAGCAAGATCAGGTGGATCAAAATTGTATTGAGAAGAACATATTGAGTTGATCAGATTGAGAATATCATATTAAGTAAATCAGATCGATTTGATAGGACTAAGGATGCTTATATGAGGAATTTTATCTGAGTTTCAGTATCATATGATGAGAATGGGTTTATTGTATTGATTACATCTTATTGAGAGAAACATACCTTGACTCATCAGATTCAGAAAATCAGTTCAATCCAAATTGGACTAAGGATTCAGTTTGTGAAATTGTGAACAGTTTTAACAAAGTATTTATTATTTTATTTTGATCAATTTTTTTATAAGAAAAAGTTTTAAACTGATGGAATTCATTATAATCATTCTTATCAGGAGATAGAAGGGGTCTAACAAGATTTCACATAAGTTGTATTCGATTCTACATAGTAGAGGATTCTACGTAGGGAAGTGTCTATGTCATGGATATAGGTTCTCACACTAAGGATAATCCTTTAAAATCTTGGGTTCTTTTCTTAATTTCGTAATTTTTCATGCGTGAGTATTTACTGAAATTTGATAAGGAAATAAACCTTAACAGATTTAAGGGGGAAAGTTTCTAAATGTTTTGGAACTTATAAAAAGTAAACAACTGATTCAACCCTTTATCAGTTGTTATTAGATATTTTGGAACCTAATATCCCTAGGGAGTTTCAAACTAGGTGTACATAAAGACCCATTTTCATGAACTAGGTGATGATCGAGTCTATATCAATTTTTACTTTTTAGAGTTATTACCCCTAGATAACTCTGTTCTGTGGACAAAGCCACTTGTAGTATCCAAATAGATATTTTTTTTGAATCCAATCTCTTTTTACATTACCAATATTCTATTACATTTTCTAATACATTAAAACCCATTTATAATTATCCTTAGACATGTGTGTCGAAATATCCTTAAAAATATCTATAGGGATCTCACAAATTTTTTCTCATCCTATTTTCTAATGTTTTACTAAACCTTGATTTTATACCAACTATTGAGACCCAAACATCTCATATATACATATTACATATTAATAGATGAATATTAATTAAAAATCATAAAAATCCATGCTATAATCGTTTAGGTATAGTATAAGGCCCCGACCTTAAACCTTACTTAATATTGAATTAAATGAATAATTAACATTGAGGATCTTTTCAGGTTTAGATTTTTATAGAATTAGGACATAACTATTACATCTCAAAAGATTACAAAGTAGAAACTTTACTAAGTTTCCATAAAATAAAAACTCTTAAAAAGAAACATGTCCAGTTCCATGTTTTAGGTTGCATGACTTTCCCTTGATCCCATCCTTGACCCTATTCCACGTTAAGTCCTGTGAAAAACATTTCAAAAACATGGTATGATCATAAAAATCTCAGTAAGGGATACACAAAGAATAAAAACTTTTAGTTTTTCAAAACAACAAGCAAACCATGTATACTTTATCAAAGTAATACTTTTCACCTTTTCGAAGTAGTAAAAACTCTTCAATGAATAAAAGTTCATTACTTACCCTTATGTAACCAAAATATTACCATAAAACCCATATAAAGATCACATAACATATAAAGGTAACTTGGGACATAAACATACTTAAGTGGAATAACCATAAGGTCGACTTCCACACATATCACTTAATGGAATAGCCATTCGGCCAACTTCCATACATACTTAATGGAATAGCCATACGGTCGACTTCCATACCCAATACATTGGAGGTTATAACATAACCACTCATCCTGGTATTCACAGAACCACCCGTCATATGGTTTATCATGTAACCACCCGTCAAATGTCCAAGTACCAATATAAAATCATAAAACATAAAACCAATATAAAGGAATGATAACATTTCCACATTTCAATCACAATATATCATTTAAATATATTGAAATGATAGAATCCTTTATCAAAACCATTTTCAATACCAAAATACATAAAATAGTATATGGAATTTATTTTATTTTAAAAACATTACGGCTTTTTGAGGAAGCGAAAGACCAAATAATACTCGCGGTGGCGGAAAAGGTCATTGTCACCACGTACGTTAAAAGAAACATTCCTTTTTGTAATTTAGTAAAACGCTTCGTAGAAAAAGATTCCTTTTGTATAAAAGTAATAGTCAAATGGGTTTATACACCGTATAAAAGATAGTTGTGTATAAAACGAAATATGCCTCAATGAAAGGAGATTTAGACAAAGTCCCTTACAAAGACGGTATCCTTGGTTTAAGGATAAATCAATTACATAATTATGTGTGACAAATGAATACACCAAATATAAGTGGATATTAAGTGTAAAACAATCAATGTTTATTCACAAATATTCATAGAACTACATATTCAAGGAGTATAAGTTTATCCCAAAGAATCAAATTTGGGTTAAGAAGTTCCCTTGCAAAAATTTGACAGCCTAATGGCGTCACTACAAAATTCAGAAAATGAGTTGATGAAAGATAAAATGGGTATCTCATCACATGGAAATAAAATTTAAATCAATAAGGATATAGAAGAACATATCCCAACATAATAGTATGTGAATTAAAAGACATAACAAAAGATGTCTTTTAAAAAGAGGAGGGTGAAAGGTTCCCTTACCGACATGGGTATCTTTCGAAACATACACCCCGTGAATGAAGGACAATACAACATTGATGTAAATACTCATAAATGAAAGTATATTACACAATGAGTAAAATAATGGGCAGTACATACACCACTCAAAGGAAATTGTGGCAAATATAGCATAAATCTCAAGGGAATAAAAGTGAGATGAAAAATCCCTTACGAAAACTCGGCAGCCTAACGGCGCCACATAAAACTTACAAAATGGATTGATGAGATCAAATAGGGTATCTCATCATATTAACATAATGTTTATATATAGAGGAATATAAAATAACATCCCCCAACATAACAAATAGGAGCTTAAAATAAGTGACATAAAGGAGAGTACTTAAAAGGAAAGAGAGAGGTTACATCTCTTACGAAAATTTGGTAGCCTAACGGCGCCACTCAAAACTTCCAAAATGGATTGATGAGAGAGAATAGGGTCTCTCATAATATGAACATAAAAATTACAGTAAGAGTAATATAAAATAACATCCCAATAACAAGAAAGATGATCTTTAAAATGAATGACATAAAAGAGCGTACTTAAAAAGAAAGAGAGGAGTAGGATCCCTTAACTCAGGTCCGACTTGACTCGATCTTTCTTTAACGTCCTGAATAATAAACTTGAGTTAATTTCTACTTTCTTAATAAAATTTTTCAAGTTAATTATTCCTTTTATATAAATTATTGACATGTTATAAACATTATGTAATCATTTAAGTTAATAATGTTTGTTTTTTCGATATTTAGTTCTTAAGTCAAAAGTGGACTTCTTACAATTACATGTTGTTCGTGTGGTCAAAGGTTCTTTATATCTAGAATGAAATTCCAGATTTTGATATCATATATATCATATATATCCAGAATATAAATGTATTTATAATATTACATAATCATTTAGAGGTAAGAAATGAAATGCACCGTTCATGGAGACGGTAAGCCGTACGTACGCATGAACGCTACTTTCATTTCTATGTCATATTAATGGAATTAAAACTAAATGAGAGATGTGTATATTTTTAATTCCAGAATTATATTCATCCTTTATATGTATCATACATCATATATATCCATTATATGTACTTATAATAGTACATTACATTTGAGGATAAGAAATGAAATGCACCGTTCATGGAGACGGTAAGTGGTACATACGCATGAACGCTACTTTCATTTATATCTCATACTTTAATGGAAAGAAACCAATAATTATATAAAGGTGTATTATAATTACATTATTACATAATATATAATAACTTTAACTCCATCCTTTATACATCCCACATATGGCATTAATGAATCAAATCACTTTGATGGGGCGGTAGTCCGCACTTCCTAAAATGAAGATATCGCGTATACCCATAATGGAAGCCATAAAGGTATGCCACAAATGAAAAATACAGAAGCTTAAGTAAAACATAAAAATATTATATATCATATATAAACATAGTGACATCTTAATGGCCACCTTTGAAGGTGTTATATGAGTGTTGAACAATCATCGTTTCGTGAGGCAGAAATTCGCCATCCACGGAAACTGTATGTTATTTAACCATTAGATGAAGGTGTGTGTAAGTGTAGATCTAATAATTATTATAAAAACATACTAGTATATTTAAGATACTGGAGTTTTTACAAAATAAATGAATAAAAATATTTTAGGGGGTTGGAGAAGAAAAATAAAACAAAAGAGCACAAGTGAAGACGTTACCTTAAAATTGGGTAACTCCCTTTGGTTTGAACCAAAAGGGTTTCTTGAAGAGCTTCCTGCATAAGCTAAGGCTTCTATGATGAGGAGAGGGATGTGTAGAGATAAAATTATTCGATCTTGGCCGAACCAAAGGCTTGAGAGGTGTGGGTAACGTGGTAGAGGTGGGGGGCCTTTTATAAGAGGAGAGGAGGGGCACTCTTGGAAAAGTATAAAATGTTACTTTATTTTCAAATGTTTTTCGGATTTTAATGGTCCCACATTGATTTCTTTCAAGGTTAAGGTGATAAGGGTTCGATATCCACCCATCCAATAGGTTTTTGACATGTGTAGGTCCTAGATTTTTCATTATCTTTCCATTTTATTTAAATCGTTAAATAATGAGGTCATCACTACATCATCATGATGTCATAAATAATTTAATTTATATAATGTCTGAAAATTATTAAAAAAATACAATGATGTAGGGAATCTTCTTATCTTTCCAATGACTATTTATAGAAAAAATTCGGACTTGTATAACCACATGTAAAAATTGGTTTAGTAAAACATCTCATGTTAGTGACATTTTTATTTTAACTTTAACTAAAAGGCATAAATGTCATTGTTAAACCCAAGTGGCTCCATGGGGTACCAAAAATAGACCCATGGGTTTTCTTGGTCGGACATAACTCATCCAATAGGGTTAGGACAAGTGTCAATATATTTTCATTTTATTATAATATCATTTTTACCTTAAATCACACTAATTACCTTTAATCGCGATTAATAAAACATAAAAGTTACTTTTCATCAAAAATTACTTTCATCCCATTAAACCACATTTTAATTAAAAATTAAAATCATTTAAATTGGATTTTTGAAATTCAGATCACAGAAGTGGTAAAGTCCCATTTAAATGAAAAATCAAATTTTGTAACAACCACTTTGTGGTTTCATTATTCATCAAAAAGTGGAGATTTTCAGAAAAATACCAAAATTTTACCCTAAGCTATATTTGATATTCCAAATTAAAAAATGATGTCTATTTTACCTAATTCATAAAATATAAGTTTCATTAATTAATTTTATAATTAATTCCAGTAGTCAGAGCAAATAGCGTGTTTTTATGAAACAATAAGTATCAAAAGATTGACACTAGTTTAAGTCCAATTTCAAAGTGAAATTAATTCCAATGACCACTATTGGATTAAATGGTAAAAATATATTATAATTTAACTTTAAAACCAATTCAAAAGATTATCTAATCATATAAATAAACTATATTAAAAAGAGGTTTTGAATTAAAATACAACAATTTTCACTATTAATTAAAAATGAACTTTATCAGAAAGATACCAAAAATTTAAACAAAGTAAATTTTGATGTCCCGATTCTAAATAAGAATTTTATTTTGTCAAATATAACACATAAAATTGTCAAAAAGTGGATTTAAAAAATGTTTGCCTTCAAAAGGCGGATAATCGACCTTTTAAAGAATATTAGAATGTCTACGCTTAAAATTGGATTCATTCTCATTTTTAATCCTCTAACATTTATAGTAAAGAGTAAAAATATTTGAAAAACATATATATTCATTTTTTAGGTAGTTCTATTCATTCCCACCATTACAATGGCTAGGCGTTAACTACTATTTAAAATAATATTATTTTATTATTAGAGTGCAACGTAAGCTTCCCAAGAAACTCGTTGTTGCGTATTGGGTACGCCATCGAGCGTAGCATCCCCTTTAAAGTAATATTAATATTTTATTAACAAATATGGATAAATATAAAAATGTAATATTATTTATTTACCTGGGGTGTTACATCCTACCCCCCTTTTGGGAATTGCGTCCTCACAATTTTAAAATTGGGCTTGGAAATATCCTTGAAAGTCCCACATCGGAACAAGAGTCGGTAAAACAATCACTTTAAAATAAAGAAAGATAAGTACAAAGGTCACCCAAGTTAACCCATACTAGGACTCCATGTATGAAAATATGGGCATGGAGGAAAAAACATAGGGTCATGTTCTGATTGAGAGTGATAGAAAACATGTTTAGGAGAAAGTTAACCACAAGAAAATCACAAACTTGTGATGGGTTAAACGGTATTTGATTCCCCGGTAGGAAAAGTTAACAGACAACATTTTTGTTTTAAGTTACTCTTCATTGAGGAATTTATTTTTGAGCCTAACTAAATCATAATGAAACATACTTACTTGTCACGTAGACTTCCAACTTTCACTAGATTCCTTAATCAAACTCATATTTTCTCCAAAAGACGAGTATTTAGGAAGACTTGTTTGCATTAAGAGTACTATAATCAATTTCTAGAGAATCACCTAATCCACAAAAGTAGTCTATATACTTCCCATGTCTTTAGACTCTAACCAAAACCAAAACCAAAAAGGTTAGTACAAGATCAGATAATCCGGAAAAGGATAACCCTTTATAAAAAGAAAATCTATTCTTAATCTCCAAAATTTTCCCAAAAAACCCAAAGTTCAATGAGGACCATTCGATAAACAATTTTTCCATAAAATTCTTCAAAGTAAACCAAACTAAGATTGAAACCAAAATATTTGAAGGATTTAGTCACATAGTCTTTCAAGTTAAATCGTAACATTTATCTCCAAACAACATCAGTTGCTCCTAAAGTCTTGTATTGAAAAGTAATTAACCTAATCACATATCCTCCATGATAAGTTAATCATTTTCATAAAAACCCAAAATCAACTTACTCTTAATTCATAAAGTCACCTAACTAAAAAGAATAAGTCATACTAACCAGGGACTTCATGTAGTCCAATGGTAGGCGATAAATACCCATTGCACTTTGGTTGTGGGTTCGATTCCCGTAGCTTTGTCCGACGCGACGGGTTGTCACACGGTCTGCGTGTTGTCCTTTTTATAAAACTCCAAAAATAACCCTAACATGTTTTAACCTTAATAGTTTCCTTATACCTCTCATTTTCATCCAAATTATTTACGGTCTCAACATCTTAATTCTTGAAGTCTTATTTCACCACCATAAGATAAAATAAAACGATTCCCAAAAAGAATAACATCATACCATGATCATGGCGTCCACTCGGTTTCATCGTCATCTTGCTCACATAGGTAGAAGTCCCATGCATTAAAAAATGATTTAGATATCCTTCAAAATCATTTTCTTCCTCCATCCAAATACACCTTGTACAACATGGGTCATATGGGTGTTCACAGAAAAACAATTTTGGAAAATAATCATGTATGACATATAATTCAAAAACAGCTGATAAAACATGATTTCTATAAAATAGTCAGATAGAATTTGATTTGAAACTTTCTATCATTGGTCCTTTTAAAATACCATAAGTATGTGCTGAGAGAATATATTTTAAAATCAAATATAAATAGGTTGCGCAAGGGTATCCTTCCTCAGCACCATCTTTAAAATCATAATATGCTTCAAATTCTTGTGATAAGGTAAAATATTTGAAAATACCTTGATAAAATTTACCTTTCATGAAAATATGAGAATATTTTGAAAATAGTATTTTTCTAAAAACAGCCCATGATCCATGATGATAACGAGGTATAGTGGAGGTGTTTGATATCTCAAAGAACTTCTTCCAAGTGAGTTGTATGCTAGAAAAATTTTCACAATCATCTGAACATGACTTTGAAATAATTATTTCAAGCATGTCATCAGGAAGAGATAGGAATGTCGTTTGAGATACTTTTCCTTCCATTCGTAACCGACTTTACTTGACCTGAAAAAAACTTATAAAACAAGGATTTAACTGAAATAATAGATATAGGGTCTAATCATGTGTCTAACAAAAACTCCTAATCCCTAAAGTTGTCTAAACCGACCTCTGATACCAACTATAAGGCCCCGGCCTCAAACCATACTTAATATTGAATTAAATGAATAATTCACATTGAGGATATTTTCAGGTTTAGAGTTTTAGAGAATTGGGACATAACTATTACATCTCAAAAGATTACAAAGTATAAACTTTTACTAAGTTTCCATAAAATAAAAACTCTTAAAAAGAAACATGTCTAGTTCCATGTTTTAGGTTGCATGACTTTCCCTTGATCCCATCCTTGACCCTATTCCACGTTATGTCCTGTGAAAAACATTTCAAAAACTTGGGATGAGCATAAAAATCTCAGTACGGGATACACAAAGAACGAAAACTGTTAGTTTTTCAAAACAATAAGTAAACCATGTATACTTTATCAAAGTAATACTTTTCACCTTTTCGAAGTAGTAAAAACTCTTCACTGAATAAAAGTTCATTACTTACCCTTCTGTAACCAAAAGATTACCATAAAACTCATATAAAGATCACATAACATATAAAGGTAACTTGGGACATAAACATACTAAAGTGGAATAACTATAAAGTCGACTTCCACACATATCACTTAATGGAATAGCCATTCGGCCAAATTCCATACATACTTAATGGAATATCCATACGGCCGACTTCCATACCCAATGCATTGGAGGTTATAACGTAACCACCCATACTGGTATTCACGGCACCACCTATCATATGGTTTATCACGTAACCACCCGTCAAATGTCCAAGTACCAATATAAAATCATAAAACATAAAACCAATATAAAGGAATGATAACATTTCCACATTTCAATCACAATATATCATTTAAATATATTGACATAATAGAATCCATTATCAAAACCATTTTCAATACCAAAATACATAAAAGATTATTTGGTATTTATTTTTTTTTTAAACATTACGGCTTGTTGAGGAAGCCAAAGACCAAATAATACTCGCGGCGGCGGAAAAGGTCGTTGTCACCGCGTACGTTAAAAGAAACATTCCTTTTTTTCATTTAGTAAAACGCTTCGTAGAAAAAGATTCCTTTTGTATAAAAGTAAAAGTTAAAGGGGTTTATACACTGTATAAAAGATAGTTGTGTATAAAACGAAATATGCCTCAATGAAAGGATATTGAGACGAAGTCCCTTACAAAGACGGTATCCTTGGTTTAAGGATAAATCAATTACATAATTATGTGTGACAAATGAATACACCAAATATAAGTGGATATTAATTGTAAAACAATCAGAGGTTATTCACACATATTCATAGAACAATATATTAAAGGAGTATAAGTTTATCCCAAAGAATCAAATTTGGGTTAAGAAGTTCCCTTGAAAAAATTTGACAGCCTAATGGCGTCACTACAAAATTCAGAAAATGAGTTGATGAGAGATAAAAAGGGAATCTCATCACATGGAAATAAAATTTAAATTAATAAGTATATATAAGAACATATCCCAACATAATATTTTGTGAATTAAAAGACATAACAAAATAAGTCTTTTAAAAAGAGGAGGGTGAAAGGTTCCCTTACCGACATGGGTATCTTTCGAAACATACACCCCGTGAAAGAAGAACAATACAAAATTGATGTAAATACTCATAAATGAAGGTATATTACAAAATGAGTAAAATAATGGGAATTACATACACCACTCAAAGGAAATTGTGGCAAATGTAGCATAAATCTCACGGGAATAAAAGTGAGATGAAAAATCCCTTACAAAAACTCGACAGCCTAACGGCGCCACTTAAAACGTACAAAATGGATTGATGAGATCAAATAGGGTATCTCATCATATTAAAATAATGTTTATAGAAAGAGGAATTTAAAATAAAATCCCCCAACATAACAAATATGAGCTTAAATGAAATGACATAAAGGAGAGTACTTAAAAAGAAAGAGAGAGGTTACATCTCTTACGAAAATTCGGCAGCCTAACGGTGCCACTCAAAACTTCCAAAATGGATTGATGAGAGAGAATAGGGTCTCTCATCATATGAACATAAAAATTATAGTAGGAGTAATATAAAATAACATCCCAATAACAAGAAAGATTATCTTTAAAAGGAATGACATAAAAGAGCGTACTTAAAAAGAAAGAGAGGAGTAGGATCCCTTACCTCGGGTCCGACATGACTCGATCGTTCTTTAACGTCCTGAATAATAAACTTGAGTTAATTTATACTTGCTTAAGAACCTTTTTCAAGTTAAATATTCCTTTTGTATCAATTATTTACATGTTATAAACATTATGTAATCATTTAAGTAAATAATGTTTGTTTTGTCGATATTTGGTTCTTAAGTCAAAAGTTGACTTCTTACAATTACATGTTGTTCGTGTGGTCAAAGGTTCTATATATCCAGAATTATATTACTGATTTGTATATCATATATATCATATATATCCAGCATATAAATGTATTTATAATATTACATAATCATTTAGAGGTAAGAAATGAAATGCACTGTTCATGGAGACGGTAAGCCATACGTACGCATGAACGCTACTTTCATTTCTGTGTCATATTAATGGAATTAAAACTAAATAAGAGATGTGTATATTTTTAATTCCATAATTATATTCATCCTTTATATGTATCATAAATCATATATATCCATTATATGTACTTATAATAGTACATTACATTTGAGGATAAGAAATGAAATGCACCGTTCATGGAGACGGTAAGTCGTACGTACGCATGAACGCTACTTTCATTTATATCTCATACATTAACGGAAAGAAAAAAATAATTATATAAAGGTATATTATAATTCCAGTATAACATCATATATAATAACTTTAAATCCATCCTTCATACATCCCACATATGGCATTAACGAATCAAATCACTTTGAGGGGGTGGTAGTGCGCACTTCCTAAAATGAAGATATCGCGTATACCCATAATGGAAGCCATAAAGGTATGCCAAAAATGAAAAATACATAATCTTAAGTAAAACATAAAAATATTATATATCATATATAAACATAGTGACATCCTAATGTCCACCTTTGAAGGTGTTATATGAGTGTTGAACAATCATCATTTCGTGAGGCAGAAATTCGCCATCCACAGAAACTGTATGTTATTTAACCATTAGATTAAGGTGTGTTTAAGTGTAGCTCTAATACTTATTATAAAAACATCGTAGAATATTGAAGATACTATAGTTTTTACAAAAGAAATTAATAAAAAGAGTTTAGGGGTTGGAGAAGCAAAATAAAACAAAAGAGGACAAGTGAAGACGTTACCTTAAAATTGGGTAACTCCCTTTGGTTTGAACCAAAAGGGTTTCTTGAAGAGCTTCCTGCCTAATATAAGGATTCTAGGATGAGGAGTGGGATGTGGAGAGATAAAAGGATCAGATCTTGTCTGGACCAATGGCTTGAGAGGTGTGGGTAAGGTGGTAGAGGTGGGGGCCTTTTATAAGAGGAGAGGAGGGGCACTCTTGGAAAAGTATAAAATGTTACTTTATTTTCAAATGGTTTTCGGATTTTAATGGTCCCACATTGATGTTTTTAGAGTCTAAGGTGATAAGGGTTCGATATCCACCCATCCAATAGGTTTCTGACATGTGTAGGTCTTAGATTTTTCATTATCTTTCCATTTTATTTAAATCGTTAAATAATGAGGTCATCGCTGCATCATCATGATGTCATAAATAATTTAATTTATTTAATGTCTAAAAATTATAAAAAAAATACTATGATGTAGGAAATCATTTTATCTTTCCAATGACTATTTATAGTCAAAATTATTACTTGTATAACCACATTTAAAAATTGGTTTAGTAAAACATCTCATGTTTGTGACATTTTTATTTTAACTTTAAATAAAAGGCATAAATGTCATTATCAAACCCAAGTGGCTCCATGGGGTACCCAAAATCGACCCATGGGTTGTCTTGGTCGGCCATAACTCATCTAATAGGGTTAGGACAAGTGTAAATATATTTTCAGTTTATTATAATATCATTTTTACCTTAAATCACACTAATTACCTTTAATCGCGATTAATAAAACTTAAAAGTTACTTTTCATCAAAAATTATTTTCATCCCATTGAACCTCATTTTATTTAAAAATTAAAATCATTTAAATTTGATTTTTGAAATTCAAATCACAGAAGTGGTAAAGTCCCATTTAAATGAAAAATCAAATTTTGTAACCACCACTTTATGGTTTCATTATTCATCAAAAATTGGAGATTTTCAGAAAAATACCAAAAATTCACCCTAAGCTATATTTGATATTCTGAATTAAAAAATGATGTCTATTTTACCAAATTCATAACATATAAGTTGCATTAATTAATTTTATAATTAATTCCTGCAGTCATAGCAAATAGCGTGTTTTTATGAAACAATATGTATCAAACGATTGACACTAGTTTAAGTCCAATTTCAAAGTGAAATTAATTCCAATGACCACTATTGGATTAAATGGTAAAAATATATTCTAATTTCACCTTAAAACCAATTCAAAAGATTATCTAATCATATAAATAAACTATATTAAAAAGAGGATTGGAATTAAAATACAACATTTTTCACTATTCATTAAAAAATGAACTTTATCAGAAAGATACCAAAAATTTAAACAAAGTAAATTTTGATGTCCCGATTCTAAATAAGAATTTTATTTTGTCAAATATAACACATAAAATTGTCAAAAAGTGGATTTAAAAGAGGTTCACCTTCAAAAGGCGGTTAATCGACCTTTTAAAGAATATTAGAATGTCTACGCTAAAAATTGGATTCATTCACATTTTTAATCCTCTAACATTTATTTTAAAGAGTAAAAATATTTGACAAACATATCTATTCATTTTTTAGGTAGTTCTGTTCATTCCCTCCATTACAACGGCTAGGCGTTAACTACTATTTAAAATAATATTATTTTATTGTTAGAGTGCAACGTAAGCTTCCCAAGAAACTCGTTGTTGCGTATTGGGTACGCCATCGAGCGTAGCATCCCCTTTAAAGTAATATTAATATTTTATTAACAAATATGGATAAATATAAAAATTTCATATTCTTTATTTACCCGGGGTGTTACATCCTTCCCCCTTCTGGGAATTGCGTCCTCACAATTTTAAAATTGGGCTTGGAAATATCCTTGAAAGTCCCACATCGGAACAAGAGTCGGTAAAACAATCACTTTAAAATAAAGAAAGATAAGTACAGAGGTCACCCGAGTTAACCCATACTAGGACTCCATGTATGAAAATATGGACATGGAGGAAAAAACATAGGGTCATGTTCTGATTTATAGTGATAGAAAACATGTTTAGGAGAAAGTTAACCATAGGAAAATCACAAACTTGTGATGGGTTAAACGGTATTCGATTCCCCAGTATGAAAAGTTAACAGACAACTTTTTTGTTTTAAGTTACTCTTCATTGAGGAATTTATTTTTAAGCCTAACTAAATCATAATGAAACATACTTACTTGTCACGTAGACTTCCATCTTTTACTAGATTCCTTAATCAAACTCATATTTTCTCCAAAAGACGGGTATTTAGGAAGACTTGTCTGAATTAAGAGTAATATAATCAATTTCTTGAGAATCACCTAATCCACAAAAGAGGACTATATACTTCCCATGTCTTTAGACTCTAACCAAAACCAAAACCAAAAAGGTCAGTACAAGATCAGATAATCCGGAAAAGGATAACCCTTTATAAAAATAAAATCTATTCTTAATCTCCAAAATTTTCCCAACAAAACCCAAAGTTCAATGAGGACAATTCGATAAACAATTTTTCCATAAAATTCTTTAAAGTAAACCAAACTAATATTGAAACCCAAATATTTGAAGGATTTAGTCACATAGTCTTCCATGTTAAATTGTAACATTTATCTCCAAACAACATCAGTTTCTCCTAAAGTCTCGTATTGAAAAGTAATTAACCTAATCACATATCCTCCATGATAGGTTAATCATTTTCATAAAAACACAAAATCAACTTACTCTTAATTAATAAAGTCACCTAACTAAAAAGAATAAGTCATAATAACTAGGGACTTCACGCAGTCTAGTGGTAGGCGTTAAATACCCATTGCACATTGGTTGTGGGTTCGATTCCCGCAGCTTTGTCCGACGTAACGGGTTGTCACACGGTCTGTGTGTTGTCCTTTTTATAAAACTCCAAAAATAACCCTAACATGTTTTAACCTTAATATTTTTTTTATACCTCTCATTTTCATCCAAATTCATTACTTTCTCAACATCTTAATTCTTGAAGTCTTATTTCACCACCATAAGATAAAATAAAACGATTCCCAAAAAGAATTACATCATACCTTGATCATGGCGTCCACTCGGTCTCATCGTCATCTTGCTCACGTAGGTAGAAGTCCCATGCATTACAACAATGATTTAGATATCCTTCAAAATAATTTTCTTCCTCCATCCAAATACACCTTGTACAACATGTGTCATATGGGTATTCACAGAAAAACAGTTTTGGAAAATAATCATGTTTGACATATAATTCCAAAACATCTGATAAAACATGATTTCTATAAAATAGTTGGATACAATTTGAGTTGAAACTTTCTATTATTGGTCCTTTTAAAATACCATAAGTATGTGCTGAGAGACTATATTTTAAAATCAAATATAAATAGGTTGTGCAAGGGTATCCTTCCTCAGCACCATCTTTAAAATCATAATATGCTTCAAATTCTTGTGATAAGGTAAAATATTTGAAAATACCTTGATAATATTTACCTTTCTTGAAAATATGAGAATATTGTGAAAATAGTATTTCTATAAAAACAACCCATGATCCATGATGATAACGAGGTATAGTGGAGGTGTTTGATATCTCAAACAATTTCTTGCAAGTGAGTTTTATGCTAGAAAATGTTTCACAATCATCTGAACATGACTTTGCAATAATTATTGCAAGCATGCCATCAGGAAGAGATAGGAATGTCATTTGAGATCCTTCTCCTTCAATTCTTAACCGACATTACTTGACCTGAAAAAAAGTTATAAAACAAGGATTTAACTAAAATAATAGATATAGGGTCTAATCATGTGTCTAACAAAAACTCCCACTCCCTAAAGTTGTCTAAACCGACCTCTGATACCAACTATAAGGCCCCGGCCTTAAACCTTACTTAATATTGAATTAAATGAATAATTAACATTGAGTATATTTTCAGGTTTATATTTTTAGAGAATTAGGACATAACTATTACATCTCAAAAGATTACAAAGTAGAAACTTTTACTAAGTTTCCATAAAATAAAAACTCTTAAAAAGAAACATGTCCAGTTCCATGTTTTAGGTTGCATGACTTTCCCTTGATCCCATCCTTGACCCTATTCCACGTTAAGTCCTGTGAAAAACATTTCGAAAACTTGGGATGAGCATAAAAAGCTCAGTAAGGGATACACAAATAATGAAAACTGTTAGTTTTTCAAAACAACAAGTAAACCATGTATACTTTATCAAAGTATTACTTTTCACCCTTTCGAAGTAGTAAAAACTCTTCACTGAACAAAAGTTCATTACTTACCCTTCTGTAACCAAAAGATTACCATAAAACACATATAAAGATCACATAACATATAAAGGTAACTTGGGACATAAACTTACTTAAGTGGAATAACCATAAGGTCGACTTCCACACATATCACTTAATGGAATAGCCATTCGTCCAACTTCCATACATACTTAATGGAATAGCCATACGGCCGACTTCCATACCCAATGAATTGGAGGTTATAACGTAACCACCCGTCCTAGTATTCACGGCACCACCTTTCATATGGTTTATCACGTAACCACCCGTCAAATGTCCAAGTAACAATATAAAATCATAAAACATAAAACCAATATAAAGGAATGATAAAATTTCCACATTTCAATCACAATATATCATTTAAATATATTGACATAATAGAATCATTTATCAAAACAATTTTCAATACCAAAATACATAAAAGAGTATATGGTATTTATTTTATTTTAAAAACATTACGGCTTGTTGAGGAATCCAAAGACCAAATAATACTCTCGGCGGCGGAAAAGGTCGTTGTCACCGCGTAGGTTAAAAGAAACATTCCTTTTCGTCGTTTGGTAAAACGCTTCATAGAAAATGATTCCTTTTGTATAAAAGTAAAATTCAAAGGGGTTTATACACCATATAAAATATAGTTGTGTATAAAATGATATATTCCTCAATGAAAGGAGATTGAGACGAAGTCCCTTACAAAGACGGTATCCTTGGTTTAAGGATAAATCAATTACAGAATTATGTGTGAAAAACGAATACACCAAATATAAGTGGATATTAAGTGTAAAACAATCAGAGGTTATTCAAACATATTCATAGAACGACATATTCAAGGAGTATAAGTTTATCCCAAAGAATCAAATTTGGGTTGAGAAGTTCCCTTGCAAAAATTTGACAGCCTAATGGCGTCACTACAAAATTCAGAAAATGAGTTGATGAAAGATAAAAAGGGTATCTCATCACATAAAAATAAAATTTAAATCAATAAGGATATAGAAGAACATATCCCAACATAATAGTATTTGAATTAAAAGACATAACAAAAGAAGTCTTTTAAAAATAGGAGGGTGAAAGGTTCCCTTACCGACATGGGTATCTTTCGAAACATACACCCCGTGAAAGAAGGACAATACAAAATTGATGTAAATACTCATAAATGAAGGTATATTACACAATGAGTAAAATAATGGGCAGTACATACACCACTCAAAGAAAATTTTGGCAAATGTAGCATAAATCTCACGGGAATAAAAGTGAGATGAAAAATCCCTTACGAAAACTCAGCAGCCTAACGACGCCACTTAAAACTTACAAAATGGATTGATGAGATCAAATAGGGTATCTCATCATATTAACATAATTTTTATTGAAATATGAATATAAAATAACATCCACCAACCTAAAAAAGAGGAGCTTAAAAGAAGTGACATAAAGAAGAGTACTTAAAAATAAAGAGAGAGGTTACATCTCTTACGAAAATTCGGCAGCCTAACGGCGCCACTCAAAACTTCCAAAATGGATTGATGAGAGAGAATAGGGTCTCTCATCATATGAACATAAAAATTAAAGTAAGAGTAATATAAAATAACATCCCCATAACAAGAAAGATTATCTTTAAAAGGAATGACATAAAAGAGTGTACTTAAAAAGAAAGAGAGGAGTAGGATCCCTTACCTTGGGTCCGACTTGACTTGATCGTTCTTTAATGTCGTGAATAATAAAATTGAGTTAATTTCTACTTGATTAAGAACCTTTTTCAACGTCATTATTCCTTTTATATCAATTATTGACATGATATAAACATTATGTAATCATTTGAGTTAATAATGTTTGTTTTGTCGATATTTGGTTCTTAAGTCAAAAGTGGACTTCTTACAATTACATGTTGTTCGTGTGGTCAAAGGTTCTTTATATCCAGAATGAAATTACTGATTTGGATATCATATATATCATATATATCCAGCATATAAATGTATTTATAATATTACATAATCATTTAGATGTAAGAAATGAAATGCACCGTTCATGGGGACGGTAAGCCGTACGTACGCATGAACGCTACTTTCATTTCTATGTCATATTAATGGAATTAAAACTAAATGAGTGATGTGTATATTTTTAATTACAGAATTATATTCATCCTTTATATGTATCATACATCATATATATCCATTATATGTACTTATAATAGTACATTACATTTGAGGATAAGAAATGAAATGCACCGTTCATGGAGACGGTAAGCCGTACGTACGCATGAACGCTACTTTCATTTCTATATCATACATTAATGGAAAGAAAACAATAATTATATAAAGGTATATTATAATTCCAGTATAAAATCATATATAATAACTTTAAATCCATCCTTTATACATCCCACATATGGAATTAACGAATCAAATCACTTTGAGGGGGCGGTAGTCCGCACTTCCTAAAATGAAGATATCGCGTATGCCAATAATGGAAGCCATAAAGGTATGCCAAAAATGAAAAATACAGAAGCTTAAGTAAAACATAAAAAAATTATATATCATATATAAACATAGTGACATCTTAATGTCCACCTTTGAAGGTGTTATATGAGTGTTGAACAATCATCGTTTCGTGAGGCAGAAATTCTCCATCCACAGAAACTGTATGTTATTTAACCATTAGATGAAGGTGTGTTTAAGTGTATCTCTAATACTTATTATAACAACATCCTAGTATATTTAGTATACTGGAGTTGTTACAAAATAAATGAATAAAAAGGGTTTAGTGGGTTGGACAAGCAAAATAAAACAAAAGAGCACAAGTGAAGACGTTACCTTAAAATTGGGTAACTCCCTTTGGTTTGAACCAAAAGGGTTTCTTGAAGAGCTTCCTGCCTAAGATAAGGCTTCTAGGATGAGGAGAGGGATGTGGAGAGATAAAAGGATGATATCTTGGCCGAACCAAAGGCTTGAGAGGTATGGGTAAGGTGGTAGAGGTGGGGGCCTTTTATAATAGGAGAGGAGGGGCACTCTTGGAAAAGTATAAAATGTTACGTTATTTTCAAATGGTTTTCGGATTTTAATGGTCCCACATTGATCAGTTTCTGGGATAAGGTGATAAGGGTTTGATATCCACCCATACAATAGGTTTTTGACATGTGTAGGTTCCTAGATTTTGCATTATCTTTCCATTTTATTTAAATCCTTAAATAATGATGTCATCGCTGCATCATCATGATGTCTTAAAGAATTTAATTTATTTAATGTCTAGAAATTATAAAAAAAATTACTATGGTGTAGGAAATCATTTTATATTTCCAATGACTATTTATAGTCAAAATTCTGACTTGTATAACCACATGTAAAAATTAGTTTAGTAAAATATCTCATGTTTGTGACATTTTTATTTTAACTTAAAATAAAAGGCATAAATGTCATTCTCAAACCCAAGTGGCTCCATGGGGTACCAAAAATAGACCCATGGGTTGTCTTGGTCGGCCGTAACTCATCCAATAGGGTTAGGACAAGTTTCAATATATTTTCATTTTATTATAATATCATTTTTACCTTAAATCACACTAATTACCTTTAATCGCGATTAATAAATCTTAAAAGTCACTTTTCATCAAAAATTATTTTCATCCCATTGAACCACATTTTACTTATCAATTAAAATCATTTAAATTGGATTTTTGAAATTCAAATCACAGAAGTGGTGAACTCCCATTTAAATGAAAAATCAAATTTTGTAACTACCACTTTCTGGTTTCACTATTCATCAAAAATTGGAGATTTTAAGAAAAATACCAAAAATTCACCCCAAGATATATTTGATATTCCGAATTCAAAAATGATGTCTATTTTACCAAATTCATAACATAGAAGTTTCATTAATTAATTTTATAATTAATTCCCGCAGTCAGAGAAAATAGCGTGTTTTTATGAAACAATAAGTATCAAAAGATTGACACTAGTTTAAGTCCAATTTCAAAGTGAAATTAATTCCAATGACCACTATTGGATTAAATGGTAAAAATATATTCTAATTTCGCTTTAAAACAAATTCAAAAGATAATCTAATCATATAAATAAACTAGATTAAAAAGAGGTTTTGAATTAAAATACAACATTTTTCACTATTCATTAAAAAAATGAACTTTATCAAAAAGATACCAAAAATTTAAACAAAGTAAATTTTGATGTCCCGATTTATAATAAGAATTTTATTTTGTAAAATATAACACATAAAATTGTCAAAAATTGGATTTAAAAGAGGTTCTCCTTCAAAAGGCAGTTAATCGACCTTTTAAAGAATATTAGAATGTCTACGCTTAAAATTGGATTCATTCGCATTTTTAATCCTCTAACATTTATTGTAAAGAGTAAAAATATTTGAAAAACATATATAATCATTTTTTAGGTAGTTCTGTTCATTCCCGCCATTACAACGGCTAGGCGTTAAATACTATTTAAAATAATATTATTTTATTATTATAGTGCAACGTAAGCTTCCCAAGAAACTCGTTGTTGTGTATTGGGTACGCCATCAAGCATAGAATCCCCTTTAAAGTAATATTAATATTTTATTTAAAAATATGGATAAATATAAAAATGTCATATTCTTTATTTACCTTGGGTGTTACATATAGTGCCTTGGGAATCTTGGACACATAGAAAAATAGTCTATAATTGAGCTTCAATATCTCCCACCTTGTTCTTCTTAACTATAACCCTTATTAGACATATCATACCTAATACCTTTTGTCAAAACCAGAGGAAATGAGATATAAGAAATAGTGAGAGCATATGATCAGTGTGGGTAAAAAAGGGAGATATGAACATATCATGAGCAAAAGGTTTTGATATCATGAGAATAACATTTGAAAAACATAATCTACATATCATAGATCATAAAATTCCATTAGGTAATTAATCATGGTAGTTCATAATACAATAATCAAAATTAATTCATAGAACATGAACCATGAACACAAAACATTTTCATAAATAATAGATTTTTGGTATAAACATAAGAATATAAAATCATTTCATCATTATTAAAGGTTCACTTCCAATAATATCATAGTATAATGGTTTCACTCCCCAAACCATCATAGTAGTAAGGTTCTCTCCCAAGGCTATCATAGTATAAGGATTCGATTACTTAATTGGGTTAACTCTCAAGAATATCAAAGTGAAAATAACCCCTTAATGAATTGGGTTCAATCCCAATTTTAGTCCTTTTATCTCTTGGGATATAAATATTTACCCAATATATTGGAGGGATATTATCATGATCCAACCTGAGGAAACCCCAAACCCTTCAACCGAGTGGGTCTGTGATAGGGACCAAGAGGCATTCATGATCACCCTAGCTTTGAAACTATTTATCTAGAATCAAGATAAAATCATTGTAAATGATTTCACCAAGAAAAAAGTTGAAAAATAATTGAATATAAACTGACCAATAAAAATAAACAAAAAATGGAAAAAAAATATGACTTCACAATCCTTCATGTGGCACTATGGCTAACCATAGACCACTAAACATACAATCCTCAATAATGAAAAATTTTGAGGTGGGACCCACACCAAAAGCCAAAAACAATGATAAATCTTTAGGTGTGAGTATTAAAAATTAGTTGGAATGCTCAATTAAACTATTTTTTATGTCATTCTTTTAAAAATAAAATGATTTCATGCAATTTTTAAAATAATACATATAAAATTAGGGTTTTTATATTCTTTTTAGAAATAAGTAACATGTTTCCATTTTTAAGAAAAAAACGAATTCCATTACAATTAAAAATTAGTTTATAAAGTGTTAGAGCTTTAATTTTAATGATCCTAAAATCTGGTTTATGTTTTTGTTAAATGATTTTTTAGTTATGATATCAATTTATAATATGTGGAAGTATGGGGAAATATTAGCTATGTGTTGGAAAGAACCACTGTCAGGGTTCAGTCACTATTAGGTTGAATATTTTTCTATGTGTTGAAAAGACCTACCACTAGAATGGAGTCACTATTGAGGATGAATCACCACTACATAAAATAAACCGCTATAAAAGAGTCACCATTGAATATGAGTCACCTTTTAAGATTTCTTTCCATAAAATTATACCAACCACCATGAAAATAGGGAAAGTGTTGAAAGGACCTATCATAAGAAAACTCTCACTATTGAGATGAGTTTCTATTGAGCATGACCTACCTCCATATAACCTAATGTCCACTTGACACATAATTGGACTAAGTCACCACCATATTATGTCCCTATAAGGATGAGTCACTTCCAGATTTGTATCACAACCAAAAGAGTCACCATCTCTATTATTAATAATTTTTATTAAATGTTTCTAATGAAAATAATAGTGAAATTAATGAAATTGATTATTTTATATTTGTTTTATACATCATTTCATGGATTCATTAAAGTATATGTCTGGATTCAGTACATAGAGAATAAGATATGGATCATTACTTAATTTTCTATAGAAAGAATTAAATATTCTATCTAAGATACATTTTAGGAGTCTCAAAAATTTATATCACATCAGAGCCAGAAATGATAAATTATCCATATATTTATACATTCTCTTTCTGTTTTTTTAATAAATTTTGAGATGTTTTTAGTCTACCCTTTTTACTAAACACACACTATCCTTTATGATTTTACTAGAATATACAAGAAAATTTATAAAATCCCTTTAAATTTTTTTTACCCATGGTGTTTTGGAAGTGGTCCTTATGTGACATATTATTATTTTATTCCCACGTTTATTGTGGAAGAAGCCCTTATGTGGCCTTGAATGATTTTATTTTTTTCAAGTTTACATGATCCAGTTCTGGGAAGATATCATAGTTTTATTATTTTCTTAGTATTAGGTTTATTTCTAGTGGAGGGGATTAGGTATTGGAATGAGACTAAAACCTTTTTTTGTTTCTACTGTGTGTTTGGTATTGATTGATTTCAAATCATTAATCTAATTTTTTTTGAATAGAAAAAACTGCTAATTTGATAGTTAATCTTAATAAGTGTTTATATATGATTTTTATTAATTAAATATATTTTAAAAAATAAAATGTTTTTCATATAAATTTAACTGGGACTTAATCACTCTTTGTAAAATATTTTAAAAGATCATAATATATATCTCTCTCTGATATTTTGATTAACTCAGTTGTTTATAATTAAAATATGGTATTTTATTTAAATTTTTTAAAAAAAAATATTAGGTACTCAGCCCCTTCCTCTTAAGATACTATCTCTAAACAACATTTGGTATCATCAGGTTTTCAAATATAATTAAATATGATACATTCAAGATGAATCATGATGAATTGATTTTTGATATGTATCTCAAGTTCAATGAGACAGTGATTAAAATGATCTTCTTGGAAAATCTTGTTTCAAAAAAATATAAAATCATGTGACTATTTAGATGTCTTCCTGAAAGGTGGAGAGGAAAAACAGTTCCAAAAAAATCACGTGACATCAGTAAACTACTTGTCAAATAATTTATTGGGAAGCTGATGATGTGTGAGGAAGATCATAAGGTTAACAGATAACAGTATGATTAACATATGTGTAAGTACATAGACTTTAATAATAATACATAAAAATAGAAAGAAAAAGAAAAAGTATAAGTTGAGAGACCCAATGTTGAGGATTAACCAGCCTACTGTGAAGAGAAAATAGACCACCTTGCCAGAATGTTTAAGAAATTTTATATGAAGAATTATATTTTAGGAAATTGAGCTATAACGTAATGTATGATAATATAGGTAATTGGAAGAAAGACTAGAAAAGATATGATAATTCAAATAGAATTACTTGTAATGAGTATAAATGAAAATGAAATGTTAAGGTTGACTGTCCAAATTTGATGTATAAGAAGAAGTATGATAATAAGGAAGAAAATATAATAAATAAATTAAATCCACATGGAGTGCTTCTAAAGACCATTCCAATATATCAGACTCAACACGTATAGAAAATCCTAATAGGTAAAATATGTTCTTTATAACAAACATATCTAAGGTATCTACTGTCTCTCATGTACATAACTATGATCATTTTGGGGATAAAAAAATGATTATGATATGCCAAAAGAGGAAATGTTTTAATATTTCAATATCATTTAAGATACATATAATGAGATTAAATAAAAATAAAAATTATAAATAAATTGTATGCTTTATCTTCTAATATCAAGTCAGATTTTTCTGTGGAATAAGAAAAGAATGATGAATTCTTGAAAGAAACAACTGATCTAAAATTTTCTAATAAGAAGTCAAAGAATTAAATTTGGAGATTTACTAATAGAATAAAAACTGAAACCCAAATACTGGGAAATATAACTCCTAAATATATTAATGGTACATGTTACCAACCTCTACAGAGAAGAATCGTTATGAGAACTTTTTTTTCGAAATAAAATTCTAGGAATTATTCTACTAGTTATTATTATAGTGGACTTAAAAAGTATTAATTTAAAAAAATTTAAAATATACTTATAGGAAATCCCTCCAATAAATATTGGTTTCTAAATCTCTAATCTCTAATATTTCTCGACCCAAGAAATTTTGGGATACCTAAATCATTTTTTGGTATAATTTGTTTATCGGGAACCTGTATGAAGATATACTGTATGAATCTATGGTATGTGGATAGTATTTTTTCTAGACATATGATAAGATATTTATCAATATTCAAGAACATTATAAATCAAGATGGTGTACATGTCACCTTTGGTGATAATGTTAAAGGAAAAATAATTATCTTTGGCTGAATCAGTGAATCTAACTCAGTATTAATTTCTAAATTACTTTTTTTGATGGATTAAAATACAATTAGCTTAGTGTATCACACAAATATGATGATGATTTTCTTAAAAAATTTCAATATGAGGCATGTAATTTTTTTAATTATAAAAATTATTTATGCTTACCTATTTGATAAATGGGAATGTTTATGTTGTTAAAAATTATTATTTAGTTTCAAAAAAATTTACTTTATTTAGTGCCTTTCATAGAGAATATTATCTTTTTCATTGAAGAATATGCCACTGTAATATTCACTCACTCATAAATCATACTAGGAATGGTTTAGTTAGGGACATACCCAAACACGAATTCTAAAATGATAAAGTTTGTAACCCTTTTCGAAAAGGGAAACAACACAATATATCTTTAAAATTAAATAAAGATGTTTCAATTTCTCAACTTCTTGAGTTGGTTCACATGGACATTTATGGACCATATAGAGTTTCTAGTTTAAACTAGAAGCACTATGTATATGTTATTGTATATTTATATTCATGGTAGTCCTAGGTATTATGTTTATCTCACTAGAGTTAATATTTCTCTTACATTACCATGTATGAAAAATCTATCAAAAACATTAGTGTACTTTGGATTAAGACCTTAAGTAGTGACCATGGCCGTGAGTTTGATAATCAAGATTCTGAATCCTTTTTCTCAAAAAATATCTATAACCATAATGTATATGTACCAAGGACTCCCAAAATAGTGTAGTTGTAGAAAGAAGAAACAATACCATTCAAGAGAAATCTTGGACAATGATGAATGAATATTAATTACCTATAAAATTTTTGGTATAGGATATGAATAAAAACTTTTATATAATTGATAGGGTTTTAATTAGGCCTATTTTAAAGAATACCCCTTATAAAAATTATAATAATATAAATCCATAGTATAATTACTTTAGAGTTTATGGATGGAAAGTCTTTTTTATTGACACTAAGGATAATATTGAAAAAATTTCCTCTAAGAGCGATGAAGGAATTTTACATGAGTTTTCAACATTTATAAAATCTTATAGAGCCTCTATTAAATGAACTAGGGCCATGTAAGAGTATTTCCAAGTCATGTTTTATGAGAAAAGTCCACATGACCCTAAAACCCCTTTAAAAAACCTTGTGGATGATTTTTCAACTCTAAAGATTAATTGAAAACCTTCTGATATTACTATAAGACATGAAAAAAAACATCTAGTTTTGAGGATGTTTCATCACCTAAACAAGAACCTATAGAGAACAATGAGGTGGCCAACCTTTATTTTTATATTTTTTTATGACTCTTAAATTCCACCCACTAAATGTTTTATTTGGAGACTTAGATAGAGGTACACAAACTAGATATTCCTTGAGGAATTGGGTTAAACATCATTCTTTCTTGTCACGACCTGAACCTTTGAACATCACTGATGAAATTAATGATGAATTGTGACTAATTTATATTTTAGAAGAACTGAATAAATTTAAATGAAATAATTTTTGTGAACTTATAGATAGACCCGAATACACCTTAAATATAATAACTAATTGTAAGTTTAGAAACAATGTTTATGAATCTAGCACAATAATAAGAAATAATGCGAGAATAGATTCAGAAGGGTATAGTCAAGAAGAGTGTATTGACTATGAGGAATACTTTTCACATGTAGTCAGACTTGAAACTATAAAAATAATTCTACCATATACAGCACATCTATATTTCAAACTATATCAAATGGATGTCCAAAGTGCATTGTTTATTTAGTATATTTTTGAGGATGTTTTTTTTAACAACACCCTATATTTAATAATCCTCATTTTAAAAATCATGTTTTTAGACTAAAAATATATTTATACAGTTCAAAATAAGATCATTGATATTGTTTTGATAGGCTCTCCTCTTATCTTATTTTTTAAGGTTTTTTCAAATGGTATAGCTAATCCAACCTTTTTATAAAATAATTTCAAATGATGTTTTAGTTGTTCAAATCTATGTAGTTTATATTATATTTGGATATTAAATAAATTCTTCATATGCTGATTTGTCAATGGTTATTCAAAATGAATTTCAATTTAGTTTAATGGGTGAATTGAAATTCTTCCTTGTTTTTCATTTTTTAAAATAAAAAGGGAATTATTTTAAATCAATGTATATATACTAAAATAATTTTAATTTTTTTGGATTGGATATCACTAAAAGTAATAAAAATATTATGAGTACCATATATAAATTTGATCTTGATGAAGTTGGGAAATCAATGGATCAAACCAGTTATAGAGGTATAATTAGAAGTCTTCTCTACCTCACTTCTATCCAACATGACATTTTGTTTAGTGTATGTATGTGTTCTTGTTTACGATAAATCCAAAAGAGTATAATTTAATTTAGGTTAATAAGATTTTAAAATACAAAAAATATATTACTAATTTAGTATTGTTCAACCCTATAGGAAAATAATTTCACTTAGTGAGTTATTCCGATGTTGATTTTGGTGGTTACAATTTATATTGAAAAAAAAAACCTCTAGATAATGTCACATTTTGGTAAATTTTATAGTTTCTTGGTGTAGAAAGAAACAAAATTCAGTTTCACTATCTACTGCTAAAGCTAAATAAATATATTTACGTAGCTACTAAGGAAAAAAAATTTGAATGAAACATACTTTTTTGGACTATGGATATAAACTTCTTTGTGTAATTGTAAATTGTGACAACACAAGTTCTATTAATATATCAAAATAACATGTATCTCTATCTAGATAAAAAAATTGATTTTAGAAATGACTTTTTGGGATATCATTTTAAAAAGGCTGATATTACTCTTGAATACTGATATATTTACTATGAAATTAAATTCATAGGGAATAGACATAATTAAACATGAATTAAGGATGATTAATTTTGGTTAGACATAGTTTTTTGGGGACCCACCATTGAGGTTTACCCACCGTTGGAGTTTACCCATCGTTAGTGTTTACCCACCATTAGAGTTTAATCTACGTTTCAGTTTTAATACCATTTTAGTTTACCCAAAATTTTAGTTTACCCACCATTGGATTATACTCCACATTAGAACAACCCGCCATTGGTAATAACCTATCGTTGGAAATGACCCTTCGTTGGTACTAACCCATCATTTCTTATGTGCCGTTGTTGGTAATTATTATTTATGGGTAAATTAATTAATTTATTTCAAATGTAAATATGTTTTTTTGGTTTTCCAATTTTCAAATCCCTAAATGATATAAATTATACACTTGTATAATTTTGATGCTCACATCCACAATCCCTACCATTGGACTTCTCTGTGACCACATATCTCTCAAATATTATCCTTCTATCAACCTCGTTCGAGCCTTAAACATAGTTTTCAATGGTTAATGTGATGTAAGTAGTAGTGACATCTCCAGATAATTCACATACAATAAATAAGTAGAAATTATAATTGATCATATATGCAATTGAGCCTCTAAACCTGAGACTCTCTAGTCAAATAGTGGTACCTGATAAGGAATATCATGTTGATTGGTTATTATCGATAAATTCATTACTTCTTAGAGTAATGAAAGGACATGGATGGTTAGAGTGGTTCTAAAAAAAATTATATACCATTCTATCTAAGGTTAGTGAATTTGTTTTATCATATTATTTAGTTTGATTTGGAGAAGACAATGACTATATTCAAATAAGTTAAATGGGTAGAAGGTTGTTTTCTGTTTAATTCAATGGGATATTTATCTAAATGTTCTTCATGAATGTTTCTCAAGTGACTATCAAGGATATATTCCATGAAAAATTGATTCCTTCATGTATAAGGATTCTTTAGTAGAGCTTACTAATGATTGAATTATAAGAATACCAGCTGTAATAGATCTACATGGAGAGTTTCATATATGCTTCAAGTTTATTCAAAATATGTTGTGATTGAGGAAAGGTGACTTTAGCACAATGGAATATCATGATGTATATCTCTTATATCTTATCACGAAAGGATAAAAGACTAATTATTTCAGATATCTAATGACACATATGATAGATATGTTTAAAACATAATCCCGATGAAACTCCCTTATCTACCTTAAATCTATTTAGGTAATTATTGAGGACAATGAATTGGTATATGTGGACGAAGAATAAGTAAAATTTGGAGGATTTTTTCTTAAAATATTCATTGGTAAGATAATAAAGATATGTTGGAATTAATGGTTATGGAAGTCATCTTTTTATGCTAAAAATATTTATGACAAAAAAGAAGAGGCATATTATTCTAGTAATGAGGAGGAAGAGTTTTCAATTGAGGTGGGGAGTGACCCATATAATCCAAATGGTCATCCATATATCACTTTCGGATCACCTGGCCCTCCTATACCTCTACCTTTTACAGATACACTTTTTTATGATGAAATTTAGGTGGATAAAACTGAGGTTTCTGAAGAATTTTTTGAGTTATATGATGCTGAAAATGGTGAGAATGGTGATAATAAAGAAGAAAATGGTGATGATGAGGAAGATGGTAAAGAATAAAGAAATGGTAGAGAAGAAGGAACAAATAATGAATTTGGATATGTAAATGATGATAGAGATAACAGTGGTGATGGTTTAGATCATGTTGGTCCTAATGGGCATATTAGTGATGAGGATGTTAATATGACTCAGACACTTTTTTATTATCTAGAATTTTCAGTTTATTCTTGATCATAAAAGAGACCATTCTTAGTTCAATATTTCGATAGAGCTTCTAGAGATGAGTTTCATGCATTAGTGGAGGGGGAGAAAATCCAAGTTATGTGATCCAAAAATTTAGTCTTTCTGATGTAAATAATTCGGATGGTGATCTTATTATACCTTTAGTTTATGAGAAGATGGTTTTTGAACATGTAGTTATTGAGCTTGTTGTAGTGTCTTCTATGAGCATGAGAGTCTCAATTTTTGATAAATTGGAGATGTACCCTAGTTATATCAAGTTTTTTTTGGAATATAATACATCTAATTTTGAGATACATACTTTTCCAGTTCAAGTAGATATGGATCTTTAACACTACTAGATATAAGATCTTTACCAATTTTTTTGGGATAACCATTTGTATAGTTCACTTATATGGACCTATACCCACTGTTTGTCCAAAACCGTTGGTATAGGTCACTAATTTGGACATATACCAATGGTTTTGGACAAACTGTTGGTATAGGGGGACCTATACCAATGGTTTGGAGAAAATGTTGGTATAGGTCACTTATATAGACCTATGCAAACGGTTTTGGTCAAACCATTATTATAGGTCCATAATAGAGACCCTATACCAACATTTTTTCCCAAACCGTTGGTATAGGTCCCAAAATCCATGAATCTATACAAATGTTTCTCAAAATATTTGGTATAGGTCTATAAAAACAGTTTAGAGAAGCGTTGGTATAGTTACATGCATTTTTTATGGAATATTATTTACCGAGAACATTAAATAAATCAAAATTTAAAATATTTATGATAATAAATATATATATTTATGAAATTATGTTCAAAAAAGTCATGTAAGGTTAGTGGTTTTGTAGTTCAATCATAAACCGTAGGTACTGGGATCAAAACCAACATCATACGTCTTTTTTGAAATACATATACCAATGGTTTTATGGAACCATTGTTATAGATTTTTCATATTACTTATACCAACAATTTTGAAAACCATTGGAATAGGTCTATACCAACGGGTTTTTCCATAACCATTGGTATAGGTCTATACCAAAGGTTTTTTAAATAACTGTTGGTATAGACCTATCCCCATGGCATACTAGCCAATGGTTCTCCATACCATTGGTATAAGATATACCAAAACTTTGGAGGTCTATAACAACGGTTTCAAATCATTTGTATAAGGTATTTTTCTAGTATTGTGTGGTGTCAATGGTGTAGAAAATATATGATTCCTGGGATTTTTGGAGATTTTCATTGGATAGGCATGTAGTTTATGAGCTGTTAGAGTCTGTTGTGCCACAATCCATAAATTCTTCACTCTCTCCTATTGCTTCTGTTTCCTCTGTTCCTATTGATGTTGTATACAGAGCTTACATAGAGTCTTTTATAGAAAATATTCTCTATGATTTTGGTATGTTGTGGAGAAAATGGGCACCTCATTTCACTAAGATTAGTGAAAAAGATGAAATATTATTTTTTAGATAGTGTGAAAACATATATAGCCCAATATGATACATCACATTCAAGAACTGGAGAAAGACAATAGAAGACTAGCTATTGAGTGTCAGTCTTTGAAATAAATAATGAAGAGGATTCATATGTATTATGCAGGAAGTATAGATTATTTGTTGTAAATGTCAAAGAATATTCCGTCTATTCCTTCTACTTTGATTGAACCTCCTCATCATGATGTTGATTTGATATCTTCAGTGGTTAGGGAAGAGACTTGAGTTGTTTCTGGAAATTTCCCTCATAACCCTTAGAATATTTTGAGGTAGATTAAGCCTAAAAGTGACCATTTTTACAATATTTTTAGGTAATTCCTCAATAATGTCAGATCTGATAGATAAAATATTACAAATGAAATAAATTATTACATTTTAAGGATCTACACTAAGCATGAGCTTAACACCCACTTCATGTTCCTTACTGAGAGTCTCATAGTTCCTCCAGTTATGTGATCATTCAAGGAGAATGTCAATCAGCTAAAAATGATAAACCATGTTCTCATGTTCATTATGGAAGTGAAAAAAGTGTGCCCTGGAAAGGGGAGGAAATATTATCACGGATTTCACCAATCTAATGAATCCTTCTATTCATGTTTCTGGAACTACAGTAGTGGCTCATGATTCCACTCTAGTTACTAGTCATCTCACTCCTAAAAATTCTTATTGAGGGGTTTTCAATGTTTTTGTGACCCTAAATCAAAATTAAATATTTACTACTCAGTTCCAACCTTTCAGTTTTACTCTGAGAGAAGTTTTCCATTATCTCAAACTTATTATCATATGAGAGTCGCATTCCCAACATTTTGTCCCAACAGCCACCACCATGGTTGCTTCTTCTTCTCCCACTATTCCCTATGCCTTTGAAAAAGGCAAGGTAAAGGCACCTATTGTTCCAAATACCTGGGCTGAAAATCATTGATATTTGACATTATGTCTTTGATAGAGACATTTTGTTTTACTTCTTATTGAATATATTTCATAATGTAATTCCATTCATATTTATCCTTAATGTAATTTATCTTCTCGTTTTTCTTTTGTCCCTTTTCATTATATATTTTTTTTCCTTTTTGATAATCCCAAAAGGGGAAGAATTAATATGGATTTATTTTCTATTTTAATAATGATTTTATCCTTTTATACCACCATTAATATTTTTTTCTTGAAACCATTCTCTTTGAATCTATTTGTATTTTATTTTTTCCATTGATACTGTTATCATTCATTATGGTTATTTACTTTGACATATCTTTCATATCATTTTTGATTTAATATTTTTGATACCATTTTAGTAATTTTATCTTGTTTTTTATAAGTTTAAAATTTTATGATCACATTGTCACAATATATTTTTACGTATTTATAATATATTTTAACATAAAATTTATTCATTTAATGATTATAAAATCCCATAATTAGTTGTCATATAAAGGGGGATATTTAGAGAACTATTATTTTAATGATCAAAAAATCATGTTTAGTATGTTTATAGTGAGTTTTTTTATGATGTAATTTTATAATATAAGAATGTTTTATGAAATATTGGCCAAGTGTTCACTACTAGAAATACGGGTTATACCAATGACCATATCCCAATAGTTTGGCCTAACTGTTGGGATATGGTTTTTTAAAACATATATCAAAGGTCATCCCCAAAATTACATCATGGGTGCCCCTCTCATCCTCCCATCCAGATCACATCCCAATAGCTCCCCTACTCCCTTCTAAAGCCCTAGTAGCACTCCCATCTCGAGCCCTAGTAGCCCTCCCATCTAGATCTAATATCGATATCATAGTGGAATGAACCTCTACCCTCCTCCCATCCAGATATATTTCCATGCCCCAATAGTAGAAACATTCGACTGTCTTGTGAACCAGCAAAGTGACGGTCTATATTTTTGATTTAATAAATTAGTGGGTTCCAAATCATTATGGTATTCCATCAACCATCCATTTTATTTTTATTTTTTTGTCTAAAACACAATCATAGATTATTATTGTTATGAGGATTTAATTTATTTTGATCCTGTCATCCAATTTAGGGTTTTTTTATATTGGGTTCATGTTTTTTTGGTTTAGTTCAAACAATTTTGGTTCAATTTTAGTTCCTTCTGTTATATTTTGGATTGGTTCATTATTGTTTTTTATGCTTCATTTTTTTCTAGTATGCTTATTTTAATCTATATATTTTTATTTTAAATTCATATATCTAAAACATTATTATGTATGGAACATTACATTGCATCATTAATTCCTTAAAAAAATTACTATATAAATGTTTAATATTTTACTAGTTTTGAATATATTATGATTCATCATTTTGAATTATCTTGACACTAATCCCTAGGAGCGCTCCCGTCTTCTTTCCCTACCATGATGACCCATACTCAAGCTTCTATTTTCATCATGTTTGTATTCAACATCAAATATATGAGTTCTAGATCCTTCATTTAGTATTCCCCTTCTACAGTATTGCCAATTTTTTTGTGGTTTCTATAAAAATAATATCACTCTATTTTTATGATGATCTTGAAAAAATATTTATCAAATATTTCTTGTGAAAGTTTCCTACTCCATCTACCACAATAAAGATTTAGATTAATATAGTCTAATATATATATTTTTAGTGAGATACTATGAGTAGTGTTTGAGTGTGTGTTGGATAAGTAAGGTACAATTGTTTTTTTGAATTTTGGTTTCCCTTGAATGTCAATTTTTTGATTTGATTAAAGAATTGAATTTATTTGATTATGTGATTTTTGGTCCTTATTTATGGAAATCATTTTTCAATATTGTAGTGAAATATATATTGTTAATCTTAATCCCCTCCTTGATGACATATTTATATAATCCAACTGCAATGAAACATCTTAAATATTATTATAAAGGAATGAATTTCTCTTATACAAAACTTGCACATCAAGATCTCATAACACTATCAGTTCCTATGAAATAAACCAAATATGAAGATAATTCTATAATATAATTACCTCTCTATTTATGGCTCAATTTTATTCTTCCAGGTGAACAATATAGTAATAATAATATTTCCAAATAAAGATAATTTCATAGTGGAATTATATTTTTTATTAACTATACTCATTTAATTAATCAACTTGATATCATAATGGAACTCCTTATTCTATTTCCTCTCTTCAAAAAACAAGGTCTAACATTCTCATACTCTAACCCATATTTTATATTATATACCTATTATTCTTTTTCATTTCTATAATGTACAGCATGTAAAAGTGAATTATTTTCTTTCTTTGATCACCATTATTCTTATTCTCTCAAAATAAGATATGGTAATGAAGTAAAAATTCTCTCTTAAAATTTTATTTTCAATTTTGTTCCACTCTCTCTATTTACAGAAATATTGTATGAATTTAAAACAAACTCCATGACTCTGACCCTTAATCCAATAGTTTGGAACAATATTATTTCCATTAATACTTAAATATTAATCCATGTGTCCATATCAATTAATGTAGTCAAAACATACCACTCCATGTTGATTCCATTCCCTGGATCTTGAGAATACTATTTTTCTTTTTTAATGGAAACCAAATTTTCACATTATTATAAAAATATCTAGATCATTTAATTATATGTAACATTGTGGGATTATCATCCTTGACTTCACCAAAATTGAGGTGTGATTTCCTTGTTCAAGTTGGGCTGCTTAGTTAAACTCCAAATAAAAAAATTTTGTAGAATATTATATAAAATTCATTGAATATCGGGGCACAATATACTTATATATGCTTAAAATATGGACCTATTTTAGTGTGGTCCTCCAGTTTCAGTATGGAATTATATTTTAGGTTCCTCCAGGTTTTTAATAGATTATTAATGTAACACCCTGACCATTATAATTATTTCATTTTATTATTTTCATGATCCTGAATCCATTGGTTGAAGTTTGGTCTTATCTCCCCATTTGAATTTTTATGTTTTTGAGTTTTCAGGTGGTATATTGGCTTGTTCCTAGTTTGGGCACATAGTGTGGGAAATCATGAAGCCTCGTCTAGGTATATTTAATTTCATGTTTTGGGGTATGGGACATGGTTCATGGTTTATGCATGGTTAGTGAAACCATGTGGCAAGCATGTGGTTTGGTTTTGTTCTTTGGTAGTGTCATTTGGAACAGTTGGTGCATGGTTTGGAAATAATGTAGCCAAGTCGTGTTGGTTGTCCCTTTTGGATAGTGAGGGACACACAATTGGAACACGGTTTGGTAAACCATGCTTACAAACACTGTGATATGGCCGTAAATTTTAATTCTAAAAACTCCTAATCTACCCTGCCCTATTTTGATCCAAAATCTATCCCCTGGGTCATTTTGGGTGGATGAATGGGCTCCAATAACATTCTTCATTTAGTTCTTCCCCCTCCATGGATGATCCACCATGGATTAAGATGATGGTTTTAGGGTTTGGGCATATTTTCCTCCTCTTCCCCTTCTCCTCTATTATTCCTTGGTCTCTCTTCGTGGGGTTTCTCTCTTGGTTAAACCCTACCATTAGGGTTGGATGATTTTGGTCAATTTATAGAATGTTAGGGTGTAAGGATTGTGCCTTTGGCTTGGATCTACCTCCTATGAAGGTTTAATTTCATCAACACTCCATTGATGTAGTTTTTTCTTTTTTTTCTTCCCAATACATTCTATTTGATGCTTGTGTATTTTAAATTAAATAATAAATAATTTTACCTTATTTTTGGTATGATTTCTTGCCTTGGTGTGGTGTTCTTGTGTTGCAACAAATTGGTAGAAGTTATTTGAAAGAGGATTATTTAATTATATTATATAGTTATGAACATTAGGTGTTTTTTAAAATGTCAATTATTCCTTAGAAATGAAATTGGGTGATTTGAGTGGTGTTTTGCCTTAGCTGTATCTTGTTAATTTTTTGGGATCATGAATTGGTGATTTTTATAGCATTACCCTCTTTTTTGGTTTGTTTTGTTGGTTGGAAAGCATGTGGTGTTTTTTTGAAAATGGTTGTTCCATGAAATCGTGGATTCATTTGGTAAACCATTGGATGTGGGAACATCCATGTGTGCTTGGGATACGCACAAGGATTGTGAAACTAATGATAATGGTCTTGGATGAACATTCTGAACTAAAAACCTGGATTTCAGAACACTTACCCATCCTACTTCTCTACTTCTTTAAACTCTTGATGTTTTGTTAATGGTCCATTTGTTCCCAAATTACATAAAAGTGGTTTCAAATCATATTTGAAATTATGGACCATTTGTTACATTGATATATGGTTAGTTCCCAAATGGTATGAAAGCCTCTTCTACACATTTAGGTATTTTTGTTTTTTCATCTTTCTTTTAAATTGGTGTTAAAAGTAAAATTTTATTTGGAATGTAATGCCCTATCTGGAATTTTTTACATAAATGTTGTTTTTTATGCCTATTTGAAAATGGTTAAGAAACATTTATTTATATTATTGTAATTGTTAATGTCGAAGGATCAGTTGGAAATTTATAATGTTTTGTAAATGAATTGGGTTATTAATAGTAAAAATTATTAGTTGGCATATTTTCATGTTGTGAGACTTTTTTTTAAATATCATGTGATGTGACGACCAGGGTTTCACTTAAAAAATATTTTAGGGAGAAGGGATGCCCTATAGAGGATTTACCGATGTGGATATTTTCTTGGGTGGTGTTGATGTTTGGGGTTGGAAAGTGTGATGGTAGCACATAAGGGGATTCATGCATGCAAGGGGCTTCATATTTCACCATGTACTATTACCATGGGTTTCCAGGGAGTATTTTAGAGGGTTGAATCATGGATTCATTTCAAAATAAAGTAGATGGTTAATTACTCCCTTGACATTATAGGGCTCGATAGGATGTGCCAATGGATTGGATAGTAAAGCAAGGTTCGTTGGTTATTAAAAACTGAGCCAGCCATAATCCGGTAGGTGAGTTCTACCAGAGCATGTCCATGCATCAATCAAGTGATGTTTAGGAAATTCCCTTGGTTATTATTTTTATTTTATGTTTTTTTATATTTCAATTGGTTTCTTATTTAGTATCGCTTTATTTTATTTTTATCACATCCTTGTATTACATTTCAAGATACATGTGTTGTATCTGGATTCTGATGTGACGCCCTGACCATCGTTACCCAGAGTCAGTGCATTATTACATACCAATGGAATGATCACAAAAGATCAAGTCTCGAATGACCGATTAGTTTAGTAGCCTTGAAAAAACTAGAAACATTCATAAGTATTACATTACATCATAAAGTGAAAAAATAAAACAACATAGTCTCTGTAGTCCACACTCATATCCCCTCAAGCTATCCCTACAGGTCAGTCATAAAATACTTCTTCACATCCTTTGAAAAATAAAACATAGAAAGGGGTGAGCCCAGATGCTCAGTAAGGATAACAAAATAGTGGAAACTTTTATAAATATGCATCAAAATTTAAGGCAATGTATAACTAAAGAAAAATCCTTTTATAATTGAACTTCAAAATAGTATGGAAAAAATAAAATAAAATAATTCCATTTACTTATTCTCATGGATATTCTACTAGTAGGATAATCACATGCAATATCAATAACCACATTCCTAAAAATGGAATGCATAATGCAAGGCTATCATAACCACATAGTCAATGCCTTGTGCCAAGACTGCAAATAAGATTTTCGCTAATGCCTTCTTCCAAGACACTAGTTTGTCTCATGAGACCTATCGATGCATCGAGGATCTATATAGGGCTCCACCTATCACTTACTAAGTACAATTCATTCCTTATATGAAAAGGATTAAACATATCATAAACAATCGTATTAAAACTATAATATGAAATGTAAATACATTATCCATAATCCATGAATGGTATAAAAATAACACATCCACAGCCAAACATATCGCAAAACATTCAATACAATATGGAAGTTTTGTATCATAATAAATCAACTTCAAATAAACTTAAAATACATCAAAGGATGTTGGTATAGATGAAATCAAAACCTTTTTTAGAGAAATATCTCTTTTTATTTTGAAATCATTTAAGAGTAACCTAATTATAAGGAAAACATTAATTTTTGAAAATATTCTTATGAGCTTGTAAGGGCCGCTTTGAAGATGTTATAATGACGGAAAATAGCCGCACCCTCCGTATAAGTTAACAAAACATTATTACCTTAAATTTGTCGAAAAGGTCAAAAAGTACCTTGTTTGGAAAATGACGGAAAGATTCCTTTAAAAAATGTATAAGGTCAAATAAGGGTATAAATGAATTTAACCCATTGTCTAATAAATTATAAAAAAAAATTTATTGACATTTTTAAGAAACATGGATGTGGATGATAAAGAGGTACCAGTAGATAATTATATATAAACAACCTTGAATAATGAAGAGGTTTTAGAATTAACCCTTACATCGTGTCTGACTTCACACGATCGTTCCTTAATATCTTGAATAATAAACTATAGTTAATCTCTACTTTCTTAAGAACCTTTTTAAAGTTCATTATTCCTTTTATATCACTTATTACCATGTTATGAACATTATGTAGTCATTTAAGTTAATAACTGTTGTTTTGTCGATCTTTGGTACTTGAGTCAACATAATGCTTCTTATAATTAAAAGTAGTTCATGTGGTAGAATATCCATTATCTGTAGAATTATATTCATGATCTAGATATCATATATATCTATTATATACATGAATTTATAATATTACATAAAATTTAGAGGTAAGAAATGAAATGCACAGTTCAGGGAGACGGTAAGTCGTACGTACGCATGAACGCTACTTTAATTTATATTTCATATTTAATGGAATGAAATAATAATGATATAAAGGTATATTATAATTCCAATATAAAATGATATATAATATCATTTAACTCCTTCCTTTATACGTCCCACATATGGCATTAATTATTCAAATCACTTTGAGGGGCGGTAGTCTGCACTTCCTAAAATGAAATTATCGTGTTTACCCATAATGGAAACAATAAAGGTATAATATAAATGAAAAATAAATAAGAATAAGGAAAACATAAACATAATATATGTCATATGTAAATATAGATACATCTTAATGGACACCATTAAAGGTGTTAAAATAAGATTGAACAATCATCATTTCGTGAGGCAGTAATTCGCCACCAACAGAAACAGTATGTTCTTTAACCATTATACGGAGGTGTGTGTAAGTGTAAATAAAATATTTCTCATAAAAACATCCTAGTATATTGAATATACTGTTTTTTTTACAAATGAATATATTAAAAAGAGTTTAATGGGTTAGAGAACCAAAATAAAACAAAACAACATAAGAGAAGGTATTACCTTTAAATTGCGTAACTCTTTTTCATTTGAGCCAAAGGCTTCCTTGGGAAGAATTCTTCCCAAAGTGAGTCTTCTAGGAGTAAGATAGGGAATTTGAGAGATTATTTGGGTAGATTTTGGATAATACAAGGTCGTGAAAAGTTTGAGTAAGGGGGGTAGAGTTGGGGGCCTTTTATAAGAGGGAGGAGGGGCACTCTTGGATTATTATAAAATGTTACTTTATTATAAAATGATTTTCGGATTTTAAAGGTACCACAATGATATATTTCTAGGATAAGGTTATAATGGTTCGAAATACACCCATATAATAGGTTTTAGACAAGTGTAATTCATATATTTAACCTTATATTTTCATTTTATTTAAATCATTCATTAATGAGGTAATCACTGCATCATCATGGTGTCATTAATAAATTTATTTATTTAATGTCTAAAAATTACAAACAAATACCATTATGTAGGAAATTATTTTAGATTTACAATGACGATTTATATTCTAAGATATCATTTATGTTGAAAAAATCAAAATTGTTTTACTTAGGTGTTACATACTTTTGTTATATTTTCCTTTCTTTAAAAATAAAATGATAAAATGTCAATATCACACAAAAGTGATTCCATGGGGTCCCTAAGATGGAAAAATGCATCCCATGGTCTGACATGATACAACAAATATAACTAGGAAAAATTTTGGGGTCATTTTAAGTTATTATTATATTATTTCATTACCCTTAACTACCAGATAACTAATTAATCATGATAATTAAAGATAATTGTCGTCGCTACTATTCATAATGTCAAAAAAAAAAGTCTCAATTACATAATTTGGAACTTATAATTCCAAATATAAAATCCATTTTACCGAATTCCAAACTCATAAATTGCAGTAATTAATTTAAAAATAATTCCCGCTGTCAAAACTAATAGTGTTTTTAAGAAACAATATCTATCAAAAGATTGAAAATTGTTTATGTCCATCTTCAAAGTGAAATTAATTCTAATGGACACCATTGGAATAAATGGTAAAAATATATTATAATTAAACTTTAAAACCACTCAAAAGTGTAATTTATCAATATAAGTTATTTTGATTAAAAAAGTTGTTTGTAAGTATTTTTCCTTACTATTCATCAAAAATTGGATGTTCTTAGAAAAATACCAAAAATTCAACTTAGGCTAATTTTGATATTCCTAATACAAAAATTAAGTCCATTTTGAAATATAAAATTTATATAATTTCATATATTGGTTATTACTATTCATAACGGCTATATTGATTGGTCGCGGTGTGTTAGAACTCAAGGTTGCGTACAATAGACACTACTGTATTATTCGAAGAGAAGCGTACCATGGAATCTTGCAGTGTTACATTCTCCCCTTATTCAAATAATTTTATCTCCAAAATATCTATAATATTTATGCATAAAAACTCTCAGGTGGTTCTTCATCATATGTTCCTCGGGCTCCCACGTTGACTCTTCCATCTTATGGTTTCTCCATAGAACTTTTACCAGACGAGTCGTCCGGTTTCTCATCACTTGTTCTCTTTTGTCAATAATCCTGAAGGGTTCTTCGCAATAAGACAGATCAGTTTCCAGCTCTACTTCTTCATAGGTGAGTACATGCGTTGGGTCAAACATGTATTTTCTCAATAGTGATACGTTGAACACATCGTGAACTTTAGAGAGACTTAGAGGAATTTCCAAATGGTAAGCTATAGCCCCAATTCGTTCAAGAATTTTGAAAGGCCCTATGTACTTGGGACTCAATTTACCTTTCTTAACGAAACATATAACTCCCTTCCATGGAGATACCTTCAAAAAAACATGATCTCCTACTTGAAATTCCAAATCCTTCCTTTGGTTATCAGCATAGATCTTCTGCCGACTTTGAGCTGCTTTGATGTGGTTTTGAATTACCTTCACCTTTTCCATCGTTTCCTCAACATGTTCTAGGCCTATGAGATTTCTTTCACCAACATCATCCCAACAGGTTGGTGTGCGACATCTATTTCCATATAACGCTTCATATGGTGCTATCTGAATACTTGAATGGAAGCTATTGTAATAGGAAAATTCTGCTAGAGGTAAATATTGATCCCACATATCTTGAAAGTCAAGTGATCAAGACCTCAACATGTCTTCTAAGGTTTTAATAGTCCGTTATGATTGTCCATCAATTTGAGGGTGGTAGGAAGTGCTCAAACGAAGTTCAGTATCAAGAGATTTCTGAAGACTTTTCCAATATCTTGATGTGAAATGGGGTTCATGATCAGAAATAATCGATAGGGGTATACCATGGATTCTTACAACTTCGTTAATATACAGTCTTTCTAGACGTTCAAGTGGTAAATCATCTCTAATAGAAAGAAAATGTGATGACTTGGTAAGATGATCAATAATGACCCATATTGCATCATTACTTCGAGGATTCTTTGGTAGTCCCATGAAAAATTCCATCACTATATTATCCCATTTCCAATCAGGTATGGGAATAGGTTTCATAACTCCTCCAGGAAGTTGCCTCCCAGCTTTCACTTGTTGAAAAACCATGCATCTTGACACAAAATCAGCAATCTCCCTCTTCATTTTGTCCCACCAAAAAATGTTCCTTCAAATCCATATACATCTTAGTGCTACTAGGGTGTATATAGAAATTGGAACTACGAGCATCACCCAATAATTAACTTTTTAGACCAGCTATATCGGGAACACAAAGTCTCCTCCCAAATTTCAAAATTCCATCTTCATACACAAAGTCACTCAATATCCCATCATTCACAGCTTTAATCTTCTTTTTAAACTCTTCATCATCAGTCCTAAAACACTTTATCCTTTCTAGTAATGACGTTTTGGAAAACATTTGAAAAAGTATTGATATTTCACCTTCCATGGTGATTCCCATATCCAACTTTACTAGATCCATGAAAATTGGATCCCTTTCAACCATCATTTTGTTCAAAACATGATGATTATTTCTTCTCAAAGCATCTACCCCCTTATTTTCCTTCCCCGGGTGGTAGGGTATCGTGTAATGATGCATCATCATCAAGAATTAGGTGGTGAAGATTCTGCTCTAAAGATAAGGTGCTCCTTATCATCATCATCAAAAATAGTAACCTCCTCATTCTTACAATAAATATTTGCATCATGGTCTGAATGTCAATCCATACTGAGGATTATATCAAATTCAATCAAAGGTATGATGAAGAGATAAGTAGATAAAGAACATTTATATGTTCTAATAGGTACGGATTCAAAAAACAATGTTGCAATGATACATCCCTTAAGAGTTTTGACTGACAACTCCATTGTTAAATCCAATTGGAAATATATAATTTTCTTAGAAAACTGGGAAGATATGAAACAATGCGATGATCCAAAATCAAATAAAGAATTTTCTAAACTTGAGGAAACCATTAAATTGCCTGCCACCACGTCTTTTGGAGCTTCTACCTCGTCAGTAGTGATAGCATAATCTTGGCCTTGATCCCTCATCCTTTTCCGACGTAAGTTTCCCTAACACTTAGGACATTAATTTTCATAATATCTCATCTACCTGAAATTGTAGCAGTGAACATCAGTAGCTTCTTTCATACCCTTGCAATCAAGAGCAAGGTGGAATTTTTCACCACACATGAAACAGACTCTCATTCCCTTCAAGCAAGTACCAGGGTGTTTCTTTCCACATTTACTGAAGGATGGATATTCAACTTTTCCCTTCTTCCCCTTATTTCCATTCCTAGAGTGATCGGTAGATCTCTTCTTCTCTTGATTTGCTTTACAGTCACAAGACATTGAGAATTCCTTTTCTGTCTTGATAGCACATGAGACAATATCTTCGTACGATGAGAAGGATTGTGAGATTAATGCTTGATGGAGAAAAGGTTTTATACCATCAAAGAAACAATCAATATTACTCCTTGGATTACATATATAAACAGCTACATACCTCGCTAACCTTGTAAAGTTAGCCTCATACATTGCGACATTCTCATCCTCTTTTTTCCACAGGCTTAGAAATTGCCTTTCCATATCTGCTCGATGGTCATGAGGAATGTATTTTTCTAAGAAAATATCATTGAAATCCCTCCATTACAGATTTTATACTTCATCATCTTCCTTTTTATTTTGAATCAATGACCACCATTGATCAACATCTCCAGTGAGACAGTAAGAAACTATGATCACCTATTCCCTTTCACTACTCCCCAAGGCGTGGAATATTTTCTCTAAGTAATTTATCCATTTCTCAGCTACTAGTGGATTTGTACCACCATTGAATGTTGGTGGTTGTTTCCTCATGAAGTGATCTAACATTGATCCTCCATGCTAAGGATCGGGGTGCTCCATACGGGTAAGGTTATTATTCATAAACTGAGTGAGTTTTCCCAGTATGGTGATTAGCTGATCAGCACCAGTTGCATCCCCAGCTCCACTATAATTATCTTGAGTAGGAGGTAAATCCAAACATGGAGTGTGTGAATTGATACAGTTTCCATTCCTTCCACTAGGTTCCATTTATAAACAATGGCATAAACTAGATCAGTTTATGAATCAAAATACATAATTCCATACTTGTAAAATACTTGACATAAATTGAACTATTTATGGATATAATCCATAATCATAAAAAATGTTTTCTTCGAGGAAGTACATACTCATAAACAATTCATAATGGTTTGGAATGAAAATGATAATTATCCTAAGAATATCCCCCGGCAGTGTCGTAACCAAGAGTGTATCAAGGCCCATTGTCGTGAACCAGTTCTCATTCTAGTCTAGCTCAATGCGGTGTTTTCAGTTTTTACCCCTAGGTATATCTGTGCTAGATCCACCTCTACCTGCTCGTATCCAGACATAGATTTATTGCTTAGAAAACTCAAAAAATCTATACAATACCAAAATACTAGGAAATTATTATATACTAATCCACAAAGTCCATCTTAGGTCTATGTGCTCTAATCAGAGTTTATCTAAATCCAGCTTACAAGGTTTGTACTAAACTTCCCCTGATACCAACTGTAACGCCCAGGCCCTAGTTACCCAGAGTCAGTGATTTATTACATAACATTGTCATGATCACAAAAGATCATGTCTCAAAAGAACGATTACTTTAGTATTCTTGGAAACATTAGATACATTCCTAAGTCTTACATTACATCATAAAGTGAAAAACTACAACAACATAGTTTCCATAGTCCACACTCATATCCCCTAAGACTATGTAACACCCCAGGTAAATAATGAGTATGAAATTTTCACATTTATCCATATTTGTGAATAAAATATTAATATAACTTTAAAGGGGACTCTATGCTCGATGGCATACCCAACACGCAACAACGAGTTTCTTGGGAATCTTACGTTGCACTCTAATAATAAAATATTATTATTTTAAATGGTAGTTAACGCCTAGCTGTTGTGATGGTAGTAATGAATAGAACTAACTACAAAATGATTATATATGTTTGTCAAATATTTTTACTTTTTACAATAAATGTTAGAGGATTAAAAATGCGAATGAATCCAATTTTAAGCGTAAACATTCTAATATTCTTTAAAAGGTCGATTAACTACCTTTTGATGGAGAACCTCTTTTAAATCCACCTTTTGATAATTTTATGTGTTATATTTGACAAAATAAAATTATTCTTTAGAATCTGGATATCAGAATTTACTTTGTGTAAATTTTTGGTATTTTTCTGATAAAGTACATTTTTTAATGAATATTGAAAAATGTTATATTTTAATTCAAAACTACTTTTTAATATAATTTATTTATATGATTAGATTGTATTTTAAATTGGTTTTAATGTGAAATTAGAATATATTTTTACCATTAAATCCAATGGTGGTCATTGGAATTAATTTTACTTTGAAATTGGACTTAAACTAGTGTCAATCTTTTAATAGATATCGTTTCTTAAAAACACGCTATTTGTTTTGATAACGGGAATTAATTATTAAATTAATTAATGAAACTTATATGTTTTTAATTTTGTAAAATAGACATCATTTTTGAATTCGGAATATCAAATATATCCTAGGGTGAATTTTTGGTAATTTGCTGAAAAACTTCAATTTTTGATGAATAGTGAAACCACTAAGTGGTACTTATAAAAACTGATTTTCCGTTTAAATAAAATTTTGCCACCTTTGTATTTTTAATTTCAAAAATCCGATATACATGGTTGTCATTAAGATGTAAAATGTGGTTCAATGGGATTAAAATAATTTTTTGGTGAATAGTAACTTATTAAGTTTTTAATCGCGATTAGAGGTAATTAGTATAGTTTAAGGTAAAAATAATGTTTTAATAATATGAAATGACCTAGACACATGTCCTACCCTCATTTTATGAGTCATGGACGACCAATAAAATCCGTGGGTCAACTTGGGGACCTCATGGAGCCACTTTGCTTAGAAAATGACATAAATACCTTTTTATTTAATGTTAAAATTAAAATGACACAAACATGAGTTGTTTTACTAAAACAATTTTTAAATGGGGTTATACAAGTCATATTTTTTACTATAAATATTCATTGGAAATATAAAAAGATTTCCTAAATCATAGTATTTTTTTTATAAATTTTATATATTAAATAAATTAAATTATTTATGACATCATGATGATGCAGCGATGACCTCATTATTTAACGATTTAAATAAAATGGAATGATAATGTAAAATATAAGCCCTACACATGTCAAAAACCTATTGGATGGGTGTATTTAGAACCTTTATCACCTTATATTCGAAACACATCAATGTGGTAACATTAAAATCCGAAACTCATTCTAAAATAAAGTAACATTTCTTTACTTTCCAAGAGTGCCCATCCTCTCCTCTTATAAAAGGCCCCCACCTCTACCTCCTGACCCACACTTCCAAAGACTTTTTCTTGGAAAACCCCTGCCCATTTTGTCTCTCCAAATCCCTCTCTAACTCTTAGAAGCCTCACTTTGGTCATAAGTCTTTCCAAGGAAGCCTTTGAGCTCAAACCAAAGGGAGTTACCTGAATTTAAGGTAATGTCTTCACTTGAGTGCTTTTGTTTTATTTTGCTTCTCCACCCCCCTAATCTCTTTTTATTCCTTTCTTTTGTAACAAAACCAGTATATTCAACATAATAGGATGTTTTTATGTTAAGTATTCGCGCTACACTTACACAAACCTTCGTCTAATGGTTAAAGAACATATTGTTTCTGTGGATGGCGAATTACTGCCTCACGAAACGATGATTGTTCAATTTTCTCTTAACACCTCTCATGGTGTCCATTATGATGTCACTACATTTGTATATGATATATAATATGTTTATGTTTTCTTTAATCTTATGTATTTTTCATTTATGGCATACCTTTATGTCTTTCATTATGGGTATACGCGATATCTTCATTTTAGGAAGTGCGGACTACCGCCCCCTCAAAGTGATTTGATTATTTAATACCATATGTGGTATGTATAAAGGATATATTTAATGATATTATATATGATACCATACTGAAATTAAAATACTATTATGTATCATTATGTTTTAATTCCATTAAATATGAAATAGAAATGAAAGTAGCGTTCATGCGTACATACGACTTACCGTCTTCATGAACAGTGCATTTCATTTATTAACTCTAAATGTAATGTAATATTATAAATGCATGAATATAATGGATTTATATGATATATATGATATCTAAATCATGAATAAAATTCTGGATATAATGGATATTTTACCACATGAACAACTTGTAATTATAAAGAGTTTATTTTTTTTACTCAAGTACCAATGATCCTAAAAACGACCATTATTAACTTAAATAATAACATAGTGTTCATGACATGTTAATAAGTTATATAAAAGAAATAATGAACTTGAAAAAGGTTCTTAAGGAAGTAGAAATTAACTCAAGTTTATTATTTAGGAGATTAAGGAACGATCGAGTCAAGTCAGACCCGAGGTAAGGGATCATACTCCTTTCTTTCTTTTTAAGTACAATCTTTTATGTCATTACTTTTAAGATCATATTTATTATGATTGGGATGTTATTTTATATTACTCTTACTATAATTTTTATGTTCATATGATGAGAGACCATATTTTCTCTCATCAATCCATTTTGGATGTTTTAAGTGGCGTTGTTAGGCTGTCGAGTTTTTGTAAGGGATTTTTCATCTCACTTTTAGTCCCGTGAGATTTATGCAACATTTTCCACCATTTCCTTTGAGTGGTGTATGTACTTCCCATTATTATACTCTTTGTGTAATATAATTTCCTTTATGGGTATTTACATATTTATTTTATGACCCTTCTTCAATGGGGTGTACGTTTCGAATGTCACCCAAGTCGGTAAGGGAACCTTTCACCCTTCTCTTTTTAAAAGACTTATTTTGTTATGTCTTTTAATTCACATACTATTATGTTGGGGTATGTTATTATATATCCTTCTTAATGTAAATTTTATGAACAAGTGATGAGATACCATTTTTATCTCTCATCAACTCTTTTTCTGAATTTGGAAGTGACGACGTTAGGCTGTCAAATTTTTGCAAGGGAACTTCTTGACCCAATTTTGATTCTTTGGGATAAACTTGTACACCTTGAATATGTCTTTATATGATTATTTGTGAATGTAATCTGATTTTTTTACACTTAATACCCACTTATATTTCATGTATTCATTTTTCACACATAATTATGGAACTGATTTATCCTTAATCCAAGGATACCATCTTTGTATGGGACTTCATCTCAATCTCCTTTCATTGAGGCATATTTTGTTTTAAATACAACTTTCTTTTATATGGTGTATAAACCCCTTTGACTTTTATTTTTATTCAAAAGGAATCTTTTTTCTACGAATCATTTTCTTAATGAAAAAAGGGAATGTTTTTTTCATACGTATGCGGTGACAACGACTTCTCCACCGCCGTGACCATTATTTGAGTTTTGGCTTCCTCTACAAGCCATACCTTCTTTTTAAAAGAAAAATAAATACCATTTTTTACTTGTATTTTATTTTGGTATTGAAAATGGTTTTCATAATGTTTTTATATCAATGTGTTGTATTGATATCTTGTTATTGAAAGGTGGAAATGTTATGTTTCCTTTATGCATGTTTTATGTGATAAAATTATATTATGGTTCTTGGGCATTCTTATGATGACGGGTAGTTCCGTGATAAACTAAAGGCGGGTGAGCCTGATTTAGCTCTCTAATGAATTGGGTAACACGAAGGAGTGAAATGTTAAGGTTTCTCCGAAGAGATTTAGGGAATATACTGTGGTGGATATTCCAAACGTAACCAAGAGGGTTACTCCCTATGTAATAATGTTATGAATGCCTCAAGTTACCATTTATGTCTTATGATTTCTATGATTTATTCATGATTTTATATTGCTATGTTTTATGGGTAAATTATGATTTCATTCTTAGGTATATATGAACTCCTATTTCCTTTCCATATTTTTATAACCCTTACTGAGCTTTTTATGCTCATCCCAAGTTTTTTTTGAAATGTTTTTCACATGTCAAGAGAAAGGTACATGATATGATGATAGTGTCAAGGAAGTGTCAAGAAAGAATCCATGCTTTATTTTTAAATATGTTTCCATTTTTTGGACAAAAATGAATACTATCTTTAATGTAACCACTTTGTTAAATGTGGAATGTAATGAAATTTTTATGATCTAATTCTCTAAAACTCTAAAACTAAAAAGATCCTCAACGTGTAATATTGTAATAACTCAAGATTAAGTAAGGATTAAGGCTGGGGCCTTATAGATGGTATCAGAGGGAGGTTTAGATAACTTTTGAGGTTAGGGTATTCTTTAAGGATAAGTGACATTACCATAATGGTTAGGATTTCAGAAAGAGTCATAGTTTTAGATAAATTGAATGAGTATGTATATCTTAGTGTTTATATTCCTCATTAGTACATGATGGTTTTGTTGATATACTCACACTGAACTTTTTGGTTTTATTAAATGGATGGATCTAACAGGCACCAAAGTAACAGTGGATGTGAAGGAAACTGTGACAGTTTTTTGAGAAAGCAATTGAATGATATGGGAGCTGCAATGAGGACTCTTGTGTTTATCCTCAACCAACTATCTGGAGTCATGATTGACCACCTAAACCATGGTGATTTCTCTAAGGCATCATATATTCGAGAAAAAAATCCCTACGGAACTACAGGTAATAATCATAAAGGTAAGTGTGTTCAAAAACCTACGTGTCAAAGATGTGGAAAGAAACACCTAGGAAAATGATTAAAAGGGACATAAATATTCAATAGATGTGGAAATGAAGGTTATAAAGCAATAACCTGGCATGGAAAAAGGTAGCATCTAGTTGACTTGAGGAAAGGGAATGACGTTCTTTATAAGGGATCAATTGAATGTTTTAAATGTGGTGTGCATGGTATTATGCAAACACATGTCCTAGGAATAAGTTTCGTGAATGGGATCACCAAGATCGTAAAAATATTCGTTTATGAATACCTAATGCCATTTCGATTGAGGATGAAGAAACTGACAATGACCATTCAAAGGTATGGATTATTTCATAACTTTTGTTTTCCTATTTTGGAATCTTAGGATATGATTCATGATGTTGTTTGTAGGAAAGAATTATTTCAGAATAAGATGGAAAGGAATGGTTAATGGATCATGAAAAATGTTGAATGAGTAAGAAGTCAACATATAAGGGCTTCAAGAGTTATGGTGAAATTATTAAGAGTATTAAGTCTCTTTTGATGATGGGGTTACATTAGAAGACTTTTTATAGTACGTGTAACCTTGATGTTTAATAAATGAAAATTATATTCAAGGAATAGTTATCTGTTCTTTTGTGGACATAGTTATAAAGAATCATTTGGGTATATATGATCCTTACTTTTGAGGTAATTATGGGTTACTATATGTTATGATGGAAGTGAAAGGCATGAGATAAAATTTAGGTTAAATTATGTTATGGTTATTTTTGATGATTTTATCTTTTTTTGGGGAATGATTTGAGAATTATATAGTTTTGGAAAAAGGACAACACGCAGACCATGTGACAACCCGTCGCGGCAGACAAAGCTGTGGGAATCGAACCCACAACCAAAGTGCAACTGGTATTTATCGCCTACCACTAGACTACGTGAAGTCCCTGGTTAGTATGACTTATTCTTTTTAGTTAGGTGACTTTATGAATTATGAGTAAGTTGATTTTGGGTTATTTATGAAAATTATTAACCTATCATGGAGGATATGTGATTAGGTCAATTACTTTTCAATACGAGACTTTAGGAGCAACTGATGTTGTTTGGAGATAAATGTTACGATTTATCTTGGAAGACTATGTGACTAAATCCTTCAAATATTTGGGTTTCAATCTTAGTTTGGTTTACATTGAAGAATTTTATGGGCAAATTGTTTATCGAATTGTCCTCGTTGAACTTTGGGTTTTGTTGGAAAAATTTTGGAGATTAAGAATAGATTTTCTTTTTATAAAGGGTTATCATTTTCTGGATTATCTGATCTTGTACTAACCTATTTGGTTTTGGTTTTGGTTAAGGTCTAAAGATATGGGAAGTATATAGTTCTCTTTTTTGGATTAGGTGATTCTCTAGAAGTTGATTATAGTACTCTTAATGTGAACAAGTCTTCCTAAATACTCGTCTTTTGGGAAAGTATGAGTTTGTGTAAGAAATATAGTAAAAGTTGAAAGTCAACATGACAAGTATGTTTCCTTATGATCAAAAATAAATTCCTCAATGAAGAGTAACTTAAAAAAATGTTTTGTCTGTTAACTTTTCCTACTGGGGAATCGAATACCGTTTAACCCATCACAAGTTTGCGATTTTCTTATGGTTAATTTTCTCCTAGACATGTTTACTATCACTCTCCATCAGAACACGACCTTTTTTTTTCCTCCATGTCCATATTTTCATACTTGGAATCATAGTATGGGTTAACTCAGGTGACCTTTGTAATTATCTTTCTTTATTTTAAAGTGATTGTTTTACTGACTCTTGTTCCGACGTGGGAGTTTCAATGAAGTTTCCAAGCACAATTTTAAAAATGCGAGGACGCAATTCCCTAAAGGGGGGAAGGATGTAACACCCCAGGTAAATAAAGAGTATGAAATTTTCACATTTATCCATATTTGTGAATAAATTATTAATATATATTTAAAGGGGACGCTATGCTCGATGGCGTACCCAACACGCAACAACGAGTTTCTTGGGAATCTTACGTTGCACTATAATAATAAAATAATATTATTTTAAATGGTAGTTAACGCCTAGATGTTGTGATGGCGTTAATGAATAGAACTAACTACAAAATGATTATATATGTTTTTCAAATATTTTTACTTTTTACAATAAATGTTAGAGGATTAAAAATGCGAATGAATCCAATTTTAAGCGTAAACATTCTAATATTCTTTAAAAGGTCGATTAAACGCCTTTTGATGGCGAACCTCTTTTAAATCCCCTTTTTGATAATTTTATGTGTTATATTTGACAAAATAAAATTCTTCTTTATAATCGGGACATCAAAATTTACTTTGTGTAAATATTTGGTATTTTTCCGATAAAGTACATTTTTTAATGAATAGTGAAAATGTTGTATTTTAATTCAAAACCACTTTTTAATCTAATTTATTTATATGATTAGATTATATTTTAAATTGGTTTTAAATTGAAATTATAATATATTTTTACCATTAAATCCAATGGTGGTCATTGGAAAAAATTTCACTTTGAAATTGGACTTAAACTAGTGTCAATTTTTTAATAGATATTGTTTCTTAAAAACACGCTATTTGATTTGACAGCGGGAATTGATTATTAAATTAATTAATTCAACTTATATGTTTTGAATTTTTTAAAATAGACATCATTTTTTAATTCGGAATATCAAATATATCCTAGGATGAATTTTTGGTAATTTGCTGAAAAACTTCAATTTTTGATGAATAGTGAAACCACTAAGTGGTACTTATAAAAACTGATTTTCAGTTTAAATGAAATTTTGCCACCTTTGTGTTTTGAATTTCAAAAATCTGACATCCATAGTTGTAATTAAGAAGTAAAATGTGGTTCAATGAGATTAAAATAATTTTTTGGTGAATAGTAACTTATTAAGTTTTTAATCGCGATTAGAGGTAATTAGTGTAGTTTAAGGTAAAAATAATGTTTTAATAATATGAAATGACCTAGAAAAATGTTCTACCCTCATTGGATGAGTCATGGACGACCAATAAAATCCATGGGTCAACTTGGGTACTCCATGGAGCCACTTTGGTTGGAAAATGACATAAATACCTTTTTATTTAATGTTAAAATTAAAATGACACAAACATGAGTTGTTTTACTAAAACAATTTTTAAATGGGGTTATAAAAGTCATATGTTTTACTATAAATAGTCATTGGAAAGCTAAGAATATTTCCTACATCATAGTATTTTTTTATGATTTTTATACATTAAATAAATTAAATTATTTATGACATCATTATGATGCAGCGATGACCTCATTATTTAATTATTTAAATAAAATGGAAAGAAAATGTAAACTCTAAGCACTAAACATGTCCAAAACCTATTTTATGGGTGGATTTAGAACCCTTATCACCTTATCTTAGAAACACATCAATGTGGGACCATTAAAATCTGAAACGCATTCTAAAATAATGTAACATTTCTTTATTTTCCAAGAGTGCCCCTCCTCTCCTCTTATAAAAGTCCCCCACCTCTACATCCTTACCCACACTTCCAAAGACTTTTTCTCGGACGAACCCTGCCCATTTTGTCTCTCCACATCCCTCTCTAACTCTTAGAAGCCTCACTTTGGTCAGAAGTCTTCCCAAGGAATCCTTTGAGCTCAATCCAAAGGGAGTTACCCGATTTTAAGGTAATGTCTTCACTTGAGTCCTTTTGTTTTATTTTGCTTCTCCACCCCCCTGAAATATTTTTATTCCTTTATTTTGTAACAAAACCAATATATTCAATATACTAGGATGTTGTTATGTTACGGATTCGGGCTACACTTACACACACCTTCGTCTAATGGTTAAATAACATACTGTTTCTGTGGATGGTGAATTACTGCCTCACGAAACGATGATTGTTCAATCTTCTCTTAACACCTTTCATGGTGGCCATTATGATGTCACTACATTTATATATGATATATAATATTTTTATTTTTTCCTTAATCTTCTGTATTTTTCATTTATGGCATACCTTTATGGCTTCCATTATGGGTATACGCGATATCTTTATTTTAGGAAGTGCGGACTACCGCCCCCTCAAAGTGATTTGATTCGTTAATACCATATGTGGTACGTATAAAGGATATATTTAATGATATTATATATGATACCATACTGGAATTAAAATACTATTATGTATAATTATGTTTTAATTCCATTAAATATGAAATAGAAATGAAAGTAGTGTTCATGCGTACGTACGGCTTAAGGTCTCCATGAACGGTGCATTTCATTTCTTAACTCTAAATGTTATGTCATATTATAAATGCATGAATATACTGGATATATATGATATATATGATATCTAAATCATGAATACAATTCTGGATATAATGGATATTTTACCACGTGAACAACTGGTAATTATAAAGAGTTTATTTTTTTGACTCAAGTACCAATGATCGTTAAAACGGCCATTATTAACTTAAATAATAGCATAGTTTTCATGACATGGTAATAAGTGATACAAAAGTAATAATCAACTTGAAAAATGTTCTTAAGGAAGTAGAAATTAACTCAAGTTTATTATTCAGGAGATTAAAGAACGATCGAGTCAAGTCGGACCTGATGTAAGGGATCCTACTCCTATCTTTCTTTTTAAGTACAATCTTTTATGTAATTCCTTTGAAGCTCATATTTCTTATGATTGGGATGTTCTTTTATATTACTCATACTGTAATTTTTATGTTCATATGATGAGAGACCCTATTTTCTCTCATCAATCCATTTTGGAAGTTTTAAGTGGCGCCGTTAGGCTGCCGAGTTTTCGTAAGGGATTTTTCATCTCAATTTTAGTCACGTGAGATTTATGCTAAATTTTCAACCATTTCCTTTGAGTGGTGTATGTACTTACCATTATTATACTCTTTGTGTAATATAATTTCATTTATGGGTATTTACATATTTATTGTATAACCCTTCTTCAATGGGGTGTACGTTTCAAAATTTACCCAAGTCGTTAAGGTAACCTTTCACCCTCCTCTTTTTAAAAGACTTATTTTCTTATGTATTTTAATTCACATACTATTATGTTTGGGTATGTTCTTATATATCCTTATTGTTGTAAAATATATGACCAAGTGATGAGATACCCTTTTTATCTTCCATCAACTCTTTTTCTGAATTTGGATGTGACACCGTTAGGCTGTCGAATTTTTGCAAGGGAACTTCTTAACCCAATTTTGATTCTTTGGGATAAACTTATACACCTTGAATATGTCGTTATATGATTACGTGTGAATTTCATCTGATTTTTTTACACTTAATACCCACTTATATTTCGTGTATTCGTTTGTCACACATAAATATGTAACTGATTTATCCTTAATCCAAGGATATCGTCTTTGTATGGGACTTTGTCTCAATCTCCTTTCATTGAGGCATATTTTGTTTTATACACAACTTTATTTTATACGGTGTATAAACCCCCTTTGACTTTTATGTGTATTCAAAAGGAATATTTTTTCAAAGAAGTGTTTACTAAACAAAAAAAGGGAATGTTTTTGTCATACGTATGCGGCGACAACGACTTCTCCGCCGCCGTGACCATTATTTGAGTTTCAGCTTCCTCTACAAGCCAAACCTTCTTTTTAAAAGAAAAATAAATACCATGTTTTACTTTTATTTTATTTTGGTATTGAAAATGGTTTTCATAATTTTTATATATCAATGTGTTGTATTGATATCTTGTTATTGAAAGGTGGAAATGTTATGTTTCCTTTATGCATGTTTTATGTGATAAGATTATATTATGGTTCTTGGGAATTCTTATGAAGATGGGTGGTTCCGTTATAAACTAAGGGTGGGTGACCCCGATATAGCTCTCCAATGAATTGGGTAACGCGAAGGAGTGAAACTTTAAGTTTTCTCCGAAGATATTTAGGTAATATACTGTGGTGGATATTCCAAACGTAACCAAGAGGGTTACTCCCTACGTACGAATGTTATGAATGCCTCAAGTTACCTTTTATGTCTTATGATTTCTATGATTTATTCATGATTTGATATGCCTATGTTTTATGGGTAAAGTATGATTTAATTCTTATGTATATATGAACTCTTGTTTCCTTTCCATATTTTTATAACCCTTACTGAGCTTTTTATGCTCATCCCAAGTTTTTCTTGAAATGTTTTTCACAGGTCAAGGGAAAGGTACATCATATGATGATAGTGTCAAGGAAGTGTCAAGAAATAATCCATGCTTTATTTTTAAATATGTTTCCGTTTTTGGGAAAAAAAAATTAATACTGTCTTTAATGTAACCACTTTGTTAAGTGTGGAATGTAATGCAAGTTTTATGATCTAATTCTCTAAAACTCTAAACCTGAAAAGATCCTCAATGTGTAATCTTGTAATAACTCAAGATTAAGTAAGGTTTAAGGATGGGGCCTTATAGACTATCCCTATAGGTCAGTCATAAAATACTTATTCACATCCTTGGAAAAATAAAAATAGAAAGTGGTGAGCTCAGATGCTCAGTAAGGATAACAAAACAACATATTCTTTTATAAATATGCATCAACATTTAAGGCACTGTATAACTAAATAAAAATCCTTTTAAACTTGAACTTTAGCATAGTATGGAAAAAATAAAATGAAATAATTCCATTTTATTATTCTCATGGATATTCTACTAGTAGGATAATCACTTGAAATGTCAATAACCACATTCATAATAATGGAATGCATAATACCAGACAATCATAACCACATAGTCAAGGCCCTGTTCCAAGACTTCAAATAAGATTTTTTCCAAGGCCTTGTTCGAAGACACTAGTTTGTCTCATGAGACCTACTGATGCATCGAGGAGCTATAGAGGGCTCCACCCGTCACTTACTAAGTCCAATGCATTTCGTATATGAAAAGGATTAAACATATCATAAACAATTGTATTAAAACTAGCATACAAAATGTAAATACATTTTCCATAAGCCATTAACGGTATAAAAATAACACATCCACATTCAAACATATCACAAAACATTCAATACAATATGGATGTTTTCTATCATAATAAATCAACTTCAAATAAGCTTTAAATCCATCAAAGGATATTAGAATAGATGAAATCAAAACCTTTTTTAGAGAAATATCTTTTTCTATTTGGAAATATTTTAAGAGTAACCTAATTATAAAGAAAACATTAATTTTGAAAATATTCTCATAGTCTTGTAAGGGAATCATCGATGATGTTATAATGACAGAAAATAGCCGCACCCATAGTTTAAGTTAAAAAACCATTCTTACCTTAAATTAGTCGAAAAGGTCAAAAAGTGCCTTGTTTGGAAAATGACGGAAAGATTCCTTTCAAAAACATATAAGGTCATATACAGGTATAAATGACTTTAACCTGTTGTCTAATAAATAATAAAAATCTTTTGAAAGACATTTTTTAGAAACATGGATGTGGATGATAAAGAGTTCCCAGTAGATAATTACATATAAACAACCTTGAATAATGAAGAGGTTGTAGAATTAACCCTTACCTCATGTCTGACTTCACTCGATCATTCCTTAATCTCCTAAATAATAAACTATAGTTAATCTCTAATTTCATAAGAACCTTTTTTAAGTTCATTATTCCTTTTATATCACTTATTACAATGTTATGAACATTATGTAGTCATTTAAGTTAATAACGGTCGTTTTGTCGATCTTTGGTACTTGGGTCAACGATAAGCTTCTTATAATTAAAAGTTTTTCAAGTGGTAGAATATAAATTATCTCTAGAATTATATTCATGGTCTAGATATCATATATATCTAGTATATACATGAATTTATAATATTACATAACATTTATAGGTAAGAAATGAAATACACTGTTCATGGAGACGGTAAGCCGTACGTACGCATGAATGATAATTTCATTTCTATTTCATATTTAATGGAATGAAATCATAATGATATAAAGGTATATTATAATTCCAATATAATATGATATATAATATCATTTAACTCCTTCCTTTATAGGTCCCACATATGGCATTAATGATTCAAATCACTTTGAGGGGGCGGTAGTCCACACTTCCTAAAATAAAAATATCATGTTTAACCATAATGGAAACCATAAAGGTATTCCATATATGAAAAATACAGAAGCATAAGGAAAACATAAACATAATATATATCATATATAAATATAGTGAAATCTTAATTTCCACCATGAAAGGTGTTAAAAGAATATTGAACAATCATTGTTTCGTGAGGTAGTAATTCACCCCCAACAGAAACAGTATGTTCATTAACCATTAGACGGAGGTTTGTGTAAGTGTAAATAAAATCCTTCTCATAAAAAAATTCTAGTATATTTAATATACTATAGTTTTTACTACAGAAAGGAATAAAAAGAGTTTAAGGGGTTGGATAAGCAAAATAAAACAAATGAACATAAGAGAAGACATCACCTTTAAATTGGGTAACTCTTTTGGATTTGAGCCAAAGGCTTCCTTGGGAAGATCTCTGCCCAATGTGAGGCTTCTAGGAGTAAGAGAGGGATGTTAAGAGTGTATTTGTATAGAGTTTGGACGAGCCAAGGACTTGAGAAGTGTGATTAAGGGGGTAGAGGTTGGGGCCTTTTATAAGAGGGAGGAGGGGCACTCTTGGAATGTTATAAGATGTTACTTTATTATAAAATGATTTTCGGATTTTAAAGGCCCCCCAGTGATATATTTCAAGGATAAGGTTATAAGGGTTCTAAATCCACCCATCAAATAGGTTTTAGACAAGTGTATGTCTTATATTTTACCTTATCTTTTCATTTTATTTAATTCGTTCATTAATGAGGTAGTCACTGCATCATCATGGTGTCATAAATAAGTTTATTTATTTAATGTCTAAAAATTATTAAAAAATACCATTATGTATGAAATTATTTTATCATTCCAATTAATATTTATAGTCTAAGATATATTTTATGTAGACAAAATTAAATTTTTTTTACTTAAGTGTTACATACTTTTGTTATATTTTCCTTTCTTTAAAAATAAAATGATAAAATGTCACTATCACACAAAAGTAATCCCATGGGGTCCTTAAGTTGTCACAAGGCATCACATGGTCGTCCCTGATACAAAAAATAGCATTAGGACACTTGTTGGGGTCATTTTATGTTATTATTATATTACTTCATTACCCTTAACTACCCGATTACTAATTAATCGTGATAATTAAATATAATTGTCGTCGTTACTATTCATAATGTCCAAAAACAAAAGAGTCATAATTAAATAACTTGTTCCCTATAATTCCAAATATGGAATCCATTTTATATAATTCCAAACACAAAAATTGTAGTAATTAATTTAAAAATAATTCCTACTGTCAAAACAAATTGCATGTTTTTAAGAAACAATATCTATCAAAATATTAACAATTGTTTATGTCCAACTTCAATGTGAAATAAATTCTAATGACCACCATTGGATTAAATGGTAAAAATATATTCTAATTAGACTTTAAAACCACTCAAAATTATAATTTATCACTATAAATTATTTTGATTAAAAAGGTTGTTTTTAAGTATTTTTCTTACTATTCATCGAAAATTAGAAGTTCTCAAAAAAATACCAAAAATTCAACATAGGATAATTTCGATATTCTGAATCCAAAAATGAAGACCAATTTGAAATATAAAATTTATATAATTTCAAAAAGTGGGTATTACTATTCATTACTGCTACTTTGATTGGTCGTTGTGTGTTAGAACTCGAGGTTGCGTACAACTCACGCTACTGTATTATTCAAAGAGAATCGTACCATGGAAGCTTGGGGTGTTACATCTGAAATGATAAATTTATTTTGAAAATGGGAATGTGGCATGTGTGTTTTTAAAAATGTAAAGCTTCATTTATTAAAATGAGAAAAACCTATTTTTATATGTGTATTATAAAATAGTGTTTTGGGGATATTTTTGGAAAGGAAATGTATGGATTCTCTGATAGTTTTTTACTGAGCTATTAAATCGCACACCTTAATTTTACCATTCAATATTGGTAGAGCTGAACTATTTTGCAGTTTCAGGATTCTAGTTTTTTTCTTGCAGACAGTTGGTCGTGTGGATCGAGATGACCAAGAGGTTATAATGAGATTGGGTTTTCCTTGGATTGGTATAGATTTCTATTTGTAGCTTCTTGTTCATTTAGTGTTTGGTTTTTTTCAATTGTACTTTGTATCTATATTAGTTTATTTGTTAATTTGATCTCAGTTTTTGTTCATAAAAACTTCATGTAGTGATTGGTTATGAGGTACAATTTCATTTTTTGGGTTCGTTAGTTTCATGTTTGGTTTAATTATATACATGAACGGATAAACATGTATGGTGAGAGTGGTTGTACAGAATTAAATTTGACTGAAATTAGTGAAAATACATATGATTACATTGTTTAAATTTTAATTTTCTTACTTATATTTAAGTAAAATAATTATATAAAGAATTAATGATAAACTCTTGGATTAATGTGGAAATTTTTCTAAAAATTCACTTGTTTTTTATTATTATTTTACATTATGAATTTATAATGATTTAAAAGAATTAAATAAAATAAAAAACATATATTATGATCATTTTAAACCATTAAAATGGTTTAATGACCAGTCTAGAATATGGTAAAGCATATTGAAAACCCATCTTCCATGAATGGGATAAATCAACACATCTCGGTCGGTATTTTCATTTATAGAATAAAAGGAGGGGGAGGAAGAGATTATGATAAACTATCACATTAGCATAATAGAATTACATTAAATGTATATTACTGGAGCTATAATTCCATTTGGGTGAATTTTGTTGAGGAAATTAAAAAATTGATTTAAATAACTTGAAATAAATTGAAAGAAAAGAAAAGAGGAATTTACCTTTTTATTTAATATTACATAGGAGACTCTTAAGGGGAGAGGATTTGGTCTTTTGAGGAGAATAAGGGATATTAGATGTGGGGTAGGAGTATGGGGAGTAATTTGGGTAGAACATAGGAAATTCACATGGATTGATAGGAGTGAATAGAAGAGGGGAATGTTGGTGGAATTTTATATTGGAGGAGAGGAGTAAATTTTGAATATTTAATTCATTATTTAATTATGTTTCTCAAGACAAGAAATAGTGTTTGATGCTTGTGAAAAAAATTGTAATAAGTGCATGTGATTTTGAACCAATGACCATTTACATCATCCATTACTCAAGCATGATGCAAAACTTTTGGTTTTATCATTTTTTAATTATCATATTTTACTATTCATAAAAAATCCATGTATTTTAGAAAAATCCAAAAAAATCACCCTACCATTTTTTATATGCTTAGAATCCATAAATGAACTCCACTATTAAGAAATAATTTTATAAATATTATGAATTTAAAATTTTAAATAAAATCATAATTTATTTGAAAAAACAACCTTAACACTATATTTCATTTTATAACACCTTGAAAAATTAATCAAAGTCCGAAAAAATTATATTATGACCATAAAAATTTAAAATTAAAATTTATGATTACATTTTATAAAAATTCATTTATATTTTAAATTATTAAATTAATCATTAAATTTTAATTAAAATATTCGGAACATACAAATATACCGATACTTATACTAACATCGTTTGTAAACTTATAAGATGTCTAAATTGTATTTATACATTCATGGGTGAACATTAATTTTTTTTCCAACATACTATACATGAATATTCATTCATATTCATAACAGTATTTCACTATTCACAAGGTTATGTTACTATTAATAAAAAACTATGTTGATTCTATCAGACTCTAAACATCTTACTAAACACAAAACTGTATGTTAGATTTTTGAAATTCAAAACACAAAAGTAATGATATTATGTCTAAAGGTCACATAGTACTTAGTTGTTTATTATGTTGTGATTCCATGTGATTATATGACATAATTATAAGAATGTATTTTTCATTTATAAAACATTATTTCATTACAATATGCACCTCATATAAGAAGATATATGCATAGCATAACTTATATCCCGAAGAATGAAATTTGAGATGAAAATTCCTTACTGATTTGGTAACTTTTGAACATTAATCCCTGTGAATTAGAGATATACAAAAGGATATTTCAATACCACTGGTTTTTAGGATAATAATCATAAAATAAATTCTTGTTAATTATATACACCATCTAATGAAATACGTGGTGAATATGGCATTTTTCTCAAAAAATTAAAAAAAGTGAGAAGGAAATATCTTACCTTAAGTATTGACATCCTTCATACTCATTTGAATGTAATTTATAATTAATAAAGGTTTATTATAAATATATTATTTAACCATAATTATATATATCTATATAATACCATATATTATTTAATTATGTCATTTTATTACCCATTTAGTACAATTCCATGTTAAAATCACATTTCGGGTAATAGTTGCTTTTTTATGTGTGTTTTGATTTTTATTCGATCTTATTACATTTTTAATGGTTACATAATATTCAGAATTTTTCCAGGATTTAAATATCACATTAATTCAGTATATATTTATTTATATTAATGTTTAAAATTTTCAGATAGAAAATAAAATAGAACATTTATGGAGATGTTAGACCATACGTAGGCATGAACATTATTTCCATTTTCTTGATGAATGAAATGAGAGAGAGGTAAATAATATATTACCTCTATATAATCATTTTTATTTCATATATATATATATCATATATACATTAAATATCTCTTAGCTATCGTCCATGAAAACCATTACTAAAAATCAAATAACATCGCTTCACAAGCCAGTAGTCCATCGTTCATACGAACAACGTTATAGTATTCTCTAAAGAATATATCTGAATAAGATATATAAAATATTATATTTAAATAAGTATAATTATATCATAAACATCTCAAGTACACAATATATACTTCATTATATCATCTGTGAGAAGCGGTGATGGAAGACTAATTATGAACGTTCGTGGGGTAGTAGTCCGTCGTATGGATGATCAATGATTTTTTCCCATTTGTTGGATGAGGAGATGTTTATAGTTAAATAAATTAACCTAAAAAGTATAAGTATATGGTATATAATGGTCATATTATGTCCTCATTTTTTAATAATAATTTAAGAAGGTGGAGTTGGAAATAAAATAAAATGATCAGTTAGGGACATTAACTCTTCTCTGTACAACTTCTTATGGATTGCACCTAAGGCCTTCATAAGTTAGTTTTATGAAAAAATTAAGTATTATAGGATTTTATAATGGAATTAAAGTACTTATAAATATAATTATTTCCCAAAAAATGGGTTTTTTAAGTTATAATATACGAGGAAAGTTGGTGTCCATTTATAAGTTTAGTGAGTGAAAAACTTGTATAGTTTTAAAAGAAAAAGGTGTAACCACGTTTTTCAAATGTAATAAGGCAAAAAAATGGACCATTATAAAAAATTATAGCTGATAAAGCCTATATATGTCCATTTATTGGGTGTAGGACATGTTTTTGGTGATATTTAACCCTTATATTTTTAGTTTAACCCCCCAATAAACTTATTTTTACCTTAACTGTGGTAATTAATTTAAGATTTTTTAATATTAATTATGGTAAAAATTAAGTTGAATTTATTTTATAATATAAATTAATATTACTAAAAATATGGAATACATTTTTCCAGTTTAATTTTTATAATTTGAAATTTTTAATTTAAAATTAATCTCATAGACACAATGAAAGAATGACTTTCTAATGAGAAATGTTTTAAAAGTTTAAAAAAATATCTCAAAATTTGATTTTAAATTCATTCAAATGACCTAAATTAGATAAAAAATATATATAATTGAACTAATTTTATTTTTTAAACCATCTTAAAATAATATTAAAATTCTAAATTCTATATAATAAATGAAAATGATTAATAAAAACCAATATTCTTCACTATTCATCCAAACAAATTTCATTTAATAAAATTCTCAAAAATTAAATACAATATAATTTTAACATGGTGATTAAAAAAAATAAGTTTGTTTTTCATAATTTCTTTTTAAAATTTGTTGGAATTTAACTTTAAAATAAGTGCGCAAGAGAAGACAAAACTATTTTCAACAAAAATACAGTTTTTAAGAACAAAAGTGGATTTATTCTTATCTATATTCTAGAAAAAATATGAATATTAAAAATTTTATTTAGTATATAATATATAAATCGTATTCTAATAGTTGAAAAAAAGTTTATTTTTTTAATTTATTGAGATAAAACTCATTTATGTGGATAAAAATCACTTTTTAGAGAAATATTTCATTTATTTTAAAACAGTTTTTAAATTTGTAATTAATTGGTCACCGTATTATTGATTTTATATACTTGTGTTACCATATATTTTCATAATTCAACTACATCTATTAATACCCACCTTTCCAATAGTTAGGTGATAACTATCATATTAAATAATAAAATTCTAATAGTATAACACATTTTATTTAAACACGGTGGTGCGTGTAATGAAAGATAGAATAAATTTTTCATGTAATTAAATATAAACATAGTGTTTAATGTAATTAAAAATATCAAAAATATTTAATTTATTTTAAAAAAATATTTCAAAAAATATTCTGGTGTTACACAAATTCTTTGATTTTCATGAAATTTGAAGAATTCATGGAAAATCAATCAAAGGTGATAGAAAGATGGGATACAAAATGATTCTAAATTTGGAGAAATTATAATTCTTGTTAATATAAGGAATTTTTAATAGAAATATAATATAATGATTTTGAAAAGATGTATATATGGAGAAATTTTATGTGAAATCTCTACTACCTCCACCAGCATTAGTTAAGGTGACAAAGAGATTCATTGGGCATGCTAGTTTGTAGGTATGTTTTATAATGGATTTATCAAGGACTAAAATACTAATTGTATCACTTTTAGAAAAAATACTATTTTTTTAATTTAATGAAAAATTCATTGAATCTTTCGAAAAATTGAAGAATGATTTAATCTCAAAACTTATCATCACATCACATGATCTGAGTCAACCATTCGAAATAATGTGTGATGTAATTGCTTTTTTTGGGAGATATTATAGGGAAGAAAATAAAAAACAATAAATATGTTATATATTATTCTAGAAAGTGATTGAATGTATCATAAACCAAATATTCCATAGTAGAAAAGGAAATGATTGTAATAATGTAGTATATGGATAAATTTTGGTCGTTACTCATTGGAAAAAAGGTAATTGTTTATACAGTTCACTGAAATTTGATGTTTTTATTATTAAATAAGTAAGGTAAGATAATGTAACATCCCAGGTAATTAAAGAATAAATAATTTTCATATTTATTAATATTAGAGAATTAAATATGAATTTTAATTAAAAGGGGTTGCTATGTTCGATAGCGTACCCGATACGCAACGATGAGTTTCTTTGAAACTTACGTAGCACACTAGTAATATAATAATATTATGTTAGTTAACAAGTAGTCGTTGTACTGGCGGGAATGAATAGAAATAACTAAAATATGAATAGATGTGTTTTTAGATGTTTTTACATTTACCCAATAAAAGATAAAGGCTTAAAATACGGAAAGAGTTCAATTTTAGGCTTTTATACTCTAATTTTCACTAAAGGTTCACTTATCACCTTTTAATGGTGAACCGTCATTAAATATAGTTTTGATCACTCTTATACTTTCTATTGGACCAAATATAACTCTTCTTTAGAATCGGGACATCAAAATTTACTTTGTGTAAATTTGTGGTACCTTTCTGATAAAGTTCATTTTTTTATGAATAGTGTAAAATGTTGTATTTTAATTCAAAACTGCTTTCTAACCTAATTTATTTATATGATTAGATTATGTTTTGAATTGGTTTTGAAGTGAAATTAGAATATATTTTTACCATTTTATCCAATGGTGGTCATTAGAATCAATTTCGATTTGAAATTAGACTTAAACTGGTGTCAATCTTTTGATACTTATTGTTTTGTAAAAACACGCTATTTGATCTGGCAGCGGGAATTAATTATTAAATTAATTAATGTGACTTATATGATTTGAATTTTGTAAAATGGACTTCATTTTTGAATTCGGAATATCAAATATAGCTTAGGGTGAATTTTTGGTAATTTTCTGAAAAACTTCAATTTTTGATGAATAGTGAAACCACTAAGTGGTAATCAAGCAAACTGATTTTTCGGTTAAATGAAATTTTACCACTAATGTGTGTTGAATTTTGAAAATCCGACATACATGGTTGTCATTAAGAAGTAAAATGTGGTTCAATGAGATTAAAATAATTTTTTGGTGAATAGTAACTTATTAAGTTCTTAATCGCGATTAGTGGTAATTAGGGTAGTTTAATGTATAAATAATGCTTTAATAATATAAAATGACCTAGACACATGTCCCAACCTTATTGGTTGTGTCATGGCCGACCAAGACAAGCCATGGCCTAACTTGGGGACCCCATGTATCCACTTTAGTTGGAAAATGACAATAATATATTTTTATTTAATGTTAAAGTGAAAATGACACTAACATAAATTGTTTTACTAAAACAATTTTTAACTGGGTTTATACAAGTCCAAATTTAGATTATAAATATTCATTGGAAAGCTAAAAAGATTTCCTATATCATAGTATTTTTTTTATAATTTTTAGACATTAAATAAATTTAATTATGTATGACATAATAATGATGCAGCGATGACATCATTATTTGGCGATTTAAATAAAATAGAAAGATAATGTAAAATCTAAAACCTACACATGGCCAAAACCAATTGGATGAGTGGATTTAGAACCCTTATCACCTTATCCACGAATTATATCAATGTGGGACCTTTTAAAACCGAAACACATTTTCAAATAATGTAATGTTTCTTTACTTTCCAAAAGTGCCCCTCCTCTCCTCTTATAAAAGCCCCCACCTCTACCTCATTTCACACACTCTTAAAGCCATTGGCTCGGCCAACCCCTGCCCATTTGCTCTCTCCACATCCCTCTCCTCATCCTAGAGGATTCCCTTTGGGCAGAATCCTTTCAAAGGAAGCCTTTAGGCTCAAACCAAAAGAAGTTACACTTTTTAAGGTATTTCATTCTCTCATGATCATTTGTTTTATTTTGCTTCTCCGACCCCCTAAACTCTTTTTATTTACTTATTTTGTAACAAAACCAGTATCTTCAATATACTAGGATGTTGTTATAAGATTTATTTGATCTACACTCTCACAAAACTACATCAAATGGTTAAAGAACATACGGTTTCTGTGGATGGCGAAATTCTGCCTCCCGAAACGATGATTGTTCAATACTCATTTAACACCTTCAAAGGTGGCCATTATGATGTCACTATTTTTATATATGATATGTAATATGTTTATGTTTTACTTATGCTTCTGTATTTTTCATTTGTGTCTTACCTTTATGGCTTCCATTATGGGTATACGCGATATCTTCATTTAAGGAAGTGCGGACTACCGCCCCCTCAAAGTGATGTGATTCGTTAATGCCATATGTGGGACGTGTAAAGGATGGATTTAAAGTTATTATATATGATGTTATACCGGAATTATAATATACCTATATATATCATTATCATTTATTTCCATTAAAGTATGAGATAGAAATGAAAGTAGCGTTCATGCGTACGTACGGACTACCGTCTCCATGAACGGTGCATTTCATTTCTTATCCCCAAATGTAATGTACTATTAAAAGTACATGTATATAATGGATATATATAATTAATGATATATCTAAATGATGAATATAATTCTGGAATTAAAATATACATAAGTCTCATTTAGTTTTAATTCCATTAATATGACAAAGAAATGAAAGTAGCGTTCATGCGTACGTACGGCTTACCGTCTCCATGAACGGTGCATTTCATTTCTTACCTCTAAATGATTATGTAATATTTTAAATACATGTATGTACTGGATATATATGACATATATGATATCTACATCATGAATACCATTCTGGATATAATGAAACATTGACCAAATTAACAACATGTAAGTGTAAGAAGTCTATTTTTGACTTAAGAACCAAATACCGACAAAATGAACATTATTAACTTAAATGATTACATGATGTTCATAACATGGTATAAAAGAAATAATGAACTTGGAAAAGATTCATAATCAAGTAGAGATTAACTAAAGTTTATTATTCAGGAGTTTAAAGAACGGTCGGGTCAAGTCAGATACGAGGTATGGGAACTTCTTAACCCAATTTCCATTCTTTGGGTTAATCTCCTACTTTAAAATTATGTCATTATATTATTATGTCGTATCTTGTATTTGTACTTTATTTATGTGTACTTATAGTGAATACACATAATGTATCTATTTTATTTTAAAAATTATCTTTGTATGGGACTTCGTCTCAATCTCCTTTCGTTGAGGCATATTTTATTTTATACACAACTTTCTTTTATACGGTGTATAAACCCCTTTGACTTTTAAATTTATTCAAAAGGAATATTTTTTATACGAAGCGTTTACTAAACGACAAAAGGGAATGTTTTTGTCGTACGTATGCGGCGACAACGACTTCTCCGCCGTCGTAACCGTTATTTGAGTTTCGGCTTCCTCTACAAGCCATACCTTCTTTTTTTAAAAGAAAAATAAATACCATGTTTTACTTTGGTATTGAAAATGGTTTTCATAATGTTTTTATTATATCAATGTGTTGTATTGATATCTCGTGATTGAAATGTGGAAATGTTATGTTTCCTTTATGCATGTTTTATGTGATATGATTATGTTATGGTTCTTGGGCATTATTATGAAGACGGGTGGTTCCGTGATAAACTAAGGGCGGGTGAGCCCGTTATAGCTCTCCAATGCATTGGGTAACGCGAAGGAGTGAAACGTTAAGGTTTCTCCGAAGAGATTTTAGGGAATATACTGTGATGGGTATTCCAAACGTAACCAAGAGGGTTACCCCCTACGTAAGAATGTTATGAATGCCTCAAGTTACCTTTACGTATTATGATTTATATGATTTATTCATGTTTTTATGAGGTATGTTAAAGTGCCTATGTTTTATGGGTAAAGTATGATTTCATTCTTATGTATATATGAACTCATGTTTCCTTTCCATGTTTTTATAACCCATACTGAGTTTTTACGCTCATCCCAAGTTTTTGAAATGTTTTTCACAGGTCAAGGGAAAGGTACATGATAAGATGATAGAGTCAAGGATGTGTCAAGAAATAATCCATGTTTTATTTTAAATGTGTTTCCATTGATGGGAATGAAGAATACTATCTTTATGTAACCACTTTGTTTATATGTGGAATGTAATGCAAGTTTTATGATCTAATTCTCTAAAACTCTAAACCCGAAAAGATCCTCAACGTGTAATCTTGTAATAACTCAAGATTAAGTAAGGTTTAAGGCTGGGGCCTTATAGTTGGTATCAAAGGTCGGTTTAGATAACTTTAGGAGTTAGAAAAGTGTTAAATTATAATATGATTGAAATGATATAGCATTTACGGATTACCATGTTGCTTCGCCTAAGATATTTCGGTGTTCAGAATGGTTTTCCGCAGAGGAAACAAAGCATCTATGTTGGAACGACATCAGGAGGAAGACAACCTTCCAAATCAGCAACCTGAGAGGGTCGGAATCAGAACTGAACAGTTTGTTGCAGTGATGGCACAGTTGACTCAGGCGATAAATGGCGGTGGTATCCATGCACGAGATCAGCCAGATCAACCGCAGAGGAACATGTCAGTGGTGGAACATTTCATGAGGCAACATCCACCATCATTCAGAGGATCATCTGACCCTGTGCAAGCTGAAGGGTGGATTAAAGCACTGGAGAAGATTTTTGATGTCATGGGGTGTTCAGACAATCAAAAGGTTAGTCTTGCTATTTACCGTTTGGAGGGTGAAGCAGATCAGTGGTGGTCTATGGTTAAAAATATCAGGGATGCCGATGAGATTGATGCTCTTGACTGGGATGAATTCAAAGGAATGTTTCTTGAGAAGTATTTTCCTAAGGCTGTTCGACTTAGGATGGAAAAGCAATTCTTGGAATTGAGGCAAGAGGAAGACTCAGTGGCTGTCTATGAAGAAAGGTTCACTCGATTGGCAAGGTATGCTCCAAATTTTATCCGAGACCTTGATAGTAAAATCAATCGTTTTTACTCAGGATTAAAGCCAAAATATCGAAGGGCATTAGCTTCTCGTGAGTTTAAAAGTTATGAAAAGCTTGTTCGATGTGCTGAGAAGGTGGAAATGGAGTTTGCCGATGACCAAGTTTTCTATAACAACCAGCAGAAGAAGAGACCGAGGTGGCAGGAGAAAGGTAAGAATTCTTCAAAAAAGTCTGATGGTAAGAAAACTAAGTTTCCAGTTTGTGATAAATGTGGCAAAAGTCATGCTGGGGAATGTCTTTTGAATTCTGGGAAGTGCTACCGATGTGGTAAGATGGGACATAAGGCTCGTGATTGCACTGAAAAGGATCAAGGTGAAGGTAAGAATAAATTTGATTTACAGTTAGTGAAATGTTATAAGTGCAATGAGATGGGTCACTATGCAAACGAGTGTCCGACAAGGAGCTTGAGTGATGGGAAGCAGTTAGACTACAAGCAGAAAGGGGTGGTGAAATCCTTTGCAACAACTTCAGCAGATGTTGGGCCATCGAATGAAGTGGTATCAGCTACAGGGAGCTCAGTATTTTTCGAAGATTGACTTGAGGTCGGGGTACCATCAGTTGAAAGTAAAATAAGCAGACGTTCCGAAGACTGTGTTCCGTACTAGATATGTCCATTATGAATTTTTAGTTATGCCTTTTGGGTTAACCAATGCACCTTCTGTATTCATGGACCTTATGAATAAAATTTTCCTTGAGTTCTTGGATAAGTTCGTGTTTGTGTTTTGAGGTTTGGGAAGAGATTGTGTGTGCCTTCTGATTCACAGTTGAAGAGAGAGTTGTTATGTGAAGCTCATAGTTCTCCGTTTTCAGTTCATTCGGGCAGTACTAAGATGTATAGAGATCTGCGGGAGTATTACTGGTGGGATGGAATGAAAAGAGATATTGCTGATTTTACTGTGAAGTGTTTGACTTGTCAGCAGGTTAAAGCTGAGCGGCAGTTACCGAAAGGGATGCTTCAGCCTTTACCAGTGCCAGAGTGGAAATGGGAGAATATATCCATGGACTTTGTTGTTGGATTACCGAAGACATCTCGAGGTAATAATGCAATCTGGGTTATTGTTGATCGCTTGACCAAGTCTGCTCATTTCCTTGCTATACGAGATACTTTCTCTCTTGATGAACTTTCTCGTTTGTATCGTAAAGAGATAGTCAGGTTACATGGAGTTCATCTCTCCATTGTATCGGATCGTGATCCCAGGTTTACTTCTAACTTTTGGAAAGGCCTTCAGAAGTCGTTGGGTACTGAATTAAATTTTAGTACATCTTTTCATCCTCAATCATATGGGCAGTCAGAACGAACAATTCAGACATTGGAAGATATGCTACGAGCTTGTTCTATGGATTATCAGGGAAGTTGGGACCAGCATCTTTCTTTGGTTGAGTTTTCATGTAATAACAGTTTTCATTCCAGTATACAGATGGCACCATTTCAGGCATTATATGGGAAGCGGTGTCGAACTCCAGCTTTCTGGGATGAAGTGGGTGAAAGAAAGTTGATGGGACCAGAATTGGTAGAAGAGATGGCAGAAAAAGTTCAGCTGATTCAGAAACACATGAGAACAGCTCAGAGCAGGCAGAAGAGTTATGCGGATAACCGGAGGAAGGATCTATCTTTCGAGGTAGGTGATCATGTTTTTCTCAAGGTTTCTCCTTGGAAAAGTGTGATGAGATTTGGTAAGAAAGGAAAGTTGAGCCCAAGGTTCATTGGACCATACGAAATTCTGGAAAGAGTTGGATCAGTTGCATACCGAGTGGCTTTACCTCCGAGTTTATCTCAGGTACACAATGTTTTTCACGTTTCGATGTTGAGAAAGTATATGCCAGATCCATCTCATGTTTTGAGTCCAGAGGTAGTTCAGCTGGAAGAGAACCTATCTTATGAGGAACAACCGGTCCAGATTCTTGACCACAGGGAGCAAGTGTTACGGAATAAGGTGATCAAGCAGGTAATGGTTTTGTGGAAAAACCACATGATTGAAGGGGCAACATGGGAATCTAAAAATGCTATGAGGGATAAATACCCCCACTTATTTTGATAAGTGAATAAAATTGCGAGGACGCAATTCCCAAAAAGGGGGGAAGGATGTAACATCCCAGGTAATTAAAGAATAAATAATTTTCATATTTATTAATATTAGAGAATTAAATATGAATTTTAATTAAAAGGGGTTGCTATGTTCGATAGCGTACCCGATACGCAACGATGAGTTTCTTTGAAACTTACGTAGCACACTAGTAATATAATAATATTATGTTAGTTAACAAGTAGTCGTTGTACTGGCGGGAATGAATAGAAATAACTAAAATATGAATAGATGTGTTTTTAGATGTTTTTACATTTACCCAATAAAAGATAAAGGCTTAAAATACGGAAAGAGTTCAATTTTAGGCTTTTATACTCTAATTTTCACTAAAGGTTCACTTATCACCTTTTAATGGTGAACCGTCATTAAATATAGTTTTGATCACTCTTATACTTTCTATTGGACCAAATATAACTCTTCTTTAGAATCGGGACATCAAAATTTACTTTGTGTAAATTTGTGGTACCTTTCTGATAAAGTTCATTTTTTTTATGAATAGTGTAAAATGTTGTATTTTAATTCAAAACTGCTTTCTAACCTAATTTATTTATATGATTAGATTATGTTTTGAATTGGTTTTGAAGTGAAATTAGAATATATTTTTACCATTTTATCCAATGGTGGTCATTAGAATCAATTTCGATTTGAAATTAGACTTAAACTGGTGTCAATCTTTTGATACTTATTGTTTTGTAAAAACACGCTATTTGATCTGGCAGCGGGAATTAATTATTAAATTAATTAATGTGACTTATATGATTTGAATTTTGTAAAATGGACTTCATTTTTGAATTCGGAATATCAAATATAGCTTAGGGTGAATTTTTGGTAATTTTCTGAAAAACTTCAATTTTTGATGAATAGTGAAACCACTAAGTGGTAATCAAGCAAACTGATTTTTCGGTTAAATGAAATTTTACCACTAATGTGTGTTGAATTTTGAAAATCCGACATACATGGTTGTCATTAAGAAGTAAAATGTGGTTCAATGAGATTAAAATAATTTTTTGGTGAATAGTAACTTATTAAGTTCTTAATCGCGATTAGTGGTAATTAGGGTAGTTTAATGTATAAATAATGCTTTAATAATATAAAATGACCTAGACACATGTCCCAACCTTATTGGTTGTGTCATGGCCGACCAAGACAAGCCATGGCCTAACTTGGGGACCCCATGTATCCACTTTAGTTGGAAAATGACAATAATATATTTTTATTTAATGTTAAAGTGAAAATGACACTAACATAAATTGTTTTACTAAAACAATTTTTAACTGGGTTTATACAAGTCCAAATTTAGATTATAAATATTCATTGGAAAGCTAAAAAGATTTCCTATATCATAGTATTTTTTTTATAATTTTTAGACATTAAATAAATTTAATTATGTATGACATAATAATGATGCAGCGATGACATCATTATTTGGCGATTTAAATAAAATAGAAAGATAATGTAAAATCTAAAACCTACACATGGCCAAAACCAATTGGATGAGTGGATTTAGAACCCTTATCACCTTATCCACGAATTATATCAATGTGGGACCTTTTAAAACCGAAACACATTTTCAAATAATGTAATGTTTCTTTACTTTCCAAAAGTGCCCCTCCTCTCCTCTTATAAAAGGCCCCCACCTCTACCTCATTTCACACACTCTTCAAGCCATTGGCTCGGCCAACCCCTGCCCATTTGCTCTCTCCACATCCCTCTCCTCATCCTAGAGGATTCCCTTTGGGCAGAATCCTTTCAAAGGAAGCCTTTAGGCTCAAACCAAAAGAAGTTACACTTTTTAAGGTATTTCATTCTCTCATGATCATTTGTTTTATTTTGCTTCTCCGACCCCCTAAACTCTTTTTATTTACTTATTTTGTAACAAAACCAGTATCTTCAATATACTAGGATGTTGTTATAAGATTTATTTGATCTACACTCTCACACAACTACATCAAATGGTTAAAGAACATACGGTTTCTGTGGATGGCGAAATTCTGCCTCCCGAAACGATGATTGTTCAATACTCATTTAACACCTTCAAAGGTGGCCATTATGATGTCACTATTTTTATATATGATATGTAATATGTTTATGTTTTACTTATGCTTCTGTATTTTTCATTTGTGTCTTACCTTTATGGCTTCCATTATGGGTATACGCGATATCTTCATTTAAGGAAGTGCGGACTACCGCCCCCTCAAAGTGATGTGATTCGTTAATGCCATATGTGGGACGTGTAAAGGATGGATTTAAAGTTATTATATATGATGTTATACCGGAATTATAATATACCTATATATATCATTATCATTTATTTCCATTAAAGTATGAGATAGAAATGAAAGTAGCGTTCATGCGTACGTACGGACTACCGTCTCCATGAACGGTGCATTTCATTTCTTATCCCCAAATGTAATGTACTATTAAAAGTACATGTATATAATGGATATATATAATTAATGATATATCTAAATGATGAATATAATTCTGGAATTAAAATATACATAAGTCTCATTTAGTTTTAATTCCATTAATATGACAAAGAAATGAAAGTAGCGTTCATGCGTACGTACGGCTTACCGTCTCCATGAACGGTGCATTTCATTTCTTACCTCTAAATGATTATGTAATATTTTAAATACATGTATGTACTGGATATATATGACATATATGATATCTACATCATGAATACCATTCTGGATATAATGAAACATTGACCAAATTAACAACATGTAAGTGTAAGAAGTCTATTTTTGACTTAAGAACCAAATACCGACAAAATGAACATTATTAACTTAAATGATTACATGATGTTCATAACATGGTATAAAAGAAATAATGAACTTGGAAAAGATTCATAATCAAGTAGAGATTAACTAAAGTTTATTATTCAGGAGTTTAAAGAACGGTCGGGTCAAGTCAGATACGAGGTATGGGAACTTCTTAACCCAATTTCCATTCTTTGGGTTAATCTCCTACTTTAAAATTATGTCATTATATTATTATGTCGTATCTTGTATTTGTACTTTATTTATGTGTACTTATAGTGAATACACATAATGTATCTATTTTATTTTAAAAATTATCTTTGTATGGGACTTCGTCTCAATCTCCTTTCGTTGAGGCATATTTTATTTTATACACAACTTTCTTTTATACGGTGTATAAACCCCTTTGACTTTTAAATTTATTCAAAAGGAATATTTTTTATACGAAGCGTTTACTAAACGACAAAAGGGAATGTTTTTGTCGTACGTATGCGGCGACAACGACTTCTCCGCCGTCGTAACCGTTATTTGAGTTTCGGCTTCCTCTACAAGCCATACCTTCTTTTTTTAAAAGAAAAATAAATACCATGTTTTACTTTGGTATTGAAAATGGTTTTCATAATGTTTTTATTATATCAATGTGTTGTATTGATATCTCGTGATTGAAATGTGGAAATGTTATGTTTCCTTTATGCATGTTTTATGTGATATGATTATGTTATGGTTCTTGGGCATTATTATGAAGACGGGTGGTTCCGTGATAAACTAAGGGCGGGTGAGCCCGTTATAGCTCTCCAATGCATTGGGTAACGCGAAGGAGTGAAACGTTAAGGTTTCTCCGAAGAGATTTTAGGGAATATACTGTGATGGGTATTCCAAACGTAACCAAGAGGGTTACCCCCTACGTAAGAATGTTATGAATGCCTCAAGTTACCTTTACGTATTATGATTTATATGATTTATTCATGTTTTTATGAGGTATGTTAAAGTGCCTATGTTTTATGGGTAAAGTATGATTTCATTCTTATGTATATATGAACTCATGTTTCCTTTCCATGTTTTTATAACCCATACTGAGTTTTTACGCTCATCCCAAGTTTTTGAAATGTTTTTCACAGGTCAAGGGAAAGGTACATGATAAGATGATAGAGTCAAGGATGTGTCAAGAAATAATCCATGTTTTATTTTAAATGTGTTTCCATTGATGGGAATGAAGAATACTATCTTTATGTAACCACTTTGTTTATATGTGGAATGTAATGCAAGTTTTATGATCTAATTCTCTAAAACTCTAAACCCGAAAAGATCCTCAACGTGTAATCTTGTAATAACTCAAGATTAAGTAAGGTTTAAGGCTGGGGCCTTATAGATAATTAGTGTTTCTGTTAAAAGAAATTGATATTGAGATTAAAGATAGAAAGTGTGTAGAGAATCATGTTTTTGTCAATCTATATAGACATACGAAAATAATATAAGGTCCTACTTATCGTAACATGAGAGAATTTCAAAATGAGAAATCATTCAATAATAACTAAAGGACTTCATTTATATTCAATGTTTTAAAATAACACTGATACTGGTAAAAATACATAGGGGTTGATAATCAAAACTATATTAAAAACATGTTAAATTTAATTATTTTTTAAACTCCCAAACTATTAGTAGCGTGGTAAGTAAGAGTATCATATTCCATATGGAAGGAAAAAGAAATTAGTGTGTTATTGAAACAATTAAAATCAACCAAAAACAAACTAAAATAATGGATGAATATATATGACAGTGATTGAATATAGTGAAAAATTTTAGGTGACAAAGGAAATGATAAAAAAAGGGATATAATACTGCTTAGAAGTGAATTTTGAAATATTATATTCTAAACTCTCATAAATTACTACAATTGTAGTGCTAAGAAATTAAGTGTAGAATCACTGAGCTCTCATTTTAGAAAAAATTCACAATTCAATGATCTCTTCCCTAAAATAATATCTCATTCATCACATAGGACAAATTATTTTTCAATAATGGAGAATAGAATCTTAAACTTTTCTAGTTTGTGGTAAATTGGTAATAATTTCCAAGTTTAGTGGTTCTATTTCATCATATTTATGTCCTTGGAATAGTGGTAAGTGATACTCAATATGAATGAAATAATACCAATGAACTAAAATTTCACTATAAAGATATAATCAATGAAACTAAAATGGATTGAAGAATTTTAATCTATCATAGTCTTATTTCCCTAAGATATTCAGTTACTCATTAATAAAGAAACAAAAATAATTGAATTTAACAAATACATCACAGAATTTAATATCAGAAGGATAAGAAATAAATAAAAATATAAAGAAATATTCCATGTTGAAATTGATTTTCCCTTCTCCTCAAAATTTTGTTGTTCATCATCATTGTTCTACCACTCCTATTATTCCTCATCTCACTCGAAAATTATGGAATTTTTCTCTCTCTGTCTCTCATTATGTGTGTCCTAAATTCTCTTTTATCTTTCCAACAATCATTGACTGTAATATAATTCAGATTGTAACCTTTGGTAGGTCCTAATAATTTGTTTCAAATGGTGATCATGTGATAATTAATTTCCCTCACAAAAAATTTGTTTTTTCATGTGCACCCTCTTAGAATTCACTAAGAGACTATAAGATATAATTCATCTCTTGTTTATTTCTTGTAGAATCAAGCATAATTCGACTCTTTAACAATGACTATTCTTTAAACAGACCTAATATTCTTAACAATTATGAAAATATTGGCCATTTATCCTTGAATGCACCAATTATCAGAGAATCGAAGAACTCTATCCCCCCATATACATCTTCATCGATAAGAATGAACTAACAAAAAATTATTCTCAATCCAGAAAATTCAGGTTTGGGAGTGCGCAACCTTGGTAAAAAAAAATTACTCTTGTTGAAGTGGATTTGTCATCCTTAACAAATTATAGTTTTCTGTGACCTTCAACATCAGTGGAAAATAAATCCCTAAACCTCAAAAAAATGACTTCAAGAGAAATGGAGTTTTGCAGTAATATTTATACAGAATTTTATTATATTTAACTCTAGCGAGCTGGGCTTCCCTGATTCATCATCACCAATCTATGCCATGAAATTATTGGTATCTTTTGAGCTTCCATAATTATCCACTAGGAGTCCCAGTCAACTTCCTCAAGATATGGAGTGCTCAGTTCAACATTATCAGTCAACTTCGGCATCAATGATCTTCATCAGGCATCAGTTGGACCAAATTCATGGCTACATAACTACCAAAGGAACTGACTTTGTTATTGTGCACCAAGGATGATTTTCCAGTAGATTGATTGTTCTTCATGAAAAATCAATATAATATAATCACTAATTAAATATTCCTTAAAAAATAATGTATAAATACAAATAATTTAAAAAGTCATTAATAATAAAACTAATCGCTTAAATAAAAGTAATTGAAACAAATTATTTTGTGAAATCAATAAAAGATTAAAAATAAAAACAAATCTCATAAAATAATTAATATATTATTAAATTTAAATAAATAAATAAATGATAAAAATTTATTAAATAATTAAATTAAAATTTAATATTAATTGTTTTTATATTAGTTAAATAAAATATATGAAAATTTATCATTCAAAAAATTATTTATTAAATTATAACTAAAAACAAAAATGGAAATATAATAACACACATAACATAAAAAGAAATTTATAAAAATAAATGTTAAAAAATTAATTAAAATACAAATAAATAATTAAAATACTTATAAATAATTAATTGAATTCAAATTTGATAATTAACATAAAATAATATACATTATTATTAAAAAAACCCATTTATTTATAAATCAAACTATAAATTTACTATAAAGTGATAATTAACCAAATTAAGTCATTTCAGGCATTAAATACATAATAAATCACCCAAAAGGATGTGAAAGAATATAATTATTAAAATTCCATATAAAATTCTTCCACACTTAAGAAATTTCTTGTCAATTAATCTTAAGTCACATTAATTGTTGGAAAATAAATTTCAAAATAGAAAATAAGAAATGCCACTAGGAATTGATTTTAAAAAATATTCTACCTTATCGATTATCTCAAGTATAAAGTGTAAACTCCCACTCAAATGAAACTTATTTAGTTCAAAATCTTTTATTTTTTTTCAAATATGGTTTACCATTATAATTTTAAAGAGAATTTTTACAAACCACGATTTTCATCCAACTGAAAGTACAACCTAATTTTTACCTCTAGGTAAACAAACTCGTACAATTTAAGAATTAATAATAAATAAACTGACCATAAGAAGAGGTGAAGTGAAAAAAAATTAGAGAAAAAAATTTCTCATCTAACAATATTTTAATAAAGAATAAAATAATTAAATAACGACTTCAATCCAGAATAGGATTTTAATTTCCTAATAAATTTAGAAGCATATATTTTAATTCAAATAAAATTAAAAATCCAAAATTTAATAAAAATCTTTTGAAATTAACTGAATATTTTTCCAAAATAACTTTTTTCAAGAGGACAAGAAAAGTGATTTTCTCAATTAAATCGAAGAGGTATTAAACATTAACCTCCTAAAGGTGGCATCACAACTATCAAATCTTAGAGAAATTTCCATCTAGTGAAAATTATTATGGGATGCTCAAAACTCACAGTTTTAAAATATTAAAAGGTTTTTAAGGGTTTAAAATTGAATTATAGTTTAGAATATATAATATACCACACACCCACACATAAAACCAAACAATTTTTAAATTGTTAAACTCTAGGTTAGAGAAAATTGAAGGTAATTTAATTTTACAAAGATTTTCAAATCATCAGTAAATTATTCATGTTTAGGGTAATTATAAAATTAAAAAAAATATTATTCCACATCAAATACAACTATCACAACCTGAGAATGACTAACTAATAGCTACTACTTCTCAAATATAGAACACTAATATATAATTTTTGATAAGATTCAAGCTATAATTTTTAATTTCAAAAAGGTAATCAATAAGTCTCCAAGATGGGAATTCAAGGAAATATTCTTCATTAATATATTTTAAAAGGTATAAATGACCTATAGGTTTACAGGGTAATATTGATCATGTAAACAAACATAAAAATGAACTATACAATCATTTATTAAAACCTAGTAGTAAGCAGCTGTTTAGGTTGAAGTAGAGAAAAAAGTGAAGAATTTAAATTTTATCTCAATTATAATGGAGATTTAGAAAATGTATCTCAAAAAGAGGAACATCCCCATTACACACTAGATAAAATCATTCTAATATCTATTTACTGATATCCTAATATATTTAAATGATACATAAAAATTTCAATAATATAATATCTAATCAAAACAAAACTAGATGGAACAATTAGAAAAGTATAATATAGTTTTCTCATGAAGAGAAGTTCCTTAATCATTTAAGAGCACCTGAAATCTCTATTGAATAAAAAATAATGTAAACAATTAATTTAATTCTAAAATAGACATTAAAATAAGTCCAATGTTCCACTGGATGTTTGGTATGAAAATGGGGAGTATAAAAAACCCAAGAAAGAGAAATTTATTCAAACAAACACATAAAGGAAAAAGGAATGAAAATCAAAGGTTGCCTCTAATTTTCTATAAAATTTAAAATATTCAACACAAATTTATCTTCTATTGTGTTTTATCTATGATCATTAAAATATACCATTAATTTTTCTTTTTAAAGTCATTAAATATTGTGAAATGTTTTATATTTTTCTCTCAGGGATTTAAACACTCTATCTTCCCACATAAATCTTCTCAAAAACACCATGGTTGAACTATTTATCTTCCTAAAATTAATATTATTTGAGTTAACTATTTCAAAAAATTAATAAAATAAATAAATAATAATGCAATATATTTCAGTATAAAGGAAAAAATACACTTACAAAAAACTACCACATGCTTGATGGATTTGACAATTCAGAATTTCAATAAATAATTGTCACAATCAAATCGCTATTAGCCACATAATGATTCTAAGAAACAGCTTCTTTAGTTGAAAAAAAAAACAAAATAGTTCTCTAGATTATCTATAAACTTTTCAATGTTATGGGAAATATTCCGATCATTTATTTTTTGGAATGAAACAGGGTCAAACAATGTCTCAAAATATTTCAAAGAATTCCCATAATCAAAAATATTTTTAAATTCTAATCCATTTTGGGTTGTATTAGAATAATACACAATAATTATAAGAATTATTTAAAAATTAGAAAATAAAAATTCATCAAAAAATAGATTATATCAGCAGGAACATTCATTATACCTATATATGGAAATCTCTGATTTTCACATTCTAAACTATCAACATACTTAGATTATTCATTTCCAATTACTAAAGGATTAGTACTATCCCAAAAAAATTCCTTATATATAAAACAATCAATTTCAATCGAAAAAGTATCAAAAATAGACTCACACATCTTAAGATGATGGGAACATGAATTGATTTCCCAGAATAAAACAAGAGAGGACTATGAACATTAAAAATCATCCTAAGAAGCCATTTCAGCAAGATGAAAATAAATATAAGTTAATTTTTAGGAATATCAAAATAAATAGATATTGGATTCACTTACCTAAGAGAATTTTTTTTAAATAAGTAGTCCAAAATAAGGTTAATGCATAAAACAATGTCACATAGTCACCTGATCTCTTTTATCCCACCAATTCTATAAGAGATGAAAATGGAACCAGGATTCTTTAAATTGGGAGTAATATTTTTCTGAACAATGTCACTATATTCCTCAATAATGTTTATTATTGAATACTCATCCCAAGTCCACTTGTTATCCAAAAATATTTTAAGTAATTTTATCCGAGATAGAACTTTGTTTAAAACCGCCATGACAAGAATATTAACAACAAAACTTCTACACATTTGAAATAATTTTAGTTAATCTAGTTCATTTTTCTTTTTAAGACTTTTTGAAATTGGTTTTAAGGGTTATAATTCAAAAACATTCGTTTATTACCCTACTTATCCTCAAACCTCACCTCTTTATTTCCTTCTTTGACAGGTCCCTCTTCATTTTATTTTTTTCTCTAGATTTTTCAATTGAATATTCTAAATTATGTCGAATCTATAAATTATTGTCTATATTGGTAGATTTTGATTTATTCATGTTTCCTTTTTCTACTTCTTCTAAATATTTAAGTTCATATTTCCAAGGATATTCTTCAACTTTTTGACCAGTTTTCACACCTGGTCTGATAGATTCTAGTGTGTTACCCCGTTTGTAAATTAAGATTATGGATTCTATATTTCTGTTATTAAATATCTGAATCTTCTCTATAATTTTTCAAATCCAACTAAATTTTTTATTTATAAAAATTTGATATGAACTATTAAAACATTACCAAAACTTCCACTTGGTAATATGATTATTCATTTTTGAATTGGTCTTGAAATTATGTTTTTGGATGTTATAGGTAAATTGGAGCCTCATATTGTTTCAAAAAACCCTGTTCTCTTCAGTAACGATTGTGGTAATTTTTATACACATAATTAAACAAATTTTAGAATAGATAACTAACCCCTTGATTCCCAACTCTGTAATCAGAAAATGTTTGACTCTCTTTAAGATATGTATAAATTTCAATGTTTCTGCAATAGTTTTGAGAATGTAAATACATACCAAAATAAAAACACTACTCTATAAGATAATTTCAATGAATAAAAATAGTATGAGAATTAGTCTCATCAGAAGGGATTATTATACTTCTTGTAATTTTGTGTTGAGATTTTTGTAAACGTTTATTAAAGAATAGTTTTATCTAACTTACTTTCATTTATAAGAAATCCCAACTGTACGATTGATCAACAAAATTTTTTCTTTAAGGTGTGAAACCAACATATAATTTATCTACCTAGAGATAATGATCAAGTTGGTGATTCGAAAATTGTCTAACGATTTCCAACAATCGATCCCAATTATCATGGACAATTTCATCCTCATATTGAAAAAAACCAGTGATTTTATGCCTCATATCAGTGGTAGTGTTCCTTCGATAAAGTTACCCATTTAATGAATTAATTAGTCTGTCCCATGTGTTAAAAATTTCGTCATCTAAATTCTAGAACCAACACATTTCCTTACATTTAAAATAGAATGGAAAGAATCCCAACCTATTCTCCTACTAAATAATCAAATGAAAATTTAGTTTTTGAACTATGTCATAAACATCTATAATAAATTCAAGAGAATCATGATTGGGTTATCCACAAAATGAGGTTAACATGGAGGCGTAAGATTTTTTTTATCTCAGAATCATTAGACCTATGGAGTAACCATATGCATGGATGGTTTTTTTAAATTGTGGGAAAATAGAAATACCTATGGTAAACCTCTTAGAATTCCCATTCCTAGGTTGAGGCATAAACTGATTTTCATTTTTCCCATAGCTCTCAATATTTTTATATTTTTAGTTTGATTTTGATTCACCATTTCAGCTTTGTTCTTATTTTTAAGGGTAGAAAAATGTTTTTTTATTTTAGGTATAAATTTTTCAAGTTCAGATTATGAATTTTCCTATGTGTTAATGTGAATTCAAGTTCAAACAATTCAAATAAAAAGAACATATAAGTGAAGTACATGAAAATTTCAGCATAATTTTTTTAAAAAAGATTATTTTAAATAATAGTTTAAATTTTGTTTTTCAATTGTCCACATGCACTGTCTCCATAAACACCTCTATAATTTGATCATGTCATCATTTAGAATTTGTCAAATTTAATTATTTTTAAAATTTACAATCTACTAGTATGACATTAACTATGAGTATAATATTACTAAGGTAATGAAAAAGTAAGATGCAGGTGATGGAGATTATTAAAAAAACTAAAAATCTAAAAAATGGATGAATAGAGGTGATAGTGATTGAATTATTTGAAAATAGAAGGATAAAAATGAAATTATAATGATAGGTTTATCATATAGATTATAAATAAATTTAAAGATATCCTCTACTCTACTATCATTAATTACAAGTATTTCTAGTGAGAAGAGAATAAATGAAGATTCATTGAGATATCACTTCTATGATATTTCATATTTTAGTGATCTCTCCCATGTAATAATCTATTGATCAACACATGGGAGAATGTTATGTTCATTAAAATAGAATACAATCTTAACATTTTCATGTTTTTGGTACTAAAGTTAAAATTCCAAAGATTAATGCTTCACTTTAATCACCTGTTTCACTTTGGAATATCAATAACTAATCCTCGTTAATAAATATACAAGATTGTTGAACTATAATATCACTCTAAGGACAAAATCAATATGACAAAAATAATTTTAAAAATGTCAATCCATTATAGTCTGATTTCCCTAAAATATTTAGTTACCCCGGATTGGAGCAATAATAATGAGATAATTCAAGAAATTCATCATAGAATTTATGTTTAGAAAAGTCAATAAAAATAGAGATGAATATTATCTAATAATATAATTTTATCTCCAAATTGATCTCCCATTATTCGTCATTATTATTCTTCCACTACCATTATGCCACCTCTCTCCCTTGAATTATATAATGTGTTTTTGTCTTTCTCTCACCTTGTGTGTCAAAATTTTTTAGCTATCCAAAAATATATTATAGTAAAATAATTCATTTATTAGTTTCTATTAGTTTCACTTACCTCTTTTCTTTTGAGGGTAAAATTATCATCAATTAACCATTCTAGTAAAAAATTGTTTCATTGGATCTATACTCATGAGGCACTAGGAATCCCTACAAGATAGAATTCAGCTGTTTTTTTGTTTCCCACCCCATCCAACATTTTTGAAATTCAAACAAAAAGAGTTTTGAATGAACCTTGAAGTATCAACACTTATGACAAGCTTGACCATACATCCGTGAATGAACCCATGATCAAAAAATCTAGGAACTCAAGCCCCTATCTCCATATTCAATAATTGAACCTGTATAAGAATGAACCAACAAAAAATTCTTATTAATTGAAAAAATTTATTTTGAAAAATGTGAAACCTTAGTAAAAATTAATGACACGTATCAAAATCAAATCACCATATTTTAAAAATTTCTTAGTCACTTTCATCTTCATCATTTGTATAATAGAAAACCTTAATCCAAAAATAAAAATAGCATCAATTTAATTCATGGTTGGATGAAATATTAAAAAAAATTATCTTATTCAAAATATGGTCAGCTGGGATTCTCTATTTAGTCGTAATCAATATTTTGTTTTAATGGATCAATCATGGTCAAGATTCCTTCATATTACTTCATGGGTTGATGTCAAATTCATTGAGATCCAGAAATATTGGTTTAATAAAATCAGTCATCTTTGACATTGAAGATGTTCAATGGGAATTTTCTATCATGGAGACATAAACATCAAATAATTCAGATCAATATTCAATGGACAACATCAGTTTTTATTAAACATTAATTGACCTCCCATAAAATAGAATTAGGGAGAAATCTTTGTTTGCAAGGATCTTCAGGGCCAATATAGCTTTGTTGGGGTCTTGGGGACCTTAGTTTCATTTTTTTCGGAGGTGGTCAACTTCTACATCACATTATTGTATCGAGTTCGTCTTTGAATACATTATCATCATTCTTGGACAACACATTTTTTGATTTGGAAAATTGGTTATCATATTCCTTGAATTAAGCTCAGATTCTATTCATTACTCATTTAAAAAACATAGTTAGTCTTCCCCAATCTCACATTCCTCAACTGGCCAAATAGGGTATGTGGTATTAATGTACCCAATTTTTTGGATATATGTTTTTCTAATTTTTTTCACATGAAAAATATGGTTATGCAGTTTCCTTAAAAATTCGACTACATGATGTTTTATCTAGATAAAAATTTATGTAACCACTAAAGTAATTTATTATATCATTGCACCCCATTTCTAAACATCTACTACATATATGAAACATCATGAAAAATAAATATAATAAAATCATCAATTAAATACTCCATAAGAAATAAGGTATAAACAGAAATTATATTCAAAATGACCAATAATAAAACAAACCACTTAAGAAAAATATTTTAAAAATAATTATTTTGATAAATAAATTAATTATTTAAAAATAAAAACAACATTAAGAAATACTAAATGACTATTAAGTTTTAAAAAGTATGAATTTAAAAAGATTTATTAAATAATTAAATTATATTTTAAGATTAGTAATTGTTTGAATTAGTAAAAGAAAATATACTACATGTTAAAATTAAATATATTAAATATTAAATTAAGACTAAAAACAAAATGGGGGGAAATCATGCACGTTACACAAAAAGTAAATAATAAAAAGGAAACGATAAAAAGTTAAATAAATTATTGATAAATAACACAAAGATTAATAAACAAAAAAAGAGTGAAAATAGATAATTTAGAAAATTAAACAACAATTATTATTAGAGAATCCTTTCATTAATTAATTCAACAATAAATTTACTAGAAAGTGATGAGTAACCAAATTAATTCCATTTCAAGCATTAAATAAATAGTATATCCCCAAAAATAGATTTTCCAAAATGTAATGAATTAATGCCACATCAAATAACGTGGATTGAAAAGAAACGGTTTGATTGTGATGGGATGTACTACCTAAGGGAATATCTATATCTTTACAAATAAGAAGATGATAAAATTCTTGGTTGGTTTATACTAAAAGAGTAAATACTATCAATTATAACCCACTACAATAATTTCTAATTTGTTGTAGAATATAAAAATTAAAAAATAACTGCAAAGTTTCTTCATTTTAATATTTACTTGATTATAATTTTCAAATTTGATTCATAATTGGATAGAAATTTTTATGTTTTAAAAAGGAATGAAATTTTTGGTTAAAGTCAATAGATTCATTAAATTGGTATACTAGAATTTTAATTTTTTTAGGTTTGGGGACTAGACTTCGTGGGTCCATTAATAAAATCTTATGAGAATGAATATATTTTATTTTCAGTAGACTATATTGAAAACTCTACTAAGGTCATTGGTTTACCAATAATCATAGGGTCTTACATGGTTAAATTTTTTATGAAAAATATATTCTGTATATTTGAATATCCTTATTCCATTATCAATAATTATATATTATACTTATATAATCATTAATTTAAAATAATTATGGAGAATTATGGATGAAATCAAGAAAAAGAATTGTGTGTCACTCATAAAAAATTGGGCATGTTGATATTACATATGAGGATTTGAAAGGAATATTAAAAGGGATAGTGAATTTATTTGGAAAGAATTATATGTAAATTCTTCATGATTCTATATGGTTATACAAAAATTATTATAAAAATTCCATTAGTATGTCTCTATATATACTTTTCATTGAAAAAACATTCCATAAACCTACAAATATAGAACATAAGGTATTATAAGATGTAAAGGATTCCAATAGGGATTATATTATTTTTGTATACAAGGTTATATTTTATTTGAATGAGTTAGAAGTTATACGAATAGAATCCTATGAGAATGATATTTTTTCAAAGGAAAAGTAACAAATAGATACATGGAAAGATGATTCAAAGGAATAACTTCACAAAAAGAAAAAATTTCCTCCTCTGAAATTCAAGGATGAAGCTATTTATAAGGATGGTAAATTCTATATGATCTAGACCATTCAAGGTTTTGGAAGTGAATCATAATGGGGATTTGAAATATTTTTGATTAGTAGGATTTTTATTTAAGGTTAATGGTGGGAGACTTAAGTTGTACATTAAAAGGGAGAATGTAGACAAATTCAACTCTTTTATACCTAATGAATGAGATTATAAAGATAAATGATGATTACTATAAACCAATAACTCATGGAATAAGGACTAATTTATTTACCATTAACTGTTAGTTTTGAAATAAAAACATGTTTTTCACTGGGTGTGTTACTTATATTTGGAAGGATAGTCCTGAGGAATATATTTTGAAGAACAATTATGATCATGCACAATAAAATAAGAGAATAATAAAATGGATGTATTCTACAAACCCTAAATTATTCATTTAGATTACAATTTTATCATAATTGAAATCACATGCATATATAGATGTTGATTACTGTGTGAAAACTAATTCTGCAGAAGTGTGGTGTGTGAAATAATATTGAGTGTCACATAAGATCACAATCCATCACATTTATAAGAGAAATATTTTGAGCATCTTATATATGAACATGTTTCTTTATTTTAAAAGGAAATAATCTAAGTATTATACTATGAAAATTTTAAAATATTGACTTTTCCTAGGAACTTTCATATTTTTTTAAAACATATTTCTTTGGATTTTCTTCTATCATTAAACCATGGTGGATGATTCTTGTTTGGATACCTAGAGCCTTTGTTAGGGAATATGACCAAAAGTTCAAGGATGCAAGTTTTTATAAATTGATAGAAGATATTTATAAATGTTTTATGTAGTCTAACGAGTATTTTACATGAGTTTTTAAATCATCGATGGGGGTTTTGGATCTTTTATATATGTTAGGTTGAAATCTATTTGTTGTAAAATTACAAGCCATGTATATGTTACATGACGTGTAAATCTTTCCAGAAAGATGTCATGAACTAGTTTATGATGTGAAGTGGTTACATGTCATGTACCTTGTTCATGTTGTGTAATGATTGATCAAGATAAATATTAACCCAAGGCGATGCATCTTCTATAGTGTCTATTTAAATAATAAATAAATGATGTGAAAGGGTTACATGCCATGTATTTCTCGGCTTCAATGATTCTAATTCATGTCATGCATATGATTTAATATAGTCATTTTGTTCATCCTTTCCCTCCCAACCCAAGGACAATTTGCAAGAGATTTTGGAGTCTTTACTTCCTTTATAGATGTTCCGATCATGAATCTGATCCCCGATGAGTGGTTCTTCTTAGGGTTTCCCTTACCATTAGTCATTCATTATTAGGGTGATGGAATCCTTTGACCAGAGATTCATTTGAGTGTATATGTTGATCTGGTTTGATATAGGTTCCTTCTTGTGATTATCCTCACCTCTGTTCTTAATTACAATTTTGGTTAGAATCATTTCACTGATTGTCAGATAATGGTATATGTTCTAAATCATAAAATTATGGTCTATTAATTGTTAAGTATGTGAAATTTTTCATTTTTAACACCTAGATGTACACATTATTGAAATGAATGATAAATGATGGTATATCATGAAATTGTATTATTCCTTGGATCCATTTAGATAAAATATTTTTTGACCTAACTTATATCTATCTGTTGGGTGAGGGAACCCTTGAATAATAAGAACTTGGAAAATGGGTTGATATCTGCAAAGCATGACTTGATATTGAAGGATATTTCTTGATATAGAATCACTTTGGTAATATCTTATGGGATATTGATATGGTTGTTGATATATGTATATATATAAATTAATGTGTGAATTTAAGACAAATGATAATTTTCATAATTAGACATTGAGTCTTGTGAGGTGATATTGTGATATCCTTGCTATTATGACTTGTTGAGTTGACCTTAAAAGGCATATATATAGGGAATTAACAAAGGATAAAATTATTATATAGATTAATTTTCTCTAAGATGTAATCTAAAATGAATATATAGTAGGGTAGGAATAGTGAAACATGTTATAATGCTTAAATAGAATGCTTTTCCTAGTTAATATCGAATTGAATATATATAGGGACCCAAAAGAAGGTTGAAATGCTAATATATATGGTTGTTCCTAGTTTGATTTTTCTATGGTTTATGGTTATGGTTTTCATGGTTATCCTATATGAATAGAGACATTCCATCATGGTTCTAAGGAAAGTAGATTTATGTATTATATTTATTGATTTATTAATACACATGTTTATCTCTTTATTCAATGTACTTACTATTAGATTGGTTTTGTTATGACATGGTGGTGTCGACCTAGTGAATTTGACTCATAAACTATTCATGCCACCATTTGGTACCCGAGAAGATTATATGGATGAAGTATTGTACAAGGGAAAGGGACCTTATTGTTGATTATTGATTGGTGGTTGGGTAGATGTTTAGATCTGGGAATGACATGGGGTTTGAGACTAGGGTTATTTGAGATTATTCATGTGAAATGATTTTTTTATATGTGTTATATTATGTTTGAAATTTAGATACATGTTAGATTTTCATTGCACGAATCATCATTATTTGTTTATCGATTCCTCATTTTACAAGACTTTTCCATGTTGTGTTGCTTCTGGAATTCCCATTACTAGGGTTATATTTACATATATTGTTTTTTCCACTTCTATGTAACTCTATACCAGGGGTTGTAGTCTACACATTATATCATCACACCCCTAATTCTAGTCATAAGCCTTTAACATATAGGGAGGCTCTCTTGAGGTCTTGTAACCAACACAATTTGGCCACGTGAGAGGGCCTATGTTTAGGAAAAATTAAAAAAGATCTATTGGGGGCATGTTGCTTTTATTTTTAATCAATTTAATATTTTGGAAAAGTAAAAAGGTGACTAAGTTGTTTTGGGACTTGGTAATAATCATATATATGGGATTAGATAACCCATGTTCAAGGGGAAATCTGATTACCCAGGGATGGGATTGTTTTTCATGATGTTCTCTTATTACAGTTGATGTTATTTCAACCTAGGTGTTTTATATGTTGGGTGATGTTATTGTTTCTTATGATTTACACTTGTGGATGAGTGTGGATTGAAATGACTATTCATATATCATGATAGGCACGAATGAATATATATTGACATGAATTGTTTATGTTAGAAACATATTTATTTCATGTGTTGTATACTTTCCTCTATGAACTCTATAATCAGACACTTTTTATATCTGATAAATGAAATGAAATAAACAGTTATGTTATTTTAAATCACTTGTAAGACATATGTAGAAAGACCAACAGTTAGTGGCTCTCTATTATTGTCACCTGTTGAGGTTCAACATGTTATTATAACTAGTGTTCTAAGAAGTAGGTTTGTATTGTAGTGAACATGTCTCCTCATCATCTTCGAGTTGAGTGAAAAGAGAGTATAAATCAGCTTGCTCCTAACCCAGCTAACTTTGAGATTTTAATAGTTACTAAGGATTATACAGATGTTCAAATTCACAATATCTTCTCAATGGTCATGTGATTCATAGAATGAGAGACTGCTCAAATTATGAATTTTATGTATAAGATAATGAGAAAGGTTAAACTGTAATATCTCTTCTATTCAGTGGGTATAGAGCCCCCTAGGAAACTGTGTTTTGGATTGATTTGGGCCATAAGATCTTCAAGCACCTTGAGACACTGATATATAGGAGAAAAATTCATGTTGTGTATTTGTTCTATAGGCATTCCAAGTATTAGTGGGGCATTCTAGAGCAAGATGAATAGTATTAAGAGTATTCTTATAAGTACATTGAATAAATTTTATTGACACAATTATATATGAAGTTGTTGAGGGATGAAAAGGGTCATGACCTCATGCATCTAGAACATGAGGGTATGTTAGCGATAGAAAACATTGAATGTTTCACCAACCTACATCACTTTTCTACATCTTTAGATTCTAATGATATCTCTAGGCTGAAGAGTTTTCGAGACAAGCTTCACAATAACATCATCTCATAGGTGAATTATTTTTCATATAATTATCTTGTATTACTTAAAAAATTAAGCAATCATCCAAGAATGGAATAATAGAGAGGCCCTGATAAGAAACTAAGTTATTTATATGGGGTAAATTGTGATATTTTCTTCAAGTGGAAATAAGAACTACTATGAAAGTTATCATGAGGGAAATAGTGGGAAGAGAATTCATGGTAATGGGAAACCCTCTCAAGAACGTGTTCTGTGGAAGAGATATCAGCATGGAAATTTGGGAAACAAGATTCCTCAGTGTCTATACCCTACTTTGGAGTGTCATTATAATGGTCATTTGGGTTATCTTAATATTTTTTATAGGAAATTATCACATTATATCGATAGAAGGGGAAGAATATATGTAATATATTCTACTAAAGACTCAAAAACTCCTTAGAATACAAGTAGAAGGAGTTTCACATGATGTTTTGGTCGAGGTATAGGGAAGGGATCCCCAGTGTATGAATGACCGTACCAGGAACAGGGGATAGCCTAGGGGAGTCAATATGGATCCCAAGCAAGAGGTTTTAGTCAACTGAACGCTATGAAAACTACTCCGACAATTATGGAAGTAAGACCTTATACCGTAAGAGTTATGATTATTGTATAGTCTACCCTTGATTGTGTTTTAGTTGATACATGATCATTACAATTCTTATTGTATTCTATTTTTGAAAATCGTTTGGTCTTTTTTTTGAAATCCTGGATTGGGTTTTCACCATTGACACACCATTTAGAGTGTGGTTATGAAACATCAAACATTATAAGGTGTGTTCTCCAGATATTTTTGGTTATTTTTTATTTTTAGAACCATTTATGTTGTAAATAAAAAGTTTTGATTTTATTTATGGTATGGATTGGTTAGTCCAATATCAGTCTCATATTGATAGTTACCGGAGAAGAGTGGTTTTTTCCCTGAAATTGGTAGTTATTCACACCAAGGTGAGTGGTATCTTCAAGAAAGTCGTGCAGGACCAATATAATGTAGATTCTATTGTCTCATGGTTTAGATAGAAAGTATGAATCTAGATAATGGAGTGATAAAATAGTATTATTTTCCTATAGGAGTATAGAGTTTGTAGGATGTCTTTCATAGTGAGTTCTATGGATTACCTCCTGAGTGAGAGATTGAGATTATGATTGAGTTGGTGCTGAGAGTATAGTTGGTTTATATCTCTTCGTATAGGTTAGAACATGAATATATTTGGGATTTAAATGTTCAGTTGGAAGGTTTGGAGTCTAAATGTTTCATAAATCCTAGAACATAGGGTTCCCTAGTTATTTTCTCCTAGAATTTTGATGGTAGTTTTCACTTGTGTGTGTATTATCAGAGATTAAACTAGATGATTGTCAAAACCAGTATCCCCTTCCACATATCGATTATGTATTCAATCAGTTGGGTGGTTCTAAGGTTATCTCCAATATTGATTTGAGATATGGATACAACCAGTTGAGGCTGAGAACATTGTACATATCTCAAAATAATTATAGGATAAGGTCTGGATTATAAAAGGCCATCATTAATTAATTTGGTTTGATGAACACATCAATAATATTCGTGGACTTAATGAATCATATATTTTATAATTTTTTATTTCTCTTTTTCGTAGTTTTTGTTGATGAAATTTTAGTGTACTCATAGTCAAAAAATGATAATGCAAAACATCTTAGAATTTTATTGAGTACATTGAGAGATCATTTTATTCACACCGATTTAACTAATTATATTTTCAAGATTGATAATGGGAACTTATTTAGGATTTTCATCTCATAGGAAGGAGTGTTAGTGGACCCATAGAAGGATTTTTCCATGGTATCTTTGGATAATCCCATGAATTACTTTGAGATTTTGATATTTTTGGGTTTATCCAGTTATTATATATGATTTAACTAGGACATCTACCATCTTGAAGAACCAATTTCTTGGTTTTCCATGAAGGGAGTAATGTTTTCATGGTTAAATTCTTGTGAGAGAACATTTCACTAGCTTTAGATAATTCTAACCTCAATACCTATACTCAATTTACCTTTATTGGGTAAATAATATACCATGTACTATGACACATATAGAGTTTGAATCAGAGCTGTTTTGATGTAGGAGGATCATGTGCTTTATTATGGCTCCAGATAGTAGAGAATGGTTGGGAGGAATTACCCTACTCACAATATACAGTTGGAAGTGACGGTACATGCCTTGAGATTCTGGATACACTATCTTTTGGGAGATAGGTTCATGGTATATGTGGACCATAAGAGTCATAGGTATATCTTTTCTCAGTGGGACCTCATCCTTCGGCATGGTAGGTGGGTCAAGTATATGTAGTAATTTTAATTTGTGATGGATTATACACTAGAAATGGGAAATGACATTACTAAGACCTTGATCCAGAAGACACAGATAGAGAAATTGTGGTAGTCATGTGATGAAAAAAGGAAAATGGAAGTCTTTTCAGACATGCATCTAGATGTTTAGGAGTCCAAGGGTAGAGTAGCCCTAAATTCTATATATGTTATACCCATTCTTTTAGACAGTATCAAGACAGATAAGTTGTCTGGTCTATAGGTATTTGTTACAAGACGTAGTTTCTGTAGTGGGGAGACACTTTCAGGGTGGTCTTCTAGTTGTGTAAATTCACGTATTTTCTATTGAATGGTTTGGAATCCTTTGAGATTACATGATGATATGAATGGAGAGTTTCATTCTTTGGAATGGGTGGTACATCCTAGTCTTCAAAATATGTATCATGATATCTATTGATAGTTTTGATGACCATGAATGAAGAAGGTGGTAGAAAGATTTATGGTGACATGTTTCATTCGTTTTAGGTAAAATATAAGCATCAAATGTGTAACATCTCGACTTGGGTTCCACATACCGGTGCCCCGAGGTGATTCTACAGATGACCCCAATCAGGCCTCCCCATATATCAGAGGATTATTACTAGAAACGAGGGTCTTATATCAATCATGAGACCACTATACCCTCTATTATCATAGTAATACACCAGTAGAAAATAAGAAGCAATAATGGAATAACATAAAACCATAAGCATAAGAGTAACAAGATAACAAGATGACCAAAACAGTAGATATAATATCAAAACTAAACTCAGAACATGTCATGATAATGTACATGTAAAGTGTCTAAAATTAAAATCCAAAATTAAGGATCCCAACAAATCCAAAAAAAGTACAAGAACATGTTACTTTCCCCCAACCATTCTTCTCCATGACTCATCCATCTAACACAAAACCTTTTCCCTTATCCTATCCTACAAACATTAATCCTATTCATGTAATGACCAGGCATCCCAAGTAGGGTGTGAGTAAAACTCTTAGTCTACCACCAATGATGTCTAAAACAATATATATTAAATAATAGTGTGTGAAGTTTTATAAAGAAATAATTATAATTCATACGTAAATAGTTATCACATTATCAATTATTCTTTATTTAACCACATAAAAAATTGGTTTCCTAAGGACACAAGAACCTCAATACCGGCTTCATCTCATTATTGAGACCGAACCATTTCACATTATCAATTAAAAAATCATTTAACAATTTGTATTTCATTATCCATTTCATTTTAATTCATAATACCAGTAATTGGAACTATAGTTCAATGCCACTATTTAGGGAATAGATCATTATGTTTATCACCCCATGGGTATTTGGATCCTCCATCCCTATCTCACACAACATAGTTATTTTAAGATTCAGTCATTGTCCAAAACAATTTTCATGCATTCCTTGGGATCATAAAACCATTTCAAGGACACTGTGTATATTTTGAGTGTCAGTTCATGTACCACACCTCGTTTTCTCAATCAATCAAATTTATCACATGTATCACATGTATCACTTATATCAGATTAATTAACTCAAAATATAATTAATCATAGAAACTCCATTAATTAATTAAACCATTTATTAATCATGAAGAACCCTTCAATTAATTCATCATTAAATTGGTCACATCAATTCCATTAATTAATTCACCAATTAATTAATCCCATGCAACAATTCAATATTCTAATAATTAATTAATGTCACGAACCAGCCTGGGTCGACCCTGAACCGGTCACCCGAGCCTGTCACAAACAGACACTAAAGACATAAACAAACCTACACCATGACATACCTCCCCGTGACCTCGCGGTCACCACCCAACTACAACCAATGTCGCTCCCACACTGAGCGACTCAAGCCAGGAAAACCTGAACACAAGGAACCTGCAACTGAAAAGGTAAAGATAGGCGTGAGCACAAAAGTACTCAGTAGGTGAGCCCCACAACAAATCCCAATGCACTGCCAGAAAATTAAGAATCTACCTATTTCAGGTTTGAACTACAATGTATAAAAGTATGATTTTATAACGTTTCACTTGAAAAACTAAACACGAGCCATTACCCTTATTCCTTTTCAAAAGTTGAATTTCTTTTCATTGGTTCTAAATTCGTTCTGAGTGACAAAGAAGTGTTACATTTTCAGTTTTACTACACAAGAGAAAAACGCATTTTTATTTGAGAACCATTTTCGCAAAGCAACCAGTACAAGCGGTAAAGAAGAACTGAAAGTAAACAAGCAGGAAAGAAAACAAGTGCAAGTAGAAGTAAACAGGCAAGGAAAAACCAAGTGCAAGTAAAAATGAACCAGACGTTATCAGCAATAACCATGGGCACACACACACACTCACACACTCACACACACAGACACACATACTCACACACGCACACACTCACACCCAAGTGGTCCCCCGTATGCCGACGGAAGGCACCACGCCAGAGATGGTAGAGCACTATGGGTAAATCCCCTAAGGTTCATCTAGCTCGCGTGGGACCCTAGAACCTCGTGTCTCGGTGAAACGTGGCTTAGAAGGCCACGACCCTCAGAAAATGTGGCTTAGAAGGCCACGACCCTCAGAACACGTGTCTTAGAAGGCCACGACCCTCAGATATCATGTTTAGTTAGTGTTGCAAACGTCAATCCAGCTAAGTGATACAGGGACGACACCCATCCGGCTCACTAGCACACTAGTTCTAGTCTGCCCACCTAGATACCCAGGGTTTCCCCGTGTGCTCAAACAAGCTTCACATTCACATAGTATATTTCTTCCTCATATCGCAGGCCAAACAAGATATCGCATACAAATGTCACCATTTCCACACCCAAACAATATTTCAAAACTCACGCACGTCAAAAATACCTTTCTGAAAATATAAATGTCATTACCTAATCATTTCGCAAAAACCCCTTTTTGGAAACACTCAAACAAGAACATAAACAACTTTCACAACCCAGAAAGCATTATTTTTAATAACACAACAAGGGAAAACATCTTTCGTCAACCAAGAACCACATGCAAAGTTTCCAAAAACAATTTTAAAAGGTCACACGACGTTTTCTCTAATCAAGGTTATAAGAAAACACCATTTTCCACAAACAGTACATTTACTAATTTACACATGCCAAAAAAACATTTCAAAACCCAATTCAACATGTCTTTCGTTACTCAGGAAAAACCATTTAGCGACATTACTATAAAATCCCACAATTGAAACCAAGAAAACACTTTTAATGAAATGCTAGAATTAAACAGTTTGCATTATCAGCAAATCACCACACTATAAAAACTACTTAATATTATTTTCTTAAATTTACTGAAATTTAATAAAAGGACAAGGAATAAATAAATTCTTAATTTAGAGGCAAGTGCATAGGGAGACCTACCTCAAGACGCAGCTCGGAACAAAACGACACGGCGTAAGACTCTCGTTGCGTAATGGTCGCACCGTACCGCGCCATCAACCCAATCCTAAAACAATAGACCGTTAAGCAGGCTCATTAATGACAACATATTAATAATAATAATAATAACGTAATAAGAACCAAAATGTAGTAATAATAATGTCATAATAATAATAATAATTATTATTATTATGACATAATAATAATATAATAATAATAAGAGTAACAACAATATCATAACAATAATATTAACATATTAATAAGAATAATTATAATGACATAATACTAACAAGAACAATAATAAATAGAATAGCGCAATGATAATTATAATAATAACAATAATAATAATAATTATTATAATAACATGATAATAATAAAAATAGTAATATTAACATAATATAATAATAAAAATAACAACATAATATAATAATAATTAAAACAATAATATATTTATAATAATAATAATATAGTTAGCTAATTATAATAATAATTATTATAACCAAAGTATTTAGAATAATAAAACCACTAAAAAAATAATAATAAGAAAACACACATATATATATGTATATTTGTGTTTATATATGTGTGTTTTCTTATTATTATTTTTTTAGTGGTTTTATTATTTTAAATACTTTGGTTATAATAATTATTATTATAATTAGCTAACTATATTATTATTATTATAAATATATTATTGTTTTAATTATTATTATATTATGTTGTTATTTTTAATATTATATTATGTTAATATTACTATTTTTATTATTATCATGTTATTATAATAATAATTATTATTATTGTTATTATTATAATTATCATTGCACTATTCTATTTATTATTGTTCTTGTTAGTATTATGTCATTATAATTATTCTTATTAATATGTTAATATTATTGTTATGATATTGTTGTTACTCTTATTATTATTATATTATTATTATGTCATAATAATAATAATTATTATTATTATTATGACATTATTATTACTACATTTTGGTTCTTATTACGTTATTATTATTATTATTAATATGTTGTCATTAATGAGCCTGCTTAACGGTCTATTGTTTTAGGATTGGGTTGACGGCGCGGTACGGTGCGACCATTACGCAACGGGAGTCTTGCGCCGTGTCATTTTGTTCCGAGCTACGTCTTGAGGTAGGTCTCCCTATGCACTTGCCTCTAAATTAAGAATTTATTTATTCCTTGTCCTTTTATTAAATTTCAGTAAATTTAAGAAAATAATATTAAGTAGTTTTTATAGTGTGGTGATTTGCTGATAATGCAAACTGTTTAATTCTAGCATTTCATTAAAAGTGTTTTCTTGGTTTCAATTGTGGGATTTTATAGTAATGTCGCTAAATGGTTCTTCCTGAGTAACGAAAGACATGTTGAATTGGGTTTTGAAATGTTTTTTTTGGCATGTGTAAATTAGTAAATGTACTGTTTGTGGAAAATGGTGTTTTCTTATAACCTTGATTAGAGAAAACGTCGTGTGACCTTTTGAAATTGTTTTTGGAAACTTTGCATGTGGTTCTTGGTTGACGAAAGATGTTTTCCCTTGTTGTGTTATTAAAAATAATGCTTTCTGGGTTGTGAAAGTTGTTTATGTTCTTGTTTGAGTGTTTCCAAAAAGGGGTTTTTGCGAAATGATTAGGTAATGACATTTATATTTTCAGAAAGGTATTTTTGACGTGCGTGAGTTTTGAAATATTGTTTGGGTGTGGAAATGGTGACATTTGTGTGCGATATCTTGTTTGGCCTGCGATATGAGGAAGAAATATACTATGTGAATGTGAAGCTTGTTTGAGCACACGGGGAAACCCTGGGTATCTAGATGGGCGGACTAGAACTAGTGTGCTAGTGAGCCGGATGGGTGTCGTCCCTGTTTCACTTAGCTGGATTGACGTTTGCAACACTAACTAAACATGATATCTAAGGGTCGTGGCCTTCTAAGCCACGTGTTCTGAGGGTCGTGGCCTTCTAAGCCACGTTTTTTGAGGGTCGTGGCCTTCTAAGCCACGTTTCACCGAGACACGAGGTTCTAGGGTCCCACGCGAGCTAGATGAACCTTAGGGGATTTACCCATAGTGCTCTACCATCTCTGGCGTGGTGCCTTCTGTTGGCATACGGGGGACCACTTGGGTGTGAGTGTGTGCGTGTGTGAGTATGTGTGTCTGTGTGTGTGAGTGTGTGAGTGTGTGTGTGTGCCCATGGTTATTGCTGATAACGTCTGGTTCATTTTTACTTGCACTTGGTTTTTCCTTTCCTGTTTACTTCTACTTGCACTTGTTTTCTTTCCTGCTTGTTTACTTTCAGTTCTTCTTTACCACTTGTACTGGTTGCTTTGCGAAAATGGTTCTCAAATAAAAATGCGTTTTTCTCTTGTGTAGTAAAACTGAAAATGTAACACTTCTTTGTCGCTCAGAACGAATTTAGAACCAATGAAAAGAAATTCAACTTTTGAAAAGGAATAAGGGTAATGGCTCGTGTTTATTTTTTCAAGTGAAACGTTATAAAAGCATACTTTTATACATTGTAGTTCAAACCTGAAATAGGTAGATTCTTTATTTACTGGCAGTGCATTGGGATTTGTTGTGGGGCTCACCTACTGAGTACTTTTGTGCTCACGCCTATCCTTTTACCTTTTCAGTTGCAGGTTCCTTGTGTTCAGGTTTTCCTGGCTTGAGTCGCTCAGTGTGGGAGCGACGTTGGTTGTAGTTGGGTGGTGACCGCGAGGTCACGTGGAGGTATGTCGTGGTGTAGGTTTGTTTATGTCTTTAGTGTCTGTTTGTTTGTTTAGTTTATATTCGTTCTTTCGATCCTGTTTTTAGTTTGGGCTGAAATCGTTCCCAACGATTAATGTTTCAATGCCCGGCACTTGTTGCCATCCCGGGGGGGTCGGGAACGCCCCTCAGGACTTGCCGCGGACCGGCTCGGGTGACCGGTTCAGGGTCGACCCGGGCTGGTTCGTGACAATTAAATACTTTATTTTCATAATTTCATATCACAAAATATCAATAAGTATGTCCCCTATTAATTATCCTGAATAAAATAATTCACAATTCAAGAATAATCCAAAAATAATTCATTTATAAATTTATACAAATAAATATCATATTTATTCCATAATTAATTCAACAATTGATTATTCCTCAAATCCCACATTTTCAATCTTTTAATAATCAATTAAAAAATTAATTATCTAACCCAAAATGTTTCAATATCAACAATTATATTAAAATAATTAAATAACTAATTTATACAATTTCTGATCTCCCATACCATAATGACAAAAATAGGGAATTAGGGTTCATGCGTACCCCAACCACATGGTATAGAAAACCAAGAAATGATTATACTATAACCACTTGAAGCATATTGAATTGTGTACGTAGGCATTACATGGTTATCTATTCCATGTAAGATCACTGTGTATCACTATCTTACTTCCACTATTATCCCCCAACATACACAATCTCATTGAACTAATAAAACAATAACAACATAACCCAAAACAAAAAATACTCAAAACCAACATACCCCTAGTGACCCATGTATCAAATTAACGGATGGTGATTAGCACTAACCCATGACCTACCTCTCAATTCACGATATTCCTATATCTGATCATGTTGACATCCCAAATAACCAAGGTCCGCCTATGATATGATTTTATCATGATCCAACACAAGTCAACCCTGATCATGACACCCGAGCCTACCTATGACATGGATCAAGAGGTGTTATAGATCCTCCCAAGATGGAAACTAGTGTTAGGATTCACAATAAAATCATTATGAAGGATTTATCCTAGAAAATATTAGAAAAATAAATAAATATAAACTAAATAATAAATATAAATATAAAAATAGAAAAAAATAATAAATATGTCCATGTGACCCTATATAGCACCACTGACCACTAAACCAACATATCACCATAATGATAGAGTTTGAGCTAGTAGCCACACTAGAATCTAAAAAAAATATAAAGATATGGAAGTGAGTACTAAAACATAGTACGGATTCCAGAATAAATGATTCTATATGGATCACCTTTAAAAAGAAATCAATGTTATGCTAGTATGAAAATAATACATATAAAAATATTGTTTTCTATTATTTTTAGAAACAAGTAACATGATTCCATTTTTAAGAAAAAACATTCAATTAAATTTCAAATATAATTTCTAACGAAAGACTAACTTCAAATAAATATTTCAAAATGGGGATAAATCAAGTAAAATAAAATTCATTGTAAGAAAACAAAATTGATAGGTTCTAAATGATATAGGATAGTAAATGTAATTTTTATTTTTAAAAACATGTAAATGAAACTAAGAAGTGATCTTCTAAAAAACCACAGAAAACAGTGATAAACAATAGAAAACACCATCAGAAATCCCTTAGTAGTTGTGGTTAATGGGATCCTGGGATCCTCATACATCACTGATGAATACATAAAAAAACCCAAATCATCTCCATGCATGATCTACTAGAGGTTAATCGTGTCCCAATGTCCATTGATCTCCAATCACATACAAAAACCCACAACATCCTCATACACAACCCACTAGATGAGAAATAACATCACATGGCCTAGTGGTTTTCGATCATCATTATATGTTTAGTAAGTATTTTATAATCAAAACTTCTAGGGGGGACCAGGCTTCGGCCCTACCGGAACACCTAGCATGTAATGACCCATCCTTAAAACATTGTTTAATCTTGTGTTAAATCATGAATTAACATTGAGTATCTTTTTAGGTTTTGAGATTTAAAGAATTAGGTCATAACTTATATATAAAAAATTGAATATTACATCTAGACACTTCTACTCAGTATCGATATTTTCATAAAATTAAAAATATTAAAAAACAAACATGTCTAGTTCCATGATTTTTAAAACATGACTTTTCCTTAATCCCATCCTTGACCCAATTCATTTTTATGTCATGTGGAAAACATTTCAAAAACATGGGATGAGTATAAGAAGCTCAGTAATGGATATCAAATAAATAAATAAAACATCATTCCATAAATACATACAAAACATATGCTCTTTAACATACCTCCTTAAATCATTAGATTTGTGAATCAGACACAGAAATCTTAAATCATAAAGATAACTTGTGGAATTCATAACATACATACATTATATATTTCACAGCTACAAAGGGAGTTACATTTGGAATACCCATTATAGTATATTCCCTAAATATCTTAGAAGAAACATTAACATTTACCTTTGTCACATTACCCAATTCATTGGTGAGATATCTCGGGATCACCCTCCCTAGGTTTATCATGGAACTACCCATATACGTAAACAATGAGAAAGAACCATAACATTTTCATAACATGTAAAACAATCATAAAGGAAATATAACATTTCTTAATTGCAATCACAATATATCATTTCATGATATTTACATAATAAATGATTTATCAAACCATTTTCAAAACCATTTAAGACATTTAATTATGATATTTTTTAATAAAAGTGCCCCATACCACTTTGACGTTTTTAACTGAATTAAAAATTTTAAAACGTGATATCCATATAAATAAATCCTTAAAACCATTTAAAAACATGGACATTAATGGAAAAGATTTAGAAGAAGAAATCATTAAAAGAATTAAAACAATGTTTTAGTTAAAGAGTCCCTTATAACTTGAGAAAATACATGAATAAAAATAATTGCAGAATAACATTAAACAATGCCTATAATATCATGAGAATAAAGAGATTCATGATATAATATGTCAAAGGGTAGTATTTAAACCATATAAAAATGAATTGGTGTATATAAAAAATAAGTCTCAATGGAATGTAAATTGTGACAAAGTCCCTTACAAAGATCGTATCCTTAGATTAAGGATAAATCAATGACATAATTATGTGTAAAAATTATATATACACCCAAATTAAGTGGATATTTAGTGAAAAAATTAGTGGTCATTCACACATAATTCATAGCATAACATAATTAAGGAGTATAAGTTTAACCAAAAAAATTGTAATTTGTATAAAAAGTTCCCTTAGAAAAATTCGACAACCTAATGGAGTCACATCAAATTTCAGAAAATGAGTTGATGAGAGTTAAAAGGGTATTTCATCATTTGGTCATATAATTTACAGCAAAAATGATATAGAAGAACATATCCCAACATTAGAAAATATAAATTTAAAATACATAACATAAAATAAGTCATTGACTGGAAGAGGAGGGTGAAAGGTTCCCTTACCAATTTGGTAACTTACTAAACCTACACCACATGATAGAAGGATCATAAAATGAATATGTAAATACCAATAGATTAATTTATACTAAACAACGAACACATTCATTGGTAGTACATACACCACACAAAAAGAAAATAGTAGTAAATATAAGAATAATATCATGAGAATAAAAAGTGAGATGAAGACCCCTTACCTCGTGTCTGACATAACTCATTCGTTCTTTAATCTTCTAAAGTGCCTTATATGTCAAAAACCATCCCAATTCGACTGTTAACCTGTCACCTGAGCTGGTCCGTGGAAAGGCCCAAAGGGCATTCTTGATCCCCAACGGCTTGAAACCAGTGTCAGGCATCAAAATTTAACTATTGGGAACAATTTTTCCCTTGAACAAGAGTTAAATAGATAAAAAAACTGATAATAGAGATAAAAACTAGCATCATAAAGAAAAAAACTGAACATACCTCCTTGTGACTTTCTAGGTCACCACCCAACACAGACTCAAACCTTTCCAACACTGAGAAAACGAACCTAGAACCTGAACAAGAACTGCACCTTCAACTGAAAGAATATGATAGGCGTTAGCACAATGATGTTCAATAGGGATTCCAAACTAAACCATAGAATCCAATGTCTTCCATTTCCCTAAACAGTTCGATAACATAAGTTTGAAATACAAATATAAAAGTAGGGTATTCACATTTTAGAATAAGAAACATAATTTTTCCATTTAAAAATCCAACAGAAAACATATACCATTTTTAATATCATTTTTCATTTAATATACCAAACCAAGGAAGATAGATCAAGAATGTGATACAGGGGAATCAGGTGAAACAAAACAAGCTGGAATAACTAGTACATTATAATTTAAACAAATAACGAAATTAATTATGTGACCATGGGGGATACTAAACATCCCTAGTTGACCCCTGGATGTACTCTGTTTTGAACCGCCTACCGGTGTATGGTGATACAACTATTTCTATAACCAATTGGCCACCCTCACAGCAATAGAAACCAGCGACACTCCTCATATGGCCAATACACCTACCAATGGGTACCAACCCGTCTAATTAGAGCTGATAAAAAACCATCACTCGGTCAACTAAATGACACCCAAGAACCCATTGTGGCTATAATAATACTATTTAGGTTGTAAGTCCCTCACACACATGACTCATCTCACCGCACTTTACTTCCCAAAAAATGGTGTCATGCCCTGCAAAACCATAAAACCATTTGAAACCATTTTCTAAATACTAAAGTTGTTAGATGAATATACATTAATCAAAACTTCATCATTTCAAGGAATCACCAAAAACATTCCACTAAACCTGAAAGTTCCAAATGGGCCATCACGACACATCCAGGTCGAAATCATTTTTCTAAAAACCATTAAAATTCCAATCAGGCATACAAAATTTATAAACACAAACCATTTTAAGAGTTAACACAACTTCACCCATAATTTGGAAGAGCAAAATAGGCTTTTATGTCAAAAGTATCCAATCGCATTACCCAAACACCACCATTGAATTGAAAGTTCCGAACATACAAACCTTAAGAAATATATTTTAAACCATTTTAACAACCACACGAAATACTTAACTTCATTTGGAAGGCACAAACCATTTATAAAACCAACCATGCAAGGAAATGTAAATTTAAAACACCACCTTCCTTTCCCGACACATCCATGGGTGCACCTAGTACACCCATGGATGTGCCAACATCTAGTGGAACCCCAACATATAAAGAGACACTCAGATGCTATCTCCATAAATAAGAAATTTCTTTTAAACCAGAAGTGACCAAACAATTTGTATATAATTTCATAAAAACCCAAATAATATATAAATTATTTAATAAACAAACCAACTAGTTTATAAAAATAATTTTATGAACAATCCAACCAATTTGTTATCACTTTTATAAAAAAACCAGAAAATCATATAAACAGACTAATCAATTTATAAAAAACTCTATAAATGGACCAAAAATTCAGTGGAATCCCCCAACCCCACTTTGATGAACAAAAACCTTTAAAATAAACATCATAGGTATCTTAACTTGAGCAATTTACACAATACCCTAGTAAAATTTATTTTTAGTATGTTCTAAATAGACAAAAATAATAATCACATCAAACCATAGATATAATAGGGGTGAAATTAATCATTAAGGACCAGTTGAAGACATGCATGTTATAATGAATCATTTATGAAAGGAATGGTTGGAAACACCTACCTCAAACCAAGAACAGACACAACAACGCATATGCAGAAGGAGGGACAACCTCCCACACACCAATCTCACACCTCAAACAATGAGGAAAACGGTCATATCAACACCCAAGATGTTGGGACTTGGCCAAAAATAAATACAATTGCCAAAAGGTAGAAAATAAAAACACCCAACAACCAAAAGAATACCCAAAACTATTTCCACAAAACTACCACTTGATTTAAAACAAAAATAAACATCTCACATAATTTAAAGAACATAAAACCAGCCTCTTAAAGCCATATAACCCCTTTCAAAAACATTTTACAAATTAATAATCTCCTAGAATTACTAAAACAAACCTACCAAACCATGTTCACAAATAGACAACTGCCATCACACCAAAATTAACTCTAAAAATTTCATGAAATCCTCCAATTCCATATAGTGGAATAATAGAATTTAAAATAGACACCCTAAGTGCTAAGAATACATGCATTTCACCTAAGAAATCTCAAAAATATAATTTTCACAAACCAAAACAATTTCAAAATCCGAAAATAATATCAAAAATGGTGTCAAAGATGTGACAACATAAATAAAAATACCACAAGATGAAAATAAATATAACAGAGCGGGGGAGGGGTTCGGCGTGTACAAGGGTAAGGTGGTCGGAGGCCAGGGATGCTAGTACAGGTTGGTCTCACCATAGCTGGTGGTATGAGAAGAGGGGTGTTGGTTCGCTGGAGCTCCTATGAGGTAGGAGAGAACTGAGGGGCTCAGTTGTCCAAAGGTGCGGAAGGGTGAGGGCAAGCCTAGAGAGGAAAAGCGTGGAGGTTCAGGAGTCAGCTGATAGGGGTGTGTGGGTCGGGAGCTCCAGTGGGAGGCCGATGTAAGGCCTAGGCATGGGGTAAGAGGTGTTGGTCGGCCTGCTCGAGTGCCCTGATGAAGGGAGGGAAGTGTTGGGGATCGAGGGCGGCATGAGGCAAGGGTGAATGGTGGGGGGGGGTACACATATGTTTCAATTTTTTCATTTTAATTATATTGTAATAATAATAATACAAATAAGAAAAATAATAATCATATTATGAATAACAATTCTAATTATGATAATATAAACAACAACAATAATAATAAAATATTAATAAAATAATAATAATAGAAAGGATAATATATAGAATAATGGAAATAAAAATATTAAAAATAAAAATCATATTAATGATAATAATAATAATAATAATAATAATGAGTAATTACATGAAACTAGGGCCGATTGCGTGGCTAACGCCAACCGCGCGGTGACTACGCACAGGTCTGAAACCCAGTAACAATATAAAATGATGAAGATTGTAATCCGGGACTTAGCCCAAACCTTGGTGAAAGAACCAGGATCCAAAAATTAATAAAATAAAATAAAATTTAAAATATGGATGCAACAATTCTCCCCACCACAGTGACTTTATGCCGCCAGAAAGTCACCTAGTCAGACAATTGACCAAACTAGAACCCATTCTCGATTGAAACCAAAATAAACCACAACACAAGAGGATGGGAGAAAATGAGAGTTTTCTCTCTACCATAAGAACTCAACTAGTAAAAAAAATTAACACTCAGACATACTACCCCAGAAAGGGAAGAGCGAGGTGTAATCTCCTAACCGATCTAAACTCACTTCTATATCACAAGTGAACACACACCCCCACTGAAACTTGGAACTCTCAAACCAGACGCAAACCCCAAACAATATAGAAATACCTCCAAGAAAAACATTTCCCAAAGTGTAAATTTGAGCAAAACAAGAAACATCAAATCTTCCACAAAAACATACATCTTAAAACGAACAAAGTCAAACTGAGATAAACCCACAAAAGGTCCTAACCCGCTTTTATGAAAAAAGCACGATCCAGAAAACCATAATCATGAAAACAAAACTATTTGGATTATAATAAAACATTTCTGTTATAACTCCACAAAAAAACAATGAACTTACAAAAACTTTAATAAATTAACAACAAATAAAAAAAGTATTAAACAACTTTTAATGCTCCACTACCAACGTGGAACAAGAAACCCGAACTAAGGCTTCATTACCATAGAAACTCATGACTATGCATGAGTTTCACTCCAAGACCTATGTCTGGGGATCAAATTGCTGAAGAATATCTTGACTCACAGTCAAGCACTAGAATTACTCTGGTCATAGTGTCTTATTTAGGGGATTCTTCCTACAAAACTTATCCAAGTGACATAGACAACCGCATTGATGAAACGTCATTGGAGGGATGCAACCTGACGGCTACAGGTGCTCGAACCGGCCACACTGGTGGCACACCACTGAATGGTTCAACGAACTGGAAGCCAAAACCACTATAGAGGACTCCTTAGGAACAATTCTTTTTGGTACACCTTGGTCATTAGATGGGGAACCATGAAGAGAAACTGGATACGCTGGATTTCCAACCATCTCTGCTCTGAATGTTAACTCAACTAAGAAAACCTCATCATCCGACTTCTCAAAATGATGGTCCTTCAAAAGGAGGACTCACTCCTTGATCTCTAGATGAAGACCCCCAATGAAGGGGGAAGTCATCATCGAATCCTACGACTCTACCTCTAGATAAAATTATATAAGTTCCATTAAATGGTCAAAATTTTCCTTCACCATCTGTTGGCCTTGTTGAATACACATGAAATATTCCCTTTTCTTCATCTTCACCTCTTCAAGTATAAGCCATCGGATGATGATGGATTTAAATACATCCCACGTCATCCCAACTTGTAGTAATGGTGAGGCGAACAACACTCATTAGTCTAGATTTGGTCCATCGAATAGACCATGAACATCACACACTCTAATAGCTTCGGGAGTTCCCAATACTCTGAAGATGAGATCAACCTATTCATGCCACTCTACTGCCTCTAACAAAGCCCGATCAACATGATCGATAAGAAATGTTTGAGAAGGACTAAAAACTGGGCATGGATTATCAGAAACCTTGGCAACCATTCTGGGTGGAATTTTCTAAAAAACATATAAAAAAAATCCAAAACTAACATCAAACTGATGAAAAATCAACAAAAGTGCTTTCATCCAAAAACAGTCAGCTCAAAACCCAAACAAAAACAAACATAACACAAAATTCCTATTTTTGATTTTTGATTTTAAAATCATCTTCTTTCAAGAAAACTTCCCAAAAACCAAACCCACTTTTCAAACCAAATTCAATTTTCCAAAATTCATTTCCCTTTTTCATTTTCAAAAACATTCTTACATCAATCAAAACATAAAAATCCCAACTTACAAAAAACCATCAGGATGAGGAACTAGGAGTTATGCTTAACTTGGAAACGTGGTAGTGAGCCATGCCCTAAGACAACGTAAATGACTAGGAGAAGCTCAACCATGAAATCTGACCCCACGAGAGTCACTACTCCATGTGAGGTCACAACATGACACAAGTCCACCTCCATTATCATCACTCAATCCCAAAACAAAAGTAGAAGACTCAAAACTCGGACTACCCCTGGCGACTCGAGGTTCAGAACGAGCAAGGGTTCATGACGTACTTCAAGTACCTACTTCCTGAGTCCCCACAGTCCCAATATCCATTTACCAGACAACCCAAATAACAAGGGCCTCCTTGGATATCATTTTGTCACAAACCAACACGGGGTGGCCCTAAACCGGTCACCCGAGCCAATCTGTGAAATGGCCTGAAGGGCATTCTCGATCACCAAGGGCTAGCAACCAGTGTCAGGAATAAAAATTAAATAGTTGGGAATGATTTGTCCCATGAAAAATTGATAAATAGACAAAAAAAGTAAACAATATAAATAAAAACTAAAATTGGAAAGAAAAAAACCCAAACATACCTCCTTGCGACCTTATAGGTTACCACCCAACACAGACTCAAACCTGCTCCAACACTGAGAAATTGAACATGGAACCTGAACAAGAACTTCACCTACAACAAAAAGAGTACGATAGGCATGAGGACCAAGGTTCTCAGTAGGGATTCCAAAATAAACCACATAATCCAACGTCTTCCCTTTCCCAAATCAGTTCAATAACACAAGTTTGAAATAGGAATATAAAAGTAGGGTTTTCACATTTTAAAATATGAAACATACCTTTTCAATTTGAAAATCCAACACACGCTACATAAAATTTTCAAGATCATTTTTCATTTCATATAAAAAATGAAGGGAGAAAGATAAATAATGTGCAACAATGGAAGAAGGTGATATAAAACTAGATAGAACAACAAGTACAACATAAAGTAAACAAATAACGAAATTAATTAAGTGGCCATGGGTGATCCTAAAAATTCCCTCGAAGACCCCTGCATGTAGTCGGTTTGGAACAAACTGCCAGTGTATGGTGAAGATCTTATGTCTATAAACAACTGGCTACCCTCAGAACAATAGAAACCAGCATCACTCCCCATTTGACCTATACACCTACCAGTGGGTACCGACCTGTCTAATCATGGCAGATAATAAACTGTCACATGATCAACTAAAATATTTCCAAGATACAATAGTGGTTATAATAATACTATGTAGGTAGGAAGGCCCTCAGACGCATGACTCATCTCACCGCACTTGCCTTCCCCAAATAGGGATGCTTCTTATAAGATCACCCATAAAGGGTTACACGTGGCAAGAGTGCCTCATATACACATTCAGTCATCTCACATTAAAAAAGTGAAAACTGGGCCATCGTGACATGAAAAACATTAAAACCATTTGAATTTTTTTTCAAAATACTATAGTTGTTACATTAGAATATAGTAATAAAAAAGTCTTCATTTCAAAGAATCAATACAAACATTACACTAAAGTTAAAAGTTCCAAACATTTCATCATGGCACATCCGCGTCAAAATCATTTTTATAAAAACTTTTAGAATTCCAACCAGATACAAGTAATTTGAAAACCCAAACCATTCTAATAGTTAAAACAACATCATCCATAAGTTGGAGGATTCAAATGGTATTTAAGTCGAATTTATCCAAAACCATTACCCAAACCTCACCTTTGTATTGAAAGTTCCAAACGGAAAAACCTTAAGTAATACATTGTAAACCATTTTATGAACCACAAAAAATACCCAACCTTATCTAGAAGGCACAAAAATTTAGAAAAAAAACACTTTCATGGAAATGTCAATTTAAAACGCCACCTTTATTTGAGGGAACATCCATGTGTGCACCTAGTTCACCCATGGATGTACCAATATCTAGTGGCACCCCAGCATCCAAAGATAGACTCATATTCTATCTCCACCAAATACCAATTTCCTTTAAAACCTATGTGACCAAAAAATTTGTAAATAATTTTATAGAGTAACTAAACTGTTTAAAAAGTATTTTATAAACAAACCAACTAGTTTAAAAAAATCAATCAAAAATACAACCTATTCATAAACAATTTTGTAAAAAACCAATCAATTTTATAAACAGAAAAAACAATTTATAAACAACTCTATAAACATAACAAAAATTTAGTTTAATCCCCCTAACCCCACTTTAATGAAAAAATACATTTAAAATAAACATCCTAGGTTTCTTAACATGAGAAATGTACACAATCTCCTAGAAAACCTCATTTTTAGTATGTTCTAAAAATACAAAAACAATAATCACATAAAACCATATATATAATAGAGGTGAAATTAAACATTATGAATTATTTGAAGGCATGCAAGTGCCAATGAATAATTTTGGAAAGGAAAGATTGGAAACACCTACCTTAAACCAAGCGTAGACACAACAATTCTTTTGCGGAAGGAAGGACAATCTCCTGATCACAATCGCACATGTAAAATAACAATGAAATCGTGTGAATCAACACCCGAGGTGTTGGGACTTGGACAAAATAAATAAAAACACAAAAATGTAGAAAATAAAAACACCCAACCACCAAAAGGACACCCAAAACAAATTTCACAAAACTACCACTTTCTTTAAAACCACAACTAACTACTCACATAATTTAATGATCATGAAACCAGCTCTGTGAAACTATACATCCCCTTTTTAAAACATTTTACATATTATAAAAGTCCAAGGATTACTAAAACAAAAACACCAACCCAATTTCACCAAGAGAAAACATTCATCACACCATAATTAATGCAAAGAATTTAATGAAATCATGAAATTCCATTTAGTGGAATAATAGCATTTAAAATATCCACCATAACTGTTAAGACTCTAGTAATTTCACATAAGTAACCTTAAAAATCTAATTTTCACAAACCAAAACAATTTAAAAAATCTACAGTAAGATCTAAAAGGTTGTCAATGAAGTGCCAAATTAAATAAAAACACCACAAGATGAAAGGAAATATATCAGATTGGGGGAGGGGTTTAGCGTGCACAAGGTTAAGGTGGCTGGAGGCTGGGGATTATAGGGTAGGTTGGTCACGCTGTAGCTGGCGGCCGAGGAAGAGGGGTGCAGGATCGCAAGAGATTCTATGAGGGAGGATAGAACTTGGGGGGAGGGGGTCGGCTAGACGAAGTGAGGAATGGAGAGGTTAGTCCTAGTGAGGGCCAGTGTGGAGGGTCGGGAGTCGGCTGCCGGGGGCATGTGGGTTGGGAGCACCAGAGGGAGGACAAAAGAATGCTTGGGCGCAGGGCAAGAGTGGGCTGGTCGGCCTACTCAATTGCACTGATGAGGGTAGTGAAGTGCTAGGGATCGAGGGCAGCGTGAGGTAAGGGTGAAGGGGGGGTGTGGGTAGACCTAGGTTTCCATTTTTATCATTTTAATTATAATTTTAAAACAGAAATAATAATACAAATAACAAAAATAATAATAATATTAAGAATAAAAATTATAATTATGATAATATAAAAAATAATAATAATATAATAATAATAGAAATAATAATATATATAATAATGATAATAAAAATAAAAATAACAACAACAATAATAATAATAATAATAATATTAAACCATTACACAACATTAGGGCCGGTTGCGGGGATACAGCTAATCGCGCGGAGACTACGTATTGGTCCGAAACCCAGTAAAAATATTAAACGACGAATATTTTAATGTAGGACCCTATCCAGACCATTGCATGAGAACCTGGAGCCAAGAATTAATAAAATAAAAATAAATTTAAAAAGACATATGTGTCATTCTGCCTAAGGTATGGCTTATAACTGGAAGATAGGGATGTTTTGATCTTATTTGGGTAGATGTTGGATGAGACAATTCTCTTGAGAGGTTGGAGTAACGTGTTAGATGTGGTGTCCTTTTATATGTGGGAGGAGGGGCTCTTTAGGATTGTTTGAAAGTATTATTTTATTATAAAATGAATTTTGGTTTCAAAATATCCTAAACATATTTAATTCTATGATAAAGTACATATATGTCTAAATAAAATCATCCAATAATAATTGTATAGGATTTGTATATTTTTTAATCCATATCGTTTTTATTTCACTCATAGTTAATTTGTTTACCTTTTACCATGTCCTTATATATATTCATACTATATAGTTAATATATTTAATATAAAATTCCCAGAGCCCCCAAATGAATAATATATGAAATTTGTAACATTATTTAAGTTATTTGGATGAATATTAGATTTTTAAAACTATTTTATAATTTAATAAAATATTGATTGTTTTAAAAACTCTTTTATGTAAATTTTAATACTATTCATATCATGACTTTTAAAACCCCCCAAAAAACTCTATTATTTATCATATACTTTATTAAATAAAATATTACAAGTCATTATTATCCCTAATGTTCTTGGATGGAATAAAATGTTTCAAAATAAATTTATTTTAATATTTATAATATCATTTATTTTTAATCCTTTATTAATAAAGAAATTGGTGCATCACCATTGTGTCATAATTAAGTTAATTTATTTAATGTCTAAAAGTTATACATAAAATACCATGATGTAGAAAATATTTTTATATTTCAAAATAATATTTATAGTTGAATATTTCACTTATATAACCCCGTACAATTTTTTTAAAAAAAAATATATGTTTTTGTAACATTTTTTTACTTTAAATTAATTAATATAAAGTGTCATTCTCGATCTCATGAATCTCCACGGGGTCCCAAAATCGACCCAAGGATTCTCATGGTCGTAAATATATCATCCAATAGGGTTAGGACAATTTTAAGGGTAATTTAATATTATTTTAATATAAATTTTCACCCTTATTTACTAGATTTACCCTTTAACCATGGTAAATAAAATATTTACTAAATTAAATATTCATAATGTCTAAAAATAAAAGTTACATTTTTAAACAATATAGACCTCTTGATTCTAAATATTGAATGCATTTTTTCTAATTCAAAACACATAAGTAAAAAATTAATTTAAAATGAATTTTTGTAGTCAATACAAAAAGCGTGTTTTTATGAAATAAAAACTATCAAAATATTGACACATGATTATGTCCAATATCATTGTGATATTAATTACAATGACCAGAATTGGATGAAATTGAAAAACATATAATCCAATTACACTTTAAAATCAATAAAAATGTTAATTTAACTATATAAATAAAATATATTAAAAGTATTTTTTGAATTAAAATGTTGTATTTTGCACTATTCATTAAAAAACAAACTTTATTATTAAAATATGAAAATTTCATCTAAATTAAATTTTGATCTCACTATTCTAAAAAAGAATTTTATTTTTTCAATTTAAACATATAAATGTGACAAAAATTATATTTAAAAATGGTTCACCATCAAAATGTGGTAAATCAACCTTTTAAAAAATATTAGAATATTTATGCTTAAAATTGGATTCATTCATGTTTTAAGCCTCTAAATTTTATTAGATAAATATAAAAACGTTTAAGAGACATGTATAATTATATTGTAGATAGTTCTATTTCTTCGCACCAATACAATGAGTAGGTGTTAAATACCATTTAAAAAAATATTATATTATTATTTTTCAGAATGACTTAGCCTTATGGGAAACATGAGATTTTTGGAGAAACCCATTGTTGCATGTCAGGTACGCCCTTTAACATCGAATCCTAAATAGATTAAAATTAATATTTAATTAAAAATTATTAGTAAATATGAAAATTTTATATTGTTTATTTTATAAGGATTTTACATGCTTCCCTCTTTTGGGAATTGTGTCCTCGCAGTTTTAAAATTGGTCTTGGAAACATCACTAAAAGTCTCAAATATGAATAAGAGTCAATAAAACGATCACTTTAAAATAAATAAAGCGAAGTAGAAAGGTCACCCGAGTTAACACATACCTGCATTACATGAAAGCAATGATATGTATGAGAAACTAAGTTTCATGTTCTGATGGAGAGTGATATAAATCATGATAAAGAGAATGTTAAGAATAAGAAAACAACAAACTTGTGATGAGTTGAATGGTTTTTGATTCCCTAGTAGGAAAAGTAAATAGAAAACATTTTTGTTTTAGGTTTCATTTAATAAAGTTAGAGAATTTATTTATGAGATCAACTAAGGAAATAATGGAATATACTTACTTTTCATGTTGAGTTTCATCTGTTAATAAGTTTCTACTAGAACTCCTCTTTTCTCCAAATAATGAGTATTCAAGATTAATTGGTCACACCAGAAGTGCTAGAATCAACTTTTAGATAATCATATAATCCACAATAAATGAACCACATATTTCTCTTGTCTTTAGACTTTAACCAAAACCAAAATGGTTAGTACCAGATCAGATAATCCCCAAAAGGATAATCTTTTATAAAAAGAAATATTAATCTCAATTTCAAAAATAGAAAAAATAATAACCAAATCTCAACAAAGACCATTAAATAAACAATTTTCCTTAAACTTATTCAAAATAATCTAAACTATGTTTGGAGCCTAAAATTAAGAAGGATTTGATCAGAAAGTCTTCCACAAAAACATAACATTCATCTCCATATAATATTAGCTACTCATAAAGTCTCATACTATAAATTAATTAACCTAATCAAATATTCTCAATCATAGGTTAATAATTTCTACAAATAACCCAAATCACCATATGTCCACAAAATATATTCTTCCAAAATAAAATTTCAACCATTACTCCACAAATGAGATCCCATAGTTTGCTATATTACTAAATGATATAGTGTTCCAAAAATAGAGAGTGTCTTCCAAAATAACATTGATCACTTAATCACCAAATCATGTTCTTATTCTAAGGATACGCATTTGATAAAACAAGATATCACAAATAAACTTATTCTTTATCAATTAAATCATTTAACTAAACATAATATGTCATTCTAACCAGAGACTTCTTGTTGTCCATTTGTAGGTGATAAATCCCAATCACACATTGGTTGTGGGTTTGATTCCCGCAGCTTTGTCTGATGTGACGGGTTGCCATGCGGTCTGTGTGTTGTCCTTTTTGATAAAATATATAATTTTATAACATTACACAAAAAGAGATAAATTCCTCAAAAATAACCATAACATATTTAAACCACAAAGGTCATCAAATACCTTTCATTTTGCATCCCAAAAGGTAATAACCATTTATCACCTCTGAAATAACAATGAATCTTTTTAATATGATAGCCAATGTGGTTAGGGAACTTATGATTAAATAACACCCTAACCTATAAAGTTATCTAAACCATTCAATGATACCACCTGTAAGGCCCCAGCCTTAAAACATTTCCTAAACATATGATAAATCAAGAATTAACATTGAGTATTTTTTCTAGTTTATAGATTTAATGTATTAGGGCATATCGTATTCATAACAACATGAATATTACATTTAGACACTTCTACTCAGTATCCATTTTTTCATAAAATTAAAGCACTTTAAAAAGAAATATTTCAAGTTCAATGATTTAGAAAACATGAATTTTCCATGATCCCATCCTTGAACCTATTCATCTTTGTGTCTTGTGAAAAACATTTCAAAAACATGGTATGAGTATAAAAAGCTCAATAATGGATATAAAATAAATAAATAAAACATTATTCCATTAGTACATACAAAACATAAGCTCTTTAAGATACCTCATTAAATCGCAATTCTTATGAATGGCACTTAGAAATAATAAATCACAAATATAACTTATATCATACATAACATACTTACATTTTAGCTTTAACAGCTACATAGGGAGTTACATTTGGAATACACAACACAATATATTACAAAAATATCTTAGGATAATCATTAATGTTTACCTATATAATGTTACCCAATGTATTGGAGAGCTATCTTGAGATCACCCTCCCATGGTTTATCACAGAACCACCCATATACGTAAATAATTCCCAAGAAAAATTACATATCCGTAACACATAAAACATGAAAAAAGGAAAGATAAAATTTCCACATTGAAATCACAATATATCATTTCAATATATTGACATAATAAATACTTTATCAAACCATTTTCAAAACCACTTAAAACATTTAATAAATATATTTTTTAATCAAAGTGTCCCATAATACATTGAATCTTTTAATGGAATTAAAATTTTAAAACATTTATATCCATATAAATAAATCCTTTAAAACACTTGATAACATGGATATTAATGAGAAATACTTAGAAGAATAAATCATTAAAACTTATAAATCAATTTTTTAGTTAAAGAGTCTCATACCACTTGAGAAAATACTTGGAAAAAAATTGTAGAATAACATTAAACAAAGACTATAATATCATGAGAATAAGTTTATTCAGGATATAATATTTTAAAGGGCAGTATATACCCCATATAAAATTGAATTGGTGTATAACAAAAAATAAGTCTCAATGGAATGTAAACTGAGGCAATGTCCCTTAAAAAGATCGTATCCTTATATTAACGATAAATAAATGACATAATTATGTGTGAAAAATATAAATACACCCAATATAAGTGGATATTTAGTGTAAAAAATCAGTGGTCATTCACACATGATTCAGAGCATGAACTAATCAAGAAGCCAAAGTTTAACCCAAATAATTGAAATTGGGTTAAGAAGTTCCCTTACAAAAATTTGACAGCCTAACGACGTCACTTAAAAGGTCAAAAAATTAGTTAATGAGAGAGAAGAGGGTATCACATAATATGGTCATAAAATTAACAAAAATAAATATATATAAGAACATATCCCAACATAATAAAATATAAATTTAAAAGACATAATATAAAAGAATTCTGACTAGAAAGAAGGGTGAAAGGTTCCCTTACCGATTTGGTAACTTACGAAACATACACCACATGAATGAAGGATCATAAAAAGAAGATTTATATACCAATAGAATAAATTATATTAGTCAATAAATACAATCATGGATAGTACATACAATACTTAAGGAAATAGTGGAAAATATAGCACAAATCTCACGAGAATAAAAAGTGAGATGAAAACCCATTACCTCATGTATGAATTGACTCGTTCATTCTTTAATCACTAGAAAAATTAACTAATGATAATTTATAGTTTCTTAATAACCATTTTAAATTTTATTAATTCTTTTATATCACTTATTTATTCATTGTAAACATTATTTAATCATTTGAGTTAATAAAGGTCGTTTTGTCGATATTTGGCACTTGAGTCAAAAGTGAACTTCTTAAAATTACATGTTGTCCATGGGGTAAAAAGACCATTATATCAATAATTATATTCATAATTTAAAATAATATATATCATATATATCAATTATATATATTTATATATAATATAACATAATATATGGAGATAAGAAATGAAATGCACCGTTCATGGAGATGGTAAGGCATATATACGCATGAACGCTACTTTCATTTCTATTTCTTCTTTAATGGAATGAAAACAAAATAATATATAGGTATATTATAATTACAGTATAATATCTTATATAATTTCATTATCTCTCTCCTTTATACATTCCATGTATGGAATGAATGAGTTATATCACATTGAAGGGTCGGTAGTCCACACATCCTCAAATGGAATTTTCGCATTTACCCATTATGGAAACCTTAAAGGTATCATATAAATTAAAAATACATAATTATAGAGATAATAAAAGTATAATATATATCACATATAAATAAAATCCCATCATAATGTCATCCATGATAGGTGGTATGAGATAATTGAATAATCATCATTTCGTGAGACAGTAGTGCATCGTCCACCGAAATAATATGTTCGTATCCATTAGATGGAGGTGTTTAGATGAGTATTTCGAATCATCATAAAAAAACCTATTATATTGAGGATACTAGTGTTTTTATGAAAAATAGGAATAATAAGGTGATAATGAGTGAATATTTAAAATAAAAGAAGAGATCTTGAGGGAAGACGTTACTTTTTAATCGGGTAACTCCCTTTGGTTTGAACCAAAAGGCTTTCTTGATGTGACTTATACCTAAGGTAGGGATTATAGGTGGAATATTGGGATGTTTTTAGATTATTTGGTTAGAGGTTGGATGATCCAAGAGGCTTGAGAGGTGTGAGTAATTGGTTATATGTGGAATCCTTTTATAAGAGGGAGGTGGGGCTCTTTGGAATGTTTAAAAGTATTATTTTATTATAAAATGAATTTAGGTATCAAAACGTCAAAAAATTATTAAATTTAATGATAAATTACATATAAGTATATATAAGACTATACAATAAATTTTTTATAGTTTTTTGATATTTGTTTTCGTTATATTTTTTATTTACCTTTTGTTAACTTATTTAACTTTTATCATGTCCTTTTATATATTTATACTATATGGTTAATATATTTACAATCAAATTACAAGTGACCCAAAATGGAACATTTTTTAAAATTTTAATTTATTTTAGTTATTTGGACGAATATTATATTTTTAGGACTATTTTATCATTTAATAAAATATTGATTGATTTAAAACCACTTTTATGTCAATTTTAATACTATTCATATCATGACTTTAAAAAAATCCAAAAAAACTTGATTATTTTAAAAAAATTATTAATTCCAATATAAATGGTCATTATTATCCCTAAAAAACTTTTATTTCATAAAATGTTTCAAAATAAGTTTATTTTAATATATATAATATCATTTATTTGAATCCTTTATTAATGAAGCAATTACTTCATCACCATTGTTTCATAATAATTTTTATTTATTTAATGTATAAAAATTATAAATTTCATACCATGATGTAGGAAATTGTTTTATCTTTCAAATGAATATTTATAGTCTAATATTTAACTCATATAACCTGATATAAAATATTTTTTAATAAAAGATATATGATTTTGTTTCTTTTGTCTTTACTTTAAATTAATTTATATAAAGTGTTATTATCACTCCCATGTGGTGCAATGGGGTCCCATAATTGACCCAAGGATTCCTTAGGTAAGATTTATTCAAAATATGTAATATATATTTCCAAATTCAAAACAAATAAGTGGTAGAAATTAATTTAATATTAATTAATATGGTCAAAACAAAAAGCATGTGTTTAAGAAATAATAACCACCAAAAGATTGACACTTGTTTATGTCCAATTTCAAAGTGAAATTACATCCAAGGAACAACATTGGATTAAATAGTATAAAATATAATCCAATTACACTTTAAAACTAATTAAATTTTTATTTTAACCATATAAATAAATTTGATTAAAATGAAATTTTGAATTAAAATGTAGTATTTTGAACTATTCATTAAAAAATGAACTTTATTAGAAAAATTCAAATATTTCATCCAAAGTAAATTTTGATGTCCCAATTCTAAAAATGAATTTTATATTTTCAAATAGAACATATAAAAATGTCAAAAATTATATTTAAAAAGCATTCCACATCAAAAGGATGTAAATCAACCATTTAAAGAATATTAAAGTATTTATGCATAACATTGGATTCATTCACATTTTAAGCTTTGAAATTTTATTGGATAAATGTAAAACATTTAAAAAACACATATAATTATATTTTAGTTATTTCAATTCATTCTTTACAATATAAAAACTAGTTTTTATCTACCATTAAATAAAAATAATATTATTATTTTTGAGTATGACTCAGCCTTATGGGCAACATGATATATTCAGAGAGACCCATTGTCGCGTTTTAGGTATTCCATAGAACATAGAATCCTATTTAAAGTAAAATTAATATTTAATTAAAAAATATTAATAAATATGAAAATTTTATATTATTTATTTACCTGGGATGTTACATTTCATGTTAGACAATGTTTTCCAACATAGGTACATGGGATCCCATGTTCTCTTTAGCAAATGGTGGTGAGGTTTTATCATGGTAGCATATACATAAATATCATATTATTTACCTAATACCCATATAACTTCTCACTACTAATCTTCCTCCTTAAGTGCATCCCCATTTTCAATTCACATAACAAAGTAGAAGCCTCTTCACTAAGAACATATCACAAATCACAAATTTAAAACATAAATAACAATTCTAAATCGAGGGGAATTCCTTAAGATGGGTTTCCCATATTCATCAAATATTTCTAAATTACAACAATACATTAACATGTTAAAGAAAAACATACATTTTAGAGAAAAAATAGGCCAAAAAATTTGAGTTCCAAACCCATTGAAAAGGCCAATTGATTAATTTAGGCACCACACATTTATAAACGGTAGTGAAAACATCCTTAAAAAAGGAGGTACACATTAAAATCATAGAGAAATCATGGGAAGTGAGTGAAAACACATTTACAAGGATTAAAATCCACTTTGGATTGAATTAAATTTTATATAATAATAAAAACACATTTTCAAAACAATCAACCAGTAAAGTAATTCGAATTTAAGGCATGGTCATAGGAAACCAACCCCAAACTCAAGGTGCTTTGACAACAGCAACCTAAATATTTTCTTTGAGCTTACATTCACAATGAATTTATAAATATATATATATACCCCTAGATAAAATATAGATATTACACTAATCATGAGGGGGTATCTATAAATATGGTATACATACAGATGCCTTACTCATGCATATATATAATCCTCCCCCACGAACAGTGGTCTAAATTTAACGAAAACGGATGGCGCACATACTACCTTATATAGTTGGAGCTTGATGTTGGCCTTAATTGAGTCATAAAAACACTAAACTAAAACAACTAACCAAAAATCCCCAACCCCCCCCCCCCCCCCCAATTGTAACAACAAGAATTGATGAAGAAAACATACCCAAATAGTAGCGTTGAGCTGAAACAAACCAAAACATTTTTCTATCAATGATGGATGTCTAAATACAGATAAAAAGGACCCTAGAGACCCATTTCATGCCCTATACAATAAAAGGGGTTAGAATCATGAATATTAAAATTCCTTGGGTTTGGATGAATTTCACTCCGCAAGTGGGAAGGAAAAAAATTCCAAAATAAGAGAAAATGATAGAAGATGAGACCTTATGTTTAGGTGTCGACCAAAAATACCAATGAAATCAGTATGAAATATTGTGGTGAGGGGAGATCGTGGGGGGGGGTGGCGCTCGACTATGAAATAGGTGAGGGGTTGGTCACGTGATTCACCTTGAGGGAGGGGTAATAAGACCTTTCTAAGGGTAAAATAATAATGAAAATATAAGAAAAATTGAAAAACAATTGGGAAGCCATAGGGTTTCTTCACTGGGTCGGCTAGTCCATCTTCCACCCATCTACTAGCCACTATCTCAACCATGAACCCTCTCATAGATACCCTTAGTAAGATGCAAGGTTTATTAAACTATTCTTAGATAATGCCACTATGGATTTTCAAAATGGATGATCCCCTCGTACATTTGTCACATGGTTTAATAAACATGGTGAAAGTCATTCTAATCTTCATAGGCCCTTGTGGGAACCAACACATTCACTGCATAATTACTCATAAAAATATAAGATAACCCACAAAATAGCAAAAATCCCAAAAAAAAAGAAATACTCTAACCTTCAAACTACCAGGACTTAATCCCTATAAAGCATAATAAAGTAAAGACTAAAAATTAACAAAATAAAATAAATGTTTCATATTGGGGTGTGAAGGAGATATATGTCTCACCCATCATATAATAAAAATCATACATAACCCAAGAAAAGAAATGGGTTTCATTATATTTCATTATATAAAAATATTTGGAAATAATAGGTTTCTTATAAATTTCCTCATTTCATCATAGTATAACCTATGGGAAAAGAAGTATGATTCATAATCAGTTTATCATGGTATTACCCATTGATGAAAAAATAAGTTTTATAAACATCATTTTATCATTAACATAAAACTTTCAGATAAAAAATAAGAATGATATCCATGGAGCATATCCCCATTAAAATATAACTAACATCAAAGGATGTCATCTAAGATAAAAAATTACTTGGAAAGATAACATGGAATATTTCTGGAGTAAAATAGTCTTTCCAAGTTGAAAACAATTTTTAAAACATTTAACATTTTTAAAATCCTTTTCTTTGAAAAAAATATCGTGACATATAAAGAAATATTTTAAAATTATTTGAAACATTTCTAGATGAAAATATTTTTTCCACATTAGAAAATAATATTTGAAACATAAAAGAATTTATAATCCTCTTTTTGAAAATAACCATAGAGAATTATAATGAAATCTTTATTATTAATTTAAAACATTTATTGAGGAAAATTGTTTTTAGAATTTGAAACAAACATTTAGAAATATAAATGGTTTTCAAAATCCTTTTTATTGAATATAGAATTGAGAAATTATTATATAATATTTAATGAAAATAATATCAATGATATTGGTAAATTTTGTTGCTGTCATACAAGTTAGATAAAAAAAATTTCATTCATATTTTCAGTACAATACAAATAGGCATTTTTTATAAAATTACATTATTATTCACATAAAAACATTTTTTAAAAAATAAAAAAATGGGTAAAAAATTATAAATTAAATAATTTGGAGAATTATAAATAAATGGAATAAATTTTTAGAAAACATGGTTTTGGAAGGAAAATGGTTTTTTTTCGAAGATAATAATAAATATTGATTTGCATAAAAATATTATTTTTAACTCTTGTGTACATAAAAAAGTAAAATTAAGTGAAAAAATGTATTAAAATAATTTAACTAGAGTATAAGAAATTTTATGGGTTTATTGAGATAAGTAAATTAATATTTCATCATATGAAACATAGTCATAAACAAATTTCGATAAATGATGAGATTGTAAAATAAAATCATTACCACCTTAGTATCTTTTTAATTGAATGAAAAATTATTGATTAATATATATTGAAAATTTAAATATAATGAAAATAATGATATTTATGATACAAAATGTAAAATTGGTAGTATATACATAACATAGAAGAATATATATGTGTAACATAACTTATGTCGCGAAGAAGAAAATTTAACATGAAAATTCCTTACTTCTTTGGTAATTTTTGAACCACAAAACCCATGAAAGAGAGATACATAAAAATATATTTAAATAACAATAATTTTTAGGTTCATAATAATAAAATACATTCATGCAGAGTATATACACCACATAAAATAAATATGTGGTGACTATAGAATGTGTATCACAAAAGTAAAATGTGAGAAGGAAATCTCTTACCTTAGGTCTCAACATCCTTCTTACGCATTTTAATCTCTTGTATAATTAATATATGTTTATTATAAATATATTATAGAACCATAATTATATATATAATACCATATTTTTTAATAATTCCATTTTATTTCACATTTTTTCATTTCGAAGTTAAAATCACATTACGAGTAGTAACCGCTTTATTTCACGTGTATTCCTTGATTTTTTTATTTTTGGTCCATTTTTCTTTTATCATGGTTCCATAATCCCTATAATGTTTAACTTGATATAAATATCATATAAATTCAGTGTTTATTTATTTATTTTAATCCACAAAAGTTATAGATATAAAATAAAGTACACCGTTCATGGAGATGGTAGACTATACGTACCCATGAACGTTGTTTCCATTTTTCTGATGGATGAAAAGAGGAAGAGAGGTAAATATTATATTACCTAAATAGAATCATATTTATTTTTTATATATGTCACATATATTAAATAAATTTCTCTTAGTTACCATTCATGTAATGCGTTTGTGAAAAATGAATAACATCACTTCATGAGGCAGTTGTCCACTGTGCACACGAACAACGTTATAATATTCTCTACAGAATAGAATGTAAGAAGTTATATAAAATATTATATTTTAAAAAGTATAATTATATAAAAAATATCATATATAAATAATATATACTTCATTATATCATCTGTGATAATTGGTGATGGAAAATGAATTATGAATCTTCGTGAGGTGGTAGTCTGTCATATGTGTGATCAACAATTCTATTTCCCATTTGAGGATGGGGAAGATTGTTGTATTTCATTAACATTAGATAAAAAAATATAATTATATGTAATATAATGGGGTTATTATATCCTCATGGTTTAATATAAGTTTATGTTGGTGGAGTTAGAAATATAATAAAATGCTTGGTTAGGGGTATTAACTCTTCTCCAGAAAACTTATTATGATTTGCATCTAAAACCTTCATAAGTTAGATTTATGAAAAACATAAGGCTTAAAATTTTTTTATTATTGAATTAAGGAATATATTTTGGTAGTTATTTTCCTAAAAATGGGTTATAGAAGTGTTAATTTAAGAGGATCATTGGTGGCCTTTAATTAGTGAGGTGAGTAAAACACCTGTAAATATTTAAAAGAAAATGGTGTACCGACATTTTTCACATGATATAAGGTGAAAAAATGGGCCATTATCAAATATTATATGTAATACGGTATATATAAATCCATAAAATTAGTGTTTAAAGATTCTGGGTTATATTTAACCCTTATCTTTTTAGATTTACGCCTGATAAACCCATTTTTACTTTAACTTTGGTAATTAATTTCTACTATTTATACTATTCATTTGTGTAAAAAATTAAGTTACATTTATTTGATAACATATATTATCATTCTTAAAAATATTAAATCCATATTTTGTCAAAAAATTCATATAATTGGAAATTTTTAATTTATAATTAATCTCATAGACATAATGAAAAAACAGTTTTCAAAAGAGAAAATTTTGAAAATTTTAAAATAACATATCAAAATTATATTTTAAATTGAATAAAATGACCAAAATTAGATAATATGATATATAAATGAACTTATTTTATATTTACAACCATCTTAAAATAACTTTAAAATTTTTAAATGCATTAAAAGAAATGAATATTCATAATAAAAACCATTATTTTTCACTATTCATAAAAAAATTCATTTCATAAAATTCTGAAAAATTCTATCAAATATAATATTGGAATGATGATTTCAAAAAATAAGTTTATTTTTCATAATAAATTTTCTGAATTTTTTAAAAAATAATTTTAAAATATTTTCATAATAGGTGACAAAATTGTTTTTTCCCAAAATGTCAGTTTTAAGAATTAAATTAGATTTGTTCTTATTTATTTTCTAAAAAAATATGAATATTTAGAATTTTATAAAACATATAAAATATATATTTAATTAAAATAATTAAATAATTTTTATTTGATTAATTTATTGAGATAAAACACATTTTTGTGGATAAAGATATATTTTTAGAAAAATATTTCCTTTATTTTAGAAAAGTTTTTATTTTTATTTCTAATTAATTGTTCCCAAAGTAATTGATTTTATATACATATGTAAACCATATATTTTCATAATTCATATAATTTTATTAATACTCACAATTCAAATAGTTAGGTGATAACAATTATATTTAATAATAATATTTTAATAGTATGCAACATTTTATTTATACTCGGTGGTGCATGTAACACAAGATAAATTCAATGTTACATGTAATAAAAGATAAACACGATGTTATGTGTAATGAAAAATAATGAAAATGTTAAATTTATTTAAAAATATTATTTTAAAAAATCTCAGGTTGTTACAGAAATTCAATGATTGGCATGAAATTTGAAGAATTCTTGGAAAATATATCAAAAATGCTAGCAAGATGTGAGAGAAAATGATTCTCGATTGGTAGATATTATAATTCTTGGTAATAAAATGAATTTTTCTTTAGAACCAAATCTCATGAATTATTAAATAGGTATATATGTCCAAATTTGAAGTGATATCTTCACTACTTCCATCCACATTAGATAAGTCTATGAGGAGTTTCCTTGGGAATTCTAGTTTGTAGAGAAGTCTTATCATAGATTTATCCAGGGACAAAAGACTATTAGGATCACATTTGAAATGTAATTTATGTAAAATTTAATGATAAATTTCTAGTATCATTAAAATAATTTAAGAAAGAGTTAATATCATCACTTTCATCACATAACTTGACTTGAGTCAACCATTTGAAATCATTTGTGATGTAATAGTAAATTTTTGGGAGATATTCCGGGGAAAAAATTAAAACGAATAAATATGTTATCTATTATTCTAGAAATTGACGTAATGTAACATAAATCAATTATTCGACAACATAAAAGAAAATTATTAGAATATTTTATTTTATGGATAAATTTAGGTCCTTTATAATTTGATGAAAGGTAATTGTTTTTATAGTTCACTAAAATTTAGGGTTTTTATTATTAAATTAGGAGGCTAAGACAATGAGTGTTTCTCTTACAAGAATATGATATTGATATTAAAGATAAAATGGGTGTAGATAATCCAGTTTCTATACATCTATATAGACATAAATAAATAATTGAAGGTCCTACAAATCGTATCATGGGAGAATTTCAAAATTATAAACCATTCAATAAAAACTAAAGGACTTCCTTAGTATTCAATAATTTGAATTATCATTTATACTAGTAATAATATTTATGGGATATTGATCACGTCCTTATTGAGAACATTTAAATTTAATTATTTTTAAAACTCACAAACTACTAGTAGAGTGGTAAGAAAGTGTATGGTATTCTAGAGGGAAGGGAAAACAAATATGTGTGCTATTAAAACAATTAAAAAATCGAAAAGAAACTGAAATACTTGATAAATAAAAGTTAGAGTGATTTTGTAAAGTGAAAAAGAATAAGAGAAAATTTAAATAATGATGAAAGGGAAATAATACTTCATATAAGTGAACTTAAACATATTATATTCTCAAATCTCATTAATTACTACTTTTATTGTGATAAAAAATAAGTGAAGATTCACTGATCTTTAACTTTGGAACGCTTTCACAATTCAGATGATATATACCTTGAAATAATATCATAATCATCACTAAGTATAAAGGGTTATTCAATAATAGATAATATAATCATAACCTTTTCCCATTTATGGTAATTTGGTAATAATTCAAAAGTTTAAAGGTTCAGTTTTATCATCTGTTAGTCCTTGAAATACTAATAACTGGTATTAATTATAAACGAAAGAAATAAACTGACTAAAATTTCACTATAAAGTTAGAATCAATGAGGTAAAAATGGATTTATTAATTTTAATATATCATAGACTGAATTACCTATGATATATAGATACTTTTCAATAAAGAAACAACAAAAATAGAATTAAATTAATACATTAAAAAATAGAAGATCTAAAGAAGAAGAAGAAAGAAAAATATAGATAAATATTTATTGTTTGAGGTGATTTTCCCTCCATCTCAGACTTTACTTATTCATCATCATTGTTCTTCTACTCCTATGATTCATCCTATCTCTCCCAAATTATAGAATGCATCTATCTCTATCTCACACCATGTGTGTCCAAAATTTTCATTTAACATTCTAACAATAACTGAAAGAAAAATAATTCAGAAGACAGCCTATGGTAGGTCCTTGTACATTTTTTTCTTGTAACAGTCATGTGATAATTATTTTCCCTTAAAACTAAAAAAATTATTCCACGTGCTCCCTCTCAACATGAACCATGAGACACTCCAAGAAATAATTCATCTCAAGTGTATTTATTGTATCATCTAGCATAATTCGACTCTATAACAATGATTATTCATTAAAATAACATGAAATATCAATAATTATGATAATCATGACCATCCATCCTTAAAACAACCCACGATTAGGGACTCCAAGAACTCGAGCTCCATATACATCTTCATCAACAAGAATGAACCATCAAAAATTATTCTGAAACAAATTTTTTTTTGGGAGTTCACTTCCTGGGTAAAAAAAATTGACTCGTATTAAAGTGGATTCATAATCCTTAACAAATTCTAGGTCTCCATAATCTTTAACATTTGTGGAAAAAACCCTAAACCTAAAAAATAACATTGATAGAAATAAAATTATGTAGTAATATTTACACGGAATTTTATCTCATTCGAACTCTAGTGAGATGAGCTTCCCTACTTCATCATCATAAATATTGAGCTTCAAAGGCTTGGACTCAGTTGAGATTCCTTCATTATCCTCCCTCAGTCCCAGTCAACTTTGGCATTGAATATCTTCATGAGGCATCATCTAGCACTGAGTCATGGCTACATACCTAACAACATAATTAGCTTGTTCACTGCACAACAAGGATTAGTTTCTCATACATAGATGGTTCTTCATTAAAAATCAACATTATAAAATCACCAATTACATATTACTTAAAAATAATGTGAAAACAGAAACTATTTACAAAGTAATTAATAATAAAATAAACCACTTAAATAAATTTAATTAAAACTCATTATTTTTTTAAATCAATAAATGATTAAAAATAAAAACAAATTGCATAAAATAATTAATATATTATTAAATATACAAAATAAATTAATGATAAATATTTATTAGAGTATTAAATTAAAATTTAATATTAATTATTTTCAAATTTGTTAATTAAAATAGAAGAAAATCTAGCATTCAAAAAATTATTTATTGAATTAAAACTAAAAACATAAAGGGAAATAAAATAAAAAACATAACATAAAAAGTAAATAATAAAAATAAAATGATAAAAACAATAATTAAACTACTCATAAATAATTCAATGACAAATAAATAATTAAGTAGATGAAAATTTTATTATTTAATTAATAAAACAAACATTATTATTAAAAAACCCATTAATTTTCAAAGTCAACTATTAATTAACCATAATCTGATAATGAACCAAATTAATGTCTTCTATAGAAATTAATACATTATAAATCACTCAAAAAGGATGTGGAAAAATGAAATTAATAAATTTGAGATAAAATTCCCCAACATTTAAGACATTTTTTGTCCTCAAGAAATATTTATTCACATTCAATTGTAGAAAAAAATCTCAAAATTAAAAAGATGAAATACCAATATGAATTTATTTTCTAAAATATTTTCCATTATGGATTCTCTAAGGTAGAAAGCGTAAATTACCTCTCAAATGATATTTATTCATTTCAAAATCAGTTATTGTTTTACTGAAATGGTTTTTATTTAATATTTTAAAGGTAATTTAACAAACCACGATTTTCAAACAACTAATAGTACAACATACATTTTACCTATAGGTGAACAGACTGACTTAATTTAAGAATTCATAATAAATTGACTGACCATTAGAAGATGATAAGTGTAAATTTATTAGTGGAATAAATAAATCATCAAATAGTTGTTTAGTAGGGAATAAAATAATTAAATAATGTGTTCATCAAATAATGGTATTTTCATTTCATAATCCATTTGGATGCATTTCTTATAAGTTAAATTCTAATTAAAAATATCAAATTATATAATAATGATATTAAATTATACCAAAAAAATTTCGAAATAGATTTTTTCAAGAGAAAAAAAGTGATTTTATTAATTAAATTCAAGATGTGTTAAACATTATCCCTCTCAAGGTAGAATCACAACCATCTAATTGTAGATAAATTTCTATCTATTGAAAATTCATAAGTGATTTTTAAAAACTCACAATTTGAAAATATTATATAGTTTTCTATTTGGATAAACATGAGTTATATGTTATAACATAAAATATACCACACTCCCATACATAAAACCCAACAATGTCTAAATTTTTAAACTCATGTTTGGAGAAAATTGAATGTAATTAATGTTTACAAATATTTTCAACTCAACGGTGAATTTTTCATGTTTGGGGTCACTATAAAATTTAAAAAAAATGTTATTCGACATCAAATTTTACTATCACAACATGTGAATGAACTGATAATATATTCTTCTTATCAAATCTTTAACACTAAAATATAATTTTTAATAAGATGCAAGATAATACATTGAATTTTAGAAGGTAATAAATAAGTCGCCAAGATAAAAATTCAATGAGCAAATTCATCATTCCAATATTTTAAAAATTATAAATGACTAGTGTGTTTTATGTGTAAATATTATTCATGTAATTAAACATAAATATAAACTAAAAAATAATTTATAAAAACAAATAAGACAACATTAGTTAAAGCTGAATGAGAGAAAAAAGTGAAGAATTTAAATTTTTACTCTATTATAAAGGTGTTATAGAAAATGAATCTCAAAGAAACATCTCCATTATATAGTTGATAAAATCCCTCTAGTATACAATTATTCATATCTAGAAATATGTGAATGATACACATAGTTTTCTATAATTTAAAATTATGTCAAAACTGAACCAGATAGAAGAGTTAGGTAAGTATAATCTTTTTTTCATAAAGGGAAGATACAACATCATTAAAGGGGAACTGGACTCTTATTGTGAAGTAAAAAAGATGTTAAAAAAGTAAATTCCATTCTTTAATAGTCACTAAAATGAGAACAATGAGAAAGTGGGAGTTTGGTATTAAAATAGAGAGTGGAAAAAAGTACTTAGAAAGAGAAATTTATTCAAACAATCACATAAAGAAAAAGGTAATATAATCATGGATTTCCTACCTTGTAGTACACAATTTAAATTATTCAGCAAGAATTTAGCCACTAGTGTGTTCTATACATGATAATTCCAAGGATATTATTTATTTTTTTGTCAAGTCATTAACTGTTGTGAATATTTAATATTTTTCTCTTGGGGATTTAAACACTCCAGCTTCCCATAACACTCTTCCCAAAAACTCCAAGGTTCAATTATTTATCATCATACCAATAGTACCTTTAGGGTTAATAGATTCAAATCAGTAATAAAGGATAGAAATAATATTCCCAATTTTTTTTGAAGAAATTAAAACTTCACTTTCAAAAAAATACTCCATAATTGAGTGATTAGACAATTTGGAAATAAGATCAAACATTATCACAACCAGATCACTATTAACCTTTTAATGATGCTCATAAACAACTTATTTAGGTGAAGAGAAGAAATATATCCAAATATAATCTATAAGAATTTCATATTTATGGGAAAAATTCCCATAATTTATGTTTTGGAATGAACCAGGGTCAAACAATGGCTCAAAAGACTTGAAATATTTTCCCACTACCAATAATATTCTCAAATTATACTCCATTTTCTTTTAGGGGAAACCTCCTCAAGAATTAATATGAATTATATAATAATTAGAAAAAAAATATTCATCAAAATATATTATATCAGTAGGACCATACTTTTTATCTTGATATGGAAAACATTCTTAATTCCCACTTTTTATACTCTCAACAGACAAATATTTTTCATTAATAATTACTAAAGGGTTAGTCCTTACCCACAATTTATACTTATCCATAAAAACTCACTTTCAGTCGAAAAAGAAACAAAAAAACTCACACTTCTCATGATTATGGGAATAAGAAGTGGTTTCCAAGTTAGAAGCAAGTGAGGGCTGTGAAAAGTAAACACCAACATGAGAAACACTTTCCACTTATAAGATTTGGTGCGGATGGACCACTTCATGGTCTTGACCAATGACTTTTCTAATTTGACTCTCAAGATTACCTATACATTATTACAAAATTTTGCACCCAGATTCGACATAATTTTCTTAAAAATCATCATCAATATATCTGTTAACTATTTTATCAATATGAAAAATAGTGTCCTTCCTAATCTTCACTCTAAAAACATATTTACCCACATCAATAAACCTAAAACTAACCAAAATATGTGACTCTTCAAAAACAAGGAACTCCACTTGATCATGACCGAAATTATGGGAAATTTTACCCTTTGAAACATCAATTAAATCCCCATAAATATCTAGAAATTTTCTATCTATAATGATTGAAAATTTCATATCACATTCCATTTCAAGAAAAAAACTCAGTGAGAAAAGATAGATTCCCTACAACTGCTAATAGGTCATCCACCCTCTCATTAAAAAATATATGTGTCTTTTAATCATGTTGAAAATAAATAGATATTAGTTTAACATCTCTAAGAGACTAAAAATTTTAAATAATGATTAGCGAATAAGGTAATACTTAAACCAAATTCACAAAGGCACTTAATATCTTTTCTCCCACTTGTTCTATAAGAGATTAAAATGGAACTGAGTTCATTCATATTGGGAGTAATATCTTTCTAAACAATGTCACTATAATTCTAAATAAAATTTATTATTGAATCCTCATCCCAATGCCTCTTGTTAACCAAAAATATTTTAAGCAATTTCAACCAAGATGGGACCTTGTTCAAAGCCTTCGCAAATGGAATATTAAAATTAAATCTTCTTCACATTTAAATTAATTTTAGGCAAACTAGTTTGCAATTATTTTTAAGCCATTGTGAGGGATGGGATGGTTATAATTAATCTTCATTGGTTTGTTACTCTCCTCGTCCTCAGACCTCATGTCATTATTTCCTTCTTTGAAATGTTCCTAGTTCATTTTATTTTGTCAATTGGATTTATCACTGGAATATTTTGAATTATATTGAATTTAGATAATTTTTTTGTCTACATATTAAAATTTATATATTCATGTTTTTTTTCTCGTTCTTCTAAAAAATTAGGTTCAACTTACCTAGCCTATTCTCTAACTTGTTATTGAGTTTTCATACCTGGCCAGGTAGTTACAGTCGTGAAATTTTCTAATGGATTTGTCACTATTGTGCTTGGTAATTTTCGCTTATCTCTTCCGCTAATGATTCTAGCATGTTACCCAATTTGTAACTCAATATTATAGATTATATAATTTTTTTCTATCTTATCTAAATCATGTATAGCCTTCTGGGAATCGAACTCAAATTGTTGTGAATCAAATATACATATAAACTATATAAACATTCCCCAAACATCAACTTGAGAATTTGAGTATTCAATATCGAATTTTTCCTAAAATAAAGGTATTTTTCTTGTGGGTAAATAGGATCCACAGATTGTTTCAACACATCATGTTCTCTCTAATAAATATTATAGTGATTTTTTTCATGACCCTTCCCCCAGGGCCCGTGCCGTGACAACCCCAAGACAGCCTTCAATAGGCCAGGGGTCGGGAACTAGCACTGAAGGCATATTCCCTAAAACTAGGAAGGCATTGCCATTATAACCTGTAATCACACATAACCATTCACATAGCAAGATAGGAACACAAGTAAACTGAACTATAAATTGAGTGAGTGTAGTAAGTAAAATGGGCCAGAATACAAGCCCAACTGGAAATCACAAGTACAACTGTGATACAATAAAACTGAAGAAAAGGGAATGTTAGATGTCGGGTCATCCTCTGAGGATCCTACCTAATGGGTAGGTACTTATCTCCTCTTCATCACTCCACATCCATCTGTCTCTTCTGTGTATCGACATGCCTTATGGTCCACCTCTGGGCACTGTCCAGTCCTAGTACTCAGATCCACAGTCAGCACTGTCCATAGTCTGCACCAAACACAATGAAGTGTCGGTACAGCCTGTGCAGAGGTGAGTATAACGATTCTCAGTAGGGACCTTGATACCCTCATGGTCTCACAAAATCTTCAAAGAATAAACCCCAATGTATTAAATCAACAGATAAACCTACCTAGGTATATGCCCATACATATACCTATGTTATCAAGTAATCCATATCAATCATGAGGAAAACATAGAGATACTGACTCAGCTCAAGCCAGGATTTATTCTAGGGGTGGTAACAAGTAACATCCCATGTCACATTGTCGAACACCTCAACTGCTGGAGATCCCCACCTCTATCGAGTATAGTGTGCCAGTTGTGTCATATAGAGGAACTTCCCACAAACATTGACTGTTGAGGTACTCTTCATGTCGAGTACTGTGGGTCTACCGCGTAACACAAAGGTGATCCCTAACATGGGTATATCTCATCACACAGTGGAGCTCCCCCTCGTGACTTGCAGAAGAAGTGGGGGAGTGACTGTAAGAGACTGACGAAAAGCTGATCCATCTCTATCCACAAAGAATATTTGTAAAGCATCCAGTTTCTCGGTCTCCTCGCCTAGCAGCTATATACCAGACCTCTTGATGAGTGCATCTGCTACAATTTTCCCCTTCCCAAGAGTATAGACTATCTCGAAGTCATAGTTCTGTAGAATTCAAGCCAAAATCATTTTCTCAGGTTCAGGTCTTTCTGGGAGAAGATATACCTGAGAATATTGTGATCAGAGTACACAGTAAAACGCTTTCCCATGAGATAGTGTCGCCACATATTCTAGGAGAAGACCAAAACTACTAATTCTAAGTCATGGGTAGAGTAGTTTTTTCAATGATGTCTCAGCTATCGAGAACCATATGCGATCACTTCTCACTCCTACATCAGGACACATATGACTCTGGTCCCTGATGTTTCGCAGTAAACTACTCACCCTACGCCCTCCTCTAGAAGCCTCAAGATGGAGGTACTAGTCAGCCTCTACCTCATGTCTTGAAAATTCCGCTGGAATTTCTCTGACCAAACAAAGGGTTTCCCCTTCTCTGTCAATGCTGATTGTGGTTCTGCAACTCTAATGAAGTCTACCAAAAACCTCCGGTAATGTCTAGACAAACCCAAGAAACATCGCACCCCCGTCACACTCTTGGTTGGATCCCAAGAAAGATCCACCTCAATCTTCGCTGGATCCACTCCAACTCCAGCCTCCGATATGACATTCCCCATAATGTGAACCTCTCCGATAAAAATCTGGCACTTCAAGAGCTTACCATAAATATGGTGCTCTCAAAGTATACCAATACTACCTGCAAATGATTGGCATGCTCCTCCTCAATATCCAAGTAGATCCGAATTTCATCGACGAAGAATACTACAATGTGATCAAGGTATGGCTGAAAGATCATGTTCATGAGTCCCATGAAAATTGCTGGAGCATTGGTCACGGCGAATGGCATAATCCAAAACTTGTAATGGCCATACTGATATGTGAAGGCTGTATTCTGCACATCATAGTCTCCCACTCTGAGATGGTGATAGCATAATCTAAGGTATATCTTTGAGAACCACCATTCTCCCTTCATCTGATCAAAGAGGTCATCAATTCTATGAAGTGGGTACTTTTTCTTCACGGTGACTTGGTTCAGACGCCTATAGTAAACACAATGTCTCAAGATCCCATCCACCTTCTTGGAAAACAAAATCAGGGATGCCCAAGGTGAAACACTAGGCTGGATGAATCCCTTCCCCTACAAGTCCTCCAGCTGTACCCACAGCTCACGCAGCTCCGCGGGAGCCATCCGATATGCTGGTGTAGATATCAGTGTCGTCCCAGGGTACATTTCATTGTAAAAGTCCACCTCTCTATGCATAGGTAGACCCGAAACATCATAAGGGAGGACATCCATGTATTGGTCCACCACTACAGGATAATTCATACTCTCCACATCAACAACTCTGAGGGTAAGGCTAGCCAACTAATGAGTGATCAACTACACTCTCTTTCATGTAACTACATCATGCACTGCAAAGGTTCCCTTCTCGCCAGTGAACGTAAACTTGGTCCCATACGTGTGGACACACCACACCTTACACCTAATATAGTCTATCTGATCATAAACTGTAGATAACCAGTCCATACCTAAGATGACATTGTAAGGCCTCGACACCACAACTAGGAGATCCCAGCTAATGTTTTCGCCTCCTAGAGTAAGCTCACACTGGCAACACCAGTGTGTAATTGTTGAATCCACTCTAGTAAGAGTCTCTAGCAGTAAGGATCAATCCAACGACTCCGTAGGAATATCTGAGTTCCGAACGAGGACAACGTAAATAAATGAATTATTGTCACATGTGTCTATAAGTACTACAACTATGGTGGAATAGACGCAGATCATACCTCGTATCATCTCCAGAGCATCGTGATTACAGGCCTCAGCTGCCTAAAGCTGAGCTCGCCCCTGTCCACCTGCTCCCTATGGTCGGGGTGGACATCCTCATGGTGGTGGAGGTAACATCTCGAATCGTTTCCCACCACCAACCGCACGACCATCTCCTCTTCCACGACTGACTACTCCCTATGAACCTCCTCGGCCGAACCTCTGTCTCTGCCTAGGCGGTCCTTTGATCGTCTGCTGATCATCCGTACGACGGGTCGGACAGTCACGAGGAATGTGACCCTGCCCGCTGCATGAGTAACATTGCATGATCCTTGCCTAACTGGTTCAGCCTTGGGTGCCCCACACAACTGACCCTGAGTCATTCCGTCATCTACCTGTAGGTCTGGTCCTCATGGACCTCTGTGATGTCTGTCTACTGCCAGATGAGGAAGACTCCTCTACATGATGACTGGTGCTGGGTATCTCTAGTGGTGACTGCTTAGCTAGAAACCTCTCCACCAAGAGGTCTCTCTCTAACATTGTTTCATGTGTCGGGATGTTGAGTGAGATCGTCGAGGCCCTGATCTCCCGCCCGATACCCTATTCGAAGGTTTGAGCCCTGAAGAATGGGTCCCAAACTATATTTATGGAGTAGCGTGAGAGGTCTGTGAACCTCATTGAATACTGAGCTACAATAATTTTTCCCTATTGCAGATGAAGAATCTCTTGAATGCGCACTGCGCGAAGAGTCACTGGAAAAAACTCGGCCCAAAACAAGCTCTCAAAGTCTCCCTGAAGAAGTGTCACCTCGTCGTGAACCTAGAGCAACAAGCTCCACCATCTTCATGTTGCTGCCTGTAAGAGGCTGGTAGAAAGTATCAAGATGATATCGGCTGGTGTCCCTACGAGTTGGAAGACTCTCACCATAGCCTCCAGCCAATCCTCATCCGCCTATGGGTCCATCTCTCCCCTGAACCTGGGTGGCCTCTAGCGTTGGAACTCGTACAACTCGCTCAAGCTACGTGCACTATCTACATCTGGGGCTTGTGGTAGTGGTGTCTCAACGGGTAATGGTACCACTATTTCCTCTACTAGAAGAGGGCCCCATGTGTAGGCCTTGTCGCTCGGTGGGCTATCAGTGAGTACAAATCTTGGAACCCTAGCTGGCTGTCTGTGTGGAGGCATCCTAAAAAGAAACAGGTGTGCCACAATCAATAAGTTATAACTGGTGAGCTGACTCAAAGAGTTCACAACAAATACTCTTGAAAACACACACACAATCCGTGTTTTGATGCATTGGGTCAGAAATTAGAAGTCAAGGTCCGGGTGTATGGATACGTTGGCCGCCACACCAACACTGGATTCCCTAAACTGATAACCACACTAATTACACATAAACTATTACTATTAAAGAAAACGATCGGAGTCCTAGTTCATCGGTAGAACTGAATATTGTGATACTAATTGTGACAACTGGGTTCCGGTGATTGCACAACCACCCCGCCTTAACACGGTCATTGGGTCCCGAACCACCAGGTACCACTAGTTTCTCCACAGACACGTGGTCCCCACCCTGAGGTCCACCCACATGCCCGAACGGGTCATCAAACTATTTATAATCCTCACAGGGCAACACATGTACTTTCTAGTGTGTTTTTTCCTCACTGACACACATCCTAGGAAACTTCCTAGAAGGTCACCATTCCCGATCACTACTCCAGGCGAAGCACGCTTAATTGTGGAGTTCCAATCAAGTATTCTCCCAAAAAATAAGGTTCACATTGTTGAAATGACTCATATCATGTAGTCATTTAACCCTTTATCATTTGGGGGTGTTACAATAGTGCTGACAACGAGGATGGACAGTCCAGCACGGGCCCGACCAGACCCAGCGGGCTAGGCCGAACCCAACGGGTCGGGATGCACTGCAGGCCGGACAAAATTCAGTAGGTCAGGTCGGGTATACATGAACCGGGTCATCCCATGCTGGGTCGGGCCAGGTCGGACCAGACCCGGGCCCACTACGACACATTTAAACTGTTTTGGCCATAACTTTGGCACCAGACGTCCGTTTGATGAACCGTCAGCGGCGCTAGAAATCTTAGAGCGAGATAGTACCTTTGAGTATACCCCACTTTTGTTTTTAATTAAAATAGAGGATGGTCAGGTTGGATCAATCATTAATCCAACCGGACCCTCGGGACTAAAAGGATAATAATTAACTGACCGGGCATCTGATTGACGCACCTTCTATTGCGTTCAGACCCCTCTGACGTGGAAGACCTTTGAGATTCTTATTCATTGGACTTCGTGGCAGTTGTAGTATCAACTAGTATATCATGGAGCTGATCCTCCCAGAGACAATTGAGCATAGTGTGGGAACCCAGTAGCTGGCTGAGACTTGATGACTTCTGTCCTTTTGGACTTGGAGTGACTTGACATGCCCAGTGGGGAGCGCCTCTGTGTGATGCGGTAGACCCATGATGGTGAGCGTCTTTGTGTGATGCAGTAGACTCATGGTACACGATAAGAAGAGTACCTCAGTAGAGAACATTGGGGAGCGCCTTTGTGTGATGCGGCATACCCATGGTACTCAACAGGAGGAGTACCTCATCAAGTTACGAGGGGGAGCACCTCTGGGTGATGCGGGAGACCCATGGTACTCGACAAGAGAAGTACCTCAGCAGTCCAAGGTTTCTGGGAAGCGCCTCTGTGTGACGCGACAGGCCCACTATACTCAATATAGGATGGGATCTGTAGCAGCTGAGGTGTTGAACGATGTGGCTAGGGATGTTAATTGTTACTACCCCTAGAATAAATGTTCATGTCAGATGAGTCAGTATCTCTGTGTTTTCCTCATGATTGAGATAGATTACACGATAACTTAGGTATATGTATGAGCTTATACCTAATTATGGTTATATGTTGATTTCATACTTTGTGGTTTATCCTTTGTGAATTTTGTAAGACCTTGAGGGTCTCGGGGTCCATACTGAGAATCTTTATACTCACTCCTTCACAGGATATTCTCGCACTTCGTTATGTTAGGTGCAGATTATAGACAACACTAACTGAGGACGGGAGTAACTGGGCAGGATGATGCCCAGAGGTGGACCATACGACGTGTCGATACATGGATGAGACAGATGGGAGTGGAGTGATGAGGAGGAGATTTGTACCTACCCTTCATGTAGGATCCTCAGAGGATGACCCAAGAGATGACTTTATCTTTTCTTCAGTTTTATTGTATCATATTTGTAATTGTACTTTCCAGTGGGGCTTGTATTCTGGCCCCATTTACTTACTCACTCACACTGTTTACAGTTCAGTTTACTTTTTTCCTATCTTTTTGTGTTCTTGGTTACATGTTCTTACAGTTTATAAATTCAATTCCTTCCTAGTTTTAGGGAATACGCCTTCGATGCTAGTCATCAGCCCCTGGCATATGGAAGGTGGGCTTGGGGTAGCCACGACACGGGCGCTGGGGGACGGGTCGTGACAATTTTTATACCCATAATTAACTTATTTGAGAATGGATCACTAACTCCTTGATTCTTATCTCTATAATCAAAATAAATTCATGCTCTCCAAGATGCATAGAATGATCAATGTTTCCATAGTTCTTTTGAAAATGTATATACACCAAAAAATGTGAAAACTAGGCTCTTGGTGAATTTTCATTAATTACATTCTCCTAAGAATTTTTTTCATCCCAAAGGATTATTCCCTTCCTTATAATTTTTTGTTTGGAATTTTGTGACTATTTATTAAATTTTTTTATCTCATCATCTATCGTGTTTGAGAAATCACCACTACAAGATTGATCAATAGCATTTTGATTGTGAAGAGTGAGACCATTAAAGAGTGTATCTATCTAGAGATGAGGATCAATTTGGTGATTAGGAAATTGTCTAATGATTTTCCTTAATCAATCCCATGTACCATGGAAAATTTCATCGTCATCTTGATCTAAACTAGTTATATTATGGCTCGTGTTAGTGGTAGTGTTCCTTGGATAATGTTTCTCAATAAATGAATTAAAGAGTTGGTCCCATGTGTCAAAAATTTCCACATATAATTTCTAGAACCAAAACCATGTATTTGTTTTAAAATAAAATTGAGATACTCTCAACCTCATATCCAACTCAAAAATCACATGAAAATATAGGTTTTGAACTATGTCGTAAACATCTTTAATGAATTCCAAATAATCATCGTCGGTTTAAGCACTAAAGGAGGGTAACATGGAGAAGTCAGATATCTTAATGTCATAGTTTCTAGACCTATGTGGTTAACATATACATGAATGTATTTTTGAAATATTGGGAAAATTGAAATACCTAATTCTAAAACACATAACATTCTCATTCCTAGGTTTAGGTACAAACTTATTTTCATTTCCCCCCATAGCGCTCTGAATGTCCTGATATTGATTTTGATTTTGATTCTCCATTTCATCTCTGTATTTATTTTTATGGGGAGAAATATATTTTTTAATTTTTTTTATAAATGGATCATGTTCATATTATGAATTTTCCATTGTGGGACTGTGAATTCTTGTTCAAATAGTTCAAATAAAAACTCAAATAAGTGACATACAAGAAAATTTCAGCATAAATTTTTTTGAATGAATATTTTAAAGAAAATATTTCATGTATTGGTTTGGTTTTTTGTTTCGTTTTTTATTGTTCACATTCACCCTACCAAGAAACATATCCAAAATTTGATCACATAATCATTGAGAATTTGTTAAATTTATTTATTTTTAAAACATAAAAACTACTAGTATAACTGTAACTATGAGTATTGTATTAAATAGGGAAGAAAAAAGTAAGACATGTGTGATTGATACTAATAAAAATGAACAAAACAACTAAAAAATTGATTAATATAGATGATATGGATTTTATTATGTGAATAGAGAAGGATACAAAGGAAATGATGAAGACATGTCTATCAGAATACTTAGAATTTCAATTAAAAATACAATCTACTCTACTCTAATTAATTATTATTATTATTGTAGTGCTAAGATAATAACTAAATATTCACATAGCTATCACTTTTGTGAACATTTAGAGTTTTGTGATCTATCCCTTTTAGTAATAGATTATTCATAATATAGGAGAAATTCATGTTCATTTGCAGAGAATATAATCTTATCCTTTTCTAGTTTTTGGAACTGTAGTTAGAATTCAAAAGAATAAAGGTTCAGTTTCATCAACTGTTTCCCTTTGTAATAGAAATAATTAATACTCATTATGAAAAAAATAAGATCATTGAACATAAATTGCAGTGTAAAGATATAATTTATAAGAAAATAAATTATATTACAAATTTCAATCCATCACAGTATAATAACCCTAAGATATTCAGTTACTTAGAATTAGAGCAACAACAATAATAGAATTCAAGAAATGGATAATAGATTTTATGAGTTGAAGAAGTTAGAAAAAGAGAGATAAATATTCTCTATTGAATTGGATTTTATCTCCATTTTGAGATCAATTTTTTCATCATTGTTGTTCTTTTACTCCCATTATGCCACCTCTCTCTCTCAAATTATAGAATGTGTCTCTCTATCTCTCACCGTGTGTGTCTTAAATTTTCTTTTAGCTCTCCAAAAAATTATGAGAGTAAACAAATTCATAGGGATGTCCCTAGTAGTTCTATGTACACCATTTGTTGTGATGTTCAGGTGATAATTAATTACCCATACAACTAAAAAAAATGCTTTCATGGATTATCTACACATCATGCACTTGGAAGCCATGCAAAATAAAATTTAGATCTTTTTTATTTCATGGACCATTTATAAAAATTCGGCACACAAAAAATCTCCATGAGCCTATAAGTATCAAAAATTCTGACAAACTTGGCCGTCTATCCTTGAAAAAACCCAGAGTCATATAATCCAAGAACTCAATACCCCAACTCCGTCTTCAATAAATAATCCTGCACATAAATGAACCCACAAATAATTCATATCAACACTAAAAATTTATATTCAGGAATGTGAAACCCCCCAAAAAATTGACATGTATCGAAATGGAATCACCAAATTTTAAAAATTATTAGTCACCATCATATTCAACATTTCAATAACAGAAATCCTTAAACCTCAAAAAAAAATAGTTTCAATAAAAATGGAGGTTTTACGTATTCTTCAAACAAAATTTTATCCCATATAAAATCTAGTCATTTAGGATTCCCTATTTCATCATCATCAATTTTCAGTTTTATAGGCTCAAACACATTCAAGCTTCATTCATCCCCCCTTATGGGTCAAGGTCAGCTTCATCGAGCTCTGGAGATATCGGTTTAATAGAATCAATCATCATTGAAATTGAAGATCTTCCTTAGGAATCAATTAGCACATAGTCAGTGACATCAAATGATTCAGATCAAGCTATAAAATAAAAATGTCAGTTTTGGTTAAACATTGATTATAATCCCTTCGTATAGAATTCGTAATCAACCTTTGATTTTGAGACTCTCCAAGGCCAACATGTCTCGGCGAAATCATGGTGACATTCAATTTTAGTTTTTTTTTTGAGGTGGTCAACTTCTGCATCGATGGCTTATATCAGGTCCCTCTTTGAATAAGTTATCAACATTCCTAGATGACTTAGTTGTTCATGATTTGGAAAATTGGTAATCATCTTACTTAAATGAAGCTCATCTTTGATTCGAGCTTCATTTAGCCAAACACAGTGAGTCATTCTCTATATCAAATTCACCAACTGGATGAATGGTGTATGTGATATTATTGTGCCCAAATATTTGGATATATTTTTTGTTCATTTTTTCCACATTAAAATTATGGCTATGCAGTTTTCATCAAAAATAAAAATACATGATGTTTTACTTAGAAAAATATATTTTGTAACCACCAAGGTAATTGACTATATATTTTAACCCAATTTCTAAACATCAAGTACATAGATGGTACGTAATAAAAAATAAATATAATAAAATCACCAATTAAATACTCCATAAAAAATAATGTATAAAAAGAAATTATTTTAAAAATAATCTATAATAAAACAAATCACTTATGTAAAATTAATTTAAACTCATTATTTTATTAAATCGATTTAATATTTAAAAATAAAAACAAATTGAAAAAATTTACTAAATGGCAATTTTTTTAAATAATGAAATGATAAATATTTACTAAGGAATGAAATTATAATTTAATATTATTAATTTTTGGAAATAGTTAATGAAAATACATTACAAGTGAAAATTTAATAAACTAATTATTAAATTAAAACTAAAAATAAATAGGAGAAAATTATACTCATTAAACAAAAACTATGTAATAAAATGAAATGATAAAAACATTAAATAAATTATTTATAAATGACACAAATATTAATAAATAATTTAAAGAGTAAAAAATTGATAATATAGACAGAAATGAACACTATTATTAAAAAACCCCATGATTTACCAATTGCACTATTAATTTACCATAAAGTGATAATTTTCCAAATTATTGTCATTTTAATGATTAAATAAATAGTATATATTCTAAAAAGGATGTTCCCAAATGTAATGAATAAATTTCACATTAGATAAAATGGAATTAAAAGAATGTTTTTGAGGCTGCTGGGATGTACTACCTATAGGATAATCGATATATTTAGAAATAAGGATAGGATGTAATTCCATGAAGGTGTATACTAAAATAGGATTAAATTTAAATTCTAACCCACTACCATACTCTTCAATGTGGTGGACACTATAAACATTAAAAAATAACTGCAATGTTTTTCCATTATGGTTGTTACTGACTTATCATTTCCAAATATGAAATAATATTTTCTATAAATCATGAATATTTTAAAAGGAATGGAATTATTGGTGAAAGTAAATATATGCATTAAATATGTATAATGAAAATTTATATTTTTTAGTTATGGGTTGTAGACTTCGTGGGACCATTCAAAAAATCACATGAGAATAAATATATTTTATTTTCAGTAGACTATATTGAAAATTAGTAGAATACATGGCTTTAAAAAAACTTGGGGTCTTATATGGTTAAATATGTGAGGAAAAATATATTATGTATATTTGAATCTCCTAAATTCATCTTCAATGATAATATAATACACTAGTATAATCATCCATTCAAGATAATTATAGAGAAGTATGGATGTAATCAGAAAACTAGAACTGTGTATCATCCAAAGATAAGTGTACATGTTGAGATTACCAATGATAATTTGAAATAAATTTTAAAATGGATTGTGAATTTATAGGGAAATTATCATACATAAATTCTTTATGATTATTTTTAGTTATAAAAAAAATTCTTATAAAAATCCCACTGGTATGTCTCTAGTTGGACATTTCCTTAGAAAAAAATTCTATAAACATACAGATATAGAACACAATGTACTATAAGACATAATGGATTTTAATAAGGATTATATTAGTTTTTTATAAAAGGGTATATTTTATTTGAATTAGTTTAAATTTCTATGAATAAAATCCAATGAGAATGAATAAAAATCAAAGGAAAAGGAAAAATTGATCCATGGAAAGATGATTCAAGGAATAAATTCATATTACAAAAAAAAATTCTTTCTCATAAATTTCATGATGTAAATATTTCTTAGGAAGGTCAATTCTATATGGTAATATACCTTCAAGGTTTTGGAAGTGAATCATAATGGAGATTTGGATATTCCTTTAGTTCATTAGGTTTTCCTATATCATTAAACCTTGGTGGATGATTCTTATTCGGAGATAGAGATCCTTTGTTGGGGAAAATGACAAACTATTAAAGCAAGTATGTTTTTATGAGTTAATGATATCTGAGTATAAATGTGTTAAATGATATTACAAGGGTTTTCCATGATTTTGGAAGGCTTCAAAAGTGGTTCATGATCTTTCTTAAAAGTTATGTTAAAAATTGTCCTTTGGACAATTAAAAGTCATGTATATGTTACACGATGTGTAAATGTTTCCAGAAACATTTCATGAACTAGTTTTTGATGTGAAGTGTTTACATTTAATGTGCCTAGTTCATGTCTTGTAATGATTGATCGGGTTAAATATTATCTTTAGGTAACAAATTTTTTGGCATATCTATTTAATTGATAAATACATGTTGTGAAAGGGTTACATACCAGGTATTTCTCGAATTAAACAATTTTATGTCCCAACATGCAAATGGTTTAATTCATTATTTTAGTTTAGACTTTCCCTATTGATAGTAGGATAATATCCAGGTGCTTTTAGTGTCATTACTTCCATTATGGGCATACAGATCATGCATCTGATCCCTGATGAGTGGTTCTACTTAGAATTCCCTCCTCTTCCATCATTCCTTGTTGGGGTAATGGAATCCTTTGACTGAGGTTTATTTTTGGTGTAGATATGGATATTATTTGATATAAGTTACTTCTTATGATATTTCTCACCTTCATTCTTATTATAAATCTTTGTTCGAATCATTGCACTAATTTTTAGATAATGTTAGGTTATCTATGTCATAACTATATAGTTCAATAATAGTTGAGTATACGAAATTTTGTGTTTGATCCACCTTTATGTTCACATTATTTATAGGAATTATGAATGATGGTAAAATGTGAAATTGTATTATTTCTTAGATCCCATTAGATTATAGGGTATTTTGACTTAGCTAATGGGTACCTTCTAGTTGATCGAACCCTAAAATAATAAGATCTTAGATAATGGTTTAAAGTGAGTTTAGCAAGACATGATATTGAAGGATATTGCTTGATATATAATAAATTTGGCAATATCTTATGGGATATTAATATCATTGTTGATAATTTGATATATAAATCAAAGTGTGATTGAAAGAGAAATTATAATTTTCATAACTATACATTGAGTCTTATGGTTTGATATTGTGATATCCAAGCTATTATGAATTGTTGAGTTGACCTTGAAAATATAATATATAGGGCCTCTCTTAGAGGATAAAATTATTAAATATAGTGATTTTCTTAGTGATAAAAGTTTAAATCCTTATATATTAGTCTTTTTCTAGTGACACATGATGGAATGGTTATACAACGAGCTTGGATGTGTTAATGTTGAAATGAATATATATAGGGCTATGATAGGAGGCTGAAATGATTTTATTCCTAGTTTTATCATTTTTATATAGTTCACAGTGATGCATTTTATGGTTTTAACACACGATTAGAGAAATTCCATAATTTTGCTAAAGTAAGTAAATTTATGTAGTTTAATAATTGATTAATTAATACCCATGTTTATCTCTTTATTGAATGTACTTATTATCAAACTTGTTTTGTTTAGAGACGGTGGTTTCAACCTACTAAATATTACTCACAAAAAAATTAGTATACTATTTCGAAATTGAGAATATTACATGGGTATAATATTGGAAAAGTGAAAGGGACCTTGTTGTTGATTATTTATTGCTGGTTGGGGTGGTGTTTAGAGATGGGAATGACAAGGGGTATGGAACCAATGTATTTTGATATTATTCATGTAAAATAATTTATTATATGTATTCTATTATGTTTGATATTTAGATACATCTTAGCTTTTCATTACACGATTCTTCAATATTGGTTTATTGATTCCTCCTTTTGCTTCCCTATTATATATTGTGTTGTATCTAATATGTTAGTTACTCTCGTTATATTTATTTATATTTTTTATTTCCACTATTATGTAACTCTATACCATGGGTTATAGTCTTCCCATTATATCATCACACCCCTACTTCTAGTTAGAAGGCTTTGACATATGGGGAGGTTTTCATGACGTCTCATAACCTACCCTATTTGGCCACATGGGAGGGTCTTAGGTCAAGGCTCATTACAAAGATATATCAGGGGTAGGTTTTTTCATTTTCTATTGTGTTATTTTTCATGAAAAGTATAAATTAGACTAGGTTGAGTTGGGACATGGTAATGAGCTTATGCATGGGAGTAGATAAACCAAGTACGTGGGGAAATCTGAGTACCGAGGGATTGGATTTTTGTTCATGATGTTATCTTGTTATAGTTGATGTTATTTCACCCTAATTGATACACTTGTTGTGTGATGTTATTGTTTCTTGATATTTACACTTTTAGACTGGTATAGTGTGAGATGAGTATGCATACATCATTATACTCACATAGGGATGTATATTGACATAAACTATTCATGTTAGGGATATATTTTTTCATGTGTTATATACATTCCTATGTGAACTATATAATGATATACCTATTATATCTAATAAATGGAATGAAATTAACTATTATGCTATTCTAAAACACTTGTAATCTTTGTTTAGAGAGACCAAAATTTGGTGGTTCTTTATTATTGTCACCTATTGAGGTTGAAATTGTTATTATACACTATATTCTAAGGAGTTTGTTTGTCTTCTAGTGAAAATTTGTCCTCTTCATCATCGAGTTGAGCACTAGGAGAGTGAAATCATAATTCTCCTAACCCAGCTGATCTCGAGCACCCCATATCTCATGGGGATCATATAGATGTTATGATTTTTAAAAACTTCTGGATGGTCATGTGATTCATGGAAATTGAGACTGCACACACCATGAATTCAAGGTATAAGCTTATGAGAGTGTTTCAAAAGTAGTATCTTTCTATGTTTAGTGGGGAAGGATTCCCCTAGGCAGCTGAGTTTTGGATTGACGCGGTACAAAAGATATTCATGCACCTTGAGAAACTTGTATCTATGAGGATAAAGCTTGTTGTGTAAATGATCTATGGACCTACCGAGCATTTTATAGACAATCTAGAGTAGGATGAGTATTATTAGAAGTACATTGAGGTTATGTTCTTCATCCACCTATATAAAAGGATTTTGAGGGATGAAAAGAATCATGATTTCCTGCATCTGACACATGGGAGTATGTTAGTGATAGACTACACTGAACATTTCATAGGCCAATAGTAGTTTGAAAAATATTTAGCTGGTGTGGATATATCTAGGGTTAGGTGTTTTCAAGACAGTATTCATTATAAGATCAGGTCATAGGCGATTTTTTTTCATCGAAGTATCTTTTACTAAAGAATTAATTTGGCACTCACCATCGAAGGGAACCTGAGAGAGGCCCTGAATAGCATCTAGTATATTCCTATGGGGTAAACTGTGAGAATTTATTCCAGTGAAAGGAAGAATTGTTATGATAGTTAAAAGTAATGAAATAGTGGGAAAAGCTATCAGGGTAGTGGAAAATCATCTCAATAATGTGTTTTTTTTTTAGTGTTATCAATGAGAAAATTTGTTCCATAATAATCCTTACTGTATGTACTCCACTTTTGAGTATCGTGCTTATGGCCAGATGGGTCATCATTATATATTTTTAGGAATTTATTACAGTAGATTATTTTCTTGGGATCAAGATAGGTAATTGATTCCATGAAAGACTCAACTACTTTATAGAAGAAAAGAAGATGGAGGTCTATATGACATTCTAGGTAGGGGACATGGAACCTGAATGCATGAATGATTGTACCAGGCATAGGGAATATCTTAGGGGATTTAGTTCAGAACCTCTATCATAGGTTCTTCTCAGCTTCAAGGTATTCATACTACTCCGACTATTATTTATGTTGGACATTCTATCATAAGAAGCGTGATTCTTATATCATCTACCCTTGATTGTTTTTTATTTGATATAGGATCAAAACATTCCTTTTTAACTTCTCTTTTTTCAAACATTTGGGGTTTGTTTTTAGAAATCATGAATTTTTTTGACCATTGACACACCATTTCTAGTGTGGTCATGGAATATCAGATGTTTCCATGTTTGTTCTCTACATATTGTTGGTTAATATTTCTTATGATAACCATTTGTTTTACAATGAATATGTTTCAATTTGATTCTTGGGTTCGATTAGATAGTCTTATATTAGTATTATATTGACTACTACCAGAGGAGAGTTTCCTTTTTTCCAGAAATATCTTGATATTATCACCATGGTGAGTGGGATCATTAGGTAGGTTGTCTAGGACCAACATAGTACAGATTGGATTGTCTTATAGTTTAGAGCGAATGTATTGATCTTGATAATGGAGGGATACAATAGGAATAATCTCTTACAGGGGTAGATATTTTCCAAGATTTCTTTCATAATGATCTACATAGCTTGCCTCCCGAGTGGGAGATTGAGTTCAGGATCAAGTTGGTGATGAGTGTTGAGCCAGTTTATATAACATTATATAGGATGGCCCCAGTATATTCTCAAGAGTTAAAAGATTAGTTGGAAGATCTGGATGCTAAATTTTTCCTATGACCTTGTACACCTCCATGGGTTTCTCCAGTTATTTTCTCCTAGATGGTTGATGAGAGTTTTCACTTATGTGTGAATTATAATATAATGAACAAGATGACAGTCATTACTAGAATTCCCTTCCACATATTGATGATCTATTCGATCAGTTGAGAGGTTGTAATATCTTCTTCGAGATTGATTTGAGATCTGGATACCCCAAGTTGGGGGAGAGATCATTTGACAGACCTCAGATTAGTTTTAGCAGCAGGTATGGCATGTATGAGTTTTTCATGATTCTATTAGGTTTGATAAACAAATTAGTGGTACTCATGGCCTTAATGAATTATATCATTCTTTCCCTTATATGTATATATTAGTTTTTTTATTAAATATTAGTGTACTCCCAATAAATATATTATCTTTCAAAACATCATGGAATTTTCTTGAGAACATTTAGAAAGAATATTCATTACACTAAAGTAACTAAATGTAGTTTATAGACCAATAAAGTGACCTTTTTAGGTCATGTAATCTCTGAGGAAGTAGTGTTAGTTAACCTAGAGACGGATGATACTATCATATCCTTATAGAATCTGATGAATAATTTTAGGATTACAAGATTTTTGGGTTTATCTGGTTATTATCTACACTTTATCCAGGACTTCTCCCATTTGGAAGAACCAATGTCCTAGATTTCAAAGAATATAGTGAATTTTTCATGGTTGGATTATTTTGAAAGATATTTTCAAAAGATAAAGAGAAAACTAACATCAACACTAATCCTCACTTTACCTAGGTTGGGTAAATCATATACCATGTACCGTGATATATTCAGATTATTAATTGGAGAGGTTTTTTATAAAAAGAGTATCTTGTTGTTTCTTATGGCCCCAGACAGCTAAGACCACATTAGAGAAATTACCCTAATAAAAATCTAAAGTTTGAAGTGATATAAAATTCCCCAAGATGCTGGACATACTATCCTTTTGGAGAGAGGTTCATTCTATATGGGGACTATAAGAGTCTTAGGTACATATTTACTTAGTGATACCACATCCTTCGGCAGAAAAGGTGGGTCAAGTATCTATAGTATTTAAAATTTGAGTTTGATTATAAACTATAAAAGGGAAACTTCAATGCTGCAACCTTGATCCAAAAGACCCATAAAGAAATATTGGGGGTGTCTTGTGATGAGATAAGGATAATGCCACTCTTTACAGGCATACATCTAGATGTTCATGATATAACAAACCATCTCTTTATTACACATATAAACATGATTTATTACATAAACATTCTCTTAAGACAACTCTAATAATAAATAGGTCTACTGTATTGTGAAATTAGGAACATTACATAACAACATAAAATATAAAACACAACATCTTTATTGAAAACTTCTTTTACATAACCACAACATTCCTTCATACCTATCATTTCATGTGAAAACATGAGGACATGTATAAGTAAAGGGTGATCTATAAAGACTAGTTAGGGAATAAACAAGTAATATCATGAAGAATATAGTATGTGTTAGGAAATTGGAAAATCAAGGGAGCACAATAGAAACCTGAAAATAAAGGAATGATAGAGCATGATTATCATAACATGGAAATGTGGCAACAACATTTAACATGATATTAGCAAGATCTAAGGATCATTGAACATCGAGCATGAGTAAACCATCATTGAACATGTATTATCATGATTAAACCCTCATTTCACTTGAATTGTCCTAAGAAAACGCTAATTGCACATGGTGTATCATGATAATCTTCTTCACCCAAGGCATTGGAGCGCTATCAGGGAACACCCTTTATAAACATTTCATTTCTTGCATAAGTGTTCCACATAGATCATACAACATTGATCCATTATAAATAATAATTTATTCCACAAATAATAGATGTTGAATAAAAAAAATTATGCCCTCAGTCAACAATTACATGTGCATAATTTTGAATATGTTTGATAGAGATATGGGTATGGTATTCACTTACATGATGATTTTTTTCAAGGAAATTCTGTTGTAACTTCGTCAACATAAAAACTTCAAATAGAAATTGTTAAATTTTTGGATGAGATAGAAAAGGGTATGTAATCATTTATACATGAAATGGATAGTAATGGGTTCACGTAACATAATATCCCAACATATTTAAAGGAATTTAGATGCATAATATAAAAGGATATCTTCAATGTAAATGAGAAGAGAGAAATTCCTTATGGAATTTTAGCATGGTAACAGGTGTACAAGGGAGGCATTAATGAGAGAGGAAGAGGTTAATCATTATTAAAACATAAGGAGGGTAGTATAGGGGAGGTTCGAAATAATACCCTAATATTTATAATGGAGAATACAAGTGGATAACAATATAAAAAAATTGGATTAAATGAGAAAGGAAGAAATCTCCTACTAGCAAGTGTAATCCAAAAGGTTTTGGAGAGACTTGAGATTAGATTCTAGGGATCTTGGGGTGCATTGGGCGGATTCTATAGAGACAAGGGCTGAGTTTGGTCACACTCCAAAGGTTTTTAGTGAAATGGAATGAGATATTGAGTGGGTTTATATAAGAAAGGGGAGGGAATTATTCATCATTTAGGTTTTGGACACTACACATTAAACATATAAAGACAACAAACCATCCCATGGTTTTTTCCAAAGGGGCATCGAAAAAATTATTTTATAAGACCAATGGCCGAACTTATTAAAATATTAGGATTTATTATGTAGAGTTGATTCACACTTTCAAGGAAATCATTTTAAAAAGCTAAAATGTTTTATATGTATTTGAGGGTTCACTAAGACACTAGAAAATTAATCAAAAAATCTAAAAACAAATTATTTTAAAGGTAAAACTTATATTGGACTAACATACCTTTTATATTTTTTTATTAAATCACAATTCGGTAATTATGATGGCATAAAATACATTATATATTAAACGGTATTTAATTTTTACCCAAAAAATCGATTGTCTTAGAGAATTATAAAAAAAATATCGTTAGATAATTTCAGCATCCTAAATCCAAAAATGATATTCATTTTATCTAAATAATTTTTTAAATATGTGAACATTTAATTTTAAAATAAAAACCCACATTTATTCAAAATTCATGGGTTTGGAAAAAAACCTTTTTCAAACCTTAATAACGATATTTAAAATACCAAAAAAATAAAACAAAGGACGTTCATATGTTATATTACCATTTTACATAATATGGAATTTAATTAGATCAAGAGAAATTTGCAATAATAAAATTTTGGGCCATTACAATCATCCCCCCACAGAAATTTTTCCATTGAAATTTCCTTTTCCCTCATTAAAATAGGCGAGGGTAACTCTTGTTCATTACTTCCTCTAATTCCCACATTGCTTCTTCAAAAATGTTGTTTCTCCACAGCTCCTTGACAAGGGGAATTAATGTATTTTGTAAAAACTTTTCTCTATCATCTAATAACTTCACCAGCTTCTCTTCATAAGAGAGGTCATTCTCTAATGGTACCACCTCTACATTGAGTGCATGTGATGGGTTTGGTATATACTTCCTCAAGAGTGATACATGGAATACATCATGTACTTGAGACATATTTGGTGGGAGTGATAGTCTTTAGGCCACTGCTCCAATGTGATCAAGGATCTCAAAAGGGCTGATGTACCTTGTACAAAGTTTTCCCTTCTTCCCAAATATCATAACCCCATTATATGTTGACAACCTAAGGACATGGAAATGAAATAGTGATCTATAAAGCCCAATACAAGAGTAAACAAGGAATAACATGATGAATAGAGTATGTGTAAGGAAATAGGTATATCAATGGAGAAAAATAGAAACATTAACATAAAAGAATGAATTATCATGATTATCATAACATGTAAATGTCACAAACAACATTTAACATGATATTAGCTTTATCCAAGGCTCATTGCTCATGGAGCATGAGTAAACCATCATTGCACTTGTATTAGCATGAGTAAACCCTCATTTAAATTGAATTAGCATGAGTTAACCCTTATTTCACATGGACTTTGATGATACTGTTCTTTTTCCAATGCATTGAAGCACTATCAAGGTGCCCCCTTTATAAACATTTCATTTCATACATAACTGTGCCACATAGATCATACAACATGGATTCATTAAAAATCATGATTTATTACAAGAATAAGAGATGTGGAATAAAAAAATGTAATTCCTCAATAAAAATTACATGTTCATAAAGTTGAATACCTGTGATAGAGATATGAGTATGCTATTCACTAACACTATGATTTTGGCATTGAAATTTTGGTGTAACTTTGGCGGCATAACGATGTCAAATAGAAATAGTAAAATGGGTTTATGAGTGAGAAAAGAGTATATCATAATTTATATATGAAATTTACAGTATGGGGGTCATGGAACATAATATCCCAACATATGTAATTGAATTTAGATGTATAATATAAATCAATTTATTGAATGTAATTGAATAGAGTGAAATTTCTTTCAGATTTCGGCATGGTAACGGGTGTACATGAGAGTCATTAATGAGAGAGAAAGATGCCTTTCCTCATTAAAAAATATTGATCAGTATGGGGGAGGTTTCAAATCATACCCCAAAATTTATAATTGAAAATACAAGGGGATAACAATATTAAGAATCTTGGAAAAAAATGAGAAAGGAAGAAATCCCTTACTTAGAAGTGTGACCCCGATGGCTTAGGATAGGCTTGAGAGAGTCTTCTAGGGATCTTGGAAAACCTTGAGAGGATTATAGAGAGGGGATGGACAAGATTTTTCTAGCTCCAAAGGTATTGAGTTAAGAGGAATGGGAGATTGAGTGGGTTTATATGGGAAAGGAGAGAGAATTCATTATTATTTAGGTTTTGGACACTACATATTAAACTAATCAAAACCACAAACCATCCCATGGTTTTTGAACATGGTTTTTGAAAACGGAGAGTGAAATAATTATTTTATAAGTAAAATTACAAAACTTATTAAAATATTGGACTTTTTCTATGGGGAGGTGAGTCACACTCTCAACGAAATCCTTTTAAAAGGATAAAATGTTTTATAAGTCTTTGAGGGTCCACTAAGGCACCATAAAATTAATAAAACAAATCTAAAATTAATTTATTTAAAAGGTAAAACATATATTGGATAAAAAACATTTATAGTATTTTATTAAATCACAATTATGTCATTATGATTTCATAAAACACATTACATATTAAACCTTATTTAATTTTTACCCAAAAATTCAAATGTCTTACAAAATTATTGAAAATTTACTGTTAGATAATTCCAACATCTTGAATCCAATATTTATATTCATTTTATCTAAATAATTTTCTATATATATATAAATCAAATTTTATTACATAAAAATAGTCATTTATTGAAAATTCATGGTATTTTACAAAAATAGTTTTCAAGCCTTAATAAAAATTTCAATTTTTTTCATAAATAAAATTTATGTTCATTTATATTTTATAAAAAATAATTTATTAGTAATATTTTATGAAAATATTATTTGATTCAAAAATAAATTAATTCAAAAAAAATATTTCTTAATTTAATATTAACTAAAAATACTATTTGTGTTTTAAAAATCTTTTACAAAGTAACAATAATAAAATGAATTTATATTCATAATGCTCATTATCATAATGCTAGGGTTTTGTTACATAACCCATTATAACACCCACATAAGACATAAGTGTAAGCTAGGTAGTGGTGACAGACTCCTGGGGTGGCTCGGATAACATCTCTTGGGTGGTAATCTCTATTTACTTCTACTTATCCTGTAGGAGGTTCTGTTAAAGCTTAACTTTTGAAGCTCAGCTTGGGATTGGTCAAGAGAAATCCCAGTGATGCTACCTATTTTATGATCTTCAACAAATGGGCGTCTTGTGGAGAAATTCTACAGGATGATGCCATCACGTCCTTTGTCAGAGTAGATTGGATTTTTTAAAGCCCTATATTTATACTAATCTTGTCATCATTGTTCAACGATTATATTAGAAATGATAACAATTATTAATGGTATTTTAAAATAGAAAACATAAAACAAAGGAAGGTAATAGTTTATATAACCATTTTAAATAATAAGACATTTAATTAGATCAAGAGTAATTTTCATTAATAAAAGTATGGTTCATTACACAGGAGTCCAAATGAAGATTATCTATGACTTAGAAATATGTTATACCAGTTATTTTATACTAGATTAGGATAGAAACGTTAACTGATCTGGAGGGATTAGTTATGAGAGGTACTTTATATGTTGGTAATACACCATTAGGATGGTCTCCTAGTAATAGAAATACTTTTTTTCAACATAAGAGTATGAAATCCTTTGAGCTTGTATGAGAATATTATGAGAGAATTTCATTCTTATTGATGGGTGGTACATCCAAGTCTAACAAAGATGTATTTTGATATCTATAAATACTAATGGTGGCCATGAATAAATGAAGGGGCAGGGAGATTTATTGTTCGATGTTTCACCTGTTAATAGGTGAAATACAATCCTCAATGGCGTAATAGCCCATCCTGGGTTCCACACACTAGTTCCTTAAGCCGATTCTCCACATAACATCAAATGGGACTTACCATATGCCATAGGATTCCTACTAGTAGCAATGGTATAGTATCAATCAGGGAAAGACTATACCCCTTTTTATCATAGTAATACACCATTGGAAAATAAAAATAAATAATGGAGAAACTTATAACTATAAATAGAATAATACCACGATCAAAAGATGACCAGAAATGGTGATTCAATATCATAACAGAACTCTAAACAGGCCATGCGAAAGTATATGTCATGTGTCTAAAATGAAAACCCAAAAGTAAAGACATTGACATCTCCCAAGAAAGATTCAAACCATGCCCGGTGCCTTTAACCATGCTCCTTTCAAACTCATCTATCTAACACTTAGCCTTTTCCCTTATCCTATCCAACAAACATGATATCAATTTATGTAGTGATTTGGAATCCCACGTAGGGTGTGAGTAAAACTTAGTAGGCCACCACAAACTGTTTTTACAATAATATACGGTCAGTAACTATGTATGAATTTGTAAAAAAATAATTATGATTCATAAGAAAATAGTTATCTTATTATAAATTATTCTTTATTTACCGACATAAACTACCAGGTTCTCACTGACACCCCAACCTCCAAACATGCTTCTTCCCATGCTATAGGCTAAACCATTTTACATTCTCAACTCATAATTATTTAAAAAATTGGATTTTATTATACATTTCATTTCAATTCATAGTAAAACTAATTATAACCATATTCCAATGCCACTATTTAGGGTATAAATTATCATGTCTAGAACCCTTTGATTATTTAGAGAATCATTCCTTATTTCACACATCGTGGGTATTTTGAGTATCAGTCTATATCCCACACAATTTAAATCAAGCCTTGGGTCTACAACACCATGTCTAGTACCCCTTGGTTATTTGGGGTATCATTCCATGTCCCACACCTTGTTTTATCAATCATTTTCATATATCACATGTATCACTTATATCACATTAAGACACTCACAAATTAATTAATCATAACAACTCCATTAATTAATTCAACAATTAATTAATCAGGAAAACCCCTAGAATTAATTTATCAATCAATTCATCACATCAATTACTTAAATTAATTCATGAGTTAATTAATCCCATTATTAAAATTCATCATTCAAACACTTAATTCAATAAATAATTACCCCAATTCCAGATAAGAAAATCTAAAAAATCCATTCCCTAATTATTTATACCAAATCAGAAAAATTACAATTCAAAAATACTCATAAATCAATTAAAAAATTAATAAAAAAAATTAATTAATATCAGTATTCTATAATTAATTCAATGATTTATTATTCATAAAATCTCACAATTTATATCATTCAAAAATGAATTCAAAAATTAATTATTGAACCCAAAAAATTACAATCTCAATAATTCCATAAAATTAATCCAATAATTAATTTATACAATTCATGATCATTTAATTAAATAATTAATCAAATTAATTCATTATATAAATTTTGAAATATAAATGCTAGAAAACCTCTAGAAATTATAAAATTACTTATGTAATTGAAATCATGACTATGGGTTTTGATAAAATAACTCCTACCACAATTCCTTGATGAAGGATTTCCCAACAGCAATCCCCAATTTTTAGTGGGGTAATAACATAAACCAAGATCTGAATCTAAAACCTAAATAAAGATAAAACGAATTAAGATCCATAAAGTATACATCTAGATATAAAATACTAGATCTATATATAATAAAAACATGAAGAAAACCCCCTTTTTTGAATGGGAGAAGAACATAAATATAATAGGGAACCAAACAAGATAGGATTGACTTATTAGGAGGGGTAAATATCTTCTATTAGGGTTAAAAATTACAAATAATGGAGTTCAGGAAGTCTTAGAATCTATCCAAAGGGATCCAAAACCATGAAATATAGCCTAGGGTCTAATGGGTGGTCAATTGAACGTTATTTTTGGGGTTTGTCTTAAAAAAACAATTTTTGGATGATTTTGTGATTTGCTAGGCAGGGGTATAAAGTTTCCCCTAACTATGTTCCTAAACGTGCACCACTATTATATGGGTGAGTAGTTTCTCCTAATAGGTAACATGGTTTGAATAATCTAGAACTAACCATGTAAATCCCCACTATCCAAGGTTGCACGGTTTGATGGTATGAGGAGCACAATTTTCCATAATAGTGACCTAGTCGTGCACTGCTTTTGTTATTAAAATTTTCACAAATTTCGACACAAACACACCCCAAGGTAAAAAACAAATGAAAATTAATCAGTATAAAGAAAAATAGTACCAAATAATGAGCCTGATACAACTTCAAAAAAGGCTGGGATCTTACAATCTCCCCACCTTATAACAGATCATCCTTGAGATGCACACCCAAGCATATCTAAGATTTCATGTTATAAATATTGGGCCATTGATCCCTTAAATCTACATCTGTTGACCATGTTACCTCCTGAATATGTCAATTTTCTCACAATATATGAACTATCGGCATGTCCTTTCCCCATAACACTTTCTCACTATTTTCCAACACACGTATCAGATGCTCCTCAAAGGATGAATCTATCTCAAGCTCAACATCATACACATAAATAAAATGAGGTGGATTGGGGTGGTACTACTGAAGTTGTGAAATATATAAAAATCCATGTATAGCACTGTATTTATGTGTAAGAGACAATCGGTATGCCACTGGACTGATTCTCTCAATAACCTCAAACGGTCCAATGAATCTGGGTGCCAACATGCCTGGTCTCTGTATCATGAGGTGACCCAACCTAGGTGACACCTGAAAGAATACATGATCACCCTATGTAAACACTAGGGGTCATCAATATCTATTAACATACTAATGTTTTCTACTCTGAGTGGTATCTATACATTTCCAAATTAGTTGATCCTTTTCTAACATCTCAGGAACAAGAATTAGGGCCAACAATTTTTTCTCACCTTTATCGATCTATCAAAGAGTTGATCTACATGGAAAACAATAAATAACATCATATAGTTAAATATATATCATTTACTGATAAATATTGTTATAGGGAAACTCCACCAAAGCTAGGTGCTTCTCCCAAGATACTATAGAGTTTAGGACACATGCTCTCAACATATCCTGAGGCACTTATATTATAAGCATCTACTACCCATTTGATTGTGGGTGGAAATCCATATGTAATAAAACCTATGTACCAGGCACATTCTGTAAGACCTACCAAAATAATGAAATAAATCAAGAGTTGTGGTCTAAAAATTAGTTCATCGAACCCTGTGTAGATGAACTATCTCCTGAACATACATTTTTCATATCTTTTATATAGAGAAAGTCTTCCATATAGGAAAGAAATGTGCTACATTCCTCAACTGATTTAGAATCACCCAAATAGCATCATTCTTATGAGGTGTCAATGGGATACCCACCACAAATTCCATTGTCACTTCATCCCATTTCAATTACAGAATGGTGAATGGATATAGTAAACCTCCAGGTTGTTGATTGTTATCTTTGACTTTCTAAAAGGTATAGCATCATTTCACAAACCTTGTTTCTTCCTTTTTTATGCCCCACCAAAAAAATGTATCCATAGGCCACGGTAAATTTTGGTCACACCTATATGTACCGCCCACTTCATGTCATGAAACACATGCATCAACTCCTCCCACATTCTAGTTGGTATAAAAATATGATTCCTCACATAGATGATCTTATCCTTTTATATGCTCTAATTTGAAGGTGACTCCTTTCCTTCAAGGATTTCCCTCAAGGTCAAACACTCCAGATTATCATACTGTCGTTCCCCAATCTATCTCAAAAGTGAAAACTCAACTGAAATTGATACAAGAACCATATTTTTATGACTCTCTTAAACAAACACATTAATATTATCTAGAAAATTCATCATCTTCTACTAAGCACTAGAATCATGAATTGCATGATTTTGTGTCTTCCTACTTAGAGCTTCATAAATACTATTCCTATCTTCGAGCATATATCCTAGATAATATTTAAATGACTACCTATAATCAACCCACATTCTGTGTAAAAGATTCAAAACTCATTGAAAAAAAATACATCAAGTTACTATCATCTATATACATTGTAAACATTTTTTCAAAAAAATAATGTCACCAACACTTCAATGAAAAATCCAATACTACAAACATGAGAACATGTATATGGTAGTTTTGTTCATGTGGGCTCAACTAATGAGACCCATACACCACGAATCTATCTCCTTTCATCAACACTTCTCCATTCCTAATCCCAAAAGTGTCATAATACACCGTATACTCCTCACCTAGCTTGAGTGTGATCAATATTGGTGATGATGGAAAGCACTACTTTATATCTTGGAAGGAATCCTAAGAAACTTCAAAACATTCAATATTTAGCCCATTTTTTTGTCAAGCCCATTTTTGGTTTTTATAATTGGGAAATTTCCTAGATTATTCTCAGATAATATCCTGCTAACCACACAATTCATTGGATATCAAAAACTTTCTTGGGATGCTCCAAAGTTACAACTGTCTTCACCTTCTCTAGGTCCATTGACACTCCTTTCTATAAGATGATGTGACCCAAGAAGTGAACCTGATCAATCCATAACTGATTAATAAATTTATTGGTGTATATCTAATGCTCTCTCAATATACTCATGGGAACGCCAATATGCTGGATGAGATCTCCATGTGTCTTGGAGTAAACCAATATATCATTCAAAAACACTACCACAAAATGATCCAGGTATAGATGGATTATTTTTTAATCAAGTACATAAACATTGGGGGTGTATTTGTTAACCAAAATGACATTACTATGAATTCATAAAATATATACATGATCCAAAAATAAATCCTCGACATATCATACGTCTGAACTCTCAACAGATGATACCCTAATTTAATGTCAATCTTTGATAATATACTAGCTTCACTCAACTAGTCAAAAAGATCATTCATACATGAAATAAGATACTGGTTCATCATAGTATTTTGGCTCAACTACTGGTAATCAACACATAAGAAAAATCTTCTGTTATCCCTCTTTTAAAACAACACTGGATAACACTCAGGTAACATACTTAGATGGATAAATCGTTTATCCTCCAACATCTCTAGTTGAGTCTTGATGTCTTTAATCTTTACCACTTCCATTCTATTTGGTGGAATAGAAACAGGATCACCCCTATACATGATCTTAGTAGCTAATTCCAAATCTCTCACGTGTAGTAGCCCTTATAATTCTTTAGGAAACTCATCTAGAACTAATCCACTATGAGTGGAATGATATCTAGTTTCATATCTCAATCATCTAGAAATATAATTGCAACCTAGGTTGTGAGATCTCCCAGTTACTGAGTAATTATCCCTACTCGTCCCACATAGATATCCAATTCTCCATGATGTATATATTTTTTACCCTTTGGAGACATGTAATTCATCATCCACCAACAATAATCAATGTGGGAATGATATGTGACTAACCAATCCATACCCACAATTATGTCAAACCCTAACATATCAACAATAGATAGTCTCTAGAAAAAAAATTAATCCCCTATCTCAATAGAATAACCATTTAACGAATATATCTCTCTAGACCATACTTCGAATAGTGTATCTATCAAAATAACCCCACTTATGAACTCCACCGCCTGACTCAAACCATTCACAAGTTGTGTAGAAATAAAGAAATGAGTGGAACCAATAAAAAATAATGCACTAGCTAATGTAGAATCTTAAAGAATAATACGTCTAATTATTGATGGTCTAGCCTTGATATCCACCAGTATAGGATGATCTTAATTCATCTATCTCTCTCCTATCCTCTATGATATAGTCTGACTCCCCTAAGTTGTACCACTCTGATGATATGTGAGCCCTTTTGTGGAAGCACCATGTTCACTACCTCCACTTCCTCATATTGTATAACATCAACTTTCAAACTGATGTGGTGTATAAGATCTCCTTCCCGCACTTCAATTCTATATATATCCTCCATCGCATACCATATGTTATGGTTTCCTATAGAACCTCTATAGATGTCATGTCTTTTTTTACGATCATAACTCTACCCATGGTCGGTGACAATATTTATGAATGTTTCCCATCCCTCATCACTAGTGGAAAAGAACTCGAGTAAGATCCTGAGTAACTGATGCCCCTAAATTTACACTTTTCTTCCCACTACCCTAGAAAATGTTCACATAACAATGCTTCCTTCTCTAAAAAGTCGCACTCTTGATCGTCTAGTAAAAACCACCTGTCATCCTTTGGAAGTGTCCTTGTAGTTCCCCTCAGCAATGAGATCCTACTTCACTACCTCAAAAATATACTTTTGCCAAAATATGTTCATCTAGGACATAATTTTCCATTTAAGTCCATCCTGAAATATCCATGTCACATTATCCTTATCTCCTTCCAACCTTATAAAAAATCTCTAAAAATATATGATGTTTCTAGTATATTCCATCAAAACATGTTCCCCAAATTCAATCTCATGAACTCAATAGCTATCTCTAATCTAAGAGTCTCTGCATAAAATACTTCAAGAAATTATCATGAAATTACATCCATTCTATAGTCTTTATCTCCCCATCCTAAGTCAAGATGTCCTACTATTGCTTCACCTAACCACGTAACATATAGGCATCCAATTTGACTCTCTTCACAACATGAGTCTCCATGTTGTCATGTATAGTCTAGATAGAAACAATCTTGAACACATCTCTATCAGGTCCACCCTCTCCAGTAAAATTTTGAGGGTTATGAAACTATAAATCCCTCATAAAATCCAATATTCTTTTTACAACCCACCCTGGGTATCTTTCTATGAATTTCATTAAGAGATTGAATTTATCTCGAAATTGCTCCACTACTTCCCCAACCATAACTATCGGTGCCTTAGGTTCTATGCTGGTAAATAATCTCAATCCATATCCTCATGTCAATCTATTAACAAGATTAATCATTGAATAATATATCTATAATTACAAACACACACCTTAGGACTCATAACACAACTATATCACATTTAAATAAGAGGAAAAATCGCAACATGTCAAAAGAATTATTTCCCCCAAACCTTACCATGTGGTCAAAACTGATGTGTTACCACTACCCCAAACAATCATGCACATAGGTCCTGGTAAAAAAGGGTAAACAAATTATCATATCATGTTTCTCATTAGAAAATCATTTTTTCTTATCTTTCAGGATTTTACAATATTATTAAATTTAATGTTAGGCACTATTTTCATTTCAATTTCACAAGTATTGAAAAATCCTTCAAGTTAAAAAACATAAAAAAAATTCATTTTCCTGTGCATGCATAGAATGAAACATGTAACAATAATATTGAGTGCCTAGAATTAGGAATTCTAACTCAAATTTCATGCCATGTCGGGCCATGTTTCAATTCTCAACAATTTCCAGAAACAATAATTACATCACACAACAAGTGTGTCACCCAAGGTGAAATAATATTCAACTATAAAAGAAAATATCAATAACAACACTTTCTCCCAAAAAACTAAGGTTTTCCCCCATACATGGGTTTTCAACTCCCATAAAAAGGCTCTTAACCAAGGAACAACTTTTCGTAGTCTCATGTATACTTTTCCAAAACAATAAGACAAAATAGAATGAAATGAAATCTATTCTATGATACCAGTTTTTAATGTCCTAACCTTGGTGTCACAAAACGGTGATCTGAGACAGTTCAGCACATGACCTCAGTCATGCCTCCCCATACACCTAAGGCTACAGACTAGTAGGGAGGTTCTATATCAATCATGGGGAGACTATACCCACTTTTATCAGAGTAATACACCAACGGAAAATAAGAATCAATAAAAGAATGAATTATAACAATAAAAAAGTATCAATATCACAAGATGAATGAATCTAGAGATACAATATCAAAACTGAACTAAAAACATTCCATGATAAATTATTTTTCAAGTGTCTAAAATGAAATCCCAGAAGTAAGGACACTAAAAAATCCCAAGTGGGTCTCGAACCATGTATGGTTCCCTCAACCATGATCCTTCCCGACTCATTCATCTAACACAATATCTTTTCCCTTATCCAGTCCTACAAACATTAAATATATTTAGGTACCAATCAACAAGGCCATGTGGTGTGTGAGTACAACATAGTTAGACACCCCCAACAGTGTCTAAAACATTTTCCAATCAATAATAGTTTCTGAAGTTGTATAAAAAAATTACAAATCAAAAGTAAACAGTTATCACATTATCAATTATTCTTTATTTAAACACATAAATCCTCGGGTTCGCAAGGACACCTGAACCTCAATACCTACTGCATCCCATGCCAGATTCTGAACCATTTCACATTATCAATGCTCAATTATTTAAAAAATTGCCTTTCATTATCCATTCCATTTCAGTTTATAATATGACCAATTGCAACCATAGTCTAATGCCACTATTTTGGGAATAAATTGTCATTTCTAGCACCCTTTGCGAATTTAGAGCATCAGTATATGTCTCACACATTGTGGGTATTTGGGGAGTCATTAATTTTCCCATTAAATTTTCATACTAGACTTTGATCTATTATACCATGTCTATGATCCTATGGGTATTTGAAGCATCAGTTTGTGTCCCACACCCCATTTTCTTAGTCAATCACACATATCACATGTATCAAATATATTATATGTATTAATTATATCACATTAATTATCTCAAAAATTAGTTAAACATATAAAATCAACTAATTAATTCAATAATTAATTAATCCTATCAAATCCTTCAATTAATTCATCAATCAATCAATCACATCAATTTTGTTAATTAATTCACTAAATAATTAAACTCGTTACTAACATTCAATTTTCTAAAAATTAATTCAAAAAATAATTTTCCCAATTTCATATCATAAAATACCAATAATTAATTTCAGAATTAATTATCTTGAAAAAAAATTCAAAATTCAAAAGTACTCATAAATTAATTCAATAAGTAATTTATATAATTAAAAAATCTCAATATTCCATAATTAGTTAAATAATAGATATTCCTCAAATCCCATAACGTTAATCATTCAAAAATAAATAAAATAATTAATTATTCAACCCATAATGTTTCAATATAATAATTCTATTAAATTAATTAAACAATCAATTCATACAATTCACGATATCTTAATTAATTAATTCACAAAATTAATTAATTAATTAAAATTGGAAAAATAATTGCTAAAAAGTCCCTAGAAGTTCTGCAATTTCATATGTAATTGAAATAATGACTATATGATTTCATAATATACAACCTACATCAATTCGTTCATGAATGTTCGGCCAACAGAAGTCCCTAATTTTCAATAGAGCAACAATGTATAATAATATATAGATATAAAATCTAAATCTAGATAAAAAATAAGTTCCTTAAAATACGGATCTTGATATACAATAATAAATCTATATCTAATAAAAATAGGAATAGAGATCCCTTTCATTTATGGGATAATAACATAAAAGGAATGGAAAACCAAACGAGATATAATTGAATTACTGGGAGGGGTGCATATCATAGATCATGTCTTCAAATCATGATGAAAAGAGGCCATGAATGCTTGGAATATTTCTAGAGGGATCCAAAATCATGAAAGATAGTCTAGGGTTGAATAGGGGTTGATTTTGGGTTAATTACGGGGTTTTGGTTATTAAAAATCTAAATTTAGGGTGACTTTAATTTCCGCACATGATTTACTGGGTAGGGGCGCATGGTTTAACCTAAAAGTGACCATAATCATGAACCTCTATTATAGGGGTGAATTATTTCTCCTAAGAGGGTACATTTTTTGACAAACCATGCACCAACCATGAAAATATCTATTATCCAGTGTTGCACGGTTTTCTGGGTTGGGGCATATGGTTTCACTTAACCATTTGACAAACCATGCACTCCTCTTTTTCATATAATTTTCTCAAATTTCCACCCAAACACATCCCAATGAAAATAAAAAATAAAATATACACAATAAAATTAAAAATTGTACTTGCTAACAAGCCCAATAAAACTCTAAAAAATGTAAGGATCTTACAAAAGGCCAACTAGGCTATTTTAATCTCTACCCATTACTGAGTGGAAATGGGATAGTGTCACTATTGATTTTGTGATAGTATTACCTAGGAAAAACCCATAATAATGATGTAGTATGGGTGATCATGTATTGAATGATGAAGGTAGACCACTTTTTTTCCAATGGGAATACCTTTAGAGTCGATGATATGTGCAGCATGTACGTGCATCAAATTTTTTAGTTTTATGGTATTCTAAGGTGTAAAATTCTTGATTGACCCCTCATTTCACATCGTGGTTATAGAAAGGTATTCATAAGGTTGTAGGATATTAGGTTCTTTGGAGTACTTCCTATCATCCCCAAAATGATGATCAATATATGTAGACTATTAAGATCTTGGAGGATTATTTATGAGCCTATGTTTGGGATTTCAGTGGTTTATGGGAGAAACATATGGTACTTATATATTTTTTAGAAAATAATAGCTTATCGGAATCAATCCATATGGAACCTCTTGTGGCTTTGTATGGAAGTCCATGTTGTTCACCTCTATGTTGGTTGGAGGCATGTGAGTTGGTAAATTTTGGAACTAGTCTTGTATGGGGAAAGTCTGAGACAATTCATCTGGTCAAGTGGTTGTTGGAAGTCATACAGAGTAGGAAGAAATCAAATATGGAACATCGAAGATAATCTCATGAGTTTGAGGTTGGTCATCATGTTTTCTTTTGGGTGTCACCTAGGTTATGGAAATACTGTATCTGGAAATAGGTAAATCTAGTGCCCAAGTTGGTCAGGCTATTTGAGATAGTTTATAAGTCCGGTCTTGTGACACAATAATTAGAAATTCTATAGAACTAAATTTCCATGCATGAAATGTTTCATGTGTCAATGCATCAGATATATTATCATAAACCTTCTTACATTCTATATGCTAAGGGAGTTAAGAACTGTGCTAATGTGTCTTTTGAAGAGAATCTGATATGGATTTTAGACCATAGTGAGAAGTATATATGGGCTGGATTGTACCTATTGTAACAGCCCGAGATTTTATGAAAAATATTCTTTTTATTTTATTAATGTCTTGTGTTGTACGCTACACCAAAAGGAGCTTGCACAACACACATCCTTGACTTGCCTTGCATTACACGCAATCGTGAGCTTCCTCGATAGCGTGTGTAATACGCAATACCGAGTTTCACTAAACAACGATATGCTATTAAAATGTTATTAAAACTAGCCGTTATGAATAGTAATAACCACTTTTTGAAATTTTGTAAATTTTATTTTTCAAAATGGATTTCATTTTTGGATTCGGAGTATCGAATTTAGCCTAAGGTGAAATTTTGGTACATTTCGGATAACTTTCATATTCTGATGAATAGTGAAAATTACTAAATTTTAATTAAAAACAACTTTTTTAATCGAAATTATTAATAGTGATAAATTATTAATTTGAGTGGTTTTAAAGTATATTTAGAATATATTTTTACAATTTAATACAATGTTGGTCATTGGTTGTAATTTCACATTTAAACCAGACATAATCAAGTGTCAATCTTTTGATAGATATTGTTTCTTAAAAACACGCTATTTGTTTTAACAGCGGGATTTAATTATAAAATTAATTAATGCAACTTTTGTGTTATGAATTTGGTAAAATAGACTTCATTTTTGAATTCGGAATATGAAATATAGCTTAGGATGAAATTTTGGCATTGTTCTGAAAAACATCAATTTTTGATGAATAGTGAAACTACTAAGTGGTAGGTTAAAAACTGAATTTTTCATAAAACATAATTTTACCGCTTCTGTGAATGGAATTTCGAAAATCCGAGAGACATGGTTAATATCAAGGACTAAAATGTGGTTCAATGAGATGAAAATAATTTTTTGGTGAATAGTAACTTTTTACTTTTTTTACCGCGGTTAATAGTAAATAGGGTAACTAAGGGTAAATATGATATTAATATTACCCTAACACATGTCCTAATCCTATTGGACAAGTGTATTTCGACCAAAAACAAACTTAGGAATAAAATATTACCATTTAGGCCCACTTGGATTAGATTAGGACATTTATTATTAATTTATTTAAAGAAAGGTTAAAATAGTTAAAATCAAAGTTTAATAAGTAAATCATTTTTAATATGGGGTTATACATAAGATAAATTCGATTGTAAATATTCATTAGAAAGCTAAAAAGATTTCCTACATGATGGTATTTTATTTGTAATTTTTAGACATCAAATAATTTAATTTATTTATGACACAATGATGATGCAGTAATTATCTTATTAATGAAATATTGACATAATTGATGTTATAAACACCAAAATAAATGTAATTTGAGATTTTTTATGAATTCCACTAATTTTATAGGTTATTATTATATATTAATGTTAATTTAATCAACTTGGTTCGAACATTTAATTCTGTTATGACTTTCACAAAAATCATATATCAAAAAGTGTCAAAATTGACACAAAATAGTTTTTAAATCAAATATTATATTATTAATTGTTATTTTATTCCTAAAAATCTAAGGTTCGGCCACATGACTTAGATAAGGATATATTTATTAATAATATACAATTTTGGGTTCGTTTGGCATGTTATAGTAAGTGTATTAACCATATAGTGAAAGAAAACAAAAAGACACGGTAAAAGTTAAATTATTTATCTTAGAGTTAAATCTAATTGATAAGGTTAAAATAATATCCTAAAATTGTCTAAATTTGATTGGTTGATGAGATTACAACCCTATCTCATCTAATCTTCGAATATGAGTCATTTTTGGAGGTGTTTAAGTGGGGTTAGATTTATTATAAATTAATATTTTTAAGAATTCCTAAGGTGCCCCTCTCCTCCCCTATAAAAGGACACCTCCTCCCCCTCCTCCTCACACCAATTTGAGCACTCAAGCTCGGCCAACCCCTGCCAAAATCTCTTATCCACTTCCCTAGAAACATCCTAGAGGTTCTGGTCTTACTCAAAGACCAATTTTAGTTCCCTAAGAGGAGGTCTCCAAAAGGCGCTTCAAAGAAGAGGTAATTACCGTTACCAATTCTTTCATCTTTATTTCTTCTTCCACTTCTTCTTCTTAGGTTGTTTCATTATGAAGTAATAACATCAGTATCACTCATATACTGATATGTTATTATAAGTATGAAACAACCCTATTTCACCATCTATCCATCCTACAGAAAAAGAAATCACCGCGCGTGCGTACGTACGGAATACCGTCTCCACGCCGTGGTGTAATCTATTTTCCACCACCACCTTACATGGATGGGTATAATGGTGTAAAAAATTAACTATACATATTTATTAAAACATCATATTGATTCTGATATATTGTATAATTCACTCCAATTCAATTCAATATTTATAGAAATGATATCATCGTTCGTGCGTACGTACGGACTACCGTCTCCACGACGCGATGAGATTCATTCTCCATGTTAACCATTTAAGAATGATTATAATGTATATATAAGAAATAATAATGAAATATATGACATTATAAAGCTACTGGATTTATGTATATATATACATATGTATGTAATCTACTTACTTCCATTTCAAGACAATAAGGAAAGGAAAACAGCGTTCATGCGTACGTACGGACTACCGTCTCCATGAACGGTGTTTTTCATTTTATTTATCTACCTATTATATATATATATATATACTGAATATATATGATATATAAATCATATTTTATATTCTGGAAGTAAGTAAATCATGATATAAGTAATAATGATGTCAAGAACAACAAGTCAAAACACCTACGATAAATGAAACGATTTTACCCAAAACGCTTCTTTAACATGGAGTTTACAAAAGAACGGGTAATATAATGTCATAAGTGAACCATATATGATATCATAACAATGAATATGATTCTGTAATAAGTCAATAACATGATTTAAATCATTATACAGGAGGTTCGGACACTTACAAAGCAAGTCGGACCTAAGGTAAGGGAAATATCACAATCTCATTTTTATCCGAGATTGTTTATTCGTAAGTATTTACTGGGGTTTATTTTATCATCCACATCCATGTTTCCTCAATATGTAATATTATTTCCATCCAACTACAATGGTTTAAATCCAATTTTACCCTTTGGTTAGTTTTTAGTAAAAGATATGAAAGGAATCTTTTTTCGTTTATCGTACGAGGTACATTTTGACTTTTTCGACAAAAGTACAAAGAATGTTTTTTTTAACTTATACGGCACGAACGGATTTCTACTGTTTTATAAAGCCTTATTTTCATGAAGCTTCCTCTAAAAGATTTCATGACTATTTTTAATAAAATCTCTTTCTTTTAAAATTGTATGATGTTTTGTGAAAAGAAATTGATTTTGAAGAAGAAAGGATATTTTCCTCAAGAATTCATTTCAAGTGTTTTATCAAAATTATTTTCCATCTAAGATAATAAAGGGTTCTGTTTCTATCCATATTTTTACATTGATTTGACTATGTTGTGATGGAATTATTTTTATGAATTCCTTTATCTTATATGAATGGTTTTATGATGTCATGTTGTTTAAGAATCCCATTTTTATTACATGGGTGATGCAATGATGTATGATTTATGATTTTGTGGCACACATAAGAAAGGATTCATTAATAGATGGGTGGGACCTATATCTCCCTCCAATGCATTGGGTAAAGATTTTATATCTCATGAGATAGACATGGCTGGAATGGTAGGTTATACCGGTTCAGTGAAACAGGACTGAAACGAGGATTACTCGATTCAGAAAGGGACTTTGTCCACTAAGATAGTCTTGGAAATGAGTCTTGACTAACAAGAAATGATTCTCTATGATTATGTGTGTATTCCACAAAGTTCCATGTTTTATGTTATGATTATTGTGATTACATTTCACTGCCATGATTTATCCCATGTTATGAAATTATGCTCTCTTTTGCAGGTTATGATTTCCAAAATGTTATGTTCTTATGAATATGATTTGATTGATATTTCTTTTGTTTACCCTTACTGAGCATTTGAGCTCACCCTTTTATGTTTTCTTTTCCCCAGGATATAAAGAAAGGTTTTAGGTAAAAAAAAAGGAAGATCTATATGGGAGATGTTGAAGATCTTTCACCACGATTAGAAGATTATAGTCCGAGTTTCCAAAGACACTAAACTATTACGGTCCTTGTGTGTGTGTTTTTGTAATGTACTAAGTATTCCGCAAAAGTAATGTAAAGTCCATGTACGTCAGGCTTCGGGTCTCTACAGTTGGTATCAGAGGAAAGGTTTAGTCAACCTTTGGAAACTAGGATGCAAAAACGTTAGCGAGATCCCTAGAGATATTTCTACGGTATGTCTAGGGATGTCCCTAAGGTTAAGTATACGTATAGGTTATAGTACTAGAACTACGCTAACGATCATAGAATTAAACCTAAGATGTTAGATGTTCAAGGTACTCCCCCTTTATTATGTTGTTTTCCCTAGCATGATTTTTGCCTCTCACGCTATTCTTTTTGGGTTTTAGAAAATGGCTGGAAACAAGGTGATTCACGATAATGGAGGAAATGATGGACAATGGAATGATATTCTTTATGAGAAACCAAATGAAATAGGATTTGGAAGTCCAAACATCATTATTATGCCGAATCAGCAATCTCATAATATGATCAATAAAGTAAAATTTGGTAAGTTTCCTGACTCGGCTAATAAGAGAAAGATGGAGTTTCATGATGATCATAGAGGAAAGAAAGTTCAATTTCCCCTATGTAAATCATGTGGGAAGAGGCATCAAGGAGAATGTTTCAAAGGAACTGGAAGATGCTTTGGGTGTGGAAAAGAAGGACACAAAGCCAGTAAGTGCAAAGGAAAAGGTTTAGTTAATACTAGGGATGAGGATAATGGTATTGCTACGACATCAAAAATGGTTAAGTGTTTTAAATGTGGAATGTATGGGCATTATGCAAACAAATGCCCTAAGGGAAAGACTCATGAAGAGAATCAGTATGGTCATATGGGAAGTATTTATGTGGATGATGATGAAGAGACTACCAATGGTATGTGAGATGAAAGAATTGTTGAAGCTCGGTCAATGGTTTAAGAATGTAGTGGAATGATTATATGTTTATCATGTGTAATGTTGTATAAGTAATCTCATGGTACTATGGAATAAAGAGACATGTAAGGATTGTAACATTGTTGTCTGATTAATGTTACCAGTATCCATGAAAGGTTATTCAGATATTTTTGGAATGAAGATGATATGCGCATAATGAAGGGATAAGGGGAAAATGAAATGTTTGACAGTATTCATGAGCTCATGATTGATATAAGGACTAAGTGATATCATGGTTTGAGTATATAGAATTTTGAGGATTTTGGTAACTTTTAACAGCACTCATGTTTTCACTAAGGTATTCAAGAGAATACACGATTAAGGACTTTGAATGTTTGGAATGTGACCAACAAGACATATCTTATGATATGTGGGGATCAACGACAGTATTAAATCTCTGGTAATCGTTGTCACTATATTATGAGAGTGGACTACAGTATTATGTATAAGCCTAAAGATTAGACTGGATTATGTTGGACATAAGTTAGTATTGTTTAAGGATAGAAGTTTTTTTTCGATATTATTGATGGGATGTAGTTCTAGAAAAAGGGACAACCTGCAGGACGGGCGACAGCCCATCGCTTCGGATAAGGCTGTAGGAATCGAACCCACAACCGAAGTGCGACTGGCCTTTATCGCCTACCACTGACCTACAGGAAGTCCCTGTTTAGTAGAAACTAGTTTTATTATATTAAGCAGTATGATATATGAAGTATAAGTCCATTTTAGGAACCATATGTGATTAATCTCACTATAGAATGACTTATGTATATTTAATAACTTTTTCTAACCTTTTGTTTGAGACAGATGGAATGACCCATCATTCTATCACATAATCTGCTAACACTTCACAAATAAAAAATTCAACTTCATTTATTAAAGAGATGAAGTAGAAATTGTTCAAGGCACGAACAAAAGTGAGATTGTACCAAAATAAAGTAAGTATTTATTCTAAGCAAATTTTCAACTTTAGGGAAATGATCTTGAAAACCAAAAATGATTGTCCTAGTGATCTTATACCTGATGAATCAGATGGTACCTTATATCATCACAAATCTATGGATTTGTGATTACTGGCTTTTCCATAGCCATGTTCTCTACCACTCTCCATCAGAACATGATGGTTAGATTTCTCTTCCATATCCATATTTTCACCTATGTGGAAACCCAGTGATTAGTTTATTTGGGTAATCGTTACATTTCATACTTTAGTTTTTAAAGCCAAGTTTTGATATTCCCTTTTACGATGTGGGTTTCTATTAAAGAAACTTTCGAATAGTAAACCATTTATAACCCCGACGAATTTCGAGGGCGAAATTCATTTTAAGGGGGGTAGAATGTAACAGCCCGAGATTTTATGAAATATATTCTTTTTATTTTATTAATGTCTTGTGTTGTACGCTACACCAAAAGGAGCTTGCACAACACACATCCTTGACTTGCCTTGCATTACACGCAATCGCGACCTTCCTCGATAGCGTGTGTAATACGCAATACCGAGTTTCACTAAACAACGATATGCTATTAAAATGTTATTAAAACTAGCCGTTATGAATAGTAATAACCACTTTTTGAAATTTTGTAAATTTTATTTTTCAAAATGGATTTCATTTTTGGATTCGGAGTATCGAATTTAGCCTAAGGTGAAATTTTGGTACATTTCGGATAACTTTCATATTCTGATGAATAGTGAAAATTACTAAATTTTAATTAAAAACAACTTTTTTAATCGAAATTATTAATAGTGATAAATTATTAATTTGAGTGGTTTTAAAGTATATTTAGAATATATTTTTACAATTTAATACAATTTTGGTCATTGGTTGTAATTTCACATTTAAACCAGACATAATCAAGTGTCAATCTTTTGATAGATATTGTTTCTTAAAAACACGCTATTTGTTTTAACAGCGGGATTTAATTATAAAATTAATTAATGCAACTTTTGTGTTATGAATTTGGTAAAATAGACTTCATTTTTGAATTCGGAATATGAAATATAGCTTAGGATGAAATTTTGGCATTGTTCTGAAAAACATCAATTTTTGATGAATAGTGAAACTACTAAGTGGTAGGTTAAAAACTGAATTTTTCATAAAACATAATTTTACCGCTTCTGTGAATGGAATTTCGAAAATCTGAGAGACACGGTTAATATCAAGGACTAAAATGTGGTTCAATGAGATGAAAATAATTTTTTGGTGAATAGTAACTTTTTACTTTTTTTACCGCGGTTAATAGTAAATAGGGTAACTAAGGGTAAATATGATATTAATATTACCCTAACACATGTCCTAATCCTATTGGACAAGTGTATTTCGACCAAAAACAAACTTAGGAATAAAATATGACCATTTAGGCCCACTTGGATTAGATTAGGACATTTATTATTAATTTATTTAAAGAAAGGTTAAAATAGTTAAAATCAAAGTTTAATAAGTAAATCATTTTTAATATGGGGTTATACATAAGATAAATTCGATTGTAAATATTAATTAGAAATCTAAAAAGATTTCCTACATGATGGTATTTTATTTGTAATTTTTAGACATCAAATAATTTAATTTATTTATGACACAACGATGATGCAGTAATTATCTTATTAATGAAATATTGACATAATTGATGTTATAAACACCAAAATAAATGTAATTTGAGATTTTTTATGAATTCCACTAATTTTCTAGGTTATTATGATATATTAATGTTAATTTAATAAACTTGGTTCGAACATTTAATTCTGTTATGACTTTCATAAAAATCATATATCAAAAAGTGTCAAAATTGACACAAAATAGTTTTTAAATCAAATATTATATTATTAATTGTTATTTTATTCCTAAAAATCTAAGGTTCGGCCAAATGACTTAGATAAGGATATATTTATTAATAATATACAATTTTGGGTTCGTTTGGCATGTTATAGTAAGTGTATTAACCATATAGTGAAAGAAAACAAAAAGACACGGTAAAAGTTAAATTATTTATCTTAGAGTTAAATCTAATTGATAAGGTTAAAATAATATCCTAAACTTGTCTAAATTTGATTGGTTGATGAGATTACAACCCTATCTCATCTAATCTTCGAATATGAGTCATTTTTGGAGGTTTTTAAGTGGGGTTAGATTTATTATAAATTAATATTTTTAAGAATTCCTAAGGTGCCCCTCTCCTCCCCTATAAAAGGACACCTCCTCCCCCTCCTCCTCACACCAATTTGAGCACTCAAGCTCGGCCAACCCCTGCCAAAATCTCTTCTCCACTTCCCTAGAAACATCCTAGAGGTTCTGGTCTTACTCAAAGACCAATTTTAGTTCCCTAAGAGGAGGTCTCCAAAAGGCGCTTCAAAGAAGAGGTAATTACCGTTACCAATTCTTTCATCTTTATTTCTTCTTCCACTTCTTCTTCTTAGGTTGTTTAATTATGAAGTAATAACATCAGTATCACTCATATACTGATATGTTATTATAAGTATGAAACAACCCTATTTCACCATCTATCCATCCTACAGAAAAAGAAATCACCGCGCGTGCGTACGTACGGAATACCGTCTCCACGCCGTGGTGTAATCTATTTTCCACCACCACCTTACATGGATGGGTATAATGGTGTAAAAAAATAACTATACATAGTTATTACAACATCATATTGATTCTGATATATTGTATAATTCACTCCAATTCAATTCAATATTTATAGAAATGATATCATCGTTCGTGCGTACGTACGGACTACCGTCTCCACGACGCGATGAGATTCATTCTCCATGTTAACCATTTAAGAATGATTATAATGTATATATAAGAAATAATAATGAAATATATGACATTATAAAGCTACTGGATTTATGTATATATATACATATGTATGTAATCTACTTACTTCCATTTCAAGACAATAAGGAAAGGAAAACAGCGTTCATGCGTACGTACGGACTACCGTCTCCATGAACGGTGTTTTTCATTTTATTTATCTACCTATTATATATATATATATATACTGAATATATATGATATATAAATCATATTTTATATTCTGGAAGTAAGTAAATCATGATATAAGTAATAATGATGTCAAGAACAACAAGTCAAAACACCTACGATAAATGAAACGATTTTACCCAAAACGCTTCTTTAACATGGAGTTTACAAAAGAACGGGTAATATAATGTCATAAGTGAACCATATATGATATCATAACAATGAATATTATTCTGTAATAAGTCAATAACATGATTTAAATCATTATACAGGAGGTTCGGACACTTACAAAGCAAGTCGGACCTAAGGTAAGGGAAATATCACAATCTCATTTTTATCCGAGATTGTTTATTCGTAAGTATTTACTGGGGTTTATTTTATCATCCACATCCATGTTTCCTCAATATGTAATATTATTTCCATCCAACTACAATGGTTTAAATCCAATTTTACCCTTTGGTTAGTTTTTAGTAAAAGATATGAAAGGAATCTTTTGTCGTTTATCGTACGAGGTACATTTTGACTTTTTCGACAAAAGTACAAAGAATGTTTTTTTTAACTTATACGACACGAACGGATTTCTACTGTTTTATAAAGCCTTATTTTCATGAAGCTTCCTCTAAAAGATTTCATGACTATATTTAATAAAATCTCTTTCTTTTAAAATTGTATGATGTTTTGTGAAAAGAAATTGATTTTGAAGAAGAAAGGATATTTTCCTCAAGAATTCATTTCAAGTGTTTTATCAAAATTATTTTCCATCTAAGATAATAAAGGGTTCTGTTTCTATCCATATTTTTACATTGATTTGACTATGTTGTGATGGAATTATGTTTATGAATTCCTTTATCTTATATGAATGGTTTTATGATGTCATGTTGTTTAAGAATCCCATTTTTATTACATGGGTGATGCAATGATGTATGATTTATGATTTTGTGGCACACATAAGAAAGGATTCATTAAGAGATGGGTGGGACCTATATCTCCCTCCAATGCATTGGGTAAAGATTTTATATCTCATGAGATAGACATGGCTGGAATGGTAGGTTATACCGGTTCAGTGAAACAGGACTGAAACGAGGATTACTCGATTCAGAAAGGGACTTTGTCCACTAAGATAGTCTTGGCAATGAGTCTTGACTAACAAGAAATGATTCTCTATGATTATGTGTGTATGCCACAAAGTTCCATGTTTTATGTTATGATTATTGTGATTACATTTCACTGCCATGATTTATCCCATGTTATGAAATTATGCTCTCTTTTGCAGGTTATGATTTCCAAAATGTTATGTTCTTATGAATATGATGTGATTGATATTTCTTTTGTTTACCCTTACTGAGCATTTGAGCTCACCCTTTTATGTTTTCTTTTCCCCAGGATATAAAGAAAGGTTTTAGGTAAAAAAAAAGGAAGATCTTTATGGGAGATGTTGAAGATCTTTCACCACGATTAGAAGATTATAGTCCGAGTTTCCAAAGACACTAAACTATTACGGTCCTTGTGTGTGTGTTTTTGTAATGTACTAAGTATTCCGCAAAAGTAATGTAAAGTCCATGTACGTCAGGCTTCGGGTCTCTACAGTTGGTATCAGAGGAAAGGTTTAGTCAACCTTTGGAAACTAGGATGCGAAAACGTTAGTGAGATCCCTAGAGATATTTCTAAGGTATGTCTAGGGTTGTCCCTAAGGTTAAGTATACGTATAGGTTATAGTACTAGAACTATGCTAACGATCATAGAATTAAACCTAAGATGTTAGATGTTCAAGGTACTCCCCCTTTATTATGTTGTTTTCCCTAGCATGATTTTTGCCTCTCACGCTATTCTTTTTGGGTTTTAGAAAATGGCTGGAAACAAGGTGATTCACGATAATGGAGGAAATGATGGACAATGGAATGATATTCTTTATGAGCAACCAAATGAAATAGGATTTGGAAGTCCAAACATCATTATTATGCCGAATCAGCAATCTCATAATATGATCAATAAAGTAAAATTTGGTAAGTTTCCTGACTCGGCTAATAAGAGAAAGATGGAGTTTCATGATGATCATAGAGGAAAGAAAGTTCAATTTTCCCTATGTAAATCATGTGGGAAGAGGCATCAAGGAGAATGTTTCAAAGGAACTGGAAGATGCTTTGGGTGTGGAAAAGAAGGACACAAAGCCAGTAAGTGCAAAGAAAAAGGTTCAGTTAATACCAGGGATGAGGATAATGGTATTGCTACGACATCAAAAATGGTTAAGTGTTTTAAATGTGGAATGTATGGGCATTATGCAAACAAATGCCCTAAGGGAAAGACTCATGAAGAGAATCAGTATGGTCATATGGGAAGTATTTATGTGGATGATGATGAAGAGACTACCAATGGTATGTGAGATGAAAGAATTGTTGAAGCTCGGTCAATGGTTTAAGAATGTAGTGGAATGATTATATGTTTATCATGTGTAATGTTGTATAAGTAATCTCATGGTAATATGGAATAAAGAGACATGTAAGGATTGTAACATTGTTGTCTGATTAATGTTACCAGTATCCATGAAAGGTTATTCAGATATTTTTGGAATGAAGATGATATGCGCATAATGAAGGGATAAGGGGAAAATGAAATGTTTGACAGTATTCATGAGCTCATGATTGATATAAGGACTAAGTGATATCATGGTTTGAGTATATAGAATTTTGAGGATTTTGGTAACTTTTAACAGCACTCATGTTTTCACTAAGGTATTCAAGAGAATACACGATTAAGGACTTTGAATGTTTGGAATGTGACCAACAAGACATATCTTATGATATGTGGGGATCAACGACAGTATTAAATCTCTGGTAATCGTTGTCACTATATTATGAGAGTGGACTACAGTATTATGTATAAGCCTAAAGATTAGACTGGATTATGTTGGACATAATTTAGTATTGTTTAAGGATAGAAGTTTTTTTTCGATATTATTGATGGGATGTAGTTCTAGAAAAAGGGACAACCTGCAGGACGGGCGACAGCCCATCGCTTCGGATAAGGCTGTAGGAATCGAACCCACAACCGAAGTGCGACTGGCCTTTATCGCCTACCACTGACCTACAGGAAGTCCCTGTTTAGTAGAAACTAGTTTTATTATATTAAGCAGTATGATATATGAAGTATAAGTCCATTTTAGGAACCATATGTGATTAATCTCACTATAGAATGACTTATGTATATTTAATAACTTTTTCTAACCTTTTGTTTGAGACAGATGGAATGACCCATCATTCTATCACATAATCTGCTAACACTTCACAAATAACAAATTCAACTTCATTTATTTAAGAGATGAAGTAGAAATTGTTCAAGGCACGAACAAAAGTGAGATTGTACCAAAATAAAGTAAGTATTTATTCTAAGCAAATTTTCAACTTTAGGGAAATGATCTTGAAAACCAAAAATGATTGTCCTAGTGATCTTATACCTGATGAATCAGATGGTACCTTATATCATCACAAATCTATGGATTTGTGATTACTGGCTTTTCCATAGCCATGTTCTCTACCACTCTCCATCAGAACATGATGGTTAGATTTCTCTTCCATATCCATATTTTCACCTATGTGGAAACCCAGTGATTAGTTTATTTGGGTAATCGTTACATTTCATACTTTAGTTTTTAAAGCCAAGTTTTGATATTCCCTTTTACGATGTGGGTTTCTGTTAAAGAAACTTTCGAATAGTAAACCATTTATAACCCCGACGAATTTCGAGGGCGAAATTCATTTTAAGGGGGGTAGAATGTAACAGCCCGAGATTTTATGAAATATATTCTTTTTATTTTATTAATGTCTTGTGTTGTACGCTACACCAAAAGGAGCTTGCACAACACACATCCTTGACTTGCCTTGCATTACACGCAATCGCGACCTTCCTCGATAGCGTGTGTAATACGCAATACCGAGTTTCACTAAACAACGATATGCTATTAAAATGTTATTAAAACTAGCCGTTATGAATAGTAATAACCACTTTTTGAAATTTTGTAAATTTTATTTTTCAAAATGGATTTCATTTCTGGATTCGGAGTATCGAATTTAGCCTAAGGTGAAATTTTGGTACATTTCGGATAACTTTCATATTCTGATGAATAGTGAAAATTACTAAATTTTAATTAAAAACAACTTTTTTAATCGAAATTATTAATAGTGATAAATTATTAATTTGAGTGGTTTTAAAGTATATTTAGAATATATTTTTAAAATTTAATACAATTTTGGTCATTGGTTGTAATTTCACATTTAAACCAGACATAATCAAGTGTCAATCTTTTGATAGATATTGTTTCTTAAAAACACGCTATTTGTTTTAACAGCGGGATTTAATTATAAAATTAATTAATGCAACTTTTGTGTTATGAATTTGGTAAAATAGACTTCATTTTTGAATTCGGAATATGAAATATAGCTTAGGATGAAATTTTGGCATTGTTCTGAAAAACATCAATTTTTGATGAATAGTGAAACTACTAAGTGGTAGGTTAAAAACTGAATTTTTCATAAAACATAATTTTACCGCTTCTGTGAATGGAATTTCGAAAATCTGAGAGACACGGTTAATATCAAGGACTAAAATGTGGTTCAATGAGATGAAAATAATTTTTTGGTGAATAGTAACTTTTTACTTTTTTTACCGCGGTTAATAGTAAATAGGGTAACTAAGGGTAAATATGATATTAATATTACCCTAACACATGTCCTAATCCTATTGGACAAGTGTATTTCGACCAAAAACAAACTTAGGAATAAAATATGACCATTTAGGCCCACTTGGATTAGATTAGGACATTTATTATTAATTTATTTAAAGAAAGGTTAAAATAGTTAAAATCAAAGTTTAATAAGTAAATCATTTTTAATATGGGGTTATACATAAGATAAATTCCATTGTAAATATTAATTAGAAAGCTAAAAAGATTTCCTACATGATGGTATTTTATTTGTAATTTTTAGACATCAAATAATTTAATTTATTTATGACACAACGATGATGCAGTAATTATCTTATTAATGAAATATTGACATAATTGATGTTATAAACACCAAAATAAATGTAATTTGAGATTTTTTATGAATTCCACTACTTTTCTAGGTTATTATGATATATTAATGTTAATTTAATCAACTTGGTTCGAACATTTAATTCTGTTATGACTTTCATAAAAATCATATATCAAAAAGTGTCAAAATTGACACAAAATAGTTTTTAAATCAAATATTATATTATTAATTGTTATTTTATTCCTAAAAATCTAAGGTTCGGCCAAATGACTTAGATAAGGATATATTTATTAATAATATACAATTTTGGGTTCGTTTGGCATGTTATAGTAAGTGTATTAACCATATAGTGAAAGAAAACAAAAAGACACGGTAAAAGTTAAATTATTTATCTTAGAGTTAAATCTAATTGATAAGGTTAAAATAATATCCTAAACTTGTCTAAATTTGATTGGTTGATGAGATTACAACCCTATCTCATCTAATCTTCGAATATGAGTCATTTTTGGAGGTTTTTAAGTGGGGTTAGATTTATTATAAATTAATATTTTTAAGAATTCCTAAGGTGCCCCTCTCCTCCCCTATAAAAGGACACCTCCTCCCCCTCCTCCTCACACCAATTTGAGCACTCAAGCTCGGCCAACCCCTGCCAAAATCTCTTCTCCACTTCCCTAGAAACATCCTAGAGGTTCTGGTCTTACTCAAAGACCAATTTTAGTTCCCTAAGAGGAGGTCTCCAAAAGGCGCTTCAAAGAAGAGGTAATTACCGTTACCAATTCTTTCATCTTTATTTCTTCTTCCACTTCTTCTTCTTAGGTTGTTTCATTATGAAGTAATAACATCAGTATCACTCATATACTGATATGTTATTATAAGTATGAAACAACCCTATTTCACCATCTATCCATCCTACAGAAAAAGAAATCACCGCGCGTGCGTACGTACGGAATACCGTCTCCACGCCGTGGTGTAATCTATTTTCCACGACCACCTTACATGGATGGGTATAATGGTGTAAAAAAATAACTATACATAGTTATTACAACATCATATTTATTCTGATATATTGTATAATTCACTCCAATTCAATTCAATATTTATAGAAATGATATCATCGTTCGTGCGTACGTACGGACTACCGTCTCCACGACGCGATGAGATTCATTCTCCATGTTAACCATTTAAGAATGATTATAATGTATATATAAGAAATAATAATGAAATATATGACATTATAAAGCTACTGGATTTATGTATATATATATACATATGTATGTAATCTACTTACTTCCATTTCAAGACAATAAGGAAAGGAAAACAGCGTTCATGCGTACGTACGGACTACCGTCTCCATGAACGGTGTTTTTCATTTTATTTATCTACCTATTATATATATATATATATATACTGAATATATATGATATATAAATCATATTTTATATTCTGGAAGTAAGTAAATCATGATATAAGTAATAATGATGTCAAGAACAACAAGTCAAAACACCTACGATAAATGAAACGATTTTACCCAAAACGCTTCTTTAACATGGAGTTTACAAAAGAACGGGTAATATAATGTCATAAGTGAACCATATATGATATCATAACAATGAATATTATTCTGTAATAAGTCAATAACATGATTTAAATCATTATACAGGAGGTTCGGACACTTACAAAGCAAGTCGGACCTAAGGTAAGGGAAATATCACAATCTCATTTTTATCCGAGATTGTTTATTCGTAAGTATTTACTGGGGTTTATTTTATCATCCACATCCATGTTTCCTCAATATGTAATATTATTTCCATCCAACTACAATGGTTTAAATCCAATTTTACCCTTTGGTTAGTTTTTAGTAAAAGATATGAAAGGAATCTTTTGTCGTTTATCGTACGAGGTACATTTTGACTTTTTCGACAAAAGTACAAAGAATGTTTTTTTTAACTTATACGGCACGAACGGATTTCTACTGTTTTATAAAGACTTATTTTCATGAAGCTTCCTCTAAAAGATTTCATGACTATATTTAATAAAATATCTTTCTTTTAAAATTGTATGATGTTTTGTGAAAAGAAATTGATTTTGAAGAAGAAAGGATATTTTCCTCAAGAATTCATTTCAAGTGTTTTATCAAAATTATTTTCCATCTAAGATAATAAAGGGTTCTGTTTCTATCCATATTTTTACATTGATTTGACTATGTTGTGATGGAATTATGTTTATGAATTCCTTTATCTTATATGAATGGTTTTATGATGTCATGTTGTTTAAGAATCCCATTTTTATTACATGGGTGATGCAATGATGTATGATTTATGATTTTGTGGCACACATAAGAAAGGATTCATTAAGAGATGGGTGGGACCTATATCTCCCTCCAATGCATTGGGTAAAGATTTTATATCTCATGAGATAGACATGGCTGGAATGGTAGGTTATACCGGTTCAGTGAAACAGGACTGAAACGAGGATTACTCGATTCAGAAAGGGACTTTGTCCACTAAGATAGTCTTGGAAATGAGTCTTGACTAACAAGAAATGATTCTCTATGATTATGTGTGTATGCCACAATGTTCCATGTTTTATGTTATGATTATTGTGATTACATTTCACTGCCATGATTTATCCCATGTTATGAAATTATGCTCTCTTTTGCAGGTTATGATTTCCAAAATGTTATGTTCTTATGAATATGATGTGATTGATATTTCTTTTGTTTACCCTTACTGAGCATTTGAGCTCACCCTTTTATGTTTTCTTTTCCCCAGGATATAAAGAAAGGTTTTAGGTAAAAAAAAAGGAAGATCTTTATGGGAGATGTTGAAGATCTTTCACCACGATTAGAAGATTATAGTCCGAGTTTCCAAAGACACTAAACTATTACGGTCCTTGTGTGTGTGTTTTTGTAATGTACTAAGTATTCCGCAAAAGTAATGTAAAGTCCATATACGTCAGGCTTCGGGTCTCTACAGTTGGTATCAGAGGAAAGGTTTAGTCAACCTTTGGAAACTAGGATGCGAAAACGTTAGTGTGATCCCTAGAGATATTTCTAAGGTATGTCTAGGGTTGTCCCTAAGGTTAAGTATACGTATAGGTTATAGTACTAGAACTACGCTAACGATCATAGAATTAAACCTAAGATGTTAGATGTTCAAGGTACTCCCCCTTTATTATGTTGTTTTCCCTAGCATGATTTTTGCCTCTCACGCTATTGTTTTTGGGTTTTAGAAAATGGCTGGAAACAAGGTGATTCACGATAATGGAGGAAATGATGGACAATGGAATGATATTCTTTATGAGCAACCAAATGAAATAGGATTTGGAAGTCCAAACATCATTATTATGCCGAATCAGCAATCTCATAATATGATCAATAAAGTAAAATTTGGTAAGTTTCCTGACTCGGCTAATAAGAGAAAGATGGAGTTTCATGATGATCATAGAGGAAAGAAAGTTCAATTTCCCCTATGTAAATCATGTGGGAAGAGGCATCAAGGAGAATGTTTCAAAGGAACTGGAAGATGCTTTGGGTGTGGAAAAGAAGAACACAAAGCCAGTAAGTGCAAAGAAAAAGGTTCAGTTAATACCAGGGATGAGGATAATGGTATTGCTACGACATCAAAAATGGTTAAGTGTTTTAAATGTGGAATGTATGGGCATTATGCAAACAAATTCCCTAAGGGAAAGACTCATGAAGAGAATCAGTATGGTCATATGGGAAGTATTTATGTGGATGATGATGAAGAGACTACCAATGGTATGTGAGATGAAAGAATTGTTGAAGCTCGGTCAATGGTTTAAGAATGTAGTGGAATGATTATATGTTTATCATGTGTAATGTTGTATAAGTAATCTCATGGTAATATGGAATAAAGAGACATGTAAGGATTGTAACATTGTTGTCTGATTAATGTTACCAGTATCCATGAAAGGTTATTCAGATATTTTTGGAATGAAGATGATATGCGCATAATGAAGGGATAAGGGGAAAATGAAATGTTTGACAGTATTCATGAGCTCATGATTGATATAAGGACTAAGTGATATCATGGTTTGAGTATATAGAATTTTGAGGATTTTGGTAACTTTTAACAGCACTCATGTTTTCACTAAGGTATTCAAGAGAATACACGATTAAGGACTTTGAATGTTTGGAATGTGACCAACAAGACATATCTTATGATATGTGGGGATCAACGACAGTATTAAATCTCTGGTAATCGTTGTCACTATATTATGAGAGTGGACTACAGTATTATGTATAAGCCTAAAGATTAGACTGGATTATGTTAGACATAAGTTAGTATTGTTTAAGGATAGAAGTTTTTTTTCGATATTATTGATGGGATGTAGTTCTAGAAAAAGGGACAACCTGCAGGACGGGCGACAGCCCATCGCTTCGGATAAGGCTGTAGGAATCGAACCCACAACCGAAGTGCGACTGGCCTTTATCGCCTACCACTGACCTACAGGAAGTCCCTGTTTAGTAGAAACTAGTTTTATTATATTAAGCAATATGATATATGAAGTATAAGTCCATTTTAGGAACCATATGTGATTAATCTCACTATATAATGACTTATGTATATTTAATAACTTTTTCTAACCTTTTGTTTGAGACAGATGGAATGACCCATCATTCTATCACATAATCTGCTAACACTTCACAAATAACAAATTCAACTTCATTTATTAAAGAGATGAAGTAGAAATTGTTCAAGGCACGAACAAAAGTGAGATTGTACCAAAATAAAGTAAGTATTTATTCTAAGCAAATTTTCAACTTTAGGGAAATGATCTTGAAAACCAAAAATGATTGTCCTAGTGATCTTATACCTGATGAATCAGATGGTACCTTATATCATCACAAATCTATGGATTTGTGATTACTGGATTTTCCATAGCCATGTTCTCTACCACTCTCCATCAGAACATGATGGTTAGATTTCTCTTCCATATCCATATTTTCACCTATGTGGAAACCCAGTGATTAGTTTATTTGGGTAATCGTTACATTTCATACTTTAGTTTTTAAAGCCAAGTTTTGATTTTCCCTTTTACGATGTGGGTTTCTATTAAATAAACTTTCGAATAGTAAACCATTTATAACCCCGACGAATTTCGAGGGCGAAATTCATTTTAAGGGGGGTAGAATGTAACAGCCCGAGATTTTATGAAATATATTCTTTTTATTTTATTAATGTCTTGTGTTGTACGCTACACCAAAAGGAGCTTGCACAACACACATCCTTGACTTGCCTTGCATTACACGCAATCGCGACCTTCCTCGATAGCGTGTGTAATACGCAATACCGAGTTTCACTAAACAACGATATGCTATTAAAATGTTATTAAAACTAGCCGTTATGAATAGTAATAACCACTTTTTGAAATTTTGTAAATTTTATTTTTCAAAATGGATTTCATTTTTGGATTCGGAGTATCGAATTTAGCCTAAGGTGAAATTTTGGTACATTTCGGATAACTTTCATATTCTGATGAATAGTGAAAATTACTAAATTTTAATTAAAAACAACTTTTTTAATCGAAATTATTAATAGTGATAAATTATTAATTTGAGTGGTTTTAAAGTATATTTAGAATATATTTTTACAATTTAATACAATTTTGGTCATTGGTTGTAATTTCACATTTAAACCAGACATAATCAAGTGTCAATCTTTTGATAGATATTGTTTCTTAAAAACACGCTATTTGTTTTAACAGCGGGATTTAATTATAAAATTAATTAATGCAACTTTTGTGTTATGAATTTGGTAAAATAGACTTCATTTTTGAATTCGGAATATGAAATATAGCTTAGGATGAAATTTTGGCATTGTTCTGAAAAACATCAATTTTTGATGAATAGTGAAACTACTAAGTGGTAGGTTAAAAACTGAATTTTTCATAAAACATAATTTTACCGCTTCTGTGAATGGAATTTCGAAAATCCGAGAGACACGGTTAATATCAAGGACTAAAATGTGGTTCAATGAGATGAAAATAATTTTTTGGTGAATAGTAACTTTTGACTTTTTTTACCGCGGTTAATAGTAAATAGGGTAACTAAGGGTAAATATGATATTAATATTACCCTAAAACATGTCCTAATCCTATTGGACAAGTGTATTTCGACCAAAAACAAACTTAGGAATAAAATATGACCATTTAGGCCCACTTGGATTAGATTAGGACATTTATTATTAATTTATTTAAAGAAAGGTTAAAATAGTTAAAATCAAAGTTTAATAAGTAAATCATTTTTAATATGGGGTTATACATACGATAAATTCGATTGTAAATATTCATTAGAAAGCTAAAAAGATTTCCTACATGATGGTATTTTATTTGTAATTTTTAGACATCAAATAATTTAATTTATTGATGACACAACGATGATGCAGTAATTATCTTATTAATGAAATATTGACATAATTGATGTTATAAACACCAAAATAAATGTAATTTGAGATTTTTTATGAATTACACTAATTTTATAGGTTATTATGATATATTAATGTTAATTTAATCAACTTGGTTCGAACATTTAATTCTGTTATGACTTTGACAAAAATCATATATCAAAAAGTGTCAAAATTGACACAAAATAGTTTTTAAATCAAATATTATATTATTAATTGTTATTTTATTCCTAAAAATCTAAGGTTCGGCCAAATGACTTAGATAAGGATATATTTATTAATAATATACAATTTTGTGTTCGTTTGGCATGTTATAGTAAGTGTATTAACCATATAGTGAAAGAAAACAAAAAGACACGGTAAAAGTTAAATTATTTATCTTAGAGTTAAATCTAATTGATAAGGTTAAAATAATATCCTAAACTTGTCTAAATTTGATTGGTTGATGAGCTTACAACCCTATATCATCTAATCTTCGAATATGAGTCATTTTTGGAGGTTTTTAAGTGGGGTTAGATTTATTATAAATTAATAGTTTTATGAATTCCAAAGGTGCCCCTCTCCTCCCCTATAAAAGGACACCTCCTCCCCCTCCTCCTCACACCAATTTGAGCACTCAAACTCGGCCAAACCCTGCCAAAATCTCTTCTACACTTCCCTAGAAACATCCTAGAGGTTCTGGTCTTACTCAAAGACCAATTTTTGTTCCCTAAGAGGAGGTCTCCAAAAGGCGCTTCAAAGAAGAGGTAATTACCGTTACCAATTCTTTCATCTTTATTTCTTCTTCCACTTCTTCTTCTTAGGTTGTTTCATTATGAAGTAATAACATCAGTATCACTCATATACTGATATGTTATTATAAGTATGAAACAACCCTATTTCACCATCTATCCATCCTACAGAAAAAGAAATCACCGCGTGTGCGTACGTACGGAATACCGTCTCCACGCCGTGGTGTAATCTATTTTCCACCACCACCTTACATGGATGGGTATAATGGTGTAAAAAAATAACTATACATAGTTATTACAACATCATATTGATTCTGATATATTGTATAATTCACTCCAATTCAATTCAATATTTATAGAAATGATATCATCGTTCGTGCGTACGTACGGACTACTGTCTCCACGACGCGATGAGATTCATTCTCCATGTTAACCATTTAAGAATGATTATAATGTATATATAAGAAATAATAATGAAATATATGACATTATAAATCTACTGGATTTATGTATATATATACATATGTATGTAATCTACTTACTTCCATTTCAAGACAATAAGGAAAGGAAAACAGCGTTCATGCGTACGTACGGACTACCGTCTCCATGAACGGTGTTTTTCATTTTATTTATCTACCTATTATATATATATATATACTGAATATATATGATATATAAATCATATTTTATATTCTGGAAGTAAGTAAATCATGATATAAGTAATAATGATGTCAAGAACAACAAGTCAAAACACCTACGATAAATGAAACGATTTTACCCAAAACGCTTCTTTAACATGGAGTTTACAAAAGAACGGGTAATATAATGTCATAAGTGAACCATATATGATATCATAACAATGAATATTATTCTGTAATAAGTCAATAACATGATTTAAATCATTATACAGGAGGTTCGGACACTTACAAAGCAAGTCATACCTAAGGTAAGGGAAATATCACAATCTCATTTTTATCCGAGATTGTTTATTCGTAAGTATTTACTGGGGTTTATTTTATCATCCACATCCATGTTTCCTCAATATGTAATATTATTTCCATCCAACTACAATGGTTTAAATCCAATTTTACCCTTTGGTTAGTTTTTAGTAAAAGATATGAAAGGAATCTTTTGTCGTTTATCGTACGAGGTACATTTTGACTTTTTCGACAAAAGTACAAAGAATGTTTTTTTTAACTTATACGGCACGAACGGATTTCTACTGTTTTATAAAGCCTTATTTTCATGAAGCTTCCTCTAAAAGATTTCATGACTATTTTTAATAAAATCTCTTTCTTTTAAAATTGTATGATGTTTTGTGAAAAGAAATTGATTTTGAAGAAGAAAGGATATTTTCCTCAAGAATTCATTTCAAGTGTTTTATCAAAATTATTTTCCATCTAAGATAATAAAGGGTTCTGTTTCTATCCATATTTTTACATTGATTTGACTATGTTGTGATGGAATTATGTTTATGAATTCCTTTATCTTATATGAATGGTTTTATGATGTCATGTTGTTTAAGAATCCCATTTTTATTACATGGGTGATGCAATGATGTATGATTTATGATTTTGTGGCACACATAAGAAAGGATTCATTAAGAGATGGGTGGGACCTATATCTCCCTCCAATGCATTGGGTAAAGATTTTATATCTCATGAGATAGACATGGCTGGAATGGTAGGTTATACCGGTTCAGTGAAACAGGACTGAAACGAGGATTACTCGATTCAGAAAGGGACTTTGTCCACTAAGATAGTCTTGGCAATGAGTCTTGACTAACAAGAAATGATTCTCTATGATTATGTGTGTATGCCACAAAGTTCCATGTTTTATGTTATTATTATTGTGATTACATTTCACTGCCATGATTTATCCCATGTTATGAAATTATGCTCTCTTTTGCAGGTTATGATTTCCAAAATGTTATGTTCTTATGAATATGATGTGATTGATATTTCTTTTGTTTACCCTTACTGAGCATTTGAGCTCACCCTTTTATGTTTTCTTTTCCCCAGGATATAAAGAAAGGTTTTAGGTAAAAAAAAAGGAAGATCTTTATGGGAGATGTTGAAGATCTTTCACCACGATTAGAAGATTATAGTCCGAGTTTCCAAAGACACTAAACTATTACGGTCCTTGTGTGTGTGTTTTTGTAATGTACTAAGTATTCCGCAAAAGTAATGTAAAGTCCATGTACGTCAGGCTTCGGGTCTCTACACCTATGGTTCAAGTACAGTGGAAGCATGGGTATGTTTAGTAGTAGAGTTGGGATAGGGAGTCTGAAATTTGAGTGTCGTGGTAAGAATTGTTTTGGGACCCCACGGTGATGCTTGGATTATATTGGGGATGAGCTATTATATAGTGGTGAGATTCTATGATCTGATACTTTTTCAAGTACTTCCGTCTTTGTGTTTTTCATTAAACATATTTTTTTGGGTTTTAGTTTGTTTTTATACCTTGGTGGATGATTATTCTTCAGATATAGGGAGACATTATTGGATAAAATTACCAAATTTTTAGGGATGTATGTTCTTTTGAATCAAAGATGTCTGGTTATAAATTTGTTAAATGGATTTACAAGGGTTTCTATGAGTTTGGAAGGCTTCGAAGGTGGTTCAGGATCTTTCAAAGAATGTGGGCTGAAAACTATATATTGGACAATATCATGACACATATATATTACAGAACATGTAACTATCATCAAACACAAGTTTTGAACTGGTTCATGATGTGAAGTGGTCATATATCGGGTACCTTGTTCACTTCTTTTAATGATCAATCAGGAAAAATATTAACCTGGGGAAATTATTTTTTTTAGCGTATCTCTATAATCAATAAATAAATGTCATGAAAAGGATACATTCCATTTATTTCTTGAATTTCATGGTTTTAAGTACTATCATTCATATTACTTTATTCATTCCTTTAGTGAAATATTTTACTCTCAACCCTACGACGATTTCTAGGTTATTTTAGAGTCTCTCCTTCCATTATAGACATATGGATCATGCATCTGAACCCCAGGGAGTGGTTCTTCTTAGATTTTCCCTTCACTTCATCCATTCTATGTTGTGGAGGTGTAATCCTATTACCAATTTTTTTCTATGGGTTTATCTAGAATATGTTTGATCAAGGTTCCTCCTTTGATATTCCTTTCCTCTATTCTTGTTATCGATTCTAGTTGGAACCATTTTGTTTGTCTTCAGATAATGGTAGGTGATCTAAATCCTAACTATATGGTCTGTTAATTATTGATTATGTGAAATATTTAATTTTTTCCACCTTATTGTCCAAGTTAATTAAATTAATGATGAATGATGGTAAAAATTGAAATTGGATTATTCCTTCGATCCCTTTGGATTAAATGGATTTGTGACCCATCTTATGGCTACCCTCTATGTGAGATAACCCTTAAATAATAAATACATGGCTAATGGTTCAAAATGTGTTTATAATGACATGATATTTCATGTGATTGGTTGATATATAGAATGTATTTCATAATATTTGATAGGCTATTGATATGGTTTCTGATAATTTGACATATAAATGAAAGTGTGATTGGATGAAAAATGGTAATTGCTATTAATTAGCTTTTGAGGATTATGATGTGATATTGTGGTATCATTACTATTATGAATTTGTTAGTTGATACTAAAATTTTTATATACATGGCTTTTCCTAAATGCTGAAATTGTAACATACCAGGATTTTACCAGTGATACATGCTAAAATGACTATATAGTGGTCTTGGCCAAGTGACACATGCTTAAATTATTATATTACAGTCTTGGACCAGTTTATGTCGAAATTATTTTATATAAAGCTATTCCAAGAGGCTTAAATTCATATATAGAGGGTTATTCCCAATTTTTCGGATTTTTCCTAGGGTTATGGTTATATTTGGCTTGGTTGTGTTATATGCTCGTATACATTCTGATATGGGGGAAAACAGGTTGATTTATGTATTATATTTATTTATTGATTAATGCACCTATTTATCACTTTATTTCCTGAACTTATTATCATAATTGTTCGATTTTGACACTGTGGTGTTAACCTACAATGTTTTTCTCACACTGTATTTGGACCATAGATTAGTACCCGAGCATATTGTCTAGATACATGCATGGAAATGTTCAAGGGACCTTATTGTTAAATTTTTATAATTGGTTGGGATTGTGTTTGGAGATGGGAATGACATGGGGTTTAGGTATGGGGTCTTTTGAGATTATTCATTTCAGTTGATTATTTTATTTCTTCTACTTTTAGTTTGACATTTAGATACATCTCATCTTTTCATTACATGATTATTCATGATTTGTTATTTATTACTCCTTTTACTTCCCAGTTTCATATTGTGTTTTTTTTCTGTTATACAAACATGGGATGTATTGTTTTAATTTCTATTTGATTACTATTTTTCCTTTGTGGTTTATGATGGTGGTTTTTTATTCTCACTAGAAATCTATAAGTTTCAATGGGGGGTGTTTTTGGATGTTGAGGTGAAAATATAAAATGGATCATTTTCATTAAGGTGATTTTCAAATTCTAATAAAATAGGTTGTGACTAAATTCAGGATCCAAAAAAATGATTAATGAATTATTACATGATTATCCCATGGCCTATCAAACCATGTAGCCCAGTTGAGTAGAATTTTATATCTGGTATAGTTTTTTATTTATATACCCATTGATTCGTGGATATTTTATGATTAATTGTTAGTTCTATAAAATGAATCAAGTTAATCCTTTTTATGTTTCGGATGCAAGTGGATTTTCTATTGGATGAAATTTGTGGTTTTTCATTATTTGTATGATTTATGTTAAACTCAATTTTTTGTGAAAATTATTATTTAAGGGAAAATTTTATTCGATTGAAATTATTAATCATGGATTACATAGAAAATTAAATTAGATTTTAAGAAATATCTTATAAAATGGTTATTTTATTATGAAACATATAATGTTTTTTGATATTATCAATAGCTGATGGATCATTTGTAAAAGAATTTGACCCTCTCAGAGGGTTTTTTTAAGAATGGCCAATTCTGAAATGAGAATCATGTTTCTGTTTGGAACATTTTAAAGGGAATAACGAGTAGGTGTGTTTTATGTTTTAGAAGAAACATATGGTTCTGAAATCGTGGGTGGTTGTTTTAATTTTTAACTAAAATTTTAAAAAGGGTTTATTTTGTTTTTTTAAATGTGGTGGCCCATTTTAAAAGTGTAAAAATTTAAAGAAGAATGTTTTAACAAGTTTTTTAATTATTTTGAAAAAAATAGTATTTTGACTTGTCTGTTGGTTTTTATTGGAACTATTTGGTATGGTTTGAGATACATGACTATCTTTGGTTCATGTGGCATGTTGTTTAATTACTTTGAGAAAATTATTTGGTTGATGTGAGGTATTGATATCTAGTAGTGTTTTTTTTCTTTTTCATGGATCTTCCTAGACTCCAAAAGGGCTAGCTGTGCGTTTTATAAAGGCTTATCTAGAAACCACATAGTTTCTTTTGTGTAGGTTATGCTATTGAACCTTAGATGAGAATAGACCTTCTTGGGTTTTAGGATGATGATTCATTTTTTGATTCTTGATTAATCAGTTTAGAAATTATATAGTTTCAAGATAATTTTTTTATGGATTCCATAGATTACTATTTTGTTTCTATTTTGTGAGCTGTAATGTAACACCACAAGCTTCCACGATACGCTTCTCTCTGAATAATACAATATCATGTGTTGTATACAACTTCAAGTTTTACCTCACCACAACCAATCAAACTATCTGGTATGAATAGTAATACCCACTTTTTAAAATTTTATACATTGTATCATTCAAAATGGACTTCATTTTTGGATTTGGAATATCAAAATTAGCTTAGAGTGAATTTTTGGTACTTTTCTAATAACTTTCATATTTTAACCAATAGTGAAAATTACTATACTTAATTAAAAAACATTTTTAATAGAAATAATTAACACTGATAAATTATTAATTTGAATGGTTTGTAAGTATAATTAGATTATATTTTTATCATTTAATAAAATTTAGGTCATTATAAGTAATCTTACATTTAAATTGACATAAACAACTGTCAATCTTTTGATAATATTTATTTCATAAAAACACACTTTCTTGTTTTGACAACCAGAATTAATTTTAAATTAATTTATGCCACTTTTATGTTTTAAATTTGAAAAAATCGATCCCATGTTTAGAATCATCAGGTAAAGATTGTGTAAATAGGTAACTTTTATTTTTAGCCTTTAGGAATATTTATTTCAGTAAATATTTTATTTGTTGTGGTTAAAGGGGTAAATATGGTAAATAAGGTTAATAAATAACATTATAATAATATTAAATTACCCAAACACGTGTCCTAACCCTATTGTATGATCCATGTCTGACCATGGTCATCCTTGGGTCGATTTTTGGACCCCATGGAGCCACTTGGGAGTGATAATTACATTTTATATTAAATAATCTTAAGTAAAGACAAAAATAACAAAACAAAATATCTTTTAATAAAACAATTATTATATGAGGTTACATAATTGATATATTCGACTATAATGAGTCATTATAATTATAAAGAAATTTCCTACCTCAGGATATTTTATTTATAATATTTAGACATAAAATAAATATATTTATATATGACAGAATAATGATGTAGTATTTTCCTTATCAATGAAAAAATAAAATTAAGGATATTATAAATACTAAAATAAATATAATATGAATGTTTTGATGCCATAAAAAATAGAGGTTCTTATGAAAATTTATGTTTGATTAAATGTATTTAGTTTGAAGTAATAATGTTTTTAGGTCTTTAACGAAAATCAATTATCAACTAATCCCAAAATTGACATAAATAATATTTTCAAACAAATACAATATTATTGATTGATATAATAGTCCAAAAAATATAAGTCTTGGAAAAAATACTTATATAATGATAGGTGTATCATTAAGTAACATAATTGAGTTCTATTGGAAGTTTATAGTATGTTTATTAACCATATAATATAAAAATACAACGAGGAATGGTAAATGCCAAACTATTTAACAAAGAATTTAATCTATATGATAATGCTAATATAGTAATCCAAGCCTATCTAAAACCTGTTGGTTGAGTTTTTTTTTGACCCATCCCTACCTTATCCATTAAATAATTTATTTTTTTGCCATTAGAAACATAAAACAATTTTATTATAAAATAATATTTCTAGCTTTTCTTAAGGTGCCCCACACCCCTCTTATAAAAGGGTACTCACCCTACTCTCTAATTCACACCTTCAAAGCGTTTTGGCTCAGCCAACCCCTGACCAAATACACTCTCACCTATTCTCCCTTCAACCTAGAGGCCTTATTTTAGTAATAAATCCATCCTAAGGATCCCTTTTGATCAAATAAAAAGGAAGAACCCGAAGAAGAGGTAAATATTTCATCACCTCTTTCAAATTATTTTCTTCTTCCACATCTCCTTTCATTGTTTTTTAAAATATAAAATAATAACTCAAGTATCTTCTATATAATTTTATTTTATTATAAATATTTTACAACCATATTCATTATTCTATCCATCCATTGAATGACATGTCACCATTCCTACGTACGTACGGTTTACTGTCTCCATGTCGTGGTCTAATTGTTATTCAATACATTATTATTTGGATGGGTATAATAATTATGTCTAATTGATGTAAATAATAAATATAACATGATGAAAATTCGGTATATATGATATACCATCCAATTATATATTAATTTAACATCAAAAGAATGATATTGTCGCTCGTGCGTACGTACGGATTACCGTCTCCATGAATGCGATGAGATTCATTCCCCATCGTATCCATTCAAGAAAAATTTTAATTAGATGATTAAAAATAAATTTTAAAGGCTCAATATTATTCTGAATATTAATAATATACATACTATCCTAAAAAAACATTACTTATGTAATAAATAATATAAAGTAGAACGAATCAGTTAACACACGAAACGACGATAATACAAATATATTATTAATAAAGAAATGTTAAAAGATCAAGCATGATATAATTTAATTTATATGAATCTTGTATAATCTAATAAAAATTATTTAACCATCATAATTAAGGTTACCCTACCCTCAACCAAGGAAAAGTATAAGTTAAGGGTTAATTTCACAATCTCTTTATTATCCAAGGTTGCTTTTACGTAAGTATCTACTGGGACATCATTATCATCCATATCCATGTTTCTTAAAAAATGCATTCCAAAACTTTTTTACAATTTACTAGACCTTATGTTAAATTCATTTATACCCTTTTTTGACTTTTTATAAATTTTTTTGAAAGAAATCTTTCCATCATTTTCCAAATAGGGTACTTTTTGACATTTTCCACGAAATTTAGGTAAGAAGTTTTTTTAACTTATAAGGTAGGTGTGGCTTTTTTCCGCCGTTATAACATCGTCGAAGCATCAATTAAAAGACTATAAGAATATTTTCAAATAAAAATTTTTTCTTTTATAATTACATGACCATTAAATGATTTTAAAATAGAAAGAGATATTTCTCTAAAATGGTTTTGATTTTATCTATGTCAACAGCCTTTGATGGATTTTATGTTTGTTTGATGTTGATTTATTATGATACAAAACATCCATATTTTATTGATGGTTTTGTGATATGTTTGATTGTGGATGTGATATTTCATACCATTCATGGTTTATGGATAAATTATTTACATTTCATATGCCAGTTTTAATATGAATTTTTATGTTATGTTCAAACCTTTCCATATGGGGAATGCATTGGACTTAGTAAGTGACGGGTGGAGCCAGATATAGCTTTTCAATGAATCGGTAGGTCTCATGATACAAACTAGTGTCTTGGCACATGACCTTAACATAATATTTTTTGTAGTCTTGTCACAAGGCCTTGACTATGTGGTTATGAAAGTCTGGAATTATGCATTCCATCATTATGAAAGTGGCTATTGATATTGCATGTGATTATTCAACTAGTAGAATATCCATGTGAGTAAGTAAATGGAATTATTTTGATTTACATTTTCCATATTATGATGAAGTTTATTTTCAAATGGATTTTGTTTTAGTTCTATATATTTCAATAAATGTTCATACTTATTTATGATAGTTTCCTCTATATTGTTATCCTTACTGAGCATCTGAGCTCACCCCTTTCTATGTTTTATTTTTCCCAGGATATGAATAAGTATATTATGACTTACCTATAGGGATAGTCTATGGGATCTAAATGTTTTCCATGGAGATAATTTTGTTGTATTTTTCCATTTTATGATGTAATGTAAACCTTATGAATGTATCTTGTACTTCCAAGGCTACTAAACTAATCGGTATTTCGAGACATGATCTTTTTTGATCATGCCAATGTTATTTAATAATGTACCGACTCTGGGTAACTAGGGTCTGGGAATTACAGTTGGTATCAGAGGGTGTTTAGTACAATCCTTGGAAACTATATGTATATAAACTCTTCTCGGAACACTTTTCCCTAAGAGAGATTTTGAGTATTAGTATAGAAGAACTACCTAGAATTTTGGTATTGTAGATATTTTGTGATTTTTTCCAACAAATACATACATGGCTAGATACAAGCAAGAATAGGATTCTCTGGAACATATGTACCTAGGGGTAAAACCTAAAAACACCACTTTGAGCTAGACACAAACAGGAACTTGTGCACGACAACGGGACTTGATGCACTCTTGGTTACGACACTCTCGAGGAATATTCATAGGATAATTATCATTCTCACTAGAAGCCATTATGAAGGGTTTATGAGTATATACTTTCTCAAAGATAACATTTTTATGGTTATGGATTATATCCATAAACTGTTCAATTTATGTTCAGTGTTTTACAAGTTTGGAATTATGTATTTCGATTCATAAACTAATCTAGTTTATGCCACTGTTTAGAAATGGTTCCTAGTGGAAGGAATGGAAACCGTATCAATGCACGCACTCCATGTATGGATTTCACTAATGGTCAAGATAATAATAGTGGATTTGGTGATGTAACTCATGCTGATCATCTAATCACCATACTGGGACAACTCACTCAGGGTATGAATAATAACATTACCCATATGGAGAACCCTGATCATCATCATGGAGGATCAATGTTAGATCACTTCATGAGGAAAAACCCACCAACAATCCATGGGGGTATAAATCCACTAGTTGCTGAGAAATGTATAAATTCCTTAGAGAAAATATTCCATGCCTTGGGGAGCAGTGAACGGGAAAAAGTTGTCATGGCAGTTTACCGCCTCACTGGAGATGCTGATCATTGGTGGTCATTGATTCAAAAAACAAAGGAAGATGATGAAGTATCAAATATGGAATGGAAGGAGTTTAAAGAACTTTTCTCAGAAAAATATTTTCCTCGTGACCATCGAGCAGATTTGGAAAGGCAATTTCTGAGTCTGAGGAAAAAAGAGTATGAGAATGTCTCAAAGTATGAGGCTAACATTAAAAGGTTAGCGAGACATGCTGTAGATTATATACATAACCCAAGAAGTAATATTGATTATTTCTTTGAAGGGTTAAAACCATTACACCGTCGAGAATTAGTCTCACAATATTTCTCATCGTGCAAAGATATTGTCTCTTATTCTATCAAGATAGAAAAATAATTCTCTAAGTCTTATGACTTTAAAGAAAAGTAAGAGAATAAGAGATCATCTGAACACTCTAGAAATAGAAATAAGGGGAAGAAGGGAAAAGTTTAATATCCATCCTGTACTAAATATTGGAAGAAACACCATGTTACTTTCCTGATAAGAATGGGAGTCTGTTACAAGTGTGGTGAAAAAAGGCCACCAAGCTTCTGATTGCAAGGGGAAGAAAGAGACTGTCAATGTTGAATGCTACAATTTTAGAGAAAGGGGCCATTATGCAAATGAATTTCTTATGCGTCAGAGGAACATATCATAAAAAAGGCCAATGGATAAAGGCCAAGCTTATGCTATCACTACATCTAAGATTGAAGCTCTGAAAGATGAAGTGGCTGGGAATTTAATGGTTTATTCAAGTTTAGCCAATGCTTTATTTGATTCTAGATAGTCGCATTATTTCATATCTTCCCAGTTTTCTAAGAAAATTAGATATTTCCAATTTCATTTAACAAGGGATTTTTCAGTGAAAACTCCTAAGGAAAGTATCATTGCTACAAAGTTTTGTGAATCAGTTCCCATTAGGAAATATAAATGTTCTTTATCTATTGTTCTTATTGTCATACCGATGATTGAATTTGATATAATCCTTGTTTTGGAATTTATATAGAAACATGATGAAAAAATTTATTTTAAGAAGAATGATGTTACTATTAATGATTAAAATGATAAATAACACCTTATATTTAGAGCTGAAATGTCCCCACATAATTCTTATCTATATCCACCCCCAATTTCTCAACTAAATTCAATTATTGGGGAGGAAGAGAATGAAATAAATGTGTTTTAGGAAAGGAATGTTCAAATAGGGGATGTACCTATTGTGAAATAATATGTTGATTGGTTTCTAGAATATTTACCTGGACATCCTCCAGAACGAGAAATTGATTTTTCCATTGATTTAATTCCTTGATCAAGGCCCAAATCGAAGACTCCTTGTATAATGGCCACAAGGAAATTAGTGGAACTAAAGAAACAACTAGAGGAATTGAGTAATAGAGGATTTATTCTCCCTAGTTTTTCTCTATGGGGAGCCCCTATTATTTTTGTTCAGAAGAAAGATGGATCTATGATGTTGTTAATTGCATACAGGGAGAAAAATTCTATAACAATAAAGAACAAGTATTCCCTACCTCATATTGATGACTTATTCGACCCACTTCCAAGAGCTCAATACTTTTCAAAGATTGACCTTCGATCTGGATATCATCAGTTGTGTGTGAAGAAGGAAGACATTCTGAAAACAGCATTTCAAACCAGGTATAGGCATTATGAGTTTACAGTAATGCCTTTTGGATTGACTAATGCACCCTATGTCTTCATGGATCTAATGAATAGTTTTTTCAAGGAATAATATGATGAATTTGTTGGGGTATTTATTGATGATATCATGGTATACTCCAAAAGCTATGAAGATCATGAAAATCACTTGCTGATTATTATAAAGACTCTTAGAGGACATGAATTATATTTGAAGTTTAACAAGTGTAAATTATTGATTCAAGATATTTCTTTTCTTGGACATATTGCCTCTGAGTATGGAATCTCTGTTGATCCATCAAAGACCTAGGCAATCCAAGAATGGCCAGCAGCGATGAGTATAACCGAGGTACGCAGTTTTATTGGTTTAGTAGGATATTATCGACATCTCGTCCAAAATTTTTCCTGATTGGATAACTCATTAACCAAGCTCACACGTAAAGGGGTTAAATTTATTTGGACAAAAGGGTGTGAAGAATGTTTTGAAGAACAAAAGAAAAGATTAGTTAATGCTCTTATATTGACTCTACCATCTTGGAATGATGGGTTTGTTATTTATAGTGATTCATCAATGAAAGGACATGGTTGTGTCCTTATGCAGAATGATAAGGTTATTGCCTATGCATCATGAAAGAAAAAAATTGATGAGCAAATCTATATTACTCATGATCTTGAGTTAGAATATTTAATCTTTTCTTTGAAGATATTGAGACATTATCACTATGGTGAAAAATGTGAGACTTATACTAATCACAAAAGTTTGAAGTATATTTTCACATAGGAATAACAGAACATGATGGAAAGAGGATGGGTTGCACTACTCAAGGATTATGATTGCATGATACACTACCACTCGGGGAAGGAAAATAAGGGGGAAGATGGTTTGAGAAGAAAACATCATGGGGTTTTGATCAAGATGAGAGTTGAAAGGGATCCTATTCTCATGGATCTAGTAAAGATGGATATAGGAATAACCATGTAAGGTGGATCATCAATACTTTTTTAAATGGTTTCCAAAACATTTTTAATATAAAGTATAAAGATTTTATCATACCGATGATGAAGTGTTTCAAAAAAATATTAAAGTAGTGAATAATGGGATATTTAGTGCCTTCATATAAGAATATGAAATTTTTAAATTTGAGAAGATAATTTGTGTTCCCGATATACATAATCAAAAAAGGGAATTGTTGGATGATGATCATAGTTCCAATTTTCTTATACACCCTGGGAGCACCAAAATGTATAGAGAGTTGAAGGAGAATTTTTGGTGGGACCACATGAAGAGGGAGATTGCTGATTTTGTGTCAAGATGTATGGTTTGTCATCAACTGAAATCTGGAAGGCAAAATCCTGGAGGCGTATTGTGACCTCTTCACATACCTGAGTGGAAATGGGATAATATTACGATGGACTTTGTCATGAGACTACCAAATACTCCTAGAAATAGCAATACAATATGGGTCATTGTTGATCATCTAACCAAGTCAACACATTTTCATGTTATACGAGAAAATTTACCACTTGAACGTCTAGCAAGACTATATATTAATGAAGTTGTGAGACTTCTTGGAGTACCACTATTAATTGTTTCTGATCATGGTCCCCATTTTACATTAATATTCTAGAAAAGTCTTCAGAACGCCCAGGATACTGAACTTCATTTGAGCACTGCCTACCACCCTCAAACTAATGGACAATCAGAACAGACTATTCAAACCTTATAAGACATTTTGAGATCTTTCCAACATGACTTTCAAGGTATGTGGGATCAATATTTACCTATGGTAGAATTTTCCTATAATAATAACTTCATTTAAAGTATTCATATGACACCGTATGAAGCATTATACAGAAAGAGACATCGCACACCAACCTGTTGGGATGATGTTGGTGAAAGAAAACTCGTAGGCCCAGAACTTGTGGAGGAAACAATTGAAAAGGTGAATGTAATCCAAACACACATCAAAGAATCTCAAAGTAGGCAGAAAATCTATGCTGATAATTGGAGAAACGATTTGGAATTTTAGGTTGGAGATCATGTTTTCTTGAAGGTATCTCAAAGGAAGGGTGTTATATGTTTCGGTAAGAAGGGAAAATTGAGTCCCAGGTACATCAGACCTTTCGAATTTCTAGATCAAATTCTTTTTGTATCTTACTGTTTGGAAATGTCTCCAAGTCTCTACAAAGTTCACGACGCGTTCCACATATCACTGTTGAGAAAATACATGTCTTCCCCATCGCATGTACTCACCCTTGAGGAATTATAACTGGAACCCAATCAATCTTATTGCGAAGATCCTGTCAAGGTTCTTTACACAAGAGAACAAGTGCTGAGAAACTGGACGACTCGTCCTGTAAAAGTTCTATGGAGAAACCATATGATGGAAGAGGCAATGTGGGAACCCAAGGAACTTATGATGAAGAAAAACCCGAGAATTTTTACTCAGTAATACTCTAGAAATTTATAGGACAAAAGTATTTGAAGGAGGGTAGAATGTAACACCCAAATCTTCAACAGTACTTTTTTCTTCGAATAATACAATAGAGTGTGTGGTATGCAACTTTGAGTTCTAACACACCACAGCCAATCAAATTAGCCATTATGAATAGTAATACCCACTTCTTGAAATTTTATAAATTTTATCCTCCAAAATAGACTTCATTTTTGGATTCGGAATATCGAAATTAACAGAGGCCGATTTTTTGGTACTTTTCTAATAACTTTTATATTTTGATGAATAGTGAAAATTACTAAATTTAATTAAAAACAACTTTTTGAATCAAAATAATTAATATGGATAAATTATGTATTTGAATGGTTTGGAAGTATAGTTAGATTATATTTTTATCAATTAATATAATTTAGGTCATTATAAGTAAATTCACATTTAAAATTGACATAAACAAGTGTCAATCTTTTGATAGTTATTATTTCAAAAAAACACGCTTTTTGATTTGACAAAGGAAATTAATTTTAAATTAATTTCTTCTATTTATATGTTTTTAATTTGGAAAAATAGATCCCATATTTTTAATCAGGAGGTCCAAATTGTGTAAATAGGTAACTTTTATTTTCCGACATTTGGAATATTTACATCAGTAAATACTTTATTTACTGTGGTTAAAGGGGTAAATCCAGTAAATAAAGATAAAAATAATATTATAATAATATTAAATTACCATAACACGTTTTCTAAACCTATTTACTAATACATGTAAGACCATGGGCATCCTTTGGTGGATTTTGGGACCCTATGGAGCCACATGGGAGCGATAATGACATTTTATAATAAATAATCTAAAATAAAGACAAAAATAAAAAAAGAAAATATATTTTAATAAAACAATTTTTATATGATGTTATATAATTTATCTATTCTACTATAAATAGTCATTAGAAAGATAAAAATATTTCCAACCTCAGGATATTTTATTTATAATTTTTAGACAGAAAATATATATATTTATATATGACACAATAATGATGTAGTATTTTCGTTATTAATGAAACAATCAAATAAATGATATTATAAATACTAAAATAAATATAATTTTAAATTTTTGATGACATACAAAAATTTTATAGGTGACTATTACATGTTAGGTTTTATTAAATGTATTTATTTCTATGTAATAATGTTTTTAGGTCTTTAACAAAAATCAATTATTAAATAATCTCATAATTGACATAAATGAGTTTTTAAAACAAATAAAATATTACTAGTTGATATAATAATACTCAAAATTTATGGTTTGGATAAAATACTTAATTAATGATAGGTGTGTCATTAATTAACCACTTTGGGTTCTCTTTGAATTTTATAGTAAGTTTATTAACCATATAATATAAAAATACAAAGAGGCATAATAAATGTCAAACTATTTAACTAAGAATTAAATATAAAAGATAAGGATACTATAGTGACCCAAACATATCAAAAACCTATTTATTGAGTGGTTTTAGACCCATCCCCACCTTATCCTTTAAATAACTAATTTTTAATCCATTTGAAACCGAAAATGATATTACTGATCCTTGTGTATGCATTTAGTTTAAATCTAAAAGCTAGGTATTCTCACCTTGTGTATGCATTTAGTTTATTTCTCAAAATAATATTACTGATCCTTGACTATGAATTTAATTTATTTCTCAAAATAATTTCTCAAAGTAATTTGTGAAAAGTATTGGGTTGGGTAAAATTAATTTGTGTTCCATTTAGTCACATTCCATGACTAAATCGCAATGGTGTCTTCTATTAGATATGTTTTTGCACCTAAGATGATAAAATTATAAAAATAAAATTCAAACCTAAGCATTCAAGTGCATAGCCTAATTTGTTTTTGTAAAAAGAACGATATATAAGGATATTTTTTGGGATTAGTGATATTGATATAAAAAATAATTTCTCATAATTATTTTTGAATTAGTAAGGTGATTTGAGTTGATAATATTATTTGTGATGATAAGTAGTGATGAAGCTTTGAAGATTATTTTAACTTTAGAAGTATTCATATGTATATAGATATATTTTATGTGATATATAAAATAAATATACTTTTTGATACTTTTATTTGTTTTATATTGACAATATGTATATTCTATAGAAATTACATCAACTTGACAATGTAATGAATTAGACTTAGATGTTTAAATTATGTGTAGTGAATGTACAATTTTTTGGGGTACAAAATCTAGGATATAGTGCTTTAATGACTCTATTTTTATTATTAAAGTCTCAGAATATTTCTAATAACATTTTCAAATCTAGTAGGAGAGTCTGCACAGAGTATTGGTTATTTTGTAACTGATATTGATATTTAGAAAATATTAAATATATTAACTCATTTGAATATAAAATCAAAGAAAATAATTGTTTATCTCCTAAATAGTGTATCAAATGGGGAAACTAATACCTTATTCAAATATGGGACTTTGGTTTTACCCTAACTGTGTCATTAGTTTTTTTTATGTTAGGAATTTTAGTATAGTGTTTTCATTGGAAACTCAAATTATAAATAAATATAATTAATTAATTTTCTATTTAATTCTCTATCCTTTCCAATTTCTCTATAATTATTTCATTAGATCATCTCTTAGGATATTCAAATTACCCTTGGTATTATAGAGAGATCTATATATAGTGGAGTCATTAGATCATAGACTTGAGATCATGGTTTAATGGTGAACACATCAGTCTCTTCAATGATGTCACAAGAGATACATTCTTCTTGAATGATTAATCCAATCATTAAGGTATGACCTCATTATTCTTAGTTTATTATTATTTTTATTTTGTTTCATGGTCATGGATTTTATCCTAAAAAATTAAATCAATGATATAAATATTCACCTGTCCATATTAAATTCCAATTTTAAATTTATTTTGGGTATTTACATTGTTAAAGTAGAGCATTGTAGTTATTTCTTATTTTCCAAATTTTTAAACATAGTATACTTATAAAAATCATGCATGGTCTTCCATGATTCATGTTTTTTGGTTCTCTTGGATTTCAAACTTTATTATTCAAGTTTCCAACACTGGCCATTCATTATTTATGGTGATTCAACCATTACTATAGATTAATACTCATGCATGTTTAATTATTAATATAAAGGATCGTGGTTTTGTATTTTCTGTTGATGATGTAGATGAAAGGATGGTTTTCAATTGGTGATAAAACAATATGGGGCAATGGATTGATTGTTTTTCTCTAATGGAGATGTCTTTGGAGATGCAATCATGATGACATATCAATCTGTGATGAATAGTGGTTATAATTGGATCTAAGTCAAGGTGATTGGATAATCTTATGACCCGATTGGATGACCAAAAAATAATATCTACATATAAATTCATGTGTGGTAATGGGATCATGATGGTGATCCATTTTATAATGGAGGATGGTCATAATATGACTTATGGTGAGAGATCAACCTCAGTCTGTACCGGTACAGGATTTATAGTGAGATTTTCTAAAAAATTCATTAAAAATAGAGGAAATTGAGACTAGAACCAACCCTAGTTCATTAAACCCAACTAAAAGACATGTAGTTTTAAAGAAAAAATATTGTGTATTTTGGTCGTGTGGCACTGCGGTCTATGTGAAAGGTAAATATCACAAACCATCTTATATCCGATTAAAAATCATGTGATAATGGGTGACCATATATGCATGTAAGTACATCCCTAGGGACCCGTGTGTCCTCACACGGTATATGTGATGGGATACACCCCTTGTACCCTTAGAGGTTCATGACTCAAGAAGAGAAATAAACTGAGTGTCGAGCTTTAACCCCCCACACATCTTGTGACCCCTCTATAATCCATGTAGTTATGATTAGAAATTATATAAAGAATGATAGTTCATAGACATGTAGTCGACTTGGGTTAACATTCTGTGTACCCATATGTAAAGTCATGAACATCCCATGGGCTTGTAATGGGTTGACCATACACATATTTCACCCTCACTACTACCATGTGAAGTAAATACTCCACCCATTTTAATTTTAATCCTCTTAGAGAGTCTGTTTTGTACCCTTGTGAGCATATAGCTATGTCCTCTACCTATGTAATTACATAGAGTCATATTTTCACCCAAATAGTGGGGTAGAGATCATCTACCTTAAAATTTAGTATTTCCCCAAACTATGGAGCTTGGATAAGACCAATATCCCCCACTAGAGTTGATATTTCACCCATAGTTGTGGGAAGGGATACTCAAACAACATTTAAGGGGACGACTATATAGGTCTCTTGATACTTTTAGATATAATATCTCATTAAATAACGTTTGGATTTTTGGTTGATAGTTTACATTGTACACTATGACTTGAGTTCCTCCTATGAGAATATATAGGATTCTCTATTTATTTTTTTTCATTGTTTTTGTATTAAGTTGACTTTTTATATTGATTCAATACTTATTAATTATTTTTGGTTGTCCTAATAGGTATGTATATACACACCCTTATATGGGATCTACATTAATGTGATTTTTTATGAAAATGATTGTATTTTTTATGGAGATCTAGGGAGACCTAGGGTGGGTGGTTCTTAGTTTCACCAGATGGTTATGGTAGTAGGATTAGTGTTGAACTGGTGGTCGTGTAATGATATTTTTTCTCATTCTTGTTGTCATGTTGGATGACATTCTTGTTTTTTAGACTATATTTTCCCCTATTTACCTAACTATTTATTTTCATACTCCATCGTGGGATATTAGAGGTTATGCATGCATTTATTATTTTGGTTGTTTACTTTCTGTATTAAACTAGTGTAAATTGAGATACATGGGTGTGTTTTTGAATGTATAATAGTATAACACCTTCTATAGGTGTGATATGATTACTCAATGAAATTTATTATCACCTAGCCTATTCTTGACATGTTTTGGGTAGAACACTCAACTTTCCACTAGTCAAACATGCACCAATGGGCCAGATCATGTCATATTGGTTTCAAAGCAAGGCTACTTGGGAACATAGTTTGAAGATAGATTATTTTATATAATTTTTTTGGGATTTAATGAAACTGTATTTTATGTTTCTTGAGTTTATCTATTATACGAGGGACTCTAGTGATGTCAGAGTGGGCATCATATCAATTCACTAAGACTCTGATAACATGCCTTTTAACTTGGTAATTCAAATCACTTTTTTTGGGGGGGAAAAGTACACGAATCATATAGTAATGGGTTGTATTTAACATGTCCTAATTGAGTCATCACCATAGATATACTCTTTTGAAATATGTACATTTCGACTATTTCAGGATGTCTCCATAGAGAAAATCATCTACGATTCTACAATAGGATCCTGATGAGGATAATCTTAGTGATGGGTCCTCTATTAAAGATCATGTTTATGATGTTTTCCCTTCTTGGGAATAGTGATGGGAACTTCCACCCATCGAGAAGTGAGAATACCTAGCTTCGGTAGTTCATGATGATGTTTTACCTTTAATTTTCCAATATATAATTATAGTTGTATAAGTTGATTGATCATGTTTGATAAAATAATGACAGGAGTTACAAAGATATATACTGCCTAGGTTATTGGGTGATCAAGACCCATAGGTGGTAAAGGACTGGTTAGAACCCATGTCTTACTTATTCTATCTTGTTCACAGGCCTTTGGATTAATAGTTGTTCTTATGAAGAGTATTCTATATGGATTTGTAGGATGATTGTGGAACTTGGGTATGTATACACATAATGAGGTTACATTTATATGAAATGAGGTTGACCACCTCTTTTAGGAGAATTTTTTCACAATAACTCAGTGATTACTGCACATCCAAATGTTCTAGAGCATTAACAAGATATCATTAAAATCATTGAGTATGTATCAAGGATTACTAACCTCATGTGATACTGTCAAGACATGGTTTTTAATGCTTATGTTTGAGAGTGGATAGTTGATCACATTCTACATAAATATATTTGAGCTGGTCTCATTCCCCTTTTCCTTCCCAGCAATATTGGGGTACTAGAGCATACATATCTTATAGAGAGATTCTTGTGGAAAAGTTACAATCTAGTGGTACTAATATACATAACCCAATAGTAGAGACTATATATGTACGTATATGACATCATGATTTTGGGTCACAACACACCAAGCATTGGTATGTCTTGTCTAGGACTATAGATTCCATATCCTAGGGTTCCCAGAGAGGTTCATATTAACTGAGGGAGATGTGATGATTTTAGTTTGAGGATAGAGGTTATATCACTATATATTTATAGACCCATCATGCATTAACATTTAGGCATATAGTGTATAGGTCTTGGAGGTAGAGGAAGTGGTGAGAGTATGGTGATATGCATGAAGGAGAAAATGGTGCAGGATATGGGAAAATAGAAGCATATTTTTTATGTTGTGATCTTATAATATGGAAACCACCTCTAGATGGTCCTCAACTTGCTCAAGGAGCTTGAAAATAGGGATTTCATCAGTTACAGGTAGTTAACACTTATAATCTAGAGGCTTATGGGATGATCTGTGTTACCAACCCTATATTTGACACCCTATTTTTTTAATAGACACCAGAGTGAGCCATTTATTTCTTGACATTATCCTTGTTAAATAATTTTAGATTCCAATATATCCTCTAGACTAACCCTTATTACTAGGGAGTCATATTGTGGCGGATTATATAACCACACTATTCTTTCAGTAGTCAAACATTATTCTTGGTGGTGAGAGTTTCTCATAAAAAACTTTTGTGGTTTTGGTATGATTTTAATATTTAATTAATTGTATATAAAGGATATCAACTTTCCATTTTTTTTATTGATTTCATTAATTAGATGATATGACTGACCCAAGTATAATGTTTGATATTTTATCTACTAAATAGATGGAATTTTAATTGAAATTGACTATGTATATAAGTAGAAGAGTGTAATTAATTTCATATCATTTTGATGGATTGACTCTTTGTAAGGAAGACTAAGTGGATGTTTTTTTCACAATAATTATACATTAAAATATATCCTTTTCAAATTTAGATAATGTGGACCATGTGTGATCCCCTTCTCCCAATTCCTTGGAATATTAATTTTAAGGATTCCTTAGTGGTTTTGCATCATCCTCCATTTTTAGTAACTTCTAGTACTCTGTCTCTAGTGTCATCATCCTCATCGGCCCACCTTCTGGTGGTGTCATGGATATGGTGGTGTGATCCATCATGGATATTATTTCTATTCTGTTATCTCCAACTTATATTTTAAACTATCTTATAATTCTTTCCTTTTCTCTTGTTCTTCAATGTTCTAATTCGGTGTATTGGTTACTAGCATTGGATATCTCAGTGTTAGAAATCGACGTAGCATTGGATTACTATCACTAGTCCCTGGTGGTGAGATTCAGGTGTAAGAAGACATCTCATTACTTTTTCAGGTCCTTTTTGGGTTCATGGGGTCTCACCCACCCTTCGTCAATGTCAGTCATATTGAGGTATACATTATTTATTCACCTATTCTCCAATGTGGATTTCATGAATGTGTGGTCTATGGAGGTTCAGTGTTGTGGGGTGTGGAAGTTATCTCTCTCCTGGTAGTCATGGAAAACACACTATAGGGGGTGGGAATCAATATTTTTAGTGATGTGGGTTATCTTTTTAGGTCTTCCTATTTTGATTTATAAAACCTCCATTCTGAAACATGTTGACAATGATTTTAGGTATTTTTTTCTTTGGATGAGGAGGTGTGAATGGTGCATTCAGCCTTATCCACATGCATTTGTGTGGATCCAGATGGGGTGGCTCTATTACCCTTGTGTGCTCTCATCCATGTTACTGATGAGTTTTCATAGTGAAATAAAATATTATTTAATGAATTATCTAGGTTTTTTAGGGAGTTAAATTTACATGGTCACTCAGTGGATGTTTTCACACGCGGGTGTATCAGATTTAAGGTCCCCAATCCATTGGATGAGTTAATCTTATGTGATTATTTCAGATCTATTTGTGAAATTTTGGCGGTGGATTAGAAGTCTACACTATCAGAATATGTTATGAATTTGGATCTAGAAGTGTCTTTATCCCATGATGGAAGGTCATCCAAAGAGGTAATTTTTTTCAAATCTATAGAACATACCCCACACTCTTGCCTTGTTCTCACCTCTCCCACCCTTTTCTACATCTTCATGGACCAAAATGATTTCAGTTCTAGGGAACTTATCTCATATAGAACCCTATTAACCATCTATGGAGGATCCTCTTGGTTTATTCTTTCCCCAGGTTTCATCAGTTTAAGAGATATGCCCTCCTTCTACCATAGAGGTTTTCATTCTTGTCAATCCAGATCTATTCAGGGTGGATGACAGAGAGGTGATCCTACCATTTTCCATGGATCGTTATGAAAATTTATTTTTCATCAGGGATGGATTTTTTGAGGAAATACCTATAGAGAGGTATCTCATAGAGGGATGTGGGCTAGTTCCCCTAACTCAATTTGTGTTCTCTCCCAATCGTTTTAATCCACTAGGGGATTTTGAGGCTCCTATTGACTTGTTGGCCTCTCTAGTTTCCATTGATGAATTTCATTTAAAGGTTTTATTATATTTGGTTGATGTAAATAACATAAATCAATACAAATCCAGATAGAAATCAGTTTGTGGTTCAATAGTAATGTCAAGAAATTTCTCAGGCCACAAGGTCGCCTCCCTCTTCATTCCATAATCTTGATTATCATATTGAATGTTAGGGGTCTAGTGGCTTAAGATAAGATTTTATACATCTATAATTAATATCAGTGGCACCATGAATCCATTTTTTTTTACTATAACCTAATATTAAGGAGGATCTCATTTGCTCCTTTCCCAATAAGATGTGTTTTCATCGTATTTCATTCATGGAAAACCATGCCACTCTCACATCTAGGTTTTTTAGAGACATTGTTTCTTAGAGGTTTATGTGGATGTGTCCCCTCAAAATATGAATAAAAAAGTGATTTCTTAAGGAACTAAATTATTTTTCTCCTTTTTATTTTAAATGTGATGTCATGGATAGAATGGTCTTACGGAAGTATCTCTCTAACTTTTATCTTGTGAGTTTGGATGGGTTCATCAAAGGATTCTTTAATAAAATAACAGAGGTCTATGAGAAAAAATGTAGATCGGTGTTTTTCATTAGTTCTATAATGTATTATATAGAGTTCATTTTTAGATGGATTTATTGGCATGGACTTATCAAGAAACAATTTTACCTACTCAAATAAATAAAAACACATAAAAAAAGCACAATGGACTGATGTCTTTACAATTTACAGGGTACAGATTCCTTCATGTTGGCTTCCATTACTAATTTGACTAAGAAAATGTAATACCATTATCTTCAAATGGGGAAATTTAAGAGGGGAGAAAAGAGGAGAAATTTATTCTTCTACTCTAAAAGTTGGACATGGGTTGAGGGTTTCAAGTAGGTAGTTAAGAGTTCTTGGGAGAAACCAATATGAGGTTCCTCGTCGATAGGGCTAAAAATTAACTTCAATTATTAAATAAGTATTTAAAGGATAGTAATTCCAATATATCAAATAGTGATATAAGTAATTAGGGGTTGAAATAGGATATTGAAAGTCTTTAGGAGTGGATTTTGGAGATATAGGATTATGATACATTTATTAAAATAGTTGTTGAATGAATTTTTCTGATAAAGAGATTACTTTATATTGAGAGGTTGAGAATGAATGTATTGAGGGTTACACGGATTAGATAATGTGATATGAACATGGAAGATTTATAGTCATGTTTGAGGAGAACAAGGTGTCATGAAGAGTCTACCTAAAGTTAGAGGATGGATTGTATATGAAGGATGTGGAGGTGGAAGGGAGGCTCACATTGATCTACGTAGAGGGTCACCGAAAAGGAATAGATATCTCAAATGAAGGAGAGTCTATCTGGGTGATAATGTAAGATTAATTTCTTTAAAGGTTTCTTATGTTGGCAGGGGACTAAGACATCAAGGATTTAGTGGTGATTTCATAGTATAAAGAGATCAAGGAAAAAGTTTCTGTCATGAACCTGGAAAAGTGCACCTCACCCTGAGGGGTTTCTTGGCTCATTTTATGTAGCTGTATGGGATATTATTAATTTCTAGGTTAATGAAGTAGTGTAGAACTATTTTTAATGTGTGGCCCTCACCAGGGTAGTGTGATATAATTTGGTGGTTCTCATTCCAAAGGTCAAGGATCCCAATGTGGTCAACCATTATAGACTTATTTTTCATTAAAAAATTTCCTAAAATATCCTCTCATGCATCATGAATCAAAGGCTCAGCCAGATTATACCTAGACTCATATCAAAGGACCAAAATGGATTTGTATATGGTTAGAGCATCCAATGGATTTTAGGTATTTCCAAATAAATAGTGGAAATTATTAACAAAGGGACCCTTTGATAAAACATCATGATCATGGGACATGGATAATAATTATAATCGGTTAAAATGGTATATGATACTGAGGTTCATGAGAGTATTTCAGTTGAATGAATGGGTCTCTAGAAAGTTATTTAGATTTTATTCTTCTATGAGTATCAATTTCTCTATCATGGTAATGGATTTGGTTTCTTCAAAACAATGAATAGATTAATTTAGGGAGACCTAATTTCACCAAGTCTCTTTATCATGACACTGGAGTCTATCACCAAAATCATCAAGAATGGTCTTGATGAGGGGAGGATATTACATTATAAGAATAGGTTCCGGGATGGTTCTTTGTCTCGTCTCATATTTACTAATGATTAGCTATTCATTATTAATGGAAGGAAAAGAACATTAATAGATTAAATCAAATCATGGATTCCTATTTAAATTTGGCCATCCAATAGATCAACTGGGGTAAAAGTTGTGTTTTCATTTAAAAATATTTCTCTAACTAGCATGGTAAATCCATTAAATAAAAACATGGAATTCAAGTCTTCCACCTATCAATGGAATACCTTATAATTTCCATCTTATAAGGAAGAATAAGGATTTTCTTTGAAGTGATCATAAATCATATCACCGAGAACACCTACAACTAGAAAATAACTTACTTTCATTTGGGGGTAGGATTACACTCTTCAATAGTGTCCTCACCTGTATTCCAATTTATATCCTCTTGATCATAAAATATCCTAAGGGGAGCATTGAAAAGATTAAAAAATCATGACAGCCTTCATCTAGGATGATAATCAGGGTGGAAGATGCCACTAGGTATCTTAGAGAGAATTGTGAAGTAGATTGAGGAAGGTGGTATCAATTTAAGAAGCATCAAGAGATCCATGATGAGAATGTAGGAAAATACCACAAAAGATATTATCGAAGGGAATAAATTATCACAACCCGACCCAATGGGGCTCGAACCACAACTCCCCAAGCCCACATCCAATAGGCCAGGGGATGGCATCTAGCGCCGAGTAGGCTATCACGCACATGGGTGGAATTAGTCGAAGATACCTGTACACATGCACCCACATAAACCTCCATGAAATAGTGCAGAGATATAAAAAACTGAAAAGAAAATGCAGGAATACATCAATTCCAAACCAGAGTGCAATAGTAGTACAAAAAAGGAAAAACAGGGCCCACCAAAGGAAAACTACAAAAGTTTCCAACTTGATCAGAAGGAGGGAAAACACTACCAAAACACCTGATGATAACCTCCTCGGCACAGCTCCAGTAAAATCTCCAGTCAAACCCGCTCACGAAGCTCCGCCTGCTCCAGGTCCTCCTGGAACTCCGTCGAAAGGCGTGTGGTCTTCATAAGACACAAACATGTTTGGGAAAAGCCCGTGTAGGGGTGAGTATAACAATACTCAGTACGGACCCCAAAAAACCGAAAAAAAGAGAGAAACTGAAAGGAAAAAGTTCGTTCATCCCAGCCAAAGGGAACCCAGACAAGAGAGAAACTATATCTCATGACCATCCCTGGCTAAACACAACTAGTCAGCTCAAACCAGTTTTATTCACATACATACACCTTGAACATCTAGATATACTCAGCTCACGCACCAAGCCACATGAGGTACTGACCTCATCAACAAAAACGGTTCAAAAACTGGAGAGAACACTCCATGATCACTGTCATCCCAGATGACACTCGTCTGAGAGATACACTCCATCAAATCCCAAACAAACATCTCAGACGCTCACCCGAGAGATCACGTTTTTCGGATGTAACACCCCATGCTTCCACGGTATTCTTGTGTTTGAATAATACAGTAGCGTGTGTTGTACGCAACTTCGAGTTCTAACACACACCACAACCAATCAAACTAGTCGTTATAAATAGTAATAACTACTATATAAAATTTTATAAATTTCATCCTTCAAAATGGACTTCATTTTTGGATTCCAAATATTGAAATTAGCTTAGGGTGAATTTTTGGTATTTTTCTGAAAACATTCAATTTTTTATGAATAGTTAAAAAACACTAAGTTATAGTTTAAAACCGATTTTTTATTTAAATAATTATTTATTTTATTTAAATTTATTTAAGGTCAAAATAGATACATAATACCTATATATGTTCAATATAATTCATTAGAGTTTGTTTAGAATAATTTTAGATATATAAAAATTTTATTGAACTTTTCACCGTCTTTTACCCACCTCATAAGAGAATTTGGAAATTCACATAAAACATAATTGTACCGCTTCTGTGAGTGGAATTTCAAAAATCTTAGAGTCACAGTTAATATCATGGAGTAAAATTTGGTTCAATGAGATGAAAATAATTTTTGGTGAATAGTAACTTTTTACTTTTATTTACCACGGTTAAAAGTAAATAGGGTAATTAAGGGTAAAAATGATATAAATATTAGCCTAACACATGTACTAATTCTATTTTACAAGTGTATCGCGACCCAAAAAAACCTTAGGAATAAAATATTATCATTTTGGGCCACATGGATTAGATTAGAACATTTATTATTATGTAATTCAATGAAGAGTTAAAAGAGATAAAAACAAAGGTTAATAACTAAACAATTTTAATATAGGGTTATACATAAGATAAATTCTATTATAAATATTCATTAGAAATATAAAAATATTTCCTACATAATGGTATTTTATTTATAATTTCTAGACATTAAATAATTTAATTTATTTTTGACACAATGGTGATGCAATAATTACCTAATTAATAATATATTACAATAATTGATATTATAAATATCAAAATAAATGTAATTTGAGACTTTTTATTAATTGCACTAATTTTCTAGGTTAATATTACATATTAGGATTGGTTATATAAATTTTCTTTGATGTAATAATGCTGTTATAAAATTACCATAATCAAAATACCCAATAGTGTCAAAATTGACATAAAAGAGTTTTTAAAAACAATATTATATTATTAATTGATATTATATTCCTATAAATATAAGTCTCAAACAAAGGAATTATATAATGATAGGTGTATCATTAATGAACCACTTGGGGGTCTCATGGAGGTATATAGTAAGTTTATTAACTATATAATACAAAATTACAAAGAGACATAGTAATGTCAAACTATTTAACTAAGAGTTTATATAAATGATAAGGTTAATATAGTGACCCAAAACTGTCTGAAATCTATTGTCTGAAAGGGTTTCGACACATCCCCCCAATAACCTTTAATTAATCTACTTTGGAGCCATTAGAAACCGAATATAAATTTATTATAAATTAATCCTTGAAGTTTTTCCTAAAGATCCCCTCCTCCCCCTTTTAAAAGGACACCACTTATATCTAATTCTTCATACCTTCAAAGCCTTTTGGTTCGGCCAAAATCTGACCAAATACCCTCTCAAATATCCTCCATTAATCCTAGAGGCCTTAATTTAGTCATAAAGATATCCTAAGGATCCCTTTTGATCAAATCAAAAGGAAGAATCCAAAGAAGATGTAATGTTTTCACCACCCTTTTTCAAGTTCCTTTCTTCTTAAACATCTTCCTTCTTTGTTATTTCCATTCTAAAATAATAACTCCAATATCTTCTTCATACTTTTATTTTATAATAAATATGGTACAACCATATTTAGTATTCTATCCATCCTTTTAATGACATGTCACCATACGTGCGTACGTACGGCCTACCGTCTCCACGTCGTGGTGTAATTATTATTAAATACATTTTTTAGATGGGTATAATAATGATGGGTAATTCATGTAAATAATAAATATAAAATGATAATTATTCTGTATATATGATATACCATCTAATTATATATTATTTTAAAATCAAAATAATGATATTGTCGCTCGTGCGTACATATGGACTACCCTCTCCACGAATGTGATGAGATTCATTCCCCATATATCTATTCAACTATAATTTTAATTTGATGATTAAAAATAATTTTTAAGGACTTGATATCATTCTGGATATGAATAAGATACAACCTATCCTTAAAAAACACGGCTTATGTAACAAAACATATAAAAGAAAATGAGTAAGTTAATACCTGAAACGATGATAATACTAAGATATTATTAACAAATCCATGTTAAGAGATCATATATGATATCATATTAATGTATATGATTCTTGTATAATTCAATAACAACTATTTTACCATTATACAGGAGTCTAACCTACCCTCGGCGAAGGAAAAAGTACAAAGTAAGGGGTTTCTTATCTCACTTTTAATTATGTGGTATTTCCATTGTTCACCGCTTATCTATTGCATGTGGTGTGTGTACTGCCCATGTTTGTATTCATTGTGTAATATTTTTTCATTCATTGATATTTACATAATCATTTTATGATCCCTCTTTCATGTGTGTATGTTTCGTATGTTACCAAATCAATAAGGGAATTTAAAATTTCAATTTCTACTCCTTCGACTTTACGCATACTTGATTGATTGTTTTCCTCCAAGATTATGTGTGGAATCACTATTCATTTGATTATGTAATAATTTACACACCCAATTATGTGGATATACATTTGATACACATAATCACTCCTTTGATAAATTATCAAGTCATTGGTATGAACTTGATACGATTAATTTTTAATTAATGTTTTTTTGTTGAGTTAAACAACCAATTAATTGGTGTTGTTTTTACAAGAATATGTGTGAATGTACTTTGATTTTTTTACACTGAATATCCAATAATATTTAGTGTATTTATATTTTTAACACATAATTTTGTCGTTGATTTATCCTTAACCTAAGGATACAGCCTTTATGAGAGATTTCATCTCAATTTACATTCCATTGAGACTCCTTTGTTGTTATACACCAAATCACTTTTATATGGTGTATATAATGTCATTTGACATAGTATATCATGAATCCGATTATTCTCATGAAATTACAATGATTTTATTACCTCAATTATTTGTATTCAAGTGTCTCTCTTTTGGTTAGGAACTCTAACTAAAATATCATTTTAAAAGGTATTAAAGATTTATTATTATAAATCATTCTCATTAATTTCCATGTTTTAAAAATGGTTTTAAGGATTTGTTTATATGGAAATTAAAGTTTTCAAACAAAAATTTCATTTAAAAGTTTCAAAGTGGTATGGGACACTTTGATTCAAAAATCTATTTTAAATGGATTATTTACAAATAGTGTGACTTTTAAATGTTTTCAAGAAAAAGGGGGATATTTCTCTCAATAGTTTGATGAATATTTTAATCTATGTCAGTATCCTTCATTATTATTGATTGAGGTTAATATGATATAATACAATATTCCATATTGTATCTAATGAGTTATGTTTGACTATGGATGTTCTATCTTTATACCATTCATCGTTTGTGGTTAAAGTATTGACATTACGTATGCTAGTTTTAATACGAATGTTTATGTTATTTTTTAAAAATTTCATATGAGGAATGCATTAGAATTAGTATTTGATGGGTGGAGTCCTCTATAGATCTTCAATTCATTGGTAGGTCTCATGAGACAAACTAGTGTCCTGGAATAAGGCCTTGACAAAATCTTATTTTTAGTCTTGGAACGAGGCCTTGACAATGTGGTTATGATAGTATGGAATTATGCATTCCATCATTATGAAAGCGGTTATTGATATTGAATTTGGTTATTTGACTAGTAGAATATCCATGTGAATAAGTAAATGGAATTATTTCATTTTATCATTGCATATTATGTTGAATTTCTTGTTTAAAAAGATTTTGTTTTAGTTATACATTGCCTTAAATGTTTATGCTTATTTACGAAAGTTTCCACTATATTGTTATCCTTACTGAGCATCTGAGCTCACCCCTTTCAATGTTTTATTTTTACCAGGATGCGAAGAAGTAATTTATGAATTACATGTAGGGATAGTATGAGGGGATATGAAGACAAGATGTTTTTGCAGTTTTTTTAACTTTACGATGTAATTTAAGACTTATGAATATATCTAGTGTTTACAAGACTACAAAACTAATCGGTCTTTAGAGACTTGATCTTTTATGATCATGATAATGTTATGTAATAATGCACAGACTCTGGGTAACAGTGGTCGGGGCATTAGAGTTGGTATCAGAGGAAGTTTAGTACAAACCATGGAAACTAGATTTAGATAGACTCTGATTAGAGCACATAGCCCTAAGAAAGACTTTGAAGATTAATATTGAAGAAATTCCTAGAATTTTGGTATTGTATATATTTTTTGAATTTTCCAAGAAATACACCCCTGTCTAGATACGAGTAGGTAGAGGTGGCTCTGGAACAGACATACCTATGGGTAAAACCCAAAAACACCGCATTGAACTAGAATCGAACGTGAACGAGTGCACGACAACAGGCCTTGCTGCACTCTTGGTTACAACACTCTCGGGGGATATGATTTGGATAATTTACATATTCTTTACAAACCAATTTGAATTATTTTAATATAAGATGAGAAAAACTGACCTTTTTTATTACTAAGGTGTTTCAAATTGAGAATATGGTGTCATGATATTCTCTAAATTATTTTATGACTACTGTTACCCACACAATGCTTTCTGGTTTTAGTGAATGGCTGGAGTCCAAGGAAGTCATAGTAACTCTGAGAATTATGTACAAGGTGGGAACAGTGGTGGAAATGAGAAAAGAATGGAGTGTTGATAGGCGTAAAAGATATCTTGTTCATTCCAAATCAGTTTTCCAAAAATATGATCAACAACATATATATTAACGAACTCCCAGACTCAACAAAGAAGAGAAAGGTGATGAATGATAAGAGCTCCAGCGGTGGAGAACATGGAGAAAAGTATCATAAATTTCCATCATGCAGGAAATGTGGAAGGAGACACCCAGGAAAGTGTCTCAACAGAACAAAGAACTGCATTACATGTGGGAAAGAAGGACATAAAGTGAATAATTGCCGAGGAAAAATGAAGAGTACTATGGAAGAAAATAAAAATATTCCTAAAAATCCATTTATAGTCATTTTCCATAAATGTAGGGGACCTGGATAGTACCTGAGTGAATGCCCTATTCTATAGGATATTTTCTTGGTCAAAGAAGAAGCTATGTAGAAATAAATGGTTGGAGAAATGTTTAAAAGTATTAGTGCTCCTTGTTGATGGGATTACTTTGGAATAATTTTCTCTTGTATTTGTAACCCTGCAGTTTTCCATGTGAGAATGATATTTGAGGAAGACTTATCTTTTCCGTTGTGGATATAGTTATAATATAACCATTTGGTTTTATGTGATCATTGGGTTTTAGGATATTACATGTTATTATATTTTGGGATGAAAATGCAAGGTATGAGATAACATTTTTGATTAAAATTATTTTATGGTTATTTTGAGGAATTTATCTCAATTTGGTAATGTTATAAAATATAGTTTTTGAAAAAGGACAATACGCAGACTGTGTGACAACCCATCGTGTCAGAAAAAGCTGTGGTAATAGAACCCACAACCAATGTGCGATTGGGATTTATCACCTACCACTGGACAACGTGAAGTCCCTGGTTAGTGTGACTAATTATTTTTAGTTAAATGATTTTATTGATCAATAATAAGTTGATTTGGGTTCTTATGTCTTATCAAATGATTACCCTTAGTATAGGAAAATGATTTGGTGATTAAGTGATAAATGTTATTTTGGAAGATGTTCGCTTTGTTGGGAACACTATATGCCCAAGGAAACTAGAATACTATGGGATTTCATTTGTGGAGTAATGGTGGATTTTTATCTACGTTTTTATTGTAGATTTATAGTGATTTGGGTTATTTATGGAAATGATTAACCTATAATAGAGAATATGTGATTAGGTTAGTTACTTTTAAGTATGTGACTTTATGAGTAGTTCATGTCATTTGGAGATACAATTTAACTTGGAAGAGTACATAACCAAATTCTTCTATGTTTTGGGTTTCAATATTAGTTTGGATTATGTTAAAGGATTGTATTGACAATTGTTTATTGAATGGTATTTATTTCACTTTGGGATATTGTTTGTTTAATTTTAGAAAATAAGATTAGTGTTTATTTCTCTAAAAGAATATCCTTTTGGGGGATCATCAGATCTTGTACTAACTGTTTTGGTTTTGATTAATCTCTAAAGACAAGGTAAATATATAGTTTATCCTTCGTGGATCATGTGATTATATAGAAGATTATTCTAGCTCTTCCAGTGTGACAAAGTCTTCTTGAATACTCATCGTTTAAAAAAATGAGTTAGTGGTGGAAATTTATTAAGGAATGAAACTATACTTAAAAATAAATTATATCTATTTATTATCTTAGTCAATCTCGTAAATGAATTCCTCATCTTTCTGTAATGTAACATAAAAAAATGTTGTCTGTATACATTTCCAACTGGAAAACTAATGATTGTTTGTCCCATAAAATGTTTGTGTATTTCTTGTTGTTAACTTTTCCATGATCTTGTCTTCTATCCCTCTCCATCAGAACTTGACACTTAGTTTATCTTCTATATCCATGTTTTCCTAGATGGAATCATAGTATGATTTATCTTGGGTGACCATTGTACTTCTATTTATTTCTTTTAAGGTTATAGTTTTATTGACTTTTTTCCGATGTGGGACTTTCCATTATATTCCCAAGCCCAATTTTTAAAATTTAGAGGAAGAAATTATTTGAAGGAGGGGATAATGTAACACCCCAAGCTTCCACGGTACGGTTGTCTTTGAATAATACAGTAGCGTGTGTTGTATGCATATTCGAGTTCTAACACACACCACAGCCAATAAAACTAGACATTATGAATAGTAATACCCACTTTTGGAAATTTAAAAAATTTCATCCTTCAAAATGGACTTCATTTTTGGATTCGGAATATCGAAATTAGCTTAGGCTGAATTTTTGGTATTTTTCTGAAAACATTCAATTTTTTATGAATAGTGAAAAAACACTGAGTTATAGTTTAAAACAGAATTTTTATTTAAATAATTATTTATTTTATTTAAATTTAATTAAGTTCAAAATAGATACATTATACCTATATAAGTTCAATGTAAATCATTGGAGTTAGTTTAGATATATAAAATATTTATTGAACTTTTCGCCGTCTTTTACCCACATCCTAGAAGAATTTGGAAATTCACATAAAACATAATTTTACCGGTTATGTGAGTGGACTTTTAGAAATCTGAGAGTCACTTTTAATATCAAGGATAAAAATTTGGTTCAATGAGATGAAAATAATTTTTGGTGAATAGTAACTTTTTACTTTTATTTACCGCGGTTAAAAGTAAATAGGGTAATTAAGGGTAAAAATGACATTAATATTACCCTCAAACATGTCTTAATTCGATTTAACAAGTGTATCTCGACCAAAAACAACCTTAGGAATAAAATATTATCATTTAGGTCCACTTGGATTAGATTAGGACATTTATTATTATGTAATTCAAAGAAGAGTTAAAAGAGATAAAATCAAAGTTTAATAACTAAAACATTTTTAATATTGGGTTATACATAAGATAAATTAGATTATAACTATTCATTAGAAAGATAAAAATATTTCATACATAATGGTATTTTATTTATAATTTTTAGACATTAAATAACATAATTTATTTTTGACACAACGGTGATGCAATAATTACCTAATTAATGAAATATTTAAATAATAAATAATATAAATATCAAAATAAATGTAATTTGAGACTCGTTATGAATTAAAATAATTATATAGGTTAATATGACATATTAGGATTAGATATATAAAAAAATTGAAGTGATAATGCTGTTATGAAATTATCAAAAACAAAATACCCAATAGTGTCAAAATTGACAAAAAGAGATTTTAAAAAAAAATTATTAAGTGATATTCTATTTCTAGAAATCCAAGGTGCGGTGAAAGTACATATATAATGATAATTGTATAATTAATGGACCACTTGGTGGTCCCATTGAGGTATATATTATGTTTATTAACTATATAATATAATAATACAAAGAGACAAGGTAAATATCAAACTATTTAACTGAGAGCTAAATATAAATGACAAAGTTAATATAGTGACCCAAACTTGTCTAAAATATATTTTCTGAAAGGATTTCGACCCCTCCCAACTATAACCTTTAAATAATCCACTTTTGAGCCATTAGAAACCGAATATGTATTTATTATAAATTAATACATTAAGTTTTTTCTAAAGAGCCCCTCCTCCCCTTATAAAAGGACACCACATCTAACCAATTCTTCATAACAACAAACAATTGTTTTTCATCCATCCTCTTTCCAAATACCCTCTCAACTATCCTACCTTAATCAAATATGCCTTAATTTAGTCAGAAAGCCAACCTATGGATCCCTTTTGATCAAATCAAAAGGGAGAACCCGAAGAAGAGGTAATGTTTTCACCACCCATTTTCAAGTTCCTTTCTTCATCAACTTCTTCTTATTTGTTGTTTCCATTCTAAAATAATAAATCCAATATCTTCTATATATTGTTATTTTATTCTAAATATGGTACAACCATATTTAGTATTCTATCCATCCTTTGAATGACATGTCACCATATGTGCGTACGTACGGCCTACCGTCTCCATGTTGTGGTGTAATTGTTATTCAATACATTATTATTTGTATGGGTATAATAATGATATTTAATTTATGTAAATAATAAAGATAACATTATAATGATTATGTATATATGATATACCATCCAATTATATATTATTTTAATATCAAAAAATGATATTGGCGCTCGTGCGTACGTACGGACTACCGTCTCCACGAATGCGATGAGATTCATTCACCATCTATATATTAAAGAATAATATTCATTTTATGATTGAAAATAATGTTTAAGGACTTTATATCATTCTGGATTTGAATAAAATACCACATATCCATAACTAACATGGCTTATGTAACAAAACATATAAATGAAAACGAGTAAGTTAACACCTGAAACGATGATAATACTAAGATATTATTAACAAAGAAATATTAGAAGATAATATATGATATAATATTAATGTATATGATTCTTGTATAATTAAATAACAATTATTTCACCATTATAAAAGAGGCTAAACTACCATTGACTATGGAAAAAGTAAAAAGTAAGGGGTTTCTTATCTCACTTTTAATTCTGTGGGATTTCCATTGTTCACCACTTATATATTGCATGTGTTGTGTGTACTGCCCATGTTTGTATTCATTATGTAATATAATTTAATTCATTTATATTTACATCATCATTTTATGATCCCTCTTTCATGGTTGTATGTTTCATAAGTTACCAAATCAATAAGGTAATTTGAAATTTCAATTTCTACTCATTCGCCTTTACGCATACTTCATTGATTATTTTACTCCAAGATTATGTATCGACTCACTATTCATTTGATTATGTCATAATTTACACACCCCTTTCTGTGGATATACATTTTATACACATAAGCACTCAATTTATAAATTCACAAGTCATCGGTATGAACTTAATAAGAGTAATTGTTACTCAATCTAGATTTGTCGAGTTAAACAAGTAATTCCTTGGTGTTGTTTTTAAAAGAATATGTGTGAATTTCCTTTGATTGTTTTACACTGAATATCCGATCATATTGAATTTATTAATATTTTTGACACATAATTATGTCTTTGATTTATCCTTAACCTAAGGATACGGCCTGTATGAGATATTTCATCTCAATTTACATTCCATTGAGACTCATTTTTTGTTATACACCAAATCACTTTTATATGGTGTATATAATGTACCTTGACATAGTATATCATGAATCTATTTATTCCCATGATATTAAAAAGATTTTATTACATCAATTATTTTTATTCAAGTGTCTATCTTATATTAGGAACACTAACTAAAATTTCATTTTAAAATTTTTTAAAGATTTATTATTCTAAATCATTCTCATTAATGACCATGTTTTAAAAATGGTTTAAAATATTTATTTATATGGACATTAAATTTTTCAAACCAAAATTCCTTTTAAAAGTTTCAAATTGGTATGGGACACTTTGATTCAAAAATCTATTTTAAATGGCTTCTTGACAAATAGTGTGACTTTTAAATGTTTTCAAGAAAATGGGGATATTTCTCTCAATATTTTGATGATTATTTTAATCTATGTCAATATACTTCATTATTCTCAATTGAGGTTAATATGATATAATAAAATCTTCCATATTGTATGGAATGAGTTATTTTTTACTGTGGATGTACTATTTTTATACCATTCATGGTTTGTGGTTAAAGTATTGACATTTCATATGCTAGTTTTAATATGAATGTTTATGTTATGTTTCAATATTTTTCATAATAGGAATGCATTGGATTTAGTAAGTGATGGGTGGAGCCCTCTATAGCTCCTCGATGCATCGGTAGGTCGCATGAGAAAAACTAATGTCTTGGCACAAGGCCTTGACAAAATCTTTTTTTGTATTCTTGGCACGAGGCCTTGACTATGTGGTTATGATAGTCTGGCATTATGAACTCCATCATTATGAAAGTGGTTATTGATATTTCATGTAGAGACTTGAATCTTAACGTACATAGACATTACATTACATTTTCGGAATACTTAGTACATAACAAAAACACACACACAAGGACCATAATAGTTTAGTGTCTTTGGAAACTCGGAATATAATCTTCTAATCATGGTGAAAGATATTCAACATCTCCCATAAATATCTTCTCTTATTTTAAACCTAAATCCTTTCTTTATATCCTGGGGAAAAGAAAAAATAAAAGGGTGAGCTCAAATGCTCAGTAAGGGTAAACAAAAGAAATATCGATCACATCATATTCATAAGAACATATCTTTTGGAAATCTTAACCTGCAAAAGAGGTCATAATTTCATAACATGGGATAAATCATAGTAGTGAAATGTAATCCCAATAATCATAACCTAAAACATGAAACTTTTTGGCATACACACATAATCATAGAGAATCATTTCTTATTAGTCAAGACTCATTACCAAGACTATCTTAGTGGACAAAGTCCCTTTCTGAACCGAGTTCACTCCTCGTTTCAGTCCTGTTTCACTGAATCGGTATAACCTACCGTTCCAGCCATGTCTATATCATGAGATATAAAATCTTTACCCAATGCATTGGAGGGAGATATAGGTCCCACCCATCTCATAATGAAATCATTCTTTCATGTGCCACAAAATCATAAATCATACATCATAGCGTAACCCATGTAATAAAATGGGATTCTTAAACACCATGCCATCATAACATAATCCATAAACATTTGATATCATTTCATCATAAGAAAATTGAAACCATTTAAATCATAGAGACATTTTACTTGAAACATACACATATGAAATAATGTCATCTTAGATGGAAAATGGTTTTGATAAAACACTTGAAATGAATTCCTGAGGAAAAATATCCTTTCTTTTTCAAAATCAATTTCTTTTCACAAAAAGTCATGCTATTTTAAAAGAAAGATATTTTTTTGAAAATAGTCATGAAATATTTTGGAGGAAGCTTCATGAAAATAAGGCTTTATAAAACTATAAAAATCTGTTCTTTCCGTATAAGTTAAAAAACATTCTTCTCATACTTTTTCCAGAAAAGTCAAAAAGTACCTCGTAATAGAAAGATTACATACATACCATGTAGTAAAAGTCAAAATTGGGTAAAAAAGACTTTAAACATACATGAAAAAACTTTTATAAAACATGTACATGGATGATAGAAATAACCCCGGTAAATACTTACGAATAAGTAATCTCGGATAAAAATGAGATTTGAAAAATTATCCCTTACCTTATGTCCGATTTTCTTCGTAAGTGTCCGAACCTCCTGTATAATGATTTAAATAATGTCATTGACTTATTCCAGAATCATACTCACTATTATGATATCATATATGGTTCACTTATGACTTTATTTTACCCGTTCTTTTGTAAATTCCATGTTAAAGAGCGTTTTGGGAAAAATCGTTTCATTTGTCGTCCGTGTTTTGATTTGTAATTATTCATATGATTACTTAGATCATGATTACTTAATTCCAGAATATAAAACATGATTTATATATAATATATATTCATAATATACATATATATTATAGATCAGTAAATGGAAATAAATACACCGTTCATGGAGACGGTAGGTCGTACGTACGCATGAACGCTGTTTTCATTTCCTTATTGAGTTAAATGGAATTAAGTAGATGACATATATATATACACATAAATACAGTATCATTATTATTTCATATATTTCATGATTACTTATTATATATACTTTATAATCATTCATGAATGGTTAACGTGGAGAATAAATCTCATCGCGTCGTGGAGACGGTAGTCTGTACGTACGCACGAGCGATGATATCGTTCTCATGATCGTGGAATTGTATTTGAGTGTATGTATAATATTTCAGAATCAATATCAATTTACAATAATCATATATAGATATTATGAACACCATTATACCCATCAAAGTAAGGTGGTGGTGGAAAATAGATTACACCATGGCGTGGAGACGGTATTCCGTACGTACGCACGGGCAGTGATTTCGTTTTCCGTAGGATGGATAGATGGTAAAATAGGGTTGTTTCATACTTATAATAACATATCATTATATGAGTGATACTGATGTTATTACTTCAAAATGAAATAACCTAATAAGAAGAAGTGGAAGAAAAATAAAGTTGAAAGAATCGGTAACGGACATTACCTCTTCTTTGAAGCGCCTCTTTGAGATCTCCTTTTAGGGCACTAAATTTGCTCTTTGAAGAAGACCACGACCTATAGGATGTTTCTAGGAAAGTGGAGAAGGGAATCTTTCAGGGATTGGCCGATCTTGAAGGTTCAAAGTGGTGTGAGGAAGAGAGGGAGGAAGTGCCCTTTTATAAAGGAAGAGAGGGGCACCTTTGGAATAACAAAAACTATTATTTTATTATAAAGTAAAATTCGGTTTTTAATAGCTCAAAATTGAGTTATTTCGAAGCTAAGGTGGGGATGGGTCGAAATCCTATCATCCAATATAATTTGGACAAGTTTAGTTTACTATTTTAACCTTATCATTTAGATTTAACATTAAGTAAAATAATTTTACTTTTACCGTGTCTTCATGTGTTCTTATACTATAAGGTTAATAAACTTACTATAAGCAGCCAAAAGAACCCCAAGTTGTTTATTATTAATATATATAACCTTATCTAAGTCATTTGGCCTAACCTTAGATTTTTATGAATAAAATAACAATTACTAATATAATATTTTTTTTAAAAACTATTTTATGTCTATTTTGACACTATTTAGTAATTGATTTTTGTGAAAATCATAACAGAATGATTAGCTTGAAAAAAGTTAATTAAATCAATAATAACATGTCATATTAACCTAGAAAATTAGTGTAATTCATAAAAAGTCTCAAATTATATTTATTTTGGTATTTGTAACATCAATTATGTCAATATTTAATTAATAGGATAATTACTGCATCATCATTGTGTCATAAATAAATTAAATTATTTAAAGTCTAAAAATTACAAATAAAATATCATTATGTAGGAAATATTTTTATCTTTATAATGAATATTTTTAGTCGAATTTATCTTATGTATAACCCTATATTAAAAATGATATACTTATTAAAATTTGATTTTAACTATTTTAACCCTTCTTTAACTATTAATTATTTCGATTGAAAAAGTTATTTTTAATTAAAATTTAGTAATTTTCACTATTCATCAGAATATGAAAGTTATCCGAAAAGTACCAAAATTTCACCCTAAGCTAATTTCGATATTCCAAATCCAAAAATGAAGTCCATTTTGAAAAATAAAATTTACAAAATTTCAAAAAGTGGTTATTACTATTCATAACGGCTAGTTTTAATAATATTCTAATAGCATATCGTTGTTTAGTGAAACTTGGTATTGCGTACTACACACGCTATCAAGGAAGGTCACGATTGTGTGTAATGAAAGGAAATTCAAGGATGCGTGTTGTGCAAGCTCATTTTGGTGTAGCGTACAACACAAGAAATTAATGAAATTAAAAAGAATATTTTTCATAAAATCTCGGGGTGTTACATTCTACCCCCCTTAAAATGAATTTCGCCCTTGAAATTCATCGGGGTTATAAATGGTTTTCTACTCGAAAGTTTCTTTAATAGAAACCCACATCGTAAAAAGGAATACCAAAACCATTCTTTAAAAACAAAATCATGAAACGTAACGGTTACCCAAATAAACTAATCACTGGGTTTCCACATAGGTGAAAATATGGATATGGAAGAGAAATCTAACCATCATGTTCTGATGGAGAGTGGTAGAGAACATGGCTATGGAAAATCCAGCACTCACAAATCCATAAATTTGTGATGATCTAAGGTACCATCTGATTCATTAGATATAAGAGCACTAGGAAAACATTTTTGGTTTTCAAGAACATTTCCCTAAAGTTGATGAAATTGGAATTAGAAGAAATAATTTCGTGATCTTGGTATAGTCTCCCCGTTGGTCGTTCTTTGGAAAATTTCCACTTCATCTCTTAATGAAATTAAGTGTAATTTTTCATTCATGATGTGTTAGCGGATCATGTGATAGAATGATGGGTCATTCCATCTGTCTCAAACAAAAGTTTAGAAAAGTTATCAAAACATACATCTATAGTGAGATTAATCATATATGGTTCTTAAAATGGACTTATACTTCTTATATTATACTGATTAATATAATAAAACTAGTTTCTACTAAACAGGTACTTCCTGTAGGCCAGTGGTAGGCGATAAAGGCCAGTCACACTTCGGTTGTGGGTTCAATTCCCACAGCCTTGTCCGACGCGATGGGTTGTCCCCCGTCCTGCAGGTTGTCCTTTTCCTAAAACTACATTACTATAAAATCCCATCAATAATATCGAAAAAAAAATTCTATCCTTAAACAATACTAACTTATGTCCAACATAATCCATTCAAATCTTTAGGCTTATCTAAACTACTGTTGTCCAATCTCATATTATAGTGAAAACGAATACCAAAGAGTTCATATAACAAACATGTTAATACCATCGTTGATCCCCGTATATCATGAGATATGTCTTATTGGTCACATTCCAAACATTTGAAGGCCTTAATCATGTATTCTCTTGAAAAATGAATACCCATTGAATCTTAGTGAAAACATGAGTGCTGTCAAAAGATAACTATTTTCACATACCAAAACCTCAATCCATGATATAACTATTTCCTTATATCAGTCATGAGCTCATGAATACTGTCAAACATTTCATTTTCTCCTTATCACTTCATTATGCGCATATAATCTTTTTTCCAAAAATATCTCAATCACTTTCCATGGTTACCGGTACCATAAAATTATTGAAAACCACAATAGACCAATACGTAAATATTCTAATATTCCACGATACTATATACAACATTATTTTGGAATCCCATTACATAAACACTTAATCATTCCACCACATAGGTGTCATATTCTACATCGCCAATAGTGATCGCATGTGACTTCCCTTTGTCCTTTTCCTTAAGCGGTTTCTCATGTCGATCATCACTAACCCTTGGATTAGGGCATTTATTAGCATAATGCCCCATTTCCTTGAACTTGAAGCATTGAAGTGTTGGTGGTGTGTTTTATGCAGTCTTTTCTTTATTCACATCCTTAGAAACCCTTTTTCTATTACTTCGACACTCAACTACTCGATGACCTTCTTTTCCACACTTAAAAAATGTTCTAGTCCCTTTAAGACAATCTCCACCATGCTTTTTTCCACACTTTGAGCATAAGGAAACATTCTCCTTATTTTCACCATTATTCTGAGATTTCTCCTTGAACTCCATCTTTCTTTTCTTGTCAAAACTACTAGAAGTATAAGTAAAACCAACTTCCATTTCTACCTTGATAGCACAATGCACAATTTCTTCATAGCTACTGAAGTCTCTTATAGATAATGCCCTTTGAAGATTTGGTTTTAAGCCATTTAAGAATCGATCAACTTTACTTTCAGGTTGGATGATAAAGCCAGATTCATACCTTGCAAGCCTTGTAAAATTTTCTTCGTAAACACCAACAGATTCATCATCCTTTTGCTTTAGTTCAAGAAACTCCTTCTCCATCTTTTTTCGAAGAATACGAGGGAAGTACTTATTGAAAAATAAGTTCTTGAACTCGTCCCATTCCATGGACTCAATTTCATCTCTTGGCCTCATATTCTTGATAAGATTCCACCATTGATCAACTTCACCTTCCAAACGATATACTACTAAGATGACTTTATCATGTTCTGAACATTGAATAACTGAAAATATCTTTTCAGTGGTACTGATCCATTGTTCAGCAACAAGTGGATCAAAAGGCCCACTGAAAGAAGGTGGACGTTGCCTCATGAAGGACTCAATAGAATATTGTTCCCTTCTCTACTCATTTGGAAGTCCATAATGATTCATATCATGTGTAAGTATAGCGATAAGATTTTTCACTCCATCTCCCATAACATTTGTTTGTTCAGGGGGACAATCATTGCATTTTCCATTGCATTGATCAACACGGTTCCTTCGGGTTCTAGCCATCGCATAAAACCCAAAAAGAATAGTGTGAGAGGCAAAAATCATGCTACGGAAAACAACATAATAAAGGGGGAGTACCTTCAATATATAACATCTTAGGTTTAATTCTATGATCGTTAGCGTAATTATAGTACTATAACCTATACATATACTTAACCTTAGGGACATCCCTAGACATACCTTAGAAATATCTCTAGGGATCTCACTAAAGTTATCGCATATTAGATTCCAAAGGTTGACTAAACCTTTACTCTGATACCAAATGTAGAGACCCGAAGATTAACATACATTGACATTACATTACTTTTGTGGAATACTTAGTACATAAAAAAATACACACACAAGGACTGTAATAGTTTAGTGTCTTTGGAAACTCGGAATATAATCTTCTAATCGTGGTGAAAGATCTTCAACATCTCCCATAAAGATCTTCTCTTTTTTTTAAACCTAAATCCTTTATTTATATCCTGTGGAAAAGAAAACATAAAAGGGTGAGCTCAAATGCTCAGTAAGGGTAAACAAAAGAAATATCAATCACATCATATTCATAAGAACATATCTTTTGGAAATCTTAGCCTGCAAAAGAGATCATAATTTCATAACATGGGATAAATAATAGTACTGAAATGTAATCCCAATAATCATAACCTAAAACATGAAACTTTGTTACATACACACATAATCATAGAGAATCATTTCTTATTAGTCAAGACTCATTTCCAAGACTATCTTAGTGGACAAAGTCCCTTTCTGAACCGAGTTCACTCCTCGTTTCAGTCCTGTTTCACTGAACCGGTATAACCTACCGTTCCAGCCATGTCTATCTCATGAGATATAAAATCTTTACCCAATGCATTGGAGGGAGATATAGGTCACATCCATCTCATAATTAAATCATTCTTTCATCCGCCATAAAATCATAAATCATACATCATAGCATAACCCATGTAATAAAATGGGATTATTAAACACCATGCCATCATAACATAATCCATAAACATTTGATATCATTTCATCATAAGAAAATTGAAACCATTTAAATCATAGAGAAATTTTACTGGAAACATACACATATGAAATAATGTCATCTTAGATGGAAAATGGTTTTGATAAAACACTTGAAATGAATTCTTGAGGAAAAATATCCTTTCTTCTTCAAAATCAATTTCTTTTCACAAAAAGTCATGATATTTTAAAAGAAATAGATTTTGTTGAAAATATTCATGAAATCTTTTGGAGGAAGCTTCATGAAAATAAGGCTTTATAAAACTGTAAAAATCCGTTCTTGCCGTATAAGTTAAAAAAACATTCTTCTCGTACTTTTGCCGGAAAAGTCAAAAAGTACCTCGTAATTGAAAGATTACATACATACCATGTAGTAAAATTAAAAAAATGGGTAAAAAGGACTTTAAATATAAATTAAGGCACTTTTATAAAACATGTACATGGATGATAGAAATAACCCCAGTAAATACTTACGAATAAGCAATCTCGGATAAAAATGAGATTTGCAAAATTATCCCTTACCTTAGGTCCGATTTGCTTCGTAAGTGTCTGAACCTCCTGTATAATGATTTAAATAATGTCATTGACTTATTCCAGAATCATAATCACTGTTATGATATCATATATGGTTCACTTATAACTTTATTTTACCCGTTCTTCTGTAAATTCCATGTTAAAGAGCGTTTTGGGTAAAATCTTTTCATTTGTCGTCTGTGTTTTGACTTGTAATTATTCATATGAATATTTAGATCATGATTACTTAATTACAGAATATAAAACATGATTTATATATAATATATATTCAGAATATACATATATATAATAGATTAGTAAATGGAAAAAAATACATCGTTCATGGAGACGGTAGGCCGTACTTACGCATGAACGCTGTTTTCATTTCCTTATTGAGTTGAATGGAATTAAGTAGATGACATATATATATAGAAACATAAATCCAGTATCATTATTATGTCATATATTTCATGATTACTTATTATATATACTTTATAATCATTCATGAATGGTTAACGTGGAGAATGAATCTCATCGCGTCGTGGAGACGGTAGTCCGTACGTACGCACGAGCGATGATATCATTCTCATGATAGTGGAATTTTATTTGAGTGTATGTATAATATTTCATAATCAATAACACTTTACAATAATTATATATAGATATTATGTACACCATTATACCCATCCAAGTAAGGTGTTGGTGGAAAATAGATTACACCACGGCGTGGAGACGGTATTCCGTACGTACGCACGCGTGTTGATTTCGTTTTCCGTAGGATGGATAGATGGTGAAATAGGGTTGTTTCATACATATAATAACATATCAGTATATTAGTGATACTTATGTTATTACTTAAAAATGAAATAACCTAAGAAGAAGAAGTGGAAGAAGAAATAAAGTTGAAAGAATCGGTAACGGACATTACCTCTTCTTTGATGCGCCTCTTTGAGATCTCCTTTTAGGGTACTAAATTTGGTCTTTGAAGAAGACCAGGACATCTAGGATGTTTGTAGGGAAGTGTAGAAGAGAATTTTTCAGGTATTGGCCGAAGCTTGAAGGCTCAAAGTGGTGTGAGGAAGAGAGGGAGGAAGTGCCCTTTTATAAGGGAGGAGAGGGGCACCTTTGGAATAACAAAAACTATTATTTTATTATAAAGTCAAATTCGGTTTTTAATAGCTCCAAATTGAGTTATTTAGAAGCTAATGTGGGGATGGGTCGAAATCCTATCATCGAATAGAATTTGGACAAGTTTAGTTTACTATTTTAACCTTATCATTTAGATTTTACATTAAGTAAAATAATTTTACTTTTACCATGTCTTCTAGTGTTCTTATACTATAAGGTTAATAAACTTACTATAAGCAGCCAAACGAACCCCAAGTTGTTTATTATTAATATATATAACCTTATATAAGTCATTTGGCCGAACCTTATATTTTTAGGAATAAAATAATAATTACTAATATAATATTTGTTTTAAAAACTATTTTATGTCTATTTTGACACTATTTAGGTATTAATTTTTTTGAAAATCATAACATAATTATTAGTTCAAAAAAAGTTAATTAAATCAATAATAACATGTTATATTAACCTAGAAAATTAGTGGAATTCATAAAAATTATCAAATTATATTTATTTGGGTATTTGTAACATCAATTATGTCAATATTTCATTAATAAGATAATTATTGCATCATCATTGTGTCATAAATAAATTAAATTATTTAAAGTCTAAAAATTACAAATAAAATATCATTATGTAGGAAATCTTTTTAAATTTCTAATGAATATTTATAGTCTAATTTATCTTATGTATAACCCAATATTAAAAATGATATACTTATTAACCTTTGATTTTATCTATTTTAACCCTTCTTTAAATAAATTAATAATAAATGTCCTAATCTAATCCAAGTGGGCCTAAATGGTCATATGTTATTCCTAAGGTTTTTTTGGTCGAATTACACTTCTCCAATAGAATTAGGACATGTGTTAGGGTAATAATAATATCATTTTTACCCTTAATTTCCCTATTTACTTTTAACCGTGGTAAATAAAAGTAAAAAGTTACTATTCACCAAAAATTATCTTCATCTCATTGAACCACATTTTACTTACTGACATCAACCGTGTCTCTCGGATTTTTGAAATTCCACTCACAGAAGTAGTAAAATTAAGTTTTATGAAAAATTCATTTTTTTTAACTACCACTTAGTGGTTTCACTATTCATCAAAAAAATGAAAGTTTCCAGAAAAATACCAGAAATTAGGCCTAAGATATATTTTATATTATGAACTCAAAAATGATGTCTATTTTACCAAATTAAAAACATATCAGTTACATTAATTAATTTAAAAATTAATTCCCGTCGTCAAAACAAATAGCGTGTTCTTAAGAGATAATAACTATCAAAAGATTGACACTTGTTTATGTCTTGTTTAAAAGTGAAATTACATCCAATGACCAACATTGTATTAAATTGTGAAAATATATTCTAAATATACTTTAAAACCACTCAAATTAACAATTTATCACTATTAATTATTTCGATTGAAAAAGTTGTTTTTAATTAAAATTTAGTAATTTTCACTATTCATCAGAATATGAAAGTTATCTAAAAAGTACCAAAATTTCACCCTAAGCTAATTTCAATATTCTGAATCCAAAAATGAAGTCCATTTTGAAAAATAAAATTTACAGAATTTCAAAAAGTGGTTATTACTATTCATAATGGCTAGTTTTAATAATATTTTAATAGCATATCGTTGTTTAGTGAAACTTGGTATTGCGTACTACACACGCTATCGAGGAAGGTCGTGATTGCGTGTAATGAAAGGAAAGTCAAGGATGCGTGTTGTGCAGGCTCCTTTTGGTGTAGCGTACAACACAATACATTAATGAAATTAAAACGAATATTTTTCATAAAATCTCGGGGTGTTACATTGCATGTGGTTATTCGACTATTAGAATATCCATGTGAATAAGTAAATGACATTATTTCATTTTATCTTTGGAATATTATGTTGAAGTTAAAGTTTAAAAGGCTTTTGTTTTAGTTATACATTGCCTTAAATGTTTATGCTTATTTATGAAAGTTTCCACTATATTGTTATCCTTACCGAGCATCTATGCTCACCCATTTCAATGTTTTATTTTTTCCCGAATGTGAAGAAGTAATTTATGAATGACCTGTAGGGATCGTATGAGGGGAAATGAAGACAAGAAATTTTTGTATTTTTTTTACTTTATGATGTAATGTAATACTTATGAATATATTTAGTGTTTCCAAGACTACTAAACTAATCGGTCTTTTGAAACTTGATCTTTTGTGATCATGCCAATGTTATGTAATAATGAACCGACTCTGGGTAAATAGGGTTGGGGCGTTACATCAGATATCGTCACTGAGAAAACAAAGACGAAACAGCAAGAACATAAAACTCTTCGGATAGGGGATCACTCCAAGGGTCCTCTAGGGGATACCAGAACACACACCAGTATAGAAAGATCTTACAGATAGGGGATCACTCCCAGGGTCCACTGCGGGATACTACAACCCGATCTAGCATTCATAGATCTCACAGATACGGGATCACTCCGTATATCCACTGGGGGATTCCACAACCCGATCTATTGATCGACAAAAACACGTCACTCAGATAGAGGATCGTCACTCATGTCATGGTAGTCATGACGATACCGAAACCCTATCTGGTTCATCTCACACTGTAGGGGATCAAACTGACGATGCCACAACCCTACAGAAACCACACTCTAAGTAGGGGATTGTATAACCAACGATACCACAACTCTAATATAATCCTCATGTTGTGTAGGGGATCATATACCCAACGATGCAACAACCCTACTGAGCACAACCCACTATGTACGGGATCATATTCCCGATGATGCCACAACCCCTACGGGGTTAACCTGCTAGATAGGGGATCACCGCCTGTGAATAAGTAGTCACATCGATACCAAAACCTGATCTAGGGTAACGATGCTAGAGGATCCCACTCCGGGCCCACCAGAGCGATGACACAACTATAACAGATTAAACATCCCATCAAGAGGGTCACAAACATATACTAAAGTTTTGATTTTGTGTGACCCCTCGTAGGAACGAACCAAGGGAGTTCTCTCAAACACTGCTGGTTCAAACGTCGCTGACCCGAGCGACCCGCAACAACACCACACTTCGCACCTCCAAGGCCGATACCGAGGCCACCATCATGATATACGTGAAAAAACACGGAAGATAGGCTTTTTACTCACCAGAAATGGACAACCGGTAAAAAAATGTACTATTTAACGTAGCTAGACCATGTGAGGCTCACACTACGATCCTGAAACACATCAAGCGGATCATACCACTGCGATCCCCTCGGAAAAACACAGGACATCGACTACTCGTTCATCCCAAAAGTCCACCTGGTGAAAAAGGTACTATAAACTGAATCCCTCCCAGGTAGGGCCCACACCATGATCCCGCAACTCGCCAAGTAGATTAAACAATTGTGATCCTCTCAAAAAAACACACAGGATCGATTATTATTCCCTGAAAATCGGAATCCTGGTGGGAAAGTTGTGTTTTTCCGCAAACGCTAAAACGCGGCCCATGGAGCCCGCCCCCCAAACTCAATCCCAATACTCGAAAACAAAAAATAAAAGTCTTTAATACCATCAGGGCCTCAACGCCACTGACGGCACATCAATTGAACGCTCTGGGAATAAGATACAACGGCCTGAAGTCCAATAATCATAAAATATTATTTTTTTATTCGACGTTTCATGCTCCCAATCCACGATCCCAAAACTGTGAAACCCTTGAACCCACCTCAAAAGGTTCACCTTATTTCCAGGTTCGTGTCTCCGCAGACAGCACACGAATCCGACCACTGGATTGCATGAAATGGGGGTTTCAAAACCCCCATGTACAAGGATAGGGCCGGACCGGCCTGAACCGGCCGGTCTGGCCGGCCCGTGCCGGCCGGCAGACAACGCCGTCGCGGTGTGGTGTAGCGTGCGCGTGGACAACCCCCGATGTGGTTTCAACGCTAATTGGCAGCCGGAACTCCACCCCTATAGCGATCCAAAGACATTTCTGCGGCTTGTCAGCGCCGCCGCACCGGAGCTACGTCGGCGCACCTTCTAAGGGCCACCGTGGGCACCCCTGGGGACCAAACTTGCATCTGAAGACATCTGCCCCCTGGGACCGAATATACACATCTTCAGGCTCAAAACAGAGAAAAAACAAACAAATCGGGATCCATGAATTCAAAACTCAAAATGCCAAACTGTTGGCAGATCGCCGAAGCTTCGGGTGCAGAACGACGCATGCGACGCACTGGAGCTCGATCTGCTGACAATCAGCGCTGAAAACGGACGCCCGGGGCTCGATCCGGTGAAGAAACGAAAGAGGGGGGGTCATTGGATACTGTGTGTACAAGGTGGGGGGGAGAAGATTATTGATTTTTTTTAAATAAAATCATCATTTAAATCCCTGACAACATGCCTCCGACCCAACACACAGCGCCGACAAAAGTTATATCGCGCCTAGGGTAAACATGGAGTTCTGAACACAACAGTGCACTTAGAATTGAGATCTGATACATGTTTCAAGAGTTATTTGAGCCGACACTCGTGTATTAACTTTTATAATTATTTACTAAAATGCCCCTGGTGGCTATTCTCACAGCAAGCCCGCACCCATAAAGTTTACCCCCCCCCCCCCCCGTAGGTTAAACGGCACGCTCCGGATGCATTTTCACCCTTCGATTCTCGTTCTGTGATACCTTTTATGAGATAACACAACCCCGCCACATGCATAGTATAAAAATAATTAATTTTTTTATAAAATTAATTCTGGGCACACCAAGCCTCAGAATCGCACGCCGTCTTCACGCCTAGCTCTGGAATTTTTCATAGGAATATTCCAAAGTCTGACAGGGCCAAACATGAGATGCTACATAAATTGTATGTGATATTTATTAGGAGGAATTATGGTGATGAACGGAGTGGATGAGAAGAATGGGAAATAAGAATAACAATCATCTTGAGTTATATGATAAAATAGAAGAATATTATAGTGGAGAAAGTGTGGTGGGTGATGGGTCATAGGGATATTAGTTTCTATAAATATAGTTGGGATGGTGATACCCTCTTAATCCAAGGGTGGTTGGTTTCTAATATCTCATTATGGGTAGCTAGAATTTTCCCATTAATTATCAACTCAACCATTAATGATGATCATAATAATAATTATGTAAATAACATCCCAGTGAATGAACCTAAAATATGTATTTTTTTAGATTTGATGTCTGGGACTCTCCATGGTTGGGAATTCTGAGTGATGATGTAGGCAGTTCTGGAGATGGATGAGTGGTTATATAAGTTATGGGGAAGAGATATCCCATTTAAGATAAACTTCCTATTCTAGTATTTGAGGAACCAAGCAATACCCATCAACAATATCATACAAAACAATGGGGTGTTTTTTGGAATCACGCTATAGGTACTCTGAATCGCTTATATTGGAATCAGTGTGGAATCACTTCTTCAATGGTGATTAGGCATCCAATATCTGGTCATATATTGGAAAATTCATGAGTATAGAAAGCTAAGGGAATTTATTTCTGTGTTCATTTTGTTATGCTTCTAGGGTTTTCGTCAGAAATGTAATAAAGTAAGAATATGTAGATTGATATTTTTATTAGTGTGTTGAGTGATTTTAAAGGCTAGGAACAACGCAATAGGATGTTGAAGCCACTATCATTTATGAATTTAGGTATTCTTGTATTCGTTGGTGGTATAACTCGGTTTTCTCATCCCTTGTGGGGGTGCTTGGTTTCATTAGGGGGATTCATATAAGGGAATCCATGCATACAAAGGGTAGGGAATGATGTAGTCATGGTTTGTGGTTAAGATGGAAGCCACCCATTATGAGGAAATTATTTTATTATCGATGGTTCTTGTGTTCATTGAAAAATGAGAGGGGTTGGTGGGAGACAATAGGGTCTTGATGATTTTTTTATTTATTATATTTTACATCATATGACACTCTATTGGGGAAGTGATAAGGGATATATTCACTGGCCTTATGTTGTTCATGCATTACAACATTAACATATCAATGGTTGAATTAGGATCCACAGTGTTGGTTGGGTTTCTTTGAGACATGGCTAGGGCACTATAGGGGTTTTCATTTTTCATTAGAAAATGTAGAATGTTTATTTATTTTCACACATGTATGGAATGTAATTTCTCAACTGAATCATTCGAAAATAAAGGCATCCCCAGCAAGAGTATCGTTCTATAATTTTTTTACTAGTTCCTTACCAGATGAATATAATGTCATTGTATATGGATATTCCCTCAGTCATCATTATTTAACCCCCCCCCCCCCTCAGATCAGGGGACCTTAGTAATAAAAAATTGAATTCTGATTTTCGATTCTATATAGTAGTAGAAAAGTACACAAATATATTTCTAGATAATTAATATGGGTTACCTTTTCATCAAGAGATTTAATTATATATCAACTATAAATATGTGATAGCTCTGATATCTTCAGTTTCATATTGTTTGGCTTCCTCATAGCATTGAGATATATTGGTGGAATTAGAGGAACAATTTATGAAAGGATATATTTAACCTAGTGTGTCCCCATTGGGAGCTCTAATACAAATCACCATGAATGTATATGGGTTCATAAGGTTGTGTATGAATTATCATCACCTAAATTTTGTAATTGTTAATAATTTATACCATTAAATAGAATTGATGATCTCTTGGACTGTTTTAAAAGGTGAAATTTATTCTCGAAGATCAAACTCATGTTAGTTTATTCCAACTAGTAATTTTGAGTGGAGTAAAAACCAAAGATATAATTTTTGTTTATATAAAATCACAACTAATACCTATTTATTCCATTTGGGATGATGAATTCCCTATAAATTCTTATAAGACTTGTGAATAGAATCTTCCAGCATTTCGCAGACCATTTTTTGGTTGAATTAATCGATGAAATTATATTTTACTTCATGTTAGATGTTGACCCTATAGATTATTTATGTATAATCCTAATTCTAGGGAATTGGTTGTACGGGAAACTCTTGAAGATCTAGTTCTATAATATAAAGGTCCACTTTCTTACACATGTCATCTCATAGGAGGGAGTATTTTTAGACCCAATGAAAATTGAGGTGGTTATAGATTAAGAGCCACCCAAGAGTATGATAGTTTTGTTGAGATTATTTAGACTGTAATGATATTACCAATGATTCATGTTTTAATTATATAGTATTGAGACCCCTTGAAATATTCTACATGAAAGGGGTTTCATTTTATCTTGTCAGAGACATTCTAGAAGTCCGTTAATGAGTTACAGTGGTGGATTATTAGCAATCTCATACTGAGAAAACTAGAATATGGGGTTGACTATTTAGTGTTCTATAATGACTCTAGATATGGTCATGAGTGTGGGTTGATCCAAATGTATTTTTTGATAGTATATAGATCTATGAATATGAGGCCCCATATGTAGAACTATGCAACCCATGAATTGAATATGGATTTAATGGGGTTCTCCCGAAATACATGGAAACACTACCTTCTTAGTAAAAGGTTTTTAGATTATTATAACCATAAGATTCTTAGGTATAACTTCACACATAGAGATCTCAACCTAATATAGAGTTTCTTGTAGGTGTTCTTACCAGTTAATGATTTCAATATAATATATACTCTTAGGTAAGGAATTATTTTGGCATATCCTCTGAATACGAAATTGTGTTCCTAATTTCGAAGAGATTTATTAGATTATTTTTTTTAGTTACAATTATACTTGGTTTATGAGATAGGACAATCAAACCTCATATTGATGGTTATAACCACACAAATCCTCTAATTTTATGGAATAAAAACATGGGGATGATGATTTTGATATCTTGGATGTCCATATATTCATAGGTATACTCTGGATGGTTTTTTTGAAGGTGGGAAGCTTTTAATCCTTTTTAAGGGAAGATGGTAGTTCCAATGGTTCTTCAAGATAAGTTACTACAAAAATTACATTCATCAATGTTAGCAGTAAATTTTAGGGTTTCCAAGCTGTACAAAGAACATTTGTGTTAGATTTTATAGCCATGGATGAAGAAGAGTGTTGTGGATTTTATCTCTTGATTCCTCCTTATAGAACACACAATTTGAGGTATGTATCCTTTATTTATGAATTTTTATGTGTATAAAGTGCATTGAATGAGTTAGGGAGAGGTTGGGGGAGTTTATTATGGTTTTGAATATGTTTGGAGGCTTTTCTTAGGGAGAACGATTTGAGCACAGTTAGGGGAAACCATGTAGATTTTCTAAGAAACCATGCAGGGGGAGACAATAGCCTTCGCACAGCCTGTGCATGGTTTTCCAAACCAAGCGATGAAAATGTGAAGATCCCCACTCTCTCAAGGCGGTGGCCTGCACCCAGTTAGCGCACTTTTTTCTAAACCGTGCGGGCTAACTGTGCAGCCACATAAAATATAGTTTTTAAATCTTGGCTCCCTCATGGGTGCCTCTATTAACTCTAATTATTCCCCCACTCGAGCCTCACTTAGTATTTTGGGTTCATAGAGAATAGATTTTCTCTCTCATACATTATGGAAGTGATTTGAAGAGGTTTCAAGGTGGTTTGATGTCAGTTTCTCTTAGGTAAGTCTCTCCTTTTGAATTTTTATTGCTTTCCTCTAGATCTTCATCTCCATATCTCTCGGTTTTCTAGATCTACATCCTTTGTGTGTTGATCCAGGTTTTTTTTCCTTGCGTGTTAATTTTGAGGCTTTTCGATGTTAGGGAAGGAGATCTAGAGTGGTTTCAGTGTTCCGTTCACCGGATTTGGGGTGCAGTTGCTTGTGGGTCGAATTTGCCGGAACCCTTAAGGTAGGTGGATTGTTTTTCGACTCCACGTTGTTCCAAATAGTGGTTTTTGGTTACAATTACATTTTTTTCTTAAAATTAATATTGATTTTATGTGATAAATTGGTTGTAAATTCTCTGGTGATGTTTTGGGGATTTTTGGGAAAACCGGGTTTTGTGGTGAAATGCTCATGTTGTGGATTTTAAAATGGAGATTTTAAAATGGGTTTCTGGGATTGAATTGTAGAAATGGGTGATGAAAATGGTTTCCAATAATGATGTCTTATTGAAATAATTTTTCACATGAAAAATTATGTACATGGTGATTTCTATAAATGGGTGATTTATTGAAGTATATTGGCATGTGATGGAAGTGATTATTTTCATGTAGTGTGGCCTTGGTGGGTTATATTCTTGGTTATGTCTTGTTGTAATTTTTTGTGGAAGTGGATGGGAAGAAACAATATAATAAGGGGATGTATAGTGGATGTAAGGACCACCATAAAATGATAAGTGGTCAAGATATACCACTTGTAGGATTGGGTGAACGGGTTGGACGGAAGCTCCACTGTTTTGGTTTCCTTGTTGTGAATTGATTTGCAAGATTAAAATTTTTGTGATAATGTATAAATGATGAAATTTATTGTGTCATGTTTATTTGGAATTTGCATGATTTCATGGTCTAGGTGAGGTGGCATGGTAACGGTGTGTTTGGATTATGGTAATGGTTTCACTGGTGATTATATTATAAAAACTAATTTATATAAATTTGCTTATGATTTTATCTTAGTGGTGTGTGTAGGGATGTGATTTGGGGAAAACCTACTTAGTATTAGTACTCACCCCCTACATTGGCACTTTGGTTCTTTAATAGATGTCATATTCAAGCATAAAGTTATAGGTATAACATCTCTTTGCTAGTGTTTCATGGTGATTCTTGGGATATGTGGTGGTGCTTGGAGAATGGAACTTGGTGTGGGGTCGTGGAGTGTGTCTTGGCTTATTTTGGGTCTCTTATTTAGTCTTCTGCATAGTACTCTGATATTGTGTTGGTTGCATTGGTTTGTGGGTTATATTTTGAATAGTGTGGTTACTTTTTGGTAATGTATGAGTTGATTTTTTTGTTGACATGCATAATGTAGTTTTTTCTATAGTGGATGATTTGGATGGTTGGTTTTGTCTCAAGGGGAAATTGTTCCCCAATTTTTTTTCAAAGCCCTCGGCATTTATTTCTAGAATTTGGGACCTTGGGAACATCACTTAAGGCCAATTAGAATCTCTCCACTCTCTCAAGCCAATGAGATGGGGTGGGATGTTACAAGTGGGATCAGTTTGTTTGGTATTTTGCTTTCAAGTGAGATCTGTTGTTCGATCCTTGGTGTTGATCATTGGTCTTGGTGTGGAAATTTGTTCATGGCATATTCCTTGATTCAGGATGGTATCAGGGTGTAGGATTGTAGGAACATTGAATTTATAGCATAAAATGATGTATCAAACCCTTTTATGATGAACATCAAGTTACTAAGGAGTTGGTTACATTAGTGTTTGTAGACATTTATTAGCGTTGGATATCTCATTGTCGTGGGTCTATCCAATGAGATGGGCATTACATGCATGGTAGAAATGAATTCCCACTAGAGTGCATATTTAATTGGGGTATAATGAATTATGGTGTGATTTGAAGGTGTTAATTTTTAATGTCTTAATTGGTTTTTGAAACGAAATTATTTGAAACATGGAAACTGGTGGTATTTGGAAAATGGGTTGATTTTCAAAACATGGTGTATTTTTCAAAATAGTTCAATATGGGAAATCAAAACTTGTGGAAAGATAGGTTTTGATAGTTTTAGTGTAACTTAACTGGAATTTTGGAATCATGTGTTGGTAAAATAGAAAAAATTATGGTTTTTTGGTGTTGATATAAATGGCACCAGGTAGGAGTTATAGAGACCAACTGGAAGAGGCTGCTGAAAATGTGGTTGCACCTGAGCCTCAAGTGAACCAACAATTAGTGCAGAGTATAGTGCAATATTTCCAATCAGTAGAAAGTGTGAATAAAGATGATTAAACAAGGTATGTGTATCATGTAGTTCAATTTCAAAAGAAAAATCCACCCATCTTTTGGGGTGATTTTGAGCCAGAAAGGTCAGAATCATGGTTGAATAGAATAAAAAAGATCTTCGAATTCTTGGGAACACCAGTAGAGTTAAAAGTGAACTTGTCCATGTATATGTTTGAAAATCATTTCCTTCATTAGTGGGAGATGGTTTTCCAAGATGGAACGGACCAAGGTATGAAATTGGACGAATTTGAGGAATTTCATAACAATCAATTCTACCCTCATACATTCAGAATTATGTGCACAATGGATTTCTTACATTTGTAAAATGAGAACCATTCGGTAATGGAGTATGCAGCTATTTTAATGAAATTAGTGAGGTTTTCACCAAAGGTGGTGGGTATTACATCGTTGAAAGAACTTATCTTCGTAGCTGGTATAAGGCATGACATTCAGTCCATGATAGCAGTGATGTGTATAGATGATTATACAGAGATGGTGAAGGGAGCCTCTGTGGACGGAAGGGATCTTTTGGGGGATGTGAATGGAGTATCTGTATTAGTACCCATGGGGTATGGTGGGAAATCATACGTTGGGATCAAGCGGAAGAGTGAAAATTATTTCTAGGGTGGAAGTATGACTTATAATCCAAATACAAGATCAGTTAATCTTCCTCTAAAGCCTCATAGTAAGAAGATATGTTTTCAATGTGTTTATACAAGCCACATTAAGCAGGATTGTATGAAAAATCCTCAAGCATGTCAAAATTGTAAGTAGATAGGGCACCTTTAGCAGTATCGTTAGAATGTTCCAAGGTCGGGTGTCTGTGACACACCTTAGGGGTTGAATGGGTCATAGGCCATGACCGAATGAGGGAAGAAGTATGCACTACATTAGTAGAGTCAATTCCATCATGGTGATTCTAAGAACATAACAACTCCTAGGGAAAATCATGTACAGGGAGGGAAAGAACAGAGTGTAACAAGAAAGTAGTTGTTTGGAGCTGAACTGGTTGTGATGGATGATCAGTCAGGACCATCCACGGTGCGAGGTATGGTTCTTTTAAATTCAACATTGATGCAAGTGTTGTTTTATATATCTGCTTCCCATTAATTTATTTCTTTTTGCATTGTTGAATTTGTGGGTTTAACGGTAGAAATGATGCTAATGGTTATCAATCTTCAAAATCCTCTGGGTGAAAAAGATTGTCGAGCCTTAGGCTGTAGAGCATGTCGTGTACTACTGGATGAGGTTGAGTTGATGTGGGACTTCTTAGTTCATGATATGGATGTGTATGATATAATCCTGGTAATTGATTGATGACAAATTTTAAGGCCCAAATTGACTGTTTTTCATGAATGGTTAGTTTTGTGAAGGAGGATAGCGTGATACATCTCTTTAGAGGAGAGAAGTATGAGAATTAGGGTGCAATAGGATTATTGGAACCAGTGGTTGGCATGATATCATACTAGTTAGCAGCTTTTATCATTTCATGTAGTGAAAGGTATTGAAAAGATTGTTCTTCCAGAAGTCATGGATTAGTTTATAGATGTTTTCCAGAATAATTCTCAGGGTTACGACTGGTGAGATAAGTGGGGTTTATGATTGATCTCCTTCTGAGGACCAGTCTTATCTCACTTCTATCTTATCCGATGGAACCAGTAGAATTACATGAACAAAAACTGCAGTTGGATGAGTTAGAGAACAAAGGGTTCATCCAGCCTTGTATGTCTCCATGGGAAGCGACAGTGTTGTTTGTTAAGAAGGCATATGGAATTAAGCGGTTATGCATCAACTATTTTAAACTTAATTATGTTATGAAAAAGAACCGATATCCACATCCACAGATAAATTGTTTGTTTGACCAGTTGAGGGGAGCTCAGCGGTTTTCCAAGATTAACATGCGATCAGGGTATCATCAACTATGGGTGTCGATGGAGGATATTCCATAAATAGCTTTCAGAAGTAGATATGGCCATTATGGGTATGTCATTTTTCCCTTTGGTCTAACAAATGCACCATGTTCATGGAATTGATGAATCTAATATTTCAGAGATATCTAGATTCTTTTGTGGTGGTATTTGTGGATGACATACTGGTCTATTCAAGGACAAGGGTAGAGCATGACCAAAAATTGGCGATAGTGTTGGTGATCTTGGGAGATCACCGGTTGTATGCCAAATTATCAATGTGTGACTTTTGGATACGGGATGTTTGTTTCCTTGGCCATGATATTTTTGGGAGGGGTGTTTCAGTTGATCTGAAAAAGGTATAGGGTGTAATCTCCTGGAAACCGCCAAAGAATGTTTTCAAGATATGGAGCTTCCATGCACTATCTGGGTATTATCGACATTTTGTTATTTATTTTTCATGATTGGATTCAACGATGATAGCTTGGACAAGGAAAAATGTCCCATTTCATTGGGATGGACAGTGTCCAAAATTTCTTCAAGAGAAAAAGGGTCACCTTACATCCTCACTGGTCATGCTTTTGCGAGAACTAGGGAAAGGGTATGGGGTGTATTGTGATGCATCAGGATCATGGTTGGGGTGTGTTCTCATGAAGTTGGGTCATTGAGTAACATATGTCTCATGATAGTTGAGGTTGCATGAGAATAAATACCCAACACATGAGTTATAGTTGTCAGTAGTGGTTCATGCTTAAAAATGTGGTGTCATTACCACTTCGATGAAAAAATTGCAGTGTTTACTGATCACAAGAGATTAAAGCATATCTTCTCAAAAATATATTTGATCCTTAGGTAATGTAGATGGATGTAATATCTCCATATGTTTGATTTTGACTTAATGTAACACCCCATGATTTCATAGTAAGTTATCTCATTAAAGTAATTCAATAGCATGCGCTACATGCAACAACGAGTTCGAGCGCACCAATACTTAACAAAGTAGAAATTAAAAAAGAGGTTATATTTAATATTAACTATATTTTGAATCATATATACTCTATATAAGTTTAAGATCCATATTATCTGTTTATTTGAAATAATATAAGAACAAATTTATTTTTTCAGATAAAAGAAGTATTTTTTAAAAAATGCAATTTCACCACCTTTTAATGGGGAACTGTTTTTAAAAACAATATTTGACACTTTTATATATTCCATTTAATTAAATTAGTTTCCTCTTTAGATGTATGACATAAAAATTTAGTTTGGATAAATTTTTGGTACTTTTCTGATAAAATTCATATTTTGATGAATAGTGGAAAATACTATGTTTTAATTGAAAACAACTTTTTTAATTGAAATAATTTATAGAGTTGAATTATTAATTTTAAAGGTTTTTAAGTATAATTAGATTATATTTTTTTATCATTTAATACAATTTAGGTCATTATATGTAATTTAACATTTAAATTTGACACAAACACATGTCAATCTTCTGATAGTTTTTACTTTTTAAAAAACCATCTTTTTTGATTTTGACAACAAAAACTAATATTATGTTAATAAATTCAACTTCTGTGATATTAATTTGGTAAAATAGGCTTCATTTTTGAATTTGGAATATCAAAATTAGTTTAGGGTGAATTTTTTTTATTTTTCTAAAAACATTCAATTTTTGATGAATAGGGAAAACACTGCGTTATTATTTAAAACCGATATTTTATTTAAATAATTATTTATTTTATTTAAATATATTTTAATTCAGAATATATATATAATACCAATATAAATTTAATTTAATTCATTAGAGTAATTTTATAATAAAATTAAATATATAAAATTTTATTGAAATTTTTAACCTCTTTTACCCACCTTCAAGGTACATTTGCAAATTTGCATGAAACATAATTTTACCGCTTCTGTGAGTAGAATTTCAAAAAACCAAAAGACACGGTTAACATAAATAAGTAAAATACTGTTCAATAAGATGAAAATAATATTTTGTGAATAGTAACTTTTGACTTTTATTTACCACGGTTAATAGTAAATACGGTAATGGAGGGTAAAAATGGTATTATAATTACCCTAACACATGTCTTAATTTTATTGGATAAGTGTAATTAAAACATAAACTACCTTTGGAATAAAATAGGATCCTCTTTGGTCTACTAGGATTAGATTAGGATATTTATTATTTTTTTATTTAAATAGGAGTTAAAAGTGTTAAATTCACAGTTTAATAACTAAACCATTTAAAATATTAGGTTACACACAATATAAATTCGAATATATATATTAATTAGAGAGAAAAAAATATTTCCTACATAATTGTATTTTATTTATAATTTTTAGGCATTAAATAATTTAATTTTTTATGACACAATGATGATGGAGTAATTACCTTATTAATGAAACATTAAAATAATTGATATTATAAATATCCAAATAATTGTAAATAGAGACTTATGAGGAATTCCAATAATTTTATCGGTTAAAATGACATGTTACGGTTGATTAGATTTTTTTTTTGTAATTTATAAGGATGTTATGACTTTCACAAATACAAAAAACAAAATTGTGTCAAAATTGACATAAATTAATTTACAAAACAAATGCTATAATATTGTTTGATATAATATTAATAAAAATATAAGGATCAGAAAAGGGATTAAATAATATTATATATTTCATTAATGAACTACTTGAGGTTCTCTTGTAAGTTTATAGTAAGCTTATTAACTATATAGTGTAAGAATAAAAAAAGACACGGTAAAAGTTAAACTATTTAAAAAAAAAGTTAAATCTAAAAGATACGGTTAAAATGATATCATAAACATGTCTAAAACCTGTTGGTTGGGATATTTTCGACCCATCCCCACCTTATACATGAAATAAATAATTTTGGAGATATTAGAATGCGAAAATTATTTTATTACAAAATAATATTTCATGTTTTTCCTAAAGTGACCCTCAAATCTCTTATAAATGGGTACTTCCCCTTCTCTCAAAATAACACCTCCAAATCCATATGGATCAGCCAAAACCTGCCCCAATATTCTCCCAACATTCCACCCTTATATCTATAGGCCTTACATTGATCATAAATCCAACCTAAGGAGCCCTTTTGATCAACTCAAAAGGAAACACCCGAAGAAGAGGTAATAATTTAACCACCCTCTTTCATGTTCCTTTCATCTTCTACATCCTCTTTCATTGATTTTTCTATACCAAAATAATTACTCCAGTACCTCCTATATACTGTGATGTTATTATAAATATGGTACAACTATATTCGTTATTCTATGCATCCTCTAAATTACAAAGTCACCATAGTGCATACGTATGGCTTACCGCCTCCACAGCATGGTGTAGTTTGTTATTCAAGCAATTCATTATTTGGATGGGTATAATAATGAGTATAACTTATTTAAATAATAAATATAAAATTTTAATTATTCTTTATATTTTATATGAAATCCAATTACATACAATTTCACCATCAATATAAGGATATTGTTGCTCATGCGTACGTACAGATTAACATCTCCACGACGCGATGAGATTCATTTCCACGTTCACCATTCAACGATTATTATAAAAATATATATTATTAATAATTTTGTAATATATGAAATAATAATTCTATTAAAGATATATATATGTATATACTTACATATATATTATTCACATACTTCCATTCACTACGACATGAAAACAGAATCAACGTTTATGCATACGTACGACCTACCGTCTCCATAAAAGGTGCCTTCCATTTCACATATATATCTATTATAAATATTTATATTTTAAATATATATGATATATAAAAAAAATTATTATATTTTTGAAGTATTTAAATCATGATCTAAATGATATGATCATGAATAACAAGTTAAAACACGTAGGGTAAAGAAAGTGAGTATTACCCGAAATGTTAATTTAAAATGGAAATCATTATTAAATGGGTACTATAAAGTCAAAAATGAATCATTAATGATATAATAAAAATTAATATTGTTATGTTATAATTTAATAACATACTATGGTTACTATATAGGAGGTTAAACATACCCTCGACCAAATGAAAGTGCAAGGTACGGGTTGATTCCTCAATCTCATTATTATCCGAGATTGTTTATGTGTATGTTTTTACTGGGACATATTTATTATCCATGTACATGTTTCATAAAATAGTTTTCAAAAGGATTCTATTTAAGGGACTCTTTAACAAAAGAATCATTTTAATTGTTTTAAAGATTTATTCTACTAAATATTTTTCATTAATGACCATGATTTCAAAATGATTTTAAGTATTTATTTATATGGACATGAATATTTTAAAATGTTTACTACTTTAAAAAGTTTCAATGTGGTCTGGGACACTTTGATTCAAAACTATATTTTAAATGACTTCCTTTAAAAATTGTGTTACTTTTAAAATCATTTCCTGAAAAAGGTATATTTCTCTCAATAAGTTTTACTGGTCATTTTCAACTATGTCAACATTCTTTACTGGATATTATTCTTGATCAAGGATGATTTATTATGATAAAAATATTCCATATTGTATTGAAGGTTTTGTGAAATGATTGACTGTGGATGTGTAGTTCTATACCATTCATGGTTTATGGATAAATTATTGACATTTCGTATGATAGTTTTAATATTAATGTTTATGTTATGTTTAAACCTTTTTATATGATGAATGCATTAGACATAGTAAGTGGTGGGTGGAGCCTGCTATAGCTCATCGATGCATCGGTAGGTCTCATCAGACAAACTAGTGTCTTGTCACAAGGGCATGAGAAAATATTATTTGTATTCTTGGCATAGGGCCTTGACTATGTGTTTATGAAGTCTGGCATTATGAATTATATAGTTATTAAATTGGCTATTGATATTTTATGTGATTATTCGACTAGTAGAATATCTATGTGAATAAGTAAATGACATTATTTGATTTATATTTTCCATATTATATAGAATATTAAGTTTAAATGGACTTTTTTTTAGTTTTATACATTACCTTAAATGTTTATTCTTATTTGTGAAAGTCCGCTATATTGTTATCCTTACTGAGCATCTGAGCTCACCCCTTTCTTATATTTTATTTTCCTAGGATTCCAATAAGTTTGTTATGATTGATAAGAAGGGTTAAGCTAGGAGATTAATGTTGTTCTAAAAGGATCATTTATGTTGTGTTTTATTTTCTAATGTGTAATGTAATGTTTATGTATGTAATCTATTTTCCAGGACAGGTAAACTGATTGTTTTTTTGGGACTTTATTTTTTCTAATCATGAAAATGTATTAAAATAATGCACTGAATATGGGTAATTGGGTTCGGAGAATTACATTTGTTATTAGAGGATGTTTAGAAACAACCATGGAAATAGATTTAGAAAAAAATTTATTAGAAAAAATCACCCTAAGATAGACTTTGAGGATTAGTATATAAGATCTTCCTATAATTTTGGTATTGTAGGGATTTTATGAGTTTTCCAAGAAATGCATCTCTGTCTGGATACGAGAAGGTTGAGGTGGCTCTGGCACAGACGTACCTCGGGGTAAAACTTGAAAACACCACATTGATCTAGACTCGAATGGGAACTGGTTCATGACAACGGGCATTGCTGAAATCTTGGTTATGACACTCCCAGTGGATATGCTTATAATAATTCAAAATATTATTACAACCCATTATGAAGGATTTAAGAGTAAATACTTCATCAAAAAAACATTTTATGATTATATATTATATACATAATCTTTGTAATTTATGCTAGGTATTTTACAAGTTTGGTATTATGAATTTAGATTCATAAACTAACCTAGTGTATTACATTATTTTAGAAATGGCACCTAGTAGAAGTAATGATAATTCTAGAATAATGCATAATTGAAAGATTAAGAAGGATCATATCATTCATGGTGTTAAGCCAAAATTTAAAAGGGAAATAGTCTCCCATGTATTCTCATCATATGAAGAAATAATATCACATGTTAAAAAGATAAGTAAATAATTCTATGAGTCCTATGTCTTTGAAGCGAAATATGATAATAAAATGATGGAAGAGAGAATGATTGATAACGATAATAGAGGAAAGAGTGATTTTCCCATATGTGATAACTGTGTAAAGAATCATCTTGGTAAATGATTGAAAGGAAATGGAGTTTGTTATAAGTGTAGTGAAAAAGGGCAACAAGTACGTGATTTCAAGGGTAAAAAAAGGTTTCAAATGTATAATTTTTTATCTGAAAGGAGTTGGGACACTACGCGAAGCAATGTCCAAATCAGAAGATTATACCCCAAATGCCGCTTTTAGTGAAAAATCATGTTGTGATACTACCAAAGATGAAGGGTAATGATTATATTTATTATAATGATATTAAAGTATTTTGTCATTTGAGTATTGTATTAATGTTGTACATATTATAATAATTATATAGTATAAAATGATTTTACTACAGTACTTTTTCATCAAGGACTTGAGATTGTGTGGACCAAGAATAGTGACTTAATAGCAGGTTAGATGTTTTGGAAAACATATGGTTGAGAGAAAGATATAAAATAATATGGTTCTGATACCGATGTAGTGATTTTGGAATAATATATGATTGATTTGGATAAATTATATTGGATATTCTTGATAACATTGAAACTGATTAATGATTTGTATATTCCATCATTGTTGGTGTTTACAACATTTTGTTGATATAAGGAGTATATCCAGTATTATATAAGGTATAAGGGAGAATGAATTTAATCAATAATGTTTTATATTATTTCATGGTGTTATAGTGTTTTAAAAGAATACATGATGACTTTATTCACATGTTATTACATGAAAAAAAGTATCTTCATTGTGTTTACCTTCCTTATAAATTTCGGAATGTGAGTTTGGAGATAAGTATTTTGGATAAGTATAAAGGATAGAATCGATTAGGTTTTGACATTGAAAACTATTGTTATGGTTAAATGATTTCTTGAGATTATTTTTGGATTATGATAAAAAGGACAACTCGGAGTTTGGGTGACAACTCATCGTGTCCTACAAGGACACGAGACTTGAGCCCGCAATTGAAAGGTGACAAGGGTGCATCACCTACCACTAACATACATGATGTCCTAGTTTTTATAATGTAGTTTTTTTAATAGTCTGAAAAATGAATTATAAATTTATTATTTTGGGAAACCCATATGATTAGGATAAATAAAATATTTTGGAATTTTATTACATTTTGGAGTGAAAGATGAATTTGTGGTAGGAATTTGTTGAAGGAGGAAAATATACATGTCAAGTATATTTATTTTTTCTCTTATTATGTGAAGAAATTAATTCTTAAACTTTAGGGAATAGATAATAAAACCAAAAATGTGTTATCCTAATTTCTTATTTTTTGTTGAACTGGTGATATTTTAAATCATCATAGATCGATGGCTTTGAGGCCCAAAATTGTACACTTGTTTGTGATTTATGACCTCAATCACTCACTATAAATATTTAGGTTTTTTATCCCATTATGTGTTTCTAGTTTTCACAAATGTTCTACAAATAGAGATCATAATTTGCTGGGGACTTTTTCATTTCCCATTCACTCTTATTAAGACTAAATTTTATCAACCCAATTTCCAATGTGGGTTTTCCACAATGGTATTTTTCTATTTTTAACAATTTATTTTTGAAGAAAAATTTCAAATTGTGAGGACACAATTTATTGAATGGGGAGAATGTAACACCCAATTATTTTATTGTACGTTATCTCATTAAAGTAATTCAATAGCTTGCGCTACATGCACACCAAGTTCGAGCGCACCACAACATACAAAACTATCCATTCAAAAAGAAGTTGTGAATAGTATTAACTATATTTTGAATATTATATACTCTATAAAAGTTTAAAATCCATATTATGTGTTTATTCGACATAATATAAGAACAAATTTATTTTCTCGGATAAAAGAAGTGTTTTTAAAAAAATGCAAATTTACGGCCTTTTAATGGCTAACCCTTTTTAAAACCAATTTTTTAATCTTTTATATATTAAATTTAATGAAATTAAATTCTTCTTTATAATGAGGACATAAAAAATTAGTTTGGTTAAATTTTTGGTTCTTTTCTGATAACTTTCATATTTTGACGACTAGTGAAAAATACTATGTTTTAATTGAGAACAAATTTTTAATCGAAATAATTTATATTGATAAATTATGAATTTGAAAGGTTTTTAAGTATAATTAGATTATATTTTTATAATTTAATACAATTTAGGTCTTTATATGTAATTTGAAATTTCAATTTGAAATAAATACATGTTAATCTTTTGATAGTTTTTACGTTTTAAAAAACCCCTCTTTTTTTGGTTTTGACGACGAGAATTAATTTAAAATTAATCAATTAAACTTATATGTTTTTTATATGGTAAAATAGACATAATTTTTAAATTTTAAATATCAAAATTAATTAAGGGTGATTTTATGGTATTTTTCTGAAAACATTCAATTTTTGATGAATAGTGAAAAACACCGCGTTATTATTTAAAACGAATTTTTTATTTTAATAAATATTTATTTTATTTAAAATTATTTTATGTAAAAATATATATATAATACCTATATAAGTTTAATGTAATTCATTGGAGTCATTTTATAATAAAATTAGATGTATAAAATTTTATTGAACTTTTTAACCTCTTCTACCCACCTTCTATGTACATTTGCAAATTTGCATAAAACATAATTTTACTACTTTTGTGAGTTGAATTTCAAAACTTAGAGAGAAAAATTTGAAATCATTAAGTAAAATGTGGTTCAATAAGATGAAAATAGTTTTTTTTAGTAACTTTTGACAATTATTTACCACGGTCAAAAGTAAATATGATAATTAAGGTTTAAAATGATATTATAATTATCCTCACACATGTCATAATTCTATTGTATAAGTGTAATTAGACCCCAATCAAGTTTAGGAATGAAATAATATTATCTTTGGTTGACTTGGATTTGATTAGGAATTTTTTTTATTATTTTATTTAAAGAAGAGCTAAAAGTGTTAAATTCAATGTTTAATAACTAAAACTTTTTTAATATAAGGTTACACACAATATAAAATCCACTATAAATATCATTAGAAATATAGAAATATTTCCAAAATAATGATATTTTATTTATAATTTTTATGAATTAAATAATTTAATTTATTTATGATACAATGATGATATAATAATTATTATATTAATGAAATTTCAAAATAATTGATATTATAAATATCAAAATAAATAAAACTTGTGACTTATGATGAATTACAATAATATTATAGGTTAATATGAAATTTTAGGGTTGATTAGATAAATTTTTTTCGAGGTGATAAGGTTGTTTTGACTTTCACAAAAACAAAATACCAAATAGTGTCAAAATTGACATAAATTAATTTTTAAAACAAATACAATATTATGGGTTGATTTAATATTCCTAAAAATCTATGGACTGGGAAAAGTGATTAAATAATATTATATATGTCATTGATGAACCAATTTAGGTTCTCTTGGATGTTTAGAGCATTTTTTTTAAACATATAGTGTAAGAATACATGAAGACACAGTAAAAGTTAAACTATTTAATAAGAGTTAAATATAAAAGATAAGATTAAAATGGTATCTTAACTTGTCTAAAACCTATAGTTTGAGAGTTTTGAGACCCATAATCACCTTATCCAATAAATAAATAATTTTATATCTATTAGAAACTGAAAATTATTTTATTATAAAATAATATTTCAATCTTTTCTTAAAGTGACCCTCACCTCTCTTATAAAAGGGTACTTCCCCTGCTCTAAAAATTACACCTCCAAAACCATTTTGATCAACATAACCCTGCCCAAATCTCCTCCAAAAATTACTCCATTCTACCTAGAGGCCTTACTTTGATCATAAATCCAACCTACATAGTCCTTTCGATCAAGTCAAAAGGAAACACCTAAAGAAGAGGTAATAATTTCTCCACCCTCTTTCGAGTTTTTTTCATCTTCTACTTCTTCTTTATTTGTTGTTTCCATAAAAAAATATAAACTACTGTAGATATTACATAAAATTATGTTATTATAAATATGGTACAACCATATTCATAATTCTATTTGTCCTCTAAATGACATTGTCACTGTACGTGTGTACATACAACTTACTGTCTCAACGTCGTGGGGTAGTTTGTTATTCAAAAACATCATTATTTGGATGGGTATAATAATGATTATAACTAATGTAAATAAAAAATATAACATTTTAATGCATCTATATATATATATGATATACCATTCTATTACATATGATTTCAACATCAATATAATGATATTGTTGCTCGTTCGTACGTACGAATTGTCATCACCAAGACGCCATTAGATTAATTTCCATGTTCAAAATTCAACAATGATTACAAAAATATATATTATTAGTAAGTATGTAATATATGACATAATAATTCTACTAGATATATATATATACTTACATATATCTTATTCAACTACTTCCGTTCAATACGATATGAAAATGAAAACAACATTTATGTGTACGTACAGCTTACCATCTCCATAAATAGTGCCTTCCATTTCATATATATATATATATTATAAATATTGATATTATAAATATTGATATTATAAATATTGATATTATAAATATATATAATATATAAATCATTCCTTATATTCTATAATTATTTAAATCATGATCTAAATGATATGATCAAAAATAACCAATTAAAACACATATGATAAAAACGATTATTACCAAAAAATTTAATTTAACATGGAAATAATTATTAAATGGGTAGTATAAAGTCATAAATGAATTATGAATGATATAATAAATATGAATATGGTTCTGGTATATTTTAATAACATACTATGGTCATTATACAGGAGGTTAAACGTACCCTCAACAAAAGTAATGAGCAAGGTAAGGGTTAATTCCCCAATCTCATTATTATCTAAGATTGTTTAAGTGTATTTTTTTACATAGAAATATTTATTATACATGTCCATGTTTCATAAAATAGTTTTCAAAAGGATTATTTTTAAGGGACTCTTTTACAAAAAATCATTTCAAATTTTTTAAAGAATTATTCTTCTAAACGTTTCTCATTAATGTTTATGTTTTTAAAATGATTTTAAGGATTTATTTATATGGACAAGAATGTTTTAAAATCTTAATTAATTTCAAAAGTTTCAAATTTTTATGGGAAACTTTTATTCAAATATATATTTTAAATTACTTCCTTTATAAATTGTGTGACTTTTAAAATGATTTCCTGAATAAATGGATATTTCTCTCAAAGAGTTTTACTAATCATTTTCAACTATGTTAACATCTATTATTGGATATTATTCTTGATTGATGTTGATTTATTATTAAAAAAATCTTCCATATTTTATTGAAGGTTTTTTGATATGTTTTACTGTTGATGTGTTATTTTTATACCATTCATGGTTTATGGATAATGTTTTTAAATTTAGCATGCTAGTTTTAATATGAAAATTTTCGTTATATTTAATCTTTTAATTATGAATAATGCATTGGAATTAGTAAGTGACGGGTGGTGTCACGACCCATCCCCTGGGGCCCGTGCTGTGACTACCCTAAGCTCGCCTTCCATAGGCTAGGGGCTAATGACTAGCACCGAAAGGCGTAATCCATAGAACTCGGAAGGCATTTCCTTTATAACTTGTAAACTCACGTAACCAAGCACAAAAAAAGATACGAACACAAGGAAACTGTATAACAACAAGATTATTGAAAGTAATAGGGGCTGGAATACAAGCCCAACTTGAAAGTACAGGGAAAACTAGAAAGTACAAGATGACTGATAGTTGAAAAGCATCTCCGGGATCGTCCACCATGAATCCTACCTGAATGGTAGGTAAAACTCACGAATTAACATCTCAGTGGTCCACCTCATCTAACATCCACATCTGAGATTCCTCCAGTCCTGTTACTCTCGTCCTATGCATTCAGTGCTAGTCGCCAACCCCTGGCCTATGAAAGGCAGGCTTGGGGTAGTCACGACACGGGCCCCATGGGGACATGTTGTGACAAGTGGAGCCCGCTATAGATCCTCAATGGATAGCTAGGTTGCATGAGTCAAACTAGTGTCTTGGAACAAGGCCTTGACAAAATCTTATTTGTAGTCTTGGAACAAGTCCTTGACTATGTAGTTAGGAAGTATGGCATTATGCATTTCGTCATTATGAAATTGACTGTTGATATTGCATGTGATTATTCTAATAGTAGAATATACATGTGAATAAGTAAATGGAATTATTTGATTTTATATTTTCCTTATTATGCAGAATTTTAAGTTCAAATGGCTTTAGTTTTAGTTTTATACATTGCCTTAAATGTTTATACTTATTTGTGAAAGTTTCTGCTATATTGTTGTCTTTAATGAGCATCTGAGCTCACCCCTTTCTTCTTTTTTATTTTCTCAGGATTCCACGAAGTGTATTATGATTGTTAAGTAGAGATAATATAAAGGATTAATGGTGTTATCAAAATATCATTTATGTTGTGTTTTATTTTTTAACGTGTAATGTAACATTTATATATGTAATCTATTTTCAAACACTGCTAAACTGATCAGTCTTTCGGGACTTGATTCCTTGTAATAATGCGAATGTATTAAAATAATGCACCTACTCTAGGAAACTGGGGTCGGGGAATTAAACTTAATGTACACACCAAGTATGGGAAATTTGGTGGCAGATGAATTATGTATGAAATCATATGCTCATGTGGTCAAACATGCATCAGATTAATGGCAGTTGATGTCGGTCATAGCCGACATGCAGTTGGAATTTGAGGACTGGGGTGACAGAGCAGTCTTATTTCAAGTTTCATTGGTCCCTGACTTGGTTGTTTTAGTTAAAGAGGTATAGGATTCTGATTCTGAATGTGTGGCGATGAGGTCGAACCTGAATGGTGGAGAGACCATTGAGAATTGGGAACTGAATGTGAATTCAACCTTGTGTTTTTAAAATCGGATAGTGGTACCAGTGGGATGTCAGTAGAAACATCTTAGGGCTTATCATCATTCTAGGTGGGTTTTCCATCCTGGAATTCAGAAGATGTATAAGGTGTTGAAAGTGGAGTTTTGGTGGTCAGGTCTGAAAAGGGATGTGGCTGCGTTTTTTTGAGATACTTGACTTGTCAGAAAGTCAAGGCAGAGCATCCGCGGCCAACAGGCATGTTGCAGTTTTTACCTATACTAGTGTGGAAATGATAGTATATAGTAATGGATTCTATAACGGGACTCCAAAGAACGGTCCAGAAACACAATTCCATATTGATGATTGTGGATCGGCTCACAAAATTTTCCCAATTCATTCTGATTTGTGAATCTGATATGGTAGAGGATCTATCGAAAATCTATATATGGGAGGTGGTAAAGGGGTATGGTGTTCTAGTTTTGATTATATCAGATAGATATTTGAGTTTCACATATCGTTTCTAGAAGTCCTTACAAAAATCCCTTGGAACATAATTTCCAAAGAGCACAATGTATCGTACTCATACGAATGTCCAATCCGAGAGGACGACACAAACCTTGGAGGATATTTTAAGGGATTTCATGATGGATTTTACTAGTTCATGGGGCCATCACATACCTTGTTTGGAATTATCATATAATATTAGTTATCAAGATTTAATACATAATGATTCGTTTGAGGCTTTGTATGGGAAGCCTTGTCATTCCCCACTACGTTGGGTGGAAATGGTTGAGATTTGGATGATCGGACCAAGACCTGTCCAAGAAACTACAGAAAAGATCAAGTTGATCAAGAATAGGATAGTTATGGCTCAAAGTCATCATAAATTGTATTCAAATCATCATTGATGAACATTTTCATTCGAGGTGGGTGATCATGTGTTTTTAAGAATATATCCTAGGTTGGGACATCGTCAGATTGGGAAGAAAGGTAAGTTATCTCTAAGGTATATTGGGCCTTTTGAGATACATGAGTGGATTGGAGAGGTGTCTTATCGTTTGTCTTTTCCAACAAGTTGTAATGCATTGGAAAATGTGTTTCATGTGTCACAATTGAAAATGTATTAGCTAGATCATGACCATGTGATTTGTTGGGGTCATGTTGAGATAGAACCAGATGCTTCCTTGGTGCACATGCAATTGCAGATTGTGGATAGTCAAGAGAAAGTATTGCATGGTAAAATCATCGGTTTAGTTTTTTTTGTGACATCATAGTAAGATTCAATGGGAGACTTGGATGTGGGAGAATGAGATGACTGAGAAATGGACAAAGCACTTTCTACAAAGCAATGGTTACCTACATTTCAAGGATGGAAATTCCAATGATGGGGAGAATATAGTACCCCTAGTTTGAGGTATGTTGCCTTTATTTAAGCCTTTTTATGTGTTTTAAGTTCAGGGAATGAGGTGAGGAGAGGTTGGGAGATTTTGGAATGGTTTTGAATAAGTTTGGAGGCTTCACATAGGGATCATGGTTTGAGAATGGTTAGGGGAAATGATGATGATTCTCCAGGAAATCATACATGGGGAGACAATAGCCTTTGCATAGACTGTGCATAAATTTCCAAACCGTGTGAGGAAACCATGTGGAACCCCATCTCTCGAGGCAATTGAGTGTGCATGGTTAGTGCACGGTTTTACATACCATGTGGGATAATCATGCAACCACATAAAAATAGGGGTTTTAAATTCTGGGTCCCACATGGGTGCCTCTTTTCACTCTAATTCTTCTCCCAATCAAGCCTCACAAGGGAGTTTGGGTTCTCAGAGACAAGAGGTTCTCTACCACACGTTTTGGAAGCAATTTGAAGGTTTCAAGGTTGTTTGATGTCGGTTTCTCCTAGGTAAGTCTCTCCTATTGGTTTTTTTTTGTGGTTTCTTCTAGATCATCATCACCCTCTCTATCAGTTTTCTAGATCTATATAAATTGTGTGTAGATCAAGGATTTAATTTATTTGGGTGTTAATTTTGAGGCTTTTGGTTGTTAGGGAAGGATATCTGGAGTGGTTTCGGTGGTGCGTTCGCCAGATTTGGGGTGTGGTTTCTAGTGGGTCGAATTCAAAAGAAACCTAAAGGTATGTGGATTACTTATCGACTCCACATGGTTAGAACTGGTGGTTTTTGGTTAAAATTAATTTTTTTCTTAAAATTAATTGTGTTTTGATGTGGGAAACATCTTGTAAATTCTTTGGTGATGTTTTCGTGATTTTCAGGAAAAGGGGGTTTTGTGGTGATGCGCTCTTATTGTGATTTTTAAATGGATATCATAAAATGGGTTTTTGGGGTTGATTTGTGGAAATGATTGATGAATATGGATTTAAATAAATATGTTTTATTGAAATAATGTTTGTCATAAAAAACAATTTAAATAGTGATTTCAATAAATTGGTGATTTGCTGAAGTGAATTGGCATGTGATAAAAGTGATTATTTACAAGTTTTGTGGCCTTGGTGGGTTATATTCTTGGATACGGCTTATTCATATGTTGTGTGAAAGTGAATGGGAAGCTCCACTATAATAAGGTGATGTATAGTTGATGGAAGGACCACCATAAAAGGATCAGTGGGTAGGAAGTACAACTAGTAGGAATGGGTGAACGGGTTTGACGGAAGCTCCACTATTTTGGTTGCCAAGTTGTGCATCTATTTGCAAGATTTAAATTGTTCTGCTAATGTGGAAATGATGAAATGGCTTGTGGAATGGTTTTTTGGCTCTCCCATTGTTTCTTCATATTGGTGAGGTGTCTTGGTAAGGGTTTTTTTGGCTTATGGTAATGGTTTCACTTATGGTTATTTTATATAAACTGCATTATATAAATGTTCTAACAGTTTTTATCCTAGTTTCGTGTGTAGGGAAGTCATTTGAGGAAAACCTACTGAGTATTAGTACTCAACCCCTGCTTCGGCACTTTCGTTCTTTTACAGATGTCATATTTCAGGATATAGGTATAGGTAAAACATCTCATTGTTAGTGGTTCTTTGTGATTCTTGGGAGATGTGGTGGTGCTTGTAGCATGGAGCTTGGTGTGGAGATTTGGAGTCTGTCATGGCTTATTTTGGGTCTCTTATTTAGTGTTCTTCATAGTAATTTGATATTGTGTTGGTTGTATTGGTTTGGGGGTTGTATTGTGGAATACTCTGGTTTTCTTTTGATAATGTATGAGTTGGTTGTTTTGTTGACACACATCATGTAGTTTGTTGATAGTGGATCGTTTGGTTGGTTGATTTTTTCTCATGTGAAAATCATTCCCTAATTTTATATTGAAGCCCTAGGCATTTATTTCTAGGATTTGTAACCTTGGAAACATTTCTTAACTCCAAGTTGAATCTATCTTCCCTCTCAAGCCAATGAGATGGTGTGGGAAGTTACAATCACTTTTTAGCAAGTGAAGGATGAGCATCTGGTACCCGTAGATTTGGAATGGTTCCATGAGGTTTCAAATTGGAAGTGATATGGTTTATCCATGGATATTTTGAAGGGAATTTGATGGATGGTGAGATTTCATGATTCTTTCTAGGTGATCAAAGATCTACATAGTTATTCAACCCACTTCCTCACCATTAGAGTTCATAGTTTGGTGGAAATCCTAGGACACTTGTACACAATGGATATTTTTTCGCTTCACGGTGTCCCATAAAAGATTGTATTAGATAGTGATGATAGATTGTTATATTGGTTTGGGAGATGATTTCAGTTGGATTTTAGGACTTATTCTTGGATGAGAATGACATTACACAACCATATAGATGGTTAAACCAAAGGGATCATTTTTTCCAGAAAGACATGTTGTAGGATTTCAAGTTGTACTTTGGTCAAAGTTAGTAGGATCACCTATTATTACTATAGTTTTCATTTTACCAAATATATTACACTACTATTGATAAGGAACATTTCAATACCCTTTATGTGAGACCTTACAGTTCTTGAATTTCTTGTTCATATTTGGGGAAATCAACACTTATGGGACCATAGTTAGTTCAAGAGTTGATAAAGAAAGTGTAGGTCACCCATGAGAGGATGATGATAGCTCAAATACATCATAAATCCTATAAAACCGAATATAGAGGAGCTTAGATTTTAGTTAATAAGAACTTGTGCTATGAAAATTATCTCTTCAATCTGGTGTTTGAAAATATTGTGGTGGGGGGGGGGGGATTTTATCTGATGTTCTATAGTATATTTCAGATTCAATATAGCATTGGTAACTTTGCGTTACACTTGAACATATATTAATAATTGGACTGAGTTTATGACATATTCCATGCATCAAAAATCAGGTGGTACATTCATGATCTATCACATGTTATTAGGAGGGGTTGTATACACATTTTATTCAAATATGCATTTTTAGATTACTAAATGGTGATTAAAGATCAGTAGCAGAATATCCATTATAGATGGGTGATTCCCATTTTTTATGTTCTTTAGAAACATTATAATATTCAAGAGATATCATGGGAGTTGTAGAATAAAATAATGGCTTCTTTCCCTCTTATATTTTAGTAGTTCCTACAGTTAGGTATGGAAATCCATGAAGGTGGGGAGAGTGTAACAACTTAGTTTTTATATTTAGATACATTTAATGTTTCTAATGATATTTTAAGAGCTAGTCATGAAGACTACATGGAGTTTAGAGTAACATGTGGACCTAATATTGATATATTAAAAATAGAAAATACATTAACTCACACACTTTCATTGTCTTAGAAAATAATTATTCATCTTTCGAACGAAGTCTTGGATGGGGGAACAAAGATTGTTTGTTGAATCTAGAACACAGGTTTTACCCAAAACATTACATAATTTATTCTTATGTATTATGTATCAGTAGAGTGTTTTCATTGGTAGATTAAATAGATAATTAATTTAATTATGTAATTAACTTCACATTTAATTACCTAAACTAAATAAATTAAATAAAATTATTTTTATATCTCATATCTAGGGTTAGATTCTTAACCCTGATAATTAGAGATATTTATCCCTAGTTGAGTGCTTGACTACCAAACATAAGATTGAGGATTGAAGATGAATGCATCAGTTTCTACGATGTCATTTCCATATGAATGTTCCTCATCAGCAACTGATCTAATAGTAAAGGTAGATCTTTGTTATTGTTGGTTTATTTACAATATCATTATTATAAAATTCATGGAATTAATCATCCTATATTAAATCAAAAAATCCTGATTTTGATAGCCCTATCAAAATTTTATTTTCAAATTATAGACTTAATTGACATTCTTGATATATAACATTTCAATTATTTTTTATTTTCCAAATATTTAACCAATGTAAACAAAGTATAATCATGTATTGTCTACAAAAATGCACATTTTTATGTTTTAATAGATTTCCCCCTCTATTATTCGTATGGTCACTATTGGTCATTATTTTGGTCTTGAGATTAAATAATTACCAAGGAGCATTTATCATACAAAATTTAATTATCAATCTCTTGAACCATTTATTTTGATTTGGAATGGGGATGTGGGGATGGTTTTTGGATTCTGAGAAAATGTTGTGGGGTTGAGGATACAAGGTGTTTCTCAAGTAGTGATTTATATTTTGATGAAATCACTATGAGAGATTTTTTCATGATAAAGGTTAGCTAGAATCAGATATCTATCAAGGTGTTTTTATAATGGCATGATGCGATCATATGATTAGGATGGTCATCACTACATATGGAATTACATATGCTAATGGGATCTTAATGGTGGTCCATTTTCTGAAGAAGGATGGTCATAATCTAAACTTTGGTGAGAGGTCAACCTCATTAAATATAGATGTGGGGGGTACAATGGGTTTTATAGTGAAATAATTAGACATGGAAGAGGAAATTGGGACTGGAACCAAGTGTTTTCCATAAAACATCTATACACATCTTGTAGTTCAGAAGAACAAACATTGGGTGTTTTGGGGATGCAGTGATAAGGTTTATTTAGAAGTTAAATATCCCATTCCATATAGCATTCTATTTCACATCATGTGACATGGGGTGTCCATTATGGAATGTATTGTAAGCACACATCCAATGACCTATGTGGCTCCATGTATCTTGTGTTCTAGGCCACACACCATGTACCCTAAAAGGTAAATGAATTAGGAAAAGGTACACACCAAGTGTGAAGACCTAACCCCCAGATTCCATGTGACCCATCTGAACACTATGTAGTTGGAAAGATACTTTCCATGTTGAATATAAGAACATAAATGGGTGGTCGGTTTAGATAACACATCACATACACTTAGGTAACTCTCATTAATTCCACTTCGATTGGAATTGGTCAATAATAGATGGATTTTACCCTCACTATTCTTTGATGAAGTAGGAATTTTACTCATTGGGATTGAGAACTCTAAGGGTGTAGGTATTTCTCACATGTGAGAATGGGATTGGTATCCTTTACCAGTAGAATAAGATAGAGTCATTATTTCACCCACAATGCATAATTTTTACTTAGTTAACTACCAAAGGATACATCTAGGTTGCACACAACCATTGTGTGTAAATGCTATAAAATCCACTAATCTTCACTTGTTTGATGGATAAATTTACATGGTCATGTTCAATTTATGAAAAGCCCACTTCCATTATAAGATATTTTTTTGGTCGCTCCTTATCCAAGGAGAACTACCTATTATTCACCTATGTTCATAGATTAGAGTAAGGAAGTATCAGTTTATAGACTTGAGGTCCTACTCTAGGTCATATTTGAAAACTTATCTAAAATGTTCCCTCATATATAAATAGAATATCTAGGGTTTCACTACATTGTTCCTCTGTTTTAACTATTCCACTCAATTTTTTCAAACTCACCAGTATTCATTCAACTCACCAATTTCATGAAAAATATGAATTTCATGAAACTTATCAATTTCATGCATCTTTCAAGAAGATGTTTCCTTGGGATTTCCTAAACATGAACATTTATATGTTATTAATTTTTGAAATGATAACCTTCACACAAGCCAAAGGTTCCTACAAAAAGCGTTTTCATGTAACTCAGCGATTCATATCTGTTAATAAAGGAACACAATGTTTATATTAGAATATTTTTGTGAAACTAAAACGTTTAAAAATTTATATAATATTTATATTAAGAACCTCTATCTTCTAAGACACGTTTTCCCCTTATTTATCCTCTTAGTATTGTGTATTTATAGGAAAATTCTTCCCTTCATGCTACTTAATATATTCTACTTACACAACTCTCTGTAACATTATTCTTTTCTAAAATTTTTATTTATATAAATTCACATTTATGTGGTACTTTATTTTTGAAGTGTATATGTGTTCATGTAACTTTTAGTTTCATACAACCTCTATATTGAGTGGGACTTCAACCTTTTTTTAATATTTCTTCCACATACACACATAAAACATCTATCACACAAAAGTATTCATAAAACTCCAACTTGATTGACAATTAAACTTTACTAAATTTATTCAATAATTCTTCACAAAACCTTTTTTTGAAAAATATACAAGATTTATTGAAGACTTATCATTTTCTTAATTTTTTATTCAAACACTCACACAATAATATTTTCTCACTAATCTATACTTTCATTGGAGTTCATACATAGAATTATTTCTATGTTCACGCAACTAAGAACTTTTGTGATATTTTCTCTATTAATTCCAAACTATAGTTCCTTTAAGACCCAAATATTTTAAAATATATTTATCTTTAAATAAATTATATGTGTTTGATAGCTTTCTTGACATTCAAATCCGAGTTCAAAATAAACCATGATATATTTTAACATAGATACTAAATTGATGGTTATGAATTAGATTAAAGAAATTATGAAAGATATAGAAATTTTTAACATAATTAAAATTTATTAGTTAATTCATAATATATAATTACTCTATATTTACTAAAGTTATATTATGTTTTAAAAATATATTTTCATCCAAAATTTTCATTATGTGTTTTTTTGTGTAAATATTATAATTAATTTACATAAATTTCAGAAATAGAATTTCACTAAAAATATAATAATTTTTATTTCATAATATCATATTTAACATAGAGTGAAATTTTGGGTTTGTTAAATCATCTATTTTCTAGTGAACAGAGAATAATACAAAATTTTAAATACTATAATTTCTTTTCAATAAATCAAGTAATTTAAAAGTACAATTATATTTTTTCTTGGGACATAATGTTAAATATTATCCATTTTATTTATAATAATCTAATTTATTCACTTTGAATTAGAAAGTATTTATGATTTTCATAAATTTATTTTTTATGCTTAAAAGTGTATTTTTCAAAAAAAATATTTCATTTAATTTTATGAATTTATACTAAAATTTATTTTTTTCACTTTTAAGGATTGAATATTGAAAAAGGAACATAAAATTTTGAATTTTGAGTTTCAAATTTTTTTAAACATATCTCTTTTATTTTTATTCATTATGATCAGTAACCCTGGTAAATATTAGACAACTTATTAAGGGTAAAACTGGTAAAACATGGTTAAAAATCTGAGATAAGTTCTCAAAATCAACCCAAAAGTTTCCTTTATTTCAATTGATGAAATAAATTTATGAAAATACATCCCAAATTAGAGTATATATAAATTTAGAGCCATTTTTCCTTGATAATGTAATTTATATTTTTTATGTAATGAAAATTTCAAAACATTAATCTCATTAAATTAATATCTTTAATTTTTTTACATAAAAACAAAAAGAAGATAATATTGGTTATATATTTTTATTTGAAATATTAATTTATTTCAGTATCATGTTAATTTATTTATAATTTTTAGTTATTGAATATTTACCTTAAATTTTTATGGAATGATGACATGTTATTTATTCAATAGATAGGAAAAAATGATATTAAAAATATTTGACATAATATAATTTGGGTGAATTATTATGTTACATGAATTATTTAGATACATATAACATTTTAGGGTTGTTTTAAAGGTTAATATTCATAATCTACAACTATATTGATTACATTAAAGTCAATGTAAATAAATAGTGCCAAAAATGATATTAATGATGTTTTCTAAAAAATAATATTTTTTAAAATTATTTAAAAATCAAAAAAAATATTGAAAGAGAAAATTATGAAAATAATTGGTCTAAAATATCATCACATAGAGATTTATGATCTAATTATTACTTTATAATATTAATTTTAACCCTTCAATATTAAAAAATTTGTTACCAAAGTTAATGTTAAAATTGGTTAATGAAGGGGTTAGACCAAAAGATATTGTTTAAAATGACACAAAAACAAATATAAATTTTATTGGAAAATTATATTTTAAATATATCATTTTTATATTTATTTCTATTTGTAAACATTATTCATGATAAGAGACGTTAATTATATTTAAATGTTTTCTTTAATTCCAAGTATGTAATTTTCCACCCTTATAAAAGGTTGCCCCTAATCTGTTTTCATTAAACCTCCTTGACACCTCTATATTGAAAAAAAACTACCAAATTATATTCTAAAATTACCTATCCATGAATTAGAAGTTATGGTATCTTTAATTGGTCTATCAAATGACCAATAAGAAGGGATAAAATGAAGGCTTACTGAAGAAGTGGTAATCATCTTACCTAACCTATTTCAATTTATTTCTTCTTCTACCTCCAAAAAATATGTGACATTAATCATAAATTTATGATCTTGTTTTTTCTTGATGTACTGATATTTTCTTTTTTGGTAAATGTGTTCACATTCATTTTTGTATTAGATCGTAAGCCGGTCTGTGGGCCCTTTGGGTTGTTTTTTGAGAAATAATAGTAAATCAAGATAAATGCTGGTTGTAGGCCTGGTATAAATCATTAAATTGAAGTAAATATCTTGTACTTACCATTCACCATGTGTATTGGAGATTCATGATGTGTTTCGGATTTTCTGTAGAAAAATTAAATTGGACAGTACGCGTCGTGTACTTGAGGTACATGTCGTGTACTGGTCCACCGTGTTTTTTTAATAAGACACAGTAGCCTATTATTTTTTATAGAAAGAAGTGTTTCTCTCATTTTTGAACCCAAAATCCTTATAAAATGGGTTTTCAGATCTAGAATCCTCCATACTCTGATTCGATCGTGGTCTGTCTCGTTGGAACCGCATCGGTAAGTACTCAATTCCTTTTTAGCTGTTCTTGATTCTTCATATCAACAATTGTACTATTTGGATTTGGGATCATGTGCCCTAGTATCTCATTCTCTCTTCGTTCTTAATTTTTTTTACCAAACTAGGATGAATCGGGACTTGATTCAATACGGGGTATCTACTACCAAGGCGAGGTAGGTGTAATATACCTTCTTTCATCTTTTCAACTACTTTTTGGGCATTTTCCCTTTTCACCGCCCATCAAACATTCTATTAAGGACTGTTTTTTTGAGAAATATGTTTGTAGTAGGCTATGTCAGACCTAGTGAGGATACCCATAGGTTCTGTTTAGGTGCATTGGAACATGTTTCTCTTGTCAAGGTTGTAGAGACCCGAAGCCTGATGTACATGGACATTACATTACTTTTGCGGAATACTTAGTACATAACAAAAACACACACACAAGGACCGTAATAGTTTAGTGTCTTTGGAAACTCGGAATAAAATCTTCTAATCGTGGGGAAAGATCTTCAACATCTCCCATAAAGATCTTCCTTTTTTTTTACCTAAAACCTTTCTTTATGTCCTGGGGAAAATAAAACATAAAACGGTGAGCTCAAATGCTCAGTAAGGGCAAACAAAAGAAATATCAATCACATAATTTTCATAAGAACATAACATTTTCGGAAATCTTAACCTGCAAAAGAGAGCATAATTTCATAACATGGGATAAATCATAGTAGTGAAATGAAATCATAACTTAAAACATTACTCATTTTGGCATACACACATAATCATAGAGAATCATTTCTTGTTAGTCAAGACTCATTTCCAAGACTATCTTAGTGGACAAAGTCCCTTTCTGAATCGAGTAATCCTCGTTTCAGTCCTGTTTCACTGAACCGGTATAACCTACCATTTCAGCCATGTCTATCTCATGAGATATAAAATCTTTACCCAATGCATTGGAGGGAGATATAGGTCCCACCCATCTCTTAATGATACCATTCTTATGTGTGCCACAAAATCATAAACCATAAATCATTTCATAACCCATGTAATAAAAATGGGATTCTTAAACAACATGACATCATAAAACCATTCATATAAGATAAAGGAATTCATAAAAATAATTCCATCACAACATATTCAAATCAATGTAAAAATATGTATAGAAACAGAACCCTTTATTATCTTAGATGGAAAATAATTTTGATAAAAACACTTGAATTGAATTCTTGAGGAAAATATCCTTTCTTCTTCAAAATCAATTTCTTTTCACAAAACATCATGCAATTTTAAAAGAAAGAGATTTTATTGAAAATATTCATGAAATATTTTGGAGGAAGTTTCATGAAAATAAGGCTTTATAAAACCGTAAAAATCCGTTCGTGCCGTATAAGTTAAAAAAAACATTCTTCGTACTTTTGTCGGAAAAGTCAAAAAGTACCTCGTACGGAAAAACGACAAAAGATTCCTTTCATATTCTTTACTAAAAACTCACCTAAGGGTAAAATTGGATTTAAACTATTGCAAGTGGATGGAAACAATATTACATATTGAGGGAACATGGATGTGGATGATAAAATACACCCCAGTAAATACTTACGAATAAACAATCTCGGATAAAAATGAGATTGTGATATTTCCCTTACCTTAGGTCCGACTTGCTTTGTAAGTGTCCGAACCTCCTGTATAATGATTTAAATCATGTTATTGACTTATTACAGAATCATATTCATTGTTAAGATATCATATATGGTTCACTTATGACATTATATTACCCGTTCTTTTGTAAATTCCATGTTAAAGAAGCGTTTTGGGTAAAATCGTTTCATTTATCGTAGGTGTTTTGACTTGTTGTTCTTGACATCATTATTACTTATATCATGATTTAATTACTTCCAGAATATAAAATATGATTTATATATCATATATATTCAGTATATATATATATATAATAGGTAGATAAATAAAATGAAAAACACCGTTCATGGAGACGGTAGTCCGTACGTAAGCATGAACGCTGTTTTCCTTTCCTTATTGTCTTGAAATGGAAGTAAGTAGATGACATACATATGTATATATATACATAAATACAGTAGCTTTATAATGTCATATATTTCATTATTATTTCTTATATATACATTATAATCATTCTTAAATGGTTAACATGGAGAATGAATCTCATCGCGTCGTGGAGACGGTATTCCGTACGTACGCACGAGCGATGATATCATTTCTATAAATATTGAATTGAATTGGAGTGGATTATACAATATATCAGAATCAATATGATGTTTTAATAACTATGTATAGTTATTCTTTACACCATTATACCCATCCATGTAAGGTGGTGGTGGAAAATAGATTACACCACGGCGTGGAGACGGTATTCCGTACGTACGCACGCGCGGTGATTTCTTTTTCCGTAGGATGGATAGATGGTGAAATAGGGTTGTTTCATACTTATAATAACATATCAGTATATGAGTGATACTGATGTTATTACTTCAAAATGAAACAATCTAAGAAGAAGAAGTGGAAGAAGAAATAAAGATGAAAGAATTGGTAACGGTAATTACCTCTTCTTTGAAGTGCCTCTTTGAGACCTCTTCTTAGGGCACTAGAATTGGTCTTTGAGGAAGACCAGAACCTATAGGATGTTGCTAGGGAAGTGGAGAAGAGATTTTTGCAGGGGTTGGACGAGCTTGAGTGCTCAAATTGGTGTGAGGAGGAGGGGGAGGAGGTGTCCTTTTATAGGGGAGGAGAGGGGCACCTTAGGAATATCTCAAAATATTATTTTATATTAAAGTCAAAATCGGTTTATAATGGTTCAAAAGGGTCTTATTTCGAAGTTAAAGTGGGTATGGGTCTAAATCCTATCAACCAATAGAATTTAGACAAGTTTAGGATATTATTTTAACCTTATCAATTAGATTTAACTCTAAGTTAAATAATTTAACATTTACCGTGTCTTTTTGTTTTCTTTCAATATATGGTTAATACACTTACTATAACATGCCAAACGAACCCCAAATTGTTTATTATTAATATATATATCCTTATCTAAGTCATTTGGCCGAACCTTAGATTTTTAGGAATAAAATAACAATTAATAATATAATATTTGATTTAAAAACTATTTTGTGTCAATTTTGACACTATTTGATATATGATTTTTGTGAAAGTCATAAAAGAATTAAATGTTCGAACCAAGTTGATTAAATCAACATTAATATATCATAGTAACCTAGAAAATTAGTGGAATTCATAAAAATTTTCAAATTATATTTATTTTGGTGTTTATAACATCAATTATGTCAATATTTCATTAATAAGATAATTACTGCATCATCGTTGTGTCATAAATAAATTAAATTATTTGATGTCTAAAAATTATAAATAAAATACCATCATGTAGGAAATCTTATTATCTTTCTAATGAATATTTACAATCGAATTTATCTTATGCATAACCCCATATTAAAAATGATTTACTTATTAAACTTTGATTTTTGCTATTTTAACCCTTCTTTAAATAAATTAATAATAAATGTCCTAATCTAATCCAAGTGGGCCTAAATGGTCATATTTTATTCCTAAGTTTGTTTTTGGTCGAATTACACTTGTCCAATAGAATTAGGACATGTGTTAGGGTAATAGTGATATCATATTTACCCTTAGTTACCCTATTTACTATTAACCGCGGTAAAAAAAAGTAAAAAGTTACTATTCACCAAAAAATTATTTTCATCTCATTGAACCACATTTTAGTTCTTGATATTAACCGTGTCTCTCGGATTTTTGAAATTCCATTCACAGAAGCGGTAAAATTAAGTTTTATGCAAAATTCAGTTTTTAACCTACCACTTAGTAGTTTCACTATTCATCAAAAATTGATGTTTTTCAGAATAATGCCAAAATTTCATCCCAAGCTATATTTCATATTACGAATTCAAAAATGAAGTCTATTTTACCAAATTCATAACATAAAAGTTGCATTAATTAATTTTATAATTAAATCCCGCTGTTAAAACAAATAGCGTGTTTTTTAGAAACAATATCTATCAAAAGATTGACACTTGTTTATGTCTGGTTTAAATGTGCAATTACATCCAATGACCAACATTGTATTAAATTGTAAAAATATATTCTAAATACACTTTAAAACCACACAAATTAATGATTTATCACTATTAATTATTTCGATTAAAAAAGTTGTTTTTAATTATAATTTAGTAATTTTCACTATTCATCAGAATATGAAAGTTATCCGAAAAGTACAAAAATTTCACCTTAGGCTAAATTCGATACTCCGAATCCAAAAATGAAGTTCATTTTGAAAAATAAGATTTATAGAATTTTAAAAAGTGGTTATTACTATTCATAACGGCTAGTTTTAATAATATTTTAATAGCATATCATTGTTTAGTGAAACTCGGTATTGCGTATTACACACGCTATCGAGGAAGGTCGCGATTGCGTGTAATGCAAGGCAAGTCAAGGATGCGTGTTGTGAAAGCTCCTTTTGGTGTAGCGTAAAATCTTGGGCTGTTACATTCTACCCCCCTTAAAATGAATTTCGCCCTCGAAATTCGTCGGGGTTATAAATGGTTTACTATTTGAAAGTTTCTTTAATATAAACCCACATCGTAAAAGGGAATACCAAAACTTGTCTTTAAAAACTAAAGTATGAAATGTAACGATTACCCAAATAAACTAATCACTGGGTTTCCACATAGGTGAAAATATGGATAGGGAAGAGAAATCTAACCATCATGTTCTGATGGAGAGTGGTAGAGAGCATGGCTATGGAAAAGCCAGTAATCACAAATCCATAGATTTGTGATGATATAAGGTACCATCTGATTCATCAGGTATAAGATCACTAGGACAACATTTTTGGTTTTCAAGATCATCTCCCTAAAGTTGAAAATTTGAATTAGAATAAATACTTACTTTATTTTGGTACAATCTCACTGTTGTTCGTGCCTTGAACAATTTCCACTTCATTTCTTAAATAAATGAAGTTGAATTTGTTATTCGTGAAGTGTTAGCAGATCATGTGATAGAATGACTGTTCATTCTCAAACAAAAGGTTAGCAAAAGTTATTAAATATACATAAGTCATTCTATAGTGAGATTAATCATATATGGTTCCTAAAATGGACTTATACTTCATATATCATACTTCTTAATATAATAAAACTGGTTTCTACTAAACAGGGACTTCCTGTAGGTCAGTGGTAGGCGATAAAGGCCAGTCGCACTTCGGTTGTGGGTTCGATTCCTACAGCCTTGTCCGAAGCGATGGGCTGTCGCCCGTCCTGCAGGTTGTCCCTTTTTCTAAAACTACGTTACTATAACATCCCTTCAATAATATCGAAAATCTTCTATCCTTAAACAATACTAACTTATGTCCAACATAATCCAGTCTAATCTTTAGGCTTATAATACTGCAGTCCACTCTCATAATATAGTGACAACGATTACCAGAGATTTAATACTGTCGTTGATCCCCACATATCATAAGATATGTCTTGTTGGTCACATTCCAAACATTCAAAGTCCTTAATCGTGTATTCTCTTGAATACCTTAGTGAAAACATGAGTGCAGTTAAAAGTTAACACTTTCCACATACCAAAATCCTCAAAATTCTATATACTCAAACCATGATATCACTTAGTCCTTATATCAATCATGATCTCATGAATACTATCAAACATTTAATTTTCTCCTTATCCCTTCATTATGCGCATATCATCTACATTCCAAAAATATCTGAATAACCTTTCATGGATACTGGTAACATTAATCATACACTTTCAAAACACAAGGAAAGACAACAGTGTAACAATCCATAGATGTCTCTTTATTCCAAAATTACACATGATAAACATGTAATCATTCCACTACATTCTCAAACCATTGACCGAGCTTCAAAAATTCTTTCATCTCACATATCATTTGTAGTCTCTTCATCATCATCCACATAAATACTACCCATATGACCATACTGATTCTCTTCATGAGTCTTTCCCTTAGGGCATTTGTTTGCATAATGCCCATACATTCCACATTTAAAACACTTAACCATTTTTGATGTCGTAGCAATACCATTATCCTCATCCATGGTGTTAACCGACCCTTTTCCTTTGCACTTACTTGCTTTGTGTCCTTCTTTTCCACACCCAAATCATCTTCCAGTTCCCTTGAAACATTCTCCTTGATGCCTCTTCCCACATGATTTACATAGGGGAAATTGAACTTTCGTTCCTCTATGATCATCATGTAACTCCATCTTTCTCTTATTAGTCGAGTCAGGAAACTTACCAAATTTTACTTTATTGATCATGTTGTGAGATTGATGATTCGGCATAATAATGATGTTTGGGCATCCAAATCCCATTTCATTTGGTTTCTCATGAAGAATATCATTCCATTGTCCATCATATCCTCCATTATCGTGAATCATCTTGTTTCCAGCCATATTCTAAAACCCAAAAAGAATAGTGTGAGAGGCAAAAATCATAATAATGGGGGAGTAACTTAAATATCTAACATCTTTGGTTTAATCTAATATCGTTACCATAGTTCTAGGACTATATCCTATACGTATACTTATCCTTAGGGGCATCCCTAGACATACCTTAGAAATATCTCTAGGGATCTCACTAATGTTTTCGCGTCCTAGTTTCCAAAGGTTGACTAAACCTTTCCTCTGATACCAACTGTAGAGACCCGAAGCCTGACGTACATGGACATTACATTACTTTTGCGGAATACTTAGTACATAACAAAAACACACACACAAGGACCGTAATAGTTTAGTGTCTTTGGAAACTCGGAATAAAATCTTCTAATCGTGGGGAAAGATCTTCAACATCTCCCATAAAGATCTTCCTTTTTTTTTACCTAAAACCTTTCTTTATGTCCTGGGGAAAATAAAACATAAAAGGGTGAGCTCAAATGCTCAGTAAGGGTAAACAAAAGAAATATCAATCACATAATTTTCATAAGAACATAACATTTTTGGAAATCTTAACCTGCAAAAGAGAGCATAATTTCATAACATGGGATAAATCATAGTAGTGAAATGAAATCATAACTTAAAACATTACTCATTGTGGCATACACACATAATCATAGAGAATAATTTCTTGTTAGTCAAGACTCATTGCCAAGACTATCTTAGTGGACAAAGTCCCTTTCTGAATCGAGTAATCCTCGTTTCAGTCCTGTTTCACTGAACCGGTATAACCTACCATTTCAGCCATGTCTATCTCATGAGATATAAAATCTTTACCCAATGCATTGGAGGGAGATATAGGTCCCACCCATCTCTTAATGATACCATTCTTATGTGTGCCACAAAATCATAAACCATAAATCATTTCATAACCCATGTAATAAAAATGGGATTCTTAAACAACATGACATCATAAAACCATTCATATAAGATAAAGGAATTCATAAACATAATTCCATCACAACATAGTCAAATCAATGTAAAAATATGTATAGAAACAGAACCCTTTATTATCTTAGATGGAAAATAATTTTGATAAAAACACTTGAATTGAATTCTTGAAGAAAATATCCTTTCTTCTTCAAAATCAATTTCTTTTCACAAAACATCATGCAATTTTAAAAGAAAGAGATTTTATTGAAAATATTCATGAAATATTTTGGAGGAAGTTTCATGAAAATAAGGCTTTATAAAACCGTAAAAATCCGTTCGTGCCGTATAAGTTAAAAAAAACATTCTTCGTACTTTTGTCGGAAAAGTCAAAAAGTACCTCGTACGGAAAAACGACAAAAGATTCCTTTCATATTCTTTACTAAAAACTCACCTAAGGGTAAAATTGGATTTAAACTATTGCAAGTGGATGGAAAAAATATTACATATTGAGGGAACATGGATGTGGATGATAAAATACACCCCAGTAAATACTTATGAATAAACAATCTCGGATAAAAATGAGATTGTGATATTTCCCTTACCTTAGGTCCGACTTGCTTTGTAAGTGTCCGAACCTCCTGTATAATGATTTAAATCATGTTATTGACTTATTACAGAATCATATTCATTGTTATGATATCATATATGGTTCACTTATGACATTATATTACCCGTTCTTTTGTAAATTCCATGTTAAAGAAGCGTTTTGGGTAAAATCGTTTCATTTATCGTAGGTGTTTTGACTTGTTGTTCTTGACATCATTATTACTTATATCATGATTTACTTACTTCCAGAATATAAAATATGATTTATATATCATATATATTCAGTATATATATATATATATATAATAGGTAGATAAATAAAATGAAAAACACCGTTCATGGAGACGGTAGTCCGTACGTACGCATGAACGCTGTTTTCCTTTCCTTATTGTCTTGAAATGGAAGTAAGTAGATGACATACATATGTATATATATACATAAATCCAGTAGCTTTATAATGTCATATATTTCATTATTATTTCTTATATATACATTATAATCATTCTTAAATGGTTAACATGGAGAATGAATCTCATCGCGTCGTGGAGACGGTATTCCGTACGTACGCACGAGCGATGATATCATTTCTATAAATATTGAATTGAATTGGAGTGGATTATACAATATATCAGAATCAATATGATGTTTTAATAACTATGTATAGTTATTCTTTACACCATTATACCCATCCATGTAAGGTGGTGGTGGAAAATAGATTACACCACGGCGTGGAGACGGTATTCCGTACGTACGCACGCGCGGTGATTTCTTTTTCCGTAGGATGGATAGATGGTGAAATAGGGTTGTTTCATACTTATAATAACATATCAGTATATGAGTGATACTGATGTTATTACTTCAAAATGAAACAACCTAATAAGAAGAAGTGGAAGAAGAAATAAAGATGAAAGAATTGGTAACGGTAATTACCTCTTCTTTGAAGTGCCTCTTTGAGACCTCTTCTTAGGGCACTAGAATTGGTATTTGAGGAAGACCAGAACCTCTAGGATGTTTCTAGGGAAGTGGAGAAGAGATTTTGTCAGGGGTTGGCCGAGCTTGAGTGCTCAAATTGGTGTGAGGAGGAGGGGGAGGAGGTGTCCTTTTATAGGGGAGGAGAGGGGCACCTTAGGAATATCTCAAAATATTATTTTATATTAAAGTCAAAATCGGTTTATAATGGTTCCAAAGGGTCTTATTTCGAAGTTAAAGTGGGTATGGGTCGAAATCCTATCAACCAATAGAATTTAGACAAGTTTAGGATATTATTTTAACCTTATCAATTAGATTTAACTCTAAGTTAAATAATTTAACATTTACCGTGTCTTTTTGTTTTCTTTCACTATATGGTTAATACACTTACTATAACATGCCAAACGAATCCCAAATTGTTTATTATTAATATATATATCCTTATATAAGTCATTTGGATGAACCTTAGATTTTTAGGAATAAGATAACAATTAATAATATAATATTTGATTTAAAAACTATTTTGTTTCAATTTTGACACTATTTGATATATGATTTTTGTGAAAGTCATAACAGAATTAAATGTTCGAACCAAGTTGATTAAATCAACATTAATATATCATAGTAACCTAGAAAATTAGTGGAATTCATAAAAATTTTCAAATTATATTTATTTTGGTGTTTATAACATCAATTATGTCAATATTTCATTAATAAGATAATTACTGCATCATCGTTGTGTCATAAATAAATTAAATTATTTGATGTCTAAAAATTATAAATAAAATACCATCATGTAGGAAATCTTTTTATCTTTCTAATGATTATTTACAATCGAATTTATCTTATGCATAACCCCATATTAAAAATGATTTACTTATTAAACTTTGATTTTTTCTATTTTAACCCTTCTTTAAATAAATTAATAATAAATGTCCTAATCTAATCCAAGTGGGCCTAAATGGTCATATTTTATTCCTAAGTTTGTTTTTGGTCGAATTACACTTGTCCAATAGAATTAGGACATGTGTTAGGGTAATAGTGATATCATATTTACCCTTAGTTACCCTATTTACTATTAACCGCGGTAAAAAAAGTAAAAAGTTACTATTCACCAAAAAATTATTTTCATCTCATTGAACCACATTTTAGTCCTTGATATTAACCGTGTCTCTCGGATTTTTGAAATTCCATTCACAGAAGCGGTAAAATTAAGTTTTATGCAAAATTCAGTTTTTAACCTACCACTTAGTAGTTTCACTATTCATCAAAAATTGATGTTTTTCAGAATAATGCCAAAATTTCATCCCAAGCTATATTTCATATTCCGAATTCAAAAATGAAGTCTATTTTACCAAATTCATAACATAAAAGTTGCATTAATTAATTTTATAATTAAATCCCTCTGTTAAAACAAATAGCGAGTTTTTAAGAAACAATATCTATCAAAAGATTGACACTTGTTTATGTCTGGTTTAAATGTGCAATTACATCCAATGACCAACATTGTATTAAATTGTAAAAATATATTCTAAATACACTTTAAAACCACTCAAATTAATGATTTATCACTATTAATTATTTCGATTAAAAAAGTTGTTTTTAATTATAATTTAGTAATTTTCACTATTCATCAGAATATGAAAGTTATCCGAAAAGTACCAAAATTTCACCTTAGGCTAAATTCGATACTCCGAATCCAAAAATGAAGTTCATTTTGAAAAATAAGATTTATAGAATTTTAAAAAGTGGTTATTACTATTCATAACGGTTAGTTTTAATAATATTTTAATAGCATATCATTGTTTAGTGAAACTCGGTATTGCGTATTACACACGCTATCGAGGAAGGTCGCGATTGCGTGTAATGCAAGACAAGTCAAGGATGCGTGTTGTGCAAGCTCCTTTTGGTGTAGCGTAAAATCTTGGGCTGTTACAAAGGTCGCCCAAGGGGTGTGCCTTATGGATGTAACACTTTTATGCCAGTTTAAACCACCAAAGGGGTGTGTTTTCATGTTTGCCTCATAAGTAGAATCTGGTTAATTCCTTGATAGAATTGAATGAAAATTTTGGAGATGTAATGCCTCCATAATTAGGGATATCTTATGATTCTATATCTATTTTTATTGTTTGGATTGAAAGAAAATGGATTAAAAGTGGGTATGCTTGTTGGTAATTGATTAACTGCCCAAGGGGTGAGTTGGGAAAGGGTGATATGTGAGATGGTGTGATAACATGAAATGTTTAAAGGATAATATGGGTAGGTATATATATATATATATTATTAATGGAATGCTAAATAGTTTATATGGGTGGGTAGGACAACAGGGTTTCTAATTGATAAATGTTTTTCTTGAGTGGGTATACACATGGATTGTTCTTGGTTATGTGAGCGGGTATACTCACATGGACTGAATTTATTAGATTGAATTAATTGAATGAATGTTTTTATAGATTCCATGGACTGTTATCCCTTGGGTTTGTAATGTGGTAGTGGATGCCTTGGGTTGACATTTCCCCTTGGGTCTTGATTCTATGGGATGCCTCGGGCCTTGCTTTATCATGGATCGCTCTTGCTTGGGATCATGTAGGACATGCCATTGCAATGATCCTAGGACCCCAACTAGTGCCTAACTGAGTTTTCAGTGGGATATCAATGGGACTTGATGGAATTACTTAGACATGCTCCTTGGATTTGGACTTTCATGTTCATGCTTTATTACATAGATTCCCTCGTACGTGACACCTTCCGTCCAGACCTTAGGGTCCAAATATCACTATATAGTGTAGATGTGGGATTAAAATTTTCACTATATGGTTAGTCTGTGGGATTCTTGACTACTTTATACATTGTGGTTTTGGATTACATGGTAATGATGGATGTACCACGTGCTCGTGAGACTTATTTACTATTTATAGCTACCTTGTTAGAAGATATCTCTTTCAAAGGGACCCTTGGGAGGATATTTGGTACTACTTTTTGTGGTAGACTTTTTCCATGGGCATACACTCTTACTTTACTACTTTGATTAAAGTTATCATCACTTTTTATGTTTCTGTTAGAACTGTGTATACCTAGGTGGTTGCCTATTGGGATTTTTATCTCACACCCTGTTTAAGACTTCTCAGGGACCCAAAATAATTATATGGTTGCAGGTGACGAGAGAGAAAAACTCTCTGGTAAATGTTGTTAACCATGGAATTGGATCAGGAGGGCATATCACCAAGATGGGGCTTGCGATTCTAGGATACCTTCTTCATATTTTGTTCATTTTTGGACTTGTACTATATTACATTGACATAATGATATTTTTGGGTACTTTGTAGATTCTTGTATCATCCACAACATTTTCAATGTGATACACCTATGGTTTATATTATGTACTTATGTCTTGTCTTACATTTAGTTGACTATTGTTTATTTCAGTTATTATATTAATAGTATGTTTGACCTCAAATGTGATACTCTAGTAATGCGGGAATAGTCACCCAACTGACTCACTTAGTCCCTCACTTCTAGTATATAGCCTCTAATATTTGGGGTGATGCGCTTGAGTCTATGTGGCGAACTGGGCATGGGGAACCCTAGGGTGGCATCTGGATCCAGGATGTTACAATGTAGTATCAGAGTAATTTTCTTATTATTTCCCTTACTATTTGGAAAAATAGTCATGGATAAGAAGGAAATGGAATTTGGTAATAAAATGTGCCCAGGAGTAACTACCCTACATACAGGGAAGAGAAAAATTACCTCAAATGGATTTCTATATTCTTAGATTCTGACTGATATAGTTGATTGGATTTCACCATTAGGTGAAACACATGATTTTTTACTATTATTGTTGATGCAATTGTGCGATCAATTTCTATTGCAACATGATTAGATGAGTGTATGTCATCTCATGCATCATATATGCACTTTTTATTATCACATTCCATACATTATGTCATGCCATCTATGATGCATTATACATTTCATGTTGTTGTGGTATTTGATGTGATTTTTGTGCTTGTGGTTGTGTTTTTTGGGTGAATTATACATAAAGAAGTGACATCATCATTCAGTTCATATGAATTTTGGGCCCTTATGGAATGGGAAATGACACATCAATATAATGCATGTCCTAAAAATGAATCGTATATGAATGGAAAATATAGGCATCAAACTTTTGTTCATGAGGGATTATAGGCACTTAGGGATCAGAATTTGGTGGAATAATATTTAGATCATTTGAAAAGGTGGATGTTAAATGAAATTTATTGGAAACATGATATTATGAATAGAGACTTGACTGATACCCATCTTTTGAGTGGGAAAGAGGCATATTTTCTAGTGGTTGTGTGAGTGTTCTTTATACAATTCTGAATTTAGGAGTAGGCTGTGGGTTAAATTTATTTTTACATGGGCTTTCAAATATCCTACATTTTTTATCTATGAGAATTTCATATTTCTAGAGACACTGTTTAAATGAAAAAATATTAAAAAGTTAAATGGTGAAGTGGAATTTTTTGATTAATGGGAGACAAATTCCAATTATAAGGTGTATCGGGCGCCTAATGGATTGGTAGATGGCTAGAAATATTACCAAACCATTATATAACCATGGCATATTCAGCAGTGGTTATGATAAAAAAGCTGTTAATTTTGGAATTTTGATGGTTTGTAAACTTTTTAAATGCTTAATTGGACCCAAGTAGGTTATTTGAGGCATACTGTTATATGATATATCATTATGGTGTTTATGCTTTCAATAGATATCCAACTATTCTGGGGTTTCTTTTGAAGAAGTCGGGTTCAATAAATGTGACCCTAAGAGGTATCCTTTTGGTTAAAAGTAATTTAGATTATAAATTTTATGTTTATGATGGAATACCTTTCAATTTCAAATGTTTAAAGAATGAGTTTATTATAACTTGTATGTTTTCCCTGTGGGGAGTTGATTAAAACCAAGTGCCAGGTTTGTAAAATTTTACTTGTTTTTTTTAATTTCATCAAATGCTAATGTTTGAGGTAAATTAAGGTAATGGTATTAAATTGGAACATGAAGTGGTGTTCTATGTTTGAACCCTTGTTAAAGGGTAGTTTTAATTGTTTTAAAGTTATGCCTTGGAAGGAAGACATGAGTGATCATCCATATGCTGCTTATTTGAGTATTGGATTAAATAAAAAGGTCTCTTGAGCCTAGTGGAATCAATTTTTGTGTGAATTAGTGTTGGGGGTACATGCTTATGCTTTGTAAGGGGCTATCCCATGGTAGGTAGCACCCTTAGAACTTGTTGGATTGCTTTCTACTGCGAGCTTCTAACATTGGTACCACTCAGGTGTCATTGTCTCTTGTAAGAAGTTAGTTTTTAAAGGGGAAACCATCTTCTAGATGGGTTTTTTTGTATCTTGATCCTTGATACAGGAATGAGCATTAAATAATGCTCGGTTCAGCAAGTTAGACATGCCTCAGGCATGGTCATGTGCTTAGGAGGTCACGTGAACCAGTCATTCCATAAGTGATGGATGAACGGGTACCTCGTCATCTATGTAAATTTTTCTGTATATGATGTGTTTTTGATCCATTTATCACATTATCCATCTAGTTCAAGGATCCATAGGATGTAAATCCTCTGAATAATACATAGGATGTACCATTTTCTCTTACAAACTCAGGGAAGTATATGTTCATATACATAGTATCTGTCGAGTGGTAAATGTTAAAATTAGTTGTTGAGATCAGTTTTAATCATTGAGCATTGAGATATTGTGTATGTCCATGGTTTATTTATGGAGTATAGGGATCTAGGTATTGTGAAACCATGTTTTTCTCACTAATCAAGAGGTCTTTCTAGGATGTGGGTGTTTTTACATGATGATCGGTTTAATGTCATCTTTCATGCCAAGAGATATGATGTGGTGATCGTGGTTCATTTAACGACACTTGTTCATTTATGTTGGTTCTGAACATGCGCATTTGAGAGTGTCTAATCCTCCTTCCAACATCTTGGACACTGCTAGATGCAGAACATCACCTTGGTTCTATTTAAATGCGTCCTTCCAAGTAGAAGGATCACAATCAAGGACCATTTGTAAATGTTTGATTCTTCTTGAATGCCTTTGGGGATCATAAGTCTTGTTTTGTCTTAGTACTTTCATGGAAGCATGATGTTGTTGCGGTTGGCTATGTGCACAGCCCTTTCGAGGCACTTATTATCATGGATGTACCATAGTGGATAAACGTGATCTATCACATAAATTTTATGGGATAATGGCATTGTGGTTGGTTAAATAATAATGCGTCGATATGTGAAGATGATTTTCCTTCAAGAAGTAGATCATTAGTGGTTTGAATCTCTATTTCTAGTAATCCTTGAGATCCTATTAGTGTGATATTTTATAAGAGATAAGCGTGTCCCATGTCTTGACATTGTATCAGATGCACTAAGAGATTTATAGTAATACATCGTGCTACAGTTGAAAGTCATTGGGCTAGTTCAGGATCTCTTTCGGTGTTGTGTGTATGATGCTTAGTTTTTGTTGCGGCTTGGTTAATCCCAAGTGATACTTGGGTTCCCATGTAATAATTCCTTGAACAAACTCATGTTTTTCACTTTCTTTCTTTGAACTGATGTCCAAAAGGATGATTCTCTAGGTTCAGTCAGTGTTCTTGTGTGGAGTTATAACTTTGCACCAATGTCTCACCTATAAAAAGTTGTATAGACCACCTTGGTGTGTTCCTTGGAATCCAGGTTGATAAAGTTTATGTTATCCTACACACATAGTAAGGCATAAATGTGTTTTTTTTAAAGTATATAATTATAGTGGGATGGATCTGGGTTACGATTTTTCTTGTGTTGTTGCATGACCTTTTAAATAATCAAGGGATAGTTTGATAAGGAGTGTCACCGAGAGAATGGTATGGGATTCAATGAATGAGATCATTGTGGGAGTTTGGTGCCTTGGGATATGACATTTTTGTATATATTGAAACACATCATCCTTCTATGTTGGGTCATTCTAAGATATATCATCTAGTGATGGGTTGAATCATTATCCTTTATATTCCTCATATATGGTTAGAGTAAACTAGTGTGAACACTCCACCAGTTAAAGGTGGGTGTGGTGTGGATGTCTGTAATGTCTTTTGAGAGAATATTATGTGACCGACATTGATGAGGTCAGTCAACATTTAACCTTTATTTGCTTTGAGGCCACTGATATTACCTCAGCTGTTTTTGGGATTTCCCAGTTAAAGGAAATCACACTAGTAGCATCACTAGAACACTCAGGGGCATTCTTCGGGGGGTTTCCGGTGGTGGAGGTGTCATATTAATGATGGTTTGGGGGTTTTTGTTGACATTTTTATGAATTTCTCTCATTTCTTACTGATCCCGAGGACCTTCAATATTGATGAGCTCATAAGGTTTTATATCCAGGAGGTTGTACAACAACGTGGGGTCCCACTGACTATCATTTCAGATAGGGACACCCTATTTACCTTTTGTTTCTAGAAGATTTTTTAGAGGTTTCTGGGTATAATTGTGGTTCTGAGCACAAAATGACTCCCTCATATTGATGGTTAGTTAGAGCGTGCATTAGAGGAGCTAGAGGACATGTTATGATCAAGCGTCTAAGATTTTTGGGGCTCTTATGAGAGGCAGATTCCCCGAGTTGAGTTTTCCTATAATAACAGTTATCAGGCGACGATAAAGATGGAACATTACGATGATTTATATGATAGGTCATTCTGTTCTTCTGTATGCTGGTTAGAGGTTGGTGAGGTATCTTTACTAGGACCACATCTCATGAAGAAAACTTCAAAGCATGTCCAGTTGATTTAGAAGCAGATGGATTCTAAAAAGTCTGGTCAGAAATCATATGCCAATCTTCGTAGATGATTTCTAGAGTTCTTGGTCTGGGATCATGTTTTCTTAGATGTTTCACCATGGTTAGGAAATAGGTGGATCATGAGATAGGGTAAGTATGACAACCCTTCTTTTTATTACAACTTAACCATGCTTTATTACATAAAACATCACTTGATACAACAAAGAAGATCGCGAGGTTTAGTGTCTTTGGGGCTTAGGATCATTACATAAAAACTTTAAACTTGAAATACAACATATTTATTGAAAACTTCTTTTACATGACCACTACATTCCTTCGTACTTAGCATTGCATGGGATAACCTGAGGACATGCATAAGAAAAGGGTGAGCTATAAAGCCCAGTAAGGGAGTACACAATGAATAACATGAGGAGTACAATACATGTTAGGCAATAGGAACATCAATAGAGCATTAGAGTAACATGAACATAAAGTCATGATAAAGCATGACAACCATAACATGGAAATGTGGCAACAACACTTAACAATGAATTAGCATGAGCCAAGGCTCATTGCACATGGAGCATGAGTAAACCATCATTGCACTTGAAGCACGAGTAAACCCTCGTTGCACTTGAATTAGCATGATTCATCACTCATTACACATGATGTATCATGATACTATACTTTACCCAATGCATTGGAGCGCTATAAAGGGCACACCCTTCTTAAACATTTCATTTCATGCATAAGTGTGCCACATGGATCATAAAACATGGATTCATAAAACATAATCATTTATTCCACGATAAAGGAATGTGTAATTCATACATGAAAAATTATAATCAATAAGTAAATGTGCATAAAGTTGAATACCCTTGATGGAGAAATGGGCATGGTATTCACTACACAATGATATTGGCTTAGAAAATCGGTGTGATTTCGGCAGCGTAACGGCGTGACATAAGAATTCATAAAAAAGGTTGATGAGAGATAAAGGGGTTACTCATAATATTTAAATGTAATGTACAGTAAGGAGGTCATATAGATACATGTCCCAACAATTGAAAAGGAATTTAGATTCATGATACAAAAGTATTGCTTGAATATAAAAGAGGAGAAAAAGGTTTGTTTCGGAATTTCGGCATAGTAACGGGTGTACATGGGAGGCTTTTAATGAGAGAGAAATGGGTCTCCCATCATTCAAACAATAAGAGGAAAGTATGGGAGAGGTGAGAAACCATACCCCAACATTCATAATTGAAATTAAAAGGGCAATACAACTTAAAGAAAATTGAAAAAAATGAGAAAGGAAGGAAAACCCCTTACTTGGAAGTGTGCTTCCAAAGGCTAGAGAGAGGCTTGTGAGAGGCTTCTTGGGAGATTGGGGCACCTTGAGAGGATTATAGAGATAGTAGGGAAGAGTTTTGACGAACTCCAAGGGCTTTGAGTGAGGAGGAAGTGGGAGCTTGGGTGGGTTTATATAGGAAAGGTGAGGGAATTCTTTATTATTTAGGTTTGGGACCCCTTATATTAAAATAATCCAAACCACAAACCATCCCATGGTATTTTCCCATGGTTTCTGGAAAAGGAAAGAGGAAAACAATATTTTACAAGGCCAAGGTCCGAACTTATTCAAAAATTAGGGTTGCTTTTGTGGAGGTGAGTCAGACTCCCATGGAAATTAATTTAAAAAGGCAAAGTGTTGAATAAGTCTTGAGGGCTCCATTAATGCTTTGAAAAGTAAGTCAAACAAACCCAAAACCTCATTATTTCAATGATAAAACACATATTGGACGAACATATGGATTATGGTATTTTATTACATCACCATTGGGTCATTATGATGTCATAAAACACATTATATATTTAAATGGTATTTAATTTTTACCCAAAAATTTGACTGTCTCAGAAAATTATGAAAAATTCACCGTTGGATAATTTCGACATCCTGATTACAAAAATAATATTTATTTTATCTAAATAATTTTTTAAATATGTTAATTTTCACTTTTAAAATAAAAACCGACATTTATAAGAAAAGTCACGGGTTTTGACAGAAATGGCTTTCAAACCTTAATAAAAAATTTAATTGCATTCATAAAATTATAAGATCATTTATATTTAATAAAAATTAATTTAATATTAATAATAATATTTTATTAAAATATTATTTAATTCAAAAATCCTTTAATTTAATAAAATATAATTTTTAATTAAATAATAACTAAAAACACCATTTGTACTTTAAAAACTAATTACAATGTATCAAAAATGACTAGAAATTATATGCATTATCATATACAGAAATAATGTACATGAACATGGTGCTACTTATTTGTTACATAACCCCTTAAAATAGCCGCATAAGACCTAAGGGTAAGGTGTGCGATGGTGACAGACTCTTGGGGTGGCTCGGATAACATCGCTCGAGTTGTAATTTCAATCAACTTCCACTTTTCCCGTAGACGATCACGTTCGAGCTTGACTTGATAAAGCTCATCCTGGACTTGGTCAAGGGAAAACCCCAAATACGCCACCTCTTTTCCGAAATCCGAGAAATGGGCTTCGTAAGGGGCAATTCTACTGGATGAGGCCATTGCTTCCTTTGTCTGAGTAGAAATGGGTTCGTTAAAGCCTTATATTTATACTACTCAGAAGATCACTGTTCAACGACTATAAAAGTAACGGTCACAAATCTTAACATAAAACTAAAGAAGTTGACATCTTATAAAAACATTTTTCATAAAAAAACATTTAACTGGATCAAGAGGGATTTTCTGTTAATGAAAATTTGGGCCGTTACAGTAATATTTCACCAAGATATGTCAGTTCATTCAAGATTCTGGATATATTCACATTAGTTGTCTGTTGGTTACAGTTACGTTAGTGGTAATGAGCCATGCACAACATCTTCCACATATCTCAGCTGCGCCACTATCACTCAAACCCATCTCACATTTATCCTCCCGAGGAGGTTTAGCATTAGGTTGAGGCATCCTTTGAGGAGAATCTGATTCATATCATTGATAGAAGCCAGAAGGTTCTCCGATGCCATTTTGTTCCTCTAGTATAGGTGCTATGGGTGCATAACTGTTTATAGTAATATACTAGGGAGAGGGAGTCTGACGTATGTGCCCAGTTCCCATAGATGGTCTCAAATGAATCTTGACCACCCTTCATAGAGTAATTCGGGAATTAATTTCTATAGGGGGGGATATTGTAAAATTATGGTTTTTATTGAATTACATATCTTTTCGTTTTTGGGTAAATATGTCCACTTTCCTATTTGGATTATACCCTATGTTGGGTCATGGTCCGATTGGGTTGTTTTTGAGAAAGAAGAGGAAAAACACAATGAAGGATAGTTGCAGGCCAGGTAAACATTGTGTACTTGATGTAAAAATCATGTACTTGAAGTACACATCGTGTACTTGAAGTACACATCGTGTACTTGAGGTACACGTCATGTTCTTGAAGTAAACATTATGTACATCCATTTCACAACATGTTGTGGCTATTCACAATGTTTATAGGAATTTCTGTATAAAAAGAAAAGTGGGCAGTACCTATCGCGTACTGGAGGTACAAATCATGTACTGTCCCACCAAGGTTATTTTAATAAGAGGCAATAGCCTCTTATTTTTGATGGACAAATGTTTTTCTCTTGTTTTTTAACCCAAAACCATCTAAAATGGGTTCTATGATCTATAATCCATCTGGATGTTGATTCAAACATGGTTTATCTCATTGAAACTACATTAGTAGGTGCTCTACTCTTTTTTATCCTTCTTGATTCTTCAATACATCGACTTTTCTATTTGGATTTAGCCTCATATACCCTAATATCCTGTTCTTTGTCTGTTCCTCATATTTATTCTATCCCAGGATGAATTAGGACTTGATACCGGATGAGATCTATATTACTGAGGTGAAGTAGGTGGTCTATACATTCATTAATCTTTTTGGGTGCTTTTTTGGTGTTCTCTCTTTTCACAGCATGTCCGACATTTTAGTGAGGCATCATTTTTTAGTGAGCTGCTTGTAGTAGGCTTAGTTGGACCTAGTGAAGATGGCCGTAGATTTCTTTTAGGTGTGTTGGCACCCATTTCCCTTTTAAAGGTCACACAATGGGTGTGTGATTCTTCTTTCCCAGTTATAGGAATAATTTTAATGCCTTGATAGCTTTTAATAACTATTTAAAAGATGTAATGCCCCCTTTTTTAGTGATATCTCGTGTTTCTATATCTCTTTTTATAGTTTTTATTGAATGAAAATGGATAATCAAGTGGGTATGCATGTTGGTAATTGTTTAAATGTCTATGAGGTGAGTTAGAAAATGGTTATATGTGAGTGGGTATGCTCACATGAAATCTTTAATTGATAACATGTGTGGGAATAGATATATAAATGATTAATGGCATGTAAAATGGTTTATATGGGTGGGTAGGCCCATATTCTTTGTAATTGATAAATGTTTTTCTTGTGTGGGCATACTCATAGATTGTGATTGGTTATGTGAGTGGGTATACTCACATGGAATGAATTGTGTAAATTTAATGCTTTGAAGAAATGGATTGATAGATTCCATGTACTGCTCTCCATGGTTTCAGAACGGAGTAGTGGATGCTTTAGGTTGACTCTGCCCTTGGGTCTTGATTCCATGGGATGTCTCAGGCCCTGCTACCCCATGGTTCTAACATTCTTTGGATCACTTAGCATATCCCATTTCCATACACATACAACCCAAACTAGTTCCTAACTGATTTTTCAGTAGAATTCCCATGGGACTTGATGGGATGCCTTAGACAAGCTCCTTGTATCTAGCCCTTCGTGGTATTGATTTATTACATTGATGCCCTAGTACAGGACACCTTGGATCCATCCCTTGGGGTCTACTTTTCACAATATGGTGTAGCTATGGAATTATACTTTTCACTATATGGTAGTGAGATTCTTGACTTTATTATATAGTGTGGTTTTGGCTTACAAGGTAATGATGGATGCGCAACATGGCTGTGGGACTTGTTTACTGTTTATAGCAGCCTTTTTAGGAGCAGACGGTTATAATGTGAGTCTTGAGAGGCTGTTTGTTACTTCTAGTCATTGTAGACTTATTCCATGGGAATACAAACATACTTTACTAATTTATTTACTGTTTTCAAAAATTTATATATTTTTGTTAGAACTATATAGAACTGTGTGGTTTCCTATTGGTAAGTTTATCTCACACCCCATTTGGGCCACCTTGGGGACTCAAACAGATTATATTGTTGTAGGTGATGATAGGGGAAATCTCGTGGGTATAGGTTGCTGACCGTGGCTTTGGAATAAGGGATAATAGGACCAAGATATGACTTGTGATGTTTGGATACTTTTTTAGTCTTTTTTCTTTTTGGAATTTTATTTTATTACTTTTCTAGGTACCTACTTTGGAAACTTTCTAGATTCTTGTATCATACACATCATTTTGTATATGAGACACTTCTGGTTATTATTATGTATTTTTTTGTCTTACTTTTAGTTGACTACTATTTATTAAGCTTCCACTACATATTATATGTTTGACTTATACTGTGATAATTTGGTAATGAAGTCATAGTCTCCCCACTTACTCCCATACTCCCTTGCTACTAGTCATCATCCTTTTTCGTTTGGGGAGATGTGCTTGAGGCCATGTGCCCAACCGGGATTGGGGCCCTGTAAGGTGGAATCTGGGTCCGGGATGTTACAATAAAATAATAAATTATGTATACTGAATATTCTAAAATTTTATTTTGATTAAGGAACCAACAATATCCACCCTCTATTACATAAAATGGGGTGGGAAATTATCACTTGTTCATAAGGGTGTACTACCGCATCCATATAGAGATAAAAATCATATTTCGTCACAAAATTTCATGGATGGTTGTTATTATGGTTTTAATGTTTATGTATAACATTTACAATATAATTATTCTTATAGAATTATAATATAATATATATCATCATACCTTCTTATCCTTTTGAAATTGATAACATCTTTGTGCGTATGTGTGGACTACCACATCCATGAAGTGAAATTGTTCATTTTTTGATTCCACATTTCATGGATGTTAAAGAAGATATATTTAATGAATATATATGTTATATATGGAATTATAATGAATATTTAAATGTAAAATTGTTTTCTTTTCTCTCATTCCACTCATCAAAAAGTGAAAACAATGTTCATGCTTACGTACGACATTCTATCTTTATGAAAGGTGTAATTCATTTTACTATAACTAAAATTTATGAATGAATCTGTATATACAAATAATATTTAATATATTTATATCATTTAAAAACATTGGATATTATGGAACCATGATCAATTTAAAAGTTGTCGAACTACCAAACTGAAATTCTCATGAATAAAATGAAATAGTTAACAACAAGAAAAGTTAATTTTACCGAGTTATTAATAAATGGGTGTTAAAATGTCATAATTTGTTCATATATGAGATTATATGTAAGAAAATTACATTATAATATAATTATATTAAATTTAAATTTATTATACAAGAGGCTAAAGCTCTTTTTAAGAAGTCAAACATGAGGTAAGGGTTTCTCATCTCACTGTTATTTTTGTGAGGCATATATCATATGCACCACTTGTTAACTCTATATGAAGTATATAATACACATGAATGTATTTTATGGTTATTTTCATGAAAAATATGAGTATTTACAAATCAATATATGTTTCTGTTATTCTTGAGGTTTAGATTCAGAAATTTCTAAAATAGGAAGGGTTCTCTATCTCAATATTATTTCATTGAGACATTTTTGGTGTTATGAACCAATTTATATTTATAAGGTGTATATATCGACCCTGTGACATGTTATATCATGATAATAATTATGTTAATGATATTTTAAGTTTTAATTTGATTTTATTATTTTATCTGAATTATGATTTACAAATTACTGAAGTACTATGAGATTTCTGTTACAATGTCATTGTATATTGCGATTGTTTGCGATTAAGTTTTCATTAATGAAATTTCATGATATAGCTCTCAAAAATCTCATGAATTTCATTTTTATTATAGTTATTTATAAAGATGAAATTTTTTTCCTGTCCACTTTACTCACTTTATGTACTGAAGAGACCAAAAGAACATTTTTTTTATCAAAAATGACTTTATTTCTCCCATCGATCGAAAATACTTTTTTCATCCATTTATATTTGTTTAGAAAATAATTTCAATAATTATTTTATTATTCACCTATGATTGTTTAATTAAATTTTATACCATGTTTTAATTTTTAAAAATTGGTTAAAATGGAATCATCTTTTTATTTTTTGAATGAATCACTTTTCCGAAAATGTGAAAAGAATTAATGTTTTTACATACATGGTATGAATATAATTTCGCATAATTATGAACACTAAATATTTTTAATCATCATTTAAAAGTTTCCAATGATGTTTTAAAATAAAATTCTTTCCTTAATATTTGGACGTTTTTAGATTTTAAATAATTAATTCCATGAGGAAAAGAGATTTTTCCTCATGAAATATTCCAATGTATCTTCTAAATGCATTTTCGTTTTTGATAACATACTTTGATGTAAATAAAGATTCATTGGTGATAATATCCAATGATACCATAATTATTATTTTTCATGATGGTTTATAATTATGATAATGATATTTTAATGAAACTCTTTTATTTTCCATGGGTTATGCTACGATGAAAGGCTAAAATGTCTAAAACCCCATTTACCATAAATTGATTGTGATATAGGACGAATGATTTATGATCTTATGGAACACATATAAATATGTTATGATTATAATGATGGGTAATATCATAATTATTTATCTCTCCAATACATTGGGTAAATATGGATATCTCATTAGATAATAAATATTGGATTTGGGAGTGAACCCTGTTCAGTAAGGGACTATGTTAACTATAACAGTTCTAGTAGTGAACATTGAATATGGATATGATAAACAATACAGTGAACCAAATACACTATGATAGTTTTGGAAGTGATCCTTGACAAAATAAATGATTTTTTATAATTATGTTTATGATGTTAACTTATGTCTTATACTAATGTTTTTTTAATCATGGATCATGTTCTTGGATTTCTTTAGGATTAAAGTCTTATGATCTTCAAATCATTATTTTATGATCATGTTTATGATCTAAGAATTAATGGGTATGATTTTAAAAAGTTAATAACATGTTTCCATACACTTTATGCTCATGATATGTTTAAATGATCATTGATATCTCACTTTTTAACCCTCTGAGAATCTGAGCTCAACCATTATTATGTTTTAATTTCCCCATGATATGAAGTAAATTTTTAAGTATGCTCTGTATAAAAGGGTTTGTAACTATGAAGAAATAAGTGATAGATGATATATATCCTTTATTAACTAAAAGGGAAATGATGTATTATATTGTGTTCTTTTGGTCATATAAACATAATTATAGATTGAAATTTGGTGATGTCCCTTCCTCTATTATCCCTTCATTCAACTCCACCCCTCGTAAATTTCTACATATATAGCTTCAAGATAATGGATGTTTATGATATATTAGGTTGTATTTACACAAATAAATGAATTGTGTTGTATTTTATAGTCTATACACTCATAGTTAATTCATCATAAATAGATTTTCTATTATGTTTTCTATACACAAAAAAATGGGGATATTAGGTAATTCTAAAATGGATTGTCTATACAGTTCAAGGTGTTTATAGCTTTCTCAAATGGGTTGTCTATAAAAAAATTGTAAAAATAGGTAATTCATCATAGTTATTCACTTCATCATCTCATATGAGACTAATAGATATTTCTTGACTTTGATTCAACATTTTTGAGGTCTTTTGATATGTCACTGATCTTTTGAAAGGACCTTTTCATTTAAAGATAATAGTTTTTTTTTGGAGAAAGAACCAAACTGGGTGAACTTAGTGGATTAATCATCACTTCCATCAATTTTGGGTGAATCTTAGCAACACCATAGTCTTGAATGGTTTGTATTGTTTTAATGCGATGTATGATCTACTAGGAAACAGTTTTCACATTATATAAACAATCAAAAGAACTTGAGTTATGATGCAAAGATTGAATATGGGTATCCAGCTATTTGGAACATAATTTTTTGAGATTTTATTGGAACTATACATCCACATAATATATTTCTTTCTAGATTCAACTATTTTATATTCCAACTGATAAAAATTTATGTTTCAAGTGTCTGATAACTATTATCCTCAATAAGTTCCATATCATATTTATAAAATTTAAAAAGGTTTTTAAGACTATATATGAAACAATACATAGAATGATTAAGGTTATCATTACATTAAATGTTTTTTTAGAAGTAGCATAGGATACTTTTTTGTACATCTGTAATTTCTTTTTGCAATGTACGACTCTTGTTTTTATTTGGAATGTACTACTCTAAGTACTTCATGAGTTTTATTATTTTCATGTTTTTTATTATAGTTTTGTGAAGTTAAAATTTTCTATAGATTTATAAAATTGTTGATTACTTTAGTAGGTTGATATTGGAAGAACATGGATGGATTCTAGAGGATAAAGTGATGAATCTTGAGATTAAGTTTTTAATAGGTTGAGTTAATATTTTTAATGTACATGTGGAAGTATAGATTGAATTTTTTGTTTTTTATGTCTTAGTTGTTTTGATTGTAAGTTGGTTTACTACTACTCTTCTTTATATTTATTAATTAAGTGGTTTGATGTTAGAAGACAATGGACAAATTATAGGGGATTATGTGAAGCATCTTAGGCCTTCTATCTTGGTGGTGGATCGGGATGTAAATGATACTTCCAAAACCCCCCATGTTTCCAGTCGAAGTTAAAACTACTTCTATTTAGAGATGGTTACTAGAGATAGATCTGACTAGATTGCATAGATGTGTCATTTGAATGGTTAGGTCACTATCACTAAAGCTGGAGATAACGTGATAGCATAGATGCATCGCCTAGGGGTGGATAATATTAAGGGGATCTAGCATGGGGGATCTAGTATTTTTTTAAACTCTCTTATTTATATAATTAATTTTTTTTATATGTTTAAACATGTGTTAAAATCATATTCGGTTTGATAAATAAAACAAAAGTATTAACCATAAAATTAAATTCTACTAGAAATAAAAATTTATATTTATTATTCAAATGTAATTTACAAATAGATATTATATATTAGTGATACTGTTACGAATAGAAAAAATTTTCATCAGAAACTATTGCTAAACACTTTATCCAACATAAATATTATATTTCCTTATAATTATAATTTCAATTGAACAATTTTATCTATCTCAAAAATATTTAGTGATAGAGGTTTTACTGATAGTTTAGTGATAGGGACAAATATATTGGAAAAACATTTTACCCATAGAAAATTCACATGTAACAAATTATATCTCTCCTTGGAAAAAGTGAAATATTTTGGGGTCTATGGATAATATTATTCATTAAAAATTAATTTTAGTGCATCATGAATTAAAAAACATTTTTAATATCCATTTCATTGAGTAAGAGTAGATTTGGAAGTGGAATTGATCAATGTACAACCAAATGATGGAATTATTCATATAAAATAGAAAGAAATCAAGTTAGTTTAATTCCACATGTAATATATCTTCATATTAAAATAATACCATAAAATTATGAAAATGATTTTGAAATACAAAATTTAACCATTTACCTTCATTTCTAATGAATTTATGGTCTTTTCACCACTCGCAGATTTGTTGTTTTGTGGTCACTAACATTATTAAGGGAATGTTTTATATCACTCTCTATTAGTCCTTGAGTGTTAGTTTTCTCCCCCGTGTTATTATTTTAACGTAAAACTTATGTTATCACTATATATTATCTTTATTATGTATAATTTCAAGTAACCATTATGTTTCCCACATGCCCTTTTTAAAGGAAGTTGTATTGTCCCTTTATATTATGTGGGTTTTAAAAATAATATAATAAAATTTAGAAACATTTTTTACCAAGGTAAAATTTTTTAGGGTGTAATTTATTTATTTAGGGTAGAATTTAAAACCCTGATATTTAAGATTATATTATCCTTATATAAATAGTATGTATTCGATAACTTGTTTGGCACGCAACACCAAGCATAAAATGAATTGGGATATTAAAAAACATATTCATTAAATTTATGGGTATGAATAAGATTAACCAAATGATGAAATATATATAGAGACGTTTTAATTAATTTAAATGTATTAGTTGCTACATAATATATTGGTACACATTTTTATTAATGTTATTAATTGTTTCAAAAATACATTTTCTTCAAAAATGGGTTCAATTTCATTTTTGTTTGTTAATATTTTAATTCCTTTATAACACATTTAAAAATTTATTTTGATAATAGGATATAAGTTTTAATTACTACTATCAAAATTAACTAGGGGCCAAATTTTCGTACTTTTTTAAATGATTTATTTTTCATTAAATAGTGAAAAATCAAAATTTTTCAAATAATATCAATTATTTTCATTAAATAACTTAATTTAAAGGCCCCGTTATATTTTTTATTCGGTATTAAAGTGAGAAATAATATACGTGATTTAGAATAATCTTAATAATTCCATTTTAATATTAAAAATTTATGATTTTTATATATTTAACTGTTTTTCATAAAATTGAATTTTTTATAAAAATAATTTCTCAATTATTTATATGAATTTATTCTAAAATTATTGTATGCCACTTATGGATTTTTAATCTTAAAAAATTGATATAATATTTAGAATCAAGAGTTGTAAATTTTTTAAAAAGGTCCCTTTTATTTTTTACTCTTATGAGCAGAACCCTTACTAAATATTTGTCAACTCAATAATGTGTAAAATAGATCAAATTTGGTTAAACCCATTAGGTAAGGTCTCAAAATCAACCTAACACTTAACCATATTTTATTGGATTGAATTAGTTTGATAATAAAATCAAAAATTCTAATAGATGGAATTTTGGTTCCATTTTTTAATGATAATGAAATTCATATTATCTTATGTAAATAAAATTCCAAATTATCACTCCCTTGAATTTAATATATTAATGAATTTTATGTAATAATAAAAAGAGGATTAGTTGGGTCTAAAATTTTGAATTGAAATAAAATAAATATCATAGTTATTGATTTATTATTTTTTTTGATAGAATAATAACCTTAAATGTTTATACAAAATAGACATATTATTTATTATATAAATTGAAAAATAAAATAAATGATTTTAAAAATTATAAAAGTAGGAAAATTTGGGCCAATTGTTATTTTAAAAACATTTTTTATATAAGTATTAAATTTTATGGATGTTTAAAAACTTTATATTCAAATTACATAACTATCATTTTGACTTGAAATTAAATGTAAATTAACACTGTCAAAAATGACTTTAATGATATTTTATGAAAAATAATTTTTTATTAAATTATTTAAAATTAATGAAATATTAAAATAAGATAAGTAAGAAAATAATTGGGCTAATATTTTATAACTTATTAATTTAGTATCTAATTATTACCTTATATGTAAAATTATTACCCTTTATGATTAAAAAATTAATTATCGTGGTTAAGGTTATAATTGGTTAACAAAGAGGTTAAACCGAAATATAAGGTTTAAAATGACATCCAAAGCTGTCTAAATTTTATTTTTTTATTATAAAATATATTATTTATATTATAATATATTGATATTTGGAACCATTATAAATTAGAAAGACATTAATTAAATTTAAATATTTTAACTAATTCTTTATGTTCCCTCCTCCACATAAAGGACACCCTTCTCTCTTTTCTTTACACTTCCATGAGAAATTTATATTGACCAAAACTAGACCAATTATATTTTAAACGTACCTATACATGATTTTGTAGTTTTTTAATAATAAAATACCAATAAATGGGTCTTTAGGATGGGATCTATCAAGGCTTACTGCATGACAAGTAATCACCTTACCCAATCTATTTCAATTGATTTCATCTTATAACGTTTTTAAATAAATGGTATTCATCATAAAATACTAAATTTTGTATCATAAATATACTAAAATTTTATTTTGATTTTGAAACCACCACTATCCACCCTCGATTCCAAAAAATGGGAAGTGAAATCATCACTCATTTGTACATGTGGACCACCTTCTCCGCATAGGGAAACATTTAATTTTCCATCACCATATTTAATAGACAGTAATTATTATAGGTTCAAAGTTTATATATGTTATTTATGATATAATTATTCTTATATATTTATAATTTCATATCTAAAATATCACCTTCTAATATATTGGAATATAATAATGTCACCCATGCATATGTGTTTGCTACCACCTCCACAAAGTGATGATCTTCGTTTTTATACATATGGCCTACCATCTCCGTGAATGGTGTAATCCATTTTTCTATCGTTAAATTTTATTGATGTTTATATATATATATATATATATATATATATATTGAATATATAGTATATTTATATAATGATCAAAATTTTATAGATTATATAACAATAATCAACGTACAATTACTGGAACCATTAAAGTGAAATTCTCATGAAATAATCAAAATAGTTAACACTGAGAAACAACTAATTTAATAAGGATTTGTTAATAAATGTTTGTTAAAATGTTATAAGTGGAAAAATATGATATTATAAGTATAAAAATGACCCGTGTATATATTTATTGTGAATTTAAATTTATTATACATTATGTTAAAGTGATTTCTAATCATGTCGAACTCGAGATAACAGTTTCTCTTATCACATTAATTTTGTGCATGTGTGTCTTATTCACCACTTGTTTCATTTGTGTGGTGAATATAATACCCATGAATTCTGTTTAATATGATTTAAATGAAAATTATTGGGATATAAAAATAAATTTAATGTTCTCACTTTCATGAGTTTTTTATTCATATATTTCTAATGTGATATGGGTTCTTCATCCTAATATTGCTTCATTGAGGAATGTTTGATGTTATGACCCTATTTATATTTATGAGGTGTATATACTTAACTATTGAATTTTTTTTCATGATTATCATTATTTTAATTATATTTAACGTTTCATTTGAATTCATTCTTTCATGGATGCTATGATTCAAAAATTACCAAAGTTTTAAGGGATTTAGTTTACAACATCACTGTTTTTTTGGGACTGTTTATGATTATAGATAAAATGATGAAATTTCCTGATATACCAATTAATAATATCATTATATTTCTTATACTATTTTTTTTTCTAGATATTATATGTTTTAATTTCATTTTCCACACAATATGTACAAAATATACTGAAAGAAAATGTTTATGTAAAACCATCTTTATTTCTATCTTTGGTCGTAAATCACTTTTCCTCCATATCCATGTCTCGTAAAAATGTTTTCGTTATTTTTTTAATATTATATTATTATTTTTAAACTAATTTTTACCCATTTTTAAATTTTTACAAATAAATTTAATGGAATCCATTTTTATTTTCAGAATGAGGTAATTTTTTCAAAAATGTAAAAATAATAATTATTTTTACATGCACGACATGAATAGAATTTCCCATCATCATTACCTCTCAATGTTTTGATGCTTCCTCCAAAATTTCCAAATATTTGTTTCATAAAAAAATATTTTCATAAATAATTGGGAAGTTTTTATCTTTTAAAAAAGTTATTTCAAAATGAGAAGGGTATTTAATTCACGAAATATTCCCTGGGATATTTCAAAGTAGTTTTAATTTATGATAACATCCCTTAATATTACTTATGATTTACTGGTTATATAATCAAAGGATACCATATTATTATTTATTTTAATGGTTAATGACAATGATGATGAAATTTTTATGAAACCCATTTATTTTACATGGGTTATGCTATTATGTAATGTCGAAATATTTATGAAATTGTTTCCTTTTGAGGGATTTTGATTTATGATGAATGATTTATGATATTATGGAATAAATATTAATGGATTGAGAATATGATGATGGGTTGGACCATAATTATTTATCTCTCCAATGAATTGGGTAAATATTGATATATCATGAGATAATTGGGGCTATAATGGGGAGAAAATAGAGTTTATTAAGAAGATTTGTCCCCTATTATATTCTTCAGAGTTAGCCTTGAATAAGGATATAAAAGAAGGAACAGTTAGAAAAATCTGTGATGATGTTGTTTTAAGTGATCCTTGACTAATGAAATTATTTTCAATGGTTATTTCTATGTGATAAATGTATGTATTATGCCAATATTCTACTCTCATGGATCATCTTCTTTGATACTTTTTTTATTTAGTTCTTATTAATCCCCCTGATTTATGTCGTGACTCATGTTTAAGATCTAATAATTTAATGGTATGATTTTCAAAGGTTAATATCATGTTTAATTACACTTTAAACTCATTGTATGTTTAAATAATCATTGATATCTCTGTATTTTACCCTTATCGAGCATCTAATCTTTCCCTTTAATAAGTTTTATTTCCCCATGATTTGAAGAAATGTTTTATGTATAATTTGTCAAATAAGGGTGATTTTTATGAATAAATAAATGGGGAATGGTTGATATCGTTTATGAACTATTTTTTATGTGTCCATTTTTTCAAATACACTAAACATTTATGTTTTTGGTGTGCATTTTAATGTTTTGAATTGAATATTCATCTAAAATTATGTAATATCTATCAATAAAAATTGTAGGTCTCTATAGCTCCACCATATTGATAATCTAAAACCACATTTAATGTCATTAAATTGCATGGATAAGTAATTCCTTTGAATGTTAAAACCCAAAAATTTGTAAAACACTAGGAATTTCACCATTGTTCACCCAACATATTTGTTCATGATGTGGAAAATTTTCATGTCCCATGATTATTTATTTATGATTAAATACCTTTAAATTCTCTTCCAAACCTCTATATGTAGGATTGAAATAATGATGTAGATGCTCAATATACAATAGGGGGTGAATTGTATAATTTAAAAATTCCTTTAAAACCTATAAAGTTGGTATAAAACTTTCTATTGTTTAACAATGTTAAACAAAGTAAATTCACAATACCTCTTAGTTCTACAAACATTCTAGATTCTGAAAATATGGTTCCAGAAATGAAACATAATAACAGTTTACATGGAAAAGATTCAACTAAAAAGTGTATAGAATATTACTAATCTGAGTATACAAGTATAAGAAATTATAAGATAATTAAACTTTCCTTAATAATCAAAATGTAGTGGAAAACAAACATGAAACGATATAAGTAACAAGGACGAAATCTTTTAACAAAAAGAGTAGGGTATCTAACAAACTTGGATAATGTTTCCTTGATTTATAATTTCAATATTTTCTATCTTACCCACACTAGGGTAAGCCCTCGATAAGAATCTTAGAGTTTGTATTGCAATCCCCGCAATCCCTTGAACTTCAAGGTAGTAGGTACATGTGTCTTCCTTATCAAGGAATTCCTCGAACATTAAGGTACTCAGCACCTCGGTATTCTAATCCCTGGAAGCCCTCTATTATACACAACAACAATCTGAGTCACATGAAGAAATCTGAACAAGATGTTTCGTACGCATAAAGCATGAGAGTCTCTCTCTAGAAATCTCTTCAGCAGCATGTAATATCTAGATTTGTAGAACAATCATCAAAGTTGTGAGATCATTCAAATGATCTCCTATTTATATCACATTTCCAATGGTCTGATCCCTCATCAAACAGTCATATTTTCCTTGAATCTCAGAGGGACCTGTACATGTGTCACTCAAACAACTGTTGGATAGAAATAGAATGCATGAAATTGTTTCATAACCTTAACAAGTATAAGTAAAATATGGTTGCTCAACCAAATTTATTTTTTGAGTCTAAGGAAAAATAATTTTTGGAGTCTATATTACATGGATATTCTGTTTCGGTTTCCCGAAAAATTTAGAATCAGAATTCAGTAGAAATAGGAGTCTTAATTATGAGGAATTTGGAGTCTGAATTCCTAGGAATTTGGAGTCTGAATTCTATGAAATTCAAAGATGAAATTATATGGAATTAGAAGTCCAAATTATAAGGAATTTGGAGTATGAATTATAAGTAATTCAGAGTATGAATTCTAAGGAATTTATAGTATGAATTATATGGAATTCAGAGTTTGAATTCAAAGGAATTCGGACCCTGGATTCTAAGGAATTCAGAACCAGAATTTCATTGAATTATGAGTATGAATTTCTGGAATTCGGTGTCTGAATTTTAGAGAATTCTGACTATTAATTTCACAGAATTCAGAGTTTGAATTTTACAGAATTCAAAGACTGAATTTCAAAGAATTCAGAGTCTGAATTTCAGAGGATTCAGAATCTGAATTTGGACCCAGAAAACAGAATACTTCATATCTAAGTATTTATATAATTCTGAGGTTTTAGATGTGAAACTTAATTTTACACTTAGGAATAAATAAATTTAGATTTAGAGAGACTAAAAAATGAACAATGAAAAAAAGGTAAGGATAAATTTTCTTGGGGATGGAAATTTTTCGTTATTATATGAAAACATCAGGGAAATAAAATATTCCATAAGATAGAGTGATTGTGATTTTCAAAACATAGAGGAATTGAAAATCCCTAAGGAAAAATTATTATCTCAAGAATCTCCCTCTTTTTGGAAAGCATAAACAGCCTTACTAAAAAAATATAAGGACATTGGAATTTTAATGATCTTGAAAAATACTTATCACCCTTTACTTATGGATCATAATGAATACGACTAACTCCACCATAGGATTTGAAATTCCTAAGGATAATTTTCTTGATTTCCTGAATGATATTTTACATTTTATTTCATACTAAAATCATCATGATAAATACTCCCCCTTGGATTAGATCCCCCTTGTATAGGGAAATTTCTTTTTTACATAATATTCTTTTTTATATTCCTTTGTCCAACTTTGTGATTTTAAAAAAGGAATAAAGGGAATGGAAAATAAATTATGGTACCTGAAATATTAGTACTAAATAATCAAAAAAATAAAGTGCAACAAAAATTTCAATAATATTAAAAAAAACTTACAACATGAAAATATAACAAAAAATCAGATTTGGAATGAAATTATCTATCCATTTCTTTCATTAGTATATTGTTCACAATAGTTTTAAGCCACTTGTTTTCCTTGTGATCATCTTCCATGATCTTGAGTCGATGATCTTGATCTTCAATTTTCTTTTATAAGGCCTTAATTTTTTCATCCTGAGCTTTAACAACATCAGTATGAGTGTTGAATGATTCCTCTTATTTAGCATGTTTTTCCTAAAGCTTGATTATAAGATCCCTTTCCTCCTTCCAACTCTGAGCAACTGAATAAAATTTCCCATTCACATCTTTCGCTTTATGCTTCTATGTAGTTTCTTCAAGAGATATCTTTTCTTAAAAATACATAGTGAGATCTTTGAACCTAGCCTCCTAGGTTTCAAAAGAATCCTTGAAATTATCTTGAAACTCATGGATAATTCTCATCTCTTCAATAGTTTTTCTTGACCATCTAGTCATATTCTTGCAAGATCTTCTATGGGCTTCATAATTCAAGAAAAATGTTTTAAAATCGGCCTCATGTTTGACACACTTATCCATCACCATGGTAACTGAATCTGTTGTCTGATTTACGGAATGCTGAAGTATATGCCACCTTGAATCTATGATTATAAATATTAGAATAGTACCAACCAGCTTCTTTAAAGACTGAACAAAAAATTCATGTCCAAGAAAAGATGATTTTGAATTAGAATGATTTGATGATGAGGATTATTTCTCAAGCACATCCGCTTTAATCTTTGATGAAGTGCCATCATCTTTCTTACTAACCAAATACTTGGTAGGAGTATCGGCCATCACCTGCTCACCCTTATCGTTTTTTGAAATGAACTGATCATTTTTTGGTGATTCATTCTCATTTTATGATATCTCGACACTTTTATGTTCTTCAAACTTTTCCTTATCCGCTTCTGCCTGAGGTTCTCCTTGATGAATAATATCATGATTACTACATTATTCCTAGAATTTATTATTTTCTTCTTTCTGATCCCTTTCATCCTTTCTAGGTCTTTCAAACTAAGAAGATTCGGCTTCATAATTTTAGAGGAAAAACTTCTCAGAATGACTTTCCATCTCATGATTATCTTCCAATTGTCGTGTCATGTCATCAGTGTCGCCACTTCCTTCTTCCTTTTATTCTTCCACTTCTTGTTATACTTTTTCCTCAACTTCCTATTCCACTAATATTTGTACTTATTCTTATTCTTATTCTTGTTGGTGTGGTTTTGGAATCACCAAATTATTTCCCAGAGTCTCTAGAAGTAATTCTATGAAAAACGATTTTGGTACTGGAATATTCTTAGAGGATTTTTCAGCAGACATAAGAAGATATTTAATGATTTCAACTTCAATAAATTTCTTTTTCTTCTTCTTCCATTTCTCCTATGTCACAAGAACTTCAAAAACATTGATCTTTAAGGATTTTTCCTCAGTAGGATCCAATCCAAACTTAGTCTCCCCTTCTTTGTAGTTTTTGTTAAATTCTCTTCACATAGCCACAACTTCATCAGGATATGATTTTTTCTTCTTCATCTTTGGAGGTGAAGACTGTATTTCCTTGGCAACAGAAAAATTTTCTATCTCTTGACTTTCCTTCACTTTCCGCTTCCTTCCACATTTCTTGGATGTTTCTGATATAACTGATTTCTCTGATAAAGCTTCATCTTCTTTATTTGATAAATAATAAATCTCTCTAGATTCACCAGAAAATCAAATTATAATTCTCCTTGGACTGTCATCTCTTAGAAAATTTACCCTGAAATTTCATAACATTGATTTTCCGGAAACTTTCATTGATTCTAATCAAGAAAAAATTATATTTTATAGGATTACTGGATACATTATAATCTCAGATTTCTTATTCCAATTCTTGATATTCTCAATCATAATGAAAATATACTTAACCAGATTTAGCTTCCGAATGTTGAATAAGAAATACTAAATATACATATCACTTTCCTTCAGAGTATCCTTATCTCATTTCCTCGGATGATAAATTTGTGAACCCAATGTTCTAGAATCCAAAAATTCATTGAAATATGAAGAATCATTGGAGTCTTAACTCCAACCAAACCAAGGAACTCTATGGACTTTTCCTTTTAAAAACATCAAATATCATCAGGTAACTTATCAAGAAAAACTTATCTTTTTCTTCGTATGGTATTCCAATCAAACTGGCTTCCATGGAATAAGAAATATAATAAGTCTTACCATAACTCTTGAATTTTTTTTTCTTTTCCTCTTTGATTGAAAAAAGATACAGATTCATTAAACTCCATTAGAAACTCCAGAATCATCGGATCCTCTGCCTTTGGTTTTGATACAACTATAATCTCTGAGATATTTAACTTGATGTTCTTTTAGATGATTGAATCATACTTACTAAAGAATTCTAGGTCTGCCAAACATTCATGAAAAATATTCCATTCAAATATTTTCTTTATGTTTCAAATTTCTTTCTAAGGATAGGATTCATTAGACATTCGAAACTAAGGAAGACCTAAGAAATTTGGAATGGTCATAAGTAGGAAGGGTAGAGCTTCAGCACACAAGATCTTGGGGTTCGATGTGGGACGACCATTGGGGGTCCTTTATATAGGTAATTGAAGTGACAGTTTAGCTTCCCTGATTGATCCAATAGTTGAAATCTTCTTAAGAAGATCTGACAGTTGAGATGATATCAAAAGAAGTATTTTGATATATTATGATCTTTTGATGTTTTATAGAAAAAACATTCAGATTTAAGGAAATGTAAATCCAAAAATTTTGTAAATAAAATGAAAATTAAAACAAGTAAAAGATGATTACGAAAATTTAGGAAACGAAACATACCTTTCATATTGCTAAGAAGATTATTCTTAATAATTAAAATTCTCCTTGAAGAACTTTATATTCTAATATTATTGATTAAGATAATTTTTAGATTATGGAGGAAAATAGATTAGAAAAAATTTAGATTATGAAAAAGAATGAAATTACGAAAAATTTAATAGGAAAATTTTAACTAAGGAGAAAATGTACTCCCCCTATGAAAATGATTTTATTACTGTAAGAAGATTGCTTTCAAAAAGAAGTTAATAATGAAGATTACCTTATGTTTATCATTCCTAAATTTTGTTTAATGTATTCATATCAATCAGATTGTAATGATTTTGTGAAAATATCATCAAGTTGATCTTGTATTCCGATAAATTGAAGAATGATATCTCATATCGTCTTGATAATCTTATCAAAGAAATTTTTGTTACCATTTATATTCCAGGAACTTACACTATCCATGTACCATGTATTATTGTTGGTAATTTGTTTACTTTATTGAAAATAAGAGTGTAGGACTTTCGTAACCCAAACATTCTTTGATCCAGAAACTTTAGAAAGAATAATTTTAGGAATACACATTTATATTGAGAAATAAGATTTATGAAAACCTAAAGACTGAGTTTTTTTTTAAGGAACAATTTTTTGTCCAATACCCACCACACTGACATTTAGTGTAGAATGGGGCACTTTGAGGAACAAAATAATCATTACTAAAAAACGGTTTTGAAATTGTATAACTAAATCCATAATTATTATTTAGAGGTAAAATTTGGGAATACATCTTATAAATTTTTTCCTTACCTAAGGTAATGTTTTACAAATAATTCCTTAAGGAAAATATTTCCAACTTTAGCTTAATAACTATGTTTTTATACTCAAAAAAATTAGTTTTAGCATTAGATTTAGTCTTGAAGACATTTTTCATAGAAATTTATTTTCTACATCCTTAAAAAGTTTATCCTTATCAGAATTAACTCCTCAAGCGTTTTTGAAATACTTTTCAAATCATAAATTTTCTTATCAAGATCTTTAGAATGATCTGATATATCCTTAGAATATAAATCATAGAATTTTCCTTCTCAAGTATCATCTTGACCTTAGAATTTTCATTCTCACGGAGCTTTGGAAACCTTGAAACATCTTCATAATTAGGTAAATTATTATCTTCATCAGATGAAGATTCTTCATCTGAGGATTCATAATATCTACTATCACTATGATTAGCGTTCAAGGATATATTGGATATGGATTCAACATTCTGTACCTTATCCATTAAATAATTATTTTCAATAGGTAAATTAGATAATAGTTCATGATTCTTTTATTTAGAAGATTCATACTCTGAGGATTCTTTAGAAGAGTCACCACTAATGGGACTACAGGTGTCATTGGATTTCAAAGATTTCTTAGATTTATCCTTATAGTACTTCTTTCTATTCCTCCAAGAATTATTTTCCTTTCTATCCATTCTCTTAAACAGAGGACAATCTGGCCTTATATGCCCAGATTTTTTTCATTCATAGCAGGGGACTTCTAAATATTTTTTTATCCTTTCCTTCATTCTTCTTGTATCTAGACTGAATGTTCTTTTGTCCAACAATCTTGTTCATCCTTCAAGAATGATTTGATAAATTGTATTCTGAATATTCAATTTCACTATATTCGGATTGAATAACAGTCTTTTATATTCGAACCCTGTAACTCACTCAGGAGTCTGGTCTTTCATATGATTTGAAGTTTTTGACACTTCTGTTTCAATTCTTCATCTTATTTAGATCAACTCTTCTTTTCATTTCTATCTCATGTTGAATAAGAGTTCCAAAAATCTCATCAAGGGTAATCTGTGAGAATTTCCTATTCTCATCAATAGTTGTTCTCTTTGACTCCTACTCATCAGGTATGATAACTATAATCTTTTCCACAAGTGCATCATCATATAAAACTTTTTCACCCATGGATTGTAAACTCTTAACAATGGTCATAAACCTCTATTGTACCTTGCACACTGGTTCTCCATAAGGAAATCAGAAACCCTGATACTCAGCTCTAAGCATATATCTTCTTGTTTCGATAACATTTGATGTTCCAAACTGAGTTACATCAAGCTTCATACAATTACAATTTGAATCTTCATAGGAAGAAATCTGGCTATATATATTCGTGGTCATGGAACACAACAAAGTATTTCATACCTTATAGTTAAGTTGATATTCTGAGTTTTCTTGATAAGTAAATGTTCTGACTTCTTTATCAAGATTCTTGTAATTTCCATTAATAATTACAAAGTTTTCCACTCCAGTATTAATAAAAAAATTGTTCATACAATCTCTCTAATATTCATAATCATTCTCGTCAAATATAGGTGGTCTAGTAGGATTAATATTTTCAATGTAACAAACATTCATTCCTGCCATCTCAAAAAAATATCATTCCACAGAATCTTGTTTGTAATAAAAGTTTGTAAAAAACTGGTAAAAATCCTAAGAAAGGAAAAAATAAAATAATAAAAACTGAGCAAGAAAACATATATATGAATATAAGTATTTTAGATAACTCTTCTAATACCAATTGTAAGATCAAAATAATGAGGTAGAGGTTAAATATACAAGAGGGGGAGAATTGAATTCTTTAAAAATTCCATTGGAACCTTTTATGTGGGTATAAAAATTTCTATTGTTTAAAAAATTTAAGCAAGATAAATTCACAAGACCTATTAGTTCTACAAACTTTCTAGATTTTGTAAATATGGTTCAGGAAATGAAACATATTATTAGTTTACAAGGAAAAATATTCTACCTTAATGCATATAGAATATTACTAATCAGAGTATACAAGTATAAGATAGTATAAGATAGTTATAATTTCCTAAATAATCAAAATGCAGTGGAAAAAAACAAGAAAAAAAGTAACAAGTAATAAATATTTTAACCCAAAGAGTAGGGTATCCAACAACCTCAGATAAAGGTATATTGATTTATACTTTCAAGAAGGTCTGTCTTAACCATAGTAGTGTAAGCCCTCAATAATAATATCACAGTCTTTCTTTCTGTCCCTGCAATCACTTGAATTTCAAAGTCATCGGCACCTATGTCTTTCTTATCAATTATGTCCTCAAACTTTAAAGTGGTCGGCACCTCTATCTTCCTATCCCCAGAAGCCATCGATTATACACAAAAACAATCATAGTTTCATGAAGAAATCTGAACATGATGTTCAGTATGCACAAATCATGAGGGTATCTCTCTCTAGAAATCAATTCCCCTGGCATGTAATCTCTAGATTTGTAGAATAGTCATCAAAGTTGCGAGATGGTTCAAATGAGCTCCTATTTATAGGCACATTTCTAACAGTCGGCTCCCTCCTCCTGCGGTCCTATTTTTCCTTGAATCTTCGAGGGACCTATACAGGTGTCACTCAAATAATGGTTGGTTAGAAACATAATGCACAACATCATTTCATAACTTAAAAATGTATAAGTAAAAAATGTTTTCTCGACAAAATTTATTTTTCTGAGTCTATGGAATAAATAATTTTTAAAGTCTAAGAGGAAAACATTCGTAGTTTATAATACATGGATATTTAGATTATTTTTTATAAGGAATTCGGAATCCGAATTCTATAGATGTCAATGTCTAAATTCTGAGGAATTCTGAATCCGAATTCTATGGAATTCAGAGTCCGAATTGTAAAGAATTCAGAGTCCAAATTTTAAGGAATTGAGTGTCTAAATTCAAAGGAATTCAGATCTTGAATTGTATTGAATTCGGAGTTTTAATTATAAGGAATTCAAAGTCTTAATTATAAGGAATTAAGAACTGTAAATCTAACGAATTTGGAACCGGAATTTCATAGAATTTGGAGTCTGAATTTCATAGAATTCAGAGTCTGAATTTCAGAGAATTCGGAGTATGAATTTCAGAGAATTCGGAGTCTGAATTTCAGAGGATTCCACATCTGAATTCAGATCCTGAAAACAGAATACACTATATCTAAGTATTTATATAATTCCTATGTATTAGATGTAAAACTGAATTTTACAAATAGGAATAAAAATAGTTAGACTTAGAGAGACTAAAATATGAAAAATGAAAAACAGGTAAGGATAAATTTCCTTGGGGAAAGAAAATTTTCCTTATTAGGGAAAAACCCCAAAGAAATAAAATTTTCCTTTAGATAGAGTGTTTGTGATTATCAAAACATAGAGTAATAGAAAAGTCATAAGGAAACCTTATTGACTCAACACCATATTTTATAGACCATAGCATGTAAACATAATATTTGTAATCATTCATTTTTCTAAGGATTAATCTTCTAAATGGATATTATAAGAACATTATCATCCATTCTTCCTTATGTTTTGAGTTTAGCTATAGAGCTTCTCAAATTTTTCATCCATATATTCTAATGAATTTCATAGCCATATCACACCTAACATTATAATTTCTTCAATTTCATCTTTAATAATATCACCCCATCAAAACAACTCCATCATTCGGGAAATACCTAAATGATTTCATGAAATATTCCTTATTCAATTCAATCAGATTGATTTATGAATAATTATATTCTACGCTGACACTAAAATACCATCTACATATTCAATTCCATCTTCATTACTATTCTTAGGGGAACCACACAACCACTAAATATTCCTAAAAATTTCTAACATTGAAATGATTCTATTTCATCTTCCATTATATATTTAGATTGCATCCAACTACGTCAATAGGTATTATTAAAAAATCTGACACACAATGTCACAAAATTTAATTTTTTGTATGTTTTTTATTAGAATGTTTACCTTCTATTTTGTTTACAGATAAAATTCTATGAATTTAAAAAAATAGAGTTTCAGTGCAAGGTGTGTGGACAAAAACATGGTTAGGACTAACTATGTGAGTGGCCTAAAGTTTTTAATGGTGTTTTTTTCATGGTTGGAACACCATTTTCTCATCTGTGTAGTCAAATAATGAATGTTCCTAAGTGTGTTCAGCAAGGTATTCATGGTTATAACTTGGTTTGGTAAATTCTAAAACCAAATAGTATCACAATCCAAGGTATTTAATATTTTTGAATTTTTTATATTTTCCTCTAGAAATAAGACTCTAAATTAGTTCTATCCTCCCCCATTCAGCTAAGACACATTCATGAAGAGCATTATGTAAAACTTAAATTCTATTTCCTAGTATGTTTATCCACTGTAGTTTAATTTTTTTATTCTTTTCCTGGGGTTAGGTATTGTTCTTCATTTGTTTGAGAGCTTTCTAAAATCCTCCCATGGTAGAGGTATGTGATTCCATATTTTTTCCTTTATCCTATAATTTTATATATGTTTGAGGTTTCCAAAAATTATTTTATCTTTAATATTATATATGTCATAGATAATTGGGTGTGTTCGGGGTATTTTATTAAAATATGATAGTGATTTAATGTAGGTTTTCAAATTGTAATTGATTTCACAATGAAATTTACAGGTTTTCACGGGGTTGTTAAATGGGATTTCACCATATTGGACTTTAATGTATATTTTTAATCACTAATGTGATGTTTATATATTTTACACATTTAGGGTATTTATATTATTTTTTATTTTTTATCTTCTTTTTGGTTTTTACGATTTAATGGTTTTATAGTTGGGTTATCCATTTGTTTAAAAAAAATTCTAAGATAATGTGATTTCAAAATATTTTTCATAAAGGGATTTCAAATTAGATCTCTCTATTTTATTAAAATGTCTCCTTTAGTATTTTTTGTTAAAACAATATTACAAGATATATCAGTATTTAAGTTGATTTAAAAGGATTTTTGATGATAGTAAAATTAATTTAAAACACAAGGCCCAATTTCCACCTTTATTAATTAGTTTTCATAAATGTATTTCTCCCATATTCTATACTGATTTTTTTAATAACTAATGAATATTTCATTGATATAGTATGAGTTGTTGATAGTTTTATATTATATAGTGACGCAAATGGGGGTTTCATGAGGTGGGATGATGGTGATTTCATTAGATATGTTGACTTATATTTCTCAACACAATTCATGGGGATCATAGGAATATTATTAAGAGACTAATAAAATGTTATTATCTAGTCCTGATGTGAAAGGCCAGATCCCACATGGTATATAATAGGCCTAGACCATGGGAAAGTACCATTAGTAATGTTTGATGGGAATAGTAAATTTGTTATAGACTAAGAATCAATCAGCGATCTTTGAGACAATTCCACCTGAGTAGTTCTAGGGTTGACTCATAGGGTGTATAAGAATTTATCATGATTATGTATGCTTTAGTGTTTTCCATCCACTAAACTTTATTTCTCACTTCTACTTTATTATCATTATTATTATTCCATCATATTATTATCTTACTATCCATTTATTATAATATGGTTCGGCTATACCTTTATCCTTGGGAGTTTATTTATTTTATTATCATAAATTACTACTATAGATATCACTTCACTTGTTTTAATCTTTAAATTATTTATTTTTATTAGTCCTATCTATTTATCTCAATGATGTATTATTCGGTGATTTATCAGTTTTCCCTTATATGGGTTCTAATGTGAATTTAAAAAAACTAGTTTTCAAAAGTATGTTTTAGATTGAATTGGTCTAATAAAAGTTTTAAATGATTATTTAAAAGCATATCAAGGCTAAATAGGATATTAGAAATTTATATTTGATTATCTTTCAAAATAAAAATAATAATACTTTCAAATAATATATTTTTAATTAAATTATTGGAATGTTTGAGAAAGGAATCACATAGTTTATATGGTTATTACCTTATAAACAGTTATTCTCACACCCTATATTTGTGACTCAGCATTAGTATACCCAAGTTTGTTATGCAGGTTCATGATCATCTTTGGATTCTCTCTTTGGGAGAAGTGGTTTAGATCATTGTTAGTGACATTAAAGATCACACAAAGACTACCTTTAGTGTTTCACCTTTTGTTTCTACCCTATATTTGTTTCATCCAATTCATTAATCTCTTTATCTTTAATCCCTCATTTGTTATGTGCATTTTATTTGGATTTGTTTTGTATATATATTAAAGTATATCCCTCTTTTTTAATCAATTTATAATTTTTTATTTTGATGATCACATATCTTTGATGAACAAAGTGGTTACGTCAGACTTATGGGTGTAAGTTTTGTGATTACTAGTTTATTGGAAAACGTTTCTCTCAGTTTATTTACTTCTATTCTATAGAACATGTATCCAGCTTGGGGTGGTTTTAAATGTACCTCAGGTTATGCCATGGGCCCCCATGAGTGCCTGATTCAGGGGTGGATAGAGGTGGTTCATGAAACAGAACCTCTTGGTTTCCAAAATGATGATTACATTGTTGTTATAATAATGTATTATATTACTAGAATAATTATCAAAATGAGATAATTTTATAATTTTATTATTTTTTGAATTATTTCAATGATGGCATTAAAAATTTCTATATAACTTTTCCCAAGGTTAGTTTTCTTCAGTGTGACCAAACATCTTATCTATGAGAAGGATGGCTTGAAGATAAGATTTGTGTAGTGTCCCAGCATGAATCTCCCTACAAACAGTACAATGGGATGAGTGACACATGGCCTTAAGTGTGCCCCCTCTAACTCAAAAGGCTTCTAACTAGAAGAGAAGGTGTATGGTGGTGATGGTGGGGATACTTTACCTACAATTGATGATTTAATAATGGTATTGTGGATATTGAAGTGGAAGAAAAGGACCAAAAGACTCAGAACAAGTAGCCCACCCATGGCAGAAGCACAATCAAAATCATACAATAGAGGAACCATAGTCAACAATAGTAACGAACGTAAATAAACACATCAACATGCCATTAGTTGAAACGAAAAAAATAACATGCATCAATAATAGACCATCCACAACAAGAAGTAGTAAAATTTCATCCTTGGATAACCATCATTATATATATATATATATGAAAAACTATGCTAATACAAAAGAAAAAAAATCTTAATAAGGTAAGAACCAAGGTTCCCTTGCCTTCCATCCATTCCAACATTACCACTAGGATCCAGCTCCAAATCCAAAACCCTTACATGAATGGAAAAGAATAAATTTTATACATGTCTCAAAAGGCCTATATAGGGTGTGATAAGAAGACATAATAAGTCACGAAAAATGGGTGCATACCTTACATTTGTGATCAATCAGGGTTTTAATAGAAATAATTAAGTAGCAACACATGCATAAATTAAACACAAGATTCCTTGGGGCTCAATAGCCCCTAGGAATCTATCACAAACCTCAACCGATTCCAGAATAACTATAGAAGAGAGGATCCTTAGCACATATCCCAAGGCATACCCTGATGTATAAATTCCCAGGTGAACCCTTGGGTTTCACCTCAGAATAAGTGACCTTGAACAATGTGCCTTCACTACGGGAAATCCAGGTTTTCCCAACGCTTCATTACCAACGATTTAAGAAAACCTTTGGTAAAGAATTCATTTACCAATGGTTCTTGATGACCATTTGGAAAGGGTTCCTTGGACACCCCATTCCCAACGTTTTTTAAAAACCATTGGGAAATGTTCTCCCCAAATACAGAATCAGCCGCTGCTCTCCCCCATTCGTGACAGAACCTTAATCTGTCAAGGGCTCGGCTCCTCTCACGACATCCCCCATCCAAACCTGTCAAACTCCATCTGAATTGTCTCAAATCATGTATTCTATTCTTCATACACATAAAATATGTAATTTCTACTTGTTTTTATTGTTATTCATCCCATATTTTAGTTTTATGTTTTTATTTTGATGTGTATATCATTTTTTTCTATTTTGATTTAATCTAGACTTTATCCACTCCAATCCATTTAATTAATTAAATCCTTAACCCTCCATCGAATAAAAAGAATCTCAAATTCATTATGGTTGGATTATAGATGTTCTAAGTATGTGTTTTTTGCTTTTTTTCATCTTGTAATTAATTGTTACAGGGAAATTTATTTATATGTGTTTATTATTTTTTAGAAAAGTATTTATGTGTTATTTTATTTAAAATTCCTTGAGGAAATTTTTTTATAAAAATATAATTTTTTAAATAAGGAATGTGTAATGTAATTTGTTATAGTACACTATGTGACTATGTTTGGTATTTAGTAACACATGAGATAACTGGTGTGTGAGAATGTGTTCTGAAAGAGATTCCATGGTTGGTTCAATATTATATTTACGTTTTGAGCCTATTAATGAGTTGATTTAAAGATATTTTGAGATATTTACCTTATGTTTATTAGTGAAAACTGGGAGCTGTAGAGGTGGTTCATGATTTAGACATATAATTACTACTAAACATGTGGATAAACCTTTCATAGTAGTGAATTCTTGAAATGTTTGATGTTTTTAGTCCTTTTTTATTTAGAGTTTCATTTGATGGTGATGTTTCTTATTGATACCTATGATGGGAATTTATTTTAATTTCTAAATCGGATGAGACTCCCCCACCATGAACTATGTATGCAACCTCTACCCTTATTTAATCAGTGAACTCAAGTCAATAATTCAAGCCTTCATTCACACTAGCATGTAAGAAATTGAATGATATAATCCATCCTCACCTGATTTCATACCTTAGATAGTGTCCAACATATGGATTACAAGCTTTTGAATTCATCAGTTAACCAAGATCATATATTTCATTTCCTCCAAGATGACTGTACTAATATAACAGTAGGTTCAATTAAATATGGTTCTCATTGTACGTTGTATATTATGTGTCCTTCTTGGACAATACTCAGTTTTATGAGGGTGGGGTTCTTTTCACTACCCATGTTGGCATGTGTAGACATCCATAAAAATGTTATAAAAGTCACAAGTTTAATTCAGTAATGTTTTTATCATTGACATACTTTATTATTAATCTCAAAATTAAAAATATTTTTTTTGTCTATACTTAATGAAATTAAATCTTTTTATAAGCCATGAACAACCTATTAGTGTAGAAGCCTAAAATTTATTCACCCATGGGGTGCACTTGACTCTGGGGAAGTAATTGGGTAATGAAAGGTATGGCCATAGAGGTGTCAATAATGAGTTATTGAACATGATTGAATGATTTGGGATGCCTGTAACACATAATGGGACCTGAGTCATGTAACTCTTATAGACCTAATGAAAATGAATATAAATATATTTTAATTTAATTTATGATTACTTGTTCTTTACATTATTGTAATAGTTCACTACATTGACTAAAAACTTCTTCCTTTATCATTTACTTAAATGTATTTACTATTAATGATAAATCCTATTGAAATGTTTATAACAAAATGACTTATATAAATTCTTTTTACAGAATGGACAGAAGTTGGATGTATGAAACCGATCAGATCTCAAGTGATTTTCAAAACAATTTGGAGAGCTTTAGATATTTTTCATTTCACAATTCTTCAGATAGTGGTCGCATACACTGCCCATGTTCCAATTGTGTTGGTAGACCTTGGTTGAGTCGTGAAGAAGTTATCTACCACATAACCAAAAATGGTTTTCAAGAAAACTACTTTGTGTGGTATCATAATGGAAAGAAAATGAAATATCAAATTGGTGATGATCTAAATGAAAGGACTGGAATGGAGAATTTGTTATATGATCGGTTTCCTTTTATTCTTCATCATGAAAAATTAAGGAGTTTGACTAAAGAAGACTTCGATATGAGGACAGCTGATGCATCTAGTGAAAATGATGATATTGATAGGGTGAAAAAATTGAATGATGCTTCCACGACTCCAGTATATCGACAATGCGATAAAATGAAAAAGTTTGGATTTTTAATCCAATTGTTTCGTGGGAAAACTATGTATGAGATTTCTAATACAGAAATCGATTACATTCTTACACTCTTGAAGGATTTACTTCTACATGATGCAGATATTCCCTCAAACCACTACTTTTCATGGAAATTAGTTGAGGAACTTGTATTTTCAAGAAACAAAATTCATGCTTGCCCGAAATATTGCAGTTTATTCTAGGAGAAACCCGCTCAACCAAATGATTGTATAAAATGTGGCACATCCCGCTGGAAGTCAAAATCTAATGGAACACAATCCCGCATTCCACAGAAAGTAATGTGGCACTTTCCATTGATCCCCAGACTCCATAATATTTTTATGTCTGATTACTTATCAATAAAAATGAGATGGCATGATACCGAGAGAAAGAAGACTAATGACGAGTTGGTTCATCCTGTAGATGGATTTTCATGGCAGAGATTTGATGCTTCACATCCTGATTTTTCAGCTGACGTGCGTAATGTGAAGCTGGGTCTTTCTTGCAACAGTATTAATCCATTTGGGAAGATGCTTACTTCGCACAGCACATGGACAGTTTTTATAAACATTTATAATCTTCCCCCATGGTTGTGTATGAAAAAACCTTTCACTTTCATGAGTATACTCAAATCTGGTCCTTCTGATCCCGGTATTGATATTTATGTATACATGAAAACTTTAATAAAAGAGTTGAAACTTCTTTCGGATGTGGGTGTTTGCACATACGATGCATGTTCGAAAGACATATTTTAGATGTGTGTTGTGCTTATGTGGACGATAAATGATTTTCCGCCTTATGAAATGATGTCTGGATGGAGCACAAAGGGAAAACTTTCATGCCTAGTTTGTATGAAGAATACATGATCCAGAAGACTGAAACATCGTTGTAGTTTCAGATTTATGGGACATCGATGATTATTTACAAATGATCATCCATATAGAATGAATCATCGAAGATTTGATAATACCATAGAGACCAATGATCCACCTCACCGTATGTCTAGAACTGATGTACTTAATTAATTGAAAGATTTCAGTTTTTCATTCGGAAATGGTCAAATGAAATCTGGAAAGAGAATGAATGTTTCCACTGAATCCTATTACAATTGGAGGAAGAGGAGTATCTTTTTGTATTTTCCTTATTGGTCAACCAATTTGTTATATCATTTCTTAGACGTAATGCATATTGAAAAGAATATATGTGAAATGTTTCTTTCGCATGCATGCTGCATCTGACTATCCATATTCCCACTGAAATACTTCTCGGAGGACATGTTTCTTTTCGTTGGATGTATCCAACTGAGTTAGAGGCGGTACCAGTCGTGGATGATTGTCCTATGAAGCGGTATCGTCAGATGATTACTCATTGGACGAGTACCCAGTTTAAGTTATGAATTACACTTGAGGTTTTTAAATAATAACTTTCATGTTTTTCTTTAATATTATCATTTAAATTGTCGAATTTTATTTAGGAATCATCTGGAAAAAATAAAAAAAAACATTGAGGCAAAAAAAATACCTCCACACACTAGGATGTACTACGATGCTGGATCATGAGAGGAAGCAGGTATGACAATTGATTATAAGTTTTCTTTACGACTAATATTTTCTTTTTTTTCCCTCAATTATTTAACTGTTTTCTAAAGTTTCCATATAAATTTAGTTTTCAATGTCATTGTAGAGGAAAATATAGAATATTGAAGGACGTGTGCCTCGAGAAAAACTGTTTTTCTCGAGTAGACAGAAACAGGATGGAAGTTTCATCAACGAAGCCACTCAGCAGCAGATTGTAAGTTTTAATCTGTTGATTTTATATTTTAATATCTATTTTGTAACTTAATAATATATTTATATTTGTAACAGGATGCTTTAGAGGCCCTCGATGGCCAAGAACCAAATAATTTTGGGCCAACTGATCACTTACATCAGGTGTTGGGAGAGGAGCATTCTGGCAGAGTACATTGCCGACCTAGGATAGCCCCGATGAGGTATTGGCCCTCCTCAGGTATGAGTTGTAGTGCCACAAAGCTGCAGTAATTTAGGGTACCGACAGAATAGGCTGAGAAAAGGGCCACAGAGACGGCAGAACAGTCTTCTAGGCCAAACAGTGTATTTATGAAATTTATTGAAGTTCTAAGTCCAACACTTCCAGCAGAGGCCATCCCAACTTTTGATTAATACATGGCATCGATATGTTCTATATATGGTGCACCAGGTGGAAGTTCTAGTGGTGGTTTGGATGATTTCTAGATTGAAGATGATGATGGAGAGCAGTCTGATGCAGAAGAGGAGGGAGAAAAGAAGGGCAAGGAGGAGTGAGAGGGAGAGGAGGAGGGCACTGAGGAGGGCGAGGAAAATGATGGGGAAGAGGAAGAGGGTGATGATGATGATGGTGGTGGTGGTGGTGGTGGTGGTGATGTGGAAAAAATTGATCCGTAACATTTTTGACTTATATTACTGAGATTTGATATTAATCTATTCTAGTTTTTGGTTTTATCTAGACCCGTAGTATAGTATTGGAGTTGAGTTATTGTTATATATTGTCTTTTTTTATGGATGTTGTTATCTTTTAGTGGTTGTGTGTTTGGGAACTTCTTGGACGGCCCCTCCTTCCTGGACCCTGTACAACCCCCCCCCCCCCACCATCCTCCTTGGACCGTGGATAGCCCCCCAGACGGCCCCCTGGACATCCCCCAGATAGCCCCCCATACTACCCCCCAGACAGCCCCCCCCCCCTCCTCCTCGGACCCCGGACAACCCCCCTAACACCCCCCAGACAGCCCCCAGTACAGCCCCCCCACCCTCCTCCTTGGTCCCCGGACAGCCCCCTGGATACCCATCGGACAGCCCCCCGGACAGACCCCCACCCTCCTTGATTTCATTTACTACTACAAAATCTATAATATATATTTTATTTATTTTCATCATGATAATCAATGTAAATCACATTTACACACCTAATCAATATCATAGACTCTTCGTATGTTATAAAAGGGATGTATTCATTGGGCATGGCATTGTTAGATATGAAATGTTTCATAGAATGATAAACTAAAATCTAATCCATACTAAGAATGATATAAAAATATTCTATATGAATTTCCACAAGATTTTAATTAAATACCATTCCACTAATAGAAACATGAGGATTCTCATAAATCATGTTTACCTTAATATTTCCACAATGATTTTTAGTAAAAGTTTTATCTTCTATTAATTTTCTGATATTCTCATTTTAAATGTAATTTTTAATAAATAAATTAATTTAAATACCCATATTCAAATAGTGTATTTGAATAATGTGAAAAAACAACTAACATACCACTCTAATTGTGTCTCTTTTTTTAAAATGGACAAGATTATAAGTGAATAGAACAACTAGCATACGGAAAACTGACCAAACGCATTCAGAATATGTTCATAATTTATCACAATGATCCATGGGGCATATGTGATGTGTACGAGCCAACCCGGGCTTAATCCAAGACGCGGTGTGGCTGAGATCAGTTTAAGTGTCTCTCTTTTGTTTAAAATGGACAACATTTTAAGTACATACTGAAAACCGACCAAACGCATTCGGTTTCCATTGAAACTTTAGTACAACGCCCCATGTGTCATATTTGACATGTAAGAGTCAACCAAGCCTCAATCTGAGGCGCGGTGTGGCCGACAACACTCAAATTGTCTCTCTTTGGTTTAAAATGGACATCATTTTAAGTGAAAACAACAAGTGAAATACGAAAAACTGACCAAACGCATTCAAAATGTGTTGATGCTTTTTAAAAATGATCCACGGGTCATATGTGATGTGTACGAGTCAACCCCGCCTCAATCCGAGGTGTGGTGTGGCCGGCACCACTCTAAGTCTCTCCCTTTTGTTTAAAATGGACAACATTTTAAGTGAAAATATCAACTGGCATACGGAAAACCAACCAAATAAATTTTGATGGTGTCGATACATTATCACAATGATCCATGGGTCATATGTGACGTGTATGATTTAACCCCGCCTCAATATGAGGCATATTGTGGCTGACACCATTCATAGTGTCTCTCTTTTTTTTTAAATGGACATCATTTTAAGTGAAAACAACAACTGACATACGAAAAACTGACAAAACGCATTCGAAATGTGTTGATGCTTTAGGAAAACGATCCATGGGTCATATTTGATGTGTAAGAGTCAACCCCACCTCAATTCGAGGCACAGTATGTATGGGATCACTCTAAGTGTCTCTCTCTTTGTATAAAATGGACAACATTTTTAGTACATACAGAAAACTGACCAAACGGATTATGATTGTGTTGATACTTTAGCACAATGATCCATGGGTCATAGGTGATGTGTACAAATCAACTCCGCCTCAATATGAGATGCGGTGTGGCTGCTACCACTCATAGTGTTTGTCTTTTTTTTTTCAAAAGGACATCATTTTAAGTTAAAAACATCAACTGGCATACGGAAAACTGACCAAATGCATTCAGATTGTGTTGATACTTTAGGAAAATGATCCATGGGTCATTTGAGACGTGTAAGAGTCATCCTCATCTAAATCTGAGATGTTGTGTGGTCGGTACCACTCTAACTGTGTCTCTTTTGTTTAAAATGGACAAGATTATAAGTGAGAAGAACAATTGGCATACGAAAAACTGACCAAACGCATTCGTAATCTGTTGAAATTTTAGGACAACGATCCATGGATTATATGTTACATGTACGATTCAACTGAACCTTAATCCAAGTCATGTTGTGGCCGGGACAACTCAAAGTGTCTCTATTTTGTTTAAGATGGACAACATTTTAAGTACATACAGAAAACCGACCAAACGCATTCGGTTTCCATTGAAACTTTAGTAGAACGATCCATGGGTCATATGTGGTGTGTACAAGTAAACCTTGTCTCAATCCGAGGTGCGGTGTGGCCAACACCACTCAAAGTGTCTCTCTTGTTTTTAAAATGGACTTCATTTTAAGTGAAAACAACAACTAGCATACGGAAAACCAACCAAACAGATTCTGATTATGTCGATACTTTAGCAAAATGATCCATGGGTTATATGTGTTGTGTAAGATTCAACCCCGCCTCAATTCGACACATGGTGTGGCCAACACCATTCATAGTGTCTCTCTTTTGTTTAAAATGGACATCATTTTAAGTGAAAACAACAACTGACATACGAAAAACTGACCAAACGCATTATAAATGTGTTGATTTTTTAGGAAAAAGATCCATGGGTCATATGTGACGTGTACGAGTCAACCTTGCCTCAATCCAAGGCACGGTGTGGCCGGGATCACTCTATGTTGCTGTCTTTTGTTTAAAATGACAACATTTTTAAGACATAAGTAAAACTGACCAAATGGATTCTGATTGTGTTCATACTTTAGCAAAAAGATCCATGGGTCATATTTTACGTGTAAGAATCAACCCCTCCTCAATCTAAGATACGGTGTGCTTGGTACCACTCAAAGTGTCTGTGATTTGTTTCAAAAAAACATCATTTTATGTGAAAAACCTCAACTGGCATACAGAAAACCAACCAAACGAATTCAGATTGTGTTTATACTTTAGGAATATGATCCATGGGTCATTTGAGATGTGTACGAGTCAACCCTATTTAAATCTGAGATGCGGTGTGGCCTGTAATACTCTAACTATGTCTCTTTTGTTTAAAATGGACAAGATTATAAGTGAAAAAAACAACTGGCATATGAAAAACTGACCAAACGCATTAGAAATCTACTAAAATTTCAGGACAACGATAAATGGGTCATATTTTACGTTTATGAGTCAACCGCGCCTCAATCAAAGTCGCGGTGTGGTCGGGACCACTCTAAGTGTCTCTCTTTTGTTTAAAATGGACATCATTTTATGTACTTTTGGAAAACTGACCAAATGCATTCGATTTACATTGAAACATTTGGAGAACAATCCATGGGTCATATGTGACATGTACGAGTAAACCTCACCATAATCTGAGGCATTTTTTGGTCGACACCACTCAAAGTGTCTAACTTTTGTTTAAAATGGACTTCATTTTAAGTGAAAACAACAACTAGCATATAGAAAACTGACCAAACGGATTTTTATTGTGTCGATACTTTAGTACAATGTTCCATGGGTAATATGTGACATGTACAAGTCAGCCCCGCCTCAATCTGAGGTGTGGTGTGGCCGACACCACTCAAAGTGTCTCTCTTTTGTTTAAAATGGACTTCATTTTAATTGAAAACAATAAGTGACAATCGACAAACTGACCAAATGCATTCGAAATGGGTTGATGCTTTAAGAAAATGATCCATGAGTCATATGTGATATGTACAAGTCAACCCCACCTCAATCTGAGGCGTGGTGTTGTCGGAACCACTCTAATTTTCTCTCTTTTGTTACAAAAGGACAACATTTTAAGTGAAAACATCAACTGGCATATGGAAAACTGACCAAATGCATTCGGATTGTGTTGATACTTTAGTAAAATGATCCATGGGTCATTTCAGACGTGTACAAGTCAACCCCGTCTAAATCCGAGATGCGGTGTGGCCGGTACCACTCCAACTGTGTCTCTTTTGTTTAAAATGGACAAGACTATAAGTGAAAAGAACAACTAGCATACGAAAAACCGACCAAACTCATTCAGAATCTGTTGAAATTTCAGGAAAACGAACCATGGGTCCTATGTTAAGTGTAAAAGTGAACCACGCCTAATTCAAAGTCGCGGTGTGTCCGGAATAACTCTATGTGTCTCTCTTTTGTTTAAAATGGACAACATTTTATGTACATACTGAAAACTGACCAAATGCATTCGGTTTTTGTTGAAACATTAGGAGAACGATTCATGGGTCATATGCGACGTGTATGAGTCAAGCTCACCTTAATCTGAGGCGTGGTGTTTTTTACACCACTTAGGGTGTCTCTCTTTTGTTTAAAATGGACTTCATTTTATGTGAAAACAACAACTAGCATACGGAAAATAGACCAAACGGGCTCTAATTGTGTCGATACCTTTTCACAACGATCCATGGGTCATATGTGATGTGTACGAGTCAACCCAGTAACACCCCAAGATTTTATGAAAAATATTCTTTTAATTTCATTGATGTATTCTATTATACATCACACCAAGTTTAGCTTGTACTATACGCAACACCGTATTAGCTTGCAGTATACGCAACGCTATTCTTGGATCGTGTTACACACAATTTCAAGTTCGTTTTATAATTGTCATTCTACACAAAATTGAGTGTGTTTATATATATATATATATATATATTCAATGTATAAATAAAATATGGTTGGATTCTGTTATACGAAACAACGAAGGATTCATGCACAACACGGAACCCTGACTTGGCTTGCATTACACACAATCGCGACCTTTCTCGATAGCGTGTATTGTACGCAATACCAAGTTTTACTAAACAACGATATATTATTATAATATTATTATGAACTAGCCGTTATGAATCGTATTAACTAAATTTTGAATTTTATAATATTATTATTCATCTTATAAATTTTCTAAAACATTTTATGTGAACAAAATAAATTTTTCGGGTAAAATAAGTATTTTTCAAAAAATGCAGTTTTGCCGCCTTTTGATGGCGCACCCACTTTAAATATTGTTTTTGACATGTTTATAAGTTCAATTTTAAAAAATAAAATTATTCTTTGGAATCAGGATATAAAATTTTACCTTGGATAAATTTTTCATATTATTCTGATAACTTTCATATTTTAATGAATAGTAAAAACATGCTATATTTTAATTAAAAACAACTTTTTTCATCATAATATCTTATGTTGTTAAATTATAATATTTAATGGTTTTAAAGTATAAACAGAATATATTTTTACCATTTAATATAATGTATGTCATTAGCATTGATTTTACATTGAATTCGTAGGTTACATCAATTCAATCTTTTGCAATGTTTTAAACAAAAACCCGTTTTCATTCGACAACGGGATTAATTTTAATTTAATTTCTGCAACTTCTGTGTATTGAATTTGAAAAAATGGATTCCATATTTGGAATCAGTGGGTCCAAATTATTTTAATAGGCTACTTTTTATTTTTGGGAATTATGAATAGTAACTACGGTAAATTTTATTTACCATAGTTAAAGGTAAATCGGGTAATTAAGGGTGAATATGATATTATAAAATTACCCTAACACATTCCAAAATTCTATTGGATGACTAAAAGTCGACCCATATCACCTAAGGGTCGGATTAGATTCAATTTATGGACTTTTGACCATGAAAATAATTTAATTATTATTAAAACCAAAGAAAGTGACAACATGTCACTCTCTTAAATCTTATAAGTATAATAATTTTAATTTAGTGATAAAAATCATAAAACTTCAAACATGAATAGTCTCCATAAAGCTAATAAAAGTATATACATCATGATAATTTATTTAGATTTTTTAGGGATTAAATAATTATCATTAATGGTGATACACTAATGATGCAGAAATTATTTATTAAGTAAAAAATCACTAATATAGTTTTTATTGTAATAATAATACCCATTAAAAGGCCCACAAACCTGATAAAAACTTCTTTTTTGTGTATATATATATCATAAGAATATAATTAACTAATATATAACCGTTTGGAGTCTTATAAAAGTGATTATGACACTTATATTATTTTATTTTAAATGATGCCAAAGTTGTCACCTTTATAATTTAATAAATATAACAATTTAAATATTGTTATTTTTAGATGATAAATTAAAGTAAAAGTATTATTGTTAAAGGTAATAGATTTATCTTCATCATAGGATTTTATTTTTAATTTTTATGCAACAAATAAGTATATTGAATAATTATACATAAATGTTGTTGTAATTATTTTATTAAGAGATAAACCAAATAAATGGTTTTAAAAATAATAAAATAAATATTATATGAAATATTTAATGTGATCCACTAATTTTATAGACACATATGAACTTCTATGAATCTATTAAAGATTTTAGTTCGAACATATCTTCTGTATATATTTTATTTAAATTCAAATAAATGAATAGTGTCAAAATTGACACTATTGTTATTTTATAAAAATAACATATTATAAAATTGTTTAAAAATCAAACAAATATTTAAAAATTATAAATTTAAATTTGTATGGTCTATAATGTTATAAATTAACCAATTATGGAATATTAACAACAAATAAGTAATTATTTGTTATAATTTAAAATTTAGAATTTTATTACCACAAATAAACTTAAATAGATTAAATAAGGATAAATCATAATGCTAAGGTTTAAAATAAGATCCAAACATGTCTAAATTTGATTGGTTGATGATATTACAACCCTATCTCATATAATCTTCTAATATCAGTCATTTTTGGAGGTTTTTAAGTGGGTTAGATTTATTATAAATTAATATTTTTAAGATTTCCAAAGGTGCCCCTCTCCTCCCTTATAAAAGGTCACATCCTCCCTCTCTTCCTCAAACCACTTTGAGCCTTCAAGCTCGACCAACCCATGCCAAATTCTCTTCTAAACTTCCCTAGAAACATCCTAGAGGTCCTGTTATTCTTCAAAGACCAATTTTAGTGCCCTAAGAGGAGGTCTCAATGAGGCGCTTCAAAGAAGAGGTAATGTCCGTTACCGATTCTTTCACCTTTATTTCTTCTTCCACTTATTCTTCATAGGTTGTTTCATTATAAAGTAATAACATAAGTATAACTCATATACTGATATGTTATTATAAGTATGAAACAACCCTATTTCACCATCTATCCATCCTACGGAAAATGAAATCACCACGCGTGCGTACATACGGAATACCGTCTCCACGCCGTGGTGTAATCTATTTTCCACCACCACCTTACTTGGATGGGTATAATGGTGTAAATAATAACTATATATGATTATTGTAAATTTATATTGATTCTGTAACATTATACATACACTCCAATAAAATTCCACGATCATGGGAACGATATCATCGCTCGTGCGTACGTACGGAATACCGTCTCCACGACGGGATGAGATTCATTCTCAATGATTAACCATTCATAAATGATTATAAAGTATATATAATAAGTAATCATGAAATATATGACATAATAATGATACTTTATTTATGTATATATATATGTATGTCATCCAATTAATTCCATTCAATTCAACGAGGAAACGAAAACAACGTTCATGCGTACGTACGGCCTACCGTCTCCATGAACGGTGTATTTCATTCCATTTATCGATCTATTATATATATGTATATTCTAAATATATATTATATATAAATCATGTTTATATTCTGGAATTATTTAATCATGATCTAATTAATCATATGAATAATTACAAGTCAAAACACGGACAACAAATGAAACGATTTTACCCAAAACGCTCTTTAACATGGAATTTACAAAAGAACGGGTAATATAAAGTCATAAGTGAACCATATATGATATCATAACAATGAATATGATTCTGTAATAAGTCAATGACATTATTTAAATAATTACACAGGAGGTTCGGATACATACGAATCATATCAGACCTAAGGTAAGGGAAATATCACAATCTCATTTTTATCCGAGATTGTTTATACATTGGTATTTATTGGGGTGATTTATATCATCCATGTCCATGTTTAAAAAAGTGTCCTCATGTATGTTTAAAGTCCTTTTTGACCATTTTTGAATTTTACTACATTGTATGTATGGAATCTTTCTTTTACGAGGTACTTTTTTGACTTTTCTGACAAAAGTATGAGGAGAATGTTATTTTTAACTTATACGGCGTGAACGGATTTTTACAGTTTCATAATGCCTCATTTTCATGAATCTTACTCTATATTATTTTATGACTATTTTCAACAAAATACTTTTATTTTAAAAGTTCATGGCATTTTTTGAAAAGAAAATTATTTTGACGAAGAAAGGATATTTTCCTCAAGAATTTATTTCAAATGTTTTATCAAAACCATTTTCCATCTAAGATGACATTATTTGATATCTTTATGTTTCAAGTTTAATGTATCTATGATTTACATGGTTCAATTTTTATTATGAAATGTCCATTTGTTTTATATGGATTATGAAATGATGGGATGATGTTTATGAAACCCATTTTATTCTTTGGGTTATGATGAATGTTTTAATTTTATTTTGTGGCACAAGTAAGAATGATTTCACTAGGAGATGGGTGGGACCTATATCTCCCTCCAATGAATTGGGTAAAGATTTTATATCTCATGAGATAGACATGCCTGGAATGGAAAGTTAAACCGGTTCAGTAATACAGGACTGGAACGAGGAGTGAACTCGATTCAGAAAGGGACTTTGTCCACTAAGATGGTCTTGGCAGAAATGCCTTGGCTAATATGGAAATCATATCATGTTCTTAATGGTTTCTACAATTATATTATTCATTCCCATGCTATTTTATCATTCTTAATGTTTCTTTATGATCTATGTCTTACGTACTTCCATGTTTTATGTCATTGCTCAAGCTTTTGATGTTTAAACATTATGTTCATGTTTTTAAGTTCAAATGTATATGGTATGTTTTATTTTATACATGCTTACCCTTACTGAGCATTTGAGCTCACAATTTTTATGTTTTCTTTTCCCCAGGATATAAATAAAGGTTTTATGTAAGAAAAAAAAGGGGAATATCTTTATGGGAGATGTTGAAGATCTTTCACCACGATTAGAAGATTACGTTCCAAGATTCCAAAGACACTAAACTATTATAGTCCTTGTGTGTCTGTTTTTCTTATGTATTAAGTATTCCGCAAAAGTAATGTAATGTCCATGTACGTTAAAATTTGGGTCTCTACAGTTGGTATCAGAGGAAAGGTTTAGTCAACCTTTGGAAACTAGGATGCAAGAACTTTAATGAGATCCCTAGAGATATTTCTAAGGTATGTCTAGGGATGTCCCTAAGGTTAAGTGTACGTATAGTTTATAGTCCTAGAATTACGCTAATGATCTTAGAATTAAACCTAAGATGTTAGATATTGAAGGTGATACCCATTTATTATGTTGTTTTCCCTAGCATGATTTTTACCTCTCACACTATTCTTTTTGGGTTTTAGAAAATGGCTGGAAACAGGAAGATTCATGATAATGGAGGATATTACGGACAATGGAATGATATTATTCATGAGAAACCAAAAGAAATGGGATTTGGAAGTCCAAACATCGTTATTATGATTAATCATCAATCTCATAATATGATCAATAATCTCAACTTTGGTAAGTTTCCCGACTCAGGTAATAAGAGAAAGATGGAGTTTCATGATGATCGTAGAGGAAAGAAAGTTCAATTTCTCTAATGTAAATCATGTGGGAAGAGGCATCGGGGAGATTGTTTCAAGGGAACTGGAAGATTCTTTGGGTGTGTAAAAGAAGGACACAAAGCCAGTAAGTGAAAAGGAAAAGGTTTAGTTAACACCATGGATGAGGATAATGGTATTGCTACGACATCAACAATGGTTAAATGTTTTAAATGTGGAATGTACGGGCATTATGCAAACCAATTACCTAAGGGAACGTCTCATGAAGAGAATCAGTACGGTTGTATGGGTAGTATTTATGTTGATGATGATGAAGAGACTACAAATGATATGTGAGATGAAAGAATTGTTGAAGCTCGGTCAATGGTTTAAGAAGGTAGTGGAATGATTACATGTTTATCAAGTGTAATTTTGTATAAGTAATCTCATGGTACTATGGAATAAAGAGACATCTAAGGATTGTTACACTGTTGTCTTTCCTTGAGTTTTGAAATTGTATGATTAACGGTACCAGTATCCATAAAAGGTTATTCAGATATTTTTGTAATGTAGATGATATGCCCATAATGAAGGGATAAGGAGAAAATTAAATGTTTAATAGTATTCATGAGCTCATGACTGATATAAGGAGAAGGTTATATCATGGTTTGAGTATATAGAATTTTTGGATTTTGGTATGAGGAAAGAGTTAACTTTTGACAGCATTCATGTTTTCACTAAGGTTTAATGGGTATTCATTTTTCAAGAGAATACATGATTAAGGTATTCACAAGATTGGAATGTGACCAATAAGATATATGGGGGATAAATGATGGTATTCACATGCTTAGTTGATGACATTTCAAGTAATCGTTTTATTTATACTATGAGCTTGGACCGAAGTATTTTAGATAAGCCTAAATATTGGAATGGATTATGTTGGACATAAGTTAGTATTGTTTAAGGATAGAACTTTTTTTCGATATTATTGATGGGATGTTATAGTAATATAGATTTTGAAAAAGGAAAACCTGTAGGATGGGCGACAGCCCATCGCGTCGGACATGGCTGTGGGAATCAAACCCACAACCGAAGTGAGACTGGCCTTTATCGCCTACCACTGGCCTACAGGAAGTCCCTGGTTAGTAGATACTAGTTTTATTTTATTAAGAGGTATAATATATGAAGTATAAGTTCATTTTTGGAATCGTATATGATTAACCTCACCATAGATGGACTTATGTATATTTGATAACTTTTCTTGAAACAGATGGAATGACCCATCATTCTATCACATGATCTACTAACACATCACGAATAAAAAATTTAACTTCATTTCATTAAGGGATGAAGTGGAAATTTTTCAATTCACGAACAACAGTGAGATTGTACCAAAATCATGTAAGTATTTCTTTTAATTCATCAACTTCAGGGAAATGATCTTGAAATCCAAAAATGTTATCTTAGTTACCTTATATCCGATGAATCAGATGGTACCTTATATCATCACAAATTTATGTCTTTGTGATTGTTGGCTTTTTCATAGCCATGTTCTCTACCACTCTCTATCAGAGCATGATGGTTAGATTTCTCTTCCATATCCATATTTTCACCTATGTTATCCTATGTGGAAACCCAATTATTAGTTTATTTGGGTAACTATTACGTTTCATACGTTAGTTTATAAATATATGTTTTGGTATTCCTTTTTACGATGTGGGTTTCTATTAAAGAAATTTTCAAGTAGCAAACCATTTATAACCCCGACGAATTTCGAGGGCGAAATTCATTTTAAGGGGGGTAGAATGTAACACCCCGAGATTTTATGAAAAATATTCTTTTAATTTCATTGATTTCTTCTATTATACACCACACCAAGTTTAGCTTGTACTATACGCAACATCGTATTAGCTTGCAGTATACGCAAAGCTATTCTTGGATCGTGTTACACACAATTTCAAGTTCGTTTTATAATAGTCATTCTATGCAACATTGAGTGTGTTTATATATATATATATATATTAAATGTATAAATAAAATATGGTTGGATTCTGTTATACAAAACAACAAAGGATTCTTGCACAACACGGAACCCTGACTTTGCTTGCATTACACGCAATCGCAACCTTTCTCGATAGTGTGTGTTGTACGCAATACCAAGTTTTACTAAACAACGATATATTATTATAATATTATTATAAACTAGCCATTATGAATAGTATTAAATAAATTTTGAATTTTATAATATTATTATTCATCTTATAAATTTTCTAAAACATTTTATGTGAACAAAATAAATTTTTCGGGTAAAATAAGTATTTTTCAAAAAATGCAGTTTTGCCACCTTTTGATGGCGCACCCACTTTAAATCTAGTTTTTGACATGTTTATAAGTTCAATTTTACAAAATAAAATTATTCTTTGGAATCAGGATATAAAATTTTACCTTGGATAAATTTTTCATATTATTCTGATAACTTTCATATTTTAATGAATAGTAAAAACACGCTATATTTTAATTAAAAACAAATTTTTTCATCGTAATATCTTATGTGGTTAAATTATAATATTTAATGATTTTAAATTATAAACAGAATATATTTTTACCATTTAAAATAATGTATGTCATTAGCATTGATTTTACATTGAATTTGTTGGTTAAATCAATTCAATCTTTTGCAATGTTTTAAACAAAAACCCGTTTTCAATCGACAACGGGATTAATTTTAATTTAATTTATGCTACTTCTGTGTATTGAATTTGAAAAAATGGATTCCATATTTTTAATCAGTGGGTCCAAATTATGTTAATAGGCTACTTTTTATTTTTGGGAATTATGAATAGTAACTACGGTAAATTATATTTACCATAGTTAAAGGTAAATCGGGTAATTAATGGTGAATATAATATTATAAAATTACCCTAACACATGCCAAAATTCTATTGGATGACTAAAGGTCGACCCATATCACCTAAGGGTCGGATTAGATTCATTTTATGGACTTTTGACCATGAAAATAATTTAATTATTATTAAAACCAAAGAAAGTGACAACATATCACTCTCTTAAATCTTATAAGTATAATAATTTTAATTTAGTGATAAACATCATAAAACTTCAAACATGAATAGTCTCCAGAAATATAATAAAATTATATACATCATGATAATTTATTTAGATTTTTTAGGGATTAAATAATTATCATTAATGGTGATACATTAATGATGCAGAAATTATTTATTAAGTGAAAAATCAGTAATATAGTTTTTATGGAAATAATAATACCCATTAAAAGGCCCACAAACCTGAAAAAAACTTTTTTTTGTATATATGGATACCATAATCATCTAATGAAGTAATATATAACCGTTTGGAGTCTTATAAAAGTGATTATGACACTTATATTATTTTATTTTAAATGATGCCAAAGTTGTCACCTTCATAATTTAATAAATATAACAATTTAAATATTGTTATTTTAAGATGATAAATTCTATTAAAAGTATTATTTTGAAAGGTAATATATTTATCTTCATAATAGGATTTTTTTTTAATTTTTATGCAGTAAATAAGTATATTAAATAATTATATAGAAATGTTGTAGTAATTATTTTATTAAGAGATAAACCAAATAAATGGTTTTAAAAATAATAAAATAAATATTATATTGACTATTTAATGTGATCCACTAATTTTATAGATACATATGACCTTCTATTAATCTATTAAAGCTTTTAGTTCGAACATATCTTCTGTATATATTTTATTTAAATTTAAATAAATGAATAGTGTAAAAATTGACACTATTGTTATTTTATAAAAATAACATATTATAAAATTGTTTAAAAATCAAAAAAATATTTAAAAAATATAAATTTAAATTTATATGGTCTATAATGTTATAAAGTAACCAGTTATGGAATATTAACAACAAATAAGTAATTATTTGTTATAATTTAAAATTTAGAATTTTATTACCACAAATAAACTTAAATAGATTAAATAAGGATAAATCAAAATGATAAGGTTTAAAATAAGATCCAAAAATGTCTAAATTTGATTGTTTGATTATATTACAACCCTATATCATCTAATCTTCGAATATGAGTCATTTTTTGGAGGTTTTTAAGTGGGGTTAGATTTATTATAAATTAATATTTTTAAGATTTCCAAAGGTGCCCCTCTCCTCCCTTATAAAAGGGCACCTCATCCCTCTCTTCCTCACACCACTTTGAGAATTCAAGCTCGGCCAACCCCTGACAAATTATCTTATAAACCTCCATAGAAACATCCTAGAGGTCCTGGTCTTCTTCAAAGACCAATTTTAGTGCCCTAAGAGGAGGTCTCAATGAGGCGCTTCAAAGAAGAGGTAATGTCCGTTGCTGATTCTTTCACCTTTATTTCTTCTTCCACTTATTATTATTAGGTTGTTTAATTATGAAGTAATAAAATCAGTATAACTCATATACTGATATGTTATTATAAGTATGAAACAACCCAATTTCACCATCTATCCATCCTACGGAAAATGAAATCACCGCGCGTGCGTACGTACGAAATACCGTCTCCACGCCGTGGTGTAATCTATTTTCCACCACCACCTTACTTGGATGGGTATAATGGTGTAAATAATAACTATATATGATTATTGTAAAGTGATATTGATTCTGTAAGAGTATACATACACTCCAATAAAATTCCACAATCATGGGAACGATATCATCGCTCGTGCGTACGTACGGAATACCGTATCCACGACGTGATGCGATTCATTCTCAATGATTAACCATTCATAAATGATTATACAGTATATATAATAAGTAATCATGAAATATATGACATAATAATGATACTGGATTTATGTATATATATATGTATGTCATCCAATTAATTCCATTCAATTCAACGAGGAAACGAAAACAACGTTCATGCGTACGTACGGCCTACCATCTCCATGAATGGTGTATTTATTTCCATTTATCGATCTATTATATATATGTATATTCTGAATATATATTATATATAAATCATGTTTATATTCTGGAATTAAGTAATCATGATCTAAGTAATCATATGAATAATTACAAGTCAAAACACGGACGACAAATGAAACGATTTTGCCCAAAATGCTCTCTAACATGGAATTTACAAAAGAACGGGTAATATAAAGTCATAAGTGAACCATATATGATATCATAACAATGAATATGATTATTTAATAAGCCAATGACATTATTTAAATCATTATACAGGAGGTTCGGATACATACGAAGCATATCGGACCTAAGGTAAGGGAAATATCACAATCTCATTTTTATCCGAGATTGTTTATACATTGGTATTTAGTGGGGTTATTTCTATCATCCATGTCCATGTTTAAAAAAGATTCCTCTTGTATCTTTAAAGTCCTTTTTAACCATTTTTGACTTTTACTACATGGTATGTATGGAATCTTTCTTTTACGAGGTACTTTTTGTACTTTTCCGACAAAAGTACGAGGAGAATGTTATTTTTAACTTATACGGTGTGAACGGATTTTTACGGTTTCATAATGCCTCATTTTCATGAATCTTACTCTACATGATTTTATGACTATTTTCAACAAAATACTTTTATTTTAAAAGTTCATGGCATTTTTTGAAAAGAAAATGATTTTGACGAAGAAAGTATATTTTTCTCAAGAATTCATTTCAAATGTTTTATCAAAACCATTTTCCATCTAAGATGACATTATTTGATATGTGTATGTTTCAAGTTTAATGTCTCTATGATTCACATGGTTCACTTTTTATGATGAAATGTCCATTTGTTTTATATGTATTATGAAATTATGGGATGATGTTTATGAAACCCATTTTATTCTTTGGGTTATGATGAATGTTTTAAGTTTATTTTGTGGCACAAGTAAGAAAGATTTCACTATGAGATGGGTGGGACCTATATCTCCCTCCAAGGCATTGGGTAAAGATTTTATATCTCACGAGATAGACATGGCTGTAATGTAAAGTTAAACCGGTTCAGTAATACAGGACTGGAACGAGGAGTGAACTCGATTCAGAAAGGGACATTGTCCACTAAGATGGTCTTGGCAGCAATGCCTTGGCTAATATGGAAATCCTATCATGTGCTTAATGGTTTCCACAATTACATGTTTCATTCCCATGCTATTTTATCATTCTTAATGTTTCTTTATGATCTATGCCTTACGTACTTCCATGTTTTATGTCATTGCTCAAGCTTTTGATGTTTAAACATTATGTTCATGTTTTTAAGTTCAAATGTATATGGTATGTTTTATTTTATACATGCTTACCCTTACTGAGCATTTGAGCTCACCGTTTTTATGTTTTCTTTTCCCTAGGATATAAATAAAGGTTTTAGGTAAGAAAAAAAAGGGGAATATCTTTCACCACGATTAGAAGATTACGTTCCAAGTTTCCAAAGACACTAAACTATTACGGTCCTTGTGTGTCTGTTTTTGTTATGTATTAAGTATTCCTCAAAAGTAATGTAATTTCCATGTACGTTAAGCTTCGGGTATCTACAAACCCTGCCTCAATCTGAGGCACGGTGTGGCCGACACCACTCAAAGTGTCTCTCTTCTGTTTAAAATGGACTTCATTTTAAGTGAAAACAACAAGTGACATACGAAAGATTGAACAAACGCATTCCAAATGTGTTTATGCTTTAGGAAAACAATCCATGGGTCATATGTGACATGTAAAAGTCATCCTATCCTCTATCCGTGGCGTGGTGTGGCTGGCACCACTATAAGTGTCTCTCTTTTGTTTAAAAAAACAACATTTAAAGTGAAAACATCAACCGGTATACGGAAAACCGACCAAACGCATTCGGATTGTGTTGATACTTTAGGAAAATGATCCATGGGTAATTTTAGACATGTACGAGTCAACCCCATATAAATCCAAGACACGGTGTGGCCAGTACCACTCTAACTATGTATCTTTTGTTTAAAATGGTTAAGATTATAAGTGAAAAGAACAACTAGAATACGAAGAACTGACCAAAATCTTTCGGAATCTGTTGAAATTTTAGGACAAAAATCCATGGGTCATATGTTACGTGTACGAGTCAACCAAAACTCAATCCAAGTCACGGTGTGGCTGGGACCACTCTATGTGCCTCTATTTTTTTTAAAATGGACAACATTTTAAGTACATACGGAAAACTGACCAAACACATTTGGTTTCCGTTGAAACATTAGGAGAATGATACATGGGTCATATATGACGTGTACGAGTCAACCTCACTTCAATCCGAGGCGCAGGGTGGCCGACACCACTCAAAGTGTCAATCTTTTGTTTAAAATGGACTTCATTTTAAGTGAAAACAACAACGAGCACACGAAAAACCGGCCAAACTTATTCTGATTGCATCGATACTTTAGAAAAAAGATCCATGGGTCATATGTGATGTTTAAGAGTCAATCCTGCCTCAATCCAAGGTGCGGTGTGGCTAACACCATTCATAGTGTCTCTCTTTTGATTAAAATGGACATCATTTTAACTGAAAACAACAACTGACATACAAAAAACATACCAAACACATTCGAAATGTGTTGATGCTTTAGGAAGATGATCCATGGGTCATATGTGACATGTAAGAGTCAACACCACCTCAATCCATGGAACGGTGTGGCCTGGATCACTCTAAGTGACTCTCCTTTGTTTAAAATGGACAACATTTTAAGTACATACGGAAATCTTACCAAACAGATTCTGATTGTGTTGATACATTAGCACAACGATCCATGGGGCATATGTAACGTATACAAATCAACCCTGCCTCAATCTAAGACACGGTGTAGCTGAAACCACTCAAAGTGTCTATCTTTTGTTTTAAAAGGACATCATTTTAAGTGAAAAACATCAACTGGCATACAGAAAACTGACCAAACGCATTTGGATTGTTTTGATACATTAGGACAATGATACATGGGTCATCTGAGACATGTATGAGTAAACCCCGTCTAAATACGAGATGTGGTGTGGCCTGTACCACTATAACTGTGTCTCTTTTGTTTAAAATGGACAAGATTATAAGTGAATAGAACAACTAGCATACCGAAAACCGACCAAACCCATTCGGAATCTATTGAAATTTTAGGACAATGATTTGTGGGTCATATGTTACATGTACCAGTAAACTGCACCTCAATCCAAGTCTCGGTGTGGCCGTGACCACCAAAAATGTCTCTCTTATGTTTAAAATGGACATCATTTTAAGTACATATGGAAAACCGACCAAAGAGATTCTGATTGTGTTGATATTTTAGCACAAAAATCCATGGGTTATTTGTGATTTGTACGAGTCAACACTGCCTCAATCCGAGGTGCGGTGTGGCCGGAACCATTCTTTGTGTTTCTCTTTTATTCAAAAAGCACTTCATTTTAAGTGAAAACAACAACTGACATACAGAAAACCGACCAAATGCTTTTGGAATATGTTGATACTTTAGGAAAACAATCCATGGTACATTTGTGATGTGTATGAGTTAACGTCGCCTCAATCTGAGGCATGGTTTGGCTGGTATCACTCAAGGTGTATGTATTTTGTTTAAAGTGGACATCATTTCTAGTAAAAATGTATGGTATATGAAAAACCGATCAAATTATGAATTGAATTCCAGATTCCACATATAACTGTCATCTAAATTTTAAATTCAATTCTAAATGAATTTTGTATGTTTATAATTACGTTATGTATTCTGATTTAATTATGGATGTGTATAGTTCTAGGATTCATTATTTGTTAAATGTGTATGAATTTGTTCTCTATATGTATGTGTTAGTTTGTTATTGCAGGTACAATAATTGTATATGTATGTGTTAGTTTATTGTAGGTACAATAATAGGAAACGATTGAAAATGAGGGGGTGTGTTGCTGTGCAAATTGAACAAAATGAGATCTGTTGTGCAAATTGCAGGCTGCAAGGCAATTTGCATAGCATAGGCATGGCCAATGGTTTGAAACCATTGGCATAGCATATTTGAGTATTATTTTTGACCAACGGTTCATAGAACCGTTGGTAAAACTCCTTTCCCAACGGTTTAGAAACCGTTGGGAAAGAAGCCCTCTTCTAGGTTTTCCCAATAGTTCAAGACAAACCATTTGGAAAAACTATCCCAATGGTTTGGCACAACCGTTGGGATAGGTTAATTTTTTTCCAACGTATCCCAACGGTTCACTTTAGACCGTCGGGAAAAGCTTTCCCAATGGCTTACTTACCTATGGTTTCCAGAACCATTGGTATAACATATAACAACGGTTCTGCAGCCTTTCCCAATGGTTCAGAACCATTGGGAAAGCCTATATTTCTCGTAGTGCTTCTAACACCTCATGTCTATATCAATTCACTGACATCCTAAAGGCACACCTAAGCGATACAAATATGGATTCTTGTAACCCTATTCTAAATCACCCGTTGGCTCAATGCTTGACATCTAGAGGCATAGATATATATTTCCTCAATATAATATCACTATTAAATCAAATAATTACATCCTAATGAAAGGGGAAACTCATCCTAAAAAATGAGCCATGGACTATTGGCCTCAAGCAAAACAAGCCTCATCCACAATTAATGACCTCAATGTCATCATCTGAAGGATCCTCTCCATCCTCGTGGATTTATATAGAAATAACCCCATAAATTTTACCTAATACGTAACTACTAAGGGCCTCTACACACATGAGTGGCCAAAACCACCTCATCACTAATTAAACCTCTATGCACATGACTCCAATGACACTTTGTCCAGTACGGTTGAGAAACAGTCACTAATTATTACATAATCCACATGAAATATGGATCCTCGTTCCCCTACTACCATGTTTCTCAATTCGATGGACATGATATCACATATCACATGATCCTTTCCCATAACATAATGGCCTATCCTCTTTATCCAATGACAATGTCCCCCAATTTGTGATTAACATCACCCAAGTGCCTTGGGCTAAGCCCATCCTAACAATCACATAACCTGAAGAAGATATCTAATGATTTCTCAATCCATGAGATGATACCATCACATTCTATTGGAACTCAATAATATATCACAAGAAATTTACATTTAAAAAAAATTCTCTATAATTGAATTTCAAAAACTCAAATTCAGTGAGAAAATTAACTTTAAACAAACCAAAATAGCACGTCCTAACAGCCCGAATGTCTAGATATAGTCGCATGTCAAAGACCACTTATAGATTCATCAAGCATTCCCATCGACATCTCATCAGGTTCAATTTAATTAATTAAAATCCACCATTAATTTAAAATTTCCTTGACTAGACAACACAAGGACGTGCAAAAATTAGATCCCCCAAAATACCCACAAAAACACAAAAAAAAGGTATGTATTATCTACCTATTAGTCATATCCATGGGAACGTCTGATCTTATCCTCTAACTCTATCTAATTCTTGATAAATTGTTGTTTTATATTAATTATTTGAAAATTGGGAAAAATGACTGAAACAGATTTAGTGGTCCATGAGGTGAGAAAAACAGAAAAGAGTGGAAAGGGAGAAGAGATCCATATTGATATTAATACAACGCTAAAAATGGATTGGACAATGGAGGTCAAATAAAAAATATGGATCAATACCTAACTAGAAGAAGAAAAGGAGAATCCCTCATACTATGTGCAACAAAGGAAGAAAAAATAATGTTGAAATAATGAAATAGGAGAGAGGGTCAAAAAGGAAAATTCAAAATATTAATTTGACCCATGGTTTTCTCACACACTTTTCTAAACTGTACAAAAAACATGAGGCTCCTAATACTTGAGATCCAAGCCTTACATGGTTAGTCTAATTAGTTAAGCCTAACTGTACGTTCTATAGTTTGAGGTTACTTCCCAAATGGCACTAACTATGTGTCTTGCGCACGATTTTCCAATATATCAAAAAAATGATTGAATGGAATCTATATAAAACTATAGATGTTCACTCATGGTCTAGTTCTACAATACCAATGGTTTCCCACAACATTTCTCCATGAAAAATGGGGGTTGTACAGTTTACACTAAGAATTCGGACAGTTAGATCTAACCATGCACTGCAACCTGCACTTCTCCAAAACTAGTTCTTCTAGCCTATGACACACCAAAAACCCTTATAAACACTATAGGAATTAGAATTACCTCTAAAAATATCTGAAAAGGTCTTAGGTTAATGAAAATATAATAATTATGTTCTGATCAATGATGAAAGAGTTGCAATACCCACCAAACTAGAAGAATTTCAAAACATGCACAGAATTCGACCCACTCCAAAAACCCAGGACATTAAAATCACCCCACCTTGACATAGATTGTCCCCATGCTATAAAACACAACCTAGAAATAGTACCGAACATACCATTCATGTTAAAAAGATACTCTACCTACCTTGATCAGAATGGAATAGGTCAATTGCCTCAAGGGGTATCCCCACATTAGGAGTGACCAACCATAGTCACATCTGAATACAAAAAATAAATCAAATGGATTGTACATATAATATCCATGGACTCAAGGCTCTTCTGTGATGCATATTCACTCTTTAACATCATCATGTTCTCTAGTATAATTCTCGAAACCCATCCATATCCAACACCACATCAGTGCCTTCCTCGAGCCCATGTCGCACATGGCACCTTTGTGGTACTATGTCCTAACGAATTCTAGAAATTCTTAGATCCTTGTACCTCATTAAATTCATTCATTACACTGGTTCCAAGGTTCAAATTAACCTCACACAACCAAAATATCCTTGATTCCATTGATGCCAATGCACCTCAATAATCATGCATCCAATGATGCTCACATATGAAACATTGTTCCATGTTCCACATATATAAATATAATGCATCTGGTCCAATTACAACCTACTAAAAAACATCTTATTAGTCCATACATATAACCCTTTCAACTCATGCACCCAAAAAACAATCCCCAAAAGGTTATTCCAAAATAAAATTGTAAAAGAACTCTGGTCATTCCCAAGACATACCACTAACCTTTATCGACTCACCAACCTACTCTATCCCGGCTAGCTCCACGGTATGAACCAAGAATAAATCTTAACTACCTAAATGCTAACCCCCGTGAGGTTTTATACCAGCCACTGGCCACTGATTCCATTTTTGTGTCTCACTATAACTGCCACGACCTTAGCATGCAACAAAATCTCGACTACCATCCCCTGGTACCACTCTCGATCTGATATCAAAACCCATATTCTACCATGGTCATTGACATTATTCTATCTGAGAGATATTCTTTAAGAATCTATTAATATTACAAACCTATCCATATACCCAAATCTCCTTTGGAGGCTATTCAAACTGATCCCATAAATATCTTAGCTACCCACACTAGAAGAACACCATAGACGATCCACACTGAGGTGGTTTGCTCGAGTCCAAAGCCTAAATTCTCTATTGGAACCCATCTCAACCTTGCTTCCTGTTATTTGAAGCAAGATCACTGAAATCTCCAAATGTTGTCACCAAGATCGAATAAGACTAGTCCATAAAATTTTTCTCTGATATGAGTCTCTAGTTCACAACCTCTAAAAATGAGGTCAAAATGAAGATATTTACCTACACTCAAATGGAATGTCGTAAGACATTCTAGTAACTCCTCACTCTTGAAGTGTTATCACTCACCATGATGGGTGACAAGTGATAAAATTTGGTGAACATAGTTATATAGTCCATGATGGACATGTCACCCTATTGAAGTCTCAAGAACTTATGAGCTCTCTTTTCCATTAGCATCTTCAGGAAGAAGTGTTTGAAGAACCATGACTGAAAGTCCTTTCAATCTAGTCCCACATATCTTCCAACCTGATCCTGAACGTCCCAATAGTGTTTAGCGGATCATCTAATAATATAGGTCTCTAGCTTCACCCTCCACCCTGGAGGCATCTCTAGCCGCTTAAAATCATCTTCCTGGACTAGATCCAATTTTCATCCGCATCTGGTCTGCCCTCACCCTAAAAAAATTGGGTGTTCAATGATTGTAACACTTGAGTCAAATATGCTATAGATTTATTTTCATTCTAAGATCCCATATCAATCCATTGAATGACATGTACCAGACATGCTCTGAACTTCTCATCAATCCAGGAACCAAAGGCTATCAAATCTAGAAGCTTCCCCACTGGAAACAAATCTTATACCTACGGCTCATGATCTACCTAAAACTCAGGGGTCTCAAACTATGCATTCTCTAAATACACCCTATCACCACCTGCCTGAGGCTTCATATAAATTTTTCTATATTTCAACCATTTAAATACCATTACATGGTTAGACATACCGTAAAACAAATTTCTATATCATGAAGATAAAGAATGTAGTAACAAGAATAATAAACTCACTACCCTTACTCCCCAACCACCACCATGTCACCAGACATCCTACCCTCATGTCCTCCTTACCCAATTATTTCAGAGATAGGTATCACATATAACCTGGTCCACTCCCATCGTAATGAACCATGAACCATGTCACCTCAATCTGATGACCATGTCGCCCAACCTAGTGATCAACATCACCCCATATCATTGTATTTTCATACTCTTATAAGATCCAAACCCATGAATTTGTGTGTGTGTACATATACTTATATCACATCAATAATAGAGTTCATTGGGTTCACATTCCAAGGATGGTTGAGTAAGATTCCACCAAAGAGAAGCATGTCAGGAAAATGCTGTATAGCTTCAATTGTTGAAAAATTGGACAACCCAACCCCTCTTAGTGAAATTGAAGTCCCCAAACGAAATCACAGGCATTTTATATCAAAGTGAAATTTATATATAAAATTAAACATCCTATGTTTCTAATTAAAAATAATAAACAAACAACCACCCCTTTCCATACCGGGCCAAGGGTCTAATAACTCTTTTCTGGTTATACTAGGCCTAGGATAACATGTCACAACAAGTAAAAATTCAAATTAAAATATCACCAATAATTGTGGAAATCAAATAATAATTAAATTGATAAAATAATAACAATAATCATCACTTTTGGAAACTTGGTTCGTCCCTCATACATGGGGATGTAGGTACCAAAACATGAGCTATAAAACTGGTTCCAAAAACTTACAAATCTTCAATTTACCATATCCAAAATAGTAATACCAAAAAAATAGGTACAAGAAACACCTTTGATACTATTCGTATTATCTTGACCTGAATTTCAACCCAAAAACTACAACGAGATGAGTCCCTCTAATCCTTAAGCACGCCTTCCAAACGCCCAAGGATGTCGACTAGTAGAGAGGGTGTAAGGATGGGATAATGGGGAGACAATACCATATCGTTATGGTATTATAATGATCTAGTAGATACATTAATGGATGAAAAATACTAATATAATTAAAACTAGTAGCCCTCCCATGGAAGAATCATAGTCAACATCATTAAATTGGAGAAGCATAATCAACAACAACAACAGAAATATATAAACACATCAATATTCAATTTGAAGAAACTAAAAATATACCATGCATAAATAATAATTCAAACAATAAACTAACTAGTATAGGTTCACTAATGGTCAACCATCAAAATATAAATTTAAAAAATCTTGTCGATACAAAAGGAAAAATAAAAATAACTCCAATTGATGTAAGAAACAAGGGTCACTTACCTTCCCTCCATGAAAACTCAACCATTAGGATCAAACTCCACATCCCAAACCCTTACCAATATTAAAAATCATAAAGCCTAAATGTGTAATGATGGGTCCATGTAGGGTGTGAGAATGACCTTAGTAGGTCACCACCAATGGGTGTGTACCTTAAATTTTTTGATCTAGTAGGTGTGTACTAAAAATAAGTAAGAATACGTGAATTCATAAATTAATCACATGTCTCCCAAATTCTCAACATCCACTAGGGAGCTATCATCTTCCTTGACCAATTCAAAAATAAATATAGAGGATAATATCCTTATCCCATGTCCCAAAGAATCACCTGATGTATAAATTCCTAGGTGAACCCACAAGATCACCATTGAATAATTTAACTAGTACAAGATGCCTCCAGACAACTCATGTACATGTCATGTTACCACCATCTTGATGGCATGACCAATTGAGACAAAGTTTGTCCCTTAGACCCCTACTCGGAAGCACCTGTTGGTTCAAAGCCTAATCTCCATAGGCACAGTAAAATTTGTTCTCTATGTAATACCACCATCATCTCAAATCATGAAATTTGGAGGAACAACAATACCCATGCTCCAAAATAAGTCCAAGCCCACTGGCCTCAAGAACATAAAGCCACATCCCCTAAATGACATTCTCAACACCATGATCCAATGGATCCTCCCCATCCCCAAGTATTTTTATGGAAAACACACCCAGCCATTTTATTATGTTGGAACTATTTCAAGACTTTACCCATGTAAGTTGACAAAACCAACACATCACTAGTTCAACCTTGGTGAAGATGAATCCAATAGTACTTTGGCCAACATAGTTGAGTTACGATCACCAATTCAGAACCTAAGCCACACCATGTCTGGCACTTCATGCAACTACAACCATGTTTCTCAATATGATGAACACACCATCCCATATAACATGACCTTAACCTATAAAATTATGTCCAAACTACCTTATCCAATGACCAAGTCTCCATACTAGTAATAAACAACACTCATGTGCCTTGGTCATAGTTTGTCTCGATGATCACATCACCTCAAATAGATAGACAATGATATCTTAATCCTTTGGAAAAGCCCATCACATTACATTGGAACTTATAAATAAATAAGATTAAAATTAAATTTATATAACAATTCACTATAATTGAATTGAACAATTCAATTAAAAGATACATTTTACTTTAAGAAAACCAACATAGCCTAGCCTAACCACCCAAGGTCACGAGCCTCTAACATAGCTCAAACCAATTATAGACTTGTGTAAGCATACCCATAATCATTTCACATGGAAAAATTTAATTAATTAAAAGAAACTATTATTTTAAACGGGTCTCACTCATTCAACACAATGGAACGCTAATAGGGGCTCCCCAAAAACACCCATGAAAAGACAATGATAGGTATGCACCAATTACCTCATATTCATAGACATACGCATGATTGATCTTAGCCTCTAAAATAAACTATTTTGGAAGAAATTAAAGTTTTAGATAAACACAATAAAATTAGGAAAAATGACTTGAATTGATTTTATGGACTATGAGGAAAGAGAAAAGGAAAATAGAAGAAATTGATAGGAGAGTATTACTAAGATAGATCCAATGTAACAAACTACATGAAGAACGGAGGTCAATTGAAGAAGAGGTATCAATACCTATCCCAAAGAAGAAATGGAAAATCCCTTCAATTGTTCATGACCAAGGAGGATAAAAGGGGGAAATAGAGAAAAATGGGAGTGGAGAAAAAAGGTAAATTCATACCATTAATGATCCAGATGGTTTTACAAACCACACAGAAACTGTGAGGATCCTACTGTATATGATCCTATCCCTGTATAGTTACCCTAGATGGTTAGGCCTAACTGTGCTGAAACTTTGCCTTCTATAGTCTGGGGTTACATCCTAGATGGCACTAGCCATGTGGTTTGTGCACGATTTTCCAAACAATGTAAAAACTATGTGAATTTTCTCTAAACAAATGCACTGTTTCATTCATGGTTTTCCCAAAACATGATTACATGAAAATGGGGGTTTCATAGATTTCACTAAGAGGCCACATAGTTAGATCTGACTATGCGCCTCAACCTGCACTACTCTAAAAATTGGCCTTCGGGCCTCTAATGCACCAAAAACCCTTCAGAACACCTAAGGAATTATCGTAACCTCTAAAACCATATAAAAATGTTCTTGGGAGATGGAAAATATTATAATTATGTTCTAATCAATTAGGAAAGGGTTGTAATAACCACCAAAATCTAATAATTTTAAAATGGGTGAGTAATTTGATAGGCTCCAAAAACCTGGGATGTTACACATTGTATGAAATCCCTCACTCCACTGGTTTGTATGGATTAGATATGTGCATAAGATATATGGTCATAGTATATAGGTTATAGTTATGATATAGGTTTTTGATAGGATTAAACATATTATGTTATGGCTATTATCCGATAATAGTTATTTTATGGGGGTTCTTCTATACTTTTATGGTGTGCATTATATTATACGTACTTATTAATTTAGTGAGTGATGTTTATTTGGTGAGTGATGTTTATTAGTATGTGGATTTAATCCCCCTTAGTTTTTTGTTTAGAGTTTTTGGATTTTTGGGATGAGTTATTGATTAATGTAATCTTAGTGATCCATGTTCATAGCAGGAGCATATTTTTGGATATTATATTAAATACCATTGAGTTATACAATATTTTTTTATTCTAGTTGGGGGTTCACATTTATTTTTCCATTATTAGTTTTATATAAATTTTTATTTTGTATGAATTTCATCATTTATACAATGTTTAGGATATTATTTTATTATAGATTCTTTATTTTTCATTTCTTTTTCCATATATTTATAGTAAATTAGTTTTATTTAAGGGTAATTTCTCCCAATTTTCAGAGTCATTACAATTACCACAGTTTCTAACTCATTATATATTAAATTCGTGCTTTAAAGGTTTCACTTTATTTTATATTCAGCTATATTGGGGTCTTAACGGAATTTGTTCATGATAAAACAATTCTCTTATTTCTCTAAATTTTAATCTATAAAAAATTATTTATAAGGGATTTCTTATAATTATTATAACTTTCTAACTATTACAAAAATGTATTTCTTTATAGTTTTTTTATATATATGATTTCAATGAAGAAAATTATATGATCATATATAGTTATACTATCTAAAAACAAAATATATAAACTTCTCTCTTTGTATCATACATTTAATTATAATTTTATTTTTTACTATTCAAGAGGGATACACTGATAATATTTTTCATTATATAACCTCCTCCAACATTTCTTTTAATTCCCAAAATGTTACATTGAAAGAGTAGATTCGATACAATCTCCAATTTCATTATAGTAGGCATTCAATTATTTTATACTCAAGAAATATCATTTAATAATTTATAAGGACATATATACATTGTTTAGTCTCAAATATTATATTTTATAGATTTTAATTAGATGAAATTAAGAGTTGACATTTATTATTTTTTCCATGATTTTTTTCTTTGATGTGAATAGAAATGGTTTATTAGTGGATGAAAATTTATTTTCCCTTTTATGTTCACTATCGGTTTGAGGTGCATGATGAAACATTATTATGAGGAAATGATTATTTATAATTGATATGGATATTCATATTTTATAATAAATAATAAATTAAATTCAAAATCATATGAAATAGCTTAAATTTTATAAAAATCACAATAGTTTTTCACCAGAATATTTATATTTATATTCAACGGTCTTCAACTTTAAGGTTTATCGTCTTATGATTAATTAAAGATATGGATATTTATTTATAAATTTTATGTGGGTATTTGGTATAAAAATAGTATTCTTCATTATGTATATACGTATATTCCTTTCTTACTTCCATTTATTTAATAAAATTTGTAATTAAAAGTTGAAATTTTATGTAGTTTTTCATTTATTTAACTCTAAAACATGGTTTTCATCATATTATAAATTTCACTTCCTCAACATAAAATAGAAAATATAATGAACATGTGATATAAATAATGTTTTTCTCACTAAAATATCTAATAAATTTAAGAAAGTAAGGTTATATTAAGCAGTAAAAAATTTACGGTACATGAAAATTTTGGTTATAATAATCCTTAACAAAAATTAAAGAAGAATAAAAATTATTAAATGTTTCCCAATAAGAATTTTATTAAAATGGACACACTTTATGAGGGAAGATATGATTTTTATCACTGAATTTATATTGGAAATGTAATAATGACTAATAGCGTTCATATTGAAAATCTTTATGGGATCCCTTATAATTCATATATATTTATGGACTTTCAAGATCATATAAATATATTGGTTCCAAACAAATAATGATTCATAAAATATATTTGTTAAATAAATAAATAAAATGTAATAGTCATTTAAATACTACTCATTATGAATATGATAGTAATCAATAGATTAATAGATAATTTTATGAGAATGAAATGTTTTTTGATAATCAATATAACTCACACAATGAAGCTATCTTGTGGATTTTTGGGTATGATATCCATTATAGGTTTCCTCTTATTGAGATATTACACATTTATATAGAAAGAAATTTTTTATCTAAACAGATGATTCCACTTTTAAAAAAATCTCATGAAAGAAATGGTTTACTAAAATATGTTTACAACTTAGTTTAATGAAAATTATCTTAATCCTAAATCATAATTACTTTCATATGTTTAATTCCTCGTAGAATTTATCTATATTGTATAAAATAAAAAATGGCACCCTCAAAATTGATATTTTTTTACTAGTTTATTGCATTTTATATTGCCTCCTATAGTTAAAATATATTATTTGAGAATACATATTACTAATTTCAAATCCCAAACGTCTTTAAAAATATATTTTATATTAAAGCTTTATTATATTATAAACATAGATAGGAATGATATTAATTAGGTTTTATTAAGGATAATGATTAGTTCATTGACGTTACTAAAAAGTTTTCTTTATGGGTTATAGTTGATTATTTACATTGGTTTCTTAATCAAAAGATTTTTTAAAAATTGTTTCAAGACCTCAACATGCATGGAGCATGACATAACAAATTAATTTTGAAGATGTTGATTATATGCAATGATAAATGTTAAAATAATAAGGAAAAAATAAATTCAACATCATTTTTATATTACATATACCCTAATAATTCCTTATCACCGATTTTAATATATCATTTATATTTTTTTATTCTCAGTCCATTATTTGCATTAAATTTTAATTATTACTTTATAATATAGCTTATGTTGAAATATAAGTCACCCATTGTTAATAAAATTATTGATTCATAAATAACATCTTCAGATAAGTTTTTTTATATATTCCACTATTATAAATTATTAATCATAATTTAGACAATATTATCTTTCAAAATCCACCATGTTATCACAAAATTTAACAATTTCACTTCAATTTTTATTAATTAAAATAATAATTCATTTATTTTTTTTATTTCTATTACATATTGGTTGATATCCTTAAATTTCATACAAAATTGTAATTATATTTTCCTAATTTTTTTTTCATATATAACTGCGATCATTAACAATATATTTAATTCTAATAGGTCATAAAAACAAAATATATGCATTAGTATATAATGACAACAAATTATTCTCTAACAAAAGAACATTAAAAAGTTATCATCCTATTATTATACTATAATAACAATATATAACATGGAAATCAATTACTTAAAATGGAATGTAATTATAACAAGGATTATCATAAAAGATAATTTTATCTATTTGAAACATAATATAGAAACCTAACTTAAATGTATTAATAAATATTATCACTAGAACAATTGCCCATACTATGGGTGTTTGTTTACATCAAGGTTATTATGATTGAAATATTTTATTTCTTTATTACCCTCTGGAATATTTAGAATACTTTTCATTTATTTATTAAATATAACATCATTTATCATCTTTTCTTAGAGGACGACACACTCTAGATTATATATTCTAATCAGTGTTAATGAAAAGTGTAGTTATAACATTCAACAAGGGTGTGAACTCTGAAAAATCATTTAAATATAAAATTTTATTAAATAAGATGGTGAACCAATGAACAAAAAATATTTTTTTAATCAGTTGATCATAAAATGATAGATATAATAATATGTGAGGTAAAAATTGATTTTTAATTTACTTTTTTGGTAAATCAGTTATTCCAAAAATGAGATTTTATAAAAATTTAACCAATAATTCTTAGTGGGTATAAAACTGACATAATGTTTTTAGGTATAAAATATTCCTCTATATGAAAATAGTTTCATGTTCATAAATCAAATAAGACATGATATTTTACTACAAGTATTCTATTATTGGTATACTTGATTAAAAATAATGTTTATATTATATTTTGAAACTTGGGGATGGAAAACATGGCAATTTAAATGATGATGAAGTATCCTCCTTGTTATTAAATATCATAACCCACTTGAATCCATTATAAAGTATACATATTTAAGATTTTATCACAAATATAACAATATATATTACATAAAAATATTAGTTACCTTATAACTAATAAGAAATATTTTTCAAAATTTAACTGACTTGATTCTGGAACTGATTTTTTGGGTAGAAAAATTCATACGTAGTTTTGATATTTATATTGTGAAATTTTCCATATAGATGAATCAAAAAATATATATATTCAGATCATTTAATTGGTATTAATATATTTAATTTTTGTTTCCCTAAAATTATTAGTAAAATACTATTTTCAAAAATTATGATAAATAAGGAAGGACCTATCTGGACCGCCAAAGGATGGCCATTTGGCTATATGGAATAGGGATCAGAAGCTGGATGATGAGAAGGAAGACAAGGAGGATACGACAGCTTTAGCGGATGAGGAGACAAGGCTGGGCAGTGAGGATGAGGATAAGGGGAGGAAGGGGATGGAATTGGTGGAAGTGGATACACCCAGTGGGAAGAAAGGTGGACCGAAACTTATTCAAAACCCTGTGCTTCTGTGTAACAGGTTTGACAGCCTCTCAGAAGCAGATGTGAGTTCTGAGCCTAATGCTCTAGGAGAGGGAGCAGGGCCTGGCGTGGAGATGACAAAGGGGTTCGTTCACGGGCACTCGGCTGATGATGAGCCCAACCTGAAGAGCAACATGGGCCTCATGGGGAGGAGGGGGAGGAAGGAATATTCCTTTCTACCTCCTCCTTTGGAGACTCGTTCAGCAAAGAAGGAAACTACGAAGAGGATGGTTTCGGGGACTAAAATCCACCAGAAGGTTAGCGAGCAGGGTGATCCTTTGGTTCTGCTACTAACCTCTAAGGAGGAAGGGACCGAACAGGTCCTGTTAATCAATGCATCGGAGGAATAAGCGGCCAAGATGATGGGAAGGCCTCTAGAAGTGTCTCTCAATGAGGAGCAATATGCATGGATCGACAAACAGAATCTAATCCTGGTTAGAGGTTTCAACAAAGGGAAGCTCAACGTTGAGGAATATATCCAGGTCTGGGATCAGCTTCTGTATGGGTTTGAGAGGATGTTGATGGAGGTACCCGATCTGCAGGTTTCATCCTTAGCATGGAAATTATTCAGGGATACTATTTCAGGTGAGGTCCAGTTTTCCTTCAATCACATTGTTTAAGTTGTTGGTAGGGTTGTTGGCTTAAAGGAATGTTTGGGAATTCATTGCTGCGTTTGGATCTTCGTGTTGTTTGTTTGGATGTGTTGTTTGTTTGGATGTGTTGTTTGTTTCCCAAATTTCTACTTGGGTCTGCTCCGGATGGGGATTAGAGCACGAAGCCTTTACCAACACTGTCCTTTTGTATCTGGAAGATTGAGAGGGTATGGCTTTGCCATCGGTTCTGTGCCTGTGAAATTCTGCACGAGACTATTTTCCGAAGAGTCGTGTTTTGGTGAAGGCTTGGGGTCAGGTTTTATTTTCTAGGGTGGGGATGACTTGGTGGTTTGTTCTGGACTTTTTTTTATTTTGGGGTCTGATGGTGGTATTTTTTCCACGGTTTCTCACTTTTCCTTTAAAAAGTGTTGTTGAAATAAAAAAATTAATTTTCAGTCAGAATTATCTACATGTGGTATAATAAGTATTTTAAATTATTTATTTTCATTATTTATATATAAGTAGTTATTATAGAACACAACATTTGTTATATTTATTCATTTAATATTTCACAATAAAGTATTTTTTAAATTATTATATTCACAATGTATTTTTTAATCTCTTACCCCACATTTGTAAAATAACATATAATAAAATTTATCATGTTATAAGAATGATTAATCTATTTTGCCATGATTATACTTTAATACCTACCAAGGGTTATTTTTATCAGGTTGATATAAATATATATGTTTTTTTATTTCATTTCTAATATAATTAATTATTTAATAATTATATAAATCTAAATTATTAGAAACACACTTTTATTATAACTTATATTAACTCTACTAAAATAGTTTTGTTATATTTAATTCCTTTTTCTTATTTTTCAATTTTCAAGTATATATTGTGTGTTCGAAAAATTGATAAGTAAATACACACACAAACTCACATAAGTAATATGAAATGTCTTGATTCAATGAAAATATATCATGTTTTTCACATTCAATAGTATAAAAACTCCAATATATTTTAATAATATATAATAAGTGAAAGATATTCACAACATATTTGATCATTATTTTATTCAAATTCATTTGAATTTTATTTTTAAAAAAATATTATCAAAATAATTATATCACTTTATGTAAGAATCACAAATTCAACACATCATCACCAAATGACCACAAAAACCAATGTACACATCATTTATTTAGGAAATAAGTTTCTTTATAATTTATAATATAATATTTTTTTACATGATGAAAAACTCTTACCAACCAATGGAAGGTTCAAAACATGTTTTAATTTAAATTCTTACTTAGTTAATATGCATCGTTTCATAGTTGATATTATTCAATTTCATGACTCAATTGATAAAAAGTTACCAAGTAATATGCGATAGATAATTTTTATTATTATATATGTAATAATTTTCTAAAATAAATTATTTATAATTATATGTTTTATAGATGTATAATCTTAAGACATTTCATAAATAACTATTGAATCGTATTAGTGAAATACTCATTATATATAAATATAATTCACAATAAGACTGTAAGGGTTTAGTGGATTTGGAAACATTGATACATAAACAACTTGCACATAAAAGATCTATATCATTTCCCATTATGTTCTTCACAACTATCACCATTCTTAGACATATCATACTTAAAATATTACTTCATAACAAGGTAAAAGGAAACATAAGAAATGGTGAGATCAGATTCTTAGTAAGTGTAAACTTAAGAAATATTAATCAATTATCATAAGTGAGAAAAATATAAGTATAAGGATATGAGACACTATCATAAAATACAATAATCATACAAAATAAATTAAATAACATTAAACATGAAATATTTCATATGATTTTGTTGAATAAATGTCATAATAAATAAGATTATGGAATCTTCAATAATCAATTAGGATCTATGAGAACATAAAATAAAAATATGTTAAAAGTTTTCCCATACACATAATAATAGAAAATAATTTCCAAAGTCGAGCATCACTCCCTAGAATATTATAGTTTATAGGGTTCATTCCCAATTCCACCATTACCATAGAAGCATCAAAGGATACTGTTATAGATAAAAATATCTTAAAATAATCATTATAAAATTTCTAAACGAAGATACTATTTTCAGTTAAAATTTATTATTTAGAAAATAAAAAAAATTAATCAATATTAAGGAAAAATTTTTATTTGAAAATATTAATAAAAAAACTAATAAATTAACCCTTAAATAAATTGGAATTATTGGTAAAAGGGAAATCATTTCATGTGGTGTGTGTTAAAAAATTTCCTTTCACATTTTTTTTAAAATTTCAAATGTACGACATTTAAAAAATGATAAGAAAAATATTTTTAATGCAATTTAATTAAAGGTAAATATAGTTAAGAATGAATTTAAATATTGCTTTATAATCTTAATAATATTCCACAAAACATTTTAAATAAAATATGGACATGGGAGAAAGTATTTATGGTCGAAGTGAAAAAGATTATCTATTTTCCTTAAAAACTTATTTCATTCTCTTTAGTAATTAATGTGAGGAAAATGAAAGAGAATAATTTAATCCCGTGAAATTAAATGAATAAGAATAAAATAATTATCATTTTTTATTTTTAGACAATATAGTTTGGTCATTTTAAATTTAATCATAAATAAACATGGTGAAAATGAAATTTTAACATAAAAACTCTACCTAATGTCTATCTTTCTTCATAATATCTCTGACATTTGTTATAATAAATTTATTTTTTTCCATTATAAATAATTAACATAGTAATATATATAATACTATACATGGTTTACTTTGAACATATTATCACATATCTAATAACAGTATTCCATTATCATCACTATTTTGGGTGTTAACTACATTGGTTTTTATACATGTTTTGGTACAGAAATTATGGTCCTTTCACTTTGATCATGGTTCCTTTATCCCAAAAATTATAATCATTATATAAATATCATACATATAACTATATATATGATTATAAATACTTATATATTGTGCTAATGAAAAATCTATTGCATCACTATGTGGAGACAATAGTTTGTACATACACATAAATGATGTTACCATTTCTCGACAGATCAAATGGAAGAAACAAAAATATTAATTCACATTTACAGAATATTTATTATATAATAATTATCATATGACAACACATATCTTTAATTCAAATTATTTAATGATTTTTTTCATAAACACACACTTAATATAGCCCCAAAAGATCATGAGGCTTAGTGTATTTTGGAAATTATGTATATAGAACATTAACATGAATCATGGGAACAAAATAATTTTTAAAAAATATGGATACATTCCCTTATTTTCCATGGATCTTATAAAACAACATAGGATAACCTGGGGTCATACATAAGAATTTGGTGATCTATAATCCCAGTAAGGAAATAAATAAATCATAAGAAAAGGGTAAAGAAGTAAATTTGATCCAAGAAAAATATCGAGTTAAAAAAATAGGTTTGAGAATCATAATCATGATCAATGAGGCATTATATAACATGATATAATAAAGTCAATGTAAGAATGTTGAAACAATATAAAACATGAAATCATAAACATAATTCAAGGATAACCACCAAGAAATCATAACATAGTGGTCTTAGGATAAAATCCTATTCTCCATGAATTGAATATCATGAGCTAAAAACATTACCAAATCCATTGGAGGTATATATAATTCTATGTCCACCCATAACTTTCATATAATGTACATCTATAAGTGTGACACATAGATCATACAACATAAGGATGTATTTCATAAATTTTAACCCCATGATTAAACAGTGTGGGTAACATACCTATAAATATTGAATCAAAGAAGGATAGGTACAACTTGGTGAATACACTTGAGTGAAAATGGAGATAGTTATTCACTATACAAATGTTTGGAATGGAAAATCCCATGATATTTTCGGTAGCACAAAGAGTATATATATAGATTTATATAGGGGATGAACAGGAGAGAAAGTGGTCTCTCACTACATAAGAATCATAAATATAACAATAGGGATTTTAAAAAACATATCCCAAATTGGTCAATTGAAATTCAAAAGGTATGAAATAAAGAAGGTGATTGAATAAAGTGGAGAAGGAGAGGGTCCCTACATAGGCATAGTAACATCTTAGGAAACACTTATAAAGATTTTGGATAAATGATATCTCATTATTATAACATCAATTTGAATGTAAATATAATTCCCCATACTTAAACATTACTTAACATTGATTTAAATGAATAATTCCTATTGAGGATCTTTTCAGGTTGAGAGTTTTAGAGAATTAGATCTTAACTATTACATCTCAAAAGATTACAAAGTAGACACTTCTACTAAGTTTCCATAAAATGAAAACTCTTAAAAAGAAACATGTCTAGTTCCATGATTTATATAGAATGACTTTCCCTTGATCCCATCCTTGACAATATTCCACATTAAGTCCTGTGAAAAACATTTCAAAAAAACTTGGGGTGAGCATAAAAAGCTCAGTAATGGAAACACAAAGAATGAAAACTGTTAGTTTTTTAAAACAACATGTAAACCATGTATACTTTATCAAAGTAACACTTTTCACCTTTATGAAGTAGTAAAAACTCTTCACTGAATAAAAGATCAATACTTACCCTTTTGTAGCCAAAATATTACCATAAAACCCATATAAATAACACATAACATATAAAGGTAACTTGGGACATAAACATACTTAAATGGAATAACCATACGGTCGACTTCCACACATATCACTTAATGGAATAGCCATACGGCCAAATTCTATACCCAATGCATTGGAGGTTATAACGCTACCACACATCCTGGTATTCATGGCACCACCCGTCATATGGTCTATCATGTAACCACCCGTCAAATGTCCAAGTACCATAATAAAATCATAAGACATAAAACAAATATAATGGAAAGAAAACATTTCAACACTTTGATCACAATATATCACTTAAATATATTGACATAACAAATCCATTATAAAAACCATTTTCAATACCAAAATACATAAAAGATTATATGGTATTTATTTCATTTTAAAAACATTACGGCTTGTTGAGAAGGCCAAAGACCAAATAATACTCGTGGCGGCGGAAAAGGTTGTTGTCACCGCATACGTTAAAAGAAACATTCATTTTTGTCGTTTTTTAAAATGATTCGTAGAAAAAGATTCCTTTTGTATAAAAGAAAAAGTCATAGGGGTTTATACACCGTATAAAAGAAAGTTGTGTATAAAACGAAATATGCCTCAATGAAAGGAGATTGAGACGAAGTCCCTTACCTCAGGTCTGACTTGACTCGATCGTTCTTTAACGTCCTGAATAATAAACATGAATTAATTTCTACTTTCTTATGAACCTTTTTCAAGTTCATTATTCCTTTTATATCACTTATTTCCATGTTATAAACATTATGTAATCATTTAAGTTCATAATGTTTGTTTTGTCGATAGTTGGTTCTTAAGTCGAAAGTGGACTTCTTACAATTACATGTTGTTCATGTGGTAAAAGCTTCATTATATCCAGAATGATATTCATGATTTGGATATCATATATATCATATATATCCATCATATACATGTATTTATAATATTATATAATCATTTAGAGGTAAGAAATGAAATTCATCGTTCATGGAGATGGTAAGCCGTACGTACGCAAGAATGCTACTTTCATTTCTATGTCATATTAATGGAATTAAAACTAAATGAGAGATATGTATATTTTAATTACAGAATTATATTAATCATTTATATGTAACATAAATCATATATATCCATTATATATATGTACTTATAATAGTACATTACATTTAGGGATAAGAAATGAAATGCACCGTTCATGGAGACGGTAAGCCGTACGTACGCATGAACGCTACTTTCATTTCTATCTCATACATTAATAGAGTTAAATAATATGATAAAAAGGTATATTATAATTACAGTATAATATCATATATTAAATCCATCCTTTATACGTCCCACGTATGGCATTAATGAATCAAATCACTTTGAGGGGGCGGTAGTCCGCACTTCCTAAAATGAAGATATCACGTTTACCCAAAATGGAAACCATAAAGGTATGCCATAAATGAAAAATACATAAGATTAAGTAAAACATAAAAATATTAATATCATATATAAACATAGTGAAATCTTAGTGTCCACCTTTGAAGGTGTTATAAGAATATTGAACAATCATCATTTCGTGGGGTAGAAATTCGCCATCCACGGAAACAGTATGCTCTTTAACCATTAGATGAAGGTGTGTGTAAGTGTAGCTCGAATCCTTATTAAAAACATATCCTAGTATATTTATTATACTGGTTTTGTTACAAATTAAATGAATAAAAAGAGTTTAGGGGGTTGGAGAAGTAAAATAAAACATAAGAACACAAGAGAAGACACTACCTTTAAAACGGGTAACTCCTTTTGATTTGAGCTGAAAGGCTTCCTTTGTAAGACTTATGCCCAAAGTGAGGCTTCAAGGAGTAAGAGAGGGATGTGGAAAGAAAAAATGGGCAGGGTTTGGCCGATACAAAGGCTTGAGAGGTGTGGGTAAGGAGGTAGAGGTGGGGGTGTTTTATAAGAGGAGAGGAGGGGCACTCTTCGAAAGTAAGGAAATGTTACTTTATTTTAGAATGCTTTTCGGATTTTAATGGTCTCACATTGATGTGTTTCTAGGATAAGGTGATAAGGGTTCTAATCCACCCATAAAATAGGTTTTTGACATGTGTAGGACTTAGATTTTACATTATATTTCCATTTTATTTAAATCGTTAAATAATGAGGTAATCGCTGCATCATCATGGTGTCATAAACAATTTAATTTATTTAGTGTTTAAAAATTATAAAAATACTACTATGATGTAGGAAAGCTTTTTATCTTTCTAATGACTATTTATAGTCAAAAATATGACTTCTATAACCCCATGTAAAATTTTTTTTACTAAAACAACTCATGTTTGTGACATTTTTATTTTAACATTAAATAAAAAGATATTAAGGTCATTTTCCTACCAAAGTGGCTTCATGGGGTCCCCAAGTTGACCCATGGATTTTATTGGTCGGCCATGACACATCAAATAAGGTTAGGACATGTGTCTAGGTCATTTCATATTGTTAAAACATTACTTTTACCTTAAACTACACTAATTACCTCTAATCACGATTAAAAACATAAAAGTTACTATTCACCAAAAAATTATTTTAATCCCATTGAACCACATTTTACTTCTTAATGACAACCATGTATGCCAGATTTTTGAAATTAAAAACACAAAGGTGGAATATTTTCATTTTAACGAAAAATCAGTTTTTTAAGTACCACTTAGTGGTTTCACTATTCATCAAAAATTGAAGTTTTTCAGAAAAATACCAGAAATTCACCCTAAGCTATATTTGATATTCCAAATTCAAAAATGATGTCTATTTTAAAAAATTAAAAACATATAAGTTCCATTAATTAATTTAATAATTAATTCCCGCTGTCAGAGCAAATAGCGTTTTTTTATGAAACAAAATGTATCAAAAGATTGACACTAGTTTAAGTCTGATTTCAAAGTGAAATTAATTCCAACAACCACTATTGGATTAAATGGTAAAGATATATTCTAATTTCAATTTAAAACCAATTCAAAAGATAATATAATCATATAAATAAATTAGATTAAAAAGAGGTTTTGAATTAAAATACATCATTTTTCACTATTCATAAAAAATGATCTTTATCGGAAAAAAACCAAAAAATTACATAAAGTAAATTTTGATATCCCGATTCTAAAGAAGAATTTTATTTGGTGAAATATAATGTATAAGAGTGACCAAAACTATATTTAATGATGGTTCTCCATCAAAAGGCGATAAGTGGACCTTTAGTGAAAATTAGAGTATATATGCCTAAAATTGAATTCTTTTCGTATTTTAAGCCTTTATCCTTTATTGTAAAAATGTAAAACAATTTAAAAAAACATATATAATCATATTTTAGATATATCTATCCATTCCCGCCAATACAATGGCTATGTGTAAACTACCATTTAAAATTATATTATTTTATTACTAGTGTGCAACGTAAGATTTCAATGAAACTCTTTGTTGCGTATCGGGTACGCTATCGAACATAGAAACCCATTTAAAGTAAAATTAATATTTAATTCTTAAATATTAATAAATATGAAAATGTTTTATTCTTTATTTACCTAGGATGTTACATCATTTCCCCCTTTTGGGAATTGCGTCTTTGCAATTTTATTCACTTATCAAAATAAGTGGGGGTATTTATCCCTCATAGAATTTTCAGATTCCCATGTTGCCTCTTCAACCATATGGTTTTTTCACAAAACCTTTACCTGGTGAATTACCTTATTTCACAAAACTTTCTCTCTTCGGTCAAGAATATGGGATGGTTTCTCTTCATAAGAGAGATTCTCTTCCAACTAAACTACCTCTGGGCTCAAAACATGACATGGATCTGGCATATACTTTCTCAACCTCGAAACATGAAAAACATTGTGTACCTGAGATAAACTCAGAGGTAAAGCCACTCGGTATGCAACTGATCCAACTCTCTCCAAAATTTCATATGGTCCCATGAACCTTGGACTCAGCTTTCCTTTCTTACCAAATCGCATCACACTTTTCCACGGTGAAACTTTGAGAAAAACACGATCACCTACCTTGAAAGGTAGATCCTTCCTCTGGTTATCCGCATAACTTTTCTATCTGCTCTGAGCCATTCTCATGTGTTTCTGAATCAACTGAACTTTTTTTGTCATCTCTTCTACCAATTCTAGTCCCATCAGCTTCCTTTCACCTACTTCATCCCAAAAAGCTAGAGTTCGACACCGCTTCCCATATAATGCCTCAAATTGTTCCATCTGTATACTGGAATGAAAACTGTTATTATATGAAAATTCAACCAAAGAAAGATGTTGGTCCCAACTTCCCTGATAATCCATCGAACAAGCACGTAACATATCCTCCAAAGTCTGAATTGTTCGTTCTGAATGCCCATCTGATTGAGGATGAAAAGCTGTACTAAAATTTAATTTAGTACCCAACGACTTCTGAAGGCCTTTCCAAAACTTGGAAGTAAACCTGGGATCAAGATCAGATACAATGGAGAGGGTAACTCCATGCAACCTGACTATCTCTTTAAGATACAATCGATAAAGTTGATCTAGAGAGAATGTATCTCGAATAGGAAGGAAACGAGCAGATTTAGTCAATTGATCAACAATAACCCAGATTGCATTATTACCTCAATATGTCCTCAGTAATCCCACAACGAAGTCCATGGATATATTTTCCCATTTCCACTCTGGCACTGGTAAAGGCTGAAGCATCCCTTTCGGTAACTGTCGCTCTGCTTTAACCTGTTGACATATCAAACACTTCATAGTAAAATCAGAAATATCTCTTTTCATTCCATCCCACCAGTAATACTCCTGAAGATCTCTATACATATTAGTACTGCCAGGATGAACTGAAAACAGAGAACTATGAGCTTCACATAACAAATATCTCTTTAACTTTGAATCACAAGGCACACACAATATCTTCCCAAATCTCAAAACACAATCATTATCAAGGTTGAATTCAGACAACTTACCCTTCTGAACCAACTCTACCGTTTTCTGCAACTCACTGTCTTGCTTTTGTGCTTGCTTGATTCTGTCTGATAGAGAAGATTTCACTGATACCTGAAACAAAACAGAAGAACATCCTGCACCAAAAACTTCTATGCCAAGGTTCATCAAATCCTTAACCAAAGGATCATGTTCCAAACGCAACATTTTTAATGAATCATTACTTTTTCGACTCAAATCATCAGCCACTTTATTTTTTTTCAAGATGGTAATGAATTGTACTATAATAATCCCTGATTAATTCTAGCCATCTCCTCTGTCTCGTGTTTAATAATTTCTAAGTGAATATATACTTTAAACTTTTGTGATCGGTATATATTTCACACTTTACTCTATACAAATGATGCCTCCAAATTTTTAAAGCAAAAACAACTGCAGCTAATTCCAAATCACGTGTAGGGTAATTTACCTCATGAGTTTTCAACTGTCGTGAAGCATAATAAATTACCTGATCATTCTGCATTAGGAAACAACCAAGTCCTTTCAATGAATCATCACTATAGATAACAAACTCCCCATTCCTAGACGGTAGTTCCAAAACTAGAGTATTCACCAATCTTCTTTTCAGTACCTAAAAACAATCATCACATTCTTTTGTCCAGATAATCTTAGCACCCTTCCGAGTTAGCTTAGTCATTGGAATAGATAACTGTGAAAAATTTCTAACAAACCTCAGGTAATATCCTACCAAACCAAGGAATCTATGAATCTCAGTTAAATTTGTGGGTCTTGGCCATTCTTCCACAACCTTTGTTTTTGTAGGATCAACAGTTATCCCATATTTAGAAACAATATGACCAAGGAAAGAAATTTTTTGCAACCAAAACTCAGACTTGCTGAATTTCCCATAAAATTTATTTTCTTTTAAGGTTTGAAAAATAACCCTTAAATGTCTTTTATTCTCCTCTTTACATTTCTAAAACACCAAAATATCATTAATAAAAACAACCAACATTTTTCACCTGAGTCAACTGAGCTATCACTACAACAATCTGTTTAGTTCTTATTCTGACCATCTCAGGATACTGATTTGAAAGGTCATTTCCCTCTTTATGTCTTCCTAGAAAATATGCTCTGTTTCCTCTATGGAAAACCATTCTTATCACAAAAATACCTTAGGTGAAGCAATATGGTAATCTTTAAATTCTATATCATTTCAATTTGACCATGAAAAAATATTTTTGGATAATCATTTAATAAAATTATAACTCCTAATGTTATCTAAACCGGCCTCTGATACCAACTATAAGGACCCAGCCTTAAACATTACTTAACATTGAATTAAATGAATAATTCCCATTGAGGATCTTTTCAGGTTTAGAGTTTTATAAAATTATATCTTAACTATTACATCTCAAAATATTACAAATTAGACACTTCTACTAAATTTCCATAAAATGAAAACTCTTAAAAAGAAACATGTCTAGTTCAATGATTTATATAGCATGACTTTTCCTTGATCCCATCCTTGAAACTATTCCACATTAAGTCTTGTGAAAAACTTTTCAAAAAAACATGGGTTGAGCATAAAAATCTCAGTAAGGGAAACACAAATAATAAAAACTGTTAGATTTTCAAAACGACAAGTAAACCATGTATACTTTATCAAAGTAACACTTTTCACCTTTATGAAATAGTAAAAACTCTTCAAAGAATAAAATATCAATACTTACCCTTTTGTAACCAAAATATTACCATAAAACCCATATAAATAACACATAACATATAAAGGTAACTTGGGACATAAACATGCTTAAATGGAATACCCATATGGTCGACTTCCACACATATCACTTAATGGAATAGTCATATGGCCGACTTCCATACCCAATGCATTGGAGGTTATAACGTAACAACCCATCCTGGTATTCACGGCACCACCCATCATATGGTTTATCACGTAACCACCTGTCAAATGTCCAAGTACCATTATAAAATCATAAGACATAAAACAAATATAATGGAAAGAAAACATTTCCACTCTTTGATCACAATATATCCATTAAATATATTGACATAAAAAATCCATTATAAAAACCATTTTCAATACCAAAATACATAAAAGATTATATGGTATTTATTTCACTTTAAAAACATTACGGCTTATTGACGAAGCCAAATACCAAATAATACTCGTGGTGGCGGAAAAGGTCGTTATCACCGCGTACATTAAAAGAAACATTCCTTTTTTCGTTTTGTAAAATGCTTTGTAGAAAAAGATTCCTTTTATATAAAAGTAAAAGTCCTAGGGTTTTATACACCGTATAAAATAAAGTTGTGTATAAAACGAAATATGCCTCAATGAAAGGAGATTGAGACAAAGTCCCTTACCTCAGGTCCGACTTGACTCGATCTTTCTTTAACGTCCTGAATAATAAACTTGAGTTTAATTTCTACTTGCTTATGAACCTATTAAAGTTCATTATTCCTTTTATATCACTTATTTCCATGTTATAAAAAATATGTCATCATTTAAGTTCATAATGTTTGTTTTGTCGATAGTTGGGTCTTAAGTCGAAAGTGGACTTCTTACAATTACATGTTGTTCGTGTGGTAAAAGGTTAATTATATCCAGAATGATATTCATGATTTGGATATCATATATATCATATATATCCAGCATATACATGTATTTATAATATTATATAATCATTTAGAGGTAAGAAATGAAATGCACTGTTCATGGAGATGGTAAGCCGTACGTACGCATGAACGCTACTTTCATTTCTATGTCATATTAATGGAATTAAAACTAAATGAGAGATATGTATATTTTAATTCCAGAATTATATTAATCATTTATATGTAACATAAATCATATATATCCATTATATATATTTACTTATAATAGTACATTACATCTAGGGATAAGAAATGAAATGCACTATTCATGGAGACGGTAAGCCGTACGTACGCATGAACGCTACTTTCATTTCTATCTCATACTTTAATGGAGTGAAATCATAATGATAAAATGGTATATTATAATTCCAGTATAATATCTTATATTAAATCTATCCTTTATACGTCCCACGTATGGCATTAACGAATCAAATCACTTTGAGGGGGTGGTAGTCTGCACTTCCTAAAATGAAGATATCGGGTTTACCCATAATGGAAACCATAAAGGTATGCCATAAATGAAAAATACAGAAGATTAAGTAAAAAATAAACATATTATATATCATATATAAATATAGTGACATATTAATGGCCACCTTTGAAGGTGTTATTATAATATTGAACAATCATCATTTCGTGAAGCAGAAATTCGCCATCCACGGAAACAGTATGCTCTTTAACCATTAGATGAAGGTGTGTGTAAGTGTAGCTCGAATACTTATTATAACAACATCCTAGTATATTGAGGATACTGGTGTGGTTACAAAAGAAATGAATAAAAAGATTATAGGGGGTTGGAGAAGCAAAATAAAACATAAGAACACAAGAGAAGACACTACCTTTAAAACGGGTAACTCCTTTTGATTTGAGCTCAAAGGCATCCTTGGGAAGCCTTCTGCCCAAAGTAAGGCTTCAAGGAGTATGAGAGGGATGTGGAGAGACAAAATGGGCAGGGGTTGGCCGAGCCAAAGGCTTGAGAGGTGTGGGTAAGGAGGTAGAGGTGGGGGCCTTTTATAAGAGGAGAGGAGGGGCATTCTTGGAAAGTAAGGAAATGTTACTTTATTTTAGAATGCGTTTTGGATTTTAATGGTCCCAAATTGATGTGTTTTGAGTATAAGCTGATAAGGGTAAGAAATAATCCCATAAAATAGGTTTTTGACATGTGTAGGTCTTATATTTTACATTATCTTTCCATTTTATTTAAATCGTTAAATAATGTGGTAATCGCTGCATCATCATGGTGTCATATATAAGTTAATTTATTTAGTGTCTAAAAATTATAAAAAAATACTATGATGTAGGAAATTTTTTTATATTTCCAATGAATATTTATAGTCAAAACTCTTACTTGTATAACCCCATTTAAAAAAAAATTAGTAAAACAACTCATGTTTGTGACATTTTTTTTTAACATTAAATAAAAAGATATTAAGGTCATTTTCCTACCAAAGTGGCTCCATGGGTTCCCCTATATGACCCATGGATTTTATTGGTTGGCCATGACACATCCAATAAGGGTAGGACATGTGTCTAGGTCATTTCATATTATTAAAACATTACTTTTACCTTAAACTACACTAATTACCTCTAATCACGATTAAAGACTTAAAAGTTACTATTCACTAAAAAATTATTTTAATCCCATTGAACCACATTTTACTTCTTAATGACAACCATGTATGTCGGATTTTTTAAATTCAAAACACAAAGGTGGTAAAATTTCATTTTAACGAAAAATCAGTTTTTTAAGTACCACTTAGTGGTTTCACTATTCATCAAAAATTGAAGTTTTTCAGAAAAATACCAGAAATTCACCCTAAGATATATTTGATATTCTGAATTAAAAAATGATTTTTATTTTACAAAATTCAAAACATATAAGTTTCATTAATTAATTTAATAATTAATTCCTGCTGTCAGAGTAAATAACGTGTTTTTATGAAACAAAATGTATCAAAAGATTGACACTAGTTTATGTCTGATTTCCAAGTGAAATTAATTCCAACAACCACTATTGGATTAAATGGTAAAAATATATTCTAATTTCACTTTAAACCCAATTAAAAAGATAATCTAATCATATAAATAAATTATATTAAAAAGAGGTTTTAAATTAAAATACAACATTTTTCACTATTCATAAAAAATGATCTTTATCGGAAAAATACCAAAAATTTAAACAAAGTAAATTTTGATGTCCCGATTATAAAGAAGAAATTTATTTGGTCCAATAGAATGTATAAGAGTGACCAAAACTATATTTAATGACAGTTCTCCATCAAAAGGCGATAAGTGGACTTTTAGTGAAAATTAGAGTATATGTGCCTAAAATTGAATTTTTTCGTATTTTAAGCCTTTATCCTTTATTGGAAAAATGTAAAACCATTTAAAAAAACATATATAATCATATTTTAGATATTTTTATCCATTCTTTCCAATACAACAGCTATGTGTTAACTACCATTTAAAATAATATTATTTTATTACTAGTGTTCAACGTAAGATTTCAATGAAACTCTTTGTTGCGTATCGGGTACGCTATCGAACATAGAAACCCCTTTAAAGTAAAATTAATATTTAATTCATAAATATTAAAAAATAAGAAAATGTTTTATTCTTTATTTACCTGGGATGTTACAGTAAAGGTAAATTTATAAATTCCTTCCAACGTGATGATTTGAGATAAATAAGGTTGAATACAACATCGGTTCTTGAATAGAAATGAAGAGAGAGAGAGAGATACATTACCTTAAGAGGGAGCTTCTTATAGCATAGGTGTATCTTTTTAATATATTGGGGATACTTTGGAAGGGCTATAGGGAGGAAATTTTAGAGTAACTTAATGCTCTATGATTTTGAGTAAATGGGAATGGGATGTTGGGTGGGTTTATATGTCAAAAGAAAAGAGAAATAATTATTAATTTTCAAACATCAAATTTTGAATCTATATGACTAATTAATCAAAACCACAAACATTCTCATGGGTTTTCACATGGTTTTGGCCACAGATGAGGTTTTAATTATTTTATAAGGCTATGAATATAACTCATTAAAATAATATCCTTGGTTATTTAAAAGTCAGACATGTTTATAAATATAGTTTTTAAATATTTAAATATAATATAGCCATTGAAAGCTTCATTATGTTTTAATAAAAATCATCAAATAACCACAAAAAAATTATTTCAAATTGTAGCCATAATTTTTGTCGTGTATAGTCTTTAAATAATAATTACATCACTTTTTGGACTTTTATGATGTCATAATACACACTATATATTTATATCATATTTAGGTTTTACACAAAAATATGATTATTTAAAAAAATTCTATAAAAAATTATTACATAATTTTGACATGATTATTTTAAATAACAATATTTTTTTCGAAAATAATTCTCTAAACATGAGAATTTAAACTTTTACATCAAAAATCCACATTTTAAAAAAATACTGGTTTTTCGAAAATTACATTTTCCTGGCCCTTATCAAAATCCCATTTGACATTTTAAAATTATATTATCAATTATATTTAATATATATTATTTAATAATAAAATTTTATTAAAATATAATTTATTGAAAAAATTACTCAAGTCATTAAAATTGTGTTTCTTGATTGAAATTATATATCTTGCAAAAAAAAATACTTTTTTGTTTCATCATATAAAAATATAATTTTTATCAAATTTATTGTTTAAACATTAAAAATTAATAAAAAATAAATATTATATTTATTTTATTAAAAATATAAATATAATAATTCATGTTATTTGGTTGTAGATACATAACACTTTATTACACTAGAAAATTCTCTAAAGGTTACGTGTGCGATGATGAGATTTTCATGGGTTGGTTAAGAAACTATGTTTGGGTCATGATATTAACGATCTTGAACTTCCCCCGTAAAAAGATTCTCTCATTTTATAGTTATTGAATCTAGGTTTGAAATTAGTCATGGTAAAATCACATGTTCCTTTTTCTCTTAGAAGCCCTAAGAAATTGGCATTATAAGGTATAATCTTACTGGCCAAGGCCATCACTCATTATGTTAGTTACAATTAGACTTTATCAAAACCCCTAATATAATAATATTATGGGTCATTGTACAAATTCTATATTATCAATATTTAGGATTTTTAATTTTATTTTAAATATAATTAACTATAACTATCAAAAATATAAGTGGTTAATGTTTTTGTTATAACTACGCCACTTAATAATGAATTTATTCATTCAAAAAGATAATTTCATTTAATTTTTTTTTTCATTTCATTTCATATATATACATTAAATATTATTATCTTTTTATTCATTTAAATTAAAAATTAATAATTAATCGCATACCATCGTGGAGGATGTAGTCCACACATACGCACAAGCGATGTTATCATTTTCTGGTAGTTGGGAAGGAGAGGAGGTATATATGATATTATAATTACATTACAATAATTATGTCATATATATCATATATAAACATTAAAACCATTATAATAAACACACATGAAATATGGATATAGAAAATGAATATACTCTCTACGTGAATACTGTAGTCCACACATACACATGAGTTGTACTTTATACTCCCATTTGATGGATAATATGTGGTAAATGGTTGTAGAAAGATCATAATAACATAGAATTATATTTTTAATACTAGATTCATAATTTTTTGAAGTATGTAACAGGTTTAGAATAAGTTGAAGATTAAATGAAATTGAAATATCTTGGTTTGGATCTATACCTCTTCCTAGATACCTCATTTGGATTATTTATAAAGCCTTAAAGGATTGGTCTTAAGAGTGGAAAATATGATCTCGGATGAATTTAACGAATCTAGGAAGGATTTGGATTAGTGATTTTCTATGATAGAAGGATCAAATGGTGTGAATAATATAGTAGAACAGGTTTCCTTTTATAAGTGTGGGGATCAACATAGATGAAATTTATAAACTATTTCCATGATATAATGTCACTTTCTAGGTAAAATTGATCCAAATGCTTAGATATTCAAAGGTAGGTGGAAATATTACCGTTATATCTTTGTTTATCCTCTCGTAACTAGTATTAACCATAATAGTGGTAACAAAATTATATTGTTATACTATTTAGTATGCAAAAAATCTAAATCAACCTATAACTTTAAATTAATTATTCTAATACAAAATAAGAAATCTAATTTACTAGATTCAATTTCTACAAATGTTATAATTTAAATTCCTACAAGTGTGCAAACCATAATGAAAAAAAGTTTTAGAAAAATGTATTTTTAAATGGAAAACATAATTCACTTACAGCCTAGCCTTTGAAAACCAATTAAAATGATATTTAAATATTATATTTAATATACAATTTATAGTTTTAGTTAAAAACAATAATCAATAAATATTAATATATATTTTAAAGATAAAAGCACATTGCGTGCAAAAAATAAGTTTTTTAGAAAAATGTGTATTCAAGCATAAAAATGAGCATATAAAAAATCAATTAGAATGATGATTATTTTTTAATTATATAAATTAATATTAATAAAAGTTTATTTATTTTAATTTAAGATCAAATTCAAAATATAATTTTAATTTTGATTAATAATAAATGAAAACTTCTATTAAAATTGTTATTTTTTACTTTTCTCTAGGGAAAAAATAATTCTACAAAAAAAAAATCACCCAAAGATAATATTAAAATAGTGATTTAAAAATGGTATTAATTTTATGAAATATAATTTCTAGAAATTGTAGAAATTAATTATAACTTTTATGTGGTTTTTTTATAAACACTATTTTTGAATGAAACATATTTTTCAAGCATAAAATGACATTAATAAACATTGAGTACATATTTATTATGAATTAATCAATAAATATAATCTATATAAACCATTTTATTTTCCATAATGTTGATATTAGGATTAATACCTACCAATTCAATACCTAAATCACAACGCTTTACTATTTAGTGGTTCATATAAGATTGGGGTTGTACATAAAAAAGCTTTTGAATAATTAGAATTTATTCACTTATAAATTTATAGGGTATTACAACAAATGTTATGAGACATATTCATTCATATAAAATTGATTATACATGGGGAATTACAATTAAGAATATTTCAATTGGATTATAACCTAATTAGTTATTTCATTCATATATTTTTTCAAATTACACATACATTACTCCTTAAAATTTAAGAATTATGTTTTTATATCATATTAATTTTATAGTGGTGTCAAAGTTAATTTCACATTGTAGGATAAAAGTGAAACAGATTGATTTTTTTGAAAAATTCATAAAAAAATTAATATTTTTTTGATGAAAATTCTATGGTAAAAAACTATTAATAAATGATTAATATTAATTAAAAAAATATAGTTAATTATTATAAAATAAAACGCCTAGAAACCTATTCAACAATTAATGAAATTTATCATATATATAGATTTTTTAAAATTTCACTATTTGCTTAAAGGATATGAAAATTTACACACAAAATTAATAACACCATGGAGTTAGTTTACAATTTAAATTTTTTTTAAATAAAATGAATTAATTTTATTACAATTTTATTATAAAAAAATTTATGCTAAAGAAAACATTATGCTTGTTTAATATAATGAAAATGAAGTACTTATAACTGATTTTTTGTTTCTAACTCAACTAATTATAATATATTATATAAACATTTATCATCACATTTCACATACATTGAATTTTATATGTTTCATTTAAATTTTTTATTTTCTCATTAGATGATAAAAGAATACTATATAATATTTTATCTTTAGTTTTTCCTCTATATTCATTTTTGAGGTGAAATCATAAATACTAGACATTAATTTGTCCATTTTTCATTTGGGATGTATGATATTAATGATTAATCATTGAGTTTACAAATTTCAATCCTATCTATGTATATGTGAGTTCATTTTTACAAATGGGTAACCCACTGGGTGAGTTTAACATTTAATAAATGGGGTAACTGTAATATATATTGTTTTTAAAGAATATATATGTCCAATATATTTTTTCCATTTTACCTTATATGATACCCTATATTTTCAATTTTTATGTTTAGTATTTAATACTAATTATATATATATATATATATTATAATTCAAATAACAAACATGTTATATAAATGAAATACATTACTTGAAATATATTATCACATCTTGCATAATTATTTTTAATAATTATTTTCATTTTAGATATTTGTAACATATTTTTTCTTTTTTGATCAGTTGGTAATGGTATTTTTTCTAACATATTTTCTTAAATTTTCTTCACTCTTTGTATTTTAGATGTTTATTCTTTAAAACTAATAATTAAATTACTTATTTTTTACATTTTATATGAGATATCTTGAATATTAATCATTGAGATACCAAATTATAAATCTATTTTAATTGAAATTTTTCATTTCAATATCAAAATAAATATATATATATATATATGTTTGTGTGTGTGTGTTTCTATTTTTAAAAAATTTCTTACACATTGGTGGACTCACCCTTTTATAAGATTGTATAATTTCATCTAATGATGTGTTTCAAGATAAAATTCTTCTTATGTACTATATAATATTTGTATTCCCAATTTTCTTCTAAATTTAAATTTTATATGTGTAGGATTAATGTAAAATAAGGGAGTCTCTTATTTTTAAACATTTCTATATAACCTATTTTACAAATAAAATATATTAATTAAAATATATTATTTATATTTGTATTGTTATTTATAAATTTTATTTACATTGATTATTTGTTAAATTATTATTCCATTGATTCCTTTTCATAATTATCTGTTTGTTATTAACACCACTCAAATAATCACAATATATTAATACACTATATATATTTTTTGATAACTCATCTATCTCTTGAGAAATAAATTGTGGTAAAAAGAAAATAATACTTCAAATAAGTGTGTGTAGAGTAGAAATATTTTATCCCAAACCAATTCACTCATACTGTACATCAAGGCTAAACTGGAATGTCAAATATTCCATCACAATTTTCCATGATACATTAAGGGAAATGAATCTGTAAATCAACCACAAAAATATTGGAAAAAATTACAACTCCCACTCGTAATTTGATATATATAAAATAAAAACATGACACAATGGTGTATAATAAAAAAAATAATTCAAAAAATACCCTAATAAAAATATACTCATGATACAAAATAAAAATTTAAATAAATGAAATCAATGACCAAATCTATGCATATTTGATAGACCATGGGTACCATGACCATCTATAATAATAGTTTAACTCACTTATTAAAATTATAAAAATAAAGCTCTATATGAACCAAAATGAAAATGTTGGGAGTGAGTATCATACCCAATAAGATTTAATCAAGACTTCCCAAAAATTCTACTAATAGAGAAATATGTTAGCTGGGAATTTTATATAAATAATTAATCATACAAAGTAAAATATAATTACTATAAATAAATATATAAATCACTCACTAAGAATTATTTTAAAATCAAATTTATTCATATTGAAATCCTACATAATACACTCACTATGTTGAGTATAACCTATGAAAACATCAATATTCTACTAGAGGGATCAAAGACAACAATATCTATCATGATAAGACCCTACAAAAATTTACCATGGATATACACACAACTCATACAAATTCTATATCCAAAAAATTATAATTTCCCATTCTAAATAGAAAAAAACCCACACACTAACATAAATAAATATGTGTTTTTTATCATACCCATAATGATTTAATTGATATTAAACCAGAGACAATAATTTCTCAATTTTAAAAGAAAAATAATTAAACACACATTTGATTAAACACTTGTCCTTTGACTCACACACCCTATTTTAAAAAAACATTTCCAATAAAACCCATACCCCACAAAAATATAAAAAAATAGAAAACATTTATGAATATAAATATTTTAATTAAAATATTAGGACCTCAAGTTTTTAAAATTAATATAATGGAATAATGTAAAACTACCTCAAAACATTCTTCTAAGTTGAATCATAAAACAAATATATATATTGGAATCCTTATTTTACACCAACATTATCTAGAAATGAAGTGACCACAGCCTTGATTAGATTTTTTCCAAGATGAATATAAAATATATGTAATTAAAATAATAAGAAAGGTTTTATCCTTGGATATCCATTATATGAGGTAATAAATCATACTCATATGGTCTTTGTATGAATATAAATTGAGGGCAAAACCCTCATGTTTCATAATGCTCCACCAAGGGAATAAATGGGGTAATGTGAGCATGAAAATTTGAAAACAAAATCGATTAATTATGAACGATATGAGTGGTTTTGGTGAATGGTTTGAAAAAGTATGCTTGATCTATAAATGTCTCTACTACTTCAATAATTATTAGAATGCATTATTTATTTGAACCCTTTTATAATTTTTTTTGAAACTATATAGTTTATATAAATTTAAAAAAATCACTTCTAAAGCCTCAAATATCCCCCCAACAACATAATAACTTCCCCATGGAATTTTTTATGGTAAATAAAAATTATTTTAGTAATTATACTAATTTAAATAATTAATGAATACACCAAATAATAAATCTAAAAGGTTATATTCTATACCCCTTAAATGCTTTCCAACTACAAAAAACTAAAGAAAAATCTATAATTCAATATAATCTAAAAGTGTGGGACTTAAATTAAACGAAATTGATCAATTTACTTCCCATAAACTCTAAGGATACCCCTAATATATTATTCAAATTGAATAGGGGTGTTTTATTCTACCCACTTTAGTGTTTTGATCCTTGAGAATCTGTTAGAGAAAATGATTAATATTTTCTATAGAAGTTATCAAAAATATTATCGCTATACCCATCTGAATCGGTTTTTTATACCAACCATTCCATAGATATTGTGCTGATGTAACAAAGAAATATAATAAAAAGGACTCATATTGGACAAAAAATAATTCATAATGAAATAAATATATTTTTTAGTGCAATATCTATGAAATGGTTAGTATAAAAACCCCATTTGTATGGGTATACAAATAATCGTTTTTCAAATTTTAACTAGAAAATATTAATTATGATATTATATAACATAATTGAGAGATAAAAAAATTAAGAGTCCAAATATCATCAGTACTTTTAAATTTAATTAATAACATGAGGGGCCAAATATAGAAAAATAAGGTATTTAGTGGTGTAGAAAAACATATAACCTCTACTATACAGACTACCAGATAAAAAATTACTCCTAAAATTAGTTTAAAATGTGTTTTTTACTATTTATTATACATGTCACTTGTCCATGTTTCATAACTAAGATATGGTTAGGCTTATGGGATCAAAATAAATCTGAAAACAATGATTTACCCAAATGAATAGTTTCTTAAATAGTGTTTAGTTACCTAAACACCACACACTCATATATAAAGTATTGTTCTATAATTCATAGTCTAGATGAATGGTTCTGTAACCCTTTCCCAAACCATGAATTTCTATTTTTCCATTCAAGAATTGGTTTCTTTAATCATGCGTGAACCATGAGTTTTTCCTTGTAAAACATGTACCATACAAAAAGGATCAAATAACACTAATTTTTCATAAATAAATACTATTTTCTAATATAAAAATACATTTGATACTGTATTTCATCTTAATACACTCACCCCTATTACCTAATTCTATTTCCCCTTTCTTATTTATATTATAGGGTTCCCAATTTCCTTGAATAATTAAAACCCAATATCAAAGGACTCTCTCATCTGTCATATTTAACAACACTTATTCATTATGAAGGCCACTCACATAACCACTAAATACATTGCACAAAACTCAGATAATGATATTCTATCCCCACCCCCTTCCCCTAAATAATTCACCGTACTCTCAATTATATTATAATTATCCATATACCCTTCCATTACTTTCCATAAACAAATATAACCCCATGTGATAGTCTTATATTGAACATTAATTAGCCTATACCCTCATGTGATGGAATAGACTCCATCAAAACAATCATATCCATGATTCTATGTCACAATCATACATTACACTCATAAGTATTTATCCTCATTACAAATTATTACTAACCACTCACATTTTAAAAACTAATGCTCATGTATCCCTAAACATTACCATTATCTTTTATTTCAAAATAGACCCTTATTCAACCTTCCTGAATAGAAGAAAACACACTACTAGGGTAAAATACAAAGAAAAAAATGTTTATGATGACACTAAAGTCAATAATTCTCATTTTGTTGGAACATTATTGTCCGTACACCAATATTTATTCAATTTTATTTTGAACCACATATTTTCACTACTATTAACCATCATGAACAAGAAATATCAGTTTATGTGACCATTATGTTTATTTTGGAACCCAAATGAATATTTTTTCCACTGAAGGAATGTGTTTCATCACTATATAAACCAAAACAATAACTAAAATAAAAATAATAATAAATGGTTCAAGATTAGACTACTCCATAATGAACAAAAATTCTTTAATTGGTTCATTCAAAACACATCTCAATAAAAAATAAATGGTATACTTATTAAGATACAAAAGTATAAAAACATACAAATATCATTATTTAAATCTAAATCCAAAATCCCAAAATATAATCAGAAAATAATTTCATATGATAATAGAAAAACCAAGGAATGAAAGTTTTTCTAAAATAGATAAATATTACTAGGGTTGAACTTCGAACCATTTCTTCACATCATTTTCTTGCAGAGTTGCACCACCAATGAGAATATCTATCTCTACCATATTCCATACACAATGTACACTTGTGCCAATGTTTCACATAATTAATTATTTACACAAAAAACTTCTCAACTGAGCTTTTGATAATAATAGTTTCAAAAAGCATTTAAATAAATCATTTAGGCATAAAATGAATAAAAAAGAAAATATTAAATAAATTATAAAAAAATTTCTATTTTTATTACCATTAACATGTGCCCAAAATATAATTTATTCATGGTAGTTTAGTAAAATTATTATTTCCTAAATTATTCTTGTTTTTTTGTTCTAGAACACTTTCAAAACTAATAAAATAAATTTGAAAAAACATATCAAACAAGATTTATAAGATCATTTGAAATTTACTCCCTTAAAAGAACCATTCCTTGAAGTATTTCATTTCCATATTTAAAAACCATTAAAATAAGATCATGTAATGTTTTAAAAAAATAAAAATATAAGTTTCAACCATAACATTAAAAATGAAATGTGTATACTATTGAAATGAAATTGTTTATCAACATTGTATTCTACCTAAAATAGTTTTTTTCATAATTTTATTATAAAATATAATTATATATGTTAAATGACCAATAATTTATTTTTATGAATTTTTACCACATGTAATTCCATAAAAAATAATTTTTTTAATACTAAAACATCAATAAAGAAAAAGTTTCAATAATATTAATATTCATGAAAACATAGATTTTTTAAGTTATCGAAACATAAAAGTACAAAATGCCTCAAAAAATATTCTATAACTTTTTAATGATTTTAATTGGTTCATATTCAAAATAAAATTTCTTTAAATAAACTTGTATCATTAGGAGGGAAACACAAAAAAATTCATAAAATGGATCCTCGACACATGATACATTTGGGTGGAACTAAATGAACTTTTAAAACAAATATTCAATTCTTTCAGTGACTATGTGATTGGTCTCTGGATCATATTATTTTATATAATTTATAAATTATAATACAATAATATACCAACCTATATATACTAAAAATACAATATATAGACCTAGTTCATTAAAATTTATATTTTTATCACTTTTTAGGATTCTCACATCATGGAAAATATATAATCATTTTATAATTTGGTTACATTATTTAATGAAAGTTTATTACACAAATTTTAAAATAGACATCTATATACATGATACCTCATGTGAAAAACTAAAATATTCACTCACATGATTAAAAATTCATAGCATTACAAACTACATGATTCATAAAATTTGAATATCATTATAGTCCATCATAGCAAAGAAACATCACCAGGGCTATAAAAAAAGAACCAAATACCTTTCAGGTCAACCAATAACCTAGAATCCTTGTACTCCCCAGTAATTTAGGTTTCACTATAAATATTTTTATCAATAATTTTTATATTTTACATTTTCAAACCCCACATTTAATATCTTCACACCCAGGGGGACCAGCCAAAACAGAATAATCAAAAAATAATATTCCTGTTATGACCTCTAATCGCAAACCAAATTTCTAAATCTCAACAACAAGTCTATAAATGAATTTAAACTATCCCATTATTTCAATCCCCAAGTTTTCAAGGGAAAAGAAATACAAATCAACCAAAAAACATGGGGAACTATTTATGATAAAAAAAATATTTTGATATATTCAAAATGAACAATTAGTACAGTAGTTTGAAATACATGAAAAAATTGAAAAAATACACCGGAATACAAATATGATAATTCATGAAAATTTAAATACACATAAATTATATCAAAGACCAACTCCAATAGTCTTTATTTAACCATGGGTATCATTTTCATCAAACACAAGTGACTAAATTACATTCTAAAATAAAAATAATATATATTTTTAGATATGTGTATGAATATACACATGAAGGGGGTGTATAATCAAAACTAAGAGGATTTCTCCATGAATTACCAAAAATTCCACCTAAAAAATGTTATCTCCACACTATATATTAATATAATTATAGAATATAAAATAAAAACGAGTAGTGGAGACACACATACAAAACTTAAAAAATTATTTCTTTTTAAATTATCTTTCATATTAAAGAAAAATTACTCAATACACTTACACACCCATGCATAATTCAGGCCAATATCGAACCTATCCCTAGGAGATCCATTCCATGATCAACAAAATGCATCCCCCATCTCAATGGGATTAACTAAATAGTATAATTTAATGAATATCAATATATTCCCCAAAACCAAGTTCATTACCCAATGGTAAAACCAAAGTTACTTAACAAGAACATGTAATCTTATATAACCTGAAAGGACCGTACAAAAATTTATCATGATAACACATGCCTAATCACACCAATTATATAACCAAAATACAAAAAAATTATTTTTAAAAGAAACAAACTCACAAACACATTTCATTAAACATTTGGTGTGCATCAAATGCACAATGATTTCAAAGTAATCAAACCAAAAACCACCATTTCAATAACTTCAAATAAAAATATACTTATATTTATTCCATCGATTACTTTGAATGAATCTAAAAAACTCCAATTTCAAAAACAATTTTTCAAAAAATACCATGGCTCAAAAAATATCAAAAACCATGATAAAACATTTATGAATATAATTATTTTAATTTAAATACTATTACCACAAATATTTCCCATAAATAGATTTTATGGTAATCCACCTACTTCATACTATTAAATAGTGTAGAAATATACCATAAGGGTGTATATTAGAAACATTGTTCCACTATTACATTACATAGAATCAAAATACCTAAATGATGATAACCCTAAACCTAGATTCTGGTGATCAAAAAAATTCAGGGTTTTTTATAGGAAGTGAAAAAGAGGGGTGGAATAGAAGAGAGGGTGATATATTCCTACCATGTATAAAAGAAATTAGTATCCATAAATGAAGCACCCATAGCCGAAGAGGAAATATTAATTACAAGAGATACCACCATGGGTCGTACAACTCGTCCAAGGAAATAAATTTGTTGGAATGAGGGTGAAAATAAAATAAATATTTTAAAATAACCATGTAAAACATATATATTTTTAGTGCATGGTTTTATATCCCTGGAATAACTATATATTTTTGAATGCATCCAGAATTTCTCGAATGCATGGTTTTCTAAAATTCATTTTGAAACCATATATCCTTTAGAAACCCCTACAAATAACTTTTAAAACTTCAAATCAACCTCAAACATACACTAACCTCCCAATAAAAATTACTAAGGTTTTACACCTTTATTTTAGGTTCTAAACTCATTTAAAATCCAAAAAAACACCTCCAACAGAAACTTAACTATTACATTATTTACCTATTAAATGTTTTTCATCCTTGAAAATTAACAATATAGAAATAATTATACTTAAAATAAATTTGTTTGTGTTGTAATGGAGGTGATTTTTTTAATCATATTATTTATTATAATATATCAACAAAATATCATTCAATATTAATATTATCATTTTTAAAATATAAGAGATTATTTTTATCATCTTCTTTCGGTTAAATATGTTTTAATTTATAAACTTTTTTGAAAATTGTATGCAATTACTACTACTGTTACTAATATAATAATGTACACAATAATAAATTTCAAATAGAAATGGTAAAATTTTCTATTTTGATTATAATAAATTTCTACTTCCACTACTATAATTTATTACTTTTAATCTATGATATTATTATTTAAATATTAAAACATAATACAAAAAAATATTTAAAATTCAAGTTAAATTTTTTTTACTTTTTAATTAAATCCTTATATAATATACAAGATTTCAATATGATGGACATGAGTGTCATGACATCTACGACAATTATTCCAATTGTTAAATTGGTTATTAATTTATAACTAAAAGTGACATTGAAAATAAAAATTCCATGATTAAGGTAAGTATCCATCATTGGTTGATTAATAGTTATTAAATTAATTATAAAATATAATATAATATAAGATATTATAATTATCCTTTCATGAAAAGTTTAGTTTCGGTTCTGTTTAGAGCTTAGTTTTTTTAAATAATAAAAAATTCTAATAACATAAGAAATATTTAAATTAACCATTAAAATCATCACAAAATTTTAAAAAAAATTAAAAGTTATATTTATTAGGAAAACAAACAACAGATCAATGAATTCAAGAAAAACTTTAACCAAAATAAGGTATAATTGTCTACATATACTCAATTTTAAAATTAGTAATAATTATTTTATATTTCACTATGTAAAATACATTCCTTAAATTAATGAATTATATTTTCAATAAAAAATTTACTTCTCGGTCATTTTCATGGATTTTGGTACATATTTTATGGTTCTAGTAACAATGAATGTGCCAATTGGGAAATTTCCAATTTGGATTATTGTTTTTAAAAATAGGTAATTTGATATGTAAATGATGAAGAACATCATGAACAATAGAATTAAATAAAATATTGATTGAATATTACATAGGAACCAAGAAGGAAGGATCATCCCATATAATTTATAATTAATTTATTTTCATAATGAAATACATTTCATGGAAATTCTTCATTTATTTATGAATTTGTAGAAAACATCTTATCATTCTATTGTTTTTAAAAGAGGATCAAATGACAGAATCCATATAGTGGTGATATGCATGTTCACAGAGAACCTATGAACATCACCATAGAAATCCTTAGGTTATAACATGAAATATTATGACCCTTGTGCAACTCATTGATGATTTCCATGAGAATTGATTCTGGTGGAGGGTAACTTATTGATATCTATAGTCTTTATTGTTTAGTTTAAAAGGATATCCCTTATTTATTTACAATTTTAAAAGATAAAATATCCCTAAAACATTAGATAATTATTTATAAAAATTCATTATGAGTAACAACCACTAGGTTTAGAGGTTACATATTTGGGTTTATAGGGAGTTACGGTTAGCAAAATGATAATTTCACTTGGTCCATTTTTTATCTTATTAATCTATATATAACCATTTTTAAAATATTATAATAATTATTATTATTCATCTCACAAGTTCTAAACTCACTAACAAATAAATATTAATTCTATGAATGAATAAATTAATATTTTTTCAAATAATATTCAATATGAAATTTTTCATCATATCATTAAACTATATTCACCATCCTCCTCAAAACGTATCTATCCTTGAAAAATGAATTTTTATTTTATAAATAAATATCACTGCATTATTCATGAATAAATAAATAAATATTATATTTACAAACCCGTTTAATAAATATTTATTAAATATATATATAACCAAAAAATAAATATTTTATAACTTAGGAATAACACATGAATAATTAAATATTATATATCATTATAATTACTAATTTCTTTATAATTTTAAAATTTATTTAATATTAAACTCACATGATATTCTATAGAACAACTGGTGACATAATATATGTTATCAACTAAACATGAATATTTATTAAACCACGTACGAGAATAATATTATTTAACATTCCAAATAGAATTAAACTAAGGTTCTAGATACACATTATGTGTGACCCTATAGGTCCCTTTCTCAATGGAATTAGGCAAAACTACCTAATGTACAAGGTTATCATCTAGAATCACACCAAGTCACCCCTAGAGAAATAAGTTCAATTCTATCATGAATATATCTAGATATGAATAGAAAATATGTAATATAGTCAATTTATCATGATATCTCTAATCGAGTATGTTTCATGTTGGTGTTATCAACCTATGTGCTTGTTGTATCTTTTTTTTCTATTTTAAGAAATTAATATTCTAATAAAATTCTATGGCCAAGGAATTAATAAGGCAATTCAATTTTCATAATATTTTCAAAGATATCTATTTATGTTAAAGAACATAATAGAAAAATCCTTTGTCATATTATTCCTTAATGAAATATCACTCATGACACACCCAACATGTCCTACCTCAATGTGAGAATTTGTCATCAAGGTTTTCATAAACACATAAAAGTGTACAACTCATGACATGAATTAATTATAACACTAATGTATAAGGATAATTACTTATTTTTGTTGATAAGAAAATCCAATGAAATATATATGTATAGATTTAATACTAGTAGTTTATGTTCTAATAACCTCTTGCTATGAATATTACCAAGGGCGTACACCTAGATAACATGTTATGATGTCCTATGAGTTTCATCCATTGATAGCCAATATCATTATGTCCAATTATATTATATCATCTCATTATATGACAAATATTTAAGTTTACTATCACGGAACAACTGCGTTCTCATTATAAAAACAAAATATTATGACCTTATAGTATGATAGGTACCCTTCGAGAATTATCAAATAGATTTCAAACAGAAAAAAAAAATTATTATGTCATAAGATATTTATTAATAATCAATATGGGGAATATTCTAATAATGAAATGTATATATTAGTTGGTACTAGGACAGAAACTCCAAAAAACTCCCGATCATACTAGAGATAAAATCTAACAACTCAACTGATCACCCTCACATGACAAACATACTTATAAAAAGATATGGCTAAATATTCTAATCACAACCCACTACCTAGGGTTGATCTAAATATTATAACATGTTTTCCTTAAGAAAATCACATGAGAGAAGAAATTTACAAGTTTATTTCCACTTACATCCCTGATATCTTGGATAATTCCATTAAAATAATTCAACATGATGTTATGGAATTTAAATATATTAATAAAACTCTTAATTATAGAAATAACCATTTTCAAACTGATTTCTTAATATTATTCGAAAATAAAAACATACTCAGTCAAATGTAGATATGACAACTACTAGATATAAAAAACTTTATCCTTTCATATTATCTTAACCTTACTATGATTCAACACTAAAATAATCTAAATATGAATGGTTTTATATTCCATAAAAACTATCATTCCCATATTTCCAATTTCTAAAAACTCATCCAATTATTCTCTATAAAGAACAATTTTATATTTCTGATTTTCGTCATGTTACGTTCCACCAGTCTTGTTTGTTTTTTTCATTATATACTTTTTGAATAACAAATAAGAAACATGTTTATATATCATGGAATGTGATATATATTTCCAAATTACTCTAAGTCATATTTATTCTATAAACCACAAAAATCTCAAGCGACCCTGAAATAATTTGCGTGAATTATTCTTTATTTTATTTTTAAATACCATTTTAAATATGTATTTTTACTTGGATTGAGCAAACCATTGATCTATACTAGTATATAATTTTCCCTAGAGCTTGGGATCCAAATTATATCATATTTTAAAGAAATTACTTAATCTTATATAACCACAATACTAATGATTTTGTTTCAATATTTTGTCAAATATAAATATCTTGGAAAACTATAATTGTTCCACTAACCTTTGGTATACATGTAAAAATAATTCATTACAAATAAATATAGAATGATCATTATACTTGTTTTGATTCATTAATATATCCTTGAAACTTAATCTCTATATTATCATTCTTTGATTCATCATATCATTATGGTCATTCTATATGAACTATAAAATTACGTCTATGAGAGGTGGGTTTTAATTAGGATTCTAAATACAATGATTATAATTTTTTTTGACAAGTAAAATTAAAATTAATTAATCATGATGATTAGAGTGAAGGTTTTTCATTGAATATATCTTAAAAAATAATCCCTTTTGATAATAAATCATGGATTATTGATATAGACATTCACAATCTATAGTTCCTCTTGAATACTCACTAATATAATCCAGTCTACAAAAATCCAAAATAGTGTACCCATGAACTTTTAGTATATGGATTCTATTATTGAATTCATATGAACATTTAAATAATAGATAGTTATAAATTACTACTTCTTATAGGAATTATTATTATTATCGAATAGTATATATCATCCATCGCGGTGAATATAAAACTATAACAATGGTTTTTAAATTTTATAAGTAGTAAGTTTATCTGGAATATTTATTCCCACTAAAACTAGTGGAATTCGCAATCTTTATGCCAACTTTTCTATATGGAGCCATGATTCAATTAAATTATTGTCAACTCCCACTAACTCAAATAATATGTCGTTCCCACATATAAAGTAGTTGGTATGATTTATACCTTTATATCATAGGTATTTTAATACCCTCAGTAGATATATGTTAAGAAAGTAAGATGAACATTATGTTTCTTTTGAAATACATTAAAATATAATGATAACTTAATAATAATTCAAATAAGAACATCCTAGGTGGTGAAATTAATGGATTCCATTCATACCATAACTTCTATGATATCAACTAGTAAATTTAGTCAGAATATGATTAGTTTTTACACTTATATTTTTTAAACATTTTTAGAAATGAATCGTGGAATACATGAAATATTTATATGAACCTGTATATGTCTAATTTTTACTATTAACATCCATATTATTTGAAAATTTAAATATGATTTTAGTAAATGAATCACTCTACATTAAATTTTTAATGAATTATTGGATATAATATTCTCTAACATACCAACCTAGAGGATTATATTTCTTTTACCAATTTCATTTATTAATTTCATTTATCCTTTACAAAGTTTCTTAACGAAATTTAATGTTGTATATGAAATTACCAATAACTCCACCTTACAATTGTTCATAATATATAATTTAATAAATTTCAAATTCATTATAAAATATCTATCTTCTAATGGTTTTCTTATCTAAAACTCAATAAGTAAGTGTGTCAGCAATGCCTAAAATATTTTTAGTTGCAAAAAGACTGAAGAGTATTTTGGTTAATATTTTAAAATAACTACTTCCCTTACATGATAAAGAATTATCCAAAATATGAATCATATAATATATATTCAAAAATATTCTAAAAATTTTATATCAATAATTATAGTGTTAATAAAAATTTATTTAAGTGTAAAATACCATAATAAATAATTTTTAAATAAATTATGGATCATTATTCCCAATATTACACTAAGATAAATGTATTGGTAAAACTTATTATAAACAACAGTTCAACTAGGATCAGTCTATTGGGAAATTATACGTTTTGAAATTAAAACTATTGATAAAGGGATCAACATTCTATTTGTTTAGGATAATTCATCATTGTTTGTTGAAAACGTGTTCTTCTTATTATTAATATATTAATCACTATTCGTCATCTATTGTGAGAATATACCATAATTTTAGTAAGTTTTAATTGATCATTTTAGTATTTAAAAACAAGACAGTAATTTAATACCCAAAAAGAAAATTTAAAACATTAAAAATCCATGATGAATAAATTTTAAGTAGAGAAAACATTTTTTGCCTTCTCTGATTTATTACAATTCTATTTTAAATAATATTTTATATCTATATGGGAATAAAATAACCTCATTTTTATTTCACTACCTCTATATCTTTTTTCTCATTGAAATATTTTCTAGAGAAAAGAATTAGTATAAAATATTCAACTTATTTTTAACCATTTCCTTTCATGTTTTTCACCATAATTTTTATGGAACCAAGTTCCCCGCATATCTTATTTACTCAGTGATGCTTCTTAAAAATATTCATAAGTTATTTATCCCACAATTCAAGATGAATAAAGATAACCTAGCAGGTAAGAATGACAGTATGTCATTAATGGACAATTTCTTATCCATATGAAAGTGAAACTTCTCTAATTGATTAATCTAATTTAATATATTTAATTGAAGATCAATATAAGAGTAACCTCTTCCACTTTACACTAGTATAGTTTCATAAAAATATAATTTATCTAAATACTCTCATTCTCCTTATCAATTTATAGGATATGAGATATCATAGAATAGGAATTTATGTACTTACGGTGCATTATTAGTTCTAAATACATAACCAATATTTCTATCGATGCACAATTAAATCATACACGTGTACGCCCTGTATGAATCCTTCTCCCCTTCACTTATTCTGTGAGGTGCCTAATGAAGTGTAGGTAATTCTATCACATAATTGAGATTTTCATGTAGTGGTTTATTTTATAAAAAAATTATACCACCCTTGAAAATATATGTGATTGAGTGCATAGACTGTTTCCTAAAAGATCACAGTGTTATGAGGATTTCTCTAGACATACACTACATTAATAAATTACTGATTTAATTTTTATCATGACTACTAAATATTTGTTTTAAAAATTTTAATTTATTAGTATCTCACTATTTTATAGAAACATAATAGATCACATCATTGTATTTGGAATATACACCCATGTAGATATTCTAGTGGGAAATATCAATATCCTGACAAGATATTTAGAGTTATTAAGTTAGCTATTCCTTTCTAAGTGAATTAATTCATAATTCCTTAATCTGTTGAGTGTCATCCCCAATATTGAAATCATATTCTAGGATTTCTACACAAAAAATACAATTAGTTGAACTAATTCTCATGGAGATGATCAAACCTTAATGAAAAATAGGTTAATTCAACCCAAAACTCAGGATATAAAGTCCTATATAGTTAAAATAACTCCTAAAATGTTGTTCAAGCACTTTCAATTATGGTTTGATTTCTAGGTGAGTAGAGGAAGGCTATAAAAAATTAACTTATATAGAATTTAGTAATTTTTCTATCATACATAAATTGCCTATTCTTATCATTATTACTTACATATTAATATTAAGTTGGTTTTAATTAATTGATTAAACATTTCTTTATAAATTTTACATATTATCTTATATTTATTTAATTCCATCTTAAATACATAATATTTCATTAATTAATGTGATCTTGAAAAATCACCCATATAGATATTAACCATGCAACTAGATGGAAATAAAATAATAAAAATGGTATGAGAATGTGATTTTTCTAATTTTTAGTTTATCTAATTGATGATAAACTAACATATACCCCGAATGGAATAACATATTGAACTGTATTTTGGTTTATCTTATAAAATCCCATCTTTCCACCTATATATCTCTTAGATTGGTTTCATCTCAAATTTGAAATTGAACTTCATCCACTCATCTGATATTGACATTCACTTCGTAATAATTAATAATATAAATGTTAGGGTAACAAAAGAATTATTTATTAGTTTACACAAATGAAAATATAGGTACATGAGCCCTTACATATTGGGAGGAGGGGATAACACACTATTTTACATTTAATTTAATTTTTTTTACAAAACTATACAGTAATAATGAATCATAGAAACCATTTGCATGCATAATTATGTTCAAAGTTTGTGATCATCTAAAAACATGAAACAGACATAGATTTTCAATCAGGATGGAATTCACTTCAATTGATTCTTCAATTAATAAAATCACCTCAAATTAATCCAATTAAATATTTGATTAATAAATTAATTCATTTTATCTGAAAGTACATCTGAATATCTTTTTTGTACAACCTATGTGTATTAATAATACACCCCATTTGAATTAATAACATCATGTGTGAATTAAGTACACCATTTATGAATATCTTAATCACTATAAAGGTAAATTAAATACACCTCATGTGAATTAATTAATTACCTCACATGTGAATGAATTACACATCAGAAGTGAATTAATTTCATAAGATGCGTGAATTAATTAGACATTATTTGTGAATTAATTAAACAACACGTCAAACACATCACATATGATTCAATTAAATGGACACATTATCATTTGAATTAAATACACCACATGTGTATTAATTTCACAATCATCGTGTTTTTTGAATTAAATGAACTATATGTGTACCAATTACCTTATTGCACGACTTCCAATCACACATGTTGTGTAATAAATATATGAAACACCATTGAGTATGTGCTTTCAACCATTAATATACATGTAATACAAGTCATGTACAAGTCATAAAAGATGCATTTTCTAATACACCATGTGCCAACCTAGCCTAGTCAACATGTGGTGTGCATTAATACACTCTGAATTCATTTACTACATGATGGCCTAGATTTATCATGGTTTGTCCTTATTAATTTTACATGAGTACAGGACATATACCAATGGGATACATGCCATGTGGTCTTGTCTTATCGGACTATAACTCTTGGAACCTCCTAATTAAATCGTTAAATGTTCTTCATGTGTTTTTCACATATTTATGTTTATAATATTGATAATGAAGAATGATAAGAAAGGACTTAAATGTTTTAATTTATAGAAATAAAAAACCTGAAATGAAAAGTACTAAAAACCATAATTATTGATCAGTGGTTAATATATAATTATAAATTAATATGTAACTCTTATATAACATGAAGGATATTATCACAGTGAAAGTGCCTATTGGACAGTTTTTGATTGGGGTTTTTATAATAATAAAAAGTTAATCAAGATGCACATGATGAAGAACATCAAGGTTAATGGAATTAAAAAATATTAACTAACTATTACATTAGAACAAAGAATGTAAGATCGTTGCATATGATTTATAAATAATTCAGTTTCATAAAGATATAACTTTAATTGAATTTCTTTCTTCATTGATGAATTGGTAGAAATCAATATTCCATTATTTTGTTTGGGTAAGAGGATTAAAGGGTAAAATATCACCAAGGATGATCCAAACATGCCCCACAAATCTTTCAACATCACTGTATAAATCGTTGGGTGATAGCACAAAAAATGGTGGCACTAACTTTTTTATTTATGATTTCTTCAATAATCACTTCCGTTAGAAGGACTCTTCATTATCTCTATAATCTTGATTTGTTAGTGGAAGAGGAAAACTCTTTTTTCTTGAGGTTTCTTTGATAAAACCTCTCAAGGTATTGTAATAATTCTCTCCAGGATTTCATCAGACATAAAAAATGAGGTATAGAAACAAAAAAATAATTTTATATAGAGCTAAGTTATGAACAATTAAAATTACACAAGGGGTCTTATTATTTTGTTAAACCCTAGTAAACCCCATGTCTAAATAAATATAATATTATTATTATTATTTATGTATCTATTAGATATAAACTAAACACGTGGATAAATAATTATAATATCATTGAATAAATAAACAAAAATTTATACAAATAATATTTAACATAGAATTTCTCTTTGGATCATTAATATAAAACTTCCAACTACATTAACATTTATTAGGACTTGAATAATGACTAAATTTTTAATAAATAACTATTACTACATTATTCTCTAAAATTTAAAAAAATATTATACTCACAAAACTAATGAAATAAATATTTAATAAACATAAACTTAATCAAATAATTAAATATTTTTTACCTTTCAAATGATTCGTAATAAATAAATATTATATATTTCTGTAATTATTAATTACCTTTTGTAATGAATATTTATTTAATATTCTTCTTACAAAATTGATATCAAAAAACTGGAGACAGAATATATGTGATCAACATAACAGAATTATTATTAAACCACATAAGGGATTAATATTAATTCAATATGTTGAATTAAAAAAAATTTATGTGAGGTTTCATAAATAGTTAGTGTGTAACCATCTAGGACTATTTGTAAGTGGAATTATGCATAACAGCGTAAACTCCAATGATAGCATCTAGCAACACACGAAGGAACCCACAGAGAAATAAGATAAATATATCAATGAAAACAACCGTATATGATCATACACTATGTAATATAGCATCGTTATCATTATATCTCTAACCGGCCAGGTTGTATGCTAGTGTCATCAACCCATATGATCAATGTCACTTTTTTGAAAATTCGAAAATGAACATGCCAATAGAATTATATGGTCATATCCTAAATAACGTTGTTCTATTTCAATCAGAGTGACCAAGATATCAACTTTAATTATATAATAGGAGGGATAAATAATTAATTACAGTATAAATTAATGAAATATCTATCATGACACACCCAACATATCCTAGCTCACTGTGAGTATATTTCTTCATGGTTTTTTTTGAATACACAATGTAAATGACTTATTAAAATCATTAATAGTGATATTTAAGTTAAATAATTGTTAGACACATCTTTAGAGAGAAACATCTAATGAAACAAATAAATTTGGATTTTTTATTGAGAGATCATGTTATCATAATTTTATACTATGAATATTACCAAGGGTGTGCACCCTGAAAAATTGTATAAAATTCCTTTGAGTCTCTACCCTTGTTAACTATCATCCAGTTATATAATATATATTTAAGAATATATTCATTAAACATCTCAGTACTCGTCATAGAAGGGGACCATTATGGTCTTTTATTGAGATAGGTACCCTTTGGATGCTATCAAATAGATTCTAAATAGAAGAATAATCATAATGTGATAAGATATAAATTACTATTAAACATGATTATTATTCTATTAATTGAATATAAATAACAGTTGGTTATAGGGAACCAAATCCAACAAGATTATCATTCAAAACACAACACAAATCTAAATATAGAAATAAATAATCTTTTAAACTAAGATATATAATTAATTTTTACTTTTTCTACCTATTTAATGAATTTTATAGTATAAAAACAATATACATTATAAAATATTAACATGATGATTAAGTTTTAATCAAACATGAGAAATATTCTCAAGCGGAAATTGTTTCTAATACATTACTCAAATTTCCCCTCTAGTCAGTATGAAGAACATAAAGTGAGGCTAAATGTAATGATGTCATTACCGATATATTTATTTCATGAGTTGATTTATAATATCCTTTTTAAGAAAATATTATTAACTTATCATTTTATGATTTTAAAATATTATATATTTCATTTTATATATTCCCATTTTTATTTTCATCCATATTTATGATAAATTATGTTATTTTTCTTGCTTCTCAATCTTGTGAACACAGACTAAAAAATTACTACTTTTTTATATGTAATTTCATTATATAAATCCATGTAATGAAATTCCATATCCATATGGATTTATTTTAAGTGAATATTATTTTTTAAGTTTTAATTATCATAAAATAATTGTCCAAAAAATGTTTTTCTATAAAACCAATGCATTAGAGATTATAATTTTTTTATGAGAAATTCATAGAAACAAAACTTATTTGAACTAAACTATGATATGTTTATTTGGTTAATTCATTCAATTTATAGAGTTTTTCGGAAGAGGTATGTTCATTTAACAATTCATTCAGTGGGTAACCCTAGTGTAAACAATAAATTATGCATAGTTATGAAGAAAGGGTTGGTAAACTATAATAATTTTTGACATTGGTACTAGAGTTAACGAAATTTTTTTCATTATATGTTTTACTCTATGAGATGATTCAAATATGAATGTAATCATTATTGAAAATAAGGATATTATTCCGGTCAAATATGCTTAGAAATCAATGGGTACATTGCATTTACCAATGGAATACATGCCATTTTTTTCATATCCTACTATAACTCTTGAAACCTCCTTCCAGAATCATTAAATTTTCTTCATTTGTTACTCAAATATTTTTGGTTTTAATATTTATAATAAAGAAGGTTAAGAAAGGATTTCAATATTTTAATTTATTGAATGAATAAACCAAAAATAAAAACTAATAAATATTTCATATTATAGATCAATGGTTAACAAATTATTAAGAATTAATATGTAACTCTATTAAATCATGAATGATCTTATCATGGTGAAAGTTCCAATTGGACAATTGGTGATTTGGATTTTTATCATAATAGAAAATTATTCTGGACTCACATGATGAAGAAATTCAAGGCTAATGGAATTAAAAAAAACCTAACTGATAATTACATTGAAACAAAGAATGTAAGATCATTAAATATTATTTATAAATAATTTAATTTCATAATTATATGACTTTAATTGAATTTATTTCTTCATTTACCAATTGGTAGACATCAAATTGTCATTATATTGGTTTGGTATGAGGATTCATGGGTAAAATATCCCCAAGGATGATCCAAATATGCACCACAAATATATCAACATTACTGTATAAATACTTGTATGATAGCACAAAATATTTTGGCACCATAATTTTTAGTAGATGATCACCTCAAGAATAACTTTTGGCAGAAGGACTCTTCTTGATATCTCTAATCTTGATTGGTTGGTGGAGGAGGAAAACTCTCTTTTATTGTGAGTAATCTAAGATAAAATCTCTCTAGGTCTTGTATAAATTCACTCTAGACTTCAATCACACACAAAAAAACATTTTGTTTAGAAATAACATAATTGGGTTTATATAGATATAGGGTAATAATAATAATAATTTCACAAGGGATTAGTTAAAAATTTCATAACTTGCGAAAAACATCATTTTTTGTGTGAACATTTTAAGATTAGTTTGAAAATTCATAAATTATAGGAATGGATTTGTGACTATTTTTGTTAAGCTACTAGAACTATATATTTAAAAAAACAACATATTTTATTTTAAACATGTTAATGTGGATTTTTATGAGATTTTTTGAATTTATCTAGATGATATTAGTAATGGAATGTGTCATGGTTTTATGTCTGGGTTTTTAGGGAAGAAACTAAAGGAAACATGGTTTATTTTAACATTTCATGTTTGTGGTCATATATGTTAATTTTAAATTTTAAGTAATTTAAAATTATTTTGGGATAAGTCAAAACATTCAAAATATTTTAAATAATTTTTTTGGCCAGTAAAAACATGATTTGTTTTGGTAGGACCAATTATTTTTTAAGAATCCAAATTGAAATTTCTATAAACTTCCCAAAACCACAATCTTTTCTTTTTAATTTATCAATCACATTTATATGGACTACATGGTAAAGAAAAAGATATTTTTAGGGCCTTAATTACCCATTGAAATATCTATTTTTTGGAGTAATCATATTGAATCTTTATTATTTAGTATATAAAATGATTGTTCTTTTTCTAGTGGTATCTTGGTAAACACTTCTCTATATTTTTTCAATTAAAGAATATATTAGTGTTGGATTATGAGATTTTTTACCATAACTATAATTAAGTAATTTATGTATGACATTTATGAATGTACATTAAAGGAATAAAATCATATAAAAGGTTGTTTATTCAAAAACACTTATATTATTTTTGGTATTCATGTGGATTTATCTTCCATTAGTAGTTTGAGTAGATAGATTAATACTAATATCAATTTAAATATAATTTGTTATGTTATTGATAAGTCTTTGTCATTAATTTACTAAATTTTTTCTTAAAATATTAATATTTTTATTTGATCTTTATGAAAAGTAAGAGGACGAGTTTTATGGGGAAGTACTTGCAAGATATTGAACTCTATATTAAATTAATTGAAATTTATATCTTGGAGATGTAAATAGATGCGGTATTCCATATGAAATAGACTGAGTTCATAATTTATAGGGTATTCAAATATTTTACTCTAAGATATTTGAATGAATTTTTTGTTCAAAATTAATATGGGATATAGTGTATTGACAAGATTGATTATATATGGAAATTTGTATAGTTCATTGGATATAATATTTTGAAGATGGTTTGAAAAGTAAAAATAATGTTGTTAGGATGTGATGGGTTGGAATGATGAAGTTGTGATATTTGGTGGAGGTAATATTTTGAAAAGAGGTTAAGAGGATATAGAATGATATTGTTATTAGTATATATTTAAAACTAGTATATGTAAACATTGTAGAGAAATTGGTAGTTACTCTTGTGATGCTGGAAAAAAAAATTCTGACAAATAAATTGAGGTAGATGTTTAGTGTGGTTTGATATAGGAATGGAAATTATTTTTTTGGGGAATTGTGTGGTCAAAAATTTTATTTTATTACATTATCATTGTATCTTTTTATATTTCATCGATCATTGATATTGTACTCTCTATTCACTTCCCAGCCACCACCCGAAATAGATAGTGGTATCCAATGTATATATTTTATTAGAATTTACGTAAACCCAAATGTTTATATTTTATAGGAAGGAATATTCCATCCTATCAATTTATTGTTGCAATATGTTTAATTCCATTGTGGATGTTATGTCACATTAATATATTTACTCATAATATGTTGTACACCCCATGTATGTTGTAAGGGTGGATTCCATGGGAATAAATCTATAGAGGAACTTATTGTTATTTTTATCAATTCAATGGTTATTTTATACAAATGTGATGATAATATATTTTAGAATAGTGTTATGGTAGTGACATATTACTTTTTGGACCTATTTTGTGAAGGTTTGAATTTTTTCTCTATTTTATTCTAAGAGACTTTAATATAATTCAACTACATTGACATGAGAGTTATCTTGTAGGAACATTATAATAATTATATAACAATCACCACAACTATTATTGATTAAAAAATTTCATAACCATTATGGATATTTTTTAGTCCATATTAGATATGATAATGTGTAGATTAGATGGAGAAAAAGGATTTTTCATCATTGTTTTTTTTCAGTGCATATGTTGACAGTTTTTACTTGGTATAGTAAACTAATTTTGAATCTTTTATCTATCTGGGTTATATGATATATCATTAGTATTTGATATAATATAGTTATGTCATTTTTCTACCTTCTTTGAATTAGTACAATTTCAATGTTTTGAAAAATGAAGAGGGTAATTCCTCTTATAAATTTAGTTTTATTCTCTTGATTTTAATATCAACCTCAAAAAGACTTGACTGTTATATTTGAGGTTCATTTTGAATCTAATTTTAGAAATAGGGGGAATCATAGATATTATAACATATAATATGATGTTATTTGAGAGATTTTTAAGATAGAGTTTGGATTCTCCACTGATGGAGACTACTTTGGGTTGGTATATCGGTAAAGTCTCTAAACATTGTTTCTTATGTGTAAAACCTTATATCTAACCTTTCCTTAAGAGTATCTGGGTTGATGCATTATTGGTAAAATCTTGGTTGTATTTTGTGTATATTTTTTATGTTTTAAATCCTATTTATTTAAAAATATACTACACCATGTATTTGGTGAAAACCGGGGTGGTTTCGAGTGATCCCTATGAAAAATAGGTAATAAGAAAATAGGCATCACCATAGGCATGGAGTGTTGGGTAAGAACCTTCGGGTCACAACCACAGAAAAATCACTATGAAAATAGTTGAGGTCGTGGTGAGAGAAAACTGTCATGTTCATAGCACGTTCGTGTAGTGGGCCACAATGTTTCTTAGTTTTTTTAAGGAAACAACATCCATAGTAAAGTCTATGGTTACAGTCAGGTGGGGATTCAAATAACCAAAATATCCTCCTTCTTCCATGGATCATGAACGTTTTAAATTTGAAATTCACATGACAAATATTTGGGATATTAAATTTGATATTAATAAATTATTTTTCCTGTTAAACATTTTTTCCACATCTCCATAATGATTCATTTGATCTTAAAATTTTACAAATGACATTATACTGAACCTTGACTGAGTTTTTTTGGATCTTCTTGTGTTGAGGTTGCTTCACTGGATATCTAGGACTCGTATTGAAATTTATTTTGATACCTAACTAAGAAATCAAACCTTCAAAATTGGAGAATGTTATTATTGAACTAGAATCATGATATCCTTGCATCTCATCTATTTTCATTATCTAAGAGTTATGATGCTACTCCTTCCTTTTATCAGACATGAATAATAATGTTGTTAGTATTTGATGTTCTGAATGGGATTTTTCTACCCCTTGGATTTTATTTCTTGATTTTCATTCTAGAACCATGTCAAGTAATATTGGAATTGGTCATAGTAACTCTATGCATAAAAACATGTTCTGATTACTGTGTGAATGTGGCTTAGGTAACAACATTATTAAATACCCTTAACATTGATGTCGACACACTTGAGGTAAAAATCTATTTACAATGTATGGTATATGTATATCTATGTTAGTGTGATATTATGATGTGTTCTTGTATTCTTAGACCATTATTGATTTGGATTGCATGTGTGTGTAGCATATGAGACCATGTTTGATGGTTTATTACTTGTGTGTGTGTGTGTGTGTGTGTTTCACATAATACCCATGTTTGAGTTTTATCACATGTGTGCTTTTGGCTAATATTACCCTCATTTTTTGGGTTGTTACACTAGATATACGTGACTAATATGACATAACTATTTTTATGATATTTATTAGGTATATTATATTTATTTTTTGTTCAACATGTTGTACCAAAGTTATATATAGACCCATCAGGCCTCAGTTTCCCTAGAGGGGGAGTGTATCTAGAGGAATTATGTGACATGATGATATCACCAAGTTAGACAATAGGTAATGATGCACTTGTGTTACCATACCTGAGGTCATGATGGTATTAGGTGATCTGAATTGAGAGTTAAAAATGGGGTATGATGGTCTAGAGTGACATGACCTGATGAATAGCGTTTGGAAATGATGGACTTGTGTCCTGACCCATGGTAGTGCTTCAATATAACATAATTATATCCTAAACCATGGTAGAGATTGAAATTCACAACCTTATTTCCTAAAATGATATTTTTTTATCTTTGGTGAGATAGTAGAGTATATGGGGTTATCTAGTGGTGGACTTCAGTTCACGACTCTATCATGACTACATTTTTAACATGGAGCCAAAGCATTATGCTCGGGAGGTTTTGGAAACTTGTTCAGAGCATGAACTGTAACATCCCAGGTAAATAAAGAATAAGACATAATTCATATTTATTAATATTTTTGAATTAAATATTAATTTTACATTAAAGGGGTTTCTATGTTCAATAGCTTACCCAAAACTCAACAATGGGTTTCTTTGAAATCTTACGTTGCACACTAATAATATAATATTATTATTTAAAATGGTAGTTAACTCCTAGCCATTTTATTGGCGGGAATGAACAATTCTAACAACAATATTATTATACATGTTTTTTATATGTATTTACATTTATCCAATGAATGTTAGAGGCTTAAAATGTGAATGAATCTAATTTTAAGCATAATTAACATTAAAAGGCCGATTTACTGCCTTTTAATGGAGAACCCTCATTAAATCTAATTTTGGTCATTTTAATACATTCTATTTTTCAAAATAAAATCCTTATTTAGAATGGGGACATCAAAATTTACATTCTGTAAAATGTTTGGAATTTTTATGATAAAGTTTTATTTCTAATGAATAGTGAAAAATATTGTATTTTAATTCAAAGCTATGTTTTAATCTAATTTATATATTTATTTATAATACTTTTTTAATTGGTTTTAAATTGTAATTAGAATATATTTTTACCATTTAATCCAATGTTGGTCATTGTAATTAATTTCACATTGAAATTTGGCATAAACAGGTGTCAATCTTTTGATAGTTATTATTTCTTAAAAACACACTATTTGTTTTAACAACAAGAATTAATTTTAAATTAATTAATGACACTTATATGTTTTGAATTTATCAAAATATACATCATTTTTTAATTTGTAATATCAAACAAATCTTAGGCTGATATTTTGGTATTTTTCTAAAACACTTCATTTTTTTGATGAATAGTGAAATCACTTAGTAGTAGTTAAAAAAACTGAATTTTTCATTTAAATGAAATTTTACTGCTTATATGATTTGAATTTAGAAAATATGACACACATGGTTGTTATCAAGAAGTAAAATGTGGTTCAATAAGATGAAAATAATATTTTTGGAATAGTAACTTTTGACTTTTATTTACTAAGGTTAAAGGTAAATTGGGTAATTCAAGGTAAAATGATTATTGTAATAATTCAAAATTACATTAACACATGTCCTAACCTTATTGTATGAGTAATGGTCAACCATGGGCATATTTGGGTCTATTTTGGGACCCCATGTATCCACTTATAAATGATAATGACACTTTAGATTAATTAATTTAATGTGAAGGAAAAATTGACAAAAACAAAATCTTTTAGTAAATTAATTTTTATATGGTGTTATATATTTTATATTTTCGACTATAAATATTCACTGAAAATATAAAACGATTTCCTACATCATGAAATTTCTTTTATAATTTTTATACATCACATAAATTAAATTAATTATGACACAATAATGATGTAGTATTTACCTCATTAATAAAACATTTAAATAAATAAGATTATAAATATTAAAATAACATCCAAAACCTATCCAATTCTTATTGGATGATATTATTTCAACTATGAGTCATCTTATATTTACCTTTAATTATTATTTGACCTTTAGAAACCGAATATCAATATATAATAAAATAATATTATCACACTTTTTTAATGAGCCCCTCCTCTCCCTTATAAATGGAGACCACTTATAACCAATTTCTCACACCTCTCAAGCCCTTTGCCTCGTCCAAACTCTAACCTATTAAGCTCTCTACATCCCTATAATCCTCCTAGAAGCCTTACCTTATGCATAAGGCACTTTAAGAAGTCCTTTGGTTCAAACCAAACATAGTTACCCAAATTAAAGGTAATTGTTTCTCTTAAATTGTTTTCTTTTATTTTACTTCTCCAACCCCTAAAATCTTTTTATTCCATTATTTTTTAACAACAACAGTATCCTCAATATAATAGTAATTTTTTAGTAGAAGTATTAGAACTTAAATTACACACACCTCCATCTAATGGGTGAAGAACATAAACTTTTGTGGATGGCAAACTAATGCCTCACGAAACGATGATTGTTCAAATTTCTCCAACCGCCTTTCATGGTGTCCATTATGATGGAACTATATTTATATATGATGTATATTATTTTTATGTTTTCTTTATTATTCTCTATTTTTTCATTTATATAAATACATTATGGTTTCTATAGTGGGTAGATATGATAATCTCTTTGGAGGAATTGCGGACTACCGCCCCCTCAAAGTGATATGACTCGTTAATGCCTTATGTGGGGCGTAAAAAAAATGGATTTAAAATATTTTATATTATATTATAATATAATTATAATATAACTATGTATCATTATGTTTTTAATTTAATTAAAATATTAAATAGAAATGGAAGTAGCGTTCATGCGTACGTACGACTTATCATCTGCATGAACGGTGCATTTCATTTCTTACCTCTAAATGTTATGTACTATTATAAATACATGTATATATTGGATATATATGATATATATTATATCTAAATCATTAATATCATTATTAAGATAATTTATATCTTACCACATGAACAACTTGTAATTAGATGGTTTTCATTTTTTTAACTCAAGTACCAAATATCGACAAAATGACCTTTATTAACTTAAATGATTACATAATGTTTTTAACATGGTAACAAGTAATGTAAAAGGAATAAAAAACAATAAAAAGGTTCTTAATCAAGTATAAATTAACATTATTTTATTATTCAGGATATTAAAGAACGAACGGGTCATGTCGGACACAAGGTTAGAGATTTCTTATCTCACATTTATTTCCGTGAGATTTCCATTGTTCGCCACTAATTTATTTCCAGTAGAGTATTGTGTACTGCCATTTGATATATATTATCATGATTATTTTTATATTCATCGTATTCTATTATTAGTTTAATGGATATTAAGTTTTGGTGATACGACTTGATTGATTACTCTGTGGTAAGGGGTTTTCATCTCACTTTTTATTCCCCTGAAATTCATGCTATATTGCCACTATTTTCCTTATGTGGTGTATGTACTTCCCATTATTGTACTCATTGTGTAATATACATTCACTTATGAGTATTCAAATCTTCATTGTATGATCCTTATTTTATGTGGCGTTTGTTTTTTATGCTACCAAATCGGAAAGGCAACCTTTCACCCTCCTCTTTTTAAAAGACTTCTATTTGTTATGTCTTTTAATTTACATCTTTTGTTCTTGGGATATGTTCTTATAAATCCTTATTGATATATATTTTATTTCCAAGTTATTAGATACCCATTTTATCTCATCAACTCATTTTCTGAATATTAAATTGGTGCCCTTTGGCTATTGGATTTCTGTAAAGGAACTTCTTAACCCAATTTCAATTCTTTGGGTTAATCTTATACTTGTTGATTCTACCTTTCTACAAATATGTGTTAATGAACATTGATTTTGTTTACACTTAATATTAACTTATATTGGATGTATTTATATTCATCACACATAATTATGTAATTTATTTGTCCTTAATCTAAGGATACCATCTTTATAAGGGATTTCGTCCCAATTTATGTTCCATTGAGACTTCATTGTTTTTATGCACCAATTCAATATTATATGGTGTATATACTGTACTTTGGAATATTATATCATGAATAACTTTATTCTCATGATATTATAATGTTTTGATTAAATTATATCCCTCAATTATTTGTATTCAAGCGTCCCTCTTTTTGTTAAAAAAACTCTTTAACTAAAATATCGTTTTAAATGTTTTAAATGTATATTATTCCAAATATTTATCATTAATGTACATGTTTTCTAAATGGGTTTTAGGATTTATTTATATGGAAATTAATGTATTCAAATGATAATTCATTTAAAATCTTCAAAGTGTTATGTGACACTTTGATTCAAAAATATATTTTTAAATGGTTTTGAGAATAATTTGATAAAGCATTGTTTACTTCAATATATTAATTTTATATATTGGAATGTGTAAATGTTATATTTTCATTATACTTTTGATATGTGTTATTATTATGTTATGGTTATTGGGAAATGTTTTACATATATGGGTGGTTCCATGATAAACCTAGGGCGGGTGAGCCTGAGATTGCTCTCCAATGAATTGGGTAACATGACGGAGGTAAACGTGATGTTTCTCCAAAGAGATTTAGGGAATATACTGTGATGGGTATTCAAAGTGTAACTCCCAATGTAGCTATGACAACTACAGTGTATGTTTCATATGGATTCCATAAGTAACCATTATGATTTATGAGTTCTGTGTGTTATTCATAAATCTTATGATTTCGTAATGTAGGTTATGATTGAAAAATATAGTATCATTTATTTTTATTTATTGATGGGATAATGTTTTCCTTCATTATTTTATAACCCTTACTAACCTTTTTATACTCATCCAATGTTTTTGAAATTTTTTCCACATGACTTAAAGATGAATAGGGTCAAGGATGGGATCAATGAAAAGTCATGTTGTATAAAATATGGAACATGACATGTTTATTTTTAAGAGTTTTTATTTTATGAAAAAATGGATACTGAGTAATAGTGTCTACTTGTAATATTAAAGTAGTTATGTAATAGTTAGGGCCTAATTTTCTAAAAGTCTAACCCTAAAAAGATCCTCATTGTGAATTATTCATTTCATTCATTATTATGTAATGTTATATGGTCGGGTCCTTATTGTTGGTATCAGAGGTTGGTTTAGACAACTTTATGGATTAGGAGTTTTCGTTAGACACATGGTTATTCCCCATGTCAATTATTTCAGTTAAATCCTTGTTTTATAACATTTTTAGATCAAGGAAAGCCAGTTAAAAATGGAAGGAGTAGTATCTCAAATGAAATTCTTGTCTCTTACTGATGACATGTTTGCAATAATTATTGCAAAGTCATGTTCGGATGATTGTGAAACTTTTTCTAGCATACAACTCACTTGCAAGAAGTTGTTTGAGATATAAAACACCTCCACTATACCTCATTATCATCATGAATCATGGATTGTATTTAGACAAATCATATTTTCACAATATTCTCATATTTTCGCTAAAGTTAAATATTATCAATAAATTTTCAAATATTATACCTTATCATAAGATTTTGAAGCATATTATGATTTTAAAAAAGGTGTTGAAGAAGGAGACCCTAGCTCAACCTATTTATATATTTTTTAAAAATATAGTCTCTCTGTACATACCTATGGTATTTTAAAAGGACCATTAATTGAAAGTTTCATCTCAAATTCGGTCCGACTATTTTATAGAAATCATGTTTTATTAGATGTTTTGAAATTATATGTCATACATGAATATTTTTCCAAAACTATTTCTATGAACACCCATATGACCCATGTTTTACTAAGTGTATTTGGATGGAGGAAGCAAATGATTTTGAAGGATCTCTAAATCATTGTTGCGATGTGTGGACCTTATACCTACGTGAACAAGATGACGATGAAACCAAATGGACACCATGATCAAGGTATGACGTTCTTCATTTTGGGGATCGTTTTATTTTATCAAATGGTGGTGAAATAAGACTTTAGGAATTAAGATGTAGAGATTATAATGAATATGGATGAAAATTATAGGTATAAGGAAACAATTGAGGATAAAACATGTTAGGGTTATTTTTGAGTTTTATAAAAAGGACAACCCGTAGGATAGGTGACAACCGATCATATCTGGCAAGGCTGCAGGAATCGAATCCACAACCAAAGGGCGACAAGGGTGCATCACCTACCACTAGCCATCTTAAATTCCCTGGTTAGTATGACTTATTATTTTAATAAAAAAATTTCATGGAACAAGAATAAGTTGATTTTTTTAAATTATGTTTTATCAAATGGATATACTTAGTATAGAAAAATGATTTAGTGATTAAGTGATAAAGGTTGTTGGGGAAGATGTTCTATCTTTTTAGGAAACAATATATGCCTAAGGAAGATAGAATACTATGGATTTCAATTGTGGAATAATGGTTTAAATTTTAGTTTGTAATAATCTATGTTTTTATTGTGGACATATAACGATTTGGTTTATTTATGAAAATGATTAACCTATCATAGAGAATATGTGATTCTGTTCATTACTTTTCAATATGAGACTTTATGAGTAACTGTTTGTATTTGGAGATAAAGGTTTTCTTGGAAGACTATTTCATTAAATCCTTTTGAGATTTGGGTTTAAATCATAGTATGGATCACTTTTGAAGAATTTTATAAAAATTTGTTTTTTTAAATAGACTTTGTTGAACTTTGGGTTTGTTTGAAAAAAATTTGAGATTAAGAGTAGTTCTTCTTTTTGTAAAAGATTATCCTTTTTGGGTATTATCTGATCTTGCACTAATAATTTTGGATTTAGTTGAAGTCTATTGACAAGGGAAATATATAGTTCTTATTTTTTGAATTATTTGATTCTCAAGAAGATGATTCTTGTGCTTTTGATTTCACAATGTCTTTTTGAATTCTCTTTTTTCGGAGAAATGGTAAGTTTTGGTAGAAACTTATTATATGATGAAACACTACTTGAAGGTAAGTATATTTCCTTATGTTATTATTATATATAGTAAATGAATTCCTCCAAATTATTAAAAGAAATATAAAAAAAAAATTGGTTTAAGATTCTACAGGAGAATCAAAGACTATTTAACACATCATAAGTTTGTGATTTTCTAGTGGTTAACTTTCTCATAATCATGTTTTCTATTGCTCTCCATCAAAACTAGATTGTTTTTTATCTATTCAATATCAATGTTTTCATTCATGGAATCATAGTATGGGTTATCTCGAGTGTCCATTGTACTTTTCTTTCATTCTTTTAAAGTAATAGTTTTACTAACTCTTTTCTGATGTGGGATTTTTAATAAAGTTTCCAAGCCCAGTTTAAAAATTGTGAGGTTGAAATTCCCAAAAGGGGGAAGGTTGTAACATCCCAGGTAAATAAATAAAAATACATATTTCATATTTATTAATATTTGTTAATTAAATATTAATTTTACTTTAAAGGGGTTTCTATGTTTGATAGCATACTTGATTACCCAACAATGAGTTTCTTTGAAATATTATGTTGCACACTATTATTATTTTAAATAGTAGTTAACTCCAAGTTGTTGTATTTGAGAAAATGAACAAAACTTACTTCAATATGATTATACATTTTTGTTAAATGTATTTAAATTTATCCAATAAAATTTAGAGGCTTAAAATGTGAATGAATCTAATTTTAAGCATAATTTACATTAAAAGGTTGATTTACCACCTTTTAATGGAGAACCCTATTTAAATCCAATTTTGGTCACTTTAATAAATTATATTTGACCAAATAAAATTTTTATTTAGAATGGGGACATATAAATTTACTTTGTGTAAATTTTTTGGAATTTTTATAATAATGTTCATTTTCTAATTAATAGTGAAAATATTATATTTTAATTCATAACTGTGATTTAATATAATTTATTTATATAGTTAGATAATATTTTTTAATTAGTTTTAAAGTGTAATTAGAATATATTTTTACCATTTAATCCAATTTTGGTCATTGGAATTAATTTCGCTTTGAAATTAAACATAAACAAGTCTCAATCATTAGATAGTTAATGTTTCTTAAAAACACGCTATTTGTTTTAAAAACAGGAGTTAATTTTAAATTAAATAATGCCACTTATATTTTTTTTAATTTAACTAAATAGACATAAATTTGGAATAAATAATATCAAATAAATCTTAGTCTGAGATTTTGGTATTATTCTGAAAAACATAAATTTTTGATAAATATTGAAATCACTTAGTTGTAGTTAAAAAAACTGACATTTTCATTTGAAAGAAATTTTATAGCTTCTATGAATAGAATTTAAAAAATCCAACATACATGTTTGTCATAAATAAGTAAAATTTGGTTCAATAAGATGAAAATAATTTTTGTTTAATAGTAACTTTCGACTTTTTTTTACCGCAGTTAAATGTAAATACGGTAATTCAAGGTAAAAAGAATATTGTAATAATTCAAATTTTCTTTAACATGTGTCTTAACCTTATTGGCGGAGTAATGGGCGACCATGGTCATCATTGGGTCTATTTTGGGACCCCATAGATCCACTTATAAATGATAATGACACTTTATATTAATTAATTTAATGTAAAGGCAAAAATGACATAAACAAAAATCTTTTAGTAAATTAATTTTTATATGGTGTTATATAGATTAAATTTTTGACTATAAATATTAATTGGAAATCTAAAAATATTTCCTACATCATGGTATTTTTTTTATAATTTTTATACTTCACATAAATTAAATTAATTATGACACAATAATGATGTAGTATTTACCTCATTAATAAAATATTTAAATAAATAAGATTATAGATAATAAAATAACATTAAAAACTTGCACAATTATTATCGGATGATATTATTTCGACTATGAGTCATCTTATCTTCTAATTTAATGATTTTTGGACATTTAGAAACCGAATATCATTATATAATAAAATAATATGATCACACTTTCATAAAGATCCCCTCCTCTCCCTTATAAAAGGAGTCCACTTCTAACCAATTACTCACACATATCAAGCATTTTGGATCATCCAACCTCATCCCAATTAATCTCCCGACATCCATATACTCCTCCTCGAATCCTTACCTTACGTATAAGGAACTTCAAGAAGCCCTTTGGTTCAAACCAAAGGGAGTTACCCAAATTAAAGGTAATAGTTTCTCTTAAATTGTTTTTTTAATTTACTTCTCCAACCCCTTAACTATTTTTATTCATTTCTTTTGTAACAACACCAGTATACCCAATATATAAAGATGTTTTATGAGAAGGATTTCAACAACACTAACACACACCTCCATCTAATGGGTGAAGAAAATAATGTTTCTGTGGATGGAAAACTAACGCCTCACGAAACGATGATTGTTAAAATATCTCCAACCGCCTCTCATGGTGGCCATTATGATGGAACTTTATTTATATATGATATATATTATGTTTTTGTTTTCTTTATGCTTCTTTATTTTTTTCATTTATAGAAATAATTTATGGTTTCCATAGTTGGTAAATACGATAATTTCATTGGAGGAAATGCGGACTACTGCCCCCTCAAAGTGATATAACTCGTTAACGCCTTATGTGTGACTTATAAAGGAAGGAGTTAATAATATTTTATATGATATTATACTGGAACTATAATATAACTATTTATCATTATGTTTTTAATTCCATTAAAATAATAAATAGAAATGGAAGTAGTGTTCAGCCGTACGTACGACTTACCATCTCTATGAATGGTGCATTTCATTTCTTACCTCTAAATGTTATGTACTATTATAAATATATGTATATACAGGATATATATGATATATATGATATCTAAATCATTAATATAATTCTGAGGATAATTTATATCTTACCACATGAACAACTTTTAATTATAAGGTTTTCATTTTTTTTACTCAAGTACCAAATATCGAAAAAAATGATCATTATTAACATAAATGATTACATAATGTCTCTAACATGGTAATAAGTAATATAAAAAGAATAATAACTTTAAAAATGTTCTTAAGCAAGTATAAATTAACTTTATTTTATTATTCTGTAGATTAAAGAATGAACGGGTCAAGTCGGACACAAGGTAAGGGATTTCTTATCACACTTTTAATTCCGTGAGATTTCCATTGTTCCCCACTAATTTATTTCATGTGGTGTATTGTGTACTGACATTTGATATATATTAACATGATTCTTTTTATATTAACAGTATCTTGTGATTAATTTAATGGATATTAACTTTTTTTCATATGACTCTATTGATTACGCCTTGGTAAGGAGTGTTCATCTCACTATTTATTCCCATGAAATTCATGCTATATTGCCACAAGTTTCTTTGTGTGGTGTATGTACTCCCCATGATTGAAAACTTTGTGTAATATACATTCATTTATAATTATTTAAATCTTCATTTTATGATCCTTCTTTCATGTGTCGTATGTTTTGTATGCTACCAAATCAGTAAGGGAACCTTTCACCCTTCTCTTTTTAAAAGACTTCTTTTTGTTATGTCTTTTAATTTAAATCTTATTTTTTGGGATATGTTCTTCTATATCCTTATTGTTGTAAATTATATGTCCATGTGATGAGATACCCTTTTTCTCTCAACAACACATTTTCTGAATTTTAAAGTGTTGTCGTTAGGATATTGAATTTCTGTAAAGGAACATCTTAACTGTATTTCAATTCTTTGGGTTAATCTTATACTTGTTGATTATGTCTTTCTACAAATATGTTTCAATGAACTATTATTGTTTTAAACTTAATATTCACTTATATTGGGTGTATTTATATTCATCACACATAATTATGTAATTGATTTATCTTTAATATAAGGATACCATCTTTATAATGGATTTCGTCTCAATTTACGTTCCATTGAGACTTCATTGTTATTATGCACCAATTCAATATTTTATGGTGTATATACTGTCCATTGGAATATTATATTGTAAATACCTTTATTCTAATGATATTATAATGTTTTCATTAAATTATATTCTTCAATTATTTGTATTCAAGCATCCTTATTTTTTTAAAAAAACTCTTTAACTAAAATATCATTTTAAATGTTTTAAAGATATATTATGGTAAATATTTCTCATTAATGTTCATGTTTTCAAAATGGGTTTTAGGATTTATTTATATGTAAATTAATGTATTCAAATAATAATTCATTTAAAAGCATCAAATTGGTATGGGACACTTTGATTCAAAAATCACTTTTAAAATGGTTTTGAAAATGATTTGATGAAGCATTTTTAATTTCAATGTATTGATTTTATATTTTGTAATGTGTAAATGTTATCTTTTATTTATAAATGTGATATTTTTTATTATTATATTATGGTTATTGGTAATTTTTTTACATATATGGGTGGTTCTATGACAAACCTAGGGTGGGTGAACCCGAGATTGCTCTCCAATGCATTGGGTAACATGACGGAGGTAAACGTGATGTTTCTCCAAAGAGAATTAGGGAATATACTGTGATGGGTATTCCAAGTGAAACTCCCTAAGTATCTATGATAACTAAAATGTATTTTTGATATGGATTCACTAATTAACATTTATGATTTATGAGTTGTGTGTGTTATTCATAAATCTTATGATATTGTAAGGTAGTTTATGATTGAAAAATATAGTTTCATTGATATTTATTTATTGATGGGTCAATTTTTTTCTTCCTTATTTTATAACCCTTACTGACCTTTTTATACTCATCCCATGTTTTTGAAATTTTTTCCACATGAATTATAGATGAATAGGGTCAAAGATGGGATCAATTAAAATTCATGTTGTATAAAATATGGAACTAGACATGTTTATTTTTAAGAGTTTTTATTTTATGAAAAAAATGGATACTGAGTAGTAGTGTCTATTGTAATATTAATGTTGTTATGTAATAGTTAGGGCCAATTTCCTTAAAAGTATAAACCTGAAAATATCCTCAATGTGAATTATTCATTTAATTTAATATTATGTAATGTTATAAGGTCGGGTCCTTATAGTTGGTATCATAAGTCGGTTTAGAAAACTCTATGGATAATGAGTTTTCATTAGACACATGGTTAGTTCCTATGTCTATTATTTCAGTTAAATCCTTGTTTAATAACACTTTAAGATCAAGGAAAGTCAGTTACAAATGGAAGGAGGAGGATCACAAATGAAATTCTTGTCTCTTCCTGATGACATGCTTGCAATAATTATTGCAAAGTCATGTTCAGATGATTGTGAAAAAATTTCTAGCATACAACTCACTTGAAATTAGTTGTTTGAGATATGAAACACCTCCACTATAACTCGTTGTCATCGTGGATCATGGGTGGTATTTAGACAAATCCTATTTTCACAATATTCTCATATTTTCAATAAAGTTAAATATTATCATTGCATTTTCAAATATTATACCTTATCACAAGATTTTGAAGCATATTATGATTTTATAAAAGGTGCTGAAGAAGTAGACCCTAGAGAGAAATATTTATATTTTCTTTTACAATATAGTCACTCAACACTTACCTATGTTATTTTGAAATGACCTTTAATTGAAATTTTCATCTCAATTTAGTTCAGACTATTTTATAGAAATCATCTTTTATCAGATGTTTTGAAATTATATTTCAAACATGAATGTTTTCCAAAACTATTTTTCTGTGAACACCCATATGACCCATGTTGTACAAGGTGTATTTGGATGGAGGAAGAAAATGATTTTTATGGATCTCTAAATCATTGATGTGATGGGTGGACCTTCTACCTATGTAAACAAGATGACGATGAAACCAAATGGACACCATGATCAAGGTATGATGTTATTCATTTTGGGGATCGTTTTATTTTATCATATGGTGGTGAAATAAGACTTCAAGAATTAAGATGTAGAGATCATAAATAATTTGGATTAAAATTAGAGGTATAAGGAAACCATTGTGGTTAAAACCTGTTAGGGTTATTTTTGAGTTTTATAAAAAGGACAACCCGTGGGATGGGTGACAACCCATCGCATCCGGCAAGGCTGCAGGAATCGAACCCACAACCAAAGGGAGACAAGGGTGCATCGCCTACCACTAGCCTACTTGAATTCCATTGTTAGTATATTTTAATAAATTTTATTTATGGAACAAGAATAAGTTGATTATTGGAACTTATGTTTCATAAAATGGATATAATTAGTGTAGAAAAATGATATAGTGATTAAGTGATATAGGTTGTTGCTAAAGACATTATCTCTTTTGAGGAAACACTATATTCCTAAGGAAGATAGAATAATATGGATTTAAATTGTGGAATAATGGTTGAAATTTTAGTTTGGAAGAATCTTTGTTTCTATTGTGGAAATATAATGATTTGGTTTATTTATGAAAATGATTAACCTATCATGGAGAACATGTGATTTGGTTCATTATTTTTCAATATGAGACTTTATGAGTAATTGTTGTTATTTGGAGATAAATGTTATCTTGGAAGACTATGTAATTAAATCCTTATGATATTTTCGTTTCAATCATAGTTTGGATCACTTTTTAATAATTTTATGGAAATTTGTTTTTTTGAATGGTCTTTGTGGAACTTTGGGTCTGTTTGAAATATTTTAGAGATTAAGTGTAGTATTTCATTTTGTAAAAGATTGTCCCTTTTGGGTATTATCTGATCTCGTACTAATAATTTTGGGTTTAGTTGATGTCTAAAGACAATGGAAATATATAGTTCTTCTTTTTTTAGTTATGTGATTCTGAAGAAGATGATTCTTATGCTTTTGATTTGACCAAGTCTTTTTGAATGCTCTTAGTTTGGAGAAAAGATAAGTTTTGGTAGAAACTTATTATCGGTTGAAACTATACTAGAAGGTAAGTATATTTCCTTATGTTCTTATTCTATGAAGTAAATGAATTTTTCAAAATTATTAAAAGGAATTTAAAAAAATGTTGTCGGTTTATGTTTCCTACAGGGTAATCAAAGACTATTTAACACATCATAAGTTTGTGATTTTCTGGTGGTTAACTTTCTCATAATCATTTTTTCTATTTCTCTCCATCATAACATGACTGTTTTTTCTCTCTTCCATATCCATGTTTTCCTACATAGAATCATAGTACAGTTTATCTCGGGTGGCCATTGTAATTTTCTTTCTTTCTTTTAAAGTAATAGTTTTACTGATTCTTTTCTGATGTGGGATTTTTAATGAAGATTCAAAGCCCAGTTTAAAAATTGCGAGATTAAAATTCCCCAAAGAGGGAAGGACGTAACATCCCAAGTAAATAAAGAATAAGAAACATTTCATATTTATTAATATCTGTGAATTAAACATTAATTTTAATTTACAGGGGTTTCTATATTCGATAGCGTACCTGATACGCAACAATGAGTTTCTTTGAAATCTTACATTACACACTATTATTATTTTAAATAGTAGTTAACTCTTAGCTTTTGTATTAGAAATAATGAACAAAAATAACTACAATATGATTATACATGTTTTCTAAATGTATTTAAATTTATCCAATATAATTTAGAGGCTTAAAATGTGAATGAATCTAATTTTAAGCATAATTTAAATTAAAAGGTTGATTTAACACCTTTTAAAAGAAAAACCTCTTTAAATATAATTTCGGTCACTTAAATACATTCTATTTGACCAAATAAAATCCTTATTTAGAATGGGGACATCAAAATTTATTTTTTGTAAATTTTTGGAATTTTTATGATAAAGTTCATTTTCTAATGAATAGTGAAAAATATTGTATTTTAATTCAAAACTACGATTTAATCTAATTTATTTATATACTTAGATTATATTTTCAATTTGTTTTAAAGTTTAATTAGAATATATTTTTACCATTTTAATCCAAGGCTGGTCATTGGAATTAATTTTACATTGAAATTAGACATAATCATGTATCAATCTTATTATAGTTATTGTTTCTTAAAAACACGCTATTGGTTTTAACAAAAGGAATCAATTTAAAATTAAATAATTCCACTTATATATTTGAATTTACCAAAATAGACATCATTTTGGAATTCAGAATATCAAATAAATCTTAGGTTGATTTTTTTTTTATTTTTCTAAAAAACTTCAATTTTTTATGAATAGTGAAATCACTTAGTATTTGTTAAAAAAATGACTTTTTCATTTAAATAAAATTTTACAGCTTTTGTGAATTAAATTTTGAAAATCTGACATACATGGTTGTCATCAATAATTAAAATTTTGTTCAATAAGATGAAAATAATTTTTGGTGAATAGTAACTTTTGACTTATATTTACCGCAGTTAACGGAAAATAGGGTAATTCAAGGTAAAAAGAATATTGTAATAATTCAAAATTATCTTAACACTTGTCCTAACCTTATTGGATGAGTAATTGCAGACCATGGGAATGTTTGGGTCTATTTTGGGACCCCATAGAGCCACTTATAAAATAAAATGACACTTTAGATTAATTAATTTAATGTAAAGGAAAAAATGACATAAACAAAAAAAATTTAGTAAATTAATTTTTATATGGTGTTATATAGATTAAATTTTAGACTATAAATATTAATTGGAAATCTTAAAATATTTTCAACATCATGGTATTTTTTTATAATATTTCGACATCACATAAATTAAATTAATTATGACACAATAATAATGTAGTATTTACCTCATTAATAAAAGATTTAAATAAATAAGATTATAAATATTAAAATAACATATACAACCTATCCAATTATTATTGGATGATATTATTTCTTCTATGATTCATCTTATCTTCGATTATAATGATCTTGGGACCTTTAGAAACTGAATATCATTATATAATAAAATAATATTATCACACTTTCCTAAAGATCCCCTCCTCTCCCTTAAAAAAGGAGACCACTTCAAACCAATTCCTCAAAGATATCAAGCCTTTTGGATCATCCAAACGCTACCCAATTAATCTCCCTACATCCCTATACTCCTCCTAGAAGCCCTACCTTTGGCAGAAGGCACGTCAGGAAGTCCTTTGGTTCAAACCAAATTTAGTTACCCAAATTAAAGGTAACGATTTCTATTAAATTGTTTTGTTTTATTTTACTTCTCCAACCCCTAAACATTTTTTATTCCTTTATTTTGTAAAAAAACCAGTTTCCTAAATTTATTAGGATTTTTTTATGAGAATAATTTGAACAACACTTACACAAACCTCCATCTAATGGGTGAAGAAAATAATGTTTTTGTGGATGGAAAACTAATGCCTCATGAAACGATGATTGTTCTAATATCTCCAACCACCTATCATGGTGGAAATTATGATGGCACTGTATTTATATATGATATATATTATGTTTACGTTTTCTTTATGTTTCTGTATTTTTTCATTTATATAAATACTTTATGGTTTCCATAGTGGGTAAATACGATAATCTCATTGGAGGAAGTGCGGACTACCGCCCTATCAAAGTGATATGACTTGTTAATTACTTATGTGGGACGTATAAAGGATGGAGTTAATAATATTTTATATGATATTATACTTGAATTATAATATAACTATGTATCATTATGTTTTTAATTCCATTAAAATAAGAAATAGAAATAGAAGTTGCGTTCATTCGTACGTACAGCTTACAATCTCTATGAATGGTGCATTTCATTTCTTACCTCTAAATGTTATGTACTATTATAAATACATGTATATACTGGATATATATGATATCAAAATCATTAATAAAATTCTGAAGATAATGGATATCTTACCATGTGAACACCTTGTAATTATAAGGTTTTCATTTTTTTACTAAAGTAAATTTTTTGTAAAATATCAAAAAAAAACGACCGTTATTACCTTCAATGATTACATAATGTTTGTAAAATGGTAATAAGTAATATATAAAGAATAATAAAGTTTAAAAATGTTCTTACGCAAGTATAAGTTAACATTAGTTTATTATTCAGGGGATTAATGAACGAACGGTTCAAGTCGGACACAAGGTAAGGGATTTCTTATCTCACATTTAATTTTGTGAGACTTTCATTGTTAGCCACTAATTTATTACATGTGGTGTATTGTGTACTGCCATTTGATATATATTATCATGATTCTTTTTATATTCATGGTATTATGTGATTCATTTATTGGATAATAACTTTTGGTCATACGACTCGATTGATTACACTATGGTAAGGAGTTTTCATCTCACTTTTTATTCCCATGAAATTCATGCTATATTGACACTATTTTCTTTTTGTGGTGTATGTAATTCCCATTATTGTACTATATGTGTAATATACTTTCATTTATGAGTATTTAAAACTTAATTTTATGATCCTTCTTTCATGTGGCCTATTTTTTGTATGCTACCAAATCGATAAGGGGACATTTCACCATTCTATTTTTAAAAGACTTATTTTTTTATGTCTTTTAATTTAAATATTATTTTTTTGGGATATGTTATTTTATATCCTTATTGTTTTAAATTATATGTCCAAGTGATTTGATTCCCTTTTTCTCTCATCAAATCATTTTCTGAATTTTAATGTGCTTCCATTAGGCTACTGAATTTCTGTAAAGGAACTTCTTAACCCAATTTCAATTCTTTGGGTTAATATTATACTTGTTGATTATGTCTTTTTATAAATATGTTTGAATGAACTCTGATAGTTTTTCACTTAATATTCCCATATATAGGGTGTATTTATATTCATCACACATAATTATGTAATTGATTTATCCTTAATCTAAGGATACCATCTTTATAAGGGATTTCGTCTCAATTTACGTTCCATTGATACTTCATTGTTATTATTCACCAATTAACTATTATATGGTATATATACTATCCTTTGGAATATTATATCATGAATACCTTTATTTTCATAATATTATAATGTTTTTATTAAATTATATTCCTCAATTATTTGTATTCAAGCATCCCACTTTTTGTTAAAAACCCCTTTAACTAAAATATAGTTTTAAATGATTTAAAGATATATTCTGGTAAATATTTATCATTAACATACATGTTTTAAAAATGGGTTTTAGGCTTTATTTATATAGACATTAATGTATTCAAATTATAATTCATTTAAAAGCTTCAAAGTGGTATGGGACACTTTGATTCAAAAATCACTTTTTAAATGGTTTTGAAAATGATTTGATAAAGCATTGTTTATTTCAATATATTGATTTTATATATTGGAATGTATAAATTATATATTTTCATTATACTTGTGATATGTGTTATGATTATGTTATGGTTATTGGTCATTTTTTACAAATATGGGTGGTTCCCTCATAAACCTAGGGCGGGTGAGCCTGAGATAGCTCTCCAAATCATTGGGTAACGTGACAAAGGTAAACGTGAAGTTTCTCCTAAGACACATAGGGATTATACAAATATGGGTATTCCAAGTGTAACTCCCTATGTATCTATAATAACTAAAATGTAAGTTTTATATGGATTCCATAAGTAACCTTTATGATTTATGAGTTGTGTGTGTTATTCCTAAATCTTATGATTTCGTAAGGTAGTTTATGATTTAAAATATCGTTTCATTGATTTGTATTTATTGATGGGATAATGTTTTGCTTATTTATTTTATAACCATTACTGTCTTTTTTATGCTCATCCCATGTTTTTGAAATTTTTTCCACAGGACATAAAGATGAATACGGTCAAGGATGGGATTAAGGAAAAGTCATGATGTCTAAAATATGGAACTAGAGATGTTTCTTTTTAATATTTTTTATTTTATGAAAAAATGGATACTGAGTAGTAGTTTCTACTTTTAATATTCAATTTGTTATGTAATAGTTATGGCCTAATTCTCTAAAACTCTAAACCTGAAAATATCCTCAATGTGAATTATTCATTTAATTAAATATTATGTAATGTTATAAGGATGTGTCCTTATATGAACACTCTTTACATGATTTTATGTTATTTAATTCACATTTATTTATTATCATGGAATTCAACCTTACACATTTGACTCATGTTAAGGATGCATTGGTGGTTTCTTATTGCATTATACTCACATCCTAAATGGGACTCTCAATGCATGTACATGATTCATGGTTAGGGATACATTAAAGGGGAAGGCCCCCACAACAGGGAGCTAGGAGATAGAATATAGTGATCATAGGAGGTATCAGTATAGACTTCATAGTGATATCATAGTGTTTAATTTCATTATATACCTTTCTCACAATTTTTTCCGGCATGCCACTTCGTTTTCCATGGTTTATTATTAAATTTGACTTGATATTCATGCAATGGTATTTTTTTATCATTTTTTTATTCCACTATGATATTATTTTTACTTTTTATTATTGATATTGAGGTTATAGTCTCCACACTGATAAAATTTAGACCCACACTACTAGTCAGAAACCTCCTGTGTATGGGAGGTGCGCATGAGACCTTGTGGTACTCTGACATGGACATGTTAATTTAATACATAGTTCAAAAAAGTGGTATCATTGGGTGTTTTTCTCTATTTTATTTTTATTGACTATTTTTTTTTGTGCTAGTTAGAAAGGGGTTAGGCTATGAGGGACTTGGGAAAGGAAGTTTCAAGTGTGTCTGGAGAGAAAATGTGTAACATACCTATAAGTAACTATTATTGAGACTAATATTACAATTATGGTTTTAGAATTTATTTTTGATCCTATGTACATTGTTTTACTATTGATTTATGGTATTTTTGAGTGTTCATTCATCTGGACTTCACACTTAGGGTCACATGTCATATATATATATATATATATATATATATATTCCTGTTTAGTGTTTCATATTAGTTCTTAAATTAAATGCCTTGTTATATGCTATTGTTTTAGTGATATATTTATTTTCCCTAATTTTGTATTATACCTATGTTGGAATAGATTATTTGAACATGTTCATGATTTTTTATATATATATGATTATGAATAACATGTAGGTATGGATAAATAGGCCATAGGATTGAGTAGTACTATAAGGGTTGTGTATTCGGTTGGACCCAAGGTTGTTCTTGATGGTAATGTAGTTTAGTTTGTGTTTGTTTTCAATAAATAGTGTTATGATGAAAGAGTATTCAATACAAGTTTTCTTATAGTACAGGCCGACAACAGTGTTGATGGTGGCACCATTTTCAAGTGTTTTCCAAATTTTTGGGCCTAAAAATCAGGGAGGTTTTTTTCAAAGGAAAGATTTATGTGTAAGAGTGAACAATTCATAGAACAATAAGTATGGTTCATGAACCACATAGAGAGTATATAGAATGGGATATCTACATAGCAGCACTAAATAGACCACAAAGAATGATACATAGACCACATAGGGGGAACAGTTCGCAGGAAAAAAATGGTTCATGGGACATTCATTGTTCATGGGAGGAAAACAGTTTTTGGGAGGGATTTTCATTCATGGAAAGGAGACAATGATTTTTGGGTATGCAAAGGGATTCCTTCGCAGAAGAGTTCAACCACTGCAGAGGAAAGAAATGTGTAGTATGTGTTCCTCATAGGAAAAATTGTTTGCAAAAGGAGTATGGTACATGGTGAAGATTGAACTGCATAGAATATTTGAGGATATCAAATAGACGATATTTTCATATCTATTTTCCTATATAAGGATCACTAATCACTTCAAAAAAAATCATACAGTTTTATTATAAATTCGGGAGGAATTTGGTGAAGTTCAAAGTGGTTAGTGGGAAGACTACACCACAAAAGAGAAGAGGTTCTTGTGTAGGATTCCACGAAAAGAGAAGTGGTTCTGGAGAATTCCTTCGGGATGGGTTTTTGTGAGGCATTATTGCTTGCAATGTAAAATGTTTCACAAAAAAATGTCAGTTCGTAGTGGCGGTACATGGAATTAGTATGCTGATATGGTATGCAAAAAAACGTGTTTGTAAAGAAGGTACAGTTCATATATTGAGGGATAATCTGTAGAGGAAGAAGTGGACCATGAAGAATATATGATTCGAGGAAGTGAAGAATGTTCGTAGAGGAGAGATGGTCCATGAAGCACATGAACTACGTGGTTCAACATAGTGCATGGAGGAAGTAGTAAAATTTTCTTAGGAACAATTCAAAAACTATCATTGTTTGGAAAGTGGACTACATCTATGGGTAAAAGTGGGACTTCAACACAACATCTTTCTACAGTTGAGTATGCATGCTTTAATGAAGATAAAGGGACCTACTAGTCTATAAAATGTGTTCAGATTCCTCCCAAGACTATGAGCTTGGGGGAGTCAATGAATGGTTTCTGAGAGATGCATTGATCTATCCCTAAAATATTATAAGGTAATTTTCCTTTCATAGAGTGATTGTTCCTATACTTTTGTACTCTAAAACTAGTGAAAATTATTGGATTTTCGTACAACCAATACAATGTTGGTGTATGATCCTTCGACTAACCCTTAGTGGTGAACCAAAAAACAAATTGATGTGTTTTATTACTATTTATGAATGTTTTAATTACTACACATTACCACTTTATAGATTAAACATGTTTCTGCCAATGTGGGAACATGATCCATCACATAAGAAGAAAAATTTGACTACATGATTTACCCTTCCCCTCTCAGGGTGTTCTAGGGTCATTCTAGTGGTAAAAAAGGGTAAATGATTCTAGAGTTAAATATGTCCTTATTTCATGTCATGGAGAATTTAGTTAATGTTTGGGGAGTACCCTACATTGATGGAAGTAAGATTCTAATATGTAAGAATTGGATGAGATATCTTCTATGATCAATTAGAATGGAAGTACACATCTCCACTGCACATGGAATATAGGTCACTAATACAACATGGCTTTATTTGATAGATACAGAGAGGAAAATTAATGATGCAGATGCTAAAGAAAAGAATTCCCTCATTGTAGCTCTTTTAGATCAAATCAATCTTAAAGTGACGAGTTATACTTTAGAAAAGTATATATGGAAAAATCTATAGAACATTTATGAAGGATACAACAAAGTGAAGGTGTAAAAACATCTAGTCTGGAACAATTGGTTTGATGACATGAAAATTCAACCTGAGGAAAATGCAGATACATTTTTTAATCAAATTACTGAAGTTATTGGAGCTATATGTAGCCTTAGCATAAAAATAAATGACATTGAAATTGTGAATAAAATCATGAAAATGATTCCACCTATCTACAATGAAAATGTTTCATCCATTTAGGAATGGGATCTATATAAACATATATAGATGATATAATAATAATTCTTGTGTCATATGAGTTGAGAGTCAAACCTTAAGATGAAACATCTCGGGTAATAAAGAAGAAGTTCATCAAATCTATGGAAAACATTAAGGTGTGTGGAGATATAGTTTATGGAGATGATGAGGAAGATAAAAATATTTCTCTTCTTGCAAAGATGATCAATAGAGGAAAAGGGATATTTGAAAGAAAGCTTCCCTTGGAAAATTTTCGTTGTGGTATAGTTGGGATCATCGAGTCTTAGTGTTCAAGGAAGCTTGAGGATAAAGAATGTGAAGAGGGAAATTTGTAGAGGCCTCGAAAAAGGTTTTATTAAAAGGTAGACCTCAAATCTAGAATGAAATTATAGTGGAATTGTTTTTTTATAAATAAGAATATGATGACAATGAACTCTTTGAGGAATAAGAACCACATTTTATTTTTTGATCCTATGTGTATATGATGGATATAGTTGAACAGTTAGAATCATCAAAATATGAATCCAGAGATAATCAATTGATTTTTGATAATGATCTCAAGTTACAACTTAAAGATTCAATTGGAAATCTTGAGAATCAAAGTAACAGATGAAAACCATAGAGAGTTTTTGTGGGAGAATCATCAAAATATGTTGATAAATGTAAAGATAAAATCAAATGAATACATAAAGTAGATAAAGAATAGTCAACAACATTTTAAAGTAAAGAATAAGTATTGGAACTAAATCTTAAAATTGAAGAACAATAAAAGGTAATCGATGAACTTGCAACCATACTGGAGGACAAGTCCAAGACTATAGAGGTTATTGAAGAAGATGGTGTTACTCTTATGATTAAACATGAAAGTGAATCAAATTAAAAGGAAAAAAAGAGGAAACAATAGTTTATAATATTCTTAGATGTTGAGCAGATAGAGAGATCCAAGCATGGTTCTGAAGGAGTAGATAAGTCTTTGGATAATAAAATATCCACATACATGGGAAAATTGGACTTGGTTGTGATTCTAAAACATCAAAGGATGAAAACATGATGACAAAATATAAATGGAATCTAAAATATGGACATATCGCAAATTCTCTTCATGTCTTAACAAACAAAGACCAAAATAAAATAAAAAGGAAAACTGAAAACTACCCACAAGTTTCTAAAAATGTTCTTCAATCAAACTCTTTATCTATGGAAGGTGATATGGGGTGAAACAAAAGTTATAAGACATTTCATCTTATTAAATTTCAATTTCGTGTCCATCTAGGCTATACCATTTCATACATTGAAGAGGCAATGGTCTATTTGAATGGAGAAGACCTAGGAATTAAAAAAGAATAATGAATTCATATCATACTTCATATAGAAGAAATAATTTCTATGGATATTATTTTAAATGTTCTAACTTTGGATATAAATTTGTTTATTGCATGAAGAGGAAAGTTTTGAACAATTCATACAGAACTAAAAGAGAATCCAACACTTGTCAACCAGATGATGTTTCTCTTTAAAAAATATTTTCTCCTATAAAGGATGAGTATGAAAATGATGAACCTATGAACATGGAAACTATATTTGAAAGTACATCTTTATCCTTCACTCAAACTAATATTTCATGGAAGGAATAGAAGAATATTAAAAAATCCAATATTTTTGAAGTTTCTATCAAGGCTACAAAGAATAGTAGAACATAGATTCTTGATAGCGGTTTCTTGTCCCATATGATAGGAAATGTAGAAATTTTAATGAATTTTAAGATAAGGGTTCATGTTACTATATGGTTTGGAAATGATGGAGCTCTAATGATTAGAGGAAGTGGGAAAATAGAATTGAAAAATGGTCAACCTAAGAAGACTGAATTTCTTTATGTGGATGGTTTTCATCATAATATTTTCAGTGTAAATAAAAAATGTGACTTTGGACATTTAGTGACATTAAATTCAAAGTGGTGCACTATAAAAAGAAATAAAGATAATTTTTTCCTGAAATGATTTTGAACGGATGGAAACTTATATCATGTTGATAGTAAAAAGAATATTTGTTACATGATATTTGAAAAAGAGAACAAATTTTGGCACCAATGGTTGGGTCTTATTAAAAAAATACAAGGAAAATAAATCTAAGAGGAATAATGTCATGGATATCCCCAATTTGAAGCATGAATAAGTAAAGACTTATGATTCTTGAATATGAGAGAAGATGGTCGATAGTTTATATCAACCAAAGAAGAAAAGGGCATCGAATATTCTTGATCTTATACATAAAAATTTATGCCATTTGAAAAAATTTTGTAGTAATATATAGAGAAAGGTACTTCATTATATTTATTGTTGATTATATAATATTTAATTGAGGTATGGTTATACATTGGAAACATCAGGTTCTTGATAATATGAAAACATATCGACAAATACATAAGAATGATACTATATGGACAATAAATGATCTATGGTTTGAAAATGGTGGGGAACACACATACAATGAGTTTGAAAATTACAAGTAGAAACATGGAATACAATATGTGATGGAGGTTGTGATAACCCCACAACAAAATGGAGTTGTTGTGAAAAAGAATTGATAGGTGAACAATATTTCTAAAACTATGCCGATTGATAGTTGTATCAAATTCCATTACTGGAAAGAAGACTTTCAAGCTACATTGTATACAAAAATTATAACAGGGAATTGTATGGGAGAAAGATGACACCATATGAGTTGTGTCATGGATTTAATCCCTCTTTAAATAATTTTTTTTTATAAAAAAATGTTTTATCTGAAACAAATAAGGAAACCACGGGAAGTATGGTGATGCTGCAGACGAAGTAATATACCTCAGATATTTAATAAATATAAAAATGTAAAATGTATCAATAATCATTGTAGAAAAATTGTTAAAAGTATTTATGTGAATATCATTTAATATAAGAACATGAATTCCTCAAATAAGTTTTATACTAATATGATAGAAGATGATGGAGAATGTGGACATAGAATATATCCAATTTTAGAGGTAGAGGAAGGCATTCGAAACAATCTGGGATCGCAAAATGATGATGATTTAGAAGAAGAATTAGAAGAGGAAACCAAGGTTGGATAAAATTATTCTGAACCTCACAATAGAAATCAAAGGGCAGATATTTGTCAATCCAGAATCATTGGTGATTGGACTACACCCACACAGAAATGGATAATGAGTAATAATGCACAATGTTTCTTTCTGTAAGTTGTAGAACCATCCTCATTTAAAGAACATCAAAAGGATAAATCATGGGTTGAATCTATGAATGAAGAGTTAGATAATTTGGAAATGAACCAGACGTGGGATCATATAATGAGACCCAAAAATCACAATGTCACTAGTATGATGTGGATCTTTAAGAATAAATTCGATGAGCAAGGTAATGTGATCAGAAATAAGGTACGATTAGTCTGTAAAAGAATCTTAAAAAATTGAATAATTTGATATTGAAGAAACATTTTCCCCAATGGTGAGATTGGATTCGATCAGTCTTTCCCTTTCCATGGAAATTCAAAGAGGATATTAAGTGTATCAAATGGATTTCAAATTAGATTTCTTTTATGGTGTTATTGAATATAAAGACGACATTGAAAACCCAGTGGGTTTTCAACTTGGTAATGATGAAATTAAGGTTTTCAAATTAAAGAAGTCACTATACTATACGAAATAGGTACCATATTCTTGTTAACCTTGACTAGATTCTTATATAAAGAAGCTCGAATTTAAAATAAGAGATGTGGATCACAATCTCTGCATAAAAATTCTCATAATGATTAGTTCATTGTACTTGTGTATGTTAGTGATATTATATTTGGTGGAAGTTGGTAGGGTAAGTGTATTAAATTTAAAATCACAAGAAATCCTATTTTAAAATTTCTCTGATTGGTGAACTCGCATATTTCTTAGGGTTATATTTGATTCAGAGGAAAGACTACACATTTATTTTTTATTAAAATTATGCAACATAGTTGTTAATGAAATATGATACCCCTGATTCCAATCCAATTTCAACTCTAATTTATATTGGGAAATATTGGGAAATCATGAATATAGTTCATCTATATATCCTACAAGGTATAGAATAATCATTAGATGCTTATTATTCTTGACTATGAGATGACCAGATATTGTCTTTTCAATATGCTTAGCATCTCGCTTTGAAATTAGTCCAAAGGAAGAACATATGGAGTAATTGAAAATTATTATTATTTACATTCCAGTGACTCAAAATTATGGATTATAATTTTCTACAGGAAGATATAATGAACTAACACCATATTCTGATACTGACTGGGTTGGAGATGTTGTTGATAGAAATTCCAAAATTGGTGAAGCATTCATTATTGGAAGGAAATGTCTGGGATGGTTTAGTAATAAATAGGAAAGTACTTCCCACATTACTACTAAAGAAAAGTATATATCTACTATAGAGGCTTTCACTCAGCTACTTTGGATGAAGGAACAACTGACTGATATTGGTAATGAGGTCAAATATCCAACGGTGATTCTCTGTGATAACCAGAGCGCAATTGATCTTATGAAAAATCATATTTGTTATTCTATTATGAAAAACATTGAAATAAAATATCACATTATCAAGAAAAAAATGAACAAGGAATGATTAAAATTGATCTTGTTGGAACTAATGATCAAGTGGTTGACATATTGACCAAACCATTGTCAGCATATGTTTTCAAGAAGCATCAGTTGAACATCAGTGTTCAACAACCTCCCAACACATGAAGAGGTTACGATTGTTCTAATCTCCCCAATTTTTTAACTGTTTTAATCTATTTGGGGTAGTGTTGCAAGTTTTTTAGGATGATATGATCTTGGGGTGTGTATTAAGCTCCAAATGTTTAATAACATTTTTTTTATTGTAATTGGGGGAGAATTGATAAATTTAATATTATGAGATTGGATGAGAAATTAGATGTGATAGGAGAGATGAAAAATATAGGAATGAAAAGCTACAAGAGATTTGAGAAATAGAGGTGGATAGTAAAATAATGTTTTTTTGTTGTAGGTATTTGAAAAATAGACGCATTATGAGACACAAGAACCCAATTCATTCTTATCCACTTGTTTTATACACTAAGAATTTCTCACAAAGACAGAGAGTGTTGGTTGATTCTTTTCTTGCGTATCTATCTTTGATAGTCAATGGTGATTTATTGTAGTGTTATGTGGACTGTGAAGCATGGTATGTGGACCGCATAGGGGAAATAGTTCACGGGACAAAAATGGTTCACGGGACATTCACAGTTATCTAGAGGAAAATGTTTCATGGGATGGCTCATCATTCATGAAAAAGAGATAGTGATTTGTGGGTCTATGAAGGGATGCAATCGCATCAGAGATCAGCCACTGTGGAGGATAGAAAGGCACCGTACACAGATCGTGTTTGAAAAACTATTCATAGAAGGATCACGGCATGCAATGAAGGCTGTACCGCATCAAATATTTGAGGAAATTATATAAGACATATTTTCAGATCTATTTTCCTATATAATGATCACTAATCACATCATCAAAAAGAGACACTTTAATTAGAAATCTGGGAGGAATTTGGTTATGTCCAAAGTGGTTTGCAGGAAGATAACCCCGCGAAGGAGAATAGGTTCATTAGAAGGATTCCACAAAATGAGAAGTTGTTCATAGAGACAATATTTAGAATTGGTTTTTTCAAGTCAATATAGACAGAAAAGGAATATTGTTCCTGAATTAAAGTCAGTATGTGGAGAATGTACATGTATGTAGTACGCTGAGAAGGGTCGCAGAATAAGGGGAACTCATCTGAAAAGCATGGACAATTTGTGGAAGGGGGAACAGTCAGTGGAGGAAGAAGTGGTCCAGAAAAAAGTTATGATCTACGAAATAATAGGTAGTCCGTGAAAGATAGGTGGTCCATGAAGCACACATAGTATATGTTGCAACGCAGTTCATAGAGGAAGTGTGCGAGTTGATGGAGAAATGGTTTGTGAACTTTCATTACACAGAAAATTGGATTACATTTATGGGTAAAATTTAGACTTCAATAGAGAATCAATATACAGTTGATGATAAATTATTTATGAAGATTATGGGACCTACAAGTCTTTAAATTATTTTTGGATTCCTACCAAGGTAGTGAGTTCTGGGGAGTTGACGGAAGTGTTCTGAGGGACGTAGTGAGTTATCCCCAAAATATTGAAAAGATAGTGTGCCTTGCACAGAATGACTTTTACTAAAATTTTGTAATCCATAGCTAGTGAGGATTTCTGGATTTAGATAAAATTGACACACTTTCAAAGTATTCTACTTGGACTATCCACTATTGGTGAACAAAGAAATTTTGTTTTGTTTTAATTTTACTTGTGAATGTTTTAATTTCTGCACATCACCATTAGATATATTTAACATGTTTCTACCAATGTGGGAATAAGATCCATCACATGAGAAGAAAAATTTAACACCATGATTCACCACTCCCCTCTCATGGTGTTCCGAGGTCCTTCATATTCTTGTTTCCCATAGCCATCTAGAATATGTTTTTTATAACCCCTTATGTGTTTCCACGAACTCCTTAGGTTTTTATCTAAGTAAATAGTTATAGGTGTTCTAAGTGTACATTAGAATTAATGAAAATGTCACCTCAAAGACATATTATGAGACCACATAAATAAGAAGTTAAATACATACCTACAAGTGAGCATTTACTAGTTCTATAACCAATCGTGCATGTACTACAAGAAACTAATTTTATAACATCGTTTTTTATCTAGTGGCTCTTTAAACTGCCGCTATATGGTTATGCAACGATTTCAAAAAACCACCACTAAAATTGGTTTCAGCAATCATCGAGCACCATTTTCTTCCATGTTGTGGTGGTTTCTATAATGTTCCATAGAATATGTATATAGCGGTGGTTTTTGGTTAAAAAAATAACTGGGGTTTATGGGTGGTTTTCAGCCGCCACTAAAGTCTATAATTTTTACCAAAAAATCACCACTAATACCGATAAAACCAACTCTATGTAATTTTTTTGTCATATTTTGAAATGTTTTTAGCCTCCTCCCCTAAAAATTACCATAATAAAGTGGTAGTTTAAACCACCTTGGAAAAAATATATCTCTACAAGCAGTTTAAACCACTGCTATATCATGAATTAAAAAAACAAGTTTTAGCTTCTATAGCCCCAAAACCTATAGCCAGAAAAAAATAGTGGCACTGAAATTTTTACCATATAATCAAATATATCATCAACATACATGGAAATCCACATGTTAAAACTAAAGTATCAACGTATGTTGATTCACACCAAAACATAATGAATTGGCACATTGACCAAGGAAAACAACACGTTGAAAAAAATATTACATTTCTCAATACATTGAATAAATAGAAAAACAACACATTTAAAGAATAAAACTATATATAAAAGAGATCAAATAAACTAAACATCATATATAATCATATAGAAATTTCAATCTCCATATCCAGTTGAAACACAACATATAGACACATGGTTATACAACACGTACATAGGGAACCTGTTTTACTGATACCATCTAAAATCTAAGAAAAAGATAAAAAATACTCACATTGGATGTACTCATAAATGAAAAAACACTCTCCACTAATCACTACCCAATGATGAACTCTTTTTACAACCCTCATCATCTCCATCTCTACTTCCTACTACTAGCACCTATAAGAAAATTAAATTGAAAATTAAAAAAGGTTGTATATTTATATTTAAACAAAAAATCAATATATGTTTGTGAACTAAATGATTTTTATGTTTTGTGATTTACCATTTCACTTCCACTCATCACTTTAAATTCCTATTTTTATACCAAATACCTCTTATTTTAATAGTCCCAAACCCATACATGCACTTGAACGTGATACTCCTTCTAATGACTTTACCATCTGGGTCATCCTAAGAGACTGAGTAGGTTTGTGTGGGATTAACATCCCATAGTTCTTTAATTTTTACTTATAAATAAAATATCAGTCATATTAGAAGCAATATATATTAACATAGTGATAGATGATAATAATTTATTATAATGAAAAATGATGTCATACCCTAACTTCTTTGGAAATCTCATTAAAAAAACTCCCATCAGATTTTTTTAAGAACATTCAACCACACTTCTGTTCGGGATGCTTGGTGGGCGGAACTTGGTGACTAAATTAAATAGTTATAAATCAAAAATTTAATATATTGAACATATAAAATTATATAAAAAATATTTATACTAATGAAAAGATTACCAAATTGGATCGAGTTCTAGAAATAATCATTGACCCCGCAGTGTGAGTATAATGCTTCCTTGACATTCATGTCATTTAATGAAATAAAATTACATTTAGAACATTTATTTTCAAAAAATCATGAAATAAAAGAGAAATGACAACAGATGCACAATACTAATAAACAAAATATACATAAAAATGATAATGACTGACTACCCAAATGACATAAGTGATTGATAAATAAAGGGATAATTGCACATATAATAAATTTCTCCTTCAATCATGTTAGTTTTATTCACCATCATTACATTTTCTAATTCATCCACTCTTAAATGAAAAATATTTTCAATACCAGGTTAGGAAAATAATTATTCTTGTTGTTTCTTATGGGATTCAATGTTAGACATCAAATCTTTCACTTCATCACCTATATCATACAAGTATCTCTACTTTATGCGAGAAACTAAACTCTTCCCTTCATCTTCAAAATCATTCACATAATATAATATTTTTTCATGCGATGTTAATATAGACAGATCATGTAGTTCACAATCATCAACATCCATCACGTGGGAAATGTTTATAGAAGTAAATTTCATGTAATCTCTTTTAACACCCCTAATAATATCCAAGTAATTGAATTAGAATAAAACAACTGAAAAATGTATGTGGTAGTTTAATTTGATAATATCTGCCAATTTTCCATAATATTACACGTCAGAAAACATAAATATTCCACAATTCTATTATTTTAGATGCTCTTCTAGATCAACTATACAGAATCTAAATCCATTAATAGTGTAAGCATCAAACTTTATAGATTGTTTTGGAGGACCTCAAGTAAGAAACTCTAAATCTTCTAACAACTTTTCTCCAGTATCAGTATTCTTGATTTTACAATATTAATATACATTATTAGATTTAAAAAATGTTTTTATCAACCTAATATCTATGTTGATATAAATATTAATGGACTTACATGTCGTGCAAAAAATTATTCAAGATCTTTATTAACAACTTTTGTTATCTCTTTCTCATTTTGTGTTCATCCTTTCATTTGTATCTTTGTTTTTGTCCTCAACTATTCAATAAATGGATTTAAAATTTCACAATTTAGTAGGACTTACCTATGTGCATGTAAAAAATTAATTTCTATTAGAGTAACATTTAAGCTCCTTCTAAATGATCAGACACTTGTAGGAAAGATTTTTTATTTCCCATGTATTATAGATTGAGTTGATGTGCTGTCAACACGTACAACTCGATTGAATCTTATATCAATATCATCCAAGTATCTAGAATAAAAGGTAAGATACTCCTATTACATATATACTTCATAATTATAAACTTCAGGTTAAGCTTTATTTTTCACGTATGATTTCAAATGCCCAAGATATCTATGAAATAAATAAACATAATTATTTATTTAATGAAGTACCAATGATTGGTTACTGAAACTAAAAGCATATTGATAAAGTACCTATCAATTGGATACATCCATAGATGTTGTACGTGGCCTCCTCATTTAGCTTCCTCAACCAAATTCATAGTGAAATGCATCATGAAAGAAAAAAATAACGGAGGAAAGTTGAACTCCATTACAAAAATTGTCAATAAAAAACTATCCTGAAGGTTGTCTAGTTGAATTAGATGTAGAGTTTTCTCACATAGTTGTCTAAAAACTGTGCAGAATTGGAGTACAACAACAATATCCTTTTTAGGTAATGATGTATGAAATGCCTATTTAAGTAACTTCAGTAACAAAATATGTGAATCTTGTCTTTTGAATCCATGTAATATATGATTCTTTAAGTCAACAGGCATTGATATTTTATTTGAGTACCCATCAGACACCTCCACATGTTTTAAAATCAAGAGGAATGTATCTTTATCCATATTTTTCATTTAAAAAATTGTCAATTCATACTATTTATTCTCATCTGGCCATATATCACACTTTATGTTCATTTCTTGTAAGTCTTTATGATCATTGAGATGATCCTTTATGTAAAGACCCGCAAATTTCAAGGAAATTTTTTTCCTAATTTTCTTTGGAATTTTACAAGAGAGCAGCTTCAGACGGCACCTGATTCCGAGGCCCGGTGTGCCCGGAATCAATTTCCGAAGTTTGGTTCGGGTACGTTCAGTGAACGGACGAGCGGGTTTTTCTATCTTTTGAACCGGTGCCCGGAATCGAATTCTGAGGGCACCGATGAAATCGCAGCGCCGGTATTTGCTTAGAAACGCCTCTTCCGGAGTTGCGTTTGCTCAGACGTGGTTTTTAAATTTTGGGGCTTTAAGACAGAAATAAAATAAAATTTGTGCGACAACTTTATTTTATTTCACTTAAGCTGCTTGGAAGTCACTTGGAAGCCACTTGAACTGAGTTAAAGCGGATAGGGTGCTATCCGGAAATATCCTACCCTCTTGGTAGGATATTTGTGAGGCAGGGCCCGCACGAGCCCCGCCGTTTCTTTCGCTAAGTAACGCACCCGCGAAAACCCGTCAAAGTAACTGAAAAGTCAACCGACGCGTTTTCTTTATTTCTTAACAGACCATTTAATTGGGCGGTTTATTTCGTGAATTAAATGGGCTGTTTCATTCGTTGAATTAATTCAACGAATTTAATGGGTCGTTACTTACGCGTTTTGCGTTTGTTGGCAAAATAATAAAATAGACAAACATGTCTATTTTGGAGGATCCTCCTGTTGTGCGAGATCCTCTAAACCTCCACCCTCCCCGCGAAGAACGCGAAGAACGCGAAGAACGCCGGAACCGGAATTCGATGACGCACGATCCGCGACGTCAACAAACTTTTCCGCGACCTTCTCCTTCTTCTTCTACGGCGCCTCTTCTTCCGCGGCGGACCTTCGATCAGCGGTTAAAGGTAAGAATCGAATCTTCTAATTATCCCCTTTTTATAATTCGATATCAACGGATTTAAATTAATTAAATCCGTTTGATCTTGATCCGGAGATCGTCGGCGCGACGTTTTTCCCGCGGAGCGACGAACGTCTCCTCCGCAACGACGCGACGATCCCCTCCTTCCGCGACGAGCGATTCCGCGACGACCTCACGTCCAACGACGACAAGGTAAGGGATGTTGGAATATTTTATTTCCCCATGTTTATTCTTTTAAAATAAAGAACCTGATCTCCGAACAATTTTAATTTAATTAAAATTGTTGTTGATTATTTTCTTTTCCTCCCGTTGAGTTTATGACTAACGCGGAGGGTGCGGGTCTAACGAACAAGACCCGGCAACCCTCCGCCAATCTTTTGTTGTGCGGATTTGGCAGACGAAGACGAACCGTGTGGCAAGGGCGATCCGTTGATCCCGCAGTGAAGATCGGCCCCCGGGAGGAGCAATGGCGCAGACGGGAGGCAAAACGGGCCACCGGAGCAACTCCGGCGGCCGGAGGCGGCGGCGCCCGGCGCGCCGCCGTGGAGGAGATCCGCCGCGGCTGAAGCCGCGGCGGCGGCGGCCGGTTCCGCGGCCGCGCGGAACCGGGGAGGGACGCGGCGGCCCGTCCGCGTCCGCGTGACAGCCCCCCCCCCCCCCCCCGCGGGGCCGCGTTCCACCTAAGCCGCGGGTCAAACCCGCGGCGCCCCTTCGGCCGCTCGGCTGAAGCCGAGCCGGCCGGTCCGGTCGGCCGGGCCGCGCCTAGGCCGGACCGGACCCGGCCTAGCCGGGTCGGGCCGCGTCGGACCGACCCGGTTCGGGTCGACCCGGTTCGGCCGACCCAGGGGTGGTTCGGGCCGGGTCGCCCCGGGCCCAGAACCCCCGTTTTCGGGCCTTCTTCGGTCTTTTGCCCATATCTTGGGCCTGAGACCTCCGATTGATGAACCGTCAGCGGCTACGCGATCCTTCGATCGATACGGTCGTTTCGGTATATTATACTCAAGGTTTCGGAAGACTTTGGGTTCTGCCGGGTTGGTTCGTACACGAAACCAACCGGGCCCTCGGAGCGGAAACGCTCATAACTTGAGCTACAGACGTCCGATCGACGTACCGTCAGCTGTGGTAGTTTCCTCTAAGTGAGACGGAACTTTTGGCATACTCCGCCCGAGGATCGGATACAGGCGGAGTACGGTCGGGTTGGTTTTGCCCTAAAAACCAACCGGGCCCCTGGGACGAAAATGCCAATAACTCTCAGACCGGGCGTCCGATTGACGCGTCGTCTGTTGCGTTGAGATCCTGTTGTCGATACGGAACTTTTGGATACATCAACTTCAGACTACGTGTCAGTTGATGTATCAGCCTCTCGGCTCGTGGAGCGGACCCTCCTAAACGAGCTCGCTGTGTGCGGGAACCCTAGCGCTGGCTGTGACTTCGACGACAGAGCAGAGATCCTCCGTGGACTGCGACGACGGCAGAGCAGAGATCCTCAGTGGACTGCGACGACGGCAGAGCAGAGATCCTTCGTGGACTGCGGCGACGACTGTGCAGAGATCCTCAGTGGACTGCGTCGACTACTGCACTCAGCGATCCTACGTGGATTAGTGCTACAGGTTCTGTGTGAGCCCGATCCTATGTGGGTCCTTACTACCGGTTCTGTGTGAGCCACTGCCTACAGGTTCTGTGTGAGCCCGATCCTGTGTGGGTCTTTTGCGGGGGTTAGTACCTATCGATCCTTCGTGGGTCCGACGACTTAGATGGATCAGTGATCATCTTTGACGTCATCTGAAAAAGTATACCTGGTTGAGCTGAATCTTATGTTACTCTCCTTTGTGGTTTGTGTTGAACTATCCTTTGTGGATTTACTGTTTACTCTCCTTGTGGATTTGAGTCTTGCTTTCCTGCGTGGATTGAGTTGTTCTTGAGCTCGTGAGCAGAGCTAGAATTGGGGACTTAGGTATATGTATGAGCATATACCTAAGTCGAGTCAGATGTTACTTCGTGATTGCATCTTTCTTTTGTGCTATATCCTTTGTGGATTTCGGGAGACCTTCGGGGGTCTCGGGGTCCTTACTGAGTAGCTTATACTCACCCCTGCACGGGCTATGCCTGCACCTTGTTGTGTTGGATGCAGACGACTGACAGCGCTGATCTCGGTTGGGGCGTGGAGCAGGACGGTACCTGGAGGTGGACCACTGGGTGGGACGTGCTCGGAGCGGACGTGGGACCCGAGGAGCCTGGAGGCTATCTGTACCCACCCTTCAGGTGGGATTGCCAGTGGACGACACGAGGCCGCCGTCTTTTCTTCAGTTGCTGTTCTTTTCCTTTTCAGTTGTACTTTCTGTTGGGCTTGTATTCCGGCCCCCTTTACTTTTCTGCACTTGTAGTTACTTTCCGCTTGCTGACTCTGTGGTGGTTGTTACTTATAAAGGCAATGCCTTCCCTGTTTACCGGGATTTTACGCCTTGGTGCTAGTCGCCAGCCCCGGCCTATGGAAGGCGGGCTTGGGGTAGTCACGGCACGGGCCCCGAGGTCGGGTCGTGACAAATTGGTATCAGAGGTGGTCGGTTCTACCGCAGACTCTGATCGTCTTTTCTTTCTATATGAAGCAATAGTGTTTAGTGTATTGAGTGTGGTTATCAGTTCAGGGAACCCAGTGTTGGTGCGGCGGCCGACGTATCCGTACACCAGGACCCTGACTCCTGATTTCCGACTTAATGCATGAAAACATTGATTGCGTGTGTGTTTCAAGTTTTCTTCGTGATTACTTGTGTCAGCTCACCGGGTATAGTGATCTGCTTTATGAAAGTCTCAGGTTTTCCTTGTGATTACTTGTTCCAGCTCACCAGGTATACTGTTCTGACTGTGGTGCTCTTGTTCTCCTTTTCAGGATGGCCCCACGACGACAGCCAGCTAGGGTTCCGAGTGTAGGGCACGACGGCAGCCCACCGAGCGACGAGGCCTCGGTGCAGGTCCCTTTGCCAGCAGTGGCACCGGCGGTAGCTTTACCCGCCGAGCCACCGATGCTACCAGTACCAGACGCTGATGATGCACGTCGCCTCAGGGCACTGCATGAGTTTCAGAGCTAGCGACCGCCCAGGTTTCGCGGTGAGGCGGACCCCCAGGCCGCTGGGGACTGGCTATAGGCGGTGGTGCGGATCTTTAGACTAGTGAGGACACCAGCGGATCTCATGGTGATTCTCGCGGTGAGCCTCCTGCAGGCGGCGGCAGGACGATGGTGGAGCTTGATGCTCCAGGTTCACGATGAGGCATCCTTGCTCTGGACGGACTTCGAGAGCCTCTTCCGCTCTGAGTTCGTCCCGGCCACCCTCCGAGCGGTGCGCATCCAGGAGCTTCTCCAGCTGCGCCAGGGCAGCATGACGGTCGCTCAGTACGCGGTGAGGTTCACTGACCTATCTCGCTACTCGACCGATATGGTACGGGACCCCTTCTTCCGGGCCCGGACCTTCGAGCAGGGCTTGCGGCAGGAGATTCGGGCGTCGCTGATCTCCCTCAGCATTCCGACCCAGGCGGGAGTGCTGGAGCGAGCCCTCCTGATCAAGAACTTCCTGGCAGAGCCTTCTTCAGCGGCGAGACCTAGCGCAGGGCGGCAGGTAGCTGAGTCTTCGGCAGCAGGTAGCCGACGGATGACTCTCGGGTCCAGGCAGACCAGACCCCCACGCAGACGGCCTCAGGACACCGGCTCAGCAGTGCGGGGCACACAGCGGAGTGCCAGCCTTCCGAGAGGCAGACTGTGCTACTCCTGCGGCGGGCAGGGTCACATGGCTCGTGACTGCCCGACTCGCCGATCAGAGGAGCAGCAGACGGTGGAGGGGCCACCCAGGCAGAGGCAGAGGGTCGACCGTGGCGGTCCGCATGGGAGGAGGCGGACGTGGTAGAGGAGCTGGCCGAGCAGCGGGTGGTGGGCGACGCTTCCAGGCTCTACCCCCACCACCACCAAGAGGACCACCTCGACCACAGGGAGCTGGCGGGCAGGGACAGGCCCAGCTCCAGGCAGTGGAGGCCTACGACCCCGACATGCCAGAGATGATTCGAGGTACGATCTGTGTCTATTCCACCCTTGCTGCAGTACTTATAGACACAGGAGCGAGTCACTCTTTCATATCCTCTGCCCTTGTTCGGAGCTCGGAGATTCCGACTGAGCCGTTGGCTCGATCCTTACGGCTAGAGACTCTTACGGGAGCAGACTCGACGATTACGCACTGGTGCCGGCAGTGTGAGCTTACTCTAGGAGGCGAGAGCTTCGGCTGGGATCTCCTTGTAGCGGCGTCGAGGCCTTACGATGTCATCTTGGGCATGGATTGGCTATCCACGGTTCATGCCCAGATCGACTGTTTTAGGCGCAAGGTGCGATGTGTTCGTACCGACGGGAGCAGGTTTACCTTCACCGGCGAGAAGGGAACCTTTGCAGCACAGGATGGACTTCCGCGGAGGAGAGTGCAGCCAATCTCTCATCAGTTGGCTAGCCTCATCCTAGGAGCAGTGGACGTGCGGAGTCCAGCTTTTCCTGCAGTGGTGGACCAGTACGTGGACGTCTTTCCCGACGACGTTCCAGGGCTACCTCCTCGTAGAGAGGTAGACTTTTACATCGACTTGTACCCCGGGGCAGCCCCGATATCTACTCCAGCATATCGGATGGCCCCCGCCGAGCTTCGGGAGCTGCGGGTACAGTTGGAGGACTTACAGAGCAAGGGGTTTATCCGACCCAGTGTTTCACCCTGGGCTTCCCCGATTTTGTTCGCCAAGAAGGCGGACGGGAGCTTGCGACTGTGTGTCGACTATCGTCGCCCGAACCAGGTGACAGTGAGGAACAATTATCCGCTGCCACGGATTGATGACCTCTTCGATCAGCTCAAGGGAGCGCGGTGGTTCTCGAAGATAGACCTCTGGTCAGGCTATCATCAGCTCAGAGTTCGAGACGAGGACGTGCAGAAGACGGCCTTCAGGTGTCGGTATGGCCATTATGAGTTCTTGGCTATGTCGTTCGGCGTAACCAGTGCTCCAGCAGTGTTCATGAGCCTCATCAACAGGATCTTCCAGCCATACCTCGACCGATTTGTCGTGGTCTTCATTGACGACATTTTGGTATACTCGACGACTGAGGAGGAGCATGCCTACCACCTGCGAGTTGTGCTAGACACGCTCCGAGAGCACCAGCTTTATGGAAAGCTCTCAAAGTGCCAGTTCTGGTTACGTGAGGTCCACTTCTTGGGGCACGTCATCTCTGAGGCGGGAGTTGCAGTGGATCCCGCGAAGATCGAGGCAGTGCTAGCTTGGGAGCCACCCAGGAGCGTGACGGAGGTGCGGAGCTTCTTGGGCCTAGCCGGATACTATCGGAGATTCGTGCCAGACTTCTCCAGAGTTGCGGCACCACTCTCAGCGTTGACGAAGAAGGGGAAACCCTTCATGTGGTCAGACAGATGTCAGCAGAGCTTCCAGGAGCTGAGGCAGAGGTTGACCAGCGCACCTATCTTGAGGTTGCCTGAGGAGGGAGTTGGTTACGTAGTTTACTGCGATGCGTCAGGGACTGGACTCGGATGCGTCCTGATGCAGGAGCGGGCCGTGATCGCCTACGGATCACGTCAGTTGAGGCCGCATGAGCAGAACTACGCCACTCATGACCTGGAGTTAGCAGCAGTGGTCTTCGCTCTGAAGACTTGGCGGCACTATCTGATGGGCGAGCGCTTCACAGTCTTTTCTGACCACCAGAGTCTCAGGTATATCTTCTCTCATAAGGACCGCGGAGATGGCTTGAGTTCCTCCAGGACTATGACTTTGAGATAGTCTATACTCCTGGGAAGGGGAACGTGGTAGCCGATTCCCTCAGTAGGAGGACGGGCATTCAGCTACTTGAGGAGGCGACGGAGCAGCTAGCATCCTTACAGATATCCTTCGTGGATAGAGACGGAGCAGCCTTTCTTCAGTCTCTCACAGTCTCTCCTCCACTTCTACAGCGGGTCAGAGAGGCTCAGCGTGGGGACGCTGACTGTGAGACCCGGCGTGCACTAATATCCTCAGGTCAGGCGCCTGATGGTTTCTCCCTTGGAGCAGAGCACGACATCCTTTTCAGAGGACGTACCTTCGTACCAGTCGCTTTACGAGAGGAGGTGCTGAGAGAGTTTCACACTTCTCCCTTGGCGGTGCATCCCGGAGTGGCGAAGATGTACCAGGATCTCAGACGACAGCACTGGTGGCCGGGCATGAAGAAAGCTGTGGCAGAGTTCGTTTCACGATGCCTCACCTGCCAGCAGGTGAAGGCAGAGCATCAGGTACCAGCAGGCTTGGTACAGCCCTTGGAGGTCCCGGAGTGGAAGTGGGATGGCATATCTATGGACTTCATGACTGGACTTCCACGCACTTCCAGAGGTCACGACTCCATTTGGGTGATTGTCGACCGACTCACCAAGTCGGCACACTTCTTACCCATCAGAGAGCAGGGCTCAGTGGAGAGCTTGGGACGTCTTTACGTCCAGGAGATCGTACGGCTTCACGGTGTGCCATCGTCTATCGTCTCCGATCGAGATGCTCGTTTCACTTCCCGGCTTTGGAAGGGGTTGCAGGAGGCGTTCGGGACGCGGCTCCATCTGAGCACAGCCTTCCACCCTCAGACGGATGGTCAGACGGAGAGGACCATACAGACACTCGAGGACATGCTCCGTGCATGTGTTCTCGACTTTGGTCGCAGCTGGGAGGACCACCTACCCTTGGTGGAGTTCGCGTACAACAACAGCTACCACTCCACCATCGGGATGGCACCATACGAGGCGTTGTACGGCAGACCCTACAGATCACCGTTGTGCTGGACAGACCCTGGGGAGTCAGCACTCGTGGGACCAGAGATGGTCCGAGCCACGACAGAGAAGGTCCAGATCATCCAGGAGAGGATGAGGACAGCTCAGAGCCGGCAGAAGTCATATGCTGACAGGAGGTGGAGGCCACTAGAGTTCGAGGATGGCGACCACGTCTTTTTGCGTGTCTCACCTCGACGTGGTTTACGGAGATTTGGCCGAGGCGGCAAGTTGTCTCCACGCTTCATCGGGCCTTTCCAGGTCCTCAGCAGGATAGGAGAGGTGGCTTATCGCCTGGCTCTACCACCTCAGTTGCACCGGGTGCACGACGTCTTCCACGTGTCTCAGCTGAGGAGATACGTGCACGACCCGACGCTCATCATCGACTTTGGGGAGCTGGACGTGGACGATGGGGCGACTTTTGCGGAGGTCCCAGTGGAGATCGAGGATCGACAGGAGAGGGTCCTACGTGGGCGGTCGATTCCTCTTGTGCGCGTCAGATGGCAGCACGGGAACCTCCAGGAGAGCACTTGGGAGCGGGAGGCTCAGATGCGTGCTCAGTACCCCCATTTGTTCCCCTAGTTTTTGATGTATCTTTACGGGGACGTAAAGCCCTGAGGTGGGAGTAATGTAAAGACCCGCAAATTTCAAGGAAATTTTTTTCTTAATTTTCTTTGGAATTTTACAAGAGCGCAACTTCAGACGGCACCTGATTCTGAGGCCCGGTGTGCCCGGAATCAATTTCCGAAGTTTGGCTCGGGTACGTTCAGTGAACGGACGAGCGGGTTTTTCTATCTTTTGAACCGGTTCCCGGAATCGAATTCTGAGGGCACCGATGAAATCGCAGCGCCGGTATTTGCTTAGAAACGCCTCTTCCGGAGTTGCGTTTTCTCAGACGTGGTTTTTAAATTTTGGGGCTTTAAGACAGAAATAAAATAAAATTTGTGCGACACCTTTATTTTATTTCACTTAAGCTGCTTGGAAGTCACTTGGAAGCCACTTGAACTGAGTTAAAGCGGATAGGGTGCTATCCAGAAATATCCTACCCTCTTGGTAGGATATTTGTGAGGCAGGGCCCGCACGAGCCCCGCCGTTTCTTTCGCTAAGTAACACACCCGCGAAAACCCGTCAAAGTAACTGAAAAGTCAACCGACGCGTTTTCTTTATTTCTTAACAGACCATTTAATTGGGCGGTTTATTTCGTGAATTAAATGGGTTGTTTCATTCGTTGAATTAATTCAACGAATTTAATGGGTCGTTACTTACGCGTTTTGCGTTTGTTGGAAAAATAATAAAATAGACAAACTTGTCTATTTTGGAGGATCCTCCTGTTGTGCGAGATCCTCTAAACCTCCACCCTCCCCGCGAAGAACGCGAAGAACGCGAAGAACGCCGGAACCGGAATTCGACGACGCACGATCCGCGACGTCAACAAACTTTTCCGCGACCTTCTCCTTCTTCTTCTACGGCGCCTCTTCTTCCGCGGCGGACCTTCGATCAGCGGTTAAAGGTGAGAATCGAATCTTCTAATTCTCCCCTTTTTATAATTCGATATCAACGGATTTAAATTAATTAAATCTGTTTGATCTTGATCTGGAGATCGCCGGCGCGACGTTTTTCCCACGGAGCGACGAACGTCTCCTCCGCAACGACGCGACGATCCCCTCCTTCCGCGACGAGCGATTCCGCGACGACCTCACGTCCGACGACGACAAGGTAAGGGATGTTGGAATATTTTATTTCCCCGTGTTTATTCTTTTAAAATAAAGAACCTGATCTCCGAACAATTTTAATTTAATTAAAATTGTTGTTGATTATTTTCTTTTCCTCCCGTTGAGTTTATGACTAACGCGGAGGGTGCGGGTCTAACGAACAAGACCCGACAACCCTCCGCCAATCTTTTGTTGTGCGGATTTGGCGGACGACGACGAACCCTGCGGCAAGGGCGATCTGTTGATCCCGCAGTGAAGATCGGCCCCCGGGAGGAGCAACGGCGCAGACGGGAGGCAAAACGGGCCACCTGAGCAACTCCGGCGGCCCGCGGAAGGCGGCGGCGGCGCGGGTCGCCGGCGCGCCGCCGTGGAGGAGATCCGTCGCGGCTGAAGCCACGGCGGCGGCGGCCGGTTCCGCGGCCGCGCGGAACCGGGGAGGGACGCGGCGGCCCGGCCGCGTCCGCGTGACAGCCCCCCCCCCCCCCCCCCCCCCCCCGCGCGGGGCCGCGTTCCACCTAAGCCGCGGGTCAAACCCGCGGCGCCCCTTCGGCCGCTCGGCCGAAGCCGAGCCTGCCGGTCCGGTCGGCCGGGCCGCGCCCAGGCCGGACCGGACCCGGCCTAGCCGGGTCGGGCCGACCCAGGGGTGGTTCGGGCCGGGTCGCCCCGGGCCCAGAACCCCCGTTTTCGGGCCTTCTTCGGTCTTTTGCCCATATCTTGGGTCTGAGACCTCCGATTGACGAACCGTCAGCGGCTACGCGATCCTTGGATCGATACGGTCGTTTCGGTATATTATACTCAAGGTTTCGGAAGACTTTGGGTTCGGCCGGGTTGGTTCGTACACGAAACCAACCGGGCCCTCGGAGCGGAAACGCTCATAACTTGAGCTACGGACGTCCGATCGACGTACCGTCAGCTGTGGTAGTTTCCTCTAAGTGAGACGGAACTTTTGGCATACTCCGCCCGAGGATCGGATACAGGCGGAGTACGGTCGGGTTGGTTTTGCCCTAAAAACCAACCGGGCCCCTGGGACGAAAATGCCAATAACTCTCAGACCGGGCGTCCGATTGACGCGTCGTCTGTTGCGTTGAGATCCTGTTGTCGATACGGAACTTTTGGATACATCAACTTCGGACTACGTGTCAGTTGATGTATCAGCCTCTCGGCTCATGGAGTGGACCCTCCTAAACGAGCTCGCTGTGTGCGGGAACCCTAGCGCTGGCTGTGACTTCGACGACAGAGCAGAGATCCTCCGTGGACTGCGACGACGGCAGAGCAGAGATCCTCAGTGGACTGCGACGACGGCAGAGCAGAGATCCTTCGTGGACTGCGGCGACGACTGTGCAGAGATCCTCAGTGGACTGCGTCGACTACTTCACTCAGCGATCCTACGTGGATAAGTGCTACAGGTTCTGTGTGAGCCCGATCCTATGTGGGTCCTTACTACCGGTTCTGTGTGAGCCACTGCCTACAGGTTCTGTGTGAGCCCGATCCTGTGTGGGTCTTTTGTGGGGGTTAGTACCTATCGATCCTTCGTGGGTCCGACGACTTAGATGGATCAGTGATCATCTTTGACGTCATCTGAAAAAGTATACCTGGTTGAGCTGAATCTTATGTTACTCTCCTTTGTGGTTTGTGTTGAACTATCCTTTGTGGATTTACTGTTTACTCTCCTTGTGGATTTGAGTCTTGCTTTCCTGCGTGGATTGAGTTGTTCTTGAGCTCGTGAGCAGAGCTAGAATTGGGGACTTAGGTATATGTATGAGCATATACCTAAGTCGAGTCAGATGTTACTTCGTGATTGCATCTTTCTTTTGTGCTATATCCTTTGTGGATTTCGGGAGACCTTCGGGGGTCTCGGGGTCCTTACTGAGTAGCTTATACTCACCCCTGCACGGGCTATGCCCGCACCTTGTTGTGTTGGATGCAGACGACGGACAGCGCTGATCTCGGTTGGGGCGTGGAGCAGGACGGTACCTGGAGGTGGACCACTGGGTGGGACGTGCTCGGAGCGGACGTGGGACCCGAGGAGCCTGGAGGCTATCTGTACCCACCCTTCAGGTGGGATTGCCAGTGGACGACACGAGGCCACCGTCTTTTCTTCAGTTGCTGTTCTTTTCCTTTTCAGTTGTACTTTCTGTTGGGCTTGTATTCCGGCCCCCTTTACTTTTCTGCACTTGTAGTTACTTTCCGCTTGCTGACTCTGTGGTGGTTGTTACTTATAAAGGCAATGCCTTCCCTGTTTACCGGGATTTTACGCCTTGGTGCTAGTCGCCAGCCCCTGGCCTATGGAAGGCGGGCTTGGGGTAGTCACGGCACGGGCCCCGAGGTCGGGTCGTGACACTTTAACTTTTCATGTTTATTAAAAAATGTGAAGATAAAATTTTCACAAACATTATCCTCAACATGCATAACAACAAGATTGTGGTTAAAAAAATTAAATTCCAAATATGGAATTTTTAATAATATACTTTTTTCTACCATTTTTGTGTTCCTGTTTCACTTGATGATGAACTTTGACGTCGTTTCCCACTATCATTCAATTGATGCACCATACCCAATTATATTTCATCAATTACAAGTAGTGTAAATATTTCTTAACCTGTTAACAAATTTAGAGGTGGTCTAAAATCTATGAAACCATTGAATTTCGACTTGTTCAGCCGAAATCTATGACATGCATCAAGAAATATTTGATGACATGAGACAAACCATTTTCCATGGTGAGGTATCTTCTTGGGCTCAAAATCAAAGTTACAAATAGTACAAGTGAAACCCATGTATGTGTTCCAACTAGATAAATTCCCTTGTCTAGGGATGTCACTAATGATCCACATTAGATTAAATTGCATTATGAACATTATTCGAGAATATGCATCATATGTCTCATCATTTTTTCTTTATAACTCCTGTAATTCATCAATTAAATGCTACAAGTATACATTAATATCATTTCCAAGTAATTTTTTCTAGGAATAATCATCAAAATGATAAAAGATGTTTTTTTCATACACATCCATGGAGGAAGATTGTAAGGGATAATAACAACCGTCCAAATGCTATAATTGGTACTAAAAGTCCCAAATGGGTTTAATCCATAAGCATCCAATCCCAATCAAACATTCCTAGGATCAGATGAGAAATCTATATATAATTAATCGAATGTATTTCATGATTGTGAGTCTCTTAGTCGTATCATTAACCCATCATTGTTATTATCTACAGAATGCCACTTTATGTGTTTGACAGTTTTCGATAACAGGAATAATTTTTTCAATCGAGAATTTAAAATAATGTAATGAAAAAGCATTGCAGGTGTGTTAAATTTCTTCTTCTTCGTGGTTTTATATTGATTCAAACATCCAACACCACCCATAGACTACCTTCTAGAGAAAGAACATTTCTTTCAATCCTATCTTCTTGAATTTTCTCCCCAATAAAGAATACAATAATTGGGACACTTGTGAATTTTTATATAATTCAGACCATGATTATTAAAAACCTTTTTCATATCAAAAAAAGACTCAGGGATCTTTGATTCAAGAAATATATCACACAAAAATTCACATATCATGGAAATCACTTTATTTTAATTCCATATAGTAATTTGATATGATAAAACATTAGAAGAAAATAATTTTTTGAATATTTCAAACATCCACCAAACAACTCTTGATTTCCATCATCAAATAAACCATGAAATTAATCTATCCTCTCAATGATTTTTTCCCTAATATTAGTCTCTATAAAATATAGAAGACGATATTATGATATGTCACATTCTTGATATGGTTGTCCTACAATATAAAAAACATCACTTTTCACATTACTATTTTTTGCGCCATAAACTAGTTGTTATGATATGTTTCAATGATGATGTTGGTGTCTTTTAATGTCAAATTAATTATATATAAGGTTTTTTATTTCATTTTCCATTTTTGACGAAGTTGGGAGCTCATTATTTGGAATGAAATCAGATCTCACCCTCTCTATAATGATCGATTCTCTATGCGAAATCCAACAGAAATAATGAGAATGGAATTTCATCAATATCAATTGTTCATAAACTTCATATATCTTCAACCATCTTCTAAATTTAAATTTTGGACATGGAAATCTTATTCTCCCACCAACATTTAGAATGTAAATTTCAAAATATAAAAACTTTTCCAAACCCTTAACATAGTATGTGTGTTCCTTAGTAATGTGATCCAGCCTTTATCCATATATATCACAATGTTCCTACACAATGTGAAAAAAATTAAAACAAAAAACTATTACTAAATAGGAAAAGAGATTCATATATACTAGTGAAAAATATATGTATATTTTAAATAACCATACACTACCTTTTATATGTATGTATAACCATCTTTGAAATATGTATTACAGACACTATTGAGAAATAATAAAACCATTTGGACTATTAGAACATGTAAATGATGAAACTGGTGTAGAGTAGTTAACTTAGACCCTACTTTAATTCATACAGAACAAGGAAATATAGTGCAACTAGAAATTCCTCACAAAATTAGTTTAATGAATCCCTAAAGTTATAAATTTATTTATTATTCTTTATCCACTTATTTTCATAGCATCTATTTATAGAAAAAAACAAATTGAAAACATTATTTAGAAATCCAATGAATCTTCTACACACGGGTGTTTCCTAATTCTCAATCATACATTTAAAACCCAAAAATTTGAAATAAAAAGATTATATAATCAGTATAAAATTAAAATCTCAAACAATAAATAATGTTAATAATACATTTCCATAAAAAAAAGAACATATTTTTCAGGTAAGGAAAATGCTTGAGCCATGGACTAACCACCATTATAAATCAATTTAGTAGAAAAAATCATGTGGAATTCATTTATTTTGGAAACAAACCTCATTGGAAGTTTATCAAACAAGAAACATTTATATAATTAAATTTTAAATTTAAATACCTTATCATTATAAATTCCTTTGATTTTTCCATAAGGAAGACATGGGAATGTGTTGTTTTTTATTGATAAAACCATTAAAATTATCATATATATTATTTTTATAGTTAATAAATACAATTTTAAAAAGACAATCATTAAAATAACTCCCAGATAAATGGAATGGTATGGAGACACCTACCTCGGTGAAAATATCACATCCCCTTCAATGAATAAAATAATATGATGTCACAATAGGAACATCACAATACCTAAAAAAACCCAACATTTAATATATCCATATATATAAGCTTCAAACACCATGAATACTAAGGTTAGAGAAGAGTTTAGAACTGGGGATGAAATAAAGAGAATAAGGAAGGATATGAGTGAAGATACCTTCATATTATAATTTGAATAAGAACCCACTAATAAATCACATAGATTAAACTATGGAGGTATAGGAGAGGGAGAGAGTTGGTAGGGGTAGGTCTCTTGAACTTCCTGTTCAAATCGGGGAATGAAATTAGGGAAAAAATAATTAAAAAAAACAAAAAAACAAAACAATTGCTCTTTTCAAGTAGGTTTCATTGTTTAACTACCTAATTTAATTTCATGGTTTACAAAACCATGTGGAAACCTAATATTATAGAAAAGTGTCAAATTTCATATATTATTCATCCCAAAACACTTTAAACTTAATATAATATATAATATAGTAAATTTATACACATAAAAGTGAGAATAGGGTGTTACAACATGTGGTGTAATTCTATGGGGCTTATTATACTAACACCCAATATCCACCCTTATGGTGTATATGGATTTTTTATTATTTTACTCAATTAAAGGTAAGGATCCTCTATGAGGTAGTGGGTTTATTGTATCTTTTTTGGGGGGTTTTGGAGGAGTTGGATAGGTGGTATACACCCCTTATATACACAGTTATGAGTTACAATGGTTCATGGTTTCGTTATTTTTTTCATTTATTTTGGTATTTGATGTATATTCAGCCCAATTGGCTTACCATCATATCGTTTCCTTTCTTTTAGAATTTTTTTTGTTCACTTTGTTTTATATTTGAATTGGACTTGTTGTTTACATTTTGTTTTGAGTTCCTATACAATTTTTTGTTATATTTTATTTAAAAAATTCTTATCATGTATGTATGACCCACCAATTTAATGGAAGGTTATTCTGAGTTTTGGGATAGAACCATAGTGTCTTGTATTATATTTTTTTATGTTAAATCTTTCTTAATAGAGTATGTTTTATTCTCATTAACTAATATATATCCTGTGTTGATTAAGAATTCACTTTAGGCCTTTTATTATAATGAGTCATAGATTTGGAGGGGGAATCTTGGGTTGGTTTATTATATATGGGATACTGAAACTTCTTCCTTTATCCCTCTCAATTAGTTGAACATACAGTATGGTTATCCACTTTAAAATTATTATGAAGGACTACAAGATTATTGACTATTAAATAACTCTATTTACATCTTTCAAGTATAACATAAAATACTTTTATAAATATTGACCTCCTATATTTCTAATGTATTTTAAAGACTTTGATGTAAACCAATATAAAATCTATCAACAAAACTTTCTATATAAATGAAAAATCCAAAAGCATAACATTATAACTGAGTAAAGTTAACTTCATATATAATAGTGGATACATTATTCTTACACTTTAGTTCAAGGATTTTTCCTCTCATCTTGACTTTTACATTTTGGGGGAAGTATATCTCAAGGAACGACCTCATGAAATCACACCATAACATAGATTAAATGTCTTCATCATTATTTATATTATTTATTAATGTAAACTATTGATCAAAATTTTCTTCAAGATGATAAATTATTTAAAAACATTCTATTGTTCACAATGTTCCCATATATTAAAAATCTTTTCCAATGATGATACACACTATTAAACTATAACTATATCAATGGACCCAAAAAATAAAATAGGTCATTTCCTCAGGTCAATTACATGGTTAAGTAGTAAATTCCATATGGTTGTGGTTATTTTCCATGACTTGAGTCATTGTGTTAATACAACCATGATGTTTTCAATATCAGTACCCGTGAAGTTTTTTGAACATATGGATAATCATCACATTGATTATTTTATCTACAAATAATAAATTCCTATTAGGGGATATCTTTCCTCTATCCATCATAGAAATTTTTAAATAATTAATTAGCATGATATTATTAAAAATAAATTTTAGTATAAAATTCCATCCCGATACACATTTGTTAGCTCCATAGAATTCATCCCATTTATAATTTGTGTTAAGTTATTTTTAGGTTTAGTTATGTGTCATTGCAATCCTCGTCATAAATAATTGGTTCTCCTGGTTATTTTTAGGTCTATAAACCCATTTTAGGTATGTTTCTTTGCAATAACTTGTGTAATAGAGACTATTATAATTTTTTCTGTTGTCGGGTGTGAATTATTTAAATGAATTCTCATCCCTTTTGACGAATTTAAAATTCAATCTGTTCGGAGGTGCCTGCCATTATTCTTACTGAGATCGAACGACCTCAAACATAGAGTCAAATATATTACAAGGATACTTTTAAACAGTCAATTCTATTCATAACTACATGGAAATTGAGTGAATGAATGTAACTGATTGTGTTTATTTTTGTGGTTATCCTTTTATTTCATTATATCTGCCTTTTAATTCTGACAAAAATTGACTTCGTTCATTCATATATCATAACAAGATGGTTTTTTCCTTTTCAAATGCCAGGGGTGTTGGAAAAACCTAGGTTGTGACATTCAAAGAGGTCAATTTTTTATATTTACATTTTATCTATATTTTTTCAATGATGATATGTAATTGTTCTTTAATATTACAATCACTTTAATGCTTAATTATTATTCAATATTATCTATTCAACCAATAACTCTCTCAATATAAGTTCCCTTTATAGTTGATTTATTTCATAGTGAGATTTATATTCATATTTTTTTAAGTCTTTTATTAATCAAACACATTATATACACACTGAAATATTTTTTGTTCAATATTCTGTTGAAATTTATTATTTAGTAGTTTGCGAACTATTCAGGAATGATAATCAATGAACTTCCAGTATTTTACCAACATCGATATTGTATACTTATCATTGATAAAGTTCTTCACAAGAAACACGAGCATAAAATATTCTTAATGTTTAAGTTATTAACTCTGGTGATATTCCTTTTATTTCTTGGTGGTTTATTTCAACTAAGACATGAATTCTTTGATATATAAAAAAATACTCAAATCTTGTGATGTATTTTTTTGTTTATAATAGAAATAGAACTAATACTGAAACATCTTATTACTCCTATTTAGAGATTTCCTAGATAATATTGAACATGATCTATTAATATTAGATCACAAGGTTTGGTTTATTCTTAGGTTTATTCGAAGGATCTTGAGGAACTTGACAAGTAATCCAATGCAGGATTTTTCAAGGGACGTTAAGTAATATTTTATGAATTCTTGGAAAAGGCATTCTTGTACTTGGAGAGATAGGAAAAGATGAGAAAAATATAAATATTATAACCACAATGGAGTGATATATTGGGGCGTCACATTCATTTGGATGACCAGCATGTGTTCACCTAGAAATTTTCTAAAATATATACATATTTTCTACACAAATGAAGCTCAAATTTCAGCAATGATACATCAGCTACCAGCTCCTAAATCAGGACATTATTCCTATCAAAACATCAACTCTTCGTCACCATATCATGTCCTTCTATGTTTTCCTACACTATCTTCTATGTTTTCCAAATTTCTGTCGATGTTATGAAACTATAATATTCATGGTTTTCAATGTTCCACACCAAGACTTTTCTGGAAAATCCAGAAACAGTCCAGTACTTATCATAGGTGACACATGTTTTCAAAATTTCTTGTATGTCCTTCCAAATTCATACCAACTGGTAAGAATTGGGGCCCAATGGGATACTATTTTGACTGATTTGGTAATTTTTCATGGCTGATATTTTTAAAATATACCAGCTGATGCAGATGAGTCTTCACTACTTTTTTTGGTGTAAATGCAAACTATAATTTTTTATCGTTTAATGTATGATGATGTCTTACTGGTGTTTTTTCCTTTCTATTATTTTTGTTGTGTTAATTATTTTGATTTCATGATATGGGTTCACATCGAAGAACATGTTTTTTCATGGAAAAGGTGATGGTTCATTTCAAGCTGGTACCAGGAAATCCTACACTACAACATATGTAAGCTTACTCAATTTTCTAGACTGATTATCTATTTGAGATTTTTCATCTCTCAATGTGATGGATTTTGTAATAGCCCAAACCCTCATGACCCCTCCCTTCGCCAAATTATTGCGTGACCGATCAGCGAGACCGATCGGTCTCACCGATCGGTGGGACCGATTGACGAGACCGATCGGCACGACCGATCGGCAGGACTGATCGTCGGGACTAATCGGTGGGACCGATAGGTGCACCCGATCAGCGCGACCAATCGGTGGGAACAATCAGCGCGACCGATTGAAGAGACTGATTAGCGAGACCGATCAGAGGGACCGATTGGCGCGACCGATCGGTGGGACCGATCAGTTTCATCCAGCCTTGTCGGTCATTTCTTCTGCAGCCTCCCCCGTAACCCCACTTTTAGGCCTTTTTAACTTTTTGAAGTGTTTTAGGGCCGTTTTAAGCCCATAATTAATATCTAAAAAATCAAATAAACCTCCCTACTAAATAAAAATTAATCCAGTCATGTGTAACCACCCAACCGCGTGGAATAACCACGATCCAACTTCCAAGGCGTTCAAATTTCTTATCCCGTAACAACAGGATTTTAACTATATATCACAGAAGATGTTCTCCCTCCCCCCTTCTTAATTTTCTGCCGACTTCTATCTTTTCCCGGGTTCTCTTGATGTCCCTCCTTCTCGAGACTTGTGGTGCACCTAGGCTGAAGTCATCTGCTCTTCCTTGGAGTTTCTGACGTCCCTCCCCTACAAATCGCGCATCCCATATTCTTGGCACATAGAGAAAAACGTATATCCTTGATCAATCAAGTAGGGATTTTCTCCTTCGTCTCTCCTTTCTGTGTATCATGCGGGGTGGGAATCTTTTTTTCTTTTGTGGAAACTGATGAAACCGAACTTAATGAAGATAATGAACAGACTTTAAAGAATGAAGGGGGGGTGCGATCGATGTTTTGTTTTACTCTTTATGTTGTTATGTGTTTTGAACTGTACGGGCCTATGCTCACTAAAAATCATGGTCGTTGGTGGTATTTCTCTGAGCACTATTGAACCTCGGTGCTCCTGGATGTTTAAATAACCGTAACATGGAATTGGTTAATTACATATACTCAGTTAAATAAATTGAAAGCACCAGGATCAACCCTTTTCTGTGATAACCCCGGTTAAAGCATAGTGGAATTGAAACTGTGGAGTATGTTAAATCATTTAAATCTTAATATACCTGCATGGTCATGCCTTGTATTGGTGGTAGCAGTTTGGTTGTTTCTTTTACGGGCCGATTGCTGGGGTGATACGAGTGGGCATGGGATCCCCTGTTGTTGTACTTTTGCTGGTTGTGAATTTGAGGCTGTGTGATTACTCTGCTTATATCATGAATTTGGTTGGAATACACTGTTGTTGAGAAACCGTTGGCTCCTAGATTTCGGGTACATGGGGCTACAACTTGAGGTTTTCTTTGGTTCCAGTACTTCGAGTGATCTCACTTATCCCTTTGTTGTTGTGACTTTTCAAGAGAACCGAGTGTGAATGCTTAAATGGTTGTTGGATATAACTTTTTCCCTTGATTTGTTCTTATTCTGTTAGTTTCCCAGTAGTGTAGAACTTTATTTAAATGAGATTACTTGAACATGGAAGCAATAATATCTTAAATGGGAATTGGTTCTGGGGATGAGTTGTGACTCGGCTATGAGCAGTGTGCTTCCTATGAATATGGACGAGTGTGCTTGTGCTTGGATTGGCTTTAAAAACCCTAGTTTTTGTTGAGTGTTTGTTACTTATATATATATTTTTAGTTCTTATGTTTCTAATTCGCGCCCCACCCATGTTGAGCACTTAGTGCCGAACACCCCCATTTCATGGGGGAGGGTGTTTTCCCAACACTTCTTTTAGTGGCTGGTTATTATCTCCTTTATCCTCCCTTTCTCGGATAGCCCAAGTATCTTCGGGCAGGTTTTGATGGCCTCAGGTCCATTATTTTCCCAAGAATCATCGGGCAGGGTAGTTTTGGTGGTTGACCTGGGTGTTTACGAGTAGGTTGTTTCCCAAGTATCTTCGGGATGAGGCCCAGGTGTCTTCAGGTGTGACGATAGCTTTCTGGCCTAGGTGTCTTTGGGAATGGCAGTGGTTGTTCTGGCTTAGGTTTTTGAAAGCATGGTTAGGTGAGGTTGTTATGGCCCAGGTGTCTACGGGCGGGATAGAGGTTGTGGCCCAGGTGTTTGTGGGTTGGATGTGTGGTTGTGGCCCAGATATGTGTGGACGGGTGTGGCAGTGGGACTGTCGTGAGAATGGCGCGATTGGTTCGATGCATAGGATGTCTTCAATAACCAGTGGGAAAGCGGCGCGGGGTTCCCAAATAACGATGTGCTATTACTATATGTAACTTGACTTGCATTATTTGGGGATTGTGCCTTGGTGAGGTTGGGTGGATAGGTTTTCCTTATTGGGTGTTTGGTTTTTTTTTCATGGGGAATTATAATGTCTCCTCACTTGTGCACGAGAGTATTTGGTTTTCCCTATTGAGTGTACTTATATGCTCACCCTACGTATATAAAATTGTTTTCAGGTTTCCTAGAGGACATCAGGGATCGTGCGGGACCGTACTAGCTTGGACCTTTGGGCCAGCTGCTGTTGATGTTTTCCTTTTCTTGGTATCTTTTTACCTTTGGAGTTTTTTGACTTGTATCTTTTACCTTTGGACATGCATATGGGAATGGTTTATTTTCATCCATACTTGCACCTTCAGTTTTGGTGTTGTGGGATTTACTATCTTATCTCTCAATCCTATTAAAAGAAAAAAAAGGTTAATGCCTTCCTTTTAGTGTGTGATTCTATACCCTTGGTTCTGGTCGCCACTCCGGGACCTATTAAAGGTGGGTTTCGGGGGTCATTATCTCTCCTTCAACTTAAAGAAGGGTCTGGAAATCTGCTGACCCTTCCCTCATTTTGGTGAAGGCGGGTCGTGACAGAATGGTATCAGAGGTGGCAGGTTGAGAGATAGGATGGAGTATAGAGTTAGGCATAGTGAGGATTGCATGGGATGGTAGGGAAATAGTGTTGGGTGACCTTGGTGCATGAATTAGGCCAGGGAAGACCAGCTATGACACAAGATTTTAGGGGGCCCACCGTGATTCGATGCAAGGACTCTAGACCTACCGAACGACCTAGTGAGGCTACACTGATTGCAGGTTAGAGACCCTAGGAAAGTTAATGCATCATAATGACTTGGGTTCTCATGTTTCTGGGTATTCTGGGGATTCAAAAAGAAATAAATAAGTCAAATAAAATGTAAGAACAATATTCTTCACTAATTGGGCTTAGGCATTCCTTGTTTACCTTGCATATATGCCACCCGGGAGATGACCACGAGTTGTACGGTCGATCGAGCCCCAAGTGGTTGACATGGCTGATCAGTAGAGGGATGATCGAGAGGAGGATGAAGAACAGTGGTAGAAGATGCTTCGAGCCTTCCAGTGACAGACCCTTGAGAAGTACGAGGGCAGCACCTCTAACATGAAGACGGAGGGCTGGATAGAGGAGCTGGTGATAGCCTTCGGCTTGATCTGGGCTCCGACCGAGTACTGGGTTTCTCTGGCCGTCAGCTAGATGCGGGGAGAAGCACGTCAGTGGTGGACTCTCTACCTGGGGGAGAGGAGAGAGGCTGAGGTTGCATGGGCTGAATTTGAGAAGGCGTTCCGGACGGAATTCCTCTCTTCTATGATGAAGTCAGAGAAGCTTCAAGAGCTACTCTCCCTCCAGTAGGGGAGTATGTTGGTAAGGGAGATGAGGATAAAGTTCAAGGACCTCCTCCTCTTTTCTCCGGACCACTTTCCAGATGAGGAGTCTGAGGCGAGATGTTTAGAGGAGGCACTCTGACCCTCCCTTCAGTACGTCGTTACCCCCATCACCTTGCTGGCATACTTGGAGGTCCAAAAGAAGGAAGAGGTGGTGGAGAGGATGCACACGTTTGGAGGTGTGTCACGAGAGGGGATTCATCCTGGCCCATCAAAGGAAAATGCCTTCAGCATCAGACCTCCAGCATCAGGAACCTCTAGGTTCCGACCAGCAGGGAGCAGGCCGCAGCAATTCCAATTCTGGTCCCCCGGTACTCACCCTTTCCCATCAGGACCAGGATCGAGGTGTGTCGTCTATGGGAGCCATGGACATCTCCAGAATCAGTGTCCGGACCGTGTTCAGAATGGCAGTGGCAGACATGCCCAGCACCTGCCCCAGCAGCAGCTTCCAGCTAGGCCCTTTCAGCAGCAGCAGCAGGGACAGCAAGCTCCCGCTCCTCCAAGGGCAGACATTGCAGGGGGAGGCCGACCTCAGGGCACTCCTCAGGGACCTCGACCAGGGCGTTTTCGAGGAGGCGGACAACAGTCAAGAGGAAGAGGATATGGGCATGGGCAGTTGCACACCGCGGAGGAAGCAGTTCCAGCAGGACCGGAGGTTGTTTGAGGTATGATCAGTTTGTTCAGTACCCTTGCTTACGCCTTGTTCGATACCGGAGCTTCGCACTCCTTTGTTGCACCTGGTCTGGCCCGTGCTCTGGGTCTAGATGCTGAGAGACTTCCAGTACCCCTATTTTTGAGCACATTAGTTGGAGGTCAGACCGACTTGTTATATGTTTACAGAGGATGCAGACTAATGATAGGTCCACATCAGTCAGTCAGGATCTACTACTACTAAAGATACAGCCATACGATGTCATCCTAGGCATCGACTGGCTGTTCTCTGTGTGTTCCATCATCGACTGCTTCCAAGGAAGGGTTGTGTTCTCAGGCTTGGGTGGCCGACGTGTTACTTTCACCGGCGAGCAGAGTGGCCAGAAGGGTAGCAGGTGAAAGGAACCCCTCCTCTCCTTGTTAGCCGAGGTGTCAGTAGAGTCAGTGGGTTTTGAGACGGTGGAATTATCAGGGATAATTAGTGATATTATGGACGTCTTCCCTGAGGAGGTGATGACTCAACCCCCTCGACGTGATATCGAATTTGGGATAGACTTGCATCATGGTGCTCGTCCGATTTCGATGGCTCCCTACCGGTTGGCGCCTTTGGAGCTACGGGAGTTGCGTATTCAGATCGACAATCTGATGAAGAAGGGTTTTGTTCGACCGAGTGCGTCACCGTGGGGTACTCCAGTCTTGTTTAAAAATATGTAAGATGGTGGTCTCAGGTTGTGCATAGACTACAGGAGGCTGAATCAGGTTACGATCAAGAATCGCTACCCTTTTCCGAGGATAAAAAATATCTTTGAAAAGGTGAAAGGGGAAGGATGGTTCTCGAAGATCGACCTACGGGCTGGATATCACCAGCTGAGGGTGAAGGAGGGAGACATCTCGAAGACGGCATTCAAGATCAGATATGGCCACTTCGAGTTTGTAGTCATGCCTTTCGGTGTTACGAACGCCCCGGCTATGTTCATGGGGCTTATGAACTCCGTCTTCCGGGGGTACCTGGAGCGATTCGTAGTGGTGTTCATCTACGACATCCTGATCAATTCAAGATTAGAGGAGGACCATGCAGAGCATCTGAGGACGGTTTTAGAGGTCCTCCGACAACACCAGCTCAATGGGAAGTTGTAGAAATGCTAGTCTTGGACGCAAGAAGTACACTTCCTTGGGCACATAGTCTCCAAACAGGGGGTAGCGGTGGACCCATCAATGGTTTAGGCGGTTGTTTCTTCGGTAGCACCCAAGAACGTGGCATAGGTCTGTAGTTTTCTCGGGCTGGCAGGTTACTATCGGAGTTTCATAACTAACTTCTCACGAGTTGCAGTACCTTTGACAACCCTAACCAAAAAGGACTAGACTTTCATGTAACACCCCGACCCTGGTTACCCAGAGTCAGTTCATTATTACATAACATTGGAATGATCACAAAAGATCAAGTCTCGAAAGATCGATTATTTTAGTAGCCTTGGAATCACTGGATACATTCATAAAGTTTACATTACATCATAAAATGAAAACTACAACAACATCTTGTCTCCACACTCATATACCCTTATATTATCCCTGTAGGTCATTCATAAAATACTTCTTCACATCCTGGGAAAAATAAAACATAGAAAGGGGTGAGCTCAAATTCCCAGTAAGGATAACATTATAGAGGAATCTTTTATAAATAATCATAAACATTTAAGGAAATGTATAACTAAAATAAAATCCTTTTAAACTTGAACATCAGCATAATATGGAAAAAAATGAAATAACGCCATTTACGTATTCACATGTATATTCTACTAGTCGAATAATCACACGCAATATCAATAACCACTTTCATAATGATGGAATGCATAATGCCAGACTATCATAACCACATAGCCAAGGCCTCGTGCCAAGACTACAAATAATATTTTTTCAAAGCCTTGTGCCAAGACACTAGTTTGTCTCATGAAACCTACTGACGCATCGAGGAGCTATAGCGGGCTCCACCCATCACTTATTAAGTCCAATTCATTCCTCATATGAACAGGTTTAAACATAACATAAATATTTGTATTAAAATTAACATACAAAATGTCAATAATTTCTCTATAAACCATGAATGATATAAAAATAACACATATAGAGTCAAACATATCACAAAACCTTCAATACAATATGGAAGTTTTGTATCACAATAAATTAACTTTAAATAAGCTTAAAATCCATCAAAGGATGTCGACATAGATGAAATCAAAACTATTTGAGAAAAATATACCTTTTTTGAAATCATTTGAAAGTCATATAATTATAAAATAAAACATTTAATTTGAAAATTTTCTTATAATCTTATAAGGGAATCTTCGACAATTTTATAATGGCGGAAAATAGCTGCACCCGCCGTATAAGTTAAAAAAGACATTCTTACCTTAATTCTGTTGAAAAGGTTAAAAAGGACCTTGTTTGGAAAACGACAGAAAGATTTCGTTATAAACATCTTATAAAAAGTCAAAAAGGGTATAAATGAATTTATCCTACAGTATTTAAAATATTGAGAATGATTTGAAATACATTTTTAAGAAACATGGATTTCGATGATAAAGAGGTCCCAGTAGATAATTACGTATAAACCACCTCGGATAATGAAGAGATTGTAAAATAAACCCTTACCTTTTACTTTTCCTTGGTTGAGGGTTGGTTATCCTCCTATATAATGGTGAAATAATTGTTATTAAATTATAAAAGAATCATAGACATTAATATGATATCATATATGATCTTTTAACATTGATTTGTAATTAATATCTTAGTATTATCATTGTTTCGGGTGTTAACTTACTCGTTTTCTTTTATATGTTTTTTTACGTAAGCCATGTTTATTATTTATAGTTTGTATCTTGTTCACATCCAGAATGATATAAAGTCCTTAAACATTATTTTTAATCATTAAATGAGAATTATTCTTGAATGGATACGATGGGGAATGAATCTCATCGCGTTCGTGGAGACTGTAGTCCGTACGTACGAATGAGCGACAATATCATTCTTTTGATATTAAAATAATATATAATTGGATGGTATATAATATATATAGAATCAATATCATGATATATTTATTATTTCCATGAATTACACATTATTATTATAACCATCCAAATAATAATTTATTGAATAACAATTACACCATGATGTGGAGACAGTAAGCCGTACGTACGCACGTATGGTGACATGTCATTCAAAATATGGATAGAATACTGAATATGGTTACACCATATTTATAATAACATAATAGTATATATAAGATACTGGAGTTATTATTTTAGAATGGTAATAACAAAGAAAGAAGAATTTGAAGAAGAAAGGAACTTGAAAGAAGGTGGGGAAAACATTACCTCTTCTTTAAATTCTTCCTTTTTATTTGACCAAATGGGATCCTTAGGTTGGATTTCTGATCAAAATAAGGCCTATAGGATGAATTTAGTGAAGTTGAGAGAGTATTTGGGCAGGGTTTGGTCGAGCCAAAAGGCTTTGAATGTGTTAATTAGTAAGAAGCGGTAGTTCCCTTTTATAAGAGGGGTGAGAGGCACCATTGGAAAAGCTAGAAATATTATTTTATAATAAATTCATATTCAGTTTATAATGGCTCCAAAGTGGATTATTTAAACATTACGGTGGTCATGGGTCGAAAAACACTTATCCAATATGTTTTATATAGGTTTGGGTCAATAAATTAACCTTATCTTTTAGTTTTAACTATTGGTTAATTAGTTTGACATTTACCCGGTCACTTTGTATTTTTATATTATATAGTTAATAAACTTACTATATAAATACAAGAAACCCCCAAGTGGTCCATTAATAATACAACTATCATGATACAAGTCCTTTGGCCGAATCTTAGATTTTTAGGAATAGAATATAAATTAATAATATAATATTTTTTTTAAAAACTCTTTTATGTCAATTTTTACACTATTGGTTATTTTGTTTTTGATAATTTCATAACAGCATTATTACTTCGAACAAAATTTATATAACTAATCATAATATGTCATATTAACCTTTAAAATTAGTTTAATTCATAAAAAGTCTCAAATTTCATTTATTTTTATATTTATAATATCAATTATTTTAATATTTAATTAATTAGGTAATTACTACATCACCATTGTGTCCTAAATAAATTAAATTATTTAATGTCTAAAAATTATAAATAAAATACCATTATGTAGAATATATTTTTATATTTCTAATGAATATTTACAATCAAATTTATCTTTTGTATAACCCTATATTAAAAATGTTCTTGTTATTAAACATTGATTTTAACTCTTTTAACTCTTCTTTGAATTAAATAATAATTAATGTCCTAATCTAATCCAAGGGGGCCTAAATGATAATATTTTATTCCTAAGTTTGTTTTTGGTCGAGATAAACTTCTCCAATAGAATTAGGACATGTGTTAGGGTAATATTAATATCATTGTTACTCTTAATTACCCTATTTACTTTTAACCGTGGTAAATAAAATTAAAAAGTTACTATTCACCAAAAATTATTTTTATCTCATTAAACCACATTTTACTCCTTGATATTAAAAGTGTCTCTCAGATTTTAGAAATTCCACTCACAGAAGGGGTAAAATTATGTTTTATGTGAATTTCCAAATTCTCCTCGGAGGTGGGTAAAAGACGATGAAAAATTCAAAAAAAAAATTATATATCTAATATTATTCTAAACTAAATCCAATGAATAACATTGAACTTATATAGGTATTATGTATCTATTTTGATCTTAAATAAATTTAAATAAAATAAATAATTATTTAAATAAAAATTCGGTTTTATACTATAACTCAGTGTTTTTTCACTATTCATCAAAAATTGAATGTTTTCAGAAAAATAACAAAATTTCACCCTAAGCTAATTTTGAAATTCTGAATCCAAAAATGAATTCCATTTTCAAATATAAAATTTATAAAATTTCAAAAAGTGGGTATTACTATTCGTAACAGCTTGTTTGATTGGTTGTGGTGTGTGTGTTAGAACTCGAAGTTGCGTTCAACACACGCTACTGTATTATTCAAAGGGAAGCATACCATGGAAGCTTGGGGTGTTACAATTTCCCCTCCTTCAAATAATTTTGTCCTCGAAATTTCTAGAATACTACCACATGAAAACACTTGGGTGGTTCTTCATCATTAGTTCCTCGGGTTCCCACGTTGCCTCTTCCATCTTATGGTTTCTCCAAAAAACATTTACCAGAAAAGTCGTCCAATTTCTCAGTACTTGTTCTCTCGTATCATGAATCCTGACGGGATCTTAGCAATAAGAAAGATCCAGTTCCGGTTCTAATTCCTCATAGGTGAGTACATGCGTTGGGTCAGGCATGCATTTCCTCAACAGTGATACGTGGAACACATCATGAACTTTGGAGAGACTTGGCGGCATTGCCAAACGGTAAGCTACAGCCCCAATTTGTTCTAGAATTTCGAAAGGTCCGATGTTCCTAGGACTCAATTTACCCTTCTTACGTAAACTTATAACTCCCTTCCATGGAGATACCTTCAAGAAAACATGATCTCCTACCTGAAATTCCAAATCCTTCCTTCGGTTATCGGCATAGCTCTTCTACCTACTTTGAGCTTCTTTGATGTGGTTTTGGATTACCTTTACCTTTTCCATTGTTTCCTCCACCAGTTCTGGGCCTACAAGTTTTCTTTCACCAACGTCATCCCAACAGGTTGGTGTGCGACATCTCTTTCTGTATAACTCTTCATATGGTGCCATCTGAATACTCAAATGGAATCTATTGTTATAGAAAAATTCTACTAGAGGTAAATATTAATCCCACATACCACGAAAGTCAAGTAAGTAAGATCTCAACGTGTCTTCTAAGGTTTGAATAGTTTGTTCTGATTGTCAATCAGTTTGGTGGTGGTAGGCAGTGCTCAAACAATGTTTAGGATCCAGGGATTTCTGAATACTTTTCCATAATCTTGAAGTAAATCAGGGATCACAATCAGAAACAATCGATAGGGGTACTCCATGAAGTCTCACAAATTCATTAATATATAGTATTTCACGACGTTCTAGTGGTAGATCTTCTCTTATTGAAAGAAAATGTGGTGACTTGGTAAGATGATCAAAAATAACCCATATTGCATCGTTCTTTCTTAGAGTATTTAGTAGCCCCACTCAAATTCCATCATAATATTATCTCATTTCCACTCTGGTATGGGAAGAGGTTGCAATACTCCTCCAGGCTGTTGCCTTCTAACTTTCACTTGTTGAGAAACGATACATCATGACACAAAATCAGCAATCTCACTCTTCATGTTGTCCCACCAAAAATGTACCTTCAAATATCTATACATTTTCATGCTCCCAGGGTGTATATAGAAATTGAAGCTATGAGCATCATCTAACAATTCCCTTTTCAAATCAGGTATATCGGTAACACAATGTATCTTCCCAAATTTTAAAATTTCTTCTTCATACATAAAGTCTCTCAATCTCCCATCATTCATAGCTTTAATCTTCTTTTGAAACTCTTCATCACCAGTCTGAGAACTCTTTATCCATTATAGTAAATATTGTTTGGAAACCATTTGAAAAAGTATTGATGTTTCACCTTCCAGGGTAATTCCCATATCCATCGTCACTAGATCAATGAAAATAGGATCCCTTTCAATTCTCATCGTGTTCAAAACTCCATGATCTTTTCATATCAAAGCATCTACAACCTTGTTTTCCTTCCCTAGTTTGTATTGTATCGTGCAATAATAATCCTTGAGTAATTCTAGCCATCTCATTTTCCTCGTGTTGAGTTCTTTTTGTGAGAAAATATACATCAAAATCTTGGGATCAGTATAAATCTCACATTTTCACCATAGAGGTAGTGTCTCCATATCTTCATAGAAAAGATAATAGCTGATAAATCAAGATCATGAGTTGGATAGTTTTGCTCATTAATTTTCAACTGTCTTGATGCATATGCAATAACCCTATCATTCTGCATAAGTACACAACAAATTCCTTTCTTCGATGCATCACTATAAATAATGAACCTATCATTACCCGATGGTAGAGTCAATATAGGATCATTGACTAATCTTCTCTTCAGTTATTAGAAACATTCTTCACATTCTTTTGTCCAAACAAATTTAACCCCTTTACATGTGATCTTTGTTAATGGGTTAGCCAACCAGGAAAATTCTGGACGAAACGTCGATAATAACCTGCTAAACCAATAAAACTGCATACCTCAGTTATACTCATCGGTGCAGGCCATTATTGGATTTCCTTGGTGTTAGAAGGATCAACAGAGATTCCATATTTAGAGAAAATATGGCCAAGAAAAGAAATCTCCTGAAGACAGAATTCACACTACCTAAACATCCCATATAATTCATGTCTTCTCAGAGTCTTCAGGATAATGCGCAAGTGATTTTCATGATCTTCATAGATTTTGGAGTATATTAAGATATCATCAATAAATACCACCACAAATTAATCTAGATATTCCTTTAAAACACTATTCATTATATTCATGAATACAGAGGGTGTATTAGTCAGCACAAAAGGCTTTACTGTAAACTCATAATGCCCGTACCTAGTTCAAAATGCTATCTTCAAAATGTCTTCCTTCTTCACACACAACTGATGGTATCTGGACTGAAGGTCAATCTTTGAAAATTATTGAGCTCCATGCAGTTGGTAAAATAAATCATCAATGCGAGGTAGGGGATACATTTTCATTATTGTTATAGCATTGATCTCCCTATAGTCGATACATAACCTCATAGATCCATCTTTCGTTTTATCAAAAAGAACAGTGGCTCCCCATGGAGAAAAACTAGGGCGAATAAATCCCTTATTACTCAATTCCTCTAGTTGTTTCTTTAGTTCAACTAATTCCACAGTGTCCACTCTATAAGGGGTATTCAATATAGGCCTTGCTCCATGAATTAAATCAATGGAAAACACAACTTCTTGTTCTATAGGTTGTCAAGGTAAATCTTCTGGAAACACATCTACATATTCTTTCACAATAGGTACATCCCCTATCTGAACATTCCTTTCCCCACCCACAGTCACATCATTCTATTCATCCCCAATAATTGAATTTAGTTGAGCTACTGGGGTGGATCTAGGTAAGAATAAGGTGGTGACGATTCTGCTCTAACGATAAGGTTTTCTTTATCATCATCATCAAAAATCGTAACCTCCTTCTTCTTATAATAAATCTCTACATCATGGTCTGAAAGACAATCCATACTGAGGATTATATCAAACTCAATCATAGGTATGATGATGAGATCAGTGGATAAAGAACATTTATGTGCTCTAATGGGGACTGATTCACAAAACATTGTTGCAATGATACTTCCCTTAGGATTTTTAACTGAAAAATACCTTGTTAAATAAAATTGTAAATATCTAATTTTCATAGAAAAATGGGAAGATATGAAACAATGCGATGATCTAGAATCAAATAATGCATTTTCTAAACCTAAGAACACCATTAAATTACCCGCCATCATGTCTTTCGGAGATTCTACCTCATCAGTAGTGATTGCATCATCTTGTCCTTGATCCCTTGGACTTTTCTGAGGTAAGTTTCCCTGACTCTTAGAACATTCATTTTCATAATATCCCATATCTCTGCAGTTGTAGCATTTAACATCAGTAGATTCTTTCTTCCCCTTGGAATCACGAGCTTGGTAGCCTTTTTGACCACACTTGTAACAGACTCTCATTCCCTTCAAGCAAGTACCAGGGTGTTTCATCCCACATTTAATACAGAATGGATATTCAACTTTTCCCTTATTCCCCTTATTTCCATTCCCAGAGTGATAATCTGATCTCTTCTTCTCTTGTTTTCCATTAAAGTCATAAGACTTAGAGAATTATTTTTCTATCTTGATAGCACAGGAGACAATATCTTCGTACGACGAGAAGGATTTTGACACTAATGTTCGACGAAGGTATGTTTTTAACCCAACAAAGAAATGATCAATCTTACTTCTTGGGTTACGTATATAATCTATATCATTACTTTCTAACCTTGTAAAGTTATCCTCATACTTTGCGACATTCTCATCCTCTTTTTGACTCAGACTCAGAAATTGTCTTTCCATATCTGCTCGATGGTCATGAGGAAAGTATATTTCTAAGAAAAGATCTTTGAACTCCCTCCATTCCATATTTGATATTTCATCATCTTCCTTCGTGTTTTGAATCAATTACCACCATTGATCAGCATCTTCAGTGAGGCGATAAAATGCAATGACAACATTTTCCCTTTCACTACTCCCCAAAGCCTGAAATATTTTCTCTAGGGAACATATCCATTGCTCAGCTACTAATGGATTTTTACTCCCATTTAATTTTTTGTGGTTGCTGCCTCATGAAGTGATCTAACATTGATCCTCTACGCTGTGGATTAGGGTGATCCATACGGTTAAGGTAATTATTCATAACCTGAGTGAGTTGTCCCTGTATGGTGATTAGTTGATCAACATCAGTTGCATCACCAGCTCCACTATAATTATCTTGAGTAGGAGGGAAATCCCTACATGGAGTGCATTCATTGATACAGTTTCTATTTCTTCCACTAGGCGCCATTACTAAACAATGGAATAAACTGGATCAGTTTATGAATCAAAATACATAATTCCATACTTATAAAACAATTAACATAAATAGAACGATTTATGGATATAATCCATAATCATAAAAAAGTTTTCTTTGACGAAGTATATACTCTTAAACCCTTCATAATTATTTGTAAAGAAAATAAGAGTTATCCTAAGCATATCCCCCGGGAGTGTCATAACCAAGAGTGTAGCAAGGCCCATTATTGTGCACCAGTTCCCGTTCGAGTCTAGCTCAAAGCGGTGTTTTCGGGTTTTACCCCTAGGTACATCTGTTCCAGAGCCGCCTCTACCTGCTCATATCCACACAGGGATGTATTCCTCGGAAAACTCACAAAATCTCTACAATACCAAAATTCTAGGAAGCTATTCTATACTAATCCTCAAATTCCATCTTAGATATATGTGCTCTAATCAGAGTTTATCTAAATATTGTTTCCAAGGTTTGTACTAAACTTACTCTAATACCAACTATAACGCCCTAACCCCAGTTACCCAGAGTCAGTGCATTATTACATAACATTGGCATGATCACAAAAGATCAAGTCTTGAAAGACCGATTAGTTTAATAGCCTTGGAATCACTAGATACATTCATAAAGATTACATTACATCATAAAGTGAAAACTACAACAACATCTTGTCTTCACACTCATATCCCCTTATACTATCCCTACAGGTCATTCATAAAATACTACTTCACATCCTAGGAAAAATAAAACATATAAAGGGGTGAGATCAAATGCCCAGTAAGGATAACAATATATCAGAAACTTTTATAAATAAGCATAAATATTTAAGGCAATGTATAACTAAAACAATAGCCTTTTAAACTTGAACTTAAGCATAATATGGAAAAAATAAAATGAAATAATTCCATTTACTTATTCACATGGATATTCTACTAGTAGAATAATCACTTGCAATATCAATAACCACTTTCATAATGATGGAATGCATAATGCCAGACTATCAATACCACATAGCCAAGGCCTCGTGCCAAGACTACAAATAATATTTTTTTCAAGGCCTTGGGGCAAGACACCAGTTTGTCTCATGAGACCTACCAATGAATCTAGGAGTTATAGAGGGCTCCACTTGTCACTTATTAAGTCCAATGCATTCCTCGTATGAACAGGTTTAAACATAACATAAATATTCGTATTAAAACTAGCATACGAAATGTCAATACTTTCTCCATAAAACATGAATGGTATAAAAATAACACATCCACATTCAAACATATCACAAAACATTCAATACAATATGGAAGTTTTGTATCACAGTAAATCAACTTCAAATAAGCTTAAAATCCATCAAAGGATGTTGACATAGATGAATTCAAAACTATTTGAGAGAAATATCTCTTTTTTTAAATCATTTGAAGTTCACATAATTATAAATTAAAACATTTACTTTGAAAATTTTCTTATCAGCTTATAAGGTAATCTTTGACGATTTTATAACGGAAAAAAATAGCTTCCCCCTCTGTATAACATAAAAAAGACATCTTACCTTAATTTTATCGAAAAGGTTAAAAAGGACCTTGTTTGGAAAATGACAGAATGATTCTGTTATAAACTTCTTATAAAAAGTAAAAAAAGATATAAATGACTTTATCCCATAGTATTTAAAATATTAATAATGATTCGAAATACATTTTTAAGAAACATGGATGTGGATGATAAAGAGGTCCCAGAAGATAATTTCATATAAACGACCTCAGATAATAAAGAGATTGTGAAATAAACCCTTACCTTGTACTTTTACTTGGTTGAGGGTAGGTTAACCTCCTGTATAATGGATAAATTATTTTTATTCAAATATACATGAATAATATACAATAATATGATATCATATATGATCTTTTAACATTGATTTTTTAATAATATCTTAGTATTATCGTTGTTTCGGGTGTTAACTTACTCGTTTTCTTTTTATGTTTTGTTACGTAAGCCATGTTTGTTATGGATAGGTTGTATCTTATTCATATCCAGAATGATATAAATTCCTTAAACATTGTTTTTAATCATTAAATGATAATTAGTCTTGAATGGATACGATGGGGAATTAATCTCATCGTGTTCGTGGAGCCGGTAGTCCGTACGTACGCACGAGCGACAATATCATTCTTTTAATATTAAAATAATATATAATTGGATGGTATATCATATTTACAGAATCATTATCATGTTATATATATTATTTCCATGAATTACACATCATTATTATACCCATCCAAATAATAATTTATTGAATAACAATTACACCCCGACGTGGAGACGGTAAGCCGTACGTACGCACGTATGGTGACATGTCATTCAAAGGATGGATAGAATACTGAATATGGTTGTACCATATTTATAATAACATCACAGTGTATATAAGATACTGGAGTTATTATTTTATAATGGTAATAACAAAGACAGAAGAAGTTGAAAAAGAAAGGAACTTGAAAGAGGGTGGTGAAAACATTACCTCTTCTTTGGGCTCTTCTTTTTGATTTAATCAAAAGGTCTCCTTAGCGTGGCTTTATGATTAAACTAAGGCATCTAGGTTTAAGTGAGGGAAGTTGAGAGAGTATTTGGGTAGGGGTTTTCCGAGCCAAAAGGCTTTGAATGTTTTAATTAGTGAGAAGGGGGAGTGCCCTTTTATAAGAGGGGTGAGGGGAGCCATTGGAAAAGCTAGAAATATTATTTTATAATAAATTCATATTCGGTTTCTAATGGATCCAAGGTGGATTAATTAAAGTATAAGGTGGGTATGGGTGTAAAACCACTCAACCAGTAGGTTTTAGACTGGTTTGGGTCACTAAATTAACCTTATCTTTTAGTTTTAACTCTTAGTTAATTAGTTTGACATTTACCATGTCACTTTGTATTTTTATATTATATAGTTAATAAACTTAATATATACATCCAAAAGACCCCCAAGTGGTCCATTAATGATACAAATATCATGATACAAGTCCTTTGGCCTAACCTTAAATTTTTTGGAATAGAATATAAATTTATAATATAATATTTGTTTTAAAAACTCTTTTATATCAATTTTGACACTATTGGGTATTTTGTTTTTGATAATTTCATAACAGCATTATTACTTCGAAAACAATTTATATAACTAATAATAATATGTCATATTAACCTATTAAATTATTGGAATTCATAAAAAAATTCAAATTACACTTATTTTGATATTTATAATATCAATTCTTTTAATATTTCATTAATTAGGTAATTACTGCATCACCATTGTGTCATAAATAAATTAAATTATTTAATGTCTAAAAGTTATAAATAAAATACCATTATGTATTAAATATTTTTATCTTTCTAATGAATATTTACAATCAAATTTATTTTATTTATAACCCTATATTAAAAATGTTTAAGTTATTAAACATTGATTTTAAGTCTTTTAACTCTTCTTTGAATTAAATAATAATTAATGTCCTAATCTAATACAAGTGGACCTAAATGATAATATTTTATTCCTAAGTTTTTTTTTTGGTCGAGATACACTTGTCCAATATAATTAGGGCATGTTTTACGGTAATATTAATATCATTTTTACTCTTAATTACCCTATTTACTTTTAACTGTGGTAAATAAAAGTAAAAAGTTACTATTCACCAAAAATTATTTTCATCTCATTGAACCACATTTTACTCCTTAATATTAACCATGTCTCTCGGATTTTAGAAATTCCACTCACAGAAGCGGTAAAATTAAGTTTTATGTGAATTTCCAAATTCTCCTAGGAGGTGGGTAAAAGAAGGTGAAAAATTCAATAAAGATTTTTTTATATCGAAAATTATTCTAAACTAACTCTAATGAATTATATTTAACTTATATAGGTATTATGTATCTATTTTGACCTTAATTAAATTTAAATAAAATAAATAATTATTTAAATAAAAATTCGGTTTTAAACTATAACTCAGTGTTTTTTCACTATTCATCAAAAATTGAAAGTTTTTAGAAAAATACCAAAATTTCACCCTAGGATAATTTCAAAATTTAGAATCCAAAAATGAAGTCCATTTTTAATGATATAATTTATAAAATTTCAAAATATGGGTATTACTATTCATAACAGCTAGTTTGATTGGTTGTGGTGTGTGTGTTAGAACTCGAAGTTGCGTACAACACACGCTACTGTATTATTCCAATGAAAGAATACCGTGGAAGCTGGGGGTGTTACATTCATGTGGAGTGAGCAGTGTGAGGTAGCCTTCGACTATCTGAAGGAGAAGTTGGTTAGTGCCCTATTGTTGAGATTTCCAGAAGAAGGGGTAGCATATGAAGTATTCTGTGATGCTTCGGGACAAGGCCTTGGTTGTGTGTTAATTAAATGGAAAGGGGTGATCTCCTGTGGGTCTTGAAAGTTACGTCCCCATGAGCGTAATTATTCCACCCAGGATCTGGAGCTTGCGGTGGTCGTTTTTTGTACTAAAGTTGTGGCGGCACTACCTCATTGGAGAACGTTTTGTGGTCTTCATGGATCACAAAAGCTTGAGGTATATCATCTCCCAGCGGGACCTGAACTTACGGCAGTGAAGGTGGATGAAATTCCTCTAGGATTACTATTTCGATATTTCCTACACCTCAGGTAAAGTAAATGTGTTGACTGATGCCTTGAGCAGGAAGTCACAGAGGGATGTGGTCCGAGAATCGGCGGACGCTTGGAGGGCGATGGAGGAGTTGGCTTCCTTGCACCTGGATGTGAGGATGGATAGTGGTAGAGGTTTCCTATATCAGATGACAGTACAGTCTTCTCTGTTATGTCAGTTGGAGGAGTCTCAGTGGGGAGACCCAGAGTGCGAAGTGATGCATGATCGAGTTGACCCAGGTAATGCACCGGAAGGGTGGACGGGGAATGGTCAGAACCAGATGCTTTTCTGAGGAAATTTGTTTTTTCTAGAGGCGATGCGCGGCCAGGTTCTTAGTGAGTTCCACAAATCACCCCTAGCAGTGCACCCAGGAGTTTCCAAGATGTACCAGGGTGTGAAGAGGCAGTTTTTGTGGCCCGTAGTAAAGCGGGTAGTGGAAGAGTTTGTGGCCAAGTACCTAGTGTGTCAGCAGGTGAAGGCTGAACACCATGTTCCGTGTTCTATGTTGCAACCTTTAGATGTCCCCAAGTGGAAGTGGGATGACATCTCGATGGATTTCATCATAGGGCTACCCATGGTTCAAGGAGGGTGCGACGCCATCTGGGTAGTAGTGGACCGGTTGACAAAATCGGACCACTTTCTGGCCATCAAGGAGTCGAGTGCAGTAGATGCTTTAGCACGAAGGTATGTGGATGATGTGGTGCAGTTTCATGGAGTTATGATGTCCATAGTCTCGGATAGGGATGCACGATTTACCTCACGAGTCTGGAGGGGTTTGCAGCATGCTTTTGGAACCCAGCTGCGCCTTATCATTGCCTTCTACCCCCAGACAGATGGGCAGAAAGAGCGCACCATCCAGACCTTGGAAGATATTCTATGAGCATTAAACATGGACTTTGGGGGATCATGGATGTTATACATGCCTCTGGTATAGTTTTCCTACAACAATAGCTACCACTCTACCATTGGCATGGCTCCGTTAGAAGCTTTGCATGGGAGGTTGTGTGGCTCACCCGTGTGCTGGACAGAAGTCGGGGAGGCAAGTGTTCTTGGCCCGGAGGTGGTGCAGAGCACAAGAGAGATGGTTTAGCTTATACGAGAAAGGATGAAGGTGGATCAGGACTGGCAGAAGTCATATTCAGATGATAGGAGAAGGCCCTTGGAGTTCGTGGTCGGGGACCATGTGTTCTGGAAGGTCTCCCCTTGGCGTAGGCAGTGGAGGTTTGGCCGGGGAAGTAATTTCTCTCCCAGGTTAGTTAGGCCCTTCGAGGTGTTGCACCGGGTTGGCAAGGTGGATTATCAACTGGCATTTCCACCACACCTGAAAAGGGTGCACGATGTCTTCCATGTGTCCCAGCTTCGTTGATATATACACGACGACCCCCATGACATCGATTGGGGAGAGTTAGATATCAAAGACGATGCAACCTTCGTGGAATGGCCAGTGATGATCGAGGGTCGTGAGGAGAAGGTGCTTCCTGGAAGAACCATCCCGTTGGTTTGCATGTTATGGAGGCATGGTGGGCTTGTGGAGAGTACCTGGGAGAGGGAAGCGCAGATGTGTGCCCAGTACCCAGAGTTGTTTTGAGTTTTATCTTGTATGGTCAGTACTTGTTCTCTATGTAATGCTTTACCTTTTTGACTATGGGATGTGCAGTTTACTTTTATTTGAATGTGTGTGAAGTGTCCTAAAAGATGGGGAGGGGAGGAACTGATTCCTAGTTAGGACTCATTAAATTGGATGCGCCTAAACCCGTGCGGGAAAGTCAGTGCTGCCCAAAGCGGATAGTATATTAACATGGAGGAAGGGAAACCCCTCTCCCACCTGGTCGGACGGTTTTGTCTTTTGTTTTGCATGGTTGCACGGGGAAAGGAGCGGCAGGGCATCTGTGGTTGTGCAGGAGATAAGGTGTTCCTGTGTCAGAGAGGTTCACTCCTAAGAGGTATCTTCTGGGGTGGTTGTTTGGACCCCCCCTCTTTCCTTCAGGTATGGTTCTGGATTCTCGAGGGCGAGAATAGTTTGAGAGGTATCTGATATAATGGCCCAGACCCTCAATTACCCTCCCTTTACCAAATTCTGGCGCGACTGATCGTTGGGACCGATCGGCGGGACCGATCGGCGGGACTGATCGGCGGGACCGATTGGCGTGACCGATCGGCGTGACCGATCGATGGGAGCAATCGTCAAGACCGATCGGTGCGACAGATCGGCACGACCGATCGGTGGGAATGATCGGTGTGACTGATCTGTGTGACCGATCGGTGAGACCGATCTGAGGGACTGATCGGCGCGACTGATCGGCGGGACCGATCGGTGTCATCCAGACTTGGTGGGCATTTCTTCTGCAGCCTCCCTCGTAACACCACTTTTAGGCCTTTTTAACTTTTTGAAGCATTTCAAGGCCGCTTTATGCCAATAATTAATATCAAAAAAATTAAATAAACCTCCCTAGTAAATAAAAATTAATCTAGTCATGTGTAACCACCAAACCACATGGAAGAACCACGATCTGACTTCCAAGACGTTCAAATTTCTTATCCCGTAACAATGGGATTTTATCTAAATATCATAGAAGAAGTCCCCCCCCCCCCTTATTCCTTTTTGGAAAACTTCTCTCTTCTCCTTGGTACACTTTAAGTCCCTCTTTCCCGAGACATGTGGTGCACCTAGGATGAAGTCTTCTGCTCATCCTTGGAGTTCCTGACGTCCCTCCCCTGCAAATCGCACATCCCCAATTCTTGGAACATGGAGAAAAACATCAATCCTTGATCAATCAAGTATGTATTTTATCCTTCTCCTTTCCTTTTTGTGTATCATGCAGGGTGGGAATTCTTTTGCCTTTGTGGAAACTGATGAAACCGAACATAATGAAGATAATTAACGGACTTTAATGAATGAAGGGGGGGAGTGATCGATGTTCTGCTGTACTCGTTATGTTGTGAACTGTACGAGCCTATGCTCACTGCAAATCATGGTCGTTGGTGGTCTTTCTCTGTGCACTATTGAGCCTCGGTGCTCCTAGATGTTTAAATAACCGTAACATGGAATTGCTTAATTACGTATAATCGGTTAAATAAATTGAAAGAACCAGGATCAACCCTTTTCTTTGATAACCCCAGTTAAAGCACAGTAGAATTGAAACCATGGAGTGTGTTAAATCTTTTAAATCTGAAAATACCTGCATGGGTCTGCCTTGTGATGGTGGTATCGATTTGGTTGTTTCTTTCACGGGATGATTGCTGGGGTGATACGGGTGGGGATGGGATCCCCTATTGTAGTAATTTTGCTGGTTGTGAATTTGAGGTTGTGTGATTACTCTGCTTATATCATGAATTGAGTGGAATCCTCTATTGTTGATAAACTTTTGGCTCTTATATTTCGGAAACATGGGGTTGTATATCATGGTTTTCTCTTGTTCTAGTACTTCAAGGGATCCCACTTATCCAATTGTTGTTGTGACTTTGCAAGAGAACCGGGTGTGAATGCTTAAATTGTTGTTGGTTGTAACTTTTTCCCTTGGTTTGTTCTTATGCTATTAGTTTCCCAGTAGTGCAGAACTTTATTTAAATGATATTACATGATAATGGAAGCAAGAATAGCTTAAATGGGAATTGGTTCTGGGGATGAATTGTGACTCAACTGTGAGCAGTGTGCTTCCTATGAATAGGGACGAGTGTGCTTGGATTGGATTGGATTTGGAAACCCTAGGTTGGGAGGAGTGTTTGTTACTTATACATATATATTTAGTTCTTATGTTTCTTATTCTCACCCCACCCAAGTTGACAACTTAGTGCCGAACACCCCCATTTCACGGGGGAGGGTGTTTTTTCCAACACTTCTTTTAGTGACTGGTTATTAACTCTTTTCTACTTCCTTTCCTGGATATCCCAAGTATCTTTGGGCAGGTTGTGATGGCCTGAGGTCCATTATTAGCCCAAGAATCTTCGGGCAGGGTAGTTTTGGTGGTTGGACCAGGTGTTTATGGGCATGTTGTTTCCCAAGTATCTTCGGGATGAGGCCCAGGTGTCTTCGGGTGTGACGATAGCTTTCTAGCCCATGTGTCTTCGGGCATGGCAGTGGTTGTTCTGGCCTAGGTGTTTGTGGGAATGGATACATGAGGTTGTTGTGGCCCAGGTGTGTGTGGGCGGGTGTGGCAGTGGGACTACGGTGAGAATGGCAGGATTGGTTCGATGCGTAGGATATATTCAATAAATAGTCGGAAAGCGGCGCGGGGTACCAAAATATCGATGTGCTATTACTATATGTTACTTGAATTGTGTTATTTGGGGAGCATTCCTTGGTAAGGTTGGGTGGATATATTTTCCTTGTTGGGTGTTTGGTTATTTATTTTTCCATGGGGCATTAAAATGTCTCCTCACTTGTGCACAAGAGTCATTGGTTTTCCCTACTGTATACTTATATGCTCACCCTACACATATAAAACAGTTTTCAAGTTTCCAGGAGGACATCAGAGATCGTGTGGGACCGTACTATCTTGGCCCTTTGGGCTATCTGCTATTGTTGTTTTCCTTTTCTTGGTATCTTTTTACCTTTGGAGTTTTGTGACTTGAATCATTTACATTTGAACATGCATATGGGAATGTTTTATTTTCAGCAGTACTTGCACCTTCAGTTTTGGTGTTTTGGGATTTACTATCTTATCTCCCGATCCTATTAAAATAAAAAAGGGTAATGACTTCCATTTAGTGTGTGATTCTATACTCTTGGTGCTGGTCACCACTCCGGGACCTATTGAAGGCGGGTTTCGGGGGTCATTATCTCTCCTTCAACTTAAAGAAGGAAGGGCATGGGAATCCTCTAACCCTTCCCTCCTTTTGGTGAAGACGGTTCGTGACAGATTTAATCATGTTGTTCATGTTTGGAAAACTAGGATGGATCTATTCTTGTCGTTTTTAATTCATGATTGGTAATATTATCCTTTTAATGTCTTATTTTATTTATTGGTTGAAGATAGCAGCATGTTTCACTTTATTTAGCCTACTGGATCCCTTAGAGTCTTTTGGTCTATTATCATTACCTTAGTGTATATTAGCATCCACTATATATTGCTTTTTATGCACTATTTTTTTTTCAGATATCCTACATATCTGGATCTCTTCAACAGGTATGTTTTCCTAAAATTATGGAATTAAACTCCCATCTTTCCATAATTTTTTAGTGGCATTTACACTATATAAATGCAGGTTATTTGTCCTAAAATTGTGGAGTAAACTACCCCTTTATCCAATATATGTTTTTATGATAACTACATGCATCTGTCAGTTATGCATGACTATAGGAACATATGTGAGACCTTCACTCAGCTTATCCTTGGTTCACCTCCCGAAATCACTTACTTTACCATCTGTAGTGAAAACCATTGTTTACGACGCTTGACAACCACCTCAAAAACCACCTTAACATCACCCATACATTCTTCAAACATCCTATCGACCAACCTATCCGCAACAGATACGTCATCCTACTATCCTTCAATACATATCCCTTTTGTGCATCTATGATTATTTATAGTTTATCAAAAAGTACTGATACATTCATACTACTTTTTCATATTAAAATACTCAAAGTACACATGTTTAATCTTCTCGGCCTTTATTTATTGACCATTCATTATTAGAAGGGTTTACAATCGATTCATCATAGTAAAAAACTATAACTGGTACCATACAACCCTATCAGTGACTATATGAACATTCTATGGATTATTTGTATTTATATTATACATTGTATATACTCTAATCATAGTACTGTTAAGAGGTTCAATTATAATGGATTTTTTGATTCATTTTTTCTCTGATGTAACCTTACTATAATTTTTTTCTTTGTATAGTTTGCATTGTGCTGCTTTTATTAATTTCAGGAGATGGATTCGCATCGAAGAACATGTTTAATCTAGGGAACCTGTTAGTTTTGATTAATTTGGTACCCGATTAAGATGGTATTGTCACATCTTCCTTTACTTTATTCTTTTATTGTAATTTCATACTATATTTTTTCTTGTAAATGCATACTATATTTTTTTATTCATTTATTTTATGATGATGGATTACTAGTGTTTTTTCCTCTCTATGGGTTTTGATGTGTGGATTATATTGATTTCAGGATATGGTTTTGCGTTGAATAACTTGTTATTGAACGGAAAAACTGATGGTTCAATTGATGTTGGTACCTAGCAATCCTACACTACATCATATGTAATCTTATTCAGTTCTCCATATTGATTATATGTTTGAGATTTTTATCTCTTAATGTGATGGAATTAATAATGATGTTCATGTTTGGAAACAGGGTTGGATCTCTGCTTAGATTTCTGAATTCATGAATGGGAATCTTATCCTTTTAATGTCTTCTTTTCATTATTGGTTGAATATAACATCATGTTTCACTTTATTTATCCAAATAGAACCAGTAGGTTCTTTTGGTCTATTAGAATCACCTTCAAGTATGCACGGATTTTAATGGATTGATGTTACTTTTTTATAAATAAATAGTGATTTAATAGAATTGTATGATGCCTTCCTTTCTCTATTAAGAGAAATTAGAATAGCATTATCTGAATAAAAAAATTCATCCCCTGTTACCCTCCCTATACTCTTTATACCTACATACACATATATGTATATTTAAATGAATTTATGTATTTTTTTCAACCTTATATGTCAATATATTTGAATTTTTAGTGCAGAAGGAGGATGAAAAATAATTTAAGGAATCAAAATTGGATGACTTGAACAACAAGAACATTAAATAAAGTCCCATTATTTGAGGAATCCACTATCTTTCTATGCTTTTTACTGATTAATATTCCTCCAATTCAAATGAAAACAAATTATTTGTGTTTTCTGGTGTTTTTGTCATTTCTCTAAGACAACTATCACTGCCACTTTGTCCCATCTATTCCTAACATTCTGGATTCTTCTGTTTTGGTTGCTTCTCATTTGCAGTCATCTCTTAGAACTGAAAAAAATAGACTTTCATGTCAGCACTAATGATAAAAGTTATGTTTGCATGCATTCATGGTTTACGCTAAACCCTATTACCCCTACAACTATTTATGTTGATGGAATTCACCAGTTTTACTGGTTAATAATAGATAATGCTCCATTGATTGAAGCTGTAGAGAGTCGTAATGGAGTCATGAATTACTTCTATAGGAACCACATACCTACAGTTAACCTAAGTGATACTACTCCATGAGTCATTGCATTGTGATTTCAATATATGAGTCCCAAGTATATTTCCTTTCTCAACCATCTACACATATATTTTCTATAGGTAATTAAATTTAATGTTATGCATTTCCTTCCAATGAGTATATTTTTTTTAAATAAAAATCATTATGGGTAAATGGACTGAAAAGTGGTAAATGAGTTTTTTATATCTGGTTTGATGCTTTTTCAATTATCTGTCTCACTTTCTCTTTCTCGTTTACTTCCAAACATGCTCTAATATGCAATTTCTTATGTGTTGTAATATCTTTAGTAACAATATTAATTTACATTTCATATTGAATGATATTTATGAAACTTTACATTACCATTACAAAAAAGTGAATAGATTCCTTTCATTATTATTACATTCAATAAATTCAAACATTTCTTTCCATACAAAACATTGCAAGGTTACTATACATTCAACCACATTACATTCTACATGCCCCACATCCATGAAACATTTTAGAGGTAGATAGAATTTGAGTAGCATGAAATGGGTAAACAAATTCATATTATTTGTGATTTTAAGAAAAAAATTTGTACATATATTTTTCTATGGTTTCTGTTGGTTGGGTGGGATAGTTGGGTGGGTGTGTTTATTTACATTTAGTTCTATTACATATTATCTTCTCCCTATAATAGTTTTCTGCACAACTATTTTCATTTCGTTTCCTCATAGATAATTTGATGAGAAATTATCTTTTTAAGTGTTATCTATACATTTATTTCTACCATCATTAAGAGTTTCATGTGATGTTGTGTTGTTAAATGGGTCTACATGTTTATGTAACTAATTTTAGTTTTTTTTTGTGTAGTAACATAATGACTACTTTGTTTTGAACAGATTTTCCAAGCCTTCTCAAGGTAGTATTTTCAAAAGATGATGTTGGGATTCAGTGGGGTTTCTCTCCATTATGGGATATTGATCTCGGGGTGAAAGTCAATGGAGCAGCAGAAAATATGAAAAGGTATAGATCTCTGGACTATCCTGATGGGGCGACCTGATGAGATAGCATCAAGGCGGTGTGGAAGCTCCAATGGCTTCTGGTTAGTGTTCATCACCATTATATGGTTTATATTATTATTTTTGTTGTAAATAAAATATTTTGTGTTTCTGGGTTTTGTGCTTTCTAGAATTAGATAATTGAGCATGTAGACCAATCAGTCGGGACCTCATACATTTGATGCAAGGCCTTTTGAATTAATTTGGAATCTCAAATTCAAATAAGGTTGCATCAGTTTACCGATGGATCACTCCAATTTCTCTACTTTTATCAACTGGAATAGTGCCCTGTGGGTTGGGGGCTAGGCAGGGAGGCAGTTTTGAGAGGTTTGGGTTGTTAAAATGTTGGAGAAATGACAACCAAACACATTATAATTTAATTTGGAATATCATTTTATTTAAAAATTCAATTTTTTAGTCCATTTATATTTTCTTATGATTTTAATTTATTATCTATTTTCGATTTTTAGAGTAACAATGGTGAAATTGGAACAATATTTCACTGAGTTTTTAATATAAATTCTAACTATATATTCAATTTTATTTATTTTAATATAATAAATATAAAATAGAATGTGGTGGAAAAATGGATTTATATTTAACGCCTGCATTGTTTACTTTGTTTTAATAATTTTAATATAATAAATAGCGTCTATTTTGAAATCTAATCATTTATTCCATTTCTTGTTGTTTAAATTAGTATTGTCTGAATTATAACATTATTTATAATAATTATTATAATTACAAATATCAATTTCATTGTTTCTTTACATTGATTTAATTCAAATCTCCAAAATGAAAATAATTTTTTATTTCTTATAGATTCTTCTACACCATTTCAAATGTATTTATCCAAAATGTAATCTACTATCATAACAGTTTTTCTATATTATTTATAACTGTATTTTAATAATAAGTATCATTATTTTTTGATTTCAAAATATTGAATACTCATGTTCATTACTAACATTGAAATGTAGTATCAATATTTATCTATATACATACTAAAGAAGTATTTTTTCTGGACATGTGTAACTCCCTCAGTGCATTCCTCCTCACCTGATTACCTAACTTCATTCCCATGACCTAATTTTCATACAAAATATCATGATTTACATCCGCACCTCAACCTACTAAAACCCCTTCGTCGCCTCCTTTGTTTGACGAGTCCTCTGTCGCCTCCTTCTTCGTCCAAATATTTCACCAAGATCGTTCTCCAAAATTGAAGTCCAGTGCTTCTTGTTATCACACCCTCCTCTATTATTCAGATATCTGCAATCTAGGGTTTGGTATGCTACCCCCTTCAATCTATGAAATCTAGGGTTTAAGGTTCTTCATACTCAGCTACCAGGGCTCCAACGTCATCGACCACCTTCAATTCCTTCATATACCACTCATTTCTTTTTGTGATCTATTGCTTGTCTTGGTGGATAAAATTTTGACACATTAAAAGTTCATTTTTATGTCAAATCACTATAAGTGAACCTTTGGTAATAGAACAGATTAATTAGAGTTTTTTCTTGTATCTTCAATGGTAACAAGTTATATGAGTTGCATAATTGATTTTAAATGGATTTCATCAATATCTTGGCATTCAATAAGTACCCATTCAAAATAATAAACCTCCTAGCCTTCATCGAAAAATTATCAATACATCATGATTGATTTTTTTCAGGGGAAATGATTTTTATTATATAGTTTTGAGTGTTTGAGTTGATGTTACATAGATCATTTTTCATGGAATGAAAAATGAGATGAAAAATGAGATACAGATGAGTTTAGTATGGGCAAGGGTAGGGGTTGATGTATTTGGTTTACTATTAATTTTCAGAAGTACTAAAACATTAATATATTTTCATTATGTATATATGAATGGTCCATATGTTTGTTCCATATATAAAAATACATTGAAACATTTAATTGTGTTGGCCTTTCTATTACATGAATAACTGTAATCAACTTTTGGTGTGGAATCATTTTGTAAAATTGTTTAAATGATTAATATTCATGATTAAAACAACCATACTCAATTAAGAGAAAGGGATACATTGTAAACCAAGATCAAAATAGTGAAGGTGAATTACGAGTCAACATCCCATGTTTGTGTGATCTTTGATTGGCTATTAGAGAGTTAGAAGTGATTTGACTAGCTATGGAATTAAAGGTTTGTGGAAATCTATATCTATTCTAAAATTGGGTTGTTTACAGCACACATGTCACATTATCCAAGCCCCAAATCACTCTTTTGTTACGTTCGGGTTACATTCTCGTAGTCTCTCCTACTCCTGGTCACGTTTTCTATTTGGTTTTCCTAGGGGTTATACTGAATATCGTCGTCTCCCTCCACGACTCTACACTCCAGTTGCGCCGCGTGGTGTCGCGCCTCCACCTCCACTTCAGATTTCCTCCCTGGCATCTCCTTCCATCAGGTTATCTACAAAATCCTAGATATGTCTTCCAAACCCTATTTCGATTCCACCACTCGTATTAGGACCCGACCTTAAACATTACATAATATTGAATTAAGTGAATAATTCACTTTGATGATCATTTCAGGTTTAGAGTTTTAGAGAATTAGGACATAACTATTACATCTCAAAAGATTATAAGGTAGACACTTCTACACAATTTCCATTTTTTTCCTAAAATAAAAACTCTTAAAAAAAATATTCATGTCTAGTTCCATGTTTTAGACAGCATGACTTTTCCTTGATCCCATCTTTGACCCTATTCATCTTTAAGTCCTGTGAAAACATTTCAAAACTTGGGATGAGCATAAAAAGATCAGTAAGGGTTATAAAACAAAGAATAGAAACATATTTTCCTAAATAAATACAAAACATTAAATCCTTTACTTACCTCGTGAAATCAGAATAATTATGAAAGTCACAGAGAAATCATAAAACATAAAGTAACTTGTGGCATCCATGTCATACTTACATTGTAGCTATCACAGCTACATAGAGAGTTACTTTGGAATACCCATCACACTATATTCCCTATATCTCTTAGTAGAAGAATTCACGTTTACCTCCATCACGTTACCCAATTCATTGGAGAGCTATCTTAGGCTCACCCACCCAAGGTTTATCACGGAACCACCCGTATACATAAATAATTCCCAAGAACCATAACATGATCATAACACATAACATAAGCATAAATGAAAGATAAAATTTCCAAATTGGAAAAATAAAATATCATTTCAAGATATTGAAATAATAAATCCATTCTCAAAATCATTTTCAATACCAAAATACATAAAATTAGTATATGGTATTTTTTCCTTTTAAAAACATTCCGGCTTGTTAAGGTAGCCAAAGATCAAATAATACTCGTGGTGGTAGAAAGGTCGTTGTCACCGCTTACATAAAAAAAAAATCTTTTTTGTCATTTAGTAAAATGATTCATATAAAAATATTCCCTTTGAATAAAATGAAAATTCAAAGATGTTTATACATTGTATAAAATAAAGTCCTGTATAAAAATAGAAATGCCTCAATGAAAGGAGATTGAGACCAAGTCCCTTACCTCATGTACGACTTGACTCGATCGTTCTTTAATATCCTGAATAATAAAATAAAGTTAATTTATAGTTGGTTAATTACCATTTTCAATTTTATTATTCCTCTTATATCACATATCACCATGTTATAAACATTATGTAATCATTTAAGATTATAATGTTCATTTAGTCGATATTTGGTACTTGAGTCAAAAATGGACTTATTATAATTACATGTTGTTCATGTGGTCAAAGGTTCATTATTTCATAAATGATATTCATGATTGGGATATCATATATATCATATATATCCAGTATATACATGTATTTATAATAGTACATAACATTTGGAGGTAAGAAATGAAATGCACTGTTAATGGAGACGGTAAGTCGTACGTACGCATGAACGCTACTTTCATTTCTATTTCTTTTTTTATTTGAATTAGAACATAATGATACATAGATATATTATAATTCCAGTATAATATCATATATAATATCATTAACTCTATCCTTTATACATCCCACATAAGGAATTAACGAGTCATATCACTTTGAGGGTGCGGTAGTCCGCACTTCCTCAAATGAGATTATCGTATTTACCCACTATGGAAACCATAAAGGCTTCATATAATTGTAAATTACAGAAGCATAAAAGAAATCATGAACATAATATATATCATATATAAATACAGTTCCATCATAATGTCCACCATGAGAGGTGGTAAGATGTAATTGAACAATCATCATTTCGTGAGGTGTTAGTTTTCCATCCACAGAAATATTATGTTCTTCATTCATTAGATGGAGGTGTGTGTAAGTGTAGTTAGAATACTTATCTTAAAAAAACCTAGTATATTGAGGATACTAGTGTTTTAACAAAAGAAAGGAAAAAAAAGAGTTTTGGGGTTGGAGAAGTAAAATAAAAGAAAACAATTTAAGAGACATTGTTACCTTTAATTAGGGAAACTCCGTTTGGTTTGAACCGAAGGACTTCTTGAAGTGCCTTATGCCTATGTTAAGTCTTCTAGGAGGAGTAGAGGGATGTAGGGAGATTAATTGGGTAGATTTTGGACCATCCAAATGTCTTTAGAGGTGTGAGTAATTGGTTATAAGTGGACTCCTTTTATAAGGGAGAGGAGGGTCTCTTTAGAAAAGTGTGAAAATATTATTCTATTATATAATGATATTTGGTTTATACTTGTCCCAAAATCATTATAGCCGAAGATAAGATGAAACATATTCCAAATGAAATCATCCAATCATAATTGGACATGTTTTGGATAATATTTTAATCATTATAATCATATTTATTTAAATCATTTATTAATGAGGTAAATACCACATCATTATTGTGTCATAAATAATTTGATTTATTTGATGTCTAAATTGTAAAAAAATACCATGATATAGGAAATATTTTTAGCTTTCCAATAAATATTTATAGTCGAAATGATAATTTATATAACACCATATAAAAATTAATTACTATTAGATTTTTGTTAATGTCAATTTTTACTTTACATTAAATTAATTAATCTAAAGTGTCATTATATTTCATAAGTGGATCCATGGGGTCCAAAAATTGACCTATGGATGCCCATTGTCGTCCAATACTCATCAAATAAGGTTTGGACAAGTGATAAGGTAATTTTGAATTATTATAATATTCTTTTAATCTTGAATTACCTTATTTTTTTTAACCGTGATAAATAAAAGTCAAAAGTTACTATTCACCCAAAATTATTTTCATCTTAATGAACCACATTTTAAATATTGATAACAACCATATATGTCGGATTTTTGAAATTCAATTCACAGAAGTGGTAAAATTTCATTTAAATGAAAAACTCAGTTTTTTAACTACTACTAATCGGTTTCAGTATTCATCAAAATTGATGTTTTCCAAAAAAATACCAAAAATTCAGTCTAAGATATATTTGATATTCCAAATTCAAAAATGTTGTTTTTTCCAAATTCAAAACACAAAAGTTCCATTAATTAATTTTAAAATTAATTCCCTTTGTTAAAACAAATAGCGTGTTTTTAAGAAATAATAAATATCAAAAGATTGACACTTGTTAATGTCCAATTTCAAAGTGAAATTAATTCCAATGACCATCAATGGATTAAATGGTAAAAATATATTCTAATTAAAAATTAAAACCAATTAAATATTTAATCTAAACATATAAATAAATTAGATTAAAACACAATTTTCAATTTAAAAACAATATTTTCACTATTCATTAAAAAATGAACTTTATCGAAAAAATTCCAAGAATTTACACAAATTAAATTTTGATGTCCCCATTCTAAAGAAGGATTTTATTTGGTCATATAGAATGTATTAAAGTATCTAAAAGTAGATTTAAGTAGGTTTCCCCATTAAAAGGATATAAATCTTCCTTTTAATGTAAATTATGATTAAAATTAGATTCATTCACATTTTAAGCCTCTAACATTTATTGGATAAATGTAAATACATCTAAAAAACATGTATAATCATATTGTAGTCAGTTTTTTTCATTTCCTCCAATACAACATCTATGATTTAACTACCATTTAAAATAATAATATTATATTATTAGTGTGCAACGTAAGATTTCAAAGAAACTCGTTGTGTATCGGGTATGTTATCGAACATAGCAACCATTTTAATGTAAAATTAATATTTAATTCAAAAATATTTATAAGTATGAAAATATCTTATTCTTCATTTAATTGGGAGGTTACATCCTTCCCTCCTTTTGAAAATTGCGTCCTCACAATTTTTATTCACTTATCAAAATAAGTGTAGGTATTTATCCCTCATAGCATTTTCAGATTCCCACATTGCCTCTTCAACGGTATGGCTTTTCCACAAAACCTTTACCTGGTGAATTACCTTATTCCGCAACACATGCTCTCTAGGGTCAAGAATCTGGACTGGTTTTTCTTCATAAGATATATTCTCTTCCAACTGAACTACCTCTGGGCTCAAAACATGATATGGATCTAGAATATACTTTCTCAACATCGAAACATGAAAAACATTGTGTACCTGGGATAAACTTGGAGGTAAAGCCACTCTATATGAAACTGATACAACTTTCTCCATAATTTCATAAAGTCCAATGAACCTCGGACTCAAATTTCCCTTCTTACCAAAACACATCACACTTTTCCATGGAAAACATTGAGTAAGACATGATAACCTACCTCAAAAGAAATATCCTTCCCCCGGTTATCAGCATAACATTTCTGTCTGCTCTGAGCTGTTCTCATGAGCTTCTGAATCAACTGAACTTTCTCTGCCATCTCTTCTACAAATTCTGGTCCAATCAGCTTCCTCTCACCTACTTCGTCCCAAAAAGCTGGAGTTTGACAATGATTTCTATATAATGCCTCAAATAGAGCAATCTGTATACTAGAATGAAAACTGTTATTATATGAAAAATGATCCAAAGAAATATTTTGGTCCCAACGTCCCTGATAATCCATCGAGTAATCACGTAGCATATCCTCTAATGTCTAAATTCTTCATTCTAAGTTCCCATCTGATTGAGGTTGAAAAGCTGTACTAAAATTTAATTCAATTCCCAACGACTTCTAAAGGCCTTTCCAAAAGTTAGAAGTAAACCTAGGATCATGATCAGATACAATGGAGAGGGGAACTCCACGAAACCTGAATACCACTTTAACATACAACTGAGCATGTTGATCTAGAGAGAAAGTATCTCAAATAGGAAGGAGATGAGAAGATTTAATCAACCGATCAACAATAACCTAGATTGCATTATTACATCGAGATATCTTTGGTAATCCCACAACGACGTCCATGGATATATTTTCCCATTTCCACTCTGGCACCGGTAAAGGCTGAAGCATCCCTTTCGGTAAATTCCACTCTCCTTTAACATGCTGAAAATTCAAACACTTTATAGTAAAATCAGCAATATGTCTTTTCATTCTATCCCACTAGTAATACTCACGGATATCTCTATACATATTAGTACTTCCAGGATGAACTCAAAACGGGGAACTATAATATTCACATAACAACTCATTCTTCAACTGTGAATCACAAGATACACATAATCTCTTCCCAAACCTCAAAACCCAATCATTATCAATGTTAAATACATGAAACTTACCCTTCTGAACAAACTCTAACTTTTTCTATAACTCACTGTCTTCTTTCTGTGCTTTCTTTATTCTGTCTGATAGAGATCATCTCAAAGACTCCTGATACAAAACAAAAAAAAAATTGGCACCAACAACTTCTATGCCAAAGTTTATCAAATCAAAAACCAAAGGATCTCATTCCAAATGTAGCATGGAAAATGAAGCATTAATTTTTTTTATCTCGAAGAATCCGCCACTTTATTTGTTTTTCCTGGATGTTAATGGATCGTGCAATCATAATACTTGATTAATTCCAACCATCTCATACGTGTTATTTTCAATTCTTTTTGAGTGAATATATACTTTAAACTTTTGTGGTCAGTATATATTTTAAATTTTACTCCATACAAATGATGCCTCCAAATTTTTAAATCAAAAACAACAGGAGCTAATTCCAAATAATGTGTAGGGTAATTTAACTCATGAGCTTTCAACTGACGTGAAGCATAAGAAATTACCTGATCATTCTACATTTGGTCACAACCCAGTCCTTTCAATGAAGTATCTTTGTAGGTAAAAAACTCACCATTTCTAGATAGCAGTTCTAAAACTAGAGCATTCACCAATCTTCTTTTCAATTCCTGAAAACTATCATCACATTTTATTATCCAAATGAACTTAACTCCTTTTAGAGTTATCTTAGTCATTGGACTAGATAACCATGCAAAATTTTCAACAAACTTCTGGTATTAACCTGATATACCAAGAAAACTACGAATCTCAGTTATATTTGTGGGTCTTGGACCTTCTTCAAGAACTTTCATTTTATCAGGATCAACAGTTATGCCATTTTTTGAAACAATGTGACCAAGGAAAGAAATTTGTTGTAACCAAAACTCAGACTTTCTGAATTTCCCAAACAATTTATTTTCTTTTAAGGTTTTCAAGACAAACCATAAATGAATTTCATCATCCTATTTAATTTTAAAATAAACCAAAATATCTTCAATAAACACAACCACCATTTATCACCTGATTCAACTGAGCCATCACTGTAGTAAACTGCTCAATTCTGATTCTGACCACCGTATGATGTGGATTGGAAGGTTATTCTCTTCTGTATGCCATCCCAGAAAAGATGCTCTATTTCTTCTACAAAAAAACCATTCTAAACAAAGAAATATCTTTGGTGAAGCAACATGGTAATCTATAAATGCTATATGATTTCAATATTAACATAAATTACTTTATGAATATTCATTTAACAACACCCTAACTACTAAATTTGTCTAAACCGACCTCTGATACCAACTATAAAGACTCGGCCTTAAACATTACATAATATTTAATTAAATGAATAATTCACTTTGAGGATCTTTTCAGGTTTAAGGTTTTAGAGAATTAGTACATAACTATTACATCTCAAAAGATTACAAGGTAGACACTTCTACACAGTTTCGCTTTTTTTCATAAAATAAAAACTCTTAAAAAAGAGTCATGTTTAGTTCAATGTTTTAGATAACATGACTTTTCCTTGATCCCATCCTTGACCCTATTCATCTTTAAGTCCTGTGAAAACATTTCGAAACATGGGATTAGCATAAAAAGCTCAGTAAGGGTTATAAAACAAATAATTAAAACATTTGTTCATAAATACATACAAAACATGAAATCCTTTACTCACCTCATTAAATCATAAGAATTATGAAAGTCACATAGAAATCATAAAACATAAAGTTAACCTGTGGAATCCATGTCATACTTACATTGTAGCTATCACAGCTATATAGGGAGTTACTTTGGAATACCCATCACAGTATATTCCCTAAATATCTGAAGAGAAACATTCACATTTACCTCTGTCACTTTACCCAATGCATTGGAGATATATCTTATGCTCACCTACCCTAGGTTTATCACGGAACCACCCGTATACATAAATAATGACCAAGACCCATAACATGATCATAACAGATAACATAAGCATAAAGAAAAGATAACATTTCCACATTCCAATAATAAAATATCATTTCAAGATATTGAAATAATAAATCCATTCTCAAAATCATTTTCAATTCCAAAATACTTAAAAAGAGTATATGGTATTTATTTTTCCTTTTAAAACATTCCGTCTTGTTAAGGAAGCCAAAGATCAAATAATACTTGCGGTGGTGGAAACGTCGTTGTCATCGCTTACGTAAAAAAAGAAACATTCTTTTTTGTCATTTAGTAAAATGCTTCGTATAAAAATATTCTCTTTGAATAAAATGAAATTTAAAAGGGAATTATACACCGTATAAAATAAAGTCGTGTATAAAACTAAAAATGCCTCAATGAAAGGAGATTGAGACGAAGTCCCTTACCTCGTGTCCGACTTGACTCAATCGTTCTTTAATCTCATGAATAATAAAATAAAGTTAATTTATACTAGCTTAAGAACCGTTTTCAAGTTTATTATTCATTTTATATCACATATTACCATGTTATAATCATTATGTAATCATTTAAGTTAATAATGTTTGTTTGGTGGATATTTGGTACTTGAGTAAAAATGGACTTCTTATAATTACATGTTGATCATGTGGTCAAAGGTTTAGTATATCCTAAATGATATTCATAATTTGGATATCATATATATCATATATATCCAGTATATACATGTATTTATAATAGTACATAATATTTTGAGTAAGAAATGAAATGCACCATTCATGGAGATAGTAAGTCATACGTACGCATGAACGCTACTTTCATTTATATTTCTTATTTTAATAGAATTAGAACATAATGATACATAGGTATGTAATAATTCCAGTATAATATGATATAAAATATTATTAAATCTGTATTTTATACATCCTACATAAGAATTAACGAGTCATATCACTTTGAGGGGGCGGTAGTCCGCACTTCCTCAAATGAGATTATCGTATTTACCCACTATGGAAACCATAAAGGCTTGATATAATTGGTAAGTAAAAAAGATTTATGAAATCATAAAAATAATATATATCATATATAAATATAGTTCCATCATAATGGCCACCATGAGAGGCGGTAATATGTAATTGAACAATCATCGTTTCGTGAGGCGTTAGTTTTCCATCCACAGAAACATTACGTTCTTCATCCATTAGATGGAGGTGTGGGTAAGTTTAGTTAGAATACTTCTCATAAAAACATCCTAGTATATTTAAGATATATGTTTTGTTACAAAATAAAGGAATAAAAAGAGTTTAGGGGTTGGAGAAGTAAAATAACAGAAAACAATTTAAGAGAAATCGTTACCTTTAAATTGGGTAACTCCCTTTGGTTTGAACCAAAGGATGTCTTGAAGTGCCTTCGGCCTAAGGTAAGGATTCTAGGAAGAGGAGAAGGATTAAGGAAACTTAATTGGGAAGATTTTGGACGAGCCAAATGGCTTTAGAGGTGTGATTAATTGGATAGAAGGGGACTCCTTTTATAAGGGAGAGGAGGGGCTCTTTAGGAAAGTGTGAAAATATTATTTTATTATATAATGATATTGGGTTTCTAATGATCCAAAAATCCTTTTATCCAAATATAGGATGACTCATATTATAAATAAAATCATCCAATCAAAATTGGACATGTTTTGGATAATATTTTAATCATTATAATCTTATTTATTTAAATCATTTATTAATGAGGTAAATACTGCATCATTATTGTGTCATAAATAATTTAATTTATTTGATGTCTAAAAATTATAAAAAAAAGACCATGATATAGGAAATATTTTTATATTCTCAATGAATTTTTATAGTTGAAAATATAATTTATATAACACCATATAAAAATTAATTACTAACATATTTTTGTTAATGTCAAATTTTTCATTACATTGAATTAATTAATCTAAAGTGCCATTGTCTTTCATAAGTGGCTCCATGGGGTCCAAAAAACGACCCAAGGATGTCCATTGTATTCCACTACTCATCCAATAAGGGTTGTAAAAGTTTTAAGGTAATTTGGAATTATTATAATATTCGTTTAACCTTAAATTAGCTTATTTACCTTTAACTGCGGTAAATAAAAGTCAAAAGTTACTATTTATAAAAAAAGTCATCTTAATGAACCAAATTTTACTTCTTGATAACAACCATGTATGTAGGATTTTTTAAATTCAATTCAAAGAAGTGGTAAATTTTCATTTAAATGAAAAATTCAGTTTTTTTAACTACCACTAAGTGGTTTCACTGTTCATCCAAAATATATGTTTTTCAGAAAGATACCCAAAATTCATCCTAATATATATTTGATATTCCAAACTCAAAAATGATGTTTATTTTTACAGATTCAAAAATTAAAAGTGTCATTAACTAATTTTGAAATTAATTCCCACTGTTAAAACAAATAGCGTGTTTTTAAGAAACAATAATTATCAAAATATTGACACTTGTTTATGTCCAATTTCAAAGTGAAATTAATTACAATGAACAAAATTGGATTAAATGGTAAAAAAATATTCTAATTAATCTTTAAAACCAATTAAAAAGATAATCTAACCATATAAATAAATTTGATTAAAACAAGGTTTTGAATTAAAATACAATATTTTCATTATTCATTAAAAATGATCTTTATCGAAAAACTTACAAAAATTTACACAAATTAAATTTTGATGTCCCCATAAAAAGTAGGATTTTATTTGGACATATATAATGTATTAAAGTAACCAAAATAATATTTAAGGAGGGTTCGCCATTAAAAGGTGATAAATCGGCCCTTTATTGTAAATTATGCTTAAAATTAGATTCATTAACATTTTAAGCCTCTAACATCTGTTTGATAAATGTAAATACATTTAACAATCATGTATAATAATATTGTAGTTAGTTTTGTTAATTTTTTTAAATACAATGGCTATGAGTTAACTACCATTAAAAATAATAATATTATATTATTAGTGTTCAACGTAAGATTTCAAAGAAACCCGTTGTTTCGTATCGGGTACGCTATCGAACATAGAAACCCTTTTAATGTAAAATTAATATTTAATTCAAAAATATTAATAAGTATGAAAATATCTTATTCTTCATTTACTTGGGATGTTACAACTCGCGACTTCCCTCACTGGTCCTAGGGTTCCTGATGATTATTATCGTCTCTCTCCTCGACTCTCCTCTCCAGCCGTGTCATGTTGTGCCTTCACATGCACCTCTTTCCTAATCCAAAACATCTCTTTCCACCATGGTATTCTGTATCTTCCTCAAAAACTCTTCTAAACACCATTTTGATTCCACCGCTATCCTCAGCCTCAACTTACTCTCCTATCCAGCTTCTCTGTTTTCTAATGTAGCTTCATTTACATAGATTTAAGGTCTTTTAATATGAGTACTATAGAATTGTGGACTACCTTATTCCCATCAACATGATTTTGGTGATCAATAGCTCAATTGTTATCAAGGGGATGCAAAATAAATTTCATATTGATGATTTGTCTGATCCATTTTTCTCTTTAGATACTAATTATCTTTCAATGACACCACATGAAATGAATTCATGTTTACTACTAATCTGCACATATGCATCATTAAAATTCCATATAATCCATTTAAAATCCATAAATCAGGAAAATATCTCTATCTATCATTCCATAATTTATCTCAATCTCACCTCTTGCCTCCATCTCAGCCTCCACCTTCATCTTTCGTTACATCTTTGTCTTTGATACCCACCTCTCCCATTCCATCATGTTCCATCTCTTCCAGCATTAGTCTTCACTCCATTTCAATTTGTCACATTAAGTCCACTCACTTCATCATCATCATTTTATTTTAAGAATTATGTTGACTATATTTTTTTCAATGATGTAGAACTAGATGATTTGAATAAAAATTGATTATCTGGTGCGTTTTCACGGGTGAAGTACTAGTTATTTTAAAAAAATGTATATATTTTTAATTTAAATGGTGACTAATTAAATTTGAGTAGATTTATATGTATTTAATAGATATTATATTCAAAGTAGAATAAATATGAATTATAATATTCCACTCACATAGGTAATTAGCTGAATATTTTAAAAAAATTATATTATTAAAAAAATACTATATATATTAAGTATTATATTTAAATTTATTTATATATATATATTATTATTATTATTTTGTTAACGGTTTAAAAAATTACTATAAAAAATAATTTTAAATCATATTAAGTATAAATAATATTTGTTCTAAGTAATAAAGTATAAAATATATTTTTTTTAAAAAATTAGAAATATTACTAAAAAATAATATATACATATTTAATTGTATTAAATTTAAAATAACATAATTTTACATTATTTTAATGGTTATTATGTAAGTGTAAATCATATTACTTCTATCGATTAAATTTAATAAAATTTATTATTATTAATATTTTAAGTATTTATAGATAGATTAATAATACTTATATTTTGAAAATAATATTTTATATAAATATATGAAATTTTATTTTAAAATATTAATAAATAAAGTTAAATATATTTATTTTTTGTATATTTATATTATATTATTTAAATATATTTATATTTTTATGTTATTGTATATTATATATAAATTAAAATTAAAATATTTCATACACATAGGTAAATAAAGTGAATATAACTAAATATATATATACATATACACATTGAAAAGCTTAATTTTTTTAAAGAAGGTGTAGATATTTATTATATATAAGATATAGTTATATGTAAAGTTAAATAATATATATAAAATAATAAGTATCTCAAAAACATGTTATGAGTATTGTGTGATGATTTATCTTGAGATGACTGGCCAATGCATAATTGAAAGTGCATGTCTTTTTTTATGCGGTTATATAATTTGAAATAATTTCATTTTATTTTCCTCATTGATGACCTATGAGTCATCCCTCTCTCTAAGTATGTGAGGACCTAGGTGTCCACTTAAAAAATTTATGTATTTTAAACCCCTAGACCCACTCACTTGCAAGTGATTAACTTATTAATAAAAAGGTGAAGTTATAATGTATTGATTAACAACTAAGACGGGGGGGTTGAATTGGTTGTTCACTTTTTATGAGTTTCGAAACTTTTTGAAACTTAACCCATGAAACCTATTATGATTCATTTCCTTATCATAATTTATAAAAATTGATGACCAAAAAAGAGGTAAATAAAGTAATGTAAACAAGATTTACAAGGTTCGACCTCAGTATAAGAACCTACTTCTTTGGAATAACCACTCTCATGGGTCTATAGAAATTAACTATTATAAAGAAGTGAATAAAACATGTCCCAACTTCCATTAAGAACGTTCTATCTCTTGATAAGAATGATTATACTGACTGTCTTCAGGTTATAATGTCTAATTATAAAATAATTGATCCAAATAAATGAATAAGTTCTTTTTTTAAACGGCTCCACAATTTCTTAGTCTGAATACTTAGTTCAATTTTGATGGATATGATTTTCTCAATCTGATGATGCTGTATTTGATTCACTCAATACGATAATTTTGGATCCAATGAACTCAGTCTAATGAGTTAAATCTTAATATAAATTACTGAAACTCTTCTCAAATACTTATTCTGACCTTCCTCAGTCTGACTGACTCTATACGATGAACTCATTCTCAATCAAAAAAAATAAAACTCTTCCAAAATTATCAATACGATATTCTCAATATGATTCTCCAATCCAGTAAACAAAATATTTATGTTTCTAATCTTCTTCTAATATCTTAGTACAAATGTTACATTAACATGGATTCTTCAGTGCTCTAACTTTTCCAATTTCATTAAAGTTAAAATTAATGTATTGTTTGAGAAATTATTTATAGGTTACTTAAAAAAGAAAGACTGGAAAACTTAAATACTTTCCTCACATCCTAAAACATCAAAACCTTGAAAAACTCTCATATTTAAACATCAAATTTGAATTCTTTGATCCTCCTTATATTTCTTCGAGATTTTTGGAAAACTTATTTTCATGTTTTACCTCTTCAATTTTTCATAAATCTTCTATAATTTTCTTTTTGAGTTATATTTATAATCAAATCATTACAAATATGTTTCCTTCTCAACTCATTATGAATCTATTTTCTTCTCACCTCATTACAAATCTATTTCCTTCTTAGATCATTATGAATTTGTTTCCTCTGCATATTAATATGAGTTTATTTCCTTCTCAACTCATTATAAATACCTTTCCTTCTCATCTCATTATGAATTTTATTCCTTCTCAGCTCATTAATAATTCGGTTTACTTCTCATCTCATTACAATTTTTCCCTTCTCAACTCATTACAAATCAATTTCCGTCTTATCTCATTACGAATATGTTTCATTCTCACCTCATTATGAATTATAATTCCTAATCAGCTCATTATGAATTAGGTTTCCTTCCCAACTCATTATGATTTATGTTTCTTTCTCAACTCAGTCTGATGAAGTCATCATAATTATAGAATTATCATTACAATGAAATTCCCATTATGATGGAATCTCCATACTGAAACTTTGAGATTCTTTAAATATCTCCACCATTTATTCAACAACATTTATCATGATAGTTTTCATGATTTGTGAGTTCTTTATGATCAGAAAATCATTGTCTAGTTTTTTTAGAATGTATGATAATTTTATAATTCCTAAAATCACCTTATTAAAAAAAGGCTATTCAGCATCAATGCAACTTATTCATAAAACAACTTCTGAATTTCTAACTGAACAACTTATTTATTCCTACGATTAAGGGAAAAGGGAAACTTCTATCAATCAATAATTTATGCCTCCAATTCTTTTAGATCTTAGGATCCTTAATGTCATGTTGATAGACCTAAGTATTATTCTTTGTGTCTAGAAAAACAACTTTCTTTAAAACAAAACTTTTCTCCCCCATTATCTTTGGGTTCAAACTTTCATCAACTTTCAAATTTCATAAAAATCTCGTTATGATGGACTGGGTATGATTCCTGAATAAAAAAAACATTCTTATTCAAAAGGATAGTTGTTAATAAATTAAAAAAAAAATTTAAAACAATTTATCACAAAGTTTATTTAATCTCCACCTTATATTTTGTTCACTACCCTTGTTAACAACTTTTCCAACTCTCAGAATTTTCTCGCAACACAACTTTTGTAATCAACTAAATTTTTTTTTTATCAAAGCATAGACTTTATCAAAAGAGAGTGTCATGACACTTAATTATTAAATAAACTAATGTTTTTGAAGGAGTTCCAACCCTCGGTGGAAATATAATTTTAGGGCTATGTAAATATATATTTTCCTCCCTTTTGTCTTCTCCTTTATCACTTTTATTTTTCTCTCACTTTTATTTTTCTCTCACTTTTATTTATCTCTCCACCATTTTATGATAATCATAGCCTCATATTCATAAAATAAAGATAAGTAAAAACATTTATACAAAGTAAATTTTTTTACTTTATATAACCTTTCTCAACATAATACAAATCATGTTGGGGGTACTTTTTTATGAGTTTTAGAAATTCATTGGAGGTGGATGAAAATGAAGTTACAAACTAAATTCCACAATCCCTTATTTCGATATTGCTTTTGTAAAGATACTAGAAATATGATACATTATTTAAATATATTCTAGAAAAATATCTTCAACAACAACTTTCTCTTTTATAAATTGAAACTTCATATCAATTTGTTTTGATCTTGAATTTGGTAAAATATCTTTAGAAAGATCAATTAAACTCTGATTATCACAAAGTATCTTTAATGGTTTAGAAACATTCACTATCAAGTCATCTAGCTGAACTTTCTTCAATGATATTTGAGTAAAATATTGAGTAGATATAATATATTCAGATTCATTTGTGTTTAATATTATACAACTTTGTTTGTTACAATTCCAACTCATGAAAAAATCACCCAAGAAAAATGTTCCTCATGAGGTTCATTTTCCATCATTACAATATGTAGCCTAATCGGCATCAGTATACCCATAAAACTTCATCTCACAATTTCTTTTGTATAAAAACACATGTGATTTTGTTTCTTTGACATATCTCAAGATTCTATTTGATATTAACATATGTGATTATTTTCGATTACTTTGATACCTGGCATAGAAAGTCGCAATATAAAAAATATTAGGTCCTGTGGTTATAAGGTAAAGTATACTTCCTATCTGCTTCTGAAAGTCTTTATGATTGACTTTGTTTCCAGATTCATCTATACTCAACATTGTGGTCATAGATATATTATTAAAAACTTATTTGTATTTTTTCCTCCCAGACATATTTAAAAATTCCATGGAATACTTTTCGTTAGATAAGAAAATATATTTTTCCATTTTTTGAACTTTTAATCCAAGGATGAATATTAATTATCCTAAAATTTACATTTCAAAATTATTCTTCATTTCTTTTGAAATTTTTTTAAAAACATATTACATATCCTTAATAAATATTATATCATCCATATAAGTAATTAAAATAATATCTCTAGAGTCAACATCATTCAAATATATGTTTCTATTAACTTTTCTGCTAGAAAAAATTGACATTCTCAAACTATTTTTAAGTTTTGAATATCATGCACATGGATATTGTTTCATCCTATACACATATTTCTTCAATTAAGACACTTTTTTCATCATCATAAAGTAGAAACCCACAAGCTTTTTCAATGTAATATTATTCCTCAAACTCACCATTTACGAAATCTGACTTTACATTCATCTGATAAACTTTGAAATTCCAATGAGCAGCCACTTCAAGAATACTTCAAATTTATTCTAACCTTATAATTGGGGAAAAAGTTTCTTCAAACTATATACCTTCTACTTGTGAAAAGCCTTGAGAAACAAGCATGACTTTGTTTCATGAAACTTATCTTTGTTCATTTTACTAGTTTCTATAAATCCACTTGGTTTCGATATATTTTTTTATTTTTTATCTATGAAACATGTTCCCAAATTTTATTCTTTTTAATCTGATCCAACGGTTAATTCATAGAAACCACTAATTCTTTCTATTGAATATCTTTGGAAACTAATTTTGATTATACATTTATGATATGTTAAGTATGATTATCTAATCTCCACTCTCTTCTTATCTAAACTAGATCCTTCTGATTTCCAATAATGTTTTCAAACTCAACATGTTTTTCTAAAGTAATAAATTTTAATGTGTCTTTCCAAATGAAACATTCCTCATCATAGTTCCCCAAATTCTGATTTTTGATTTTAAGAAAACATAGAAATACAAAAACATTTAAGTTATTAAATGATGGTTATTCTATTATACCACATTGCATAATAAGTCATGTTTAATTCTAATCTCAGCAAAAAATATGCTCTAAATATGTATAGTAGTAATAACAGATTCTTTATATTAAAACTTTTAATGTTTTTATTATTCTAACATATTTCTTCCCATTTCCACCAAGCTTCTATTATATATTTCTTTTACTACATTTTATTATGGAGTATACAGAGAACAATACTAATTTTTTATACCATGATTTCTTAGATAAGATTAAAAGAATTACTTGTGAATTCAGTACCATTTTCTATTCTCATCTCCTTTATTGAAAACATAATTTCTTTCTTAACTTCCTTTAAAAAACATGAACATTTACACTGCCAATGACTTGTGTTTCACAAAAATTATGTTTTTCATCTAAGTAAAATCATCAATAAAAGTGATAAATAATAATATTTATTTTTTTGATTTATGTGTCATTGGCCCACAGCAATCATAATGAATAAGTTCAGGAGTTCTGGTAGACCAAATATCAACTCTCTTATGACTTTTATAAGTAATAAAAATATCATATTCTCTTATTTTCAATTTTATGAAGTTTCTGATAGGATCAACATTAGAAAATTTTTTCATGATTTTCTATCCAAGATGGACAAGTATTTATTGGCATAATTTATTTTCATCATCAACACATAAGTATCAAGAGTTGTTAAATTCTCTTATTTTGAAAATATTCCCATTGTTCTTTCTCCTTTTTTAATAACATTTCCATATTTCAAAAATTTGAAAACAAATTTTTTTTGTAAATATTTATTCTTTTTCATCATCACAATCTTTAATTACACTATGTATGTTATGTTTTATCCCCTGAAAAATAAAACATACATAGATTTCAACCTTTCTGCTTCAATTTTAGTCACTTTGATTCATTTTATTTTTAAGAAACTATCATTATAAAATGTAATTGCTCCTTCATAATGAATTTTAACATGTTTCAATATATTTCTATAACCTTTCATATATGAAGAATATACACTACTAGGTTTCCATGGTTTGTTCCTTTTACATTATTTTAAAGATGAATCAACAACAAAAGATCTTTCATTAAATTTATTCTTTCCAAAATCATTTTTTCCACCATATAAAAGTTGTTCCTAAAAGAGTTTCATACATTTTTTTGAAATGAGGACCAACCTCATCACACCTTCCACCAAATTATTCCAAATGTTAAACATGATTTTCTGGTAGAAGGTTTCTCACATATTGATATTTTTTTTCTAACTTCATGTGGATTGGTAAATTTTTTCAATCTTATTTCATCAAAATATCTTCTGAGAATAGATATATTATGCCAAAAATTAGAATCTCTATGAACATATATTCCAAAACACTAGAATATCCATAAAATATTGATTTTTTTTAAACTAAGATTTTACATTGTAAAAGCCTTTTTTTTGTGATAACTTATTCCTATTTCAACATACTCTGGACATGGACAACCTTTCCTCCATGGTGAGTTTTTAGATTTTTTATATGTGATAGGTATTTCACATCCCTTTTCTACCCAATATTTCCAAATACCTTTTCTGAAACCTAAAATGATATAAAAATTAAAGGAAAAATTATTTTTGGTTGGTGAGTATTTCACCTTATTCTGGATTTGATAGTTCTCAGTAACCTTAGAAGTATTTTCTTTTACTTCCAAGACTTTAGTGAAATTTTCATTTATCGTTATCAAGTTATTTTTAGACTCAAGATGTTTGGATTAAAACTTGTTAACTTCTTTTTCCTTAAATTCTAGCTTCTTACTGAGATCTTTAACTATCTTTCCATGTTCATTAATTTTATGTTTGTAACTTAAGATCTCTTGAATGTATTCATCCTCCTACATGATGACATATTTTATTCCTTTAGTAAATTATTCACAATCTTTATTTATTATTCTGGTTTAATTTTTGAGATATTTTTTCCTCAAGACATGCAAGAAGTTAAGTTCTGAGTTGATACTCTCTATAAGACTCTTCACCACATTATTCATCACAGAATGGATCTTTTGTTTTCAAAAAAATGTCAATGAAGGTTCTGAATTTTTTTAAAACATTTATCTTTTGATGAATCATTTTCAGTTGATTCTAATTCAACTTTCTTACTCAACATATTGTATTTTCATCATTATCATATCAGTAAAACACTTAAAATGATATTTCAGTTAGAGTTCCTAACTAAAATAGAGACACTAGAATACAAATAATTGAGATAATCAAAACTTTATAATATCATGAGAATAAAGGTATTAATGATATATTATATAAAAGTACATTTTATACACCATATAAATGTGAATTGGTGTATAACAACAAAGAAGTCTCAATGGAATGTAAATTGAGATAAAATCCCTTATAAAGACTGTATCATTAGGTTAAGAATAAATCAATGACATAATTAAGTGTGGAAAATATAAATACACTCAATATGGTTGGATATTTAGTGTAAATAATTCAGAGTACATTCACACATATTCTGGTAAAAACAACATTAATGACTCATATATTTAACTCAATGAATGGAAATTGAGTTAAGATTACTCCTATAAAGTTCATATCAATGACTTGAGAAATTATCAATGGATATATTATGTGAATCAAAAGTATATCCACAGAATGGGGAGTGGAAATTACTATGTAAATAATAAATAGTGATTCCATGCATAACTGTCGTGTAAAATTATCAATGAATTATGCATAAATCTCAAAGAGTGGAAATTGAAATTAGAAATTCCCTTACCGATTTGGTGACTTATAAAACACACATCCCATGAATGAATGATCATACAATAAAGATTTAAATACCCATAAATTAATTTACATTACATAATTTATATAATCATGGGCAGTACATAAACCACACAAAAGTAAATAGTGAAAATATAGCATGAATCTCATGGAAATTAGAAGTGTGATGAAAACCATGTTGTAATCAATCGAGTCGTATGACCAAAAGTTAATAACCACCAAATGAATCGCAGAATACAATGAATATAAATATAATCATGATAATATATATCAAATGGCAGTACACAATACACCACTTTCAATAAATAAGTGGCAAACAAAGGAAATATCATGGATTTAAAAGTGAGATAAGAAACCCCTTACCTGAAGTCCAACTTATCTTGTATGTTTCTCATTCTTCCTAATTAATAAACTTAAGTTAATTTATAATTGATTAAGAAAATTTCTCTGGTTTATTATTCCTTTTATATCTCTTAATACCTTTCTATAATCATTCGTTAATTATTTGAGTTCATATTGGATATATCATCTACTTCAACATATTTTATTTTCATCATTTTTATATCTATAAAAGCTATTTAATCATTCAAATTATTTTTAAACATTATATATTTTATCATCTCATAAGAAATAAGAACATTATTCAATTCATCAAGATATAAATCATCCTTATTGTCAAAGGAGGAAATTTTAGAATCAAACCAATTTAGGGAGTTTCACAAAAGTTTATTCAAAATTATAGAATATTACAGGACATCTATGAATCCTATGATTTTTTAAAGAATTTAATTTACTCTAGTGAAGTATTAATCAATAGTTTCTTAATCTATCATTATGATATCTTTATATTTAATATTCTATATTTTAATCTTTGCTTCCTTCACTTTAGTATTCCCTTTAAAATACTTTCCAGCTTTTCCCACATACTTTTTGAAGTATTGAGACCCATAAAATTTTGATAAAAATTCTTTGGTAAGAAAATAAGGATTTCATTTCTAGCCTTTCCATAAAATTTTATATTTATCGTATCAGTAACATCATAATAGAATCATTCTCAATAGGTGGAAAGCAAATAGTAGACTATGAGAGAGGTTCAAAGATCCTTTCCACTAGAATACTCAAGAGTATTCCTATTCTAGTAAAGAGGGTTCCTAGAATTCAAAAAATTAGTGGAATACATTTAATGATAAAATTAACCATTTATGTCTAAACTAGTATTACATAAAAGTACAATCTGCTAAAGTATATTTGTAGTTAATGAAAAGAAATACCACAATAAAATTGCAATAAATATTAGGCAACGTTAATGTCTAAACTAAGAATGAATTTCCAATGTGTAGTATAGTCGCTCGTGCACATTACTACCATAACGAAAATTCATGGTGCTTATGTCCCAACCTGTTAAGCCACCATAAGAAGCGATGGTGTAAAACTACATACATGAGACTCATGAGTCAAGCATATGATGGATCTTCCATAATTATATCATCAATATCTGATGTTAGTTTTGGTTGCTACATCAAGACATGAATGATATTACATGTAGTCTCATATCCAAGATCCTTTCAGGGAGAATGTGAAGTAAGATTTTAATGTTATGGTTTCACTTAGTTTGTGTAATGTGAAAGACAGTTCACAATATTTCATGTCATCAAATTCTTATACCTTTTAAACCCAATTACTCTAGTATCATTTAAAGGTACAAACGAACGGTATAGAGTAATCACTTCATTACCTTTAAGGTAACATTCACCAAGTAAGAAGAATATTGGATATAACGCCATCTTTTATTCTTATGGAGAATACATTGAATGGAAAGGAGAAAAGGCTTATGGAAAGTTATTCCAATGTCACATTCTTCATGTCCTTCAATGAAAAGTGGTTGGTTATATAAGAGGAGGTTATTTTCATCGCATAATGAAATGAATTCATGGAAGTTTAAAAACTGAAATAGAAGAAGAAAGTACATGCTTGTCATTCAGCTTATATTTGTCAAGTATTAGACTACATTTATAACATACCTCTTGGTTATTGAATATAATATGCCCATAACAGGTGTAATTAACTACAGTAACCAAGCTGGTAGAGAAAAATTACTAGAAGTAAAGTTTATTCTCCAAGTAGCTGAGAAAGGGTGATTCCTAAGTCAGTGGTGAGAAACACATAACATATAATTTCCAAGTGATTGATTCAAATTGAACAAGTTGCAGATAATAATAAAAAATTATTTCATGTGCCCATTTGGACATGATGAGACATTAGTCCGTGTTTTGGAATGAATGTTGTTTGTGGTAACATACTCCACAAATATTTCACTACTACTTGAATCAATGTAAATACATGATGAATATAAAATATAAGACCAACCCAGTTGTGGTATTGTGATTCTTTGTCAAGTAAAACTAAAAGTGGACGTCAACTATATACCCAATATGGAATTTAGGATTGGCATAGCTAAACACCTTTGGTATTATTGACATCCTTAGTTTAGAAGAACAATCCTTTAGAATTAAATGTATACCACAAAGCTTTCCGAGTTTACTTCAAAAAGAAAATGTGAACTATTCCAAAGAAAGAAAAAGGTAAAGATACTTTATAAGTTTCCCTTATGTCATTAAGTAATAGTGAAGTATATGTTTGGTAATAATATATGAGTTTCTTTAGCTTGGAATTCCAAATAAAATCTTGACCAAAAAATCATCGATCATGATAAAGTAGCGTGGAGTAATTTATAAATGCATGTTACCTTATCTACTTCTCTGTATTGATGTTCATATGGAAGATCAATGATGGGTCTTACGTATTATCATTGATCAAAAAAATGTGTCATGGAGAAATACCTAAATGCACAGGTTAAACAGACATGCATCAAGTTAAATCCTTCAGTGGGAGCCTGTCATAGGACGTGTTTAGATGCAAACAGTTTGTTAGGAATTAAAAAAACATGCGTCAAGATATACATGTTTTGAAATTGAGGTAATTATCCTTACAGTTGCTTAAGATATTACCTAAATCCCTAAGATAGAAAAGATTTAGTCAAGTATTAGACTAAATTTCTATTCAAGGGTGAATATATCTATTAGAGATAGTGGGAGCTGAATTGACTTGGACTTAGCCAATGCTTGAGATGCACAAATGGTTGGAATAAACAAAAATGTTCCCATGTACATGTTGAAAAGGGATGTTCTAGAGACACATACAGCATGGGAAGAATGAAACTATGTTGATGCTTTTATATACACTGTGGCCGATGATTAATTATTAATTGAGAATAATAAATACTACAAGTAAGAATTATATGGAAACGAGATACTATTGACAAGATCAGATAAAATTTAATAATGGATTCCATGTATCAAATTTCAAAGGGGCTTATAAATTGAATATTGTGGTGGGTATTCAAATGAAATGATACACATATGGTACAAGTATGGTACCAATAAATCTCGATTGGTTATACCAAGTTGGAATTCCTAAATCTATTAGAATTTGTCTTGTCATATATGAACTTCTATGATCATTTTATTGGTCATTAGATGTCAAGATCATCTTTCGTGGATGGTGTCTATACGACGCAACTAGAAAGAGATGATGACAACAAATGATGCCAATCAGGGTTGAAAGTTACCGAATTCCAATTCTGGATTAATGTAAGCAACAAGATCTTAGGGCATTCATTATAAATGAATCATTTCCTTGTGTCTACCAAAGGTTAGTGGGAGCTCCAACGTTTTCAAAATGAAATATGTTTGGCATCATATGAAAATAGATTTTGATCATAGAGTTAGATAAGATCAGGTTAAAAGAAATTCTCCAATGATTGAATTCAAGTAGCAATCTAAGTTCTAGGGAACATGATCCACTGAGATTGATAAAAAGGTTCCTTGGTCCTAGTCAATCATACATACAGTGACATTGTATTGAAAAATACATGTTGGAACAATTCAAGTACAGAATTGTTTCCTAGGTCACATGGCTTAATCTCTTCAAGTTAACATGTTCAGAACATAGGAAGATATTAATGTTGTGAATTGATACCATATTCTTAATAGATGGATCAATCACATATGTCACAATATGTACAATAATATATACTTTCGGGATATAATTTCTATAGGCAAATATCAATTATATCTAGTAGAACTTCAAGTGATGCAGTCTGAACTATCATCTTCTTCTTCATAAAGTAAAAATGATATGTACCTGGAATATATAAAAGAATGTATACTAGTTATGGTGGGACACAAATTAGTAATCTTTATATCAATTTGATCTAGCGTCGTAGTTAGGCAATTGAGATGAGCGAGTCATGCTCATAAAATATAGTGGTAGCCATACCTACAAATAACGAGTTTGTTGGAGCTTCTAAGGCTACTAAGAAGTAGTTATAAATCACAATGATTTGTTCGAGTTCTTGGATTCTCACCTAGTGAAAAAGTATTATCATAATGAGAATTATGATATTCTTACTAGCCAAGTTTTCAATTTATGACAATGGACAAAAGTAATATACTCGAAGATACCTTATCTTGAGAAGTTTTACTCAAGCCAATGAGGTCGCATCTAGACGATATGCCACACGGTGAAAACATGGTAGGCCCTACAATTAAAGCCATTACTCAGCAGTAGCATGGTATTTATCATGTGAGTACAAAACATGTTTTTTTAGAAAGTAGGCTCTAGAGAAAGTGGGAGTTTTGAAACAGTTGGTTTATTAGACCCAACTATGTAGTACTTTTGATTACCATATCATGTATATAGTTAGATATGCATGATGATATCTTACCATTAGAGTGCAGAATTTTCTGCATACACTCTAATAATGTAAATTTCAAAATATTAATTGTCATGTCAAAAGGTTATAACAGATACCAGGCTATAATGATAACCTCGAGATACAATGACATTGATCTTAAATATATGTTCTATAGTCTAAATACATCTTACTTACTGGACACAGTAGATGTCTGACTATCAGGTGTTGGTGGCTCATAAGAATTGAGAATTATTCTCATGAAGTTCACTCTTGGTGATCTCTAGTAGTGAGTTCATGAGGACAGACACGTCAATAGGAAGAACACATGTTTTGGGTGTCATTGGTTGTTCCTATCTACAAAAATAGGCATTGGTCTCCTAACTTGAGACCATTACCAATGTATATAATTTGATTACGTACTTAGATGCAAGATGAAAACCACGGAAGTGATGTTGTGGTAAGGTAGTTTGTGTTGGGTGCGTCATTGGTGGTATGACATTGGCTGCATGGTCAAAATTTATTTGTCACTTCCATGTTTAAGAAGTTGTATATCTTAGGCCTGGTTGATCAGGATGGTGCCACCTTCATAAGTCTTTGGCCAAAGTAGTAGAAAGGGAAATCCAACCAGATAGATCAACAAATAATAAAGCAAGATAAGGATGATGAAAAAAGTGTGCGTCCTTCTTTATGAGATATTTAATAATAAAGAGATTATAGTACACAGTCAAGGTTCGTATGATGGTATTCATTTCTACCACTATCATTATATTTTTAGGGGCCATGATTATTTACTATAATTCTCCCTTAGTCTATGGATTTTATTCATTTCTATTGAGATTATGTCCTAAAGGGTCACACACAAGAGCGTATTCAAGAATGCGCCCTATTTAGTTGAGAAGATATATGGATATAGTGGGTCCCACCACGGGGTCCGAGCATTGTCCAAGTTATCGATCACCAAAAGAATAAAATAAATTAATTAATATTAAATTATGAATATTTGGGATTTAATTTATTTAATGTGTTTATGAGTTTAGTAAATACAAAAAAATATTAATCGAAAGAATATTATTTTAATATTCAATGTTCGTTTAATATTATGCGGGACAACGAGTCAAGTTAAATTGCTTGGATTTTATCACCAGATATATTTCATATATATTACCAGTAGGTGGTAAAATAATAAATAATATTGGCGCAGTTTAGTTCGCCAAAATTATTTATTTAGTGGACGTTGAAATAAACGGGGGCCGGGGAACCCAACTGGGTATTTCTCAACTACATTATAAATAAGAGAGGAGGCTCTCTATCTTTAGTGTGCAATTCAAAATTAAATAATTTCATAGAGTAAAATCCAGAGACTCTCTCTCCTCCCGCACTCTAAAGAGAGAAGCTCTCGATACCAGATGCTCGGATCAAGATCTCTCTTCGGCATCGTAGGAATCTCGATGTGGTGATCGTCGGGACATTGAAAGCATCCTCAGATCGTAGCGTTGGCACCCAGAATTCGATGATCAACATTCCAACGGATTTTTAGAGCGTGTGTGGACAATCAAGAGGGATCATACTTTTGATTCTTCAAGTAACGATCACCATTGACTTGTTCCATTTGATCGCACCTTATGATTTGAAATGGATTCATTTTCATTTTAATTTTGTGCTCTTAATAATTTACGCAAGATCCTCAAACCTCTCTGGGGCTCTAATCGTTAGCGACAATAAGTTCCGTCAACCCGCTGACGAAAAATTGTAAAATCCCAGGCCCACCGTCTTTTGCTGTAGGCCCCGAAAAACGCACAGTCATGTATCCTATTTCTATTCTTAAATTGAAATGGATTGAAATTACAATGAATTTTTTCAGTAGATTAACAAAAAACCCAAGGAATAATGAATAAATATGATTGATTAAGGACCGACTTACCAAATATGCACATTTCTTCACTATAAGGAATGATTTTCCACAATATTACCTTGTACAACTCTATATTAATGAAGTTGTATGACTATATAGAGAACCTCTCTCCATTGTGTTTGATCATGACCCATTATTTAAATAGAAATTCTATAAAAGTATCCAGAAAAATTTGGATACTAAGATTCATTTTAGTACTTAATATCATCCCCAAAATGAAGAGATTTTGGATAGGGTGATCCAAAAATTAGAAGACATATTGAGATCCTAATCACTTGATTTTCAGGGTATGTGGGATCAATATTTAACTTTGGTGGAGTTTTCCTACAACAAAAGTTTACATTCAAGTATTCAAAGGGCACTGTATAAATCATTTTAGGGAAAACGATGTTGTACACAAACTGTTTGGGAAGAAGTTGGTGAAAGGAAGCTTATGGGCCCAGTGATTTTGGAAGAAACAAAAGAAAAGGTAGAGTATATTCTGACCCATTTCATAGCAGCTCAAATCTGAAAAAGAACTATGCCAATAACCAAAGGAAGTATTTGAAATTTCAAGTGGGGGATCATGTTTTGTTGAATGTATCTCCATGGAAGGGTGTTATAAGATTTGGGAAGAAAGGGAAACTGAGCCCCAGGTATATTGGTCCTTTTGAAATTCTAGAGAGAGTTGGAGTTATTTTTTATCGTTTGGCGATGCCACCTAACCTTTTTAAGGTACACAATGTGTTCCACATCTTCTTGTTAAGTACATGACAGAACCAATACAAGTAATCACTTCTGAAAGAATAGAATTGGAACCTGACTTCCCTTACTGTGAAGAGTCTATCTAGATTCTAGACATGATATAATAGGTGTTGAGGATTTGGTAGACTCAAGTCATAATGTTACATTAGAAAAATCATAAAATTTAACAGGAAAAGTGGGATCCTGAGGAGCTTATGATGAAGACCTACCAAAATATTTTAGTGATGTAAGGTTCTGGTAATTTTGAGGATAGATTTTTTATAGGAAGGGAGAATGTAAGACCCCAAGGATTTAAAAATAAATTTAATATAGAATGTAATGCACATAACACTGATTCTATAAAAAAATTATTATAATTATTTAAACAATATAGTTATAACCTAGCCATGAAACATAATTTTTCTACTTTTTTGATTTGAATTTCAAAAAATGGACATACGTGGTTGTGATCAGTAAGATATTAAGAGTATAATAGGATAAACATAGTTTTTTGATGAATAATAACTTAACCCTTATGAATAGTAACTTCACCCCAGAAAGTATAAATAAAATTTAGGCACCTTACAAATGAAAGTATGATACAATTTGTATATTTTAAAAATTAATGATTAAGTGTTGGTGTTTTGTGAGTAATAATGATCTAATTAAAATTTTACAATTAATAATTTTATTTAAATGAAAATTCATTTTCATAAAATATATTCATAAATCAAAATTTTATTTCCTTGTTATTTTAGGATAATTTATGAGACCATAGTTCATTTTTGAGTGTGTTATAAAATCAGTTTTAAATTTAAAAGTATATTTTTTGAGTAAATAATGATTTTAACTAAAAATTATATTAATTATATTTAAAAAATTATTTTCAAAAAATGTAGTTCATTTTTAAATTCTACACATAAATAAATTCTTATGTTGAATTTTGGGATATTTTATAAAATACATGAATTTTTAGTTAATAGTAAAATTCGTAATTTACAATAGAAATACATTATAACATAAATACACTATTCTATGAGTCGTGGATGATGTAAGTACCCTTGAAAAGAACTCACATTCCCTTATTACTATATTTTGTCACAATAATCCACACTATTTCTTGTCTTGAGAAAAAAAATAATGAGAAATCACCCCTCTCCTCCACTATAAAAAACACCCTCACCCATATTCTCCTCACACATATAAGCCTTGAATGTTGGTAAAGATCTATCCAAGTATTCATACCCAGTCTCTCCCAAAATCCATGAGCTCTTAGTCTTAACAACAAACAAAAACCCCTTCTCTTAATGTGGTTCGTAAGGAGGATAATTTGAGAGGTAAACCCTCTTCCATTTTCTTTTAATTTCATTTCAATTTATTTTATTTTCCAATTCTATCTTCACTTCCTCTATCCAAATGATCATAATAAATCTAGTATCATTTATATAATAAAATTAAATAAATTTAATAGAATATATTTCATCATACACTTTTCTTTATCTCTTTATTTCAAAAATAAAATCATCATTTGGGAGGTGCCGATTTACAACCTTTGTGGACGAAGAACATTCGTTCGTTAATTTCTCATTCAAGGTTTGTCATGAAACAATATTTTTGGTTGAAAAAGATTATAAATATGAATTTTATATTATTTAATTTTCTAGAACCATTTTATATACATTATATTAATTTTTAAAACAAAACAAGTTCATTGTGATAAAAACACGCTAAAATTAAGCTAAATTGTTATCATTAACATGTTATTTAATGATTCATTCTCATGTATTGAAACAAAATAATAAATAATAAAAACTATACTTATTTTTTCTGATAATAAAATTTAATTGCAATTCTTTAGAATTATACCCATTTTATATGAACATCATTACTCATATATAAGAATACCAAGTGTGAAAACCAAGAAAATGAATGCTCCCAAACAATAAAATTGTATCTTATAACTCATAAAAAATTCCATAAGTGAAAATAATAAAATTATAATAAATAATAAACATTTAAATGAGTTTATTAATTAATTAATTAGTGTATTTAATTTAATTATTTAGTATGTAAAGGTCAAGTGCAGGACACATTCGAACTTAAGGTAAGGGTTTTTGACCCGAACCTCCAATTTCTTTTGGGTTTCCATTTTTCTCTTATTACCCCGATTAAATTCATAATTATAGTTATTTATTCCTCATAAATTATTTTTTAATGTTCTATGTATATATTTACCCATCATAATCATTCTTTATTTTATGTGGAGTGACATGTTTTAAAAGGATCTTTCTCAAAAAAAAAATTGATAAACAAGCCTGATTCAAAGGAACATCTCAAATTCTTACCTATTTTCAAGTGCACTCTATAATATGTTTTGAGATAGCATTATTTTTCTAAAATCACTCATTTTATTATGAAAAAACTATATTATTTCACTTCTAGATTTATACAATCAAAATAAATCTTCTTTGAAAAGTAAATGAGTATTTCTCTCATGTATTAGTCAATGATTTTAAAAGTGTATTACCATATATTTCAAAACTCTTGTGGATTATTAGGTTTAATTAGGATTAATATTTTATGATATCAACTACCATATTTTATGGTTTATGATTAGTTTGACTCTGGAAGTGCTATCATGACATCATCCACTATATTACTTCGAATGGTTAATGGTTATGCTTATTGATTAGGGAATGTTATTTACATTTCAAATTTTAGTTTCAGTATTAATTTTTATGTTAATTATGTTTCAAAACCTTTCATATGAGGAAATAAATGGAATTAGTGATGGGTGGGTCCGATAAATCCCCTTGATGCATTGTTATGTATCATGAGACAAATTATCTTGGTTTTTTACCCATTATGTATGGTGTATTGGTCGAGGCCTTGATGGTATGATTATGATAACCGATATTATGCATTCCCTAATTATAAAGCTAGTAAATTAATGTACATGAGATTATTTGACTAGTAGAATAACCACGGTTATGTTTTATTATATAATTATCAATTTTTAATTCCCTTTAATTTATGCTATAGATTATTTTTTAATGGAATGTTTATTTTTAGTTATTCACCATGCTTTATATTTTTGATTCTATTGTATTACTTACCCTTACTGAGCATCTGAGCTCACCTATTTAAAATGTTTTATTTTTCACCAGGATGTGAATATTTATATTATAATGAATGAGGAGGATAATATAGAATTTTATAGGTGTTTCCAATATAGTTACTATGTTTTACTTCATTTCAAGTTGTAATGAAACTTTTATGTGGGTATCTGGTTTTCTATTGCTACTAAACTATTTATTCCTTCAGGGTATGATTTTCTTATTTCTATGTAAATATAATAAAATAAGTTACCAGATCTGGGCAGCTAGTCTTAGGGTCCTTACAATGTTACTTTTCTTTACGGCATGTTAATAGGTGTTCTATTTATTATTTCCACATAGGATGATAATCATGCTCCTCTACCACTTCTATTTTCAATCATTTAAAAGGATAATTTTGAATCATGGAGTGAGATTTTGGCACGTATATGAATTCATTTCACACCAAAACAAGGAGTGTGTTTGAAATCTAATCTCCATCGAGTGATTATAGATATTATTAATAGTTATGGGGTTTCATGGATAGAACTGAATTTTTATCACCGATATATCATTTGAAATATTTTCAGTAATTTTCATAATCATTTCATAGATAACTAAATAAAGAAGTTTATTTTCAATTTGGGTATGTTTTTTTAACATAATTTTTTTGATGAAAATTTAATATCATTTTTGATACATTATTCTCTTAGGGTTTCATCATACGAGCCCCAACAAGAAAGGATTGATCATCATCATGACGATATTTTAAGGGATGATCAAGATGTGTATGATTATATTATGCAAATTTCAAAGGAAATGGTCATTAGAATATGCTAGTGACTGGAGATAATGTCATATGACCACTAATATTATGGAGGGAATTAATGGGGTGTTCAAGGTTTTTCAACAAAATTCGATCATAGGGTTGGTACATGAGACATATTATAGATGTGTGAAGTAATTTTTGAAAGGACCCTAAGAGTAAAAATAAGAGGATGCAAAATGGAATGCATTTTAACCAATATTTCCAAAGTGTCATTGATTAGATACTATTTGTTGCATCATCATTGTGTGTTCTAAACTTTGAACAGGTACAGATCCACTTTTGGGTAAGATATTTTCATGACCTCCTCACACTCAACAGTTGTAAAGTGTTGTTGGCCATATCAGAAAATGGTTAATGTGATTGCGGTAACTTCCCAGCATTGAGATATCCTAGTGCATGTGTTGTTGCTGCTTGTGCATCATTGAACATATCATGGGCACCCCATGTTAACCTAGTGTGTCACATAAGCACTCGGGTAAACTTTTATCATGTAGCTTGGATGTTTGTTGGTGACTTCCATTCTATTACCTTGTCTTCTGATAAGCCAACTATCATCCCTGATATTTCTGGGTTTCAAATTATGGATTTTTCATTTATGAATTTTTTTTATTTTGGGATTTTTTTTCATTTATGGATTTTTTCACTATATCATGATATTACCATGTTTTTTCCTCGGGGATGAATAAATACTACACATATTAAAAATGAGATAGATTTGCCTCAGCAATGGGAAGGGTTACTATAACGAAGTATTTTTCACACAAAGGGTCATATGTGTAAGAGATGTCACCAAGTGGATGGAAAAAGCTCTACTTATAATCATCCTTAGCTGAGTCATTGTATTTTATCTTGACTGTGTACATTTTTTTGTTTACAAACTTTTCATAAATGGAACTTTTTATTTCTGACTTGCTTCATTTTTGGCCTGTTTCTTCTCTAGTATGTTTCATTTTTGGACAGGATAAAAAAAATCAGATACTTCAACTATTAAAAAATAAAAAACAATGCAAATGAATAAAAATTGGTTTATCCTCTAAATGATTTTTCTTCAAATTTTTCTTTCAAATAACATGGTAGAGTGAATATATCATGCAGCCACATATTCAATGAGGGGTTTTCATTAATAATTATATACATAAAAATATTTAGAAATAAATTAAACATGAATTGAAATAATTTAAACAATAAATTGATATACTAAGCCAACAACTTTATTCATATCTATTTTTATCTTATTTTTCATTATAATGCTCAATTAGTAATGCTAATTTCCTACCCCATATTTCTTATTTTAGTTTTTTTTAAATAGTTTAAAATTTTATTGAATTAACTGTAAAAAGTAATGATGATATCAATTGTAGAGACGGAGGGTCCACCATTTCTCACATTCGAGGATAAGAATATTTCAATGCTGGTTTTTGAGGGGCGTCCAGTGTCTTCATTAATTGTATGAAGATATCATAATTTCCATCATGTTTCACCCTCTATTTTCATTGTCTCTCATCTTCGTCGTGATGGGTTCTATGGTGTAGCAAAGTCAGACTTCACATATGTCAATCATCATTTCATTGATGCGCTCGTACAGAGATAAAGTCCATATAAACATACATTTAATTTTAAATGGGGTGATATTACCATTAAACTCGATGATGTTTATATTATATTAGGTCTCCCAATCAATGGTGCGATTGTGAAAGTTCGAGTGGGTGCATATTGGTTTGAGTTATTTCATATATTATTGGGAATTAAGTTCTATGATGATAGCAGGTCCGTTGTTGGCAGTAGATTAAGCATGCTATGAAAATGTGAGAACTTCAGTTATCTAACTTAGGATGCCAATGAGATAATTGTGATGAGATTTTCAAATGAATATATTTTAGGCCCTATCAACGACATGATCTATGTTGATCATTTGGCTACATTTGGGCATCTGATGGATTTACCATTATTGAAGGACTTGGATCTAACAAGATGGTATATTTTTTGTGTTCTTTCAATCATGCATATACATATAGGAAAATATGCAATGCATTTCACATCAATAAGATCCAAATCATGTAATGAGTTATTCTGATATAGATGTGAACATGGGGGCACACCTCTTGCTTATCTCTATATGAATGTGCGTTATTGGATTCTAACATTTTAGAAAAGTCTCTATGTATATGATGGTATTCTATACCATATAAGGTAAAAATTAAATATATAACATTATATTATACAATATAAGTATAAAAATTTTATCTATAGGTGGATTCATCCACATCAATATTCAGATACTGTTAGACATGATGTGCATGTATACAAACTTATGTTGTATTTTCTTCAATCAGACGACGTACATGGTTATGAAAATAGATTTTGATCTTAGAGTTAGATAAGATCAGGATAAAATAAATTCTCCAATGATTGACTTCAGGTATCAACCTAAGTTCTAGGGAACAAGATCCACTGAGATAGATCAAAAGGTTCCTTGGTCCTAGTCAATCATACATATAGTGACATTGTATTGAAAAATAAAAGTTGGAACAATTCAAGTTCATAATTGTTTCCTAGGTCACATGGCTTAATCACTTCAACTTAACATGTTCAGAACATAGGAAGATATTAATGTTATGAATTGATACCATATGCTTTAGCGATGGATCAATCACATATGGCACAATATGTACAATAATATATACTTAGAGGATATATTTTTTATAGGAAAATATCAATTATATCCAGTAGCACTTCAAGTGATGCAGTCTGAACTATCATCTTGTTCTTTGGAAAGTACAAAAGATATGTACCTAGAATAAGGAGAAGATGGTATACTAGTTATAGTGGGACACAAATTAGTAATCCTTAGAACAATTTGATCTAGTTTCGCAGTTAGGCAAATGAGATGAGCGAGTCATGCTCATAAAACATAGTGGAAGCCATACCTACAAATAACGAGTATGTTGCAGCTTCTAAGGATACTAAGAAGTAGTTATAAATCACAATGATTTGTTCCAATTCTTGGATTCTCAACTAGTGAGAAAAGTATTATCATAATAAGAGTTATGATATTCTTACTAGCCAAGTTGTCAAGTTATGACAATGGACAAAAGTAATATACTAGAAGATACCTTATGTTGAAATGTTTTAATCAAGCCAATGAGTTCGCATATAGCAGATATGACACATAGTGTAAACATGGTAGGGCCTGCTATTATAGACATTACTCAGTAGAATCATGGTATTTATCATGGTTATACCTAACAATTTTAGTTAGAAAGTTTGCTCTAGAGAAAGTGGTAGTTTTTAAATAGTGGGTTTCATAGACCCAACTATGTAGTACTTTTGATTACCATATCATGTATACAGTTAGATATGCATGATGATGTCTTACCATTAGAGTGCAGACTTTTCTGCATACACTCTAATAATGGAAATTTCCAAAGATTAATTTTCATGTCGAGAGGTTATAGTCGATACCGGTCTATAATGAGAACCTCGAGATTAATTACATTGACCTTAAGTATATTTTCTATAGTCTAAATACATATTACTAACTGGAAAGAGTATATATCTGACTATCATGTGATGGTGGATCATAAGCATTGATACTTATTCTCATGAAGTTATCTTTTGGTGATCTCTAGTAGTGAGATCATGAGGAATGACACGTAAATAGGAACACCACATGTTTTGGGTGTCATTGGTTTTTCTTATCTATGGACATTTGCATTGGTATCTTAACTTGAGACCATTACCAATGTATATCATTTGATTACGTACTTTCATGCATGATGAAAACCATGGTAGTGATGTCGTGGTGAGGTAGTTTGTGTTGGGTGCATCGTTGGGGGTATGACATTGGCTGCATGGTCAAGAAAGGATTTGTCGCTTCCGAGTTCAGGAAGTTTTATATCTTAGGCCTGGTTGATCAGGATGGTGTCACCTTCAAAAGTCTTTGGACAAAGCGGTATAAAGGGAAATCCAACTAGATATACCAACAAATAATAAAGCAGGATAAGGACGATGAAACAAGAGTGTGTCATGGTTTATGAGATATTTAATAACAAAGAGATTATAGTACAAAGTCAAGGTTCGTATGATGGTAGTCGTTTCTATCACTATCCTTATCTTTTTAGGGTCCATAATGATTTACTATAATTCTCTCTTTCTCTATGGATTTTATTCATTTCTACCGAGATTATGGCCTAGAGGGTCACACACAAGAGCTTATTCAAGAATCCGCCATATTCAGTTGAGTAGATATATGACTATAGTGGGTCCCGCCAAGGGGTCCGAGTATTGTCCAAGTTGTCGATCACCAAAACAATCAAATAAATTCATTAATATTCATGTTATGAATATTTGGGATTTAATTTATTTAATTTTTTATGAGTTTAGTAAATACGAGAAAATATTAATCGAACAAATATTATTTTAATATTCAAGGTTCGTTTAATATTAAGTGGGACAATGAGTCATGTTAAATGGCTCAGATTTTATCACCAGATATATTTCGTATATATTACCAGTATGTGGTAAAATAATAAATAATATTGGTGTAGTTTAGTTCACAAAAATTATTTATTTAGTGGACTTTGAAATAAACGGGGGTTGGGGAACCCAACCAGGTATTTCTCAAATACAATATAAATAAGAGAGGAGGCTCTCTCTCTTTAGTGTGAAATTCACTATTAAATCATTTCATAGAGTGAAATCCAGATATTCTCTCTCCTCTTGCACTGTAGAGAGAGAATCTCTCGATCCCAGATGCTCGGATCAAGATATTTATTCGGCATCGTAGGCATCTCGATGCGGTGATCATCGAGACATTGAAAGCATCGTCGGATCGCCGCTCTAGAACACGAAATTCGATGATCAACGTTCCAACAGATTTTTAGAGCGCATGTGGACAATCAAGAGGGATCCTACTTTTGATTCTTTAAGTAACGATCACCATTTACTTGTTGCATTCGACCGCATCTTAGGATTTGAAACAAGTACATTTTCATTTTAATTGTGTGCTCTTAATAATTTTCCCGAGATCCTCAAACCACTTCGGGGCTCCAATCATTAGCGACGACAAGTTCCGTCATCCCGCCGATGAAAAATTGTAAAATCCCAGGCCCACTGGCTTTCACTATAGGCCCCAAAAACCTTACAGTAATGCATCCAATTTCTATTCCTAAATGTAAATGGATTGAAATTACAATGATTTTTTTCAGTAGATTAATAAAAACTGCAAGGAATAATGAATAAATATGACTGATTATTGACAGACTTACCCAATATGATTATTTCCTCACTATAAGGAATGATTTTCCACAAGATCACCTTGTAAGACTCTATATTAATGAAGTTGTGTGACTATATATAGAACCTCTCTCCATTGTGTTTGATCATGACCCATTATTTAAATAGAAATTCTATAAAGTGTCCAGAAAGCTTTGGATACTAAGCTTCATTTGAGTACGTAATATCATCCCCAAACTGATGGGATTTTAGAAAGGACGATCCAAACATTAGAAGACGTATTGAGATCCTGATCACTTGATTTTCAGGGTATGTGGGATCAGTATTTAACTTTGGTGGAGTTTTACTCAAATAAAAGTTTCCATTCAAGTATTCAAAGGGCACTGTATAAATCATTTTAGGGAAAACGATGTTGTACACAAACTTTTTGGGAAGAAGTTGGTGAAAGGAAGCTTGTGGGCCTAGTGATTTTGGAAGAAACAAAAGAAAAGGTAGATACTATTCTGACCCATTTCATAGAATCTCAAATCTGGAAAAAGAACTATGCCGATTACCAAAGGAAGGATTTGGAATTTCAAGTGGGGGGTTTTTTGAATATATCTCCATGGAAGGGTGTTATAAGATTTGGGAAGAAAGGGAAACTGAGCCCCATGTATATTGGTCATTTTGAAATTCTACAGAGAGTTGGAGTTATTTTTTATAGTTTGGTGATGCCACCTAACCTTTTTAAGGTACACAATGTGTTATACATATTCTTGTTAAGTACATTCCAGAACCAATACAAGTAATCACTTCTGAAAGAATAGAATTGGAACCTGACTTGACTTACTGGGAAGAGACTATCTGGATTCTAGACATGATATAATAGGTGTTGAGGAATTTGAAGACTCGAGTCATAATGTTACATTGGAAAAACCATAAAATGTTAGAGTAAAAGTGGGATCCTAAGGAGCTTATAATGAAGACCTACCCGAATCTTTTAATGATGTAACATTCTGGAAATTTTGAGGATGAATTTTTAATAGTAAGGGAGAATGTAACACCCCAAGGATTTAAAAATAAATTTAATATAGAATGTAACGCACATAACACATATTCTATAAAAAATTATAAAAATTATTTAAACATGATAGTTATAACCTAGCCATGAAACAAAATTTTTCTACTTCTGTGATTTGAATTTCAAAAAATGGACATACGCGGATTTGATCAGTAAGATATTAAGAGTATAATAGGATCAACATAATTTTTTGATGAATAATAACTTAACCATTATTAATAGTAAATTCACCCTAGAAAGTATAAATAAAATTTAGGCTCCTTACAAATGAAAGTATGACATATTTTGTATATTTTAAAAATTAATGATTAGGTGTGGGTGTATTTTTTGAGTAATAATGATTCAATTAAAATTTTATAATTAATATTTTGTTTTAAAGAAAATTAATTTTCATAAAATTTATTCAGAAATCAAAATTTTGTTTATTTATGATTTTAGGATAATTTATGAGACCTTAGTTCATTTTTGAGTGTGTTATAAAATCAGTTATAAATTTAAAACTGTATTTTTAGTGTAAATAATGATTTTAATTAAAAATTAAATTGATTATATTTAAAAAATTATTTTCAAAAAATGGAGTTCATTTTTAAATTCTACACATAAATAAATTGTTATGTTGAATTTTGGGTTTTTTTATAAAATACCTGAATTTTTAGTTAATAATAAAATACGTAATTTACAATAGAAATACATTATAACATAAATAAATTATTCTTTGACTCGTGGGTGATGTAAGTACCCCTGGAAAGAACTCACATTCACGTATTACTATATTTTGTCACAATAATCAACACTATTTCTTGTGTTGAGAAAAATAATAAAATAATGAGAAATCACCCCTCTCATTCACTATAAAAAACACCCTCACCCCTATTCTCCCCACACATATAAGCCTTGAATCTTGGTAATGATCTATACAAGTACTCTTACCTAGTCTATCCCAACATCCATGAGCTCTTAGTCTTACTAACAAAACAAAACCCCTTCTCTTAATGTGGTTCTTAAGGAGGATATTTTGAGAGGTAAACCCTCTTCCATTTTCATTTAATTTCATTTCAATTTATTTTATTTTCCATTTCTATATTCATGTATTCTATCCAAATGATCATGATAAATCCAGTATCATGTATATAATAAAATTAAATAAATTTAATAGAATATATTTCATCATACTCCTTTGTTTCTCTCTTTATTTCAAAAATGAAATCAACATTTGGGAGGTGTCGATTTACAACATTTGTGGATGATGAACTTTCGTTCATTAATTTCTCATTCAAGGTTGGTAATGAAACAATTTTTTTGGTTGAAAAAGATTATAATATATGTATTTTATATTATTTAATGTTCTAGAACCATTTTATATAAATTATATTAAATTATAGAACAAAACAAGTTCATTATGATAAAAAACTGCTAAAATTAAGCTACATTGTTATCATTAACATGTTATCTAATGATTCATTCTCATATATGAAAACATAATAATAAATAATAAAAATTATACTTATTTTTTTTCTGATAATAAAATTTAATTTCAATTTTGTAGAATTATACCCATTTTATATGAACATCATTACTCATATATAAGTATACCAAGCATAAAAACCAAGAAACTGAATGCTCCCGAACAATAAAATTGTATCTTATAACTCATAAAAAATTACATAAGAGAAAATAATAAAATTATAATAAATAAAAAACATTTTTATGAGTTTCTTAATTAATCAATTAGTGTATTTAATTTAATTATCCAGTATGTGAAGGTCAAGTACAGGACACATTCGAACTTAAGGTAAGGGTTTTCTACCTGAACCTCCAATTGCTTTCGGGTTTCCATTTTCTCTTTTTACACTAATTAAATTCATAATTATAGTTATTTATTCCTCATAAATTATTTTTTAATTTTCAATGTATATATTTACCCATCATAATCATTCTTTATTTTATGTGGAGTAATATGTTTTAAAATGATCTTTCTCAAATATTTCCCGATAAACAAGACAGATTCAAAGGAACATCTCAAATTATTACCTATTTTCAAGTGCACTCTATAATATATTTTGGGATAGCATTATTTTTCTAAAATCACTCATTTTATTACGAAAAAACTATATTATTTAACTTCTGGTTTTATACAAATATTTTTTCAAAACAACTCTTCTTTGAAAAGTAAATGAGTATGTCTCTTATGTATTACTCATTGATTTTAAAAGTGTATTACCATATATATCAAAATTCTTGTGGCTTCTTATGTTTAATTCAGATTAATATTTTATGATATCAACTACAATATTTTATGTTTTATGATTAGTTTGACTCTGGATGAGCTATCATGATATCATCGACCATATTACTCCGAATGGTTAGTGCTTATGCTTATTGATTAGGGAATGTTATTTACATTTCAAATGTTTGTTTCAGTAATAATTTAATTTTTAATTATGTTTCAACCCTTTCATATGAGGAAATAAATGGACTTAGTATGTGATGGGTCGGGCCCGATAAATCCCCTTGATGCATTAGTATGTATCATGAGACAAAGTATCTTGGGTTTTTACCCATTATGTATGGTGTATTGGTCTAGGCTTTGATGGTATTATTATGATGACCGATATTATGCATTACCTAATTATAAAGCTAGTAATTTATTGTACATGTGATTATTTGACTAGTATAATAACCATGGTTATGTTTTATTATATAATTATCAATTTTTAATTCCTATAATTTTGTGCTCAAGATTATTTTTTAATGGAATGTTTATTTTTAGTTATTCACCATGCTTTATATTTTTTATTCTATTGTATTACTTACCCTTACTGAGCATCTGAGCTCACCTATTTCTTATGTTTTACTTTTCACCACAATGTGAAGATTTATATTATGAATGAATCACAATGATAATATAGAATTTTATTGGTGTTTCCAATATAGTTACTATTTTTTACTTCATTTCAAGTTGTAATGAAACTTTTATGTTGGTATCTGGTTTTCTATTGCTACTAAACTATTTATTCCTTCAGTGTATGATTTTCTTATTTATATGTAAATGAAATAAGATAAGTCACCAAATCTGGGCAGCTAGTTTCACGGTCCTTACAATGGATCTTTTTTTGTGGCATGTTAGTAGGTGTTCTATTTATTGTTTCCACATAGGATGATAATCATGCTTCTCTACCACATCTATTTTCAATCATTTAAAATGACAATTTTGAATCATATTGTTGGATTTTGGAATGTATATGAATTCATTTCACACCAAAACAAGGACTGTGTTTGAAATAAGATCGCCATCAATTGATTATAGATCTTGTTAATAGTTATGGGGTTTCATGGAGAGAACTGAATTCTTATCACTAATATTTCATTTGAAATTTTTTCAGTAATTTTCCTAAACATTTTATAAATGACTAAATATTGAAGTTTATTATCAGTTTGGTTTTGTTTTTTTAACATAATTTTTTTGATAAAATTTTAATATCATTTTAGATACATTATTCTCTTAGGGTTTCATCATACAAGCCCCAAAAAAGAAAGGATTGATCATCATCATGACGATATTTGAAGGGATAATCAAGATGTGTATGATTATATTATGCATATTTAAAAGGAAAATGGTCATTAGAATATTCTGGTGACTGGAGATAATGTCATATGACCACTAATATTATGGATGGAATTAATGGGGTGTTCAAGGTTTTGCAAAAAAAATAGATCATAGGGTTGGTACAGGAGACATTTTATAGTTGTGTGAAGTACTTTTTGAAAAGATCCTGAGAGTAAAATCAGAGGATGCAAAATGGAATGCATTTTAACCAAAATTTCCAAAGTGTCATTGATTAGATACTATTTGTCGAATCAACATTGCGTGCCCTAAACTTTGACCAGGTACAGATCCACTTTTGGGTAAGATATTTTCATGACCACCTCACACGCAACAGTGGTAAAGTGTTGTTGTCCATATTGGAAAATGGTTAATGTGATTGCGTTAACTTCCCAACATTGATATATCCTTGTGCATTTGTTGTTGATTCTTGTGCATCATTGAACATATCATGGGAACTCCATGTTAACCTAGTGTGTCATGTAAGCACTCTGGTAAACTTTTATCATATAGCTTATATGTCTGTTCGTGACTTCCATTCTGTTACCTTGTTTTCTAGTCAGCCAACAATCATCCCTGATATTTCTAGGTTTCAAATTATGGATTTTTCAGTTATGTATTTTTTTTATTTTGGGATTTTGTTTTCATTTATGGATTTTTAAACTTTATCATGATATTACCAAGTTTTGTCCTCAAGGACGAAAAAAGACTACACATATTAAAAATGAGATAGATTTTCCTCAACAATGGTAAGGGTAACTATAATGAAGTATTTTTCACACAAAGGGTCATACGTGTAAGAGATGTCACCAACTGGAAGGACAAAGCTCTACTTCTAATCATCCTTGTCTGAGTCATTATTTTTTATCATGATTGTCTACATTTTTTTGAATGCAAACTTTTCATAAATGGAACTTTTTATTTCTGACTTGTTTCATTTTTGGCATGTTTCTTCTCTAGTATGGTTCATTTTTTGATTGAATAAAAAAAATTGTGATACTTTAACTATTAAAAAATAACAACACAATATAAATGAATAAAAAGTTGTTCATCCTCTAAATGAGTTTTCTTCAAATTTTTCTTTCAAATCACATGGTAGAGTGAATATATCATGCATCCAGATATTCTATGAGGGGTTATCATCATGGATTATATACATAAAAATATTTAGAAATAAATTAAACATTATTGAAATAATTTAAACAAAAAATTGATATACTAAGCCATCATCATAATTAATATATATTTTTATCTTATTTTTCATCATAATGCTCAATTATTAATGCTAATTGTCTACCTCATATTTCTTATTTTAGTTTTTTTTTAAATAGTTTAAAATAATTTTGAATTAACTGTAAAAAATTAATGATGATATCAATTGTAGATATGGCGGGTCCACCGTTGCTCACATTCCAGGATAAGAATGTTTCAATGCTGGTTTTTGAGGGACGTTCAGTGTCTTCTTTAATTGTATGAAGATATCATCATTTTTATCATGTTTCACCCTCTATTTTCATTGTCTCTCATCTTCATCGTGATGGGTTCTATGGTGTAGAAAATTCAGACTTCACATTTGTCAATCATCATCTCATTGCTGCGCTCGTACTAAGATAATAGCCATAGAAACATACATTTAATTTTAAATGGGGGGATTTGACCATTAAACAAGATTATGTTTATATTATATTAGGTCTCCCAATCAATGGTGCGATTGTGAAAGGTCGAGTGGGTGCATATTGGTTTGAGCTATTTCATATATTGTTGAGAATTAAGGTCCATGACGATAGAAGGTCCGTTGTTGGTAGTAGATTAGGCATGCTATGAAAAGGTGATCACTTCAGTTATCTAATTGATAATTCCAATGAGATAATTGTGATGAGATTTTCAAATGAATATATTTTAAGGATTATCGACGACATGATCTATGTTGATCATTCGACTACATTTGGGCATTTTATGGATTTACCGTTATTGGAGGACATGGATCTAACAAGACGTTATATTTGGGGTTCTGTCAATCATGCATATACATATAGGGAAATATGCAACGCATGTCACATCAATAAGATCCAAATCACAGAATGGGTTATTCTGATATAGATTTGAATATGGGGGCACATCTCTTGATTATCTCCACATGCATGTGCTCTATTGGATTCTAATATTTTAGAAAATTCTCCGCGTTTACGATGGTATTATATTACTTATAATGTAAAAATTAAATGTATAACATTATATTAAAAAATATAAGTATAAAAAAATTACCTATATGTGGATTCATCCACACCAATATTCTGATACTTTCAGACATGATGTTCATGCATACAAACTTATGTTGGATAGTTTTTGATCGGATGACGTACGTGGTTATTAATTATATAGTTAAATTAAAATTCGGTACATTACATGTATTAATTTATTAATTTATTATTCTTTTTTTATATTTTAGATTCCATGGATGTAATATATTAATCTATCATTTAGATTCTTTCATCATATTATGATGTGATTCTTTCTTTTGGCTCATGCATCGTTCCCTTGATTCATTTTTATATTATTTAGTGGAATAATATGGATAGAGTTATAAGGAAATTTGGATTCTATCATCTCCTTCTTACACTGCCTAGTCAGTTGCATTCTCTTCATTCCCTGAATATGTCAAGGAAATGGTGTTTTTATTGGAAGAGATATCATGCATGATATATTGAGTTTTGGGTTAGATGACATGAGTCCATGTTACGAGTGGTCAACACAATACATATCCATTTATTAGATCAGCTAGATTATGCACCCTGGTACCATATGTCCATAGTGAAATTTCTTACACAATATGGATGGGGCTATCATGAATTGGTAATAATTATTTCTTCCACCGTTGAACATTTTTTTTTATTAAAATAACATAACAACATTATTTATTTTCACATGATGCCCATATCACTATTATTTTTTACATCTTTTATCCAGTTGAGGGAGACACATTTGATAAGACATATTTTCATAGAGCTATGACAGACCTACTTCCACCTATATATTAAATTTATCATGATATTTTCTTTGACGTGTCAGATGATGTTGAGGGTTCATAGCCTAATATAGATGTGTCAGAGGGTGGTAACCCTGTTATGGATTCACATGTGGTTTAGTAGGAGGGGGTTCATCATGATCACTCAAATTCTACTCCAGATCCTATTACATATGTTCCCCAAATGATGCCAGTGGAATAGGCATAGATAAGATATATTATCATGCTTAATTTTTTTTGTAGTGATAGACGTTGACTAGTATTTATGGTATTCTTCATTATCCACTGATTCATAGATATCTACTGCACAATAATCATCTTCTTCGTATATTAGGTAGAGTTTCAACCAGCAGCCACTATCCCTAGAGGTATGGCAGGGTATAGGCGGTGAGAAAATATATCTACTGCATGTTACACTTGATTAGGTGGATGTGGGTGCTAGGAATGAAAAACGGGAGTTGTGTGCACCAGAGCATAGATATAGACTAACACAGTGTAAATGCATTATACATACACCTGACAGTGGTACAAATGAGCATACAGGACATCAATGTAGATTAGATTGATACATGTGGTATGTTTTTAAAATTATTACTTATTTTTTATTTAAAAACATTCTAATATATTAATTTTTTTCATAAATCAATAAATTGACATAATTAGAAATTCATACAAAAAACTGAATGATTTAGAAACATTAAAATTAATAAATACAATTATAATAATAATTATTATTATTTTTTATTTATATTCACTCTTACTATTATTATCCATATTATTTATAATAAATAGTCATATAAAATTAATTTTTAAATATTATATATATTAGATTCTTGAGGGTATAATTACATTAAATACACACATACCACACACACAGGCCAGAAAGGCAGGTCATAGCCCCCTCAAGTATTGTTCACCCACCATGACTTAATTATTCATTACATGGCCCGAAGGCCCAGTGAGCATGAAAATCATTACATTGCCTAAAAACCTATTGCAACGTCGTGCATCCATCATACTGCCTGTGTTACCACCTACCTAAATAATTTTTCTCTCACCCAGATTTGAACCTGGGTCTAGTGTAGGATTACAGAGAACCTTTACACTCGGGTAAACCCCCAATTGCTAATTATTAAATATTACTATTATTATTACTGTCAATTCTAAAAATATTAATAATAAATTTTATCTTATTTCAGATATAACTAATTAATTAATAACACAACATAATATGTTTATAATAATATAATTATTAACTAGTAAATATTTGTCAAAATAAAAATTATTTTATTTACATTATTATATAATAAATATTACATACAATTCTATTAATTATACTAATAACATATTAATATATTATTCAATAATAATAAATAACACAATTGATAATTAATAAATATTTCACATTTTAAAAAATTACTAATAATTATATCAGCAAAAAAATTAACAAATATTTATAATTAAAATATTATAAGAATAGTATAATTATTAACTCGTAAATATTTTTCTAAATAAAAAATATTTTATTTAAATTATTATAAAAAAATAGCTATAACGCTATTAATTATATAAATAAAAAATAATATATTGTTAATTAATAATAAATAATTAAATTTATAATTGAGAAATATTTAACAAATTAATATATTACTAATAATTATATCAAAAATATTAACAAAGATTTATAACTAAAATGTTATAAATATTAGTTGTTATACTGTTAATTAATTAATTACATAATAATACAACATTATTTAATAATAAATAAGAAAATTTATTATTAATAGATATATTACTTATTAACAAATTGGAAATATTTTATATCAACAAAAATATTGACAAATATTTTGTAAATAATATTCATATAAATAAATATTATATAATTAATATTATATAATTAATTATAGAAATAAATTATTTATGATGTGCGTATATATATAAATAAAGAGTTGTGAACGGGGTTCACGCCTCTTGGGTAGCAGTGAGGAAGCGTGAACCTCATTCATGCCTCTTGGGAAAATGTATAACCGTGAACGAGATTCATGCCACCCCAAATATAGCTTTAAAAATATTTCGACCCTTGTAACATTTTCGAATTTTTAAAACAGTGAACCCCAATTTAAAAAACTCTATAGTTATTTATTTTTGTCTGGTAGCTAACAAATCATGTGTTAATACCTGATTAAAATACTAGTAACATAAAAAAACACATTACATTTACACCGAAAACAATGAATAATATCTATATAAATACACATAAAATACCAAAAAAAATAACAAACATAAAATAAAAAACACAAAAAAAAATTAAAAACCCTAAAAAACACACACGATATAAAATAAACACATTAAATTCATATTCCAGATTTTTTATAGTTGATCATGTTATATCATTATTTATTTTTGATAAAAAAATTATTTTATGTTACGTGTTATATTTGATCATGTTATAATCTTGTTATATATATATTTTGTAAATATTTTATTTTAGTAAAAAAATATCTTCAAAATAAGTTTACATTGTTGTCGTTTTACGGTGAATGGGGATATATTTTTAATTAAGTGGGGCCACATAATGACATGGTCAAAAGTTACCTTAAAATTTTAAAAAATAGAAATAATCACAATATTTCTTAAATTAAATTTAGTTCTAGATACAGTCAAATCACATAAAATATCTATTATTTATTAAATCATTAAGTTTATATTTTAGAAGTTAATATTTTAATTATTTTTTTCGATAAATATTAATTAATTCAATATTTCTAATATAAACATCGCTAAAATAAGCGATTCTTAATTTATTATTATATTAAATAAAATTAAATATTTAACTATAATTAAACATGTAAATGACATTAAACCCCTTATTAAATAAATATTATGAAAATATATATTGCAATTGTAAATCATAAAAAATATATTTTTATGATAATTAAAAAATGCAATCTTTATTTTAAAAAATTTGATAATATAAAAGGAAGGATTAGAATATCACCAATTATATGAAATTTAGAATATCCCTAATATTTCAACCATCTTCATTTTTTCTATCCAGACTTTAGCTCTAAAAACTTTATAAAATTTAATAATAAATTTTATCTCTGACCAAAAAATTATGAAAATTCATAGAAAAACATAAATGTATAGAAAAATTAATAAAATTGTAATTTCAAAATCAACATTCAAGTTATTAGGCTACATATTAATAATAAAATAATATCTAACTAATGACTCCATGGATGAATATAATGTATCACAGTTTAGATACATTTATTTAAAATCAATTTTCCCATGGAAATTAAGATAAGGAACATTATCCTTAAATCCTCTTATTTACCAGAAAATTAAATCGACTATTGAAACAAAAACCCTCTAAATAATTCTATTTTTATCAGTGAATTTTTATTAAAATAATCATTGAATTGTGTTTAGATATATTAAATTTAGAAAAATCTGTTGATGAATTTATGGGGAAGATGAGAGAATAATAATAGGGGAAAATTTATAAAACATTTCTTAATTTCTGCATATATATATATAATAGAATTGATTGAAATAAAAAAATGCACCTGTATAAATTTATGAAAACTCTAAATCAAAAACAAAAGGAGAACGTATCAAATTTTATCTAACAAATGCTCTCACTTATATCATATTTAATTTTGTTTAAACAATCTTTTATAAATCTATTTTTTTATAATATATAACATCATCTTCAAAAACTCAAATATATCTATTTTTGACATTCTTTTCAAAATACCTATAATCAGGTTTTAGATCAATATTTTCATCATTGAAAATATCATGTATAAAATGATATTTAATGATATTTGGGATTTTCTATTATAAATTTTTTTCGATGAGATTATTTTGTTCACCATCCAACTCATTTACCATCCAATGAATTTAAACTACCCGACATGATATTGATAACACAATCATATATTCTTCTTTGGTCGTTGACAATGCAATATCCTATTATTTTCGTAATGACCAAGAAAATGCTCTTGACCTAAGGGAGAAAGTATACACATAATTACTTTTCCATGTTTTAGTGTCAAATTCAAATTCAAATATCTCAATCTGGAGACAATAAATTTAAAATTAGTGGGACTTATTCTTTTTTCAAATCCAACCATTAAATCAGTGTATTTTGAATGCGTAAGGTCTCAGTTTGTTTGAATCAACCACTTTGTGTTTTTTGGGATTGGGAGCTTCTAAGAGGGTGTTTGGAGGCATTCTAGGAATGGAGAGTAGAGTTTTTGAAACTATGTAGGTTCACCATGCAGTGGTTCTAGGCAAGGTGGTGGTCATGGGAGGCCCATTTTGAAGCAAAGGCAATAGGAGAAGGTTATTGATGTGTTTGGTTATCCTAGGTAATGAAATTACCATGACGAAGTTTGTAGTGTCTAGAGAACTCCATTAGGTAAAAAGAGAAAGGGGTCTACACCTGTGGTAGAGGGTAAGGAGTCATGGGGAGTCTGGTGCCATTTCTCTTTTTGACATTTTGAGAACCATGTCAGAGGGCCAACTGTTTTGGTGCTTCGAGAGTTTCCATGCGGGAAACAACAAAAAATAAAATGCCTAAGTTGATGGGAGTGGTGGTCAGTCGAATTGAGGGTCTGTTGAGTGAGGAGGAGTTAAAACAAAGAGCCTAGTCTCTCAACCCCATGGTCTTGGTCACAGTGAGTTGAAACAATAAGAGAATTTCTTTTGCGTTGGGGTGAGTAGCTGTAGTGGTCGTTTGGGGATTGAAATGACATTGACCACACTGTGGTGCATGTAATGGATTCGATCGACCATATTTAAATTGGTTTTAATGGACCAAAATGTTTTGGGGGGATATGGCCATTTCAAATGACTAGAAACATGGATCATGTTTTGGCCGAGGACACCATGAAAGTTTTTGAAGTCACCACACCATGGGGGAGTCTTCTTGGGTTTTCTCTATAAATAAGGGTCGGTGAAGGAGACATTATGACCTAAATCCTTTTTGTATATGAAACATTAGGATATATTGAAAGGTAGCATCAAAATATGATTTTTAGGATACTATGGCCTCTCGTAATGTAACATCCCATTACCATATTTCAAGTAGTTATCATCCCTTGTTTTGACCACCCTTTGTTTGGGTATTTGTTCGGACTATTTTTTGGAGACTTTTGGAAATTGTTTTTAGAATTTGGGGTTGTGCATGGTTGATTTACAGTTGGAAAAAACCATGTAGTTGATCCCAATAATTTTTGTTCCTTGTGTAGGGTTTTGGAGGTGGAAAATAGTTGATTCACGATTAGTCCAAATAGTGAGGTATCCCCACCAAACCGTACGGCTTGGGACAATGAGTGTTTTCTTGGGTGTCGCACCATTAGTCTAACAATGCGACCAAACCATTATCCTTTTCTAGAATCCTAGTGAGAGCACACATTTAGGCACACAGTTAGTACAAAATCATGTGACCTAAGCAATTATTCCATGTGAAAATGTTTTTAATCCATCAATTTTTTTAATTAAAATCTATAAACCTATATTATGACATCTAACGAAAAAAATTCAACCCTAATTCTATCATTTTTCTTTTGGAGGCTCTCAAGATATGATTTAGAGCTTCTAAACTCTCCTCTTCTTAAATCGTAGCACTGGTTGGTGTGATTGATCTCTCTCCAGTAAGTGAAATTTCCTTGATTTGGAATCCTCCCTTATCTCCTCTCTATCTTTGAGAGTGATTAATCCTCAAGTCATGGATGGATCTAAACCTTGATCTGATGGATTGTAATTCTAAGGATTCCTCTTTGATCTTTCTCACCTTAAAATCTCTCCTAGCTTTTCCCATTTTGGGTGATTGAGTGGTTGAACGTGTGACTAAATGTAGGTGGTTATGTAAGGCTTTTTCCTACACTCTAAACGGTTATTGTCTTGCTTGATTTGAAATGGATTTTCAATTGAATTCATTGATTTGAGAAGGTTTGTATACTGATTTTGAAAAGGAATGGAATCATGAAATAAATCCCTATTAAAAAGGATTTGATTAATTGGGTGTAATTGGAGAAAATATGGATTGAAATGAGAAATTCTTTGGCATTGATTCATGAGAAAAATGAATTTAAATGAAAGAAGATCATGAATGGAATTAATTTGTTTAAAACACATGTTTTGGTCTTCAAATTGGAATGCATTGATGAAACATGAAATTGGACACTTGAACAATGAATGATGAATTGAATTGAAATAGCTCAGGATTGATTGATTGATTGAAGTACATGTGAGCCCGTGTGGTTAATGGGTGATTAGGATAAGTATTCATTGAATTTGACTCCCTAGCACTAGATTGATGATGAAAACTATAACTAAACCAAGTTTGATATGATATTTTTCAATGGGTTGTTGATTGATTTTACCTTGATGGATTGAGGCTCATAGATGTGCTCCCACCTTGATGTGTGATGATTTACTGAGTAGTGCAAGGATCCTATAGCCAGAAACTAATTAACCTTAGAGAATATGACCATGGTTATTTGATTTTCTTTGACTATTATATTCTAGTGATTTTAAAACTGTTTTACTTATGCCATTGATTTATGGAAATGTTCATTTAATCAGATTTTGATATAATTTCCATATTCACGATTTGAAAGCATTTTTTGATTGATAAATGTGAAGATGATTTTACATGACTTGTCTTTATTTAAATTGAAGCATAAATGGTCTAATTGTTGTAGAATTTCTTATGGAATATTTAGTGAAAACCCTTTGGGATGTATTTTCTCACATAAAACCTTTACCTTTGATAAATTGTGGGTTTTGTTATATCAGGTCCTATAAATGAGAATGTTCCACTCAATGGTGGTGATTATTCTTGATTCATGGGACCTTGGGTGACAGTGGTAACTAGTGGAGTTATGTAAATGTTTTGGGAGGAGCGGAAGTGCCAGACGGGGCATTCCTTGCTTGATTTTTTTTTAATCCATGATTAATCTGATATTTAAATGATGATAAGCAGCATAATCAATATAAATGAATCAAAATATAATTAATGATTGAACTCTAGGAATGTGATATAATATCATCATATATTATTTATAATTAATTTAAAAATTAAATAATTATAATGAATTATTTCTTCGTTGTTGGATATAGCAATGTCTCTATATCATACCTTAATTTAATTGTAGAAATAAATAGTAGATTACCTCTACTGGAGATCCACATGTTTTCCACAAACCTATGAACGTTGCCATAGGAATCTACAGATTCTGGCATAGTAGATCCTTATACTTGTGTCGTTCGCCTTTGAGCACCCTTAGAATATATTAAATGAAGGGTTCTCTTTTATCTCTCTAGATTTGATAGTGGTTGTTGAGGTGGATAATTATCCATTTTTGAGATTGTTCTTAGAGAGGGATCTCTCTTGGGTTTTGAGAGAATTATCTCTGGATTTTGTTTTCCACAACATATGAATTTGAAACCCTTCAGAAATAATATAATTGAGTTTATATGCCGATAGGGATAGAAAATAATATTTACTAATGCACCCCTATTATTTTTCTTAATTACTACAAATCCCAATGTGAATAATAATAATAATAATAATAATAATTCTTCACATGCATTAAACTTGTGAATTAAATGAAATATTATAGATTAAAAAAATTTCCAGTATATATTATTTCACACAGGAACATTAAACTCAGTTTATCATTCCTTCACAATATTTTCCATACCTTGAATAATGAATATTTATTTAATAAAAATACCACTTCATTATTCTCAAACATTTAAATTAATAATATATTCACTAATTAGGAAACAAATATTTATTACATATTCTGCTCACCAAATATTCTCTCGAATAACTAGTGATGAAATATATACAATCAAGAAAACATAAATAGTTATTAAACCACAAGTGAGAATAATGTTTATTCAACTTATTAAACAGTAAATAATATTATTATTTAACTAAGGTCCTGAATATACTTTGTGTGAGACCCTCTAGGCCCCTTTCTTTGTGACATTAGTTGAAATAGCTCAATATATAAGGTTAGCATATATCAACAAGTCGGGATACACATTGAGAAAGAAGCTAGTTTCATAATGACATAAAACCTCTCATGATTACTGTGTAATATAATCCCTTTATCGTGATATCACCAATCAAGAAGGTTTCATGCTGATTCCATCAACCTATGTGCGTGATGTCTATTTCTTGGTCCTTTTTGAAATTAAACATGCATACAGAACACCACAGTCATATATTTATTTATACTATATAATTTCCATCAAAGGGTCTAAGATATCAACTTCCATTAAATTCCAAAAGGGAAAAATCCTTTCTCTCAATATTTATTAATTGTAACACTCTGAGCTTCCACGATACGCTTCTCTTTCAACAATGCAATAGCTTGCATTGTATGCAAGTTCGAGATTCTAACACACCCCGGCCAATCAAAATAGTCATTATGAATAGTAATACCCACTTTTTGAAATTATATATATTTTATATTTCATAATGGACTTTATTTTTGTATTCTTAATATCGAAATTACCCTAAGTTGAATTTTTTGTAATTTTCTGAGAACTTCCAATTTTCTACGAATTGTGAAAAATACTTAAAAACAACTTTTTTAATCAAAATAATTTATAGTGAAAAATTATACAATTGAGTGGTTTTTAATTATAATTATAATATATTTTTACCATTTTATCCAATTTTGGTCATTAGAATTAATTTCACTTTGAAATTGGACATAAACAATTGTCAATCTTTTGATATATATTGTTTCTTAAAAACACGCTATTTGTTGTGACAGTGGGAATTAATTATAAAATTAATTAATGAAACTTATATGATTGGAATTTTTTTAAAATATAAATCATTTTTGAATTCGTAATATCAATTATAGCTTAGGGTGAAATTTTGGCATTGTTCTGAAAAACTTCAATTTTCGATGAATAGTGAAGCCACTAAGTGGTAGTTAAAAAACTGATTTTTCATTTAAATGAAACATTACCACTTCTGTGATTTGATTTTTAAAAATCTGACATACATGGTTGTCATTAGGAAGTAAAATGTGGTTCAATGGGATTAAAATAATTTTTGTGAATAGTAACTTTTAAGTTTAATTAATCGCGATTAAAGGTAATTAGTGAAATTTAAGGAAAAAATGATATTATAAAAATATGAAAATACCTTTACACTTGTTCAAATCTTATTGTATGAGCCATGGACAACCAAGACAATCCATGGGTCAACTTGAGGACCCCATGGAGCCACTTTGGTAGGAAAATGACATTAAAAACTTTTTATTTAATGTTAAAATAAAAATGTCACAAACATGAGTTGTTTTACTAAAACAAGTTTTAAATGGGGTTATACAAGTTATATTTTTGACTATAAATATTAATTAGAAATATAAAAATATTTCCTACATCATTATCATTTTTTTATAATTTTTAGACATTAAATAAATTAAATTATTTATGATACCATGATGATGCAGCGATTACCTCATTAAATAACGATTTTAATAAAATGGAAGTGTAATGTAAAATATAAGAATTACACTTGTCCAAAGCCTATTGGATGAGTATATGTCAAACCCTTATCACCTTATCCTCAAAATATATAAGTTTTGGACCTTTAAAATCCGAAACTCATTATATAATAAAGTAACATTTCATTACTTTCCAAGAGTGCCCCTCCTCTCCTCTTATAAAAGGCCCCCACCACTACCACCTTATTTACACCTTTGAAGGCATTTGGATCAGCCAACCTCTGCCCAAATACTCTCTCAACTTCTATCTATTACTCATAGAAGCCTCACTTTGTGCATAATTCTTCCCAAGGAAGCCTTTGATCTCAAATCAAAAAGAGTTACCCGTTTTATAGGTAGTGTTTTCTCTTGTGTTCTTATATTTTATTTTGCTTCTCCAACCCCCTAAACTCTTTTTTATTAATTTCTTCTGTAACAAAACCAGTATCCTCAATATACTAGGATATTTTTATAAGAATTATTATAGCTACACTTACACACACCTACATCTAATGGTTATAGAACATACTATTTCTGTGGATGGCGAATTTCTGCCTCACAAAATGTTGATTGTTCAAAACTCATATAACACCTTCAAAGGTGGCCATTAAGATGTCACTATATTTATATATGATATATAATATGTTTATATTTTACTTAAGCTTCTGTATTTTTCATTTATGGCATACCTTTATGGTTTCCATTATGGGTAAACGCGATAATTTCATTTTAGGAAGTGCGGACTACCGCCCCCTCAAAGTGATTTGAATCGTTAATTCCATATGTTGGATGTATAAATGATGGAGTAAATGATATTATATATGATATTATATGGGAATTGTAATTTAATTTTATATCATTATGATTTCATTCCATTAAATATGAAATAGAAATGAAAGTAGGGTTCATGCGTATGTACGGCTTACCGTCTCTATGAACGGTGCATTTCATTTCTTACCTCTAAATGTTAAGTAATATTATGAATGAATGTATATACTGGATATAAATGATATATATGATATCTAAATAATGAATATAATTCAGGATATAATGGATATTTCACCACATGAACAACTTGTAATTATAAGAAGTTTATTTTTGACTCAAGTACCAAAGATCGACAAAATGACCATTATTAACTTAAATAATTACATAATGTTCATAACATGGTAATAAGTGATATAAAAGGACTAATGAACATGAAAAAGGATCTTAATCAAATATAAATTAACACTAGTTTATTATTCAGGAGATTAAAGAATTATCGAGTCAAGTCGGACACGAGGTAAGGGAACTTCTTAACCCAATTTCCATTCGTTGGGTTAATCTCCTACTTTCAAATTATGTCATGATATTATTATGTCCTATCTTGTATTGGTACTTTATTTATGTGTAATTATAGTGAATACACATAATATATCTACTTTATTTAAAAAATGATCTTTGTAAGGGTCTTTGTCTCAATCCCCTTTCATTGAGGCATATTTTGTTTTATACACAACTTTCTTTTATACGGTGTATAAACCCCTTTGAATTTTACTTTTATTCAAAAGGAATATTTTTATATGAAGAGTTTTTACTAAACGACAAAAGGAATGTTTTTTCTTACGTATGCAGCGACAAAGACTTCTCCGCCGCCGTGACTATTATTTGAGTTTCGGCTTCCTCTATAACCATTACTTTTTTTTAAAAGAAAAATAAATACCATGTTTTACTTTTCTTTTATTTTGGTATTGAAAATGGTTTTGATAATGTTTTTATTATATCAATGTGATGTATTGATATCTTGCGATTGAAGTGTGTAAATATTATGTTTCCTTTATGCATGTTTTATGTGATACAATTATGTTATGTTTTATGATATGTTTAAAAAAATTCATATGAGGAATGAATTGGACTTAATAAGTGACGGGTGGAGCCCGCTATAGCTCCTCGATGCATCGGTAGGTCTCATGAGACAAACTAGTGTCTTGGCATGAGGCCTTGACAAAATCTTATTTGTAGTCTTGGCACGAGGCCTTGTATACGTTGTTATGATAGCCTGGAATTATGCATTCCATCATTATGAAAGTGGTTATTGATATTGCATGTGGTTATTCGACCAGTAGAATATCCATGTGAAGAAGTAAATGGCATTATATCATTTTATTTTTTCCATATTATGTTGATGTTCAAGTTTAAAAGTCTTTGTTTTAGTTATACATTGCCTTAAATGTTTATGTTTATTGATGAAAGATTCTGCTATATTGTTATCCTTACTGAGCATCTGAGCTCACCCATTTCAATGTTTTAATATTTTCCAGGATGTGAAGAAGTATTTTATCAATGACCTGTAGGGATAGTCCGAAGAGGATATGAGTCTGGACTATGGAGACTTTGTTATTTTAGATTTTTCAGTTTATGATGTAATGTAACATTTATGAATGTATCTAGTGTTTCCAAGTCTACTAAACTAATCGGTCTTTCGAGACTTGATCTTTTGTGATCATGCCAATGTTACGCAATAATGCACCGACTCTGGGTAACTGGGGTCGGGGCGTTACATTAATGATATATTACTTGTGACACACCAAACATATCATACATCATCACAAACATATGTCATCACAGTTTTTTCAATATATCAATGTATGTGAATCATCAAATCTATTAATAATAATCTAAAATTATAAGGTACCAATACACACATCCATATATAAGAGCATCCAATAACACATATAAATGTGTATTTTGTACTGGGGGATCTCGTTATCATAATTTTTTATAGTAGAAATTATCATGGGTGTGCCCCATGAGATGGTGACTCGAATTATTATAAATCTATACCAATGAAAGCCTATAAAATTTTCATCACTAAAATTATTTCATCTAGTTATAAAACATATATTTAAGATTACTATCGTAAAACTTAAGGGTTATCATCATAGTGGGGAACTGTCGTGACCTTTAAATGCGACAACTACCCTTAGGATATTATAAAATACTATTACATGTAGAAGAAAAATCCTGACACAATTAGGATTTTATAAATTTTAAAAAAAAATAATACAAGTTATCATAAAATACATAGAAGTTGGTTCTAGGGAACCAACTCTAATATACTATGACACGACCTGAACCAAATTGGGGCTAGCGTTGCAACTACCCAAAACACACCGCCATAGGCCAAGGGATGGAGACATGTGCCAAAAGGAATATATAAAATGGGAGTCCATTGCATAATGTTCCTACATGAACACACCCACCCATCTTGATGAAAAAGTGCATAGGAATAATAATAAAAAGATGTAGAAAATAGAATGTAAACAAAGCTTGTAAAACCTCTAGGGTGTACAAGAGTATAAAAATGTAAACTAGAAAATTAAATGGAAACAATACATGCCCAACCATAAATATGTCCTCACCTGAAAAATTAGAAAGTAAATGTGTTAAGATATCCTTGCTCACGATATTTAATCTCTGACCACTGTACACATCCCAATGCATCATGCCCCCTTAAAATTATCTATAGTTATCACTGGCCTTCCCATCCTCTTCAAAAGACATGCCATGTGTGGGAAAATATTTTATACGGGTGAGTATTTACATACCCAATAGGACACCTCAAAACCTAAAGGGGGAGTAGAAAGAGACAGAAAATGAATGGATAGACAATAACTAGTAAACAACTCAACTCAAAGAAATATATTAAAAAATTACAGATATATATGCTCAAAACGAAGAACCCCTAATAATAGAGATGGATATCTCCATCTCATAGACCAACCCAATAAATGAGTGACAAAAATTCTATAATTCCATCAATGATGACTAGAATCTCGTGTGTCTATCTAGCAGAAAACATCTAAGTCCAGCCACACATCACCACTACACACATAGTTGAGAGGAACAGTATCTAGTAAGAGGTCCAATTCCTCGGTACAATATGAGGTTTCCACTCTGATGGTCGAGGACTCATTCCCATCCCATCTATAGGGTGCCACTCAAGTCATTGAGGACCCATGCCATGCCTAGAATGAGGGTTCCACTCAGAATCTATAGAGAACCCATGCCCTGGCTTGCAAGAGGGTTCCACTAAAAATCTATAGAAGACACATACCCATCGCGGTTGGATAGAGCCACTATAGTAGTCTAGGAACCACAGCCTTCCTAGTAGAAGGTCACCACACAGAATCTTTAGAGGACCCATGCCCAGCCCAGTTGGAGGGTTCCACTCAAGTAGCCTATAGTGATCATGTCTGATCACTATCATCATCGAGTGTTTCCTAAAGACATGTACTATTCATAAAATATCATATCATATATTTAAATTCACAATGAAGGACACCATTGAGTTCTATGAGAATAAACACTCAAAATATACTACTCAATGGCCAAAATCTAAGTCCTAATGAAGCAGATATGAGAGGTTGAAGTTTCCAAAAAAGTTAATTAGGGGTACAAGGCGTGTAGGGGACCCACACTACATGTAGTCCCACTCTATATCTTGGTCATTTACTCACCACCACACTATCATATTTTGTGTCCTAGAACCAACTGGTTGTACTTTTATTACAAGGATATTTAATTTATTTAAATATTAAACAACGTATTGCATATTGTTCATTATTATTCATGACTATGATGTAATAATGTACTAGAGTATTTGTTGAATTTATAATTTCATGGAAGTTCCCCACTATGATAAGAACCTTGAAATTATATAACAATATTCTTAAATATACTTCTATGGTTGGATGACATACTTTGATGGGACACATAACATGTAGACCGTCAGGTGTGAGTTCTCGTAAGCAGACAAGACTTCCTCTCATGATGTTCTCACATGGTATTCTCCAAGACAAGAGATTATGAGAACAGACCCGCTAATAGGAATTATGCATGTTTTGGTGTCATTGGATATTTTTATCTGCAAGTATGTGTAATGATCCTTAGAATTTAATATTATCATTAATATGTGTCTGCACTTGCACACTTTTATTTAATGAAAAAAAATCGTCACGGAGACAGTTGGAGGGAAGTAGGTTACCTTGGGTGCATCATGAGTGGCATGTTATTAATGGATAAGTCGAAGAAGGATTACCTCCTTCCATTTATGGAAGTTGATAGCTCGGCCCTTTAATTGAAATAGAACCATCATGTACGATTTCATGTCTAGGGTGTAACGACGAGTTTATTTTAGGTAGTCAAAGAACGATCTATCAAACATAAAAGTTGATGAAACTATCATGAAACCTACTTGATGAGATATTGTGACAAATGAATTATATTACACAGTGAGCATTCGTGTGTGAATCACATTGTTGCGGCTTTATGTTCTTTCTCTTGGATTCTTTGACCCATTTCTAGAAAGTAATATAGGACTTTAGTCAATCCAGTATAATGAGAAGAAGAATGAATCCTAGAGGGTCACACAGTAAGTGTTTCTGGTGGCCTTGGTTAAATTTTCTTTTAATTTAATTAATAAATATTATTCTCGAGATAATGGAATAGTTTTATTCATGTTAAAATTATTTCATAAATTAAATAAATATTCATTCACCAGATTGTGGGTAAAATTTATTTTTTTATTTTATTGAACATTTTATAAATATTTTTTACTATTTTGTATAAAAAATTATTTAAGAGAATAAATTATTTATTTATTTATTCAGTTTTTTAATAAATGGAAGTGCAGTTTTAGAGGTCCATGGGTGGTCCGGTAGTGAAATAATTATTTGTAAGATGATAAATAATTATTTAACTAGTTGACACAATTTAAAATAACACTGATATTATTTTTTGACACCAAAATTTATTTATAATTCAGTTTTGTGCAAGATGGCGCACCATAAATAATGATGCGGTATTATTATTAATGGAATCGGTTTTCTCTTTGGTTATGAATGTATTTTATTGTTGTTACACAATTAAATATTGTAACTGAATCCCCATGTTAATAAATAGGCACATACTTCTATTGTTCCATGTACCAAACCACACACCTGGTGAATTGAAAATTGTTTAGATAAACAATTTCTCTCTCAAATCCTTTTCCCTCCCCTCTCTAGAATGAGAGACATTCATCAAGACTGGAGAATAAGGGATCAAGAAAGACTAATACAAGACACTCACTACGTTGTGATAGCACCGGGAAAACAAGTGTTGTTTTTCGGAGGCCATTGGAGCACGTGTGGATCACCACTAGAGTGATTCAAGTTTCGATCATTTCAAGTGAAACAAGATAATATGTAAAGGTGATTCCAGATGATCATCATCTTCCTAGAAGAAAATACAAAATATCAAGGTATTTTTTTTTTATGAAATTAATTAAATTAATAATAAACATGATGTGAAAGATCCTCTATAAAGGTCTCGGGCCTCTTACTTATTTATCTAAATCTTTGATTCTATTCTTTGGAGACTAAAATTAATCATCATATTGATATCAAAATAATAATTTATCATTGTAAAAATATAATTTGGTTTCCAGTCCTACCACACTTCTACCGCACCGAGAACCTTAAAGTGGTATCAGTGCAGTTGAATCATAGTTTATAATTATTTTAGTATTTAATTAATTATTTGCACATTTAATAATTCAGTTGTTTCAATTCATGTTATGAGTTCTGAAAATTTTAATCTCAAGATCTATTCCTCCACTTTCGTTTCTCATTCACCTAAAAAAAGCGATATTTTCTTTTAATTTTGATTAAAATAAAACAAAGGATCTCATACAGAGGTGCCAAAGGATCTTGATCGTACAACACTAGAACACACAATGTGTATTTGGATGTTCATGTTGAGTAGCCATGGTTCAATGCATCGGGTCTGGTCTCCCAAACCAAGCCGTGTAATTAGAGTTTGTTTAATTCTTAATGATTCCATGTGTTGACCACACTACAATAAAAATGGGTTTCTATAGCCCCGCACATTATCAGCGCTAAAAGAAGCGCTGATAAATGGGTTCCATTATCATTTCAAAAAAAGCGCTGATAAATGGATCTTTTATCAGTGCTAAAAACAGCGCTCTTAAATGTCTCTTTTTATTAGTGCTTTTTTTAGAGCTCATAAATTCCCCCCTTTATCAGCACTTTTTTTTAGTAGCACTGATAAAGGGGAGGATTTATCATTTCTTTTTCCTAGAACTCATAAATTTTATATTAAGAAAAATTGTGAAAAATAGTATATTGTTATATAAGTGTATTTATATTATTATAAATATAATATATATTTTAAAAATATATTTTAGATATGTATAAATAGAATATAACATTTAATATATAATACATTCAGCGAAAAATGGGTTTAAAATATTTTAAAAAATATTATTAATTAAAAATTTTCCAATTATCATCAATTAATAGTCATTTAATAACAATTTGAAGACACTAAAAATAAAAAAAACTAACAAAAGACCTAAAATAAGTTGAAAATTTAACTCAAACTTCGAACGACCATAACTTTTGATCCGGGTGTCCGTTTGATCTCTACAACAAATCATATAAAAAAATGCGACGAGCTTTACGTACTAATGACCCAAGATAACCTTATATCACATTTTAAGGCACAAAATGGCCTAGAAGACCTCCAAAACTGAGTTTTTTTGTCAAGATACTCCGTTTTTTAACATTCAAACAACTATAAATTCTGATCCAGATGTCCTCTAGGCCTGGACCACATATCGTATCAAATATTATTTCATTTTCTTCAATTGGATAGGTTGTGAAGTTGAAAAAAACTTATAGATTATAAATTGTTTTTATTTTAACATTATATGGATTTTTTGATACACATATATATGTATTTATTCGTAAATTTGTGTGTGTTTGTGTTTGTGTGTGTGTGTGTATTGTGTATATGTATATATGTATATATTTATTTATTTATAAACACAAAAAAACATCTTTTATAAAAGTATTTAAAACTAGTCTTATAAAAATATATTAATATACAAATAAATATACGGATAACAAATTATAACTAAAATTATATATATAAAAAAATTTAAATATATATTAATATATGAATAAATACATATATAATAATATATGAATAAATATATATGTATTAATATAAATAATGATATTTATATTAATATGAATCTATATTAATATAAAAATAAATATAACTATATATATATAAATATATATTAATGTACGAATGAATATATATATATATATATATATATTAATATATAAATAAATATATATGTATTAATACAACTCAATATATTTATATTAATATGAATCTATATTAATATATGAATAAATATAACTATATATATATGAATAAATATATATTTATTAATATAACTAAATATATTTACTTTAATATGATTCTATATTAATATACAAGTAAAAATAACTATTTATATATATATATATATAAATTGATATATCCTTAAATGGAGATAAAAACTAAAAATCATAGTCATAAATGTGCAGGCGCGCAAGGGCGAGGTCTCAGGTTTGAGTTCAGGTGGAAGTAGGGGTGCGTTTGGGAATGTTGGAGGGGGTGCGTGGAAAGTGCAGCCTGTGGGGTGAGAGGGATGGGTCCTCCTAGCACTATTAAAAGGGAAGTCAAGTGATGTAAAAATATCCCCGTGCATTTTGGTTTTTTTTAATTTTTTTTACTTTTAACAGTGCTAAAAAAGCATTGATAAAGGACCTTTTTATAAGATCTTTTTTAGTGCTGATAAAAGGGGTCTTTATCAACTCTTTTCTGAGTGCTTGTAAAGGGGACCCCTCTTCATCTTTACCCCGATTAACAGTGCTTTTATAGTGCTATGAATTCCATTTTCTAGAGCTGATAAAGGCTATATTTGTACTAGTTATAGGAAAAAGTGGCACATGGTTTTTGGATTACACCCCAGGTGGCCCACTAGACACAACATGTAGTCCCTTCAGGTTAGGGTTAGACCATGTACCATGTACATGGCTTACCCAGCTGATGATCATGTAACGAGGATCTACCCATCATTTGGCCCTCTGGACATGCCTTGTACTCCAAAAATTTCCAAACTACACTCACATGTCGTTTCACTGGGCATGTGCTTCATATGGATGGTTAAAAATAGTACACATCATGTATTTGGAACTACATTTCGTGTACTCATCCAAATTACGTAGATTTATTCAAATTTATTATCATATTATACAAACCCTTAGGATGTGTACCATCTTACGGGTGTAAAGATGAGGCACAACACATGATAGGTGTTTTATATTTATGTGTTTAATTTAACATCTACGTAATATTCATTTATACACATTGGGTAGTTATGAATAGGAATTCACTCGGTTTCCTCCAAGGTACAAGATACATAAAAAGTTAATTTTAAATGAATTTATTTTTTTAAAATTATTATGGATGTGAATCTCAAAGAAATCTATAAAAGGGATTATGGAAAAAGGATTGATGAATTGAAGATGATAAATAATTTATTCAAGCATTATTTATCTTAAAATATAGTGATTAAAGAATTGAATGCATGAATTATTTACAATTAAATATCGTTTTATGTATGGATGATCATGAGATAGACCAAAAAATTGTATGTGGGTGGTTTCATTTCATTTATTAATTTAAATTAATTTTTTTGTCCTGTGATCTTTCTCCCCATTAATATGTAGGGCTTATATGCCCAAGGTTTATTTTATGTAAAACCCCACTTTACCCCTCACATGAATTTTAGTTAAAAAAAAGTCATATGTAATTGATGGAACACCCAATATAGTGGAGGTGGTTCAAGCTAGAGCCAAGACAAAATCAATCCCAGCAGATACAAAGGTGGACAACTGGATAGTTGTAAACATGAACCCATAAGGGTTCAAGATGTTTCTCCCCTAGGACAGGGTTAGTGTATCAACAGCGAGATAAACTAACCATTAGAAAATCTCCTGATCATTTTCTTTAAATTATTTCATTTTTTTCAGTTTCATGGTTTATCATTATGGATTTTTTGTCATGATCCCATAATTAATGAATTAAACAAGCATGCAAGATGGAAATAATATAAACCAAACTTATATGTAAATATTATCATGATATTGTTAATCACTTAAGTAAGTTACACATAATATTAACAATCATATGAAAATGATAATAATAAATTCACACATAAGAGATAAAAATCCCTCAAATGAAATATTAATTCAGACCAAGCCATTTATTACATGATTAAGGGTAAAACTCAATAAAACTATGTGTTTGACCAACCCCTGTTGGGACACATAGATTTATACAGGAAGTCATTATGACCTTTCTAGAACTACTGTAATATATGAGGTTAGAGTTTTGGAAATCTATAATTTATGATTTCTGGATTGGAGAGTCCACTCAACAGATCAAGGAGCTACAAGCCCATAGTTTGAAAAGACCTGATGTCACACCCAGTTTTTATTCTTTTCATGTCTTAGTTTTGATCTGTTTCATTGAAATCCCAATTCTTTTTTTGGGTGTTGGGTGAGGTTAATTTTATGTTTTTTACTATCATATTTGTTTAATAATCCTACATTGGGTGCCCCATTTATTGTTTGGGAGTTTTTGTAGAAAGGTGGTTACTTCATGATTTGAGCAAACCATAAGCCCATTTCCAGATTTAAAAAATTACATTTATTTATTTTATTACTCTATTTTTTCAACATTTTTCACCCATTAAACTTCCTTCTTTTTCTCCCCTAACATATTCAAACTAGTATATCCTTTTAGAATCATTAATAATTCATAGTCATGGTGAATTTGGGTTACTTATTTAGGTATTGGGTCAACCCTTGGACCCATTTGCAGTTCAAAAATAACAATTTTCTTGTTTTATATCATATTCAGGTTTTTATAAATTTCAGGGATTCCATCTCCCACTAGATCCCAAGAAACCTAGGTTACACCCATGTACCATTAAACCAATTTGGAGCTCATGTTTGTCAAATATTTTGGGAAAACTTTTGAATGTTTTTCAAATCATCCTGATTTTTCAAAAGTAATTTGTCTCATTCATAAATCATTCAATTTACCCTATTTTTGCCTAAAAAATATTTTACTAGGTTTTCCGGACATTATATGCCTTTACAGATAGTTTCAAGCCATTCCCTTTCCTCTAAGGGTGTGGATCTAAGGGATGAGGACGAGTTTTCTAGTTTCCAATGTGAGATTCCTTCTCATTTCTCCTCCCTCTTCCTCCTCCATTCATTATTTATTGCTTTTCTATTATCCTCTATTCATTATAAACCTATGTTTCTATTATCCCATGATATTTTATGGGTTTTAGTTCTTTTGGGGTTGTTCTTCATAGGTTTATAGTTTATAAACCCTCAGATGGTGATATCGGGTGTGTGTTTCCATCACACCAAGTATTTAGAGTAGGATATGACCTGCACATTCCTTTATAATTTATGTTTCATCATTTTCTTATAGTTATATCCTGATATATATGTTTATTATTATTTTTAGACTTTGGATAATTATCATGGTGTGAAAATGGGTTTTTAAGCATTGTTTTGTGAAAGGTAGTGTTGTTTTGTCATAAAAGTGCAGACAAAGTGATTGTTTAAATGATCCACAATCTTTAAAAGAAATTTTGTGAGTTTTCGAAAATTATTTATGGTATTTTGAATATGTTCCAGTAGCTTGAAAAAAAATATGGAATTCAATTGGGGTGTCATTCCTTTTCAAGTACTTAAAATAATTTTTTTTCTTAAAAAGGCATGTCATGTGTTTGGTAAATTTCCTGGTTGGAATTATTTGTTAGGTGTGATTTAAAAATTTTTTTTTTTGATCTATAATCGAATTGGATGAATAATAAATTTTATTTCTGGTTACTTCCTTGGCTTTCCAATTTGTATTTGGTTTTACAAACAAATGGGTTATGGTTTACAACATGTTTTGGCCCGAGTTGCCGGAAAAAGGCCCATTACACATCCTTATGAAAATGGTTGTGTTTTGAATATGTAATCTGAGTGTTTAAATGGATTTAATAATGTGTTTTGAAACTGTAAATGGTTTGTATACACCTTCTTAATAAATGTTGAATTCATACTTTTTTCAAATTCTAGTATTGAGAAAGGCTTAATGGCCCGTTTGACATTTTTTTTGTAAACATTGTTTCCATGTGTATTCTATGTTCTCTCTTTTAGGACCATTTTAAAGTCTATAAAATTTATTTTTTAATTGTTTTTGCGGATAAAAATTTTGGTTTGATATGTTATTGATGGTTTTGTGGCCTTAAAAGATCATTTTTGAATGGATTTTATGTGCAAGGCCCTGTTAAACGCCATGAAATTATTTTACGAGACTTTTTAGTGGTTTACTGATTTGTGAATGAAATGTGAAGCATGTTTGTGGTTTGTTTGTGTGTTTATGGTTTGATAATGGAATTTTAATGTGAAAATTTTATTTGATAATATGTGTAACTTGATTGAGCACTAAATTTAATCTCGTGTATCTAGGTGGGCGGACATATACTAGTATTCTAGTAATCTCATGGGGTTAGACCTTGTTTCACGTAGCAAGTTTGATGATGACAACACTAACTAAAATATTATGATGATGTTTTTTTGGGACCACTAGGTTATTGGTATTCTCCCTATTAGTTTATCGAGTGCAGAAGAATGGATATTTTGGTTACTTTTATTGAGATATGAGGTACTTTGGGATCACAACTAACTAGTTCCTAGGGGTGTTGCTGTGAATTGTGCATAATGGAAATTTTGTACTCACCAACATAATACAGTGTGCTTAGTTGGTAAATTCTAAAGCATGTGTGTTTTATTTAAAATTTTAACTTCTTTAAATAAACCCTCTAGAAACTATTTTCATTTTGATGTTTCACCTCTTTGAAAAATTGTTACTAGCATTCTTATTTATAAAAAATGCAAGTTTTTGTATGAAAATTATTATATCATGGAAGCTCATTTGAAAAACATACTTTTGTATATTTTATTTAAAAAATTTCATTGTTGTTTCTGTTATTTTAAATGAAGCGCATTAGGAATTGAATATCGGACTAACTTACTTAGTTTTAATACTCAAACCTATAGTCTTCTTCTGTTTTTAGCCCCTGTACAGGTTTTAGATTGAGTACGATCACCTTTTGTGACATGTGATAATTGATTTGGGGAATGAGAAGAGGGGTAAAATAGAGTTATATGGTTTTCAGGTTTGATCAGTTAAATTTTTGGTTTAGATGTACTTTCAGTTTCTTGAATAAATAATGTTCAGTTCAATTTTTATGTAAATGTGTTTTGGGGTGTCTATTTCTTTCCACTGTTTGTTTGATTGTTTATATTTGTGAAAATTTGTTCCCTCGTGTACTATATTGATGCACTCGGTGATTTTCGCCATCCCAGGAAGATCGGGAACGCCTCTCGGGACTTGTCGTGGGCTGGCCTAGGTGACCGGTTCAGGGTCAACATAGGCTGGTTCATGAAAAAATGTATCAAAGGAAATCAGATATTTGTTGACCATTATTTTTAGAGCTCCCTTGTTATCTAGGGGATGTCAATGTATATGGAGTATTATTTTTGGGACTTGAGGGGTATGTTCGGTAAGATCATCGTGAACTCTAGATCGTTTTGATCATCGGGTTTCCATGAGAAGTCTGGTTGTATTAGTGTCCTTTTGTTCTTGTTTATTGTTTGGTGTTGGGATATGACTAGGGGAGCCTGACCCCTGAACTTCGTGAGATTGCAGGGCCTAGTAAGCCATTTTGAGCTGAGGTATGGTCTTCAGAAGACTCTCTATGTTGGCAGTGTGTTTGACATATGGCCGCCAACCATATAGTCAAGTCACCCACTGATGTTTGTTCCCTTTTGTGGGACTCTTGGAATTTTCATGAATTTGCAATTTTTTATGAAAATCCTTGTATGAGAATTATAAAAATTTGTTTTAAAGTAATGGTTGGTTTTTGAAAAGTGGAAAAGGGGTTTCAAAAATTAAATATAATGAATGGTTTTAGAAGGATGTGATTTTTATGAAAGAATGTTTAGGGAGGAAGTGGAAATGATTTAACGAGATTAGATTTTCTCTAATATAAACATGATATTAGTTGAAATAAAATGTTTTGAATGTGTGAATTATTTTATGGTGATTCTGAATATTTATTTTAAATGGGGTGTTTTGGGATGTTGAAAAGTGTTTGAATATGATGAATTGTTTTTGAAAATTGGTTTTGAGCAATTAGAATATTCCTAGAAATGGTATTGTTCTCAATGGCCATCAGATTATAAAAAGATACCTTGCTGAATTTTAGAAATCTGTAAGGGGTTTTTTGGAGTATCTTGGTTGTTTTAAAAGTTTTTATAAATAAGAAACGGGTAGGTTTTTAAGTAAATGGTTCTTAATGAAGTGTGGTTTGTTTTTCGAAATCAAAAAAAGGTTTTTGACTTGGTGGTTAGTCTCTCTTTTGAAGGTACATGATTATTAGAATGATGTTGTTTTGTTTTATATTTTTGTGTATTCATGGGGACTCACATGAATGGTTTTATTAATAACTAGAAGGATGGACTATATGGAATGGTGGTTGGGTGACTTGGGTGGCATGGAAATGTTCATGTGAGTGAGAATTGATGAAACACCATTGGTTAATGTTGAAATCCACTAAGTTAGTTTGTTTTTTAAAATTGTTTTGAGCTGAAATATTGTGGAATTTTTTTATAAACTGATGGTTATGTGGAGAGTTTTTTTCTTTGTATTAAAAGAGTGGTTTATGTATTATTATTTCCTGTGATCTAGAATTAATACTCTTGTTGTGTATTGATAAGGGATATTTTTGGTGGCTAGGTTTTGGAGTAATGTTAAGTGGGTTTCTAAAGATGTGTTGGATGTTGTGATGTGGCCAAATATAGGTCTCTATCTTAAATATTTACATTTGATCAACCTAAGGATTCTTTCTCATGTTTCACAAGATAAATCCACCTCCTCAGATGAATCCTTCACCCGTTTTTTGGAATAGAGTGTTTTTTGGGATCGATTAATTGTGTTGTACTGTTATGATGATTATCTCAGTCACAGTGGTTGTCTTTAGGGATGTTAATGTGTTTTCCATATTCCTTGTTCATTCTGATCCTCGTTTGGAGTGAGATATAATTGTTCTATGTATCTATTAGTTACTATTTATATGATGTTGTTTTGTTGATAAATTTTGTTTTGTGGGGTGTTGTGATCTTTAGCTCCTAACTGGGTGCATCAGATGCTTCACGAATCAAGTATCCATCCATAGGCATCAGAATGAATCTTTTCACGTAGTTAGGATATTTCTAGAGGTGTAGAGTGCTCGACTAGCCTCCTACCTCAACTGTTTTGGTAAGGTAGTTTCTACTCAATTGTGCTTCCTCATCACTGTGAATTTTCTCTTGAAGAAACGAGTGTTGTGGACTTACCCATCACAAAATATCAATGGTTATGCCTTCATGGATGCGGGTATCTGATCAATGTTCCTATGTGGACCGTCGGTGTATATCAGATGTGGTCTTGGTTTTACCTGTTCATAGGTGGAGAGTGTTGGGTAGTTCCTTTGTTTTTTTGTGTGGTTTCAGTAGCCTAATGATTCGGTTCCCTTCCCAACCATCCCCATGTTGTGGAGGCCTGGATCCATGGAGAAAGTGTTGTCCCAGTTCTTTTCCCCTCTGTTCGAGAGTGGGTGGTTTAGATTTTCATATTGTAACCCTATTAACTTTGGTTTTCATGTACTTGTGGGAGAGTTTTGGTTGGCCTATGAGGGTGAGAAACAATTCTAGATCATGTTTAATTATTTTTTTGATCATCTCTAGTTGGTCTCTAATGGTGGGGAGACCCACTATGGGTCTCAAATATCTTTCCTTTAAGGATTTAATATATGGTAGTTGAGATTTAATGGTGGGGATCCCATTCTCGCCTCCCCCAAAGTCATTATTTTTCGTGAGTGAACATTGTTTTGGGTTATCGTTGTGTTCATTGGGAGAAGTCCCAACAATATTGTTCTTTTCTTGGTTGTGGAGGTGGTGGCTTGACCTTTCTGTTGATTTTCACAGAGTGGTTGTGAGATGGTGTTTTGTTTGGGAGAGAGGATTAAGTTTTGTTGATTGTGAATGATATTTACTTAGCTTTAGAGGATGTATTATTTTTCTAAGGAACCCCTAGGTGTTTTTATTGTTAGTTATAAAGAGTTATGACTTTTCGGGGCGGAAAGCTTTAATGGTGGGGAGAATTGTCACACCCGTTTTTTTTTCTTTTCATGTCTTTGTTTTGATATGGTTCATTGAAAATCCAAATCCTTTTTTGGGGATTTGGGTGAGATTAATTTTGAGTTTTGAAAAACCATTTATTCCTAATCATCCTAATTAGGGTTCCCCATTGTGTGTTTGGGAGTTTCTGGAGAAATGTGTTTACTTCATGATTTGGGCCAACCGTGTGACCATTTCCAGATTTAGAAAACACATTTTTTTCTTTTATAACTCTTTTTTCCCAAATTTTTCACCCAATACACATATAATTTCCCTCCCCTAACATATTTAAACCACCATATACTTTTTTAACCCTTAATAATTCATAATCATGTTGAATTTGGGTAACTTATTTTGGTATTGGGCCAGCCCGTGGGCCCATTTCCAGTTTTGAAAAAATAATTTGTTTCTTATATATCTTATTCAATTTTTAATAATTTTCTGTGATTCCACCTCCCACTAGAGCCCAATAAACCTATTCACACCTATATGTTCCATTTTCCCTCTTTTGAGCTCATATTAGTCGCAGATTATGGGAAAGCATCTGAATGTTCCTCAAATCGTCTAGATTTTCCAAATGTAATTTGTCTCATTCATAAATCATTTTATTCGCACTATTTTTGCCTCAAATATTATTTCTCTAGTTATTCAAGACTTAGGAGACTATAAATGTAGTTTAAATCCATTATATTTCCTCTAATGGTGTAGATATAAGGGAATACGAATATTTTTATAGTTTCTATAGTGAGATTCCTTCTCATTTCTCCTCCTTGTTCCAACTACTTTCATTTTTCTTTTGGGGCTGGTCGTCATAGATTTTGGTTTTGTAAGCCCTCAAATGGTGATATCAGGTGTGTGTTTCCATTACCCCAAGGATTTGAGGTAGGATATCCCTTGCATATTCCTTAATCATTAAAGTTTCAGAAATTTCATATTGTTATCACCTGAAATATATGTTTATTTTTTTCATCCTTTGGATAATTTTCTTGGTGTGCAAAATGGTTGTTTAAGCTTTGTTTTGTGAAAGGTAGTGTTGTTTTGTCATAAAAATGCTCACCAAGTGTTTGTTTAAATATTCCACTCTCTTTTGCAAATGTTGTTTTAGTATTAGAACCTGTTTTATGGTATATTTAACATTTTCTATTATCTTGAATAAAATATGTAATGAAATCGGTGTTTTTTTCCTTTTCAAGTGCATAAAATAAATTGTTTTCTTTAAAATGGCATGTCATGTGTTCGGTAAATTGCCATGATGGCTTTTATGTGTTATGTGTGATTTAAAAATTATTTTTTGGAATTTATAAATGAATTGGTATAATTAAAAATGGTTTTTATTTTCTTTATATTGATTTAAAATTTTTATTTTTTTACAAAAATATGATTTTGGGTTTACAACACATATTTTCTCGAGTTGCCAGAAAATGGCCCATTTCACATCCTTATGAAAATGTTTGTGTTTTGAATATGTAACTTGGGTGTTTTAAGGGATTTATGAATTTTTTTTTTTGGTTGAAATGGTGTGTATACACATTCTTATTAAATGTTAAATGCGTACATTTGTCAAATGTTTGTTTTGTGAAAGGCTTAAAGGCCCATTTGGAATTTTTTTTGTAAAAATCGTTTCCATGTGTATTTCATGTTCTAACATTTGGGTCCATTTTAGGGTCCATGAAATTGATTTATTAATTTTTTTTGGTGCTTTAAAATCTATTTTTATAGGTTATTGAAGGTTTTGGGTCCTTAAAAGATCATTTTTTAATGTGTTTTATGTGCAAGGCCTCGTTATACTCCATGAAATTGTTTTACAAAACTTTTTTGTGGTTTATTGATTCGTGAAAGAAATGTGAAGCATGTTTAGGGTCAATTTGTGTGTTTATGTTTTAGCAGTGTTATTTTTATGTGAAAAGGGTATATTATTTTATGTGTGACTTGATTGAGAACTAAAAATAATCTTATATATCTAGGTGGGTGGGCGTGTACTAGTATTCTAGCGATCCCATGGGGTTTTACCCCAGTTTTATGTTGCATGTTTAATGATGACAACACTACCTAAACTATAAGGATGATGTTTTTGGGGGACCACTAGGTTATTTATATTCTTCCTACTAGTGGATATGTGCATGAGCATGGATATTTATTCTGGTTACTTCAAGTGAGATATGAGGTACCCAGGGCTCACAACTAAGAAGTGCTTAGGGGCATTCCCTTGACTTATGGTCATTTGCTATTTTGTTCTCACTATTGGCATATAATGTTATTAGTTGGTAATTTTAGTGGCATGTGTGTTATATTTTAATTTTTAGCTTCTTTAAATCATCCATCTAGAATCCTATTTTCATTTTGATGTTGCACCTCTTTGAAAAATTATAACTAGCATTCTTGTTTATAAAAAATCCATGTTTTTGTATAATAATTATTATATCATATAAACTCAATTGAAAAACATACTTTTATGTCTTTTATTTGAAACCTGAAATTTATGTGTCTTTTTTTAATGTAATTACTTTGGGAATAGAATATCGGGATAACCTACTGAGTTTTAATACTCACGCCAATAGTTTTCTTCTATTTTTATTACCTCTATAGGTTTCAGCTAGAGTTCAATTTCCTTGTGTGATGTGTGATCATTGTGTTGGAGAGTGATGAGAGGGGTCACACAGAGTTAGTTGGTTATCAGTTTTGGTCATTTGAGTTGTTGGTTTAGTTGTAATTTCAGTTTCTTTTAAAAATAATGTTCAGTTCCATTTTTATGTAAATGTATTTTGGGATGTCCATTTATTTCCACTGTTTGTTTGATTGTTTATGTTTGGGAAAAATAGTTCCCTTGTGTACTCTATTAATTCCCTTGGTGCTTTTCTCCTTCCCTAGAAGATCAGGAACGCCTCTTAGGACTTGTCGCGAGCTGGACTAGGTGACCAGCTCAGGGTTGACTCTGGCTAGTTTGTGACACCTGCCTACATAAACACCTTCTAATAGCTTGACCAACCCATATTAAGGTTATGTGAAGGGTAATATGGATCTTTTACCCTAAAATTTCATGGAAACTAGAAATTATATGTTCAATGGTTAGGGCCATTGGGACTTGATAAAATAGTGGGACACTTCATAAAATTTATTATTTCTCATAAAATGTAATCCAGAAAGTACTAATGATCTACTCTTTTAATTATAGAATAAAAATGAAACGCTTATCAACCATAATATACATGCGACCAATTTTGGATAAAGACATCATCTTCACTGAAAGTAAATTCTATGAATGGTGTAGACACCTTTAGGTTATCCGACACCATGAACGGATGTCTAACGTGCTAGAGTCAGCATTACCTGAAAAGGCTTGCCAAAGAGGCATGTGATGAGGATTTCCTAGTCTATGAGAAACATATGAACGACAAGGTTGATGTTCAATTTTTGATGTTATCATCATTGTCTAGTGATAACATGAAGTCTCGTGAAAAAATGTATGCTTATATCATGCTCGATAACCTATGTGGTCTTTACTAAGAAAGAGAAAGACAAGAAAGGTTTGAGATCTCTAAGGTAGTCTTTTAGAGTAATCTTGGAAAAGGTTCCCCAGCCGAGTCACATGTAATAAATATCATTATCTACATTGATGGTCTGGAGGTTATAGGCTTTAAAATCCCCAAATAACTAGGAACTGGTCTCATTCTCACATCACTCCCTCAGTTCCTCTCTAATGTTGTCGTCAATTTCAACATGAACAACATTGAGAAGTCTCTATCTGGTCTTCTTATACCCATTCTCCTAGTGGACAAATACATGAAGTGTGAAATGACTTATATCCTTATGGTGAATAAGAGGAAAGGGATGGAGAAGAGTTTTAATCCCAAAGATTCTTAACAGCCTTCCAAGAAAACAAAGATCAAAGGGGAGGAAAGGGAACATGAGGATGTTTGTTACGCATGTGGAAAAAAATTCCACTAGAAGATAAACTGCACCCAACCTAAGAAGCAAGGGGAAGCATCAAGTGCGTTTGTTAACAAATGAAATCTATCTCTTTATAAAAATTTTGTATTATATATAGATTGTGGTTCTCGCATATTGATTCAAATATAGTAAACAAGTAGATTTAGGAATAGTGATCGAGGGGAGGTAGATCTAATAGCAGCCAACAGAGCGAGGCTTACTGCTTTAGCTATTAGGGACTACCCCCTCACGTTGCCAACTGGGATGATCTTGGTGTTAAAAGTTTTGTATTAAGTTTCGTCTATTAATGAAAACATTATTTCTCTATCTACATTAGATACAGAATGGTTTTTTTTCAATTTTGGATGTGAATGTTTCTTCTTTTACAAATATAGCATTTTTTGGTAGGGAACATTTATGCAATGATCATTACGTGTGGGATTACACAATCCAAGTAATGGAAATCGATAACAAAGATACATCACATAACTCATACCACACTCAACTTTGTAATCAATGTCTAGGTCATGTAAAGGAGAAATTATTGAAAGAGATACATCAAGATGGATATTTATATTCCTTCGAACTAAAACCACTTGGTGTATGTCATGCATGTTTACAAAGAAAAATGACTAAATCCCCATTTAGTGGGAAAAGCGATAGGGATAAATAACATCTTGAATTGGTTCATACCAATCTGTTTTCAACATTTCTAGTTGATTCAAGGAGAGGGTACTCATACTTCATAACTTTTACTAATGATTTTAGTTGATATGGATATATAAACTTAATGAGGTATAAGTCAAATTATTTTTGAAAAGTTCAAAGAATACAAGAATGAAGTTGAGAACCAACTTGGAAAGAAGATTAAAATACTCCTCTTAGACAGAGGTGGAGAATATTTTAATCATGACTTCATTGACTACTTACTAGAATTTGGGATCCTATCCCAACTCACTCCTCCACACACACCCTAGTGGATTGGTTTGAGAAAAAGGAGGAACCCCACCCTCCTAGACATGGTATGATCAATGATGAGTTAGGCGAGTCTTTCATTATCCTTTTGGGGATATGCATTACAAAGAATGGCACACATATTAAACCAAGTACCAAATAAATCGGTAAATAACATTCCGTTCAAGTTCTAGAGTGGAAGAAATGACATGTTATCAAATTTACATGTGATGGTTAGTGAAGTATTTGTTAAGGCCTCTTCAGGTAAAAAAATCACCCTATGAGGCACAAACTGTACGTTTATAGGATACCCCAAGTAAACAAGGGGATTTTACCTATACAACCCTCATAACAAAGTGTTTTAGTGGAAAGTCATTCTATATTCCTTGATAGGGAGAACATATCCAACAGAGATAGTAGGAGAAAGATATACTTCGATGAATTCAAGGATCAAGGTACACAAGAGTTGGTACATGAACAAATTTTACAAAGCCCCGTGGAAGAAGAATCTAGTCCAGAGACACAAGTACTACGTAGAAGTAGAAGAGAGGTTACAGAACTAGAAGAATAAATTTTCTAGTTACCGAGGATGGTGATTCATTATTTGATGATAATAATGATCCTCTAACATACAAGGATGGAGTTAGTGGAATATATCATTCCATGTGGAAAGATGCGATGAATTCCGAAATGGATTCTATTTTCCAAAACCAAATATGGATTTTTGTAGATCCTCCAATTTATGTGAATCCTATTGGTTGCAATAGGGTATTCAAGAAGAAACTGGAAATGGAAGGAAAATTTAGTACCTATAAGGAACGACTGGTTGTGAAGGGTTTCAACAACATCATGGAATTCAATACAAGGAAACCATTCCACTAGTTTCAATGCTGAAGTCCATCTGAATTTTACTTGGCATTGAGGCTTACCATGACTATGATATTTGTAAAATGGATTTCAAAACAGCCTTCCTTAATGAGAACCTTCAAGAAAATGTCTACATGTCACAACCTCAAGGGTTTGTGACTCCAAAGGATGCCAATAAGGTATACGTGTTGCAGAAACCAATTTATGGATTAATTAAAACATAGAGGTCATGGAATTTTTTTTTTGATGAAGCCATAACAGAATTTGGTTTTATCAATAATGAATGTGAGCCTTATGACTACAAAATTTTTTGTGCGAGTTCATTCATTTTCTTAATAGTATATGTTGATGACATATTACTTGTTGGAAATGAGATACAATTATTACAGTCTATTATGGCATGGTTCAATCAAGGCTTTTACATGAAGGACATGGAGGAACAACATATATTCCTGAGTTCAAGATCCATCATGATAGATCCAAGAGATTTTTGGGCCTATGTCAAATTACATACATAGATAAGATACTAAAGAGATTCAGTATAGAACAATACAAGAGGTGATTTTTTCCCAACATCACACGGAATTCATCTTTCTAGGAAAACGTGTCCTCAAACACATGAGGAAATAATGATAATGTTAACGACTCCATGTGCATCCGCAGTTGAGTCAGTCATGTATTCCATGCTCTGTACTAGGCTGGATGTCACCTACGCATTGAGTGTGGTTGGAATATATCAAGCTGACCCATGGACCTTCATTGGATGGAATTCAAGACTATCCTAAAGTATCTAATGCATATTATGCATATATTTTTGGTTTATAAAAGATAATAGAAACTAGTCATCAAATGATATGCAGATGCTAGTTTCGAGACTGATCAAGATCACATGAAGTCACAAACGGGATACATCTTCACATTGAACGGAGGTGTAGTAAGCTAGAAGAGATCAAAGTAGAGTGTGGTTACAGATTTTATAGTAGAGTCTAAGTATATCGTATCTTCTGAGGTAGCTAAAGAAGCAGTTTGGATGCGAAGCTTCATCTAGGAGCTGGAAGTGATAACTAGTAGTAAAGATCCCATCACACTGTACAGTGATAATACTATTGTAGTGGCTCTCACAAAAGAACCAAGGTCACATCAAAGGATGAAGCACATGCTTCATAAGTATCATCTATTGGGGGATTTTTCTAACAGAGGTGATGTTTCTGTGATCAGTATTTTCACTGAAGATAATGTGGCAGACCCCTTGACTAAAGCCATGACTCAGTAGAAACATGATCACCATGTGATGTCTAGTGGACTGAAATTCATATGCATTTGGCTCTAGTCCAAGTGGTAGTTCGTAAGAGTTAGTGGCCGAGAACCCACTAGTTTTACTTTTATTATAATTATATTTAATGTATTTAAATATTAAACATCTTATTATATATTGTTCATTGTTCTGCATGACTACGATGTAATAATGTCCTAGAGTAATTGTTCAATTGATAAGGTCATTGAAGTTCTACACAATTATGAGAATCATGAAAAGATATAACAATATTCATACATATTGTTCTATGGTTGGATGAAATACTTTGATGGGACACATAGCATGCATACCCTTAGGTGTGAGTACACGTAAGCAGATGAGACTTCCTCTCATGAAGTTCACACTTGGTAATCTCTAAGAAAGAAGATTATAAGAACATAACTGCCAGTAAGAATTCCACATGTTTTGGTGTCATTAGATATTTCTATCTATGATCATGTGTAATGATCATTAGACTTTAAGATTTTCATTAATACGTTTCACGACTCACGCAATTTAATTTACCATCGAAAATTGTTATATAGATAGTTATCAGGAAGTAGGGTATGTTGAGTGCTTCACGAGTGGCATGTTATTAATGGATATATTGAGGAAAGATTTTCTCCTTCCATTTATGGAAGTTTTTATCTAGTCCCATTGATTGAAATATAACCGTCTTGTAAAATCCCATGTCTATGGTGTAATGACAAGTTAATTTTAGTTTGTCAAAGAGAAACGTATCAAGCATAAATGATGATGAGACTATCATGAAACCATCTTGATGAGATATTGAGACAAATGGATTATATTATAAAGTGAGTGTTCTTTTGTGGATTTCATTGTTGGGACTTTATGTTCTTTCTCTTAGGTGACTTTACCCATTGCTATACAGTACTCTTGGACATTAGGCAAGCCTACCTAATGCCCATGAGAAAGAATCCTATAGGGTCTCACACTAAGTGTTTCTAGTGGTATAAGTTATATTCTATTTGAATTTAATTAATAAATATTATTCTCAAGACAATGGAATAATTTTATTCATGTTAAAATTATTCCATAAATTAAATAAATATTTATTCACTGGATTGTGGGTAAAATATATTTATTTATTTTATAGAACATTTGATAAATATTTATTTACTCATTTGTAAATAAAATAATTATTTAATAGAATAAATTATTTATTTATTTATTCAAGTGTTCAATAAATTGAAGTGGAGTATGAGAGGATAAAGGCCAGTCCGTTAGTGAAATAATTTTTTTCAAGTTGAAAAATAATTATTTAACTAGTTGATACAAATTAAAATAATACTGCTACTATTTTGTGAGGCGGAATTTTATTTATAAATATATATTACGCAAGTTGGCGCACCATAAATAATGACACAGTATTATTATTAATAGCATGGGTTTTTTTCTAAGGTTATGAATGTATTTAATTGTTGTTACACAATTAAATATTGTAACTAAATCCCCATGTCAACAAATTGACACATACGACTGTTGTTCCATGTACCGAACATCACACCTGGTGAATTGATAATTGTTGACCAAAACAATTCCCTATTGAATCCTCCTACCTCCCCTCTCAAGAACGAGAGATGTTTTTAAAGGCTGAATAACAAGTGATCAAGAATGAAAAATACAAGACACTCACTTCGCTGTGCTATCACCTAGAAAATTATTGATGTTGATCTGAGGCCATCAGAACAAAAGTGGATAACAACTAGATGGATTCTAGTTTGGATTCTTTCTAGCACAACAAGATAATCCATAAGGTTGATTCCGGATGATCAACATCATCAATGAAAAAAATAATGAAGATCTGTGTTTTTTTATGATATTAATTGAATTAATTATAAAAATCATGTGCAAGATCCTCTCTAAAGGTTTCAGGCCTCTTCCTTATTTATCTAAATTTGTGATTACATTCCATGGATACTAGCGTTCATCGTCATATTGATCGTAGAATAATCATTGATCATGGTAAAAATCAATGTTGGTTTCCAGTTCAACCACACTTCAGCTATGTTCAGATACTTCACACATTACCCCCAACCCATGTAGACGTACATGGTGTTTAGGTGGACTCCACAATGTGTCCAAGCTACCTGGGGTCAAGTCGTTCCCTCCGACTAGTTTTCGTCCGCACGAGGTCTTGCTCAGGTGCTCCACCAGATGACGTGTCCACTAGGGAAGGGATAAATGGTGTGTAGGTGTCCTATACTCCATTCCATCCTTATATTTTTCAAAAATCCTTGCCTCTATAACATCGGGGTAACACACCGTGTGTTCTTTTAAACTACATGGTGTACAATCGGTATTTTCATAGAAGTTCATATACAGTCTTGAAACATCAGATCCCATCATGTTGCCTCTGAATTCAGCCTCATGACCTCCCAAAATCATGGTATCTTTCTCTCATTGGTGATTATAGCCCTCCGATGGCTGGAAATCAGTTTCCATTTCTCTGTAGGAAGTCCGAATGAAACGACTCGCCCCACACAAATATTCTGTCACCCACCATCTCCTATTATGATATTAAATTAATGAAAACACCCATTTATTCCAAGATTTATGAAAAAATATTTTTTTGATCACAAATCTATTTTTTATGTGAAATCATCAAAAATCTTGGGGTTCAATCAAGCTCGGTCTCGCCAAACATTGTCAAATTATCACCCTATGGTCCAACGATGACTGACGTGAATAAATTTGGCGAGAAAGGAATAAAGAACACTTTTTTTCAATAATTGACTATTATTATTATTCAACAATCTTGAACCAGGATATCTAGGATTAGAAAACAATTAAATTATCAATTAAATTTCAATATGCGGTCGTATACAATTGCCCACAATCATCACATATAATAGAAAGATATTGATCATGCTCAACAATTTAAAAAATGAAGAAAAATCCAAAAATAACAAGATGTACATGGGTATTTGATCCTTTATCCTTGAATAATCACCCACTAATAATTGAGAGGGTCATTATGTTTTCTACGATTTGAACTAATTCGATCCGGAGATTCTTCATTGCCCTATACGATTTCCAATGAAAGGAGGAGAAGAACACACTCGATCATTCTAGGGTTTATGTGGATAACCATAGAGGATTATTTATAATTACATAATTATATAGAAAAACCATTGTGTTAAATTAATAAATTAATTAAATAAAAAATTTAAAAAATTCACTTAATGTACGCCTAATGACCATCTTATCCAAATGCCCCACGCCGACCTATTTTAGATCATGCCTAGGGTAAACATCACATTCTAGACTCAACCGTGGCCTCAAATTTCAAATCGGATCATCCATTTAATGATTGTCTAATTTTTTAAGAAACTATATTAGCACAATATGAAAATTATTTATTATTTTTATAGAATTAATTCTGGGCATATTAGGAATCATAATCTCAATTAACCTAAAATATATGTATAATTATTTCAATGTATTATAAGAAAAAAATGTGTCCATATATCATTCTCTCATTCAAGATTTTCATACCTGTAAAAGAAACAAAATAAAAGGATCATCATACTGAGCCCACATTTGGAACTTATACTATTGGGAGCTCTTCTAAATGTCCATGTACTTCTATAACATGTGAACCACGGGGGTGGTCCATCCATGAAGAGTACTCCCTTATCGATCCTTGATCGCCACTGGGTTCTGCACAAAATTGAATCCATCCTTGATGTCCAACAAGCCGCAGTCAATAATGTACAAGGGGTCATTCATGTATCTACTCAGCTGAAACACATGGAAGATGATGTGCACCCACTCCAACTGTGGTGGTAGGGAGAGGCAGTATGTAACCACGCCAACCCTATTCAACATCCCGAATGACCCAATGAACCTTGGGGATATCTTACATCCTTGGTTAAACCTCCACAATCCTCATCATTTAGAGAGTCTCAGTAAAATGTGGTCTCTCTACTCAAACTCCAAGGGCCTACGCTGATGATTTTCATTATATTTCTACCTTCTCTGAGTTATCCCCATCTACTCATGGATGACCAAGAACATTTTAGCCATCACTTACACCAACAATGGAACCTCAATATATCCATCAATGATCTCTATTCAGCATTAGGGTGTCCTACAGGGTCTCCCATAAAGGGCCTTGGATGGTTCCATGGTGATAGTAGAGTGGTAGACGATGTTATACATAAACATTACCAACGGAAAGTGATCCTCCAAGCTCCGACCAATGTCTAACACACAAGCCCTCAACATATCCTCCCACACATGGATAGTGAACTCGATTGTCCCACTTTTTTGGGGGTAAAAGGTTATACTCATCCTTATCTAGTTCTCAAATGCCTCCTACATGCCTCTCCACAATTGTGACGTGAACCATTCATCATGATCGAATATAATAGTTAAGGGAACCCCAAGAATTTGAATAATCACCAGTACGTACATATTCTCTAAAATTTCCACTTATTTTTGTTCTTTGATAGTATGGAAGTGTATCAAATCATTGAGTTGGTCGCCTATCACCCAGATGGAGTCATGGTCCTTCACTTTACATGGATCCCCCGTCACAAAGTCCATGGATATATCAACCCACTTCAACTCTGGAATCTTACTGGGTTGCATCAATCCTTCCAGAACCTGGTGCTTATCCTTCAGCTATTGACATGTGAGGCACTAAGAGATGAACTCAATGATGCTCCATATCATTCTAGACCAAAAAAACTACACATAAAGTTCTCTATTAATCTTTCCCACATAGGGATGTATATATAAAAGATATGTGTGGAACTTTCACATCGCCTCCCCCCACATCGTGACTGAGACCATCATCCATCCATGTAAATGGATGACATGATTAACTCCTAAAAAATATCTATCTGGTGAGTATTCTATTGATATATTTTCATGAAAGACCTAATAGTCGATGTATCCATGCTGGGACCCTATCACATGCTCAAGAAGTAGAGGATTCAAGACCACCGACTAAAGAAAATTTGCACCCTCCTGCTTCACCAGGGTCAGCTTCAAGGAGTCCAACTACTTGGAAGTAGCCCATACCAAATGAGTATGGGAATTATTAATAATGGAATCTACTACCATGTTTCCATTTTTATGAGTATAGACTAAATAAAAGTTATAGTGTTGTAGGGACTCCAATCAGCACCACCATCTCATGTGCAGGTCTCTTTACATGAAGACATACTTGAGACTCTGATGGTCTGAGTAAACAATGAAGCACTCTCACAGAAGATAGTACATCCACATCCTCAAGGTAATGAATATTTTTTCTAGCTCAAGGATGTGAGTTGTGTAGTTATTATCACAGGTTATCTACTACGACGACCACAATACGATAACTACCTTCCAATGCATCAACATGTAGCCAGTCCTAGCTCTGAGGCATTGTAATATAGTACATACTTATCACCCTTATCTGGTAGTATTAAAATTGGATCACTCATCATCTTCAGCCTCAACTCATCAAAGGTTCTCCAAAACATATTTTTCAATGAAAAAGGATACTCTATCTACATCATGATAGTCAAAGGGGTTTCAATAATGATAAGTCTTTCCCAAACCTCCTACAGTACACCACTATGCCAAGAAAATTCCTCACCCCTGACATGATCTTCGGTTTCTCCCAAGAAACCACTACATCAAATTTTTTTGGGTCCACGGACAATCCGTAATAAAAAATTACATTCCCCAGGAAGTGAACCGCATGTATCTAGAACTGGCACGTCAAGAGATTTCCATAAAGCTAGTTCCCCAAAAGAAAATCTAGAACCATCTTCAATTTCTCTATATGCTCCTCCTATGATGCAGAGTATATGAGTATGTATTCGATTAAAACAACCACAAAATGGTCCACATATGGCTATAATGTCCGGTTTATCAAATCTATAATCATTTCTAGGGCATTTGTCACACCATAGGGAATCACTAAGAACTCATAATGTCTGTAGCGACATAGGAATGCTAGAATTGTAATATAATTCTCACGAACCCTCAACCGGTGGTAGAAAAACATGATATTGATCTTTGAGAACCATAATTCACCTTGAAATTGGTTGAAGATGTCATAAGTCCACAGCATGGGGTACTTGTTCTGCATCATGGTCTAGTTTAGGTGATGATAATCAATGAAAGGAGAAAATCTCCCATATACATTTTTTCATGAACAACAATGGAGCTTCCCTTGGGGACACATTGGGATTGAGGAAACCCTTCTCTTGAAGGTCCTCCAACTACAACCACAACTCCTGAAGCTTAGTAGGGTCCATCAGATAAGCCTCAGAAGATATCATAGTTGTACTAGGATGCTTGTTAATATAAAACTACATATCCTTCCTCGAAGGTTATCCCAGAATGTCCTCATGAAAGACATATATAAAATTATCCATGAATGATGGAATATAGATGCCTGAAGAGCCTAATTTACCAAGGGATACACTCTCAAAATGATAGGTGATGGGATATATACTCCTATTCACAGAACACACTTGTTCTTCCATGAGATATCTCTCACCCATAAATGATAATATCATCCCATCAGTGTGAATACATCTTACTCAAATATGGTGATAGTCAATATGGGCTCAGACTATGGAAAACCAATCCATATCAATGATGATGTCATAGGGCTCCATTTTGACAAAAAAAAGGTCCCACATGAACCTCTCTCCTCCAATAAATTTCTTGCATTAAAAGAAGATAAAATATATAGAAGAAGCGTTCCCTATAAGTACCTCAAGATGAAGCTGCTAGGATATAACCTCTATTGGGAGCTCCGACTCTCACACAAGAGTATAGAGATGAAGGAATTACTAGAACCTATGCATACTAATACTAAATAAAGAGTATAAAATACCCATATAATACCTCTAATCGTCTCGTGTGCCATGGGATCATAAACATCCATAACCTACAACTGTCTATGGCCCTAACCGCTAGCTCCCTAAGCATGACGTTTAATGCCTAGTTGTGGTTGTTGAAGGATATCATAGCATTATCCACCGCCCACATATCCTCTTTCTCCTTTTATAGCATTGACTCCCTAAGGACCCCCATTTCCTTTCATGGGAGATCCCTGAACATGATGCTTCTTCTGCCATGGGGTTTTTCACTTATCTTCTTGTGATCCTCAACATGTTTGGTTAGGAAGTCACATGCTTTGTGACCTTACCCATGATTAGAATAGAACTGCACCTCTCCAGGATTCCCTAGTCCTCTATGCTATCCCTGAGCACTTGCTCAAGCCTGATCCTAGGAAGATCTCTTATGTAGAGTTCCAATATAATTGTGTCTATTGGCTACTACAGATGACTCAGCTGTGTGATTCCCACTTCCAACTCTAACCACCTAGTTTCGCACTTAAAAGAATCACTTTTTACTGGTTCCCTCTCCAACACCCCAACATAAGTGGATATACACAAGGGTACCACACATAAATGAATCTATCTGTGGATTCCCTTCTCAAAATTCCATGCTCCAAAGAAGCTATCCCAAATCATATCAAAGGAATACTACATAAGGTATGTGATCCTTTCCACATACTCATACACTATCATATCTCCATTATTCATCTCTAGAAGATCCTAAATATAAACTGATTACAAAAAGGTGTAGTACTCTTTACACAACAACAATAAGAAGTTGGAATTTCACCCATATGCTCCCTGGAAAAGGATATATACCAGCACAAGCACCTAATTCATCGGTTTCCAGATGATCCTAGAAACACGGACCACCAAATCTATCCAATCCTCTACTTCATGAGAATCTAGATCACCATAGGACCTCAACGGTCTCTGGTCCTGGAACTCACAGAGTGCGCTAAACCTGCATGCATCCTCAGCATATCCTACTGTTATAATATGTTTCTCAATATGTGGGGGTGATACTACCTATCCAACATGAGGAAGGATCTCATGGGATAGACCCTTAACTAAGTCCTCATCGCACACCATATTTTCATCATGATCCAGAACTGGACACCTAGATGGCTATCATCATGGAGGCATCCTAAAATTTTTATCAAGACATACCATAGTCGGATGAATAGACACATGCACACACACACACAATGGGGGTCTAACTCAAGAAGGAAAGTCAGGGACTCAATCCTATATGATTCATGTACCATTGATCCCTACAACTAATGTCATCGGTATACCGATTCAATAAGAAAGTAATGAAGGTCCTAACGAATGGATACATCTGTCGACCATACCATTACTAGATTTTATCGCCTGAGAACATTTCTTGAGACACTTAAACAATATTTACCTGTCCTAACCAAATCCTCATAAGGTGACTATTCCAAACACCATCCCATGGTTCGAACCACCTTTAATACCAATTTTTCACGACCTGACCTAAATCAAGGCTCGAGCTGGAACTACGCCAAGCCCACCTCAATAGGCTAGGGGATAGTGACCACCACCAAAAGGTATATCTAACATGGGATTCATTTTCCAAATGTACATGTATACACAAAAATGACCATATCGATGAATATGTGCAGAGGGATAATAATAAAAATATGAAATGGTTATAATGTAAACGAGTCATGAAAAACCTCTAGTGTGTACAAGAGTATGACATTGTAAAGTAGAAAAGTAAATTGTAAAAATACATGTCGAACCTAAAAGATGCCCCAAATTGAAAAAATGGAAATTAAAAGTGTTTAAATAGTCCATATCCAGATATCCAAGCACTGACCACCCTACATGACCTATTGCACCATGTATCCCTAAGATCCTATGTATTCATCGCCAACTTGTATATCATCTACAAAAGACATGACAATTGTGGGAAATTCCAAGAAAGGGGTGAGTATATACATACCCATTAGGACAACCCGAAAGACGAAGAGGGATCAAAAAGAGACATGAAATTAATTGATAGATATTAACCATTAAATAGCTCAATCCAGAAAAAGGGAGTAAACTGTTACATATATATATATGTATATATATATATGATCATAAAAATGAATCACAAATATTAGATAATCGTATATACATCTCACAACCTAACCCATAAAAATATTGGCAATAGTTTCATAAGCCAATTAATTATTCCCATCATTTCACACGTCTTCTCAACTAAAAAATAACCAATTCCAACCACACCTCGCCACTATGCCGCACATTCGTGGGGCATAATCCCTAGGTAGAGGAATCGTGACTTGGTACAATAGGAGGGTTTCACTCTGATGGTTTAGGACCCAATCCCAACCAAGATGAAAGGTTTCACTCTTTTCATCAAGGACCCATGACCTGTTTAGCAGGAGGGTGCCACTCTAAATCTGAAGAGGACACGTGCCTATCCTAGATGGAGTGTAACACTCTTGTATTTGAGGACCCATGCCCAGAATAGTAGTAGGGTGTCACTCTAGTCATTGGGGACCCATGCCCTACCCAATAGAAGGGTGCCACTCCGAATATATAGAAGAACCATGCCCATATAATCTAGAGGGTTCCACTCTAGTAGTTGAGGAACAATGCCCTACCTACAATGGGGGTTTAACTATATAGTCATCAAGGAACCATGCTCTGAAAATCAGAAAGGCACCACTCAGAATTTGTAGAGGAACAATGACCATCCTAACTGGAGGGTTTCACTCTAGTAGTCTAATAACCATGAACTTCCTAGTAATAGGCTGTAACTCTAGTCATTGTGGATCCATGCCTTGACCAAGTGGAGGGTGTCACTTAAAATCTGTACATGACTCATGCTAATACAGGATAAAAGGTTACACTCTATTAGTCTACGATACATTATATTATCAGTACGAGGGTGCCAATATTGTCACCTAGGACCCATGCCCTACCTAGTAGGAGGGTGCCACTCAAAATCTGTAGAGGACCCATGACTAGCCCGGTTGGAGGGTGCCACTCTAGTAGCCTATGGTGATCATGTCTGACCACATCCATCATCGAGAATCACCTAAAAACCCATCCCACCAATAAAATCATGTATCATATATCAAAATCTACAAGGGAGGCCACCATCACATTCTACATGAAAAAAGACTCAGGATATAATACTTGTAGTCCAAAATTCAAGACCAATCTAAAGAGATACGAGGGGTTGAAGTTTCCTAAAAAAGAAATTAGAGGTACATGAAATGCATGGGACAGTCAAATTGTGGTCCTGATATTTCACCTATTCATTTCCCCTCTATCACATATCCCACAACCCATATTGAACTACATGATGTGTCTAAGCTACCTAGGGTCGATCCGTGCCCTCCTGGTCATGTTTTTCTACACGAGATATTTCATGTGTGCGCATCCACATGACATGTCCATCCTGGGAGGGATTTTTGGTGTGAATGCGGCCTAAACACCACTCCACATATCCTTTTAAAAAACCCTAGTGTCCACAACTTAGGGGTAACACACCATGTTTTCTTCTGAACTACACTATGTGTAGTTAGGATTTTCACAGAATATTAGATCTGGTGTCTATGCTTTAGATCCCATTATTCTACCTCCAAATCCAACCTCATCTCTTCCTGAAATCAAGGGATCATTCTATAGTCAATGATTCTAGACCGTCAGTGGCTAGAAATCGGTTTCTGTTTCTATGCATGAAGTTCACATGGACCACCTCGCACTGCACACATATTTTGTTACCCACCATATCTAATTCAAATATCAAATAATGAAAAATAACATCAATTATTATAGGATTTATCCACAATTCCTTCCTTGATTTTAGTTTTTTTCATACGGGAAACCATCACGAATGTAGATGTCCGATCGGGCTCAGTCCTGCCCGAAAATGTAAAACCGTGACCCCATTATCTAATGATAAATAACATGATGAAATTAAGGGATAATGGAATCACGAAAAAATATTTATTTATTAATTTCATGCATTCTTTCCAATGTTCCGGAATAGTGATTTTTGGGGTTAGAAAATAACTGAATAATCAATTAAATTTCAATGCACGGGCGCATACAATTGTACATAATTAGCATATATCAAAGAAATAGATTGATCCTGAAATGTAATTTATTTATATGTGAGTAAATCCAAAAATATCAAGTCATACATGGGTATTGGATTGTATTTCATCAAATAACACACTCACCAATGATTGATTGGGGTCATTATGTCTGATGTTCTTCAATATTCTTTGATTCATAGATTTTTTATCATCTGATTCAATTTACCAACATAAAGAGAAGAACAACTCTCTAAATCCTCCCACTATTTATTTGGATAACCCTAGATGATTCCTCATAATTATATACTTATATATTAAATATATTGTGTTAATTTAATGAACTAATTAAATTAATAATTTAATTAATCCACTAAACGTACCACTAATGGAGGTCTTATACAAACGCCCCAAGCAGACCTATTTTATGTCGTACCTAGGGTATATTTCACATTTTGAACTCAACCGTGGTATCATATTTATGATTCAATCATCCATTTAAGATTTTTCCAATTTTTATAAGAAAATATGTACACTGAATATAAAATATATTTAATTTTTTATAAAATTAATTTTGGGGACATCAAGAATAATAATCACATGCCATCTTAGTTACTAGATCCAAAATATATATAGATATATTTCAAAGTATTAAAATAAAAAAACTATGTCTCTATATACATCCACTTCCAATAGATCCAACTACTAACAACCTTTAATTCACTAGCTCTCACAAGATACTCATGCTTATGCTATGATAAGACTTTAGTCAAGTGGTTCACCATGTTTCATTGTATGGAAACTTTTCTTTATAAAAATTCACCCCTCTAAGAAAAAACCCTCAAAACATGATTCCTCAGGAGTATATTATTTTTCCATTACTGTTACCTTGGATATTTTTCAAGATCCACCACTGCAGTATTATAACAATAAATGTGATAGGGTCTTTAGTGGTAGGTATTGCATAATGATCCTCAAAAAAATTATCTAAATTGTTTCATTGTATACATCAGAAGTTACTATATATTCAGACTCCACTGTAGAATCAGTGGAAATTGGATTCCTTGAAATCTTCCAGCTCACAACTCCTATGTTGAGAAATAAAAATAATCTTGATGTTGACTTCAGAACCTTTTGATGTATTTCAAAACTAGAATCAATATAACCCCTAATGAATGGTTCTGCATATCCTCCATAAATACGGAAAAAATATGTAGTTCTTCTCAAATACTTATGGATAACATTAAAATCAGACCCAGTTTGTTCACCTAGATCTTATTGTTATATCCAAACCATTTTCAATATGTAGGCAATATCATGTCTAATACGTAACATGACATACATGATTGATCATATTGCTGAATCGTATGAGATCTTACTCATTCTCTCTTTCTCCAATTGTGTCCAAGGAAAAAAAAATTGGAATGATGTATACCATGTGACACTAGAAAAAATTCCCTCTTGGATTGTAATATACTATATCTCTTTAATATCTATTCAATGTATGTACCTTGACATAGTAAATTAAACTTATTGGGTCTATCATGAATGAATGTTTTCCTATAATATAGGATGTTTCACCCAAGCCCTTCATGGAGAAACACTTATTTATCAAATATTTAATGTAATTTAATACTAGTATGTCATTTACAATAAGTAATATTTCATCAGCATATACTAGTAGAATAATGACCACATTCACACTAAAACTCTTGTAAACACATGGCTCATATTCTTTCTTAATGAAACCAAAATAATTTATTTCATCATCTAATCCAATTTTCTATGACCTGGAAGCTTACTACAATCCATAAATTGATCTTTGTCACTTTTATATCCTTTTGATGTTAAGTAGAGTCACAAATCCAACTAGTTGTGTCATGTAGACATATTCATAATGGTTTCAATTAAGAAAAACTAATTTTAAATCCAACTTGAAAATTTCATTGTCACAGTAAGCTGTTATATCAAGTATAATTATGATGGATTTTTACAAGGAAACTGCTAAAAAGGTTTCATAATATTCAATTTTTTGACACTTTTTAAAACCTTTATTCACTATCCATTCTTTATAGGTACTTATTATACCTTCCACATACAATTTTCTATTGAATACCCATTTTCACCCAACAGGATTTGTATCAATCAGAGGACCAACCAAAACCCAAACTTAGTTCTGAAACATAGAATACATTTTAGAATTCATGACATCTATCCATATTTAATCTTCTAATATCTCTACTACATCTTTATAGGATACAAGTTCATTATTTTCAACCAATAATGAGTCGCCATCTTTGGTTACTAGAAAACCATATCTCTTTGGTTCTATTACCACTTTAGTGATCTTGTATAGTACTCGTGTTTTATGAATAACATCTTCTATAGGGACCTATAAAATATGTTCACGTACCAACTCTTGTGTAACTTGAGAATATACATCATTGAAATAAATCTTATTCCCACTATCCCTATTTAGGATGTGATACCTCTCAAGAAATATGGGTTGCATGGTGAAAATAACATTCTTGTATGAGGGGTTGTATATGTAGTATCTCTTTGTTTCCTTAGGATACCCTATAAGGATACACATTGTGTCTCAGGGTGTTAGTTTTTCTTATTATAATGTCTTAAAAAACACTTGATAACCTCATACACATGTATATGACAAAACATGTTTCTTTCCACTATATTCAATGAAAGGAAATTCCATTTTTTTACATTAATTAGTACTCAATTTAGCGTGTGTGATGCAGGTTGTAATTTATATCCTCAAAAGAATAATGGAATATTTTAATGACTCATCATCGAACATACCATATCAAGAAATGTTGGGTTTTTTCATTCACTAACACCATTCCACTGTGGTGTGTAAGGTGAAGTGAGTTGAGATAGAACCCAAAACTATCGTAGAATGTTGATAGAATATTAGTTAAGATATTCACCACATTGATCTGATCAAATATAATTTATCTTCTTTTGAAGTTGATTCTCTACTCCAATATTTAATTCTATGAATTTATAAATGGAGTTGGACTTATAGCTCCTCATGTAAACCTAACCATATATAATCAAGTCATTAGTAAAAGTTAAAAATTAATAATACCCACCACTAGCTTATACTAGAAAAGATCCACACATAGCAGTGTTTACCAATCCTATAAGTTATATGGAATTTCACCCTATTTTCCGAATGTTAGTTTGGTCATTTTTCCTTTTAAACAAGCATTGCATATTTTAAGTTATTTTATCTGAAAAGAATCTAAAAAATCATCTTGAAAGATATTTTTCAAACACTTCTCATATGGTGACTCCAGAAATGGTTCTTATATGAGTCATCAAAATGTGATTTTTTTTATCAATTTCTAATACATGATTATAATTATTTAATACATATAGATTTTTTTTTATTGTTCCACACCATAAAATATGTCATATTTATAAATTAAACAAATTTTATTTCCACATTTTAAAATAAGACCATTTGTATCTTTGTAGGATATAGAAATTATATTGTTCATAACATTAGATATATAATAACAATATCATAAAACCAATATCATTTCAATTGGAATGACAGGTGGCAATATCTAATAGATAGAGCAACCATCCTCACACCCTTGGTATCTCACAAATCTGCCTCTCCTCTAGAAATATTTTAGAATATACATGGTTCCTACATTTGGATTCATATGTTATCACCACAAGGTTTATTTAATACCTATTTTTGATTTCAATAGGATGAGACTAAGAATTTTTTGGCCCGTGTTCATCTGAAATCCCTTCATCTCAAGAGGGTTCTTTGGTAAAAACAAATTGATGATGAGTTTCATGTAATTTGGTACTCCCTTTATAGTGGGTGGATGATTTGTGAGTGGTCATCATTGGAAGGTATCCTATGCTTTTAGAGCCGGTACAACGTGCATTTTCCCATGAGAAAAGATATGATGGGGGATTTCCATAATTCCATTTGGGGAATGAAATCTAAAACTATGAAGATATTCAATGATATGTGGTAATGATTATGGTTTCTGGGTTTAATAAGAGAAATTACTGATTTTGTTTCCCACTATTATATGTTTTAGTAGGTCATGAATGAACACCAGAGACCATTGGGTTTTATTTATCACCTTCTTGTTACAACTTGAAAATGGGATGATATTTTAATAGATTTCATGGTTGGGTTTCCATGTACCCCTGTAGAGAAGAATGTAATAGGTGTTTTGATTGATTAGATAAACAAATCAGATCACATCATCCTAATTCACTATACAACCATGGTTGAGGACTCTAGAAATCTATTTTTGAATTATAATTTCATATTACACATAATTTCATGTATTATTGACTTTGATAGGGATCCCTGGTTCACTTCTCATTTTTGGATAGGTATCCAGAAGGTAATGGGATATTATGTTAGTTTTATTATGAAATATTATCATTTAATGAATGGATAGACATAATGTGGTATATATATTCTAGATGATATGATTAATTGCTACATTCTTTACATTGATAGAGCTTAGGATATCCACATGGAACCTTTTTAATTTTTTTATATTAATAGTTACTAGAAATACATCGGGATGGAACACATTATGGAATTTTAAAAATGGATGTATAAATATTTGTTGTGTTTGTTAGAGATTTGGGAAGCATCCTTAGTTACACAAAGTATTTTCTATGATATGATAACTAATATTCAATTAAATCACCAATGAATGTTGATGACATAAAGCCAATACAAATATTATGTTGATCATCATTGGTTCCCTTTGGATTTTTCATTTTGTAAGGAATATTTCATGAGAGTATCACCTTGGTTGTCACCTAGGGATTGGGAAATAGGGAAAGTTATCCTCAAGATATGTTGGACCATTTGAGGTTATAGAGAATATTGATAAGGTGGATTATGAGGTAGATTTTCTGTATCAATTGACATTGACTCATAATGTGAGCTATCATATATTAGAAAGCTTATCTTTGACCAATCTCAACTTTTGAGTTAGGCGGACCTTGATGTTGAACATTATTTATCCATGACTGGTCATCCATTTCGGATCATTGATTATGAGATAAAGGTTCTTCCTAAAAATTCTATACCTTTGGTTCCTTGGCATTGGTATAATGGTTTTGATTCACATGATACTTGGGAGTGTGAGGCACCAATGAGAGAGTAGTGACCTCATATCTTTGTTATGGAGTATTCTTAATATAATTTCAGGGGGAAGAAATCATTTATGGTAGGGACATTATAACATCTTGTTACCAGCTTTCAGGTACTTCTTGACACTTGTTTTGATCAACCTTTTTCTAGATCATAGTTTGGATTTTTTCTAGAAATCTTTTTATTTTTGGGATGTTTTGGGGTTATGAATAGTGGGCACATGGTTAGGGAAAATCATATGGTTTATCCCAAAAAAACCATGTTCCATGAGTGTTGGTTCTAGAGGGTGGTTCATATTTGGTGTATGATTAGTCTGAACCATGGAATATCCCTTCTAAACTATTCAGTTTGGGAAAGCGAGTGTTTATTCATGGTTAGTAAACCATATGAATAAAACATGAACTATTTCCATTATCCTAGAAAGGGTTCATAGTTTTACACATCATTATTATAACCCATGTAGCCAAACCTATCAAACCATGTGAATAGGTTTTTAATCCCATGAATTTCTTAATTAAAATCCAATAACGCTGGTTATAACTTCTAAAAACCTCATTTTTAACCCTAATTTTATCCTTTGTCTTTTAGAGGCTATAAAAAGGTGATTTTAATCCTCTTACCTTTACAATTATTGGATCAAAGTGCATGTGGATGTGATTGATCTCTCTCTAATAATTGAAATCCCCTTGGTTTGGAATCCTCCCTTTTTTTCTTCTCTCTTTCACTGAGAGTGACGAAACCTTGTGTCATGGGGGGATATAAACCTTAATTTTATGGATTTAAATTCAAGGTATTCATATTTAATATTCCTCACCATATAATATCAATTATAGTTTACAGTTTTTGTTGATTTATAGATTGATCATGTGAATAAAGTTAGGTGGTTCCATTAGGCTTTTCCTAATACATGAAACATTGATTCTCTTGATTGATTTGAAATGAATTTTCAATTAATTTAATTGATTTGATAATATTTGACTCTTGCTTTTTAAATGGCATGGAATTAGGAAATATAACCCATTTTCAAAGAAGATTATTAATTGTATGGATTTAGAGAGAATATGGATTGAAATGAGAAATTATTTGATATTGATTATGTAAAAAATGGGTTTAAATGAATGATGGTTTTGAAAGGAATAAATTTCATGAGAACCCATGGTTTGGTTTTTAAATTGAAAAGGAATGATGAAACTTGAAATTGGTGACTTGAACTACGACTGATGAATTTAATTGAAATTTACATTGATTAATTGATTGAAGAACATGTGAGCTTGAGTAGGTAGTATGCAATTTCTCCAATCCCACTATGACTTTGAATCCATAAAACTAGATGGATAATAAAAAATATAACTAAATCGAGTTTGATATGATTTTCTCCAATGGGGTGTTGATAGATTTTATCCTAATGTATTAATCCTTAGAGATGTTTTTACACCTTGATCTATGATTATTGATTGAGTAGTGTGTGGATCCTATAGCTAGAAACTAACTAACATTAGAGTGTATGACCATGGGGATTTGATTTGTCTATTATATTTCAGTTATTATAGGACTATTTTATTCTTTCCCTTGATTTATGAAACTTTTTATTTATTCCTATTTTGATATGCTTTACATATTCTTGATTTGAAATCATGGTTTGACTAAAAATTGTGAAGTTTATTTTCCATGATTTATCTTCATTTAAATTGAACCATAAATGGTTTTATTTCTGTGGAATTTATCATGAAATATTTAGTGATATCGTACTAGGATATTTTTTATAACACCCTAAATTTTCCTTTTGTTGTTTGTAGATTTTATTATGTCTGGTCCATGAAAAGGGGAAGTGTCACTTGAAGGTGACGAGTGTGCCTGATTCATGGGACCTTGCGTGATGGCGGAAACCAGTGGAGCTGTGATCCACACATTGAATAGTGTTTGTGAGATCTTGTATTGATGGATGTTTGGTATCCTTTTGGATTATGTATTACTTTGGTATATTTTCTTCTTAGGTTACTCTTTTATCCTTGGGGAGTGTTTGGTACATTGACTGTTTAGTGGTCACTGATTTATCTTCGGTTGCTATGTGTTGATTGTTATGGTAAAATATTGTTTCCTATGCCTTCTTGGTGGTGACCAGGTGATTACTTACAACCTATAGGGATTGATAACACCCTTAGAGTTATGTTAGTTCCAACTCGAATAACGTTGTAACAAGGTATTCAAGTTTGTTCATAACACATAAGGCAAGCATGAAATTAGATTTCATGCATGCAACCTTTATTCAAGTCATTCTATCACATATGATGTCATTAATAGTAGTGTTTCTTAAGAGGAAACATTCTGGAGTTAAATGTATCCATTTATATGATACATGAGTAAGCTGAGGAATTAACTCATGTGTTATAATGCATGAATCACCAAAGAGAATTCTTGGTGTTATATAAATCCACTTCTATGCAATAGTAGTGTGTCTGTGGTTTTGAATTCTCAATTGTAACACCCCAATCTTCCACGCTACGTTTCCCTTTTAATAATGAAATAGCCTTTATTGTACACAACTTCAAGATTCTAAAACACCACGACCAATCAAAGTAGACGTTATGAATAGTAATACTCATTTTTTTAAATTTTATAAATTTTAACTTTCAAAATGGACTTTATTTTTGGATTTGGAATATCGAAATTATCTTAGGGTTAATTATTAGTATTTTTATGAAAACTTTCAATTTTTGATGAATAGTGAAAAACACTGAGTTATAGTTTAAAACCGAATTTTTATTTAAATAATTATTTATTTTATTTAAATTTATTTTAGGTCAAAATAGATACATAATACCAATATCAGTTCAATGTAATTCATTGGAGTCAGTTTACAATAAATTTAGATATATAAAAATTTTATTGAAATTTTCATCGTCTTTTACACATCTCCGATGAGAATTTGCAAATTCACATAAAACATAATTTTACCGCTTCTGTGAGTGGAATTTCGAAAATCTGAGAGACACGGTTAATATCAAGGAGTAAAATTCGGTTCAATAAGATAAAAATAATTTTTGGTGAATAGTAGCTTTTTACTTTTATTTACCACGGTTAAAGGTAAATATGGTAATTAAGGGTAAAATGATATTATTATTACCCTAAAACATGTCCTAATTCTATTGGATAAGTATAATTATGCCAAAAACAACCTTATGAATAATATATGAACCCCTTTGGTCTACTTGGATTAGATTAGAACATTTATTATTATTTAATTTAAAGAAGAGTTAAAAGAGTTAAAATCAAATTTTAATAACTAAATCATTTTTAATATGGGGTTATACATAAGATAAATTAGATTATAAATATTCATTAGAAATATAAAAATATTTCCTACATAATGGTATTTTATTTATAATTTTTATACATAAAATATTTTAATTTATTTATGACACAATGGTGATGCAGTAATTACCTAATTAATGAAATATTAAAATAATTGATATTATAAATATCCAAATAAATGTAATTTGAGACTTTTTATAAATTATTCTAATTTTATAGGTTAATATGACATGTTATTATTGATTAAATGAATTTAGTTCGAATTAATGGAGTTTTTATAACTTAAAAAAATCAATTATTAAATACTGACAAAATTGACTTAAAGGAGTATTTAAAACAAATATTATATTATTAATTGATATTATATTACTAAAAATTTAAGGTTCTGCCAAATGACTTAGATAAGTTTATATATATTAATAATGAACCACTTGAGGTTCTCTTGGCTTCTTATAGTAAGTTTATTAACCATATAATATAAAAATACAAAGAGATGTGGTAAATGTTAAACTATTTAACTAAGAGTTAAATATAAATGATGAGGTTAATATATTGACCCAAACCTGTCTAAAATCTATTGGTTGAAATGATTTAGACCCATCACCACCTTAGCCTTGAAATAAGTCACTTTGGAGCCATTATAAACCGAATATGAATTTATTATAAAATAATATTTTATGTTTTCCTAAGGTGCACCTCACCCATCTTATAAAAGGGCACTCCGCCTTATTTCAAATTCATTCCTTCAAAGCCTTTTTTTCGGCAAAACCCTGCCCAAATATCCTTTAAACTTCCCTCACATAATCCTAGAGGCCCTCCTTTGGTCATAAATCCAACTTAATGAGCCCTTCTGATCAAATCAAAAGGAAGAACCTGAAGAAGAGGTAATGATTTCACAACCCTCTTTCAAGTTCCTTTCTTCTTCAACTTATTATTTATTTGTTATTTCAATTATAAAATAATAAATCCAGTATATTCTATATAATATGATGTTATTATAAATATAGTACAACCATATTCATAATTCTACCCATCCTTTGAATGACATGTCACCATACATGCGTACGTACGGCCTACCGTCTCCACGTCGTGGTGTAATTGTCATTCAATATATTATTATTTGGATGGGTATAATAATGATGTGTAATTCATGTAAATAATAAATATAACATGATAATTATTCTTTATAAATGATATACCATCCAATTATATATTATTTTAATATCCAAAGAATGATATCGTTGCTCGTTCGTACATACGGATTCCCGTCTCCACAAACGCGATGAGATTCATTTTCCATCATATCCATTCAAGACTAAATTTCATTTGATGATTAAAAATAATGTTTAGAGACATGATATAATTAAGTATATTAATAATATACATCCCATCGATAACAAATATGGTTCACATAACAAAGAATATAAAGGAAAATGAATGTGTTAACACCCGAAACGAAGATAATACTAAGATATTATCAACAAATCAATGTTAAAAGATCATATATGATATCATATTAATGTATATGATTCTTTTATAATTCAATAACAATTATTTCTACATTATACGAGAGGTTAACCTACCCTCAACCAAGGAAAAATTACAAATTATGGGGTTTCTTATCTCACTTTTAATTCTGTGAGATTTCCATTCTTCACCACTTATTTATTGCATGTGGTTTGTGTACTGCCCATGATTGTATTCATTGTGTAATATACTTTAATTTATGGATATTTAAATCATCATTTTATTATCCTTATTTCATGTGTGTATGTTTTGTAAGTTTCCAAATCAATAAGGGAATTTGAAATTTCAATTTCCACTCATTCGACTTTACGCATACTTCATATATTATTTTACTCCAACATTATGTGTGAAATAACTATTCATTTTCTTATGTCATAATTTCCACTCCCCTTTATGTGGATACAGTGTTGATACGCATAATCACTCCATTGATAAATTCTCAAGTCATCGATATGAACTTGATAAGTGTAATTTTAACTGAATCTCAATTTGTTGAGTTAAATATCCAATTCATTAGTGTTGTTTTTACAACAATATGTGTGAATGTCCTCTGATTGATTTACATTAAATATCCAATAATATTGAGTGTATTTATATTTTTCACTCATAATTATGTCATTTATTAATCCTTAACCTAAGGATATGATCTTTATAAGATATTTTATCTCAATTTACATTCCTTTAAGACTTCTTTGTTTTTATACACCAATTCACTTTTATATGGTGTATATAATGTACTTTGGCATAGTATATCATGAATCCATTTATTCTCATGATATTATAATGTTTTGATTACCTCAATTATTTTTATTCAAGTGTATCTCTTTTGGTTAGGAACTCTAACTAAAATATCATTTTAAATGTTTTAAAAATTTATTATTCTAAATATTTCTCATTAATGTACATGTTTTAAAAATGTTTTTGCTGATTTATTTATATGGACATTAATGTTTTAAAATTAAAATTCATTTTAAAACTATCAAAGTGATAAGAGACATTTTGATTCAAAAATCTATTTTTAAATGGATTTTTGACAAATAGTGTGACTTTTAATTGTTTTCAAGGAAAAGGGGGATATTTCTCTCAAATAGTTTTGATGATTATTTTCATCTATGTCAATATCCTTCATTATTTCCAATTCAGGTTAATATTTTACAATACAATATTCCATATTGTATTGAATGAGTTATGTTTGACTTTCAATGTGCTATTTTTATACCATTCATGGTTTGTGGATAAAGTATTGACATTTCGTATGCTAGTTTTAATACGAATTTTTATGTTATGTTTCAAACTTTTCATATGAGGAATGAATTGGAATTAGTAAGTGACAGGTGGATCCCGCTATAGCTCCTCGAAGCATCGGTACGTATCATGAGACAAACTAGTGTCTTGGCACAAGGCTTTGACAAAATATTATTTATAGTCTTGGCATGAGGCATTGACTATGTGGTTATGATAGTCTGGCATTATGCATTCCATAATTAGGAAAGTGGTTATTGATATTGCATTTGATTATCTGAATAGTAGAATATCTATGTGAATACGTAAATGTAATTATTTAATTTTATCTTTTCCATATTATGCTGAAGTTCAAGTTTGAAAGTCTTTTGTTTTAGCTATACATTGACTTAAATGTTTATGCTTATTTATTAAATTTTCCGCTATATTGTTATCCTTACTGAGCATAGCTCACCCATTTCTATGTTTTATTTTTCCCAGGATGTGAAGAAGTATTTTATAAATAACTAGCAGGGATAGTATGAGGATATGAGTGTGGTCTATGGAGACAATATGTTGTTGTAGTTTTTCACTTTATGATGTAATGTAAAAATTATGAATATATCTAGTAATTCCAAGGCTACTAAACTAATCGGTCATTCGAGACATTATCTTTTGTGATCATGCCAATGATACGTAATAATGCCCAGAATCTGGGTAACTGGGGTCGGGGCATTACAATTGGTATCAGAGGAAGTGTAGTACAAAGCATTGGAAGATAGATTTAGATAACCTCTTATTAGAGAACATAGACCTAAGATGGACTATGATGATTAGTATAGAATAACTTCTTATAATTTTGGTTTTGAATAGATATTGTGAGTTTTCCAAGAAATACATCCATGTCTGGATACGAGCAGGTAGAGGCAGCTCTGGCACAAATGTACCTAGGGGTAAAACTCGAAAACACGTCTTTGAGCTAGACTCGAACAGGAACCGGTGCACGACAACAGGCCTAGCTGCACTCTTTGTTATGACACTCCCGGGGAATATTATTAGGATAAATTACATTTTCTTATAAAACGATTTGAAGTATTTTAATATTATATGAGAATAAATGACCTTGGTTAATCTTAAGGTGGTTCAAATTAATAATATGGTGTCATGATATTCTCTAAATGATTTTTTGACTACTGTTACTCACACAATGCTTTCTAGTTTTATTCAATGGCTGGATTCCAAGGAAGTCATAGTAACTTTGAGAATGATGTAAAAAGTGGGAATGGTGGTGGAAATGAGCAACAAAATGGAATTTTTATAGGTGTAAAAGATATCATGTTCGTGCCAAATTATTCTTACAAAAATTGGATCAACAACATATATATTAACCAACTCACGGACTCAACAATGAAGAGAAAGGTGTTGACTAATAAGAGCTACAGCAGTGGATACCATGGAGAGAAGAATCCTCAATTTCCATCATGCAGGAAATGTGGAAGGAGACACCCAGGAAGGTGTCTCAATGGAACAAAGAAATGCTTTACGTGCGGGAAAGAAGGACATAAAGTGAATAATTGGTGAAGAAAAATGAAGACTACTATGGAAAAAAATAAATATAGTCCCAAGAATCCATATACAGTCATTTGCCATAAATGTAGGGGACCTTACCATTACCTGAGTGAATTCTCTATTCTATAGGATATTTTCCTGGTCAAAGAAGAAGCTATGTGGAAATAAATGCATGAAAAAATGTTTAAAGGTATTAGTGATCTTTGTTGTTGAGATTACTTTGACTGAATTTTCTCTTATATGTGTAACCCTAAAATTTATCTTGTGAAAATGATATTTGAGGAAGAATTAACTTTTCTCTTGTTGATAGAGTTATAAATAACCATTTGGTTTAATATGATCCTTGAATTTGAGGAAATTACAAGTTATTATATTTTTGCATGAAAATTCAAGGTATGAGAGAGAATTTGTGGTTAAATTGTGTTATGGTTATTTGGAAAAATTTATCTCATTTTGGTAATGTTATAAAATATAATTTTTGAAAATGGACAACACACAGACCATGTGACAATCCGTCGCGTCAGACAAAGCTATGGGAATCGAACCCACAACCAAAGTGCGATTAGGATTTATCACCTACCACTGGACTATGTGAAGTACCTGGTTAGTGTGACTAATTATTTTTAGTTAAATGATTTTCTAGATCAATAATAAGTTGATTTGGGATCTTATGTCTTATCAAATGAATACCCTTAGTATAGGAAAGTGATTTTGTGATTAAGTGATAAATGTTATTTTGGAAGATGTTCACTTTGTTGAGAACACTATATGCCCAAGAAAAATAGAATAATATGGGATTTTGTTTGAGGAGTAATGGTAGATTTTTATCTATGTTTTTATTATGGATTTATAGTGATTTGGGTTATTTATGGAAATTATTAACCTATAATAGAGAATATGTGATTAGGTTAATTACTTTTAAGTATGTGACTTTAATAGTAGTTGATGTCATTTGGAGACACAATTTAACATGGAAGACTACATAACCAAATTCTTCTATGTTCTGGGTTTCAGTATTAGTTTGTATTATATTGAAGTATTTTAAGGACAATTGTTTATTGAATTCTATTTATTTAACTTTGGGTTATTTTTGGTTTAATTTTAGAAATTAATATTTGTGTTTCTTTCTCTAATGGAATATCCTTTTGGGGGATCATCAGATCTTATACTAACCATTTTGGTTTTGATTAATCTCTAAATACATGGTATATATATAGTTTATCCTTCGTAGATCATGTGATTTTATAAGAAGCTTATTCTAGCTCTTCGAGTGTGACCCATTCTTCTTGAATACTCATCGTTTAAAATTGAGTTAGTAGTAGAAATTTATAAAAGAATGAAAACTTACATAAAAATTAAGTATATCTCTTTATGTTCTTATTCAATCTTTGATATGAATTCCTCATATTTATATAATTTAACTTAAAATAAAAAAATGTTGTCCGTTTACTTTTACTACTGGGAAACTAATGACCATTTGTCCTATCACAGGCTTTTGGTTTTCTTGTTGTTAACATTATCCTGATCATGTTTTCTATCCCTCTCCATCAGAAACTGACACATATTTTAACTTCCATATCCATGTTTTCCAACATGGAATCCTAGTATGGGTTATCTTGGGTGACCTTTGTACTTCTCTTTATTTCTTTTAAAGTGATAGTTTTATTGACTCTTTTTAGGATGTGGGACTTTCCATTGTATTCCCAGGCCCAATTTTAAAAATTTTAAGGACACAATTTATTGATGTAGGGGATAATGTAACACCCCAAGCTTCCATGGTACGTTTCCCTTTGAATAATGAAATAGCTTCCATTGTACACAACTTCGAGATTATAACACACCACAACCAATCAAAGTAGCCGTTATGAATAGTAATACCCACTTTTTGAAATTTTATAATTTTTATCTTTCAAAATGGACTTTATTTTTGTATTCAGAATATTAAAATTACCTTTGGGTGAATTTTTTGTATTTTTCTAAAAACATTCAATTTTAGATGAATAGTGAAAAACACAGAGTTATAGTTTAAAACCGAAATTTTATTTAAATAACTATTTATTTTATTTAAATTTATTTTAAGGCAAAATAGATACATAATACCTATATAAGTTCAATGTAATTCATTAGAGTCAGTTTATAATAATTTTAGATAAATAAAAATTTTATTGAACTTTTCACCGTCTTTTACCTATCTCCAAGAGAATTTGTAAATTCACATAAAACATAATTTTACCACTTCTGTGAGTGGAATTAAAAAAATACAAGAAACACGGTTAATATTAAGGAGTAAAATTCGGTTTAATAAGATAAAATAATTTTTGGTGAATAGTAACTTTTTACTTCTATTTACCACGATTAAATGTAAATAGGGTAATTAAGGGTAAAATGATATTATTATTACCCTAACACATGTCATAATTATATTCGATAAGTGTAATTCAACCAAAAACAACCTTAGGAATAAAATATGAACCTCTTTGGCCCACTCGGATAAGATTAGGATATTTATTATTTTTTTATTCAAAGAAGAGTTAAAAGAGTTAAAATCAAATTTTAATAAATAAAACATTTTTAATATATGGTTATACATAAGATAAATTCTATTATAAATATTCACTATAAATATAAAACTATTTCATACATAATGGTATTATATTTATAATTTTTAGACATAAAATAACTTAATTTATTTATAACACAATGGTGATGCAGTAATTACCTAATTAATGAAATATTAAAATAATTGATATTATAAATATCCAAAAAAGTGTAATTTGAGACTTTTTATAAATTACACTAATTTTCTAGGTTAATATTACATTTTAGTATTGATTAAATTAATTTTTATAGAATTAATAGAGTTTTTATAACTTTAACAAAAATCAATTATTAAATACGGTCAAAATTGATATAAAGGAGTATTTAAAACAAATATTATATTATTAATTGATATTATATTACTAAAAATCTAAGGATCATCCAAATGACTTAGATAAGGTAATATATATTAATAATGAACCACTTGGGGTTCTCTTGGCTTGTTATACTAAGTTTATTAACCAAATAAATTAAAAATGAAAAGAGACATGGTAAATGTTAAACTATTTAACTAAGAGTTAAATATAAATTATGAGGTTAATATAGTGACCCAACCCTGTCTAAAATCTATTGGTTGAAATGATTTCGACCCATCCCCACGTTGACCTCTAAATAAGTCACTTTGGAGCCATTATAAACTAGATATGAATTTATTATAATATAATATTTTAAGTTTTCCTAAGGTTCCCCTCACCCCTCTTATAAAAGGACACTCCCCCTTCTCTGAAATTCATTCCTTCAAAGACTTTTGGTTTGGACAGACCCTGTACAAATATCCTCTAAACTTCTATAAATTAATCTTAGAGGCCCTCCTTTGGTCATAAATCTATCTTATGGATCCCTTTTGATCAAATCAAAAGGAATAACCCGAATAAGAGGTAATGATTTCACCACCCTCTTTCAAGTTCCTTTCTTCTTGCACTTCTTATTTATTTGTTATTTCCATTATAAAATAATAACTCCAGTATATTATATATAATGTGATGTTATTATAAATATAGTACAACCATATTCAGTATTCTATCCATCCTTTGAATGACATGTCACCATACGTGTGTACGTACGGCCTACCGTCTCCACGTCATGGTGTAATTGTTAATAAATATATTATTATTTGGACGGGTGTAATAATGATGTGTAATTAATGTAAATAATAAATATAACGTGATAATGATTCTTTATCTATGATATACCATCCAATTATATATTGTTTTAATATCAAAAGAATGATATTGTTGCTCGTGCGTACATACAGATTACCGTCTCTACAAACGCGATGAGATTCATTCCCCATCATATCTATTAAAGACTAAATTTAATTTGATGATTAAAAATAATATTTATAGACATGATATCATTCTGGATATGAATAATATACATCCCATACATAACAAATATGTCTCACATAACTAATAATATAAAGGAAAATGAATTCGTTAACACCCAAAACAAAGATAATATTAGATATTATCAACAAATCATTGTTAAAAGATCATATATGATATCATATTAATGTATATGATTCTTTTAAAATTAAGTAAATGTTATTTAACCATTATACAGGAGGTTAAACTAACCTCAACTAAGGAAAAAGTACAAAGTACGGGGTTTCTTATCTCACTTTTAATTCCGTGAGATTTCCATTGTTCACCACTTATTTATTGCATGTGGTTTGTGTACTTACAATGATTGTATTAATTATGTAATATACTTTAATTTATGTATATTTACATAATCATTTTATGATCCTTATTTCATGGGTGTATGTTTTCTAAGTTTCCAAATCAATAAGGGAATTTGAAATTTCAATTTCCACTCATTCGACTTTACGCATACTTCATATATTATTTTACTCCAACATTATGTGTGAAATCACTATTCATTTTCTTATGTCATAATTTCCACTCCCCTTTATGTGGATACAGTGTTGATATGCATAATCACTCCATTGATAAATTCTCAAGTCATCGATATGAACTTGATAAGTGTAATTTTAACTGAATCTCAATTTGTTGAGTTAAATATCCAATTCATTAGTGTTGTTTTTACAACAATATGTGTGAATGTCCTCTGATTGATTTACATTGAATATCCAATAATATTGAGTGTATTTATATTTTTCACTCATAATTATGTCATTTATTAATCCTTAACCTAAGGATATGATCTTTATAAGATATTTTATCTCAATTTACATTCCTTTAAGACTTCTTTGTTCTTATACACCAATTCACTTTTATATGGTGTATATAATGTACTTTGACATAGTATATCATGAATCCATTTATTCTCATGATATTATAATGTTTTGATTACCTCAATTATTTTTATTCAAGTGTCTCTCTTTTGTTTAGTAACTCTAACTAAAATATCATTTTAAATGTTTTAAAAATTTATTATTCTAAATATTTCTCATTAATGTCCATGTTTTAAAAATGTTTTTGAGGATTTATTTATATGGACATTAATGTTTTAAAATTAAAATTCATTTTAAAACTATCAAAGTGATATGAGACATTTTTATTCAAAAATCTATTTTTAAATGGCTTTTTGACAAATAGTGTGACTTTTAAATGTTTTCAAGAAAAAGGGGGATATTTCTCTCAAATAGTTTTGATGATTATTTTCATCTATGTCAATATCCTTCATTATTCTCAATTGAGGTTAATATTTTACAATACAATATTTCATATTGTATTGAATGAGTTATGTTTGAATGTAGATGTGCTATTTTTATACCATTCATGGTTTGTGGATAAAGTATTGACATTTTGTATGCTAGTTTTAATACGAATGTTTATGTTATGTTTCAAACTTTTCATATGAGGAATGCATTTCACTTAGTAAGTGATGGGTGGAACCCTCTATAGCTCCTCGATGTACCAGAAGGTCTCATGAGACAAACTAGTGTCTTGACACATGGTTTTGACAAAATATTATATGTATTCTTGGCACGAGTCCTTGACTATGTGGTTATGACAGAATGGAATTATGCATTTCATCATTATGAAACTGGTTATTGATATTGCATGTGATTATTCGACTAGTATAATATCCATGTGAATAAGTAAATGACATTATTTAATTTTATCATTTCCATATTATACATAAGTTCATGTTTAAAATTCATTTGTTTTAGGTATACGTTGCCTTAAATGTTTATGCTTATTTATGAAAGTTTTTGCTATATTGTTATCCATACTGATCATCTATGCTCACCCATTTCTATGTTTTATCTTTCCTAGGATGTGAAGAAGTATTTTATGAATAACCTGCATGGATAGTATGAGGATATGAGTGTGGTCTATGGATAAAAGATGTTGTTGTAGTTTTTTACTTTATGATGTAATGTAAACTTTATGAATATATCTTGTGATTCCAAGGCTACTAAACTAGTCGGTCTTTTGAGACTTGATCTTTTGTGATCATGCCAATGATACATAATAATGAACTGACTCTGGGTAACTAGGGTTAGGGAGTTACATCAATAGAGACTCCCTTAATAATAAATATTTCTTTTTCTTCATGCTTAACACATTGAGGTGTTAACACAACATGGGTAAAGGATTGTATTGCTAGTATAAAGAATGATTCAGTTGGACCATGGATACCTTTGGAGGTGGGAGAGTTTCTTATTCCACTTGAGTGATCTCTCTCAAACCCATGTGATGACAATAATGATATTTTAGTGACTTATTTAGTGAACAATATTGGATTTTATATACTCCATTTTTATTTTTACACATGGTTTCTATTATCTTTCATGGGGATCTTGGATTTTTTGTTTCTTTTTCATCAACTACTAGGATTAAGTTTGTGATAAACTTAAGAACATTTTATTTTTTATTTTTTAAAATTATGAATTGAAATTTTTTATTTATAATATGTTTATAAATAATGATAGAAGGTATTTTTAGGGTATTTATTAATCAATTAAATATTAATTAATTAATTATAATGGGTTTTTAATTGATAAATAAATGTTTATTAAACATTTATTAATAAATATTACTGAAATATTAAATTTTAATACAAAATATACATTTTAAAATATTCATATGGCATGATTTATAGATAATAAATAAATTTTATACGTAATAATAATATGAATTAATTTTTAAAGTTTTTATAATTTACATTAATAAGGTAAAAATATATATTTTTTATATTTTTTATGAAATATTAATAATTAATTATTTTGAATTGTATAAATTTAAAAGTTATATTATTTGAAACATTTTAAATATGTGATATTTAAATTATATAAAAGTTTTATATAACAAAAAAACCATAATATAGTTTATAAATCATCAAAATATCATATATTTAAAATGAAATATCATATAATGATGAATATGAAATTATTATGCTAAAATAAATAAAAAGTTGTTGTATTCATAATTAAAGAATTTTCATAATGTGTTAGTTAATTTATAAAAAAAATATATTTATCATTTATTTATAAATTTTTTATAAATGGTTATATCATATTTAAATATTTGAATTTCTCATTTCTTAAAGGATATTCCCAATTTTATTAATAATTATAATATATTTATATTATTAATGATGTATGATTTAGTTCAAATGTTAGAATACTTTTAAGAAATAGATCTCTACATTACTTATAGTGACTCAATGATTTTAAACATATTATTACATGATTTTTAACATAAATATTCCATTAAATAAAACCAAATGATTGAGAGTCCTAAGTTCATTGGAAGACTATGTATATAAAACATCATCATGAAACTAAAATAAAACATCTTTGTTTTAATCACTATAACGAGCTCATAAATCCATTTGAGATCTTAAAACTATATAATATAACATAAGGAATAAATAAAAGAATGGGGTTAGCAAGAAAACCTAGTAAGAGAATAAAACAGTAATAAAGAAAAACATATGAGTCATAAGTGATAACAATATAACATAAAACACAAGGGTTATGAATAATCATAAGGATGCATAATATAAATAACATGGAATCATTAGATCATAGAAACATAGGAATGTGGAAACAACATATAACATGAAATACACATAAGTTAAGGTTTCCTTATAAGACAAAATCACATGGTGGACAATGTCCCATCATGGAAAAGGTTCACTCCCTAATCCCATGAACATCGTTGCGTGAGACAAAAAAAATAACCAATGCATTAGAGTACTATCTGGGTGAACCCATCATAAAATATTCTTATACATGTAAAAAAGGAAACTAATCATAATTCATAAACATATGAATTACCCATGGAAATAAATGGGTTGCATAATCTTTCCTTATATCATAATCAAATGAGATTTCATAAAGAAGGCATTTGAGAAATGAACATAAAGAATGTATTATCTCATTAAAGGAAGGGATAATAATATATATATATATATGTACGATACATATATAACGAATTTATAATCATATAATAACATAAAATACAGAGATAAATTTATTTAGAGAGAGAATGGACATAACCCAACGTAAAAGGGTGGTTTAGGGAGATCCCCTACCTTATATTATAGGACACTTATTCACGTGGACATAATGTCCTGAATAATAAAATTAAATTGATTGATTATTTAATAAATAAACTTTTAAATCTATATTTTATTTATTATAGTTTTATTATGTTCATTTATAACTATTTCTATGATATATAATGTTAAATTTCACTTTTTAGAGAGCATTTGTTTCGTGGTTCCGTGGTCAGATCACTCACAGATAATTATTTATATTCTTATAAATCATTATTAAAAATATATAAGTGAATGTAAATAATATTAATATCCTTAAATAATTATTAGTGGGTCCAAATATCCTTTTATATTTGGATACAGGGACAATTCACTTAGTAAAAATATTAATGTTAGGTAGTAAGTTCATTTATGCGATTTTACCGACTATCACAAAATAATTTTCTTTTATTTAAATTTACAGCCATATATTTATTCTAGAATATGAAAAAATATATCATATAAATATTTATTTCATTTGAAACAAATTTAAATGAATTTAAACCTTCCATGAAGTCAGTAATGGTAAATTAAAACTCATCAATCATGGAGATGGTAAACCAACATAATACATACAATGTTTTAATTATTAGAATAAGAGGTTAAAAGAAGATTATGGATGATATATATTCCATTAACATAATAAAATTATAAAATATATATGATAATGGAGTTATTATTCTAGGTTTAATGTTATTTTTTTGGAAGATGATGAGGAAGGGGAAAATAAAAGAATCAGTTGAGAGCATTACCTTCTTTTTTGGATGTCTCTTCTTGGGATTCCACATAAGGCACCTCAGATTGGTATTTTTGTGATACTAGTAGCACTTTTATGTGGGGGATATGATTTAGAAAATATTGGGTAGTAGTATTTTGGAAAGATACAAGGATTAGATGGTGCGAGAAGTAGGGGTTGTGAGGGATGACATTTATAAGGGGGTGAGAGGGCTGTTTTTGAATATTATAATTATTAGTTTATTATTTTTGATCAAGAACACCCATAGTATTAATTATTGTGACTATATAAAGTAAATTATGAATGTGAGTTTTAACTAATGGGTCCATACATCATCCATGACTCAAAAGTTCATGTATTTAGCTTATAAAGTTAAATACTGTATTTTACAATTATAAAAAAATATTATTTTACAAAAAAAATCACTGTAACCATTTTAAAATGTTTAGATTCAAAAAATTAAATCCATTTTATGAAAATTATTTTCTAAATATGGTAATTTTAATTTTTGAATAAAATAATCATTGAAAAATACAAATTTAAAATTATGATTAATTTTAAAACCCTTTGAAAAATTACTTATTCTATCATAAAATAATAATATTATTATAATAAAATATAATATTAATTTATAAATCCATTTTATTAAAATAAAACTAATTTTAAATAATTATAATTTTTATAAAAGTGTAATTAAAACATTTATGTTTTACAAGAATACAAACACTTAAATTATCATTTTAAAACATTTATTTACTTGTACCATGATATAAATATATCATATTGTAATTTTATAAGTTAACTAAATATTATTTTACAATTTAAAATGTGGGGATTTTATTTTAATATTCATGTTAATATTTTTAATAGTCATATTACTATTCCAATAGTTAGGTTACTATTCCAATGACCAGATTACTATTTCAATAGTTAGATTTGTAACAATCATATGGGTTCTCAACTTTCTATAAATACCCCATATTTCATTTATTATTCATTCCCTACCATTTTATATCATTATTATTTATATTTTAATATTCAAAATATATATTTCATTAATAATATTTCAATTCATTTCTATATTGCTACCGGTGAGTGTGATTATTCCAAGGGATTCACAAGATCCAAATTTTCCGATTATTATCATCTAATTTTATATTTTTATCGCTTTTAAATTCTTTAAATAATTATGGACATATTTATTCTCTAAATATAATTTTTAAATTAAAAAAAATGGTTCTATCATCTAGTTCTTGTGCATTATATAATATTATATTACTAAATATGATGCCACTAAGACAAAATGTATTTTTCATGTCATGTTTAAAATGATGGTTATTTATAACAGCCATGACAAAGCCATATGTATATCTTTTTCATGTTGGTTCTCTAATAACCTACATGAAAAAGAAAATACCACTCTTTTTCGTGTGAGTTATTTTTTAATCGACATGATAAATCTGATTTTTCACATCATTTATTATATAATCGACGTGATAAATAAATGAGATTTTTTTTATCACATTAGTTATTTTTTAACAGATGTGTTAAATCCAATTTTTCACATTGGTTATTATATAATTTAGATGAAAATGATGGAAAAAATTCCTCATAACATTGGTTATATAATAACCGATGTGATGAAGCTTTTAAAATTTTATGAAATCCTAATTCGATTGATTTCTATGTTACTTGATCACACAAAATCAAACTCATATCTCTCACATGCGGAAACCATATCCTCTCTTTTTTGATCCAATGGCTGAAAATATTGATTTTCTTTTATTATACACTCACACATTTCATTGGATCATTTTCTGCATTGAATATTCCCATATCTTAACTCTCAAGTATGTCTCACACTTCGATTCTTGCTCGATTTCAATTGTTCAACGTCATGGGTGACCTATATTTATTTTTTATTATGTTAACTCAAATCTCTCATTACTACCCAAGTTTCATCAGCCTCAACGTTTCACATTCATATATGGATCTTCTTGTTTCAAATATCATATCATCATCTTCATATACCTTAGTTATCCATTGATTTATGTGAAAAGGGGAGCATTTCATTACATTTTAATGTTATATGTTAGATTATAAATTTTAGAATTATATCTTAATTTTTAGGTGTTTCTATTGTATGGAAGAGTATTTTCACTAAATTGTTTGACAAATGTTTATTAAACTTTGATATAGTATTAAATCACATTTTCAAATAGGAAACCTTGTTTTTGGTATAGTGTAATGTAAATTCTTTTCAATCCCTTATCAAATTATATTAATTGTCATCTTGAATGTGTATTGTTATAAAATATTACAAATCCCTTTTATTGGTTTCCCCATATAACAATGGCTAACATGCCTGCAGACATACACATGTGTTTTTTTATTTATATGTTACAGATATATTAAATGAATTTCCTCAACATAGTATTATTGAAATGTAAGGATTGATGATGTATCATATAATGATAGATGTGTCCCATTATTCATCTTACATGTGGACTAATAGACATCATAGAACCACTTGGGGGAAAATGTTAGTGACTAATCATACATCATATATTTAGTAGAACATTTGGTTATATACATTCATTTTGTATAATTACTATTATAAATGATTTCCCATGATTTATCAAATAATAACTAATTATGTATTGATAATTCTCTTAAAATCATTTTTATATGTCAAATAATTCATTTCAGTCACTCTAATATTAGTCTATGTTTTTATTAGTGGTTTACATCTTATTTACCAATTATATTTCAACTTACATTTGATTATTGTCTAAAATGTAAAATTATACTTTTCAAATATTCACACACACACAGATATGTGTATATATATATATACATATATATTTAAATTTCAATGTTTTGTTACCTTCATATGATCAAATATTTTATATAAATATAAACCTACTTTAACATTATTAATTTACTCTCACTTTTATCCCCACAATATTCTTCTGACAAGCTATTTTTTTATATTTTTTTAAGAAAATATTGAGTTGAAGTTGAATTAAGAGAGTTCTAATAAGTGATGAATATGATGAAGGTGTCGATAGTTTTTTGAAATTTTCTAAATTAAATTTTCCAAATAGTGACATGTTTTTTCCATGCTTGAGATATTTAAATATAAAGAAGTTGAAAATCATAGATATCCAAGATCATTTAATTTTTTATGGGTCTAATATGATTTATAGCCCTCAGATTTGGAATAGTGAAAATATCAAGAAGTTCAGATCTAATGATGATGATTCCTTGCAAGATGATAACTCAGATGAAATTGGAGAAATGATTCATGAAATTGAAGCATAGGAAATTGTGAACGAATTGAAAATTGAGCATATATATGGTGATGCCAAAAAACCATTGTACCTGTGTTTATGGAATTTATAGTTTTATTGTTACTGATAAGATTGATTAAATTGAAGGCGAAAAACGGTTGGAGTTACAATATTTTTACTAATTTTCTATAATTATTGAAATATATTTTTAATAAAGTCAGTGAAATTCTTGATTAAAATTTTAAACTGAGGGAAATACTATGCTCCATGGGATTAGGGTAAACAAGTACAAGCCTTATTGAATGAATTTTTACTATATAGGAAAGAATATTAATTTCTGTTAAAGTGTACTAATTGTGGGATATCACGATATAAATTGAATGAAAAACTACATGTTGATTAAGTAGTTATAGAGACCCATTCCAAGGAATTTTGGTATCTTCCTATAATTCCTTGTTTTAAAGATTTATTTCCAAATTCCAATGATGCAAAAAGGATAGAATAGAATACAAATGAATCGATGTGTGAAGCAAAATTATGACATCTAGCTAATTGTCCACAATTGAAGAAAATTTGTCAGAAATTTCCTATATTCAGAAATGAATATAGAAATCATAGACTTGGACTACGCATGGATGAATTGAATCCATATTGAAGCTTGAGTAAGGCACATTGTCCATGGCTTGTTTTATTGGTGATTTAAAACTTATCTTCTAAATTTTTTATGAAGTGAAAATATGTCATGTTTAGTTTAATGTTCTTAGGACCAAAACAACCCAAAAATTATTTTGATGTTTTCCTTCCACCATTAACTGATGATTTTAAACTCTTATGGGAGGATGGTATTAGATTGTATGATTCTTATTAAATGGAATATTTTCAATTGCATGGAATGATTTGGTACACTATAAATGAATTACTAGCATAAAAACATTATTTGGATACGGTGTTAAGGGGCATAAAGAATGTACAATTTTCGAACAACAGACTTAATATTATCAACTACATCATGGGAGAAAAACATTATACATTGGTCATAAAAAAAATTTATCTATGGATCACTATTATAGAGGATTAAAAAACGCATTCAATGGCACACAAGAATTTTATATTTCTCCAAAACCTTCATCCACTGATCATCATTTTGAGAGGGTGAAAAAAATTGATGTGACATTTAGAAAAACACATAAATCCGGTAATGATATAAATAATTGGAACAAACGGTCAATATTTTTTCAGCTACTGTTTTGAAGATATCATGATGTGAAACATAACATTGATGTCTTGCATATGTAGAAGAACATTTATGATAGCTTGATTATTTCATTGTTAGATATTAAAGGAAATATTAAAGATGGGTTGAATACAAGATTGACTTACAATTTATTGGAATATCATTGGATTTCTCTCCCACTCCTTATTTCAGATGAAAATTTCTTTTCATGGATCGTCTAAAATTTTCTAAGATGGGGAAAATTATCTTTTTTCTTGGGTCTTCATGATATCAAAGTGTTGTAGGATTATTATTAAAATGTTAAAAATTTTGTGTCTTTAATGGATTTGAAGTCAGAAGGTATGAAATATCATTATTGTCACATCATGATACAACCAATTCTATTGGTTTCATTGAATGGAATATTTTCTATCCATGTCAGAATAACTGACATGAAGGTGTGTTATTTTTCAAATCAATTTTTAATAATGTGATTATTCTGAATGCATTGACCCTTTTGAAAAAATAATCAATTTATATACTTTGTCAATTGGAAATTAATTTTACTTCATCTTTTTTTTTTGATATTATGGTGAATTTAATAGTTATTTTGGTTCACGAAATAAAGGTATAATGACTTCTATATCTATGTTGGATGTATCATTTTGAAAGTTATATGAAGATATTGAAGGGGTATGTTAAGAATCCATATTGACCTGATGCCTCCATTGTTCAAAAGTACATTTCTGAGGATGTTGTAGATTATTATACGAGATACTTTTCTAAAATGAAGAATAATGGTTTACCTCCATCTCATAATGAATGATCTAATTATGGGGGAAAGGGGATTCATGGCTTGAATGTAAAATATTTTTTAGGTGAACAGATAATGAAGGTACATTAATACATATTTAATAACATAGATGATGATATACCATATATAACATTGCATATTAATTTGTTTAAACAATGCCATCCAAATGAGAAAGATATGTGGATTTTTATTGATCATAACAAATCCTTTTTTCTATGGTTTAAATACACCTTGATTGGTAGAATATATGCATCAGAAACATTAAGATGATTAGTGGGTGGTCCAAGTTTAAATGTGATAACATTGTTTATGTATGACATTAATGAATTCACATTTTATATGAATGATTAGGATAAGAGAAGTGTCGTTCAGAATAGTAGTGTATTGTTATTCATAGAATCAATTCAATTTTTTAGTTTTAAGGAAAAGAACCTAATTTATGCATCAAGTACATATTATACATTCATTGAAGAAATATGTTTTGTTGAATAAATTAAATATAAAGTTCCAATGTTTAATTGAAAATGGTTTATCGGTAACAACAGTGTTAGACATGATGAATTTGAAATGAAAATTTTTAATATGAATAGATTGGAATAAAAAACTGATCCTTTTATAAAATAAACACATGCAAAAGAAATTCAATTTTCTTGATAAATCTGATATGGATTGGTCTATTATTTTACCAGTAAAAAACAATATGTTGGTGATGAAAAACATGACAAAGATATTGATTTATGTGATATCCCTACATCTATGCAAATATTAATAGATAATAATGATAATAAAATTTTAGACATGGTTTATTCCATAAGGAAGGATCGTGAAGAAGGAATTCGGGAAAACAATCCAAATATTACAGGTAACATATTTTTATTTATCGTTTACTTTTATAAATTTCCGAAAATTTTTGATATGTTAATTTTATTTTCAATATTAAAACAAGTATTATAATTAATAAGTTTAAATATTTGTTTATATTAGTTTATTTTAGTTTAATTTAACATGTTTATTCTTACATAACTTATCTATTTATTTATTTATTTGAAATAAAATTATTTTAAGTCTAATGTGTTAAATAAAAACAAAAATATTTAATTAGAATATATTAAAAATTTATTTTTTTGTGTAAAAAGGATTTATTATTTTGGAACATTTTTAATATCCATACACCATTTTTGGATTTGTTTCATTCATTTACATGACATTTCATTTATCATTACAGTTGTAAGAATTTTTTTCAACTATAACAAATATGATTAATAATGGTTCAAGTTTAATTTAGTTAAATTTTGTGTTTCATAATTTTTCATTTTTTATTTACATTAGTATTGAAATATAATAATTTGTATACTTTTTTTCTAATGATTTGTTTCATTAATTTTATGTATAATGAAAAATAAATCAACATATCAAAAACATACTTCTGTAGATGAGTGCACTCATACCTCTAGGGAAAAACATGCACATGATCCTCTTGATGATCCACATCCTTTTTTACAGGAGTCATATACTCCCAAAAATCCAATTAAGAGTTTCAGGGTTGGTAAACATGGAAGCATACATTTACCAAAATTATTAGTTTATCATGGTCAGGACCGTAGGATACTAGTAGACTTTGATGATAATGATATTCCAAGAGGGATTAATTCAAAACAATTCAAGAGTTTTATATCAATTCAGAAAAAAATAAAATTGGGAATTTTGATTGAATATTAGATAAGTGTTTTCAAAGAGACACTAAATCAGTTTTGGGAGACCATTTTAGTATGCCCTTTTGTTATAGTGTAACTAATTTTGAAATGTTTATACTAAAATATTTTTCCACCTTCTTATCTGATGACATATGACATACCTGAAACTAGAGGAGTCAGGAGGAAATGTTTATCATTGGATTCTAGGAGATTGAAGGATTTAAAATAAACCCTCACATATGATTTCATTGTTGGATACATGAAACAACATAATCCTTGTGATATGTATCCTTTTATATATGAATTCAAATGGAATTTTTTTTTTGAATGTATAAGAAAAAAATCATTTTTGGTAAGTGGAATGTAATATTCTAGAAGTTTTTTTATATAAATGATCTTATTAATGATTTATTATTCTTAATTTACTACAGTCTTGGAGATATCATCAAGATATCCAATCAAGAAATGTATACCCTCATACTTTAACATCGGGTGGGTATACTTTATTTGAAGAAAAATTAATGGATTTTTTTTTCAAAAACTAAGATTTGAGTCTTCAAGCTCTGGAGAGGTTTCCCCTCCACCCCCTAGATAGACTTAAAAAATAGAAGAGGGATTAGATGAGAAAAAAAGGGAAATATCTTAATGAATAATCTAGGGATGTATATGAGAGGATTATAAGATGTTTTATTTATTTATTTATTTAAGATAATTCAAATATTTATATATTTTGAATAATTAAATATTTTTTCAAATAATTCACATAATATTATATTTAGTGGAGGAGAACACATGGTATATTTGTAGATGAGGGGAGGAAGGATATTTTATCTGCAGTATTGGGAAATCCTAAACACTCAGGTCATGTATGAGGATACCCGACATGTGTATCAGTGAGAAAAAAAATCCATGTTCTTCAGGTTATATAATAGAGGTTTTTTATAGTAAAATAGTATATTTAGAGGTTGTAGATAAAAATATTAATTTTATGATGAAGGATAAGATTAGAGAGTTGGTTTTGTGTATGTTTGCAGACATGAAAATATAATTTCAGATTGCAACTCCCAGTCCTCCACCTCCACCAATATCTCTTACTCCTCCACCTCTATCTTTAGACCCTATTTTTGTCATACTAATACACCCATCCTCCCAAGCTTTCTCATTGTTGTGAGTTATATAATTATGATCCACAATATCATATTCTTTCATATGGGAAGGTAATTTATATTAGGGATACCATTCGTTAACAAAAGTTAAATATAAGGCATCATAGGTTCATTGTACATGATATTATAGTTATATCAGTCGGAGTACCATTACCTACATATGAGGAGAGAAAATATTGAAAAATTATCAACCACATTTTATACTGGCCATCAAGACTTATAAAAAATATTACTATACAGGTATGTGTATATTTTATCTTTTATTTCATTTTTTGTTAAATTTTTTTTAAAAATCGAATGTTTATATATTTATATATTTCTTTATATGAATACTTTAAAGGTAAAAAAATTATTTATAGACAAAAAAATTAAAAGGGTTATGAATTCATATACATATTATAGTAGTCTTGATAGATTGTCATGATATACAATTTCATTATCGGGTGTTTATGAGATTCCAAGGGATGCTGATGTATGTGGGCGTGAAATGACTATAAGGATTTTGAAAAATTATATCATGGAGATTGTAACTATATATTATTTGGGCATCAACACGACTAATGTTTTTTCCATATAAGTATTAACATATATATTTCCCTACATTAAATTTATTAAATATTTATACTTATGTCTTTTTTGTATTAGGTATCATTATAAAATGTGTGAGGAGCATGAAAAGATAAATGTATATGGATTTGTGGACCCACAATTCAGTTCACCTAAAGCACAACCAATTTCTGAAGAATAGAGAACAATTTATATTATTGATTGATTTTAACTGAATATAATTAATCACTGATATATCTATGTTTATGTTGAGATGTATAAAACATATAAATCTCAAAGTGTTATTTATATTTTTACAAAATAACCACTAACATTCTATATTTTTTTACATTAGTATTTAATGGATGTTAAGTGTTTTTTGTCTAACGGAGAAGACAATTTATTGTTTCTGATCTATCCATGGCGACATGCAAGGAAATATTAATAACATATTGGAACTTTATGTTTTAATTTCATAATAGTTGTTTATATTATAAAGAATTTTAAATTAATTTCAATCATATTATTTTCTAACATGGTATGAAATTTATTCAAATAAAAAATAAATAAAAAGAGCATCAACATTAAATATGTAAAACCAAAGGTGTTTTTTCATTTATAATTAGTAAATTTTGGATATATTACTTAATAAAGTTACTTTGATTCGAAAAACTCACTTAAAAATAAGTGACATAAACAAGAATTCATAAAATAATGAAGATATTATGTGTTATGATTTATGTATGAAATAATTTCAACTGGTACAATTATGATGTTCTATAAAGTTAAATTAATTTTAAAAAATTTCCTTAATATTTCATTTGTTATATTCATAATACATGTTAAATTCATTCATTTTAATTTTCATCTTTTTGACTACCCTTGACCTTATAGTGAAAAAGAGCTCATACACGTACATGTTTAATGGGAAAATCATTTTACATGTTTGATTGTATTTTTGATTATTTTTAGTTAACATTGTAATTTTTATTGTTTTAATTGTAAATATGTACTTGATAGTTGGTTTTCTGATGTTTCTACCTATCTTCTATTTTATTGTTGTTTTGTTCGGACATGGAGAGGAAGGTTTAAATGAAATATTTTCAATTTTTACACCTTTTTCACATTATAATTGATGTTAAAAACCAATATTTATGGGTTTCTATGTTGTTTCTAAAATAACTGACATAGAAAATCGTTTTTTACATAGGCTATTTGACATTTGATGTAAAGAACCCTTCATATCGAAGCTTTTATGCGTCGATTATGTTGGAACTGAAATGGAGGAAGATTTTTTATGTCGGATATTTAATAATTGATGTAAAAAAACCTTCATCTCGAAGAATTTCCACATCGGTTATATCGGAACTAATGTGGAAGGGGATTTTTTACATTGGTAATTTAATAACTGACATAAGAAATCATTTTCTATAGGGGTTTCTATATCATTTATCAAATAAAAATGTCAAACACCATTTTATAAATTAGTTTTAGGATAACTGATGTGAAAAACCAATTACATGATTCATTTATAATGTTCATTTTTAAGCAACATTAAAGTCATTTTTATAACATCACCATTAATAATGGAGGCTAATAACCGATATAAAAAAAGGAAAAAAAATGATGTTAAAAATTATTTTTTCACCATTATTCAATTATATATTTCTAATGGAAATTGAATTTAAGAAATTATAGGTCATTACATTCTTCCCCCTTATGATTTCACCCTTGAAATTTCATTTTATATATACGGTAATAACATGCAAGGGTACATTAGCTTTATGGCTTCCTTTGGTTCCCATGTTGCCTCCTTATACTTATTGTTTCTCTATGGTACATTAACAAGGTGAGTTGTCTTATTGTTTAGATCTTTATCTTTATGATCCAAGATATTCAATGGATGATCCTGATAACAGAGATCGTTTCCTAGTCATACCACCTTTAAATTAAGTACATGTGAGGGATTTGTTATGTACTTACTCAAGAAGGATACAGGGAACATGTCATGTACTTGAGAAAGGGTTGGAAAGAGTGATAGTTGATAGGACAAATCCCTGATAAGATCAAGAATAACAAAAGGGTCAATGGACTTGGGAATTATATTCCCCTTATTCCAAAATCTCCCAACTCTCTTCCATGGGGAGATGTAGAGTAAAAATGATCTCTAAACTCAAACTCCAAGTCCCATCGATGATTTCCATCATAGTAATTTTTTCTACTTTGAGATTCCCTGATGTGATGATTAATGTTCTTGACCCTTTTTACTATTTTCTCAACCATTTTAAGACCCATATGCTTACATTAACCAAAATAACCCCACCACATGGGTATTAAACATATTTTCCTACAAAGGGATTTATATAGATCCATTTGGGTGCTTAATTAGAAAATACAATTGTATGTTAACTCTACCATAGTAAGATATCGATCCCATCCTCCATTAAAGTCCATATAGCATGATCTCTATATGTCTTCTAGTTTTTGGATTGTTCACTCAGATTATGCATCTATTTAGGGGTGATAAGACGTACTAAACTTCATCTTAGTATTTATATATTTTTATATATTTTTACATAATTATTGGTAAATCTAGGATCTCAATCAAATATAATTGATAATTTTGTTCTATGTAGCCTCACTAATTCTCTGATTCATATCCTTTTATGTTAAAATTCTTATAAAATTAAGATAAAGTGGGTAGTATTTGTCAGACGATCCACCACAACCTATAAATCATTATTTATTATTTATGTATTTAGAAGACAAGTGATAATGTCTATGGTGATGATTTCCCATTTACATATAGGTATGGGTAATGGTTGCATCATCCCCCTTGACATTTTTCTTTAGAAATTTACTTTCTAACACACCATATTCTTTGAAGTATATTCTATGATCTCTTTATTCATAATATCCCACCAATAGTTCTCTTAGAGATCTTGATACATATTCATTATCTCTGGGTTGATGGAGAAGTTCAATCTATAAGCATTATTCAATATGTACTTCTTTATCTTAGTAATTGATGGTACTTATATCCATTACCCAAATCTTATAAATACTTCTTCATAAATTTTTAATTCTTAGGATTTCTCTTTTAATATTGATTCCAACTTATTTTTTATTTCCATATCATCTCTTTGATCATCCTTTAACTTCTCCAAAAGGGATGTATGAGAAATAATTTGAGAAAGTAATAATGATATTCTTTTCTTTATTAATATCATGTCCATTTTATGAAATTATAATAAGATTAAATCCTTCACAATTTTCATCTTTGATAGTATCCTTTATACTTAGAGAATCTTACACTTTATTTGTTTTCCCATGATAGTAGTGGATTGAGCAGTTATAGTCCTTGATTACCATTAAACAAATCTGGTGGTGCATATTAATCTCCTTCTATGTGAATATATATATTTTAGGCTATTATTATCTATATATATTTCATACATCTCGCCATAGAGATAGTTCCATTAGATTTTGAATACGAAGATCACTATATCCAACTCTAGATCACGCATTTTGTAGTTATAATCATGAACATTAAACTACCTTTAGGCATACGATATCACATTATCATTCTACATCAATACATATACCAATACCACCTTTAAGGCATCAATGTATACCACAAAAAGTTCCCCACTTGAGGAAAAAATGAGAACTAGTGCAACAATAAACCTCTTTTTCAATTCCTTAAAGATAACTTTACATTCACAGGTCTAGAAAAACGTTACTCCCTTATGAGTCTACATGGTTAGTGGGTCTGAAAATTGTGAATTGTATCTTACAATTAATCGGTAATACCTAGATAATACATGGAAACTATAGATCTACCTTACATAAATTAGTATAGGCCACTCGAAAATTGTTTTTATCCTAGAAGGGTCTATAGATATACACTTCCTGGTGATAACATTCCCTAATAGTTATACTTCCTCCATCCATAACTCACATTTACTATAATTTTCAAATATATTCTCCTTTCACGATTCTTATGCGTAATATTAAAATTATCCTAATGCTCTTCTTTTCATCCGGAGTATATTAGAATATCATTAATAAAGAATACCAATTTTTGAGGTAATATTTTAATAATCCATTCATTAAGTCCATAAATATTGATGGATCATTAGTTATTCTAATATGAATCAATATGTACTCATAGTGTCCATACCTTATTTTAAAGGTAGTCTATGGAATATTTTCATTCTTTACCTTTAATTGGTGATATACTGACCAAAGGTCCACCTTAGAGAAATATTAGACCCCGCATAGTTGATCAAGAAATTCATCAATTCATGGAATGGGATAATTTTTCATTAACTTTATTTTTTTGATCTCATGATAATAAATGCATAGGCTCATTGACTGATCCTTATTCTTGATGAAGTGGACCAGAGATCCCCACAGTAAATTAATTGGGTGTATAAATCCATTGTCTTGTTTCTCTTACAACTACTTCTTTCGTTCTTACATCTAAATGGTTACCATTCTATAAGGAGTCTTTGATATGGGTAGTGATCTGGGTATATGATCTCAAACTCTTCTTTGAAAGGAAGAATGGGAAATTCTTTGAGGAATAAATCATTATAATCCTTCACAATGGGCATGTCTTCAATCATGATTCAATACTTTATATCTATCATTTGGGATAGATATGATTTCTTATAAGGCAATAATATATAAACATGTGAAGAAGATCCCAAAATAGATTGACTATCCTCCATAAAATTGTATATAATTGAAGGATGACTCAGGATATAAACTATAATCTCCGTAAATCGAATGTCAAGGTTTTCTTTAACTAAGTACAACCAATCCATGCACAACATAACATAGAAATCCACTAATGGAAGAAAAAACATATTTGTTTGGAGGTTGTGTCTGTAAACATTTTCTAAGGGGGAGTTATATACATGGGATGTAATAATTGATTAGTTTTTTAATCTCATAGATATCTCAACCACCATATTTTGACGTGGTGTTTTAATAGTTCTTCTAAACATGACGGATATGAAAGAACGCATATAATCAAAATAAAATAGTGTATTTTCTATTCTTTAATGAATAACCATTGTACCTTTCAACACATCATTGTTAGGATCCACCTCACTAGTAGTGAAAGCATATGTCATTCCTTTATCTCTAGGCATGGGATGTTTTTGTCATTGATTTTCTTTAATAACCACTAGCTTAGGACATTGGTTCACATAATTTCCATGTTTATTATAGTTGAAAAACTATACCACAGATTGAGTATAGATATGATTCTTATTTTATTCCATCACAATATTGGGTTTCTTTATCTCTATTCATCATTGATTAGGATAATAACCCTATTATCCTTATTTTAAGTATCTTCTAGTTACCTTGAGATATTTTATAGGACGATTCTTTCCACATTTTGACACATGGGAAGTTCGGTTTTCTTGACTCTAAGATATTTATCTATTTATCCTCTTAAAGAAAACTAAATTTTACACTTTTTTCTCATATCCTACAAGACTATTGAGAGACTCCAATGATCAAATATAGGTTTAGGGAAAACTGTAAAATCTCTTCATAGATATCAGTGTGTCAAATCGCTACATATTTTCAAAGAATCATCTTTATCCCACTAAATAAATAATCTAATTTACTTTCAGTGTTGATGAATAAGCCACAGGGATACCATGAAATCCTTATGAAGTTCACCACAAACAGACTGATAAACTCATCTTCCTTTTTCTTTAGTCTAAGTAACTCCTTATTCCTTTTAGGATAAAGAGTTTGGGGAAAGAATTTATTTAATTTTTTTTTTGAATTCTTACCACTCTATGGAATAAATTTCCTCTTGGTAATTCATTTTCTTAATAAATTTACTCCACTTGTTAGCTTCCCCTTCAAGTCAATAAATAACTATAATGAACTTCTCTTATTTTGAGTATTAGAGTATATAGAATATCTTCTCAATGGTGTCAATCCATTATTTCATGAATAATGGATTGAGATATTTGATAAAGGTAAGAGGGATTTTTTATAAAAGAATCGATTGAAACTTGTTATTTATTAAGAGAAAGAGGGTGTCCCACATTATTCAAGTTATTACTCATAGAACGAGTTACCTGATACAGTACTTCCATGTTGTTCACAGCTACTACTACCATGTGGTTAGAAATATATTTAGGGAAATTATCAAATTCTCCATCATGTTGGTTATTGGTATGATTCCTTATATTTTCCACCATTAACTAAAAAAAGGTATTAGAAAACTCAAACTAAAAATTATAGAAAAAAACTATTAGTAAAGAAGAAATAACGTACCAATGTCATGTAAACCCTAAATTTTGATTCTCTAGGTTTAAATGTAGTTTTTCTATGGAAATTTCCCAATTATGGTATGAAAAATAATAGTCTATTCAGGTCCTTTATAATGGTTCACAAAGAGTTTTTGAATTTTCCAAATCATATCCCATGTGAGTGTCAAACCATGTGTGCAGTAAATATCCTTTTTCATAAACCAGATGATGATCTTGATAGTACCCAATGTTCCCTTTTCATGGTTGTTACCCCTTGTTAAAACTATTCTAGATCCACATCCACCTTTATTATCTATATAGGGATGTAATTTATTGGAAACAACTCTCTCTACACTTCACCAATACTTTAAGGCACTTTCTTATATTTAGACTTATCCCTTGGGTTTTAACTAAACTATTCTTGTCCTAATCCAAATAAAATAACTATACCTCCCTATAATATCAACTATAAAGACCCAATCCTATTACAAATATTATTACATGATTTTTAATATATATACTTTATTAAATACAACCAAATAAATGAGAGTCATAGTGTATTTGAGAGAATAAGTACATATAACTTCAACATGAAGCTAAAATAAAATGCCTTTATTTTAATATATAAAAATATAATGAGATTATAAACCCCTTTGAGCTCATAAAATTACATAGGGTAACCTATGAAATACATAAAATAAAGGGGTGATATAAAAATCCCAATAAGGGAATAGACATAGTAATGATGTATAACATATGAGTCAGAAGGCATAACTTGATAACATAAAAACAAGGATCATAAATAATAATATAGAGGAATAAAAAATTAACATGGACTAATAAGGTCATGGAAACATAGTAATGTTGTATAAATATATACTATGGAACAATCATAAGTCAATAAAAACTTTCAAGACAACATCAATTGGTGTACAAAGTCCCATTATAGATTAGGTTCACTACCTAATACCATACATATAATATCATGAGTAAAAACATTAATAAATTAATTAGATAAATATTTAGGCACACTAATAATAACATGTAAATTATTATGTGTGATAATAATAAAATCAATCATCATAAATAAACATAAAATTTACCCATGGAAACAAATGTGTTGAATAATCTTGCTCAAATCACAGTCAAAGGAAATTTCTTAAAGAAATCATTAGAGATATGAAAATAGGGAATGTATTAAACAACAAAATGATTGGATAATAAGGTAGATATATATTTAAGTGACATATAAACATAATTTATAATCACTTTAGAACATCAATGAGAGGGTGAAAGTGATATATATAAAGAATGGTCCTAGCCTAAAGAAAAAGGATTGTTCAGAGGGATCCCTTGACTTTTGTTCCAGAATCATTCTAAACATTCAATTAATGTCATGAATAATAAAATAAAATTAGTAAATTTCATAATTAAAAACCTTTTATATTTGTATTTTTTTTAGTATAATTTTTTTATGTCCATTTAAATCCATTTCAATGAGATATAACTTTTAATTTCACTTTTCAGAGAGCGTTCGTTCTAGGTTCAAGGGTAGAATCACTTATAGATAATTATTGATGTTCTTGTAAATCAGAACTCCTAATCCAGAATTTAAATAAAATGATATAAATTTAATTCAAAAAATATTAAATGCCCAAAATATCATTTTTTGATTCGAAATAGTGACAATTAACATTTAAAAAAGGATAACATTAGGCGGTAAGTTCATTTTGGCAGCGTTACCGACCATCAAGAACTAGTTTCATTATATTTAATATTATATATATATTTATTAATTAATTTGAAATAATATATAATATATATAATTCATTTTAAACAAATATAAGATATTTTTTACATACCATGAAAGTGGTAATGTTAAATGAAAACTCATCATCGATGGATATGATGAATTGATATAATAGAGATGATGGTTTCATTTTCTGAATAATATGAGAAGATAAGATAATCGATGATAGAAATTACATTAAAAAATAAAATTACAGAATATATATGATACAAGATTTATTATTCCATGTTTAATGGAATTGTTTTGGAGTATGAGGTGGAAGAGAAAAATAAAAGACTCACTTGAGGTTATTACCTTCTCCTTTGGATGTCTTCTATTGGGATTGCACTTAAGGAACCTAATACTGGTAGTCTGATGATACATGTATCACTAATAAATTTGGGAGAATATTTTGATGTTTGTTGGGTATAAATTTGAAAATCTACAAGGGTTAGAAGTTGTGAGGAGAAGGTGTAAGGGGAGGAGAGAGAGGTTTTGGAATATTACAATCATTTTTATTATTATTTCATTTCAATACTATAAATAGTATTGATTCATGTGAATTTTTATTTTAAATAGTGGATCATATTTTTAAATAATGGGTTCTGACACCATCGATGACTCAATAATACATGTATTTAGCTTATAATTTTAAATACTATATTTCACTATTCATAAAAAATTCATCTGATTTAAAAAATCAAAAAAATAAACCTAAACATTTTTATGTCTATATTCCAAAAATTAAATCCATTTTATGAAAATAATCTTATAATTATGATAAATTTAATTTTTAAATAAAATCCTCATTTATTTGGAAAAAACAATTTTAATACAATGGTCACTTTTTTGAACCATTGAAAAATTCACTAGAGCCTCATAAAATTATATTATAATTATAATAAAACTAAAAATGAATTTATAAATCAATTTAATGTTAATAAATTTATTTTAAATGATTATATTTATTATAAAATTCTAATTAAAACATTTATCTTTTTAAAAAATACAAACACTTAATTTATCATTTTTAAAACATTTATTTACATATACCATGATATAAATATATCATATTTAAATTATATAATACAAATAAATATTATTTTACACTCACATATGTAAAGATACTATTTTAGGGGTCATGTAACTATTCTTAATAGTCTGATTATTATTCCAAAGGCTTGGTTACTATTTCAAAGGTCGTATTACTATTCCAACAGTCAAATTTTTAACTTTCATATGGGTTACCATATTCCTATAAATACCCCATATTTCTATGATTTTTCATTAATTTCCATTTTATCAAATGGTTATTTATATTATTTTTGTCAAAATTCATTTTTCATTATTGATATTCTGCTTCATTTCTACAGTGTTGTTTGTTAGTGCAATTATTCTGGGGGATAATTTATATCCTAGTTTTCATATTATTATATTATTTTCTATTTTTTACATTTCAATACATTCAATTCTTATGGCCATATTTATTCAATAAATGTAATGTTCAAATTATAAAAAAAATTTGGTGCTATCATGTTATTCTTGTTCATTATATAATATTATATTACTAAATATGATGCAATTATATATTTAGAATGAAAATTGAATTGAAGAAATTACATAACATTACATTAAATTATATTAATGATAATGAATTTAGTTTTCTTGTTACTCGATCTCAGGTTTTTATTGGATTTATGTGCTAAAATTTAGTTATCGGGCATAGTTTGTGCATATTCGGTGTTAAGGATATAAGGAATGGAATTATATCTTGAGTAAAATATCCTAGGGGAGAGGGAATTGGGGTTATACTACCTACCAATATAGAATGCTATTACTTTTAAAGAATTTATAATGGGGTTGGATATTTTTTTCCATGAGATTACTCATGTAAGGATTTTCAATATCATATAACTCATTGCCTTTACATGAATGTTCATGTACCTTATATATATGATGTTGGAGTTACTTCTCTAGAAAAATAACATCTTACATTTGATTACTGGAATATTCATTTAATATAATATTAATTAATATATTATCACATGATGATCATTATTTTTCATGAAATTGAGGTGACAATGTCCTAAGGGTATCTGAAACACTAAAACGTCACAATAGTTATCTGTTTTGACGATAACCTAAACGTATCATGGAAATATTCATAAATATATGTTATATAGTTGGTTGATAACATTTTATGATATCAAAATGATATAGGTTATCATGGTTGGGGATTCATATAACTTTGAGGCACTTTATCATGGTGTACGCTCTATATAATATTTAGAGCAGAAGATTATGAGGACATGGCCCACCTGTAGGAAATACACATTTATATATGTCATTGGATGTTCCTATCTTTAGATGTGTGTAATGATCCTTATATTGTAAGATTATTATTAATTCATATGATGAGTCACACAATTTGATATATAAATGAAAACCATACATTCATATACTCAAAGTGAGGTAAGATACGTTGGGTGTGTCATGATTTATATCATGTTAATAAATAATGAGAGAAATTATTTGTCCCTTATATTCATTAATGGAAGTTGATATCTCAGCCCTTTTAAAGAGAATGGAACTACTTGATCATGTCCATGGACATGACATTTTTATCAGCAAGTTCATTTCAAAAAATTCCATGAAATAGACATCAAATACATAGGTTGATGACACAAGTATACAATATGGTTGAGCAAAGATATCATGATAACGAGATTTTATTACACAATGTACATTAATATGTTGTTCTTTTCATTGAGTCATTTAACAGATTTATCTATGGGTGCCTTGATGTGTTACTATATTCCAGCCAAGGACTTTAAGAGGTTATAACTAATTCCATTGAAAAAGGGGCCTAGAAGTCCATACACTAAGGGTATTCAAAACCTCATTAAAATTCCATTTTAAAGTAACATGTTGAATAAATATTATTCCTATATTTAGTTTAATAATTATCCAAATTCGGTTGATCGTATATATCTAGTCATTGGTTATTTGATAGAATATAAAGTGAGATTAATATTAAATAGGTATTTATTTTCTATGTAATATTTAATTATGTGGATATATAATATTTATTTTTTTGGGTTTGTTTAAAAAGAAAAAATATATTTTTTTTTAAAATGTTAATATTTAATAAATATTTATTTACTATTTTATTGAATATAATATTTTTTATTTATTAGAAAATAATTAAATGATATATATTTATTTAAATATACAGTCTTTATTCAATGATTTGTTTATATTAATGAGTATTGATAGATTGAGTTTAATGGACTCATAAGGAATGATATATTAAATATTATTTTGTTAAATATTATTTTGTTTTTTATAGAAAATAATATTTATTTATCTATGTGTTTAGAACATGTCATGTAAATAATATTATTATTATTACTTAGACATGGGATTCTTTGGGGATTTTGAAAATAAAATGATACTCAGTGTAATTATAATTTATCTAACCTTAGAACTATAAAAACTTAATTATTCCATTTTTAAACCTATTCACCATTGTGCATAATAAAATGCTAAAAATAATTCTCTCTATCATTTGAGGGATTCTCTCCTTAAAAAAATCTTAGGGAATGAGATAAATACTCCTCCTCTACCCTCTCAAATCTATAAAGAACCAGATAAAATAATTCTCACCATGATGGATTCTATTGCGATCAATGATGATCAAGGGAAGCATTAGAATAATCCATAATGGCACCTATGGATTTCTAAAATGATGTTAAATAGTTTACAGATGATGTGATGATCACTGCTAGATGGATTCTCACCTTTAATCATCTCACTACATAATGATATACCAAGAATCCATCAATTGATTCATCAAAAAATAAATAATTCAAATGAAAGTTAATTCTCAATTTTCATAAATAAATTATAAATTATATTGGATGATCATGTCTTCTTGGTTCAGATGTAATATTCAAATAATCATCAATTTAACTGTGTTGGTCATGGAAATATCTACCATGTATATCTCAGATTAGTCAATGATTATAATAAAAACCCTAAGTTATCTATGATACAAAGTAACATTAACTTTATATGGAACCTTTAAATTGTATTATATTGGTCACATAAATAGTTTATAATTTTTTATTAATCATTTATTAATGATATGAATTTTTTGTTAGTTATTTTTATCGATTTTTCATTCTTTAAATACAAATATTGAAATATTATCTTATCCATCTTTATTCTCAATCATATGAGCAAGAATATGTTAAAAATTCATGAATAACATTTGAAGAATCCATACAGAGGTTCCAATGATTCTACCCCAATAACATCATACTACATGGCATATATCCCATTGGTACACACTGTGCACCCATAAAAACTAAACCAGGATGAATAATGATAAATCAAGTTCTTATTGCAGTAAAAACATGTACAATGTATTAAATTCACACCTCATGTTGATCAAGCTAGTCTAAAACATGTTTTTTTTGGATTACACAGCGTGTAGCTGTTATACACATTATGTATTCCACTTTCATTACTAATGAAATTGATATAATACTCATGCTTAAAGGAACATATTTTATTTATTTAATGAAATGTGGGACCACTGGTTTACAATCATAATGTTCAGATGGAATGTAGTTGGAATACACATTGGGCATTTTTGTTTGATTAAGGATGATAAGATTTGTGGGGGTGAATTTACTTTCAATTTTTTTGAAGTTAAAATAGATTTTTTGGAATAAATACAATTAAAGTGAAAAAAAATCATTAGAGTTATGTGTATGAAAAAGAAAAATGAGCAGAATAAATTTAAATAAAAATGCAAGCATAGTTAAAATAAAATAAAGAATATAAGAGAATTTGATAAATAAGTTTTAAATTCACCCTTGAAAGGTGCCTATGATTCCACCCCAAGGCCTTTATAGGATGTATAATCCATTTTTTTAATGAAACCCAAGAGTCCTATTTACCATGTAAATCCCTGGTTTTAAAGACTAAACAAGAAAACCCAATCTCCCTTACATTTTGGAAATTATATAATGAAACCCACTAGCCTTTTAATAGTTGTTTCTGGAATCCAAATCTCCCTTACTTTATGGACCACAAAAGAACTAATCCCTGACTTTAAGGACTAAGTAAGAACCACCCCTTTTATTAAGGACCAAGCCATAAACTGAACCCCTTTCTTTAAGGATCATGAATGATTCAAAAGAAAAATAAAAGTGACTTGATTATTTTTAATCCATTAGAATCACACACTCCAAACTATTTACAAATAACATGACAATGAAAGTAAGAGGGGTGGTGGAGTAAAAAATGTATTAATGAAATAATACAACAATAAATAATAAATAAATTTGTCGGGATGAAAAAATTGAGGCGTAAGCCGTAAAAGTCTGAACCATTTTATTCCAAATATATAAGGGAGTGTATTTAAATCCTTTTATAGGGTTAATAGGATTATAAAAGACTTTGGGGTTAACTAGATCTATTATTGGGTAAATTAAACCATACAAGTCCCTCCTCTAGTGATTATTTTTTAGCCTATCCTAACACTACGAGGTCATTGGTGGGTGCCACCAGCCATCTTGTGGTATCTAACTAGGTATCCATTATCACCTACATGTGGGGGCTCTAAAAAATATCTTATTTCTTCTTTTTATCCCTCTATTTTCTCTATTACCTACACTACACTTTTTCAAAAATAATAATACTATAATATATTAATAGAGAAATTTATAAACACAGTTCATTATTTGTGATTTTTAAAAATCACCTATTTGAGTGAGATTTACAAAATTCAACCACTTTTTGATGATAAAAAACATAAGATAAATAAATTAATATAGATATAAATAATGAAATTATCATGATTATCTCCAAAATAAATTTAAATATCTCATAATGAAATTAAATTAACCATTTTATTTTTTTCAAAAATAATTTTACAAACGACACTTCAATAATGAATAATTAAATATGAAAAATTCCTTCCCTTTGAAATTATCAAAAAGTCAAAATCACATGGTTTTAAAAATTCCAGAATAACTCAATTTCAAAAAATAGTTTTTTACCCCCCAAAAACTAATATAATAGTTCTTTTATAGAAAAAAACATTATCCCCCATTCATGATATGAAATCATAACTATGCACATGTTGTTGAAAGAAAACATACCTTTAATTTTATCATCATATCCCATAAAACATGTTTGAAAGAATCATACCTTAAATATCAAAAGATTCTATCCCATTTTAATCATCCTAAAATTCATAAATAAGGATTATATATACAGAAATCATATTTTTATCATCCAATCATAGAGGAGATAATATGAAAATTTCGTAGGTCATAAATATTTTATCAATGGATTTAAAAAATAAAAATTAATTTTATGTATTGAATCATTTTAACTTTCCAAAACATATTTTGAAAACTAAAAAAATGAAAACACATGTGTTATGAAATTTAATATTGTAAGGAAAATTTTATAATAAAAAATCATAGCCCCCCTCCCCTCAAATGATGCATACTTTAAAATATATAAGAAGCCACAAAAATCATGAAACTCAATTTTAAATACGGTAACACAAAAACACACTAAAGAGAGTGATATAAATATAACAATCACATTAAGAGTTAAATAAAATATAAAAATTAATCGAATGTCTCAAGTTATAAAGATATACCAAGTATTTCAAGATTTAAAAAAATGTATGATACAAAAAATGAATTAACTTATGATGAAAATAAAATGAATAAATTAATATCAACATGTTCAAGATATAAAAGTAGCATATAATTCAATAAATATCAAGGTGAAAAAATAATTATACCTTAACAATGTTCAAGGTTGAAAATTTCAAAGAGTTTAAAAAATCAATATGTTTTCTATTTTCTAATATAATTAAAAAACATGAAGACTGTAAGATAATGATTAAATATTAATTATTAAGTGGAAGTTAATTAAATATCAAACTCAATATTTCAAAAATAATTATATTCATAGATCAATAAATTTCAGAGATGAAAAAGATCATATCATTCACTGATGCTCATTATTAAAAATGGTATATTCATTTAAAATCATGATAAATTAAAAAAATTGAATTATTTGAAAAAATATTTAAAAAAAGAAGATTTAAAAAAATATAAATTATTTTTCAAAGAATGAAAAAGTGATCTTCAAATATTTTACAATGATTCTTGTCATGAGATAAGATTCTTAAAATATATTTTCTAATGTAGCTGGATTATTTTTGTGATAGTATCTTCTTAGGATAAATATCTTAATTAAGCATGAAAAATATATTAATCATGTTTTTTATGAATGATAAATCATTAATTATGAAAACAGATATTTATAAAATTAAATCATAATACATAATTATTTATATAATTGGATCTGTTAGGGTGGAAATATATATTATTTACAAACTAATTCCCCTATTTAAAAAAAATAATGCATTTAAATAAAATCTATAACGTTTAATTTTAAATAATTTAATTTTGAACAATTTTGACAAGCTTGAGGAAAAAGAGTATTATCTAAATGAATTATTTAAGGAATATTTAAAAATTAATTTTATAAAGATATTTAAAGCATTGTAATTTGAATCACTTTTAATAAGAAAATATGGATAAATCTAGACTCCCCCTTTGTGGATGTTAAATACAAAAAAATGACCATAATATGGTTAGAGGGGTAATATAAAATGGATATTCAAACCATTAAATCTGTCATCTCACTTCAATGATCATCAATATCAAAATTACACTCATAAAAAGGTAAAAATATAATGCATATGAAAAATCAAGGAGGGTCCATGAATTACATTAAAGGGTTTGAAAAACATGAATCTTTTAAGGTAAGTCATATATGCTCAAATATCAATATAATATCCATGTATAAAACCAAATTTGATCTAATATAATGTTTTCATAATCCATGCAAAATGAATTTAATGAAAATATGGAAACCCAATATAAATAAATATTTTGAATTATGATATTGAAGAAAAAGTAACCATAATAAATGATTTAATCAAGAAGTAACTTGTAACATACAATAATAAAGGACATTAATGGATGGGAGTGAAATTTAAGTGAAAAATAACAAACTTCAGTAAAATGAATAGTGATTTCTTGTGGCCAATGTAAATAATTAGAAATAAATATTTAAAGTGGAATCAAGTGGCCAAAATTAATTTTAATTTTTTATAATGAAATTATTGGAGCTTATAAAAATGGGTTTAAGTGGAAATTATAATTAAATTAATTAAAATTTCATAAAAAATCATAGAATAAAGAGACATACCTTTGGGAGAATGATTAATTTTATCATATTTTCCCCTTTTAAAAAAATAAAACTATTTTCCTCAAATTAAAGCTTATTAAAATTGATATCACATAGGATTTAGAATACATAATAGGAATAAATATACATGTGATATTTTCAATAGAATTTACATTAAAAATATTTAAATTTGCAACAGTGAAATAATATAATTTGAGTGAGGAGAAGTTGTGATAGGCATAAAACATATTAAAAAGAAACCCAACATAAGAGGCCAAGAGGGACAATAAATTATATACTCATTGGTTTCTGGGCATAAGACAAAAACTAGGTTTTATAAACCAGCACCAACTATCTGGAGTGGAAGCACTGGGTAGTTGGTGGCTTCCTAGGAAGCTCATATAGAAATGATAAAATAATTAATTTTACAAAAAAAATAATATGAAAATATACTAAAGAAGATCAATAAATTCAAAAAATTATATCTTAAAATATAAATAAGTTTACAAAATATTTTAATTGAAGAATAAAATGGATGAACAACTTTGAAAACATTTTGAAAACAAAATAGTGTTCTATTAAAAATTAAATTGAATTGATTAATTAATAAAATGTAAGGAAAAATCCAAGTGAATAAAAATATTTCACTCTGATATTTAAAATGATATTTTGGAATAATTTTCAATACCTAATTGTTGAGTAATTTTGAAACAGTGAAAGAAAAATTCATTTTATGGAACAAATAGAAAAAATGATGCATAATAATTTTGAATTTAGATAGAGTCTTCAAAATAAATGAATATATATATACAATTTAAAAATATAGATAGGTTCTAATTTTGAAAGTAATATGTTGTTGTTTAGAAGGATAAGAGATGACCTAAAACCCATGATGAGGTGGATTCGATTTAGCGTGATGGTTGATTGTTACAGGTTCAATTCATACACAATTACTAACATCAGGAAACCATTTTTGTTCTTCATAGAAACTTGCAATAGTTCCCTCATCCATAACTCTCTACAGATTTAATTTTCAACGGCAGGTGGTCAATTGGGGTTTCAAATCTAATGACACTTAGGGACACACATTGGTCTAGAGGATGGGAGTTCAAGATCATCACACTATTTTGGGGGGAATGTTTTCCTACTCGAGGTCTCTTTTATAGATTTATGATATGTTTGAGAATATATTCCTAATCCAGATATATGACCAGTTACCCAAAAAAAATGATCTTTGGTTAAATATATTTTATATAAAAAAGAAAGGGGAATCACATTATTGAATCCATATGTATGTATCTGAGGTTCTTCATCTGTTTCCTAGAAATGAATTGCTTCTTACATGTTGTAATTGTATATCCAGGAACTTCAAAAAAAATTCCATATAGGGTGGAATTTAATCTTCTGAGGAGTGTATTGAGCCACTTGGGCACCAAATATTTGATCTCGAGTCTCAGAGAGATGACCTATGTATCCAGGTTATAGTCGAAATTAGAGTTATTATAGTTTGATCATTCCCCTGGGACTGACCTTAAGTTATATGACCTTATATGAGGAATATTTAAATCATTCCACTCATTAGGGATTACATATTGAGATTTCACTAGCTGTTGATGATTCATTATGTTAATAATGTGATCATCGTATCTCCCTAAGCCCACATGGGAAATACTCTGTGTGAGAAACAAGGGATAATAGGTGACCAGACTCATTTCATATGGATATAGGGATTATGTGCCGAATCATCCCTTGAAATTTTTAATATGGAGCTCAGGACTCGGGGAGGAATCATACATATCCTAGTTGTGGTAGGAATTAGATTAATCATAGTTCAACTGATTTCTCAGTTTGCTGACAGATGAGGTAGAATGACCAGTCTATGGGAATGATGGGGTCCTAATGGATGAAATTTTAGATACATGGTGGGACTTATACTGAGTTGGATTACCATTTGAGTTTGGGATTAGGCCTTAGGTATAACGACCCATACTTTACATACATTTTTATTACTTCAAAATTGAAGCATAATTATTACAAAATATAACAAAACCATGAAATGACCGTATAGGTATAGTGTCTTTAGAAACTGGGAAACATAAACAACTGGTTCATAAAGCATCTACATTGTCTCCCATTTATTTCATCATATCTATAGTACCTTTTGGCATATCTTACTTAATAAGATTCTTCTTGACCTGGGGAAAGAAAACATACAAAAGGGTGAGCTCAAATGCTCAGTAAGGGTAAAAGAAATATCAATCACATCATATTCATAAGAACATAACATTTTGAAAATCTTAACCTGCAAAAGAGAGCATAATTTCATAACATGGGATAAATCATAGTAGTGAAATGAAATCCCAATAATCATAACTTAAAACATGAAACATTTTGGCATACACAAATAATCATAGAGAATCATTTCTTATTAGTCAAGACTCATTGCCAAGACTATCTTAGTGGACAAAGTCCATTTTTGAACCGAGTTCACTCCTCGTTTCAGTCTTGTTTCACTGAACCGGTATAACCTGTCATTCCAACCATGTCTATCTCATGAGATATAAAATCATTACCCAATGCATTGGAGGGAGATATAGGTCCCACCCATCTCATAATGATACCATTCTTATGTGTGACACAAAATCATAAACCATACATCATAGCATAACCCATGTAATAAAAATGGGAATCTTAAACATTGTGACATCATAAAACAATTCATATAAGATAAAGGAATTCATAAAAAAATAATTCCATCACAACATAATCAAATCAATGTAATAATAGGGATAGAAATAGAACCCTATATTATCTTAGATGGAAAATAATTTTGATAAAACACTTGAACTCCATTCTTGAGGAAAATATCCTTTCTACTTCAAAAACATTTTCCTTTCTTAACATGTCATACAATTTTAAACTAAAAGAAGTTGATTAAAAATAAACTTGAAAACTTGTAGAGGAATATTCTTGGAAATAATTTTTTAAAAATCCATTCATTCCGTATAAGTTAAAAAAACATTCTTCTCGTACTTTTGTCGGAAAAGTCAAAACGTACCTCATAGGAAAAACGAAAAAAAATTCCTTTCATATCGTTTACTATAAACTCACCAAAGGGTAAAAATGGATTTAAACAATTGTAGGTGGATGGAAATAATATTACATATTGTAGAAACATGTATGTGGATGATAAAATACACCCCAGTAAATACCAAAGTATAAACAATCTCGGATAAAAATGAGATTGTGATATTTCCCTTACCTTATGTTCGATATGCTTTGTATGTGTCCAAACCTCCTGTATAATGATTTAAATAATGTTATTGAATTATTCCAGAATCATAATTATTTTTATGATATCATATATGGTCATATTCTTAGCTTCTTATTAGTAATATTTCATTACTACTTGTTATTCGGGTGTTTATTACTTTTTGTTCTTATGCGTGTCTTGTCAAATAAATTCTTATTTTTCTTTTTAGTTTATAAATACCTCATTTCCATAATGTTATTAGTGTAATATATATCATATTTATTCACTCAATTCATTTATGTAATCATTATGCAATGAAAATCATGTATAATGAGTCGCATCACATTGTGGAGACGGTATTCCGTACGTACGCACGAGCAATGATATCGTTCCCATGATTGTGGAATTGTATTGGAGTGTATGTATACTATTTCATAATCAATATCACATTAAAATTGTCATATATAGTCATTATTTACACCATTATACCCATCCAAGTAAAGTGGTGGTGGAAAATATATTACACCACGGCGTGGAGACGGTATTCCGTACGTACGCACGCGCGGTGATTTCGTTTTCCGTAGGATGGATAGATGGTGAAATAGGGTTGTTTCATACTTATAATAACATATCCATATATGAGTGATACTGATGTTATTACTTCATAATGAAACAACTAAAAAAGAAGAAGTGGAAGAAGAAATAAAGTTGAAAGAATTGGTAACGTACATTACCTCTTCTTTGAAACGCCTCTTTGAGACCTCCTTTTAGGGCACTAAAATTGGTCTTTGAAGAAGACCAGGACCTCTAGGTTGTCTCTAGGGAAGTGGAGAGGAGAAATTGGCAGGGTTTGGCCGAGCTTTAAGGCTCAAAGTGGTGTGAGGAAGAGGGGGAGGAGGTTCCCTTTTATAAGGGAGGAGAGGGGCTCCTTTGGAAAAACTAAATATATTATTTTATTATAAAGTCAAGTTCAATTTTAAATAGCTCCAAATTTATTTATTTCGAAGATAAGGTAGGTATGGGTCGGAAACCTTTCATCCAATAGAATTTAGACAATTTTAGGTTCCTATTTTAACCTTATCATTTAGATTTATCATTAAGTTAAATAATTTTACTTTTACCGTGTCTTCTTGTGTTCTTATACTATAAGGTTAATAAACTCACTATAACAAGACAAACGAACCCCAAGTTGTTTATTATTAATATATATAACCTTATCTAAGTAATTTTACCGAACCTTAGATTTTTAGGAATAAAATAAAAATTAATAATATAATATTTGTTTTAAAAAATATTTTATGTCAATTTTGACACTATTAAGTAATTGATTTTTGTGAAAATCATAACAGAATTATTAGTTCTAAAAAAGTTAATTAAATCAATAATAACATGTCATATTAACCTAGAAAATTATTGTAATTCATAAAAAGTCTCAAATTACATTTATTTGGGTATTTATAACATCAATTATGTCAATATTTCATTAATAAGATAATTACTGCATCATATTTGTGTCATAAATAAATTAACTTATTTAAAGTCTAAAAATTAAAAATAAAATATCATTATGTAGGAAATATTTTTATATTTCTAATTTATATTTATAGTCGAATTTATCTTATGTATAGCCCTATATTAAAAATGATATACTTATTAAACTTTGATTTTAACTATTCTAACCCTTCTTTAAATAAATTAATAATAAATGTCCTCATCTAATCCAAGTGGGCCTAAATGGTCATATTTTATTCCTAAGGTTTTTTTTGTTCGAATTACACTTGTCCAATAGAATTATGACATGTGTCAGGGTAATAATAATATCATTTTTACCCTTAATTACCCTATTTACTTTTAACCATGGTAAATAAAAGTAAAAAGTTACTATTCACCAAAAATTATTTTCATCTCATTGAACCACATTTTACTTACTGACATCAGCCGTGTCTCTCGGATTTTTGAGATTTCACTCACAGAAGCGGTAAAATTACGTTTTATGAAAAATTCAGTTTTTTTAACTACCACTTAGTGGTTTCACTATTCATCAAAAATTGAAAGTTTTCAGAAAAATACCAAAATTTCACCCTAGGCTAATTATGATATTCTGAATCCAAAAATGAAGTCCATTTTGATAAATAAAATTTATAAAATTTTAAAAAGTGGTTATTACTATTCATAACGGCTAGTTTTAATAATATTTTAATAGTATATCGTTGTTTAGTGAAACTCGGTATTGCGTACGACGCAAGCTATCGAGGAAGGTCGTGATTTCGTGTAAAGCAAGCCAAGAAAGTGTTGTGTGTAGAAAAAGATTCCTTTGATGATTTATATAACATAAAAGTCTCGGGTGTTACATTAGGAAGACATCCTATATAATCTAGTTGTGGAAGGAATTAGAGTCCTCATAGTTCAACAGCTCTGAGCTCACACCCTAACATTTCCCTTATGCCGATAAACATATGCCACATGAATTATATGATAATTTTGACTCCCTAAGTACATGTGAGCTATTATTAGTGTGTGAAACAAAGGATATCAAGTAATAACTATCATTTATTGTCTATGTGGGACATAGATGCCATGATTTCCCTTTTGATACTTAATATAGGGCTCTTAGCATAGGAAGATGTCCTACATATTGTGGTTCTGGAAGGAATTAGAGTTATCATAGTTCAATAATTGGGTCTTACACACTGAGTTTTCCCTTTTTTATCGGGGCTTAAACACAAAGGTTGTACTAAGTTACCAAGCCCCAGGATTCCCTTAGACCTTGCTTGTTTGTCTGCTTGATATTCTAGACTACCTACATGACATGCCTTGATTGTCTTCCTGACATGTCGGAGGATGTCTACCTGACTTGTACAAAGAAAATCACATGATCTAGCTGGATTGTCCAAGGGACATCGTATATATTGGATAAATTTTTGAGGGTTATCACATGATAATTTAAAACTTGTGTGGGGGGAATCACAAGATTTGGTCAGTTGACATTGTGAACCATCACATGGTCCTAGATGACATTCCTAAAGGGTGTCGCATGATTAGGCCAACATGAACTAGTGTCATTAAATTAGCAGGATGAAACTCCTAGATGGCATCGAGAGAGACCATGTGGCATGTCTATAGGGTGATTCATGATCCCAATTGACATATATGTAGGTCATCACAAGACCAAGTTGTCAGGCCAATAGGGAATCATGAGAGATTGTCGACATGCCTGGGTGATATCAAGAGACTCAACTAAAATGTTTTGGTGTCATCATATGAGTTAGGAAAAATGATTGAATAACACTACAAGGATTGTATGGTGATCCCGAAGGGCTACAAGAAACTGGTGTGGCTTGCTCATGGGCTACCATGGGACTTTCTTTGAAATGTCCACAACACTTTTAATGATCCAAATAGTATACCAAAGGAGTGTCGTGAGATCTGTGAGACATATCTTGGTGTTTCCACATATACTTGATGGTTCACGTGAAGAACATGAGAATCAACATATATGTTCTTTGAAAGTTATCCCATCTTTTAGTCTTTTTTCCCACATTTTGTTCCAAATTAATTAGATTTATTCACTATTAGATTTTTTTAAAGCCCCGTGTGATTCAGTTTATATGTGGGATGTTCTTAATGTGTCCCTACATAAGTCCTTCATGTGATATATAGTGAAAACGCAAAGTTCTTATTCATGCTTCATGATCACTCCAATTGATCCTTGGATCTTACCTATTGTGAATATTCTCCAGTCATGAGATCAGCTGATCTGGTGCTTGGATGCGTCAGTGCGTTTGGATGAAAAAAAGGCCAACCCATCCTCTAGAGAGTAGTGGTGCATTTTTCATGATGGGGTGTGGGATTTATAGCTCTCTCCACCATTGTTGTTTTCTTCTAAGAATGGTTCAAATCAAATGAATCCAGGCTGGAGTCAGTGGAGGGTTTTGGCATCATGTGCTCCACGAGTTCCGACCGTAGATCATTTTTGGGGAATCTCATGATTTCCATCCACTGCAAGACTGTCCCATAAACGACCCATTTGTTGGGTTATAACAAATTAATGAGGTCGTGTTTAATCACACAAGGATTTCAATGGTCATTGATATTGTCTGTATGACACATTCAATGGCCTTCGAGAGATCATTATGCCTATTGAAAGTCCTTAGTGTGGTCTTAGGTGACTTGTTTGAAACCTTTTGTGAGATAAGGATGGATCATCATGGGGCCTTTGTTTGATTATGTCGGATTTGTCAAGGGGTCTTGTGAGATCATTCTACGAATAGACTTATCATGTAACATGATTTTTATGACTGCAAGATGATCCCACTTTTTCCCTAATCATATCATTTTTTATTTTACAAAGGATGGGGATATCGTGAGGATTCATGAGTATTGTCGAATAAAATCACTCTACCTCTTGGTGATTAATCACATGAACAACAAAGGTCCTATTAAGATGAACAATCATTTAATGTAAAATTCTATATGTTTATCCTAGAAGAGAAAAAGGGGGAAGTATGAGGTCTCATGAAAATACTATAGGTCCTCCATGTGAAGAATACGATGCGATAGTGGGATTTTGTGAGATTACATGGACACATCACTAGGGGTTGCGATGTATTGTGGAACACCATTGGTGTGTTGTGTGATGTTTACAACCACAAGAGGATCATTCATACTCCCATTTTATTTACTTTTTTTATTTTTCAATGGATGAGGATCTCATGTGTTATCATGAAGGTTTTCAAGAACAATTATTCTCCCCATCAGATATTTGTCACTTGAGTTTTATGACCGCAAGAAGATATCACCTTTTTGGATATTTTTCTCATATATTCGATGGATATTTTGGAGGGTTTTTTAATAATAAACCAATTGGAAGGCTATGTGACCTAGGTGGATTATCTATCTACCACCACAAGATCAATGGATGTATTCATGGTATTTATAGAGGATATTGTATTATAAATAAGTTTATAATTACCTATCCTATGATGTTGGGAACTTGAGATCTTGTCTATATTTTTTTACCTTTGGTGAACTTTTAAATATTTTTCTTAAGATATTTTATGGTAGATTCCAAATTCTTAACATAATATTGAATTGAATAAGGATTATTTCTTAATTTAATTTTCAATTTTCATTTTCCTTTTTATGTTCTTTGCATTTAATTTAAACCTCAGACATGTCTCCAAATCTGAATTAATATTTCTTTATTGATCTTAATTTATTTAGAGATAAGTTTATTTTTTATTTTATTCACATATTTAATATTTTAATTTTCCTTATAAATTATATATTTCTCACTCACAACATTATTGTATTTTTTTTAAGATCCTTGAGTATTTTGGTGGTTTAAAAAAATGATTATTGTAATATATCCCTTGTATATTTGAGATATTTATAATTTAAATGACTTAAAGTAAAATAATATTGAGAAAAACGTACTTAATTACTTATTTGGTTGAGGACATAATATATTTGGTTATTTAATTGAATAAAGAGGGGAATTTATTTCATGCACTCCATTTTTATTATTTTAGTGACTTATTTCTCTTAACCTTCTTTTTAGGGCACTCTAGTTTGACATTTTTTCATACGTGTCTTCAAGAACCTTCAAAATATCCTGAGAATTTATACACATGGAAAATCAATCAAATTAATTTTTATCTAATGAAAAAAATAGAATTCTTGGATTTTCAATAAATCTCAAAAGATAAAATATCTTAAAGAGTCTATTTGTCCTCAAAATGATTAGAAGAAGTATAGACATTTTAAAAAAAATCAAATGGGATAGTTTATGATTTTTAAAATATATACATGTTTATTTTCAAATAATAAAAATTGGTCCCATAAAAACAACGGGATTTACCCATAAATTATTCTTCCAAATTACAATGGGAACTAAAGGTAGAGTGAATCCTTAAATGATCATTCCTTTAACCAGTTATGGTTTTGAAAATAATGGATAACACTAATACCGATTGCTGGTCTGATTAAGGATAACAATAGGGGGTGAATTTAATTTTAGAAATATCTAAGAAATGAAAACTGATTTTTATGAAAAACAAAACAATAGAGTTGATAGAACATATATCAGTTCTAATCATAAGAACATGAAATATGACTGGAAGCAATTTAATTAAAAAAATTAGAATAATAGAAATAAAATAAATTACACAAGAAAATTTGATAATGAATTTTAGTAATCACCATTAAACTTTTTCTATGTCTCTACACCAAATGAAATTGGAGGATTAATACTCCCTTGGTTTAAATGGTACCCAATAAATCCATTTACAATGTTAATATATTATTTTAAGGACCAAACACGAAAACCCAATCTATGTTTCTTTTTAGTAGTTGAATCAAGAAACCCACTAGCCTTTTAATGGTTGTGGACAGAAAACCAACCTCCCTTTATTTTACAGACAAATGAAGAACCAATATCCTATTTTAAGGGCTATGTGAGAACCACAACTTAATTTAAAGACCAAGAAAGATATCAAACCCCTTTATTCAAGGAACAAGCAAGAACCAAAAGAAAAAACTGACTTTATTTTATGAAATCCATTAAAATAACACAAATTACTCTTCCTTTAAAAGTAATAAGAAAATAAATACATGATAGATATGGATTGAAAATTGTAAGAGATCTAGAATACAAAAATAAAGAACAAATGAATATATAGGAATGAAAAAATTGATGCATATGTTTTTTACAGTGAAACACTGAATTCCTAGCACCAAAGGGGGTGTATTTACAACCAATGTGGGAGGGGGAGGGAGCTAGGAGGATTATAGTGGCCTTGAAGATTGAATAGATGCATTAAAGGGTGAATTAAACCATCTTAAACATCATCCAATGGCTAATTTTTATTTTTTCTAATTCTATTGGGTATATTGTGGAACCTAGATAGAATAAGTGTTTTTTCTAGATATCACTTGACATCTGATGGCACTACACCAAGTATCAATTTTACTTACATGTGTGGGAATCTAAAAATGATATTCTCTCTCATTTTTAGTCCTATGTTTTTTATTGTACCTTCAAGTCAATGGTTGTTAAATAAAAACTCTAAAATCCATTAAAAATGATGTAAAAAATCAGTGTTTGTGATCATTAAAAGTCCCCTAAGAGAGTCATTTGTACTACATTATACCTCTTTATATCTGCAATTGATGTACATGAAGAGTCTCTAGGAATGCATTAAATATCCTATTACATGACACAAAGATGGTGGTACATTCCATGTAATTGGTACTTGTTTTCATAGATTAAACATCATAAATGCTATAACTGTGTTGATTAATAATGTATAAGAAAAAATAATTATGTAATTAAATTGATCAACAAGCCATGTAACTAGTGTAAATCATATCTTATTAATTTTATAAAAATTTAAAATTCCAACATAATTTCCACATAAAATAATAAATACATTCCAAATACAGTTACCATTTACATCGTATTTAATACAAGAATTAAATTTATACATGTCAGGTTTATTAAATGTCTATTATGTTTTCAATATAAAAAATATATTAATCTTGTAACACTACATGCCATTTAATTTGAAACACATTGTGTATGTTACAAGTTATATTAAATAAAAAATAAAAGTCTATAAAAGTTAGAAAGTAATCATATCAGGAATTTTCTTTGATGGATCCAAATGTAATTAATTTTATTTATTTAATATTAATTTTGAAGGGCATTGAAAGACTGTTTATATGGTCACTAAGGTAATATAATTAATTAATTTTTTAATTGAATTAATTCAAGTGTGTTTATATTAATAATGAATAACTAATTGATGAGAATGATGGCTAGTATACATTTTCGTATTCATTACATGTGGATGATCATGTTCTTAGAACAACCTCTGTATATAATTGGTTTATTTTAATTTATTCTTTTTTCATGTTTTTAAAATAATTTTATTAAATGAAAAATATTGGTCTACATGTCACAGACCTCTCATTATGTAATGACTTGTGTACCTGCAATTTATTTTATGTAAACCTTGTAACTAATCCTTTGGTTAACATTAACTATATTTGAATAAAATATTATGTAATAAAAATATTTCTCAGGATAAAGGAGGTCGTTCAAGATCAGAACTGAGGGGAAACCAACTCAATAGATACACAAGAGAATAGGTGAAATTATGCAACTTGAACCCAGTGTGGTTCTAGAATTGTATCCCCCAGGGTCAAAGGTTCGTTTATCATCCATTAGATAAACAAACAATTACAAGGATCATGATCATAAAACTTTATTATTTTATTTATTTTAGTTTCATGGTCAATTATTTATTGATTCTTTATTGTGATCACTTAATAAATAAATTAACAAGCATGAAGAAATAATTAATATAAAATTAGATAATATGAAAATTTTATCTAAACATGGTTAACCACTTTAGTTAAACACTTAATACTATCAATCATATTATAAGATAAAAATTATAAATTTATTAATAAAAAATCCTTTAAATAAATATATTAATTCGATGTATCCATTCACTACTTAAGTTAAAATCAAACCATTGATTAAAGTGCTTGACCAACCTAGTTCATGGTTCTTTCAATTATCGGGGAATTTTATCTTGATTTTAGGGTTGACATAACTTAGTTTACATGAAGTGTTGACTATCCAAGCATGACTTGAGGAAGGAGTTGTGGAAATCCTTATACATAATTTTTGGATTAAAGAATCCACTCAAAAGGTCATGGATATATGAGTTAATAAAATTGTAAATTAATTTCTTCCTAATAACATTGAATATACTTTACAGGCCCAAGAATAGGTTTTGAGTAGGGGAATATGGATCCTTTACACAAGAATATACACACGACAGGATATTTCAAAACCAATGGAAAAGGATACTAGGTTTTTATAAAATAATGGGTGACTAATAAATAAAATTTATTATCTCATATATTTTTTTAATCAATATAAAACAAAAATACAATTTTAATTAATATAGAATATAGTAAGAGAAATCATCGTAATACTAGGGGTATTTCTAGAAAAAGTTAATGTACTATACATCACTAATTTTCAAGAGTGGTCCAATTGTTTATATGTTGTTATGATACTAGATGGTTTGTATTATGTGTTGGAATCCCATATACTTGATATTCCACTTTAGTGAGCGAGTAAGGGAGAAAAGGATTCCTCTGGGAGGTTCATAAATGATAAATCCTATAATCATTTTGTCATGTTATCATCTATGTCTAGATAGATAATTATGTGTAATAAAGACATGGATGATCATACCATGAAAACTCATCCCTTATCACTAGATAATGAGAATGAGTGGGTCATGATAAATGGGATTGTCACTTCACTCTACCGGTGTAAACTTGAAGAAGGAATCCTAGATATTGATCATGGCTTCAAAATATTAGAGTGCGTTAATTGATTAAAAAATTTGGGCTTCCAGTAGAATAATAAATTATTAATTAATCTAATAATTTTATCCTAACCACCAATATTATCTAATTATAGTATGAACAGATCATAACTCATGAATCTTTTATCTATGTTTCATTAGGTAGATAAAAAATAGTCGAACTGCTGTTATTCATCTATTATCCTAAAAAATGAAATAAATGGTTGAAAAACCATATAATAGTTCTATGTGTGTGGTTTCATTAAAATTTCCTGAAAAAGAAAAAATATTTTAAGGTAGATGATAAAGAATAAGGATATTCATTTATTCTATCTGAAGAAAGGTCATTGGATGAAAAAAAATGAATTGAAGAATAATCTAGTATACTTTTCTACTTCGGGTAAATTAATAATTACAAATATTATTTATATTATATTTCTTGGGTCTTAAATACAGTATACCTATTACATATGTGTATTCATATAAAGAAACAAATAAAACAAAAAATCATCAAAAGAAAAATAGGTTTTCAAGTTAACTAAATAAGGGTGATTCCAAAATCATTATGATTAGAGCATGAATTCATTTCTATGATAATTTATTCAAGTTAAACTTTTTTTGTATTAATTTTTTCTAAAAAGATTATATTACTGTATAATTAGACACAATAAGACATTATTTTTTTATGGAATAGTCATTTCTATGGTTCTTCATACTTAACTAATAATTATCTAATTCTTGGATTACAAATATCCAAAAAAACAATCAATGATTAAATATAAAATATATACTAATAAATAGTTTTGGTAATATAATTCTCTATACATTATAACTGATAATAGTTGAAAATTATTTATCTTAAGTATTGTTTACACTCTTTGAGCTAAAATATAAATTATACAAAAAAAATACTTATCATGGTTTAGACAAATAAAAGTTTAGAAATAAAGGTACACCATAAAACATAAGAACATAGTTCAACTAGATAGTGTAAACTATTACAAGGTGAAGTTATACATAAATTATTATAATTTTCAATAAATTACATAGAAATTTTAGGAATGATAAATAAAAGTAATTATGTAACTCGGTAAAAGATACATGATCTTATAAGTAAAACTGTCAGAGAATATCTCAACCAAGTATTAATCAATCATTAAATGCAGTGTGATGGTTTTTACTAAATTGAAATTACTTTATATCCATAATATATATGGTGATAATACATGGTATGTTTATAAAGATTCATATATATATATTTAAAGTCTTCTTTAATACCTTAACAAACATGTCTTTCCAGATATCATTGTAATGATTCATGATATTCCAAGAAAATTAAATAATGGATATGATAGAAGTTACGGTTTGATGGGAATATATTAATGTCACAACATAAGGTTTTATGATTTGAATCATTTGATTAGATTAAATTGTCTTCAAATTTGTGTCAAATAATAAGGTGCATCCTGGTTTATTATCCTATATCTATTGAGGACATTAAAATCCCTAAGATAGAATGTTATTAATCATACCAAATACATTTTTATGTTGAAAGGGTATCTTTTTTTAGGTAGTGGGAGAATGAAAATATTCATTGGAATCATTGTTACAAATAAATACATTTTCATAAGTATAATTTGATGATTTTAAAAGAAACGAATTTTTCCAAAGACACATACTACATAGTATATTTAAACAACATAGTAGTGGTTTTATATACAACATTATTGGTGATTTATATTATTTACTAAGAATAATAATTCCAATAGAAAATGGTAAGTAGAAAACTAGTTATTATCAAAAAGTTTATTTTACATTTAATATGGATTCCATGTAGCGAAATCTAGTCTGTCATTATGGTAGTTTCTTCAGTTTATGTAACGTAGTGGGTTGGTTTTCAATATAAACCATACATGGATGGTTATATTTAGACCAATAATGCATAGATAATTAATGAATGGTTTACAATATGTAGACATTGTTGTTGATACTAATTTCTCACTAATATTAATGGAAATTATATTCAAAATTTTACTTTTCATAGATTTTTTATGATCAATTTATTGTCAATTTTATGTAACACTTTATGTTTTTATGAATTATTAATTTTTGAATCAATTAAAATTCATTGATTCCTTGTGTTGCATGTTACACCAAGTTTATATTACTTCATATGCAACACCAAGGTAACCTTTCACTAAATTAAAAAATTATATTATATTGTGGTACACATAAAACTATGTTTGAATTGTGTTGCACACAATACCACGTTACATTGATTGATTTCAGGACATGAAATATTGATTTTTACTAAAATACAGTATACTATTAATATTATTATTTAATATGATAGTTATCACGTAACCATTATAATGGTGGGAATGGATAAGATTAAATAGAATATCAAAAATATATAGTTTTCACAAGTTTATTATTTATCTATTTATTATAAATAAAATATGAATCGATTAAAAAAATATTTTCTGAAAACCAGTATCTTTTCTAAAAGACTGTTTAATTTTACTTAGATCGCATAATTTAAAATTAAAAATTTCTAATTTATGAAAAAAAAAATTAAAAAATAAAATTTATTTATTAAATCATAATATATAAATTATCTTAGGGTTAATTTTTGGTATTTTTTTAGAAGTTTCATTTTTTAATGAATAATGAAAAATGCTAAATTTATACGAAAATTTTTCTTTTTGTTTAAATAATTTATAATTTTAAATTATAATTTGAATTGGGTTTAATGTAAAAATAGTAAAATTATAGGTCTATTATTCTAATTTAATTTGTTTTACTCATTTTAATATTTAAAATTGATATAAAAACATTCTAATCTTTTGAACATTTTCATGTTAAAAACTCACTTTCTAATCACATCTACGAGGTTAATTTTAAATTATATTATGCCACTTTTGTGAATATGATTTGAAAAAATGGATTCATTATTTGAGAATAACCATAATTTATATTTTATAAATAGGATAACATATTTTTTTACTCAGGTGATTAGTAAAAATAGTTATCATTAATTACAGTGTTTAAAGTAAAAATGATTTTACTTAGTTTTTAAACATTGAATATAATGTATAAAATGAACTACCAAATTGTCAAAATCCCATTTTCTAGAAATATTTTTATTCTTACCACATTAAGATCTATTTTTATGAGTTAGTGGAATACTATTCTATAAAATTGACCTATATAATAACTAAATAAAGAAAAAGACAAAAAGCAACCATCTATACCTTTAATATTTATATAGATTTTGGATAGGGAAAAAATAATATTCTTGGATATAAATATTATATTTAAATTTAAATGGGTTTTTTTCATATTAATTTATTTTCATTTTTAGATATTAAATAATTACTTTAAATTCATTAGAAATTGCAATGCATTAAAATTTTAGTAAATAATTAAGAATAATAAATGATACAAAGAATATTAAAAGTGAGGTAAATTGAATGAATTGTTTTTATATATTAATATATCATTTTAATTAGGTTTTAAATTATTATTTTTAAATTTCATTATTGTATTGTATTTCTTAATTAAAAATAAATAAATAATGTCAAAATTTCATTAATGTTATTTTAAAATAAATGATAGTTTATGAAATGATTTAAAATTACTAAAAATAATATATTATTCCAAGTTATTTTTAAATAAATATAAATATAATATATGGTCTGTTAATGGTCCAAATTATCTTATATAATGGACATATTGACCCATAAATAGTAAAACATTTGTTATCACATTTAGGGTTAAAGTATTTGTTATTCACATTACCTGCGCTTGTGTTAAAATTAATTTCCAACACATATGGTATTTTTATTTTAAAAGATAATTATAATATTATATAATAAGTGGGTATAATTTTTTTATAATAATTATGAATTTAATTTAGTCATAATTGATAAATTACTGAGGTTATAAAATTATTTTCCTTAATAAAAACCTAAATAGTAAAAATAGAGAAATGTAGAAGTTAAGGAAGAACATTAAAAAAAATTATTTATATTTATGATCATGATGTTTTTATAGGCCCCATAAACCCAAAAATAAATTATTATCCAATTTTTTAGGAACTTTTGTTATGTTATACCTTCTAATAGTAAATAATTGTGAGTATTTACAAGAAATTTTGACCTCCTGAACTATAAAAGGGCACTCATTCTCTCCCATTCTTAACACCTCTCAAGCCATTTTGATAGAACAAAATCATAAAAAATCACTTCAAAAATTCCATAATATCATCATACAATCCTTTATTTGGAAAATAATCCAACCAAGAAAGGCCTTTAGTGAAAACCAAAAGAAGATATATGAAGAAGAGGTAACATTCATCAATAGGAATTTTCATTTTATTTATTCCTCAAACCCATTTAATATTTTTTATATAATGATTATGTAACAACCTCATTATATTAAATATAATGATATTTTGTTATGTCAGGTTTAATACTAACAACGACACACACTTCCATTAAATGGGTTATGAAATCATTGTTCGTGTGTACAGGAGATTACCGCCTCAGAAACCTATGGTGTTAATTCTTACATTACTACCTTTCATGGATATGAATAATGATGAAAATAATATTATTATAATATATATATGATACTTATGATCTATTTATTCTTTTTAATTATTATATAATACATACTTTCATGATATCCATTTTATGAGAGTATGATAACATCGTTCATGTGTATGACATACCACCACCTCGTGAAATGATGCGATTCATTCACGCTTTACATTGAAAGTATTAATGATGAGTCTAATAAAAATATGTGATATATATGAAATAATAATTCAACATTAATGATAATATATATATAGAATATATTTAAATATAATAATAAAATGGAAATAACATTCATGCGTACATATGACCTACCATCTTTATGAACAGTGAATTCCATTTCCTATCACCAAATTTTATGGATTACAAAAAGATACATATATAATTAATATATCTGATATTTATGTCATGTTTTAAATTCTAGATATAATACAACCATGATATAATTTATAGAATAATAAATGATCAGTCAAAACATATACAAAAAATAAAGTAGCTATTACCCGAAACATAATGTTATCATGAAATTAAAAATAAATGAGTAAAAAAAGGTAAAAAAATCATATAAAGTGTGATATATATATATATATATTAATATGGTTCTTTAATATATGTATAATAAATTTACATTTTTTATACAAGTGGTTAAACAAGTACGATGGAAGTCAATACTTAAGGTAAGGGATTTTTGTCGGACATTTTACTTTTATGAGACACATTCTATATTCAACACCTATTTATTCTATATCATTAGTGAAAATATAGGATTTAACAATGGTTTTATTCCAATGGTTTGAAAAAACCATTGGTATACTGGTTTTAAGTCATCCTTTACCAACGTTTTGTTGAAATCATTTGTATTTTGATTTTAGAATGAAGACTTCCCAAAAGTTTAAAAAAACCATTTAGAAATGAGGGATTTATGTAATGTAAACAAATTATTTGAAAAAACTATTTTTAAAGAACATCTATCCAAAGAGTTTTTAAAAACTATTTGGAAAGGTTTCCCCCAAATACATAACGGCTCCAACTCCCCTGTCCATGCGATTGCAACCCTAATCTGAAGCTATCTCGAAGCTCTCTCTTTACCCAAGGCTGAAAGAACTTCTTCCACCCTAAATATCAATCTTCAATGAAGAAATTTTTAATTTATACACTTAAAATTAGTAATTTGTACCTTTGTTATAATGTTTTTCATCTTTTTTTGGGTCTCTGTTTTGATTTGGCATAAACCAGATTTCTGTGCAGTCTGTGGCATGGTATATCGAACACTTTGATTTGTTTTCAATTTTTGTTCAACACTTAATGTGTCATGATTGTGTGAATCAATTTTATTTTAAATCTTCATATACACTCCTTATGGGTATAGAGTTCGTGAACCATACAAACTAATGGGTGCTGGTGAGATGTATCCCCACTCAAATATGGTAAAGGTTTGGTTTAGTCATATGGTCTCTATGTGGGTAATGGATATAAGGATGGTCCATGTAAAGGCTTTGAGACTATTGAGGTAGTGGTGTAGATGGTTTTCCATTTTTTATTGGGGTTTTTATGGTAGTTTCTATTTAATTTAGTTTTGTTTAAAATTGGATTTGGATTTTTTATTTATAGTTTTTGTTCAAGGAATAATGGGTAGGGTAGTGATATTGAGGATGAATTGGTTGTTGGTTGGGTGATGGATTGGAATTACGATATTATTTGTAATTATGATATTGGTTGGACTTGGTATAGATAATTTTCAAGGCATAATATTGGTATTTACTCCCTTGAACACCCCCATACCCACCCCTTGGACCCCCCATTAGACATCCCCCACCCCCTACACAACCCACCCCCTTGGGCACCCCCCCCCCCCATGGATACCCCCTCCCCCATGGACAGCCCCCCTTAACACCCCCACCACTTGGACACCCCTCACCCCCATGGATAACCCCCTCCCCCTCCCCCACCCCCTAGACAGCCCCCATCTCCCACCCCCTGGACCCCCCCATTAGACAACCCACCTGCACACCCCACCCGGACACCCTACCCCCCTTGAACATCCCCCACCCCTAGACACCCCCAATGTTGAGTCAATATGGTTTTCCTTATGACTTTTACATTCCGTCTTGTTTTGAAAATCACAAACACCTTATATTTAAGCAAATATATATATTACTTCTATAAGGAAAATTTTTCTTCCTTGAGGAAATTTACCCTAACCTAGATTTCCTTATACATATAAATATTTTTATTAAGTACAAAAATATGATTCATACATAAAACCTCGGAATCATATAATGCTTAGATATGAAACATTCTGTTTTTAGGATCCGAATTCTGGATATGAACTGTAATGAATTCCCACTCCGAATTCTGGATATGAACTGTAATGAAGTTTCATTCCGAATTCTGGATATGAATTGTAATGAAGTTCTACTCCGAATTCTGGATACGAACTCAAATAAAGTTCCATTCCGAATTATGGATATGAATTCTCATAAAGTTCCATTTCGAATTATAGATACGAACTCTCATAAGGTTCCAATACGAATTATGGACACCGAACATTTATGAGTTCGACTCCAAAATTTTATGAGTTCGACTCTGAACTTTTATGAGTTTGACTCTGAACATTTATGAGTTCGAATCCAAACTTTTACTAGTTCGACTCCAAACTTCTATGAGTTCAACTCTGAACTTTTACTAGTTCGACTATGAACTTTTATAAGTTTGACTCCGAACTTTTACTGGTTTGACTCTAAACTTCTATGAGTTCAAATCCGAAATTTTACTTGTTCAACTCCGAACTTTTATGAGTTCGACTCTGAACTTTTACTAGTTAGACTCCGAACTTTGTGAGTTCATATTCTGAATTCTAGTGAAACCAGAATCCGAATTTCCTTAGAAATTCAGACTCCGGATTCCTACCGAATTCAGGTTCCAAATTCCTATAAAATAGAATCCGAATATCCTTTTTATTATAGACTCATAATTCAATTTTGGTTGGACTCTGAACTTTTATTTTCTTACATTCTGAATTTTTGTTTTTCTTATGCTTACACTAGTTTCATTATAAAACGATGTTTTACTTTCAGTTACACATTTTTTTTTATAAAACGATGTCATCCATTCTGTTACAAACTAATCGTTGGTTGAGTTACACATGTGCAGGTCCCTCCGAAATTTAAGGAAAATATTACCGTTGGAGGAGGGAGCCAATCGTTCCAACCAAGCCTATAAATATGAGCTCATTTGAAAGAGATCAATAACAAGTTCATCACTCTAGAGACCACACGCTATTATGGTGATTTCTAGAGAGAGAAGATTTTCATGCTTTGTGGATACTGAACTGCTCATTCAGATTTCTTCGTACGACTTCGAATGTTGGTGATTAAATTCGAGGGATTCCAGGGATAGGAAGACAGAGGTTTTGACTTCCTTGAATTTCGAGGGCTTCCTTTCTGAGGAAGACAGAGGTTCCAACTACCTTGAAGTTGAGGCCTTGCGGGGATAGCAAGACAGAGACTCCGATTTTCATATCGAGGGATTACCCTAGTGTGGGTAAGACAGACTTTCTTGAATCTATAAATCAAGGGACCATTACCCAAGGTTGTTGGATATCCTTCTCTTTGTGTTAAAAGAGTTATTGTTTGTTGCTTGTAGTTGTACTACATGTTTTTCCGCAACATTTTGTATTGTAAGGAAAGTATAACCTTCTTATATTTCCTTACACTTGTACTCTGATTCATTTAGATTCTATACGCATTAAGGTAGAATCTCACTTTGTAAACTTTGGTTAAGTTTCAATTTACAGGTCCATATTTCCAGAACCACTTTTTCATAATCACATCCCAGATATAAGCAAGTGCATTGAACTAGAAGTTTGTAACTTCATAATATGTCCCAATCATCCTTGGTGATTAGAGGTGTTGTGAGTTTACTTAGTTTAACGTTGTTAATCGTAGATCTTTCCTTATTTAAAGAAATTTTTAATGTGTACAATTCACCCCCCCCCCCCCCTCTTGTATATTGAGCATCTACATCATTATTTTGATCCTACACCCACCTCCCTGGGCACTCCTCCCACCCCATGGATAACCCCCACCCCTAAAACCCCCCACCCCCTTGGAAAACCCAGACACCCCCAGGACACCCCACCCCACTAAACACCCTTCCCCCACCCCCACCCCCTCGGACAAACCTCATTAGACACCCCCGCCCACCCCTAACCCCCCTCCCCCGGACACCACCTCCCCTACCCCTACACACCACTTGGACATCCTCCACCCCTCCTAACACCCCCACCCCCCGGACACCCCCACCCCCTAGACACCCCTCACCACCCATGGATAGATCTCCACGGATAGACACAACACCTATACACCCCCCCCCATTGGAAAGCCCCCCACCCCCCTGGACAATCCCCCTACCAACCAACCCCTGGACGCCCCCACCCCCTAGACACCCCTCACCCACCACAGATAGCCTCCACCTACTTACCCCCACCCCATGGACACCCCCCCCCCCAAGAGAACCCTACCCCACCCCCTGGACCCCCACCCCCTAGAAACCCCCACCCCCTGGACACCCTCCAAACCCTTGGACAGCCCCCACCCCCGTGGACACCCCCATACACCACCCCACCTACTAAGTGTGTGACCCAGTTTTTTAATTGGAATTAACCATATAAGTGATTTCTCATTTCCCCAATGACATTTATTAAGTTACCCATAGATCTTTATAAATTTAATTTTTCATGGTTTGATAAATTGAATGGGATGTTTTGAATGAAATGGATAATGCATGATGATTTTCCTTTCATAATTAATAAAATGTATTTAAATAAAATTACCCTAAGAGGGGCTGTAGGGGGGTTATCCAGGTTGGGGGGTGGGATGTCCAAGGGTAGGGGATTCTTGGGTGTAGGGTAGGGGTGTAGGCTATCCAAGGAGGGGTGTGGGATGTCTAGGGGGTTAGGGTGGGCTATCTAGGTGGTAGAGGGGGTGTGGGCTGTCAAGGGGGTGGGCTGTCCAAAGGGATGGGGTGGGCTATCCAGGTAGGGGAGGTGGTGTGGGCTGTCCAGGGGGTGGGGGTGGGCTATCCAAGTGTCCAGGTGGTGAGCTATCTAGGGGGATACAATGGGTAGGTGCAGTGGGGGTGTGGGGGAGGTAGGCTATCCAGAGAGGGGTGTGAGATGTCCACTCTGATACTCTACAAAATATAATAAACACACATAACCAATGTACAGTATCTTTAAAATGTTAATAATTTTCATAAAGTTCCATACCAACACTCACTCTAACCATTTCAAGAAGAAGTGATCTCTGCAATGAAATCTCACTCAGGTTCTTATCCACTTTCCATATTGATATCTTATAAATTTAACATTCATACAACTTTATATCACCTAATGATATAACAAGGCTCATACTCCCATGAGAAGTGCCCCATCGAAACTTGGATCATATGCCTAAACAACAAACACAGGATCATATTTGACACACACACAATATTTTATAAACATATAAAAGACTATATTTATGCCATGTATCACAACCAGCAATTAGCTCACAGCTAGCCTCTCAAGGAATCAATAAGCCACAAAAATATCTCAATGTTTGGAGGTGTGTTTACAATTAGGTGTATTTTTTTAGAATTCATGAATGATATTTCTAGTGGATGATAAAATATAATCTAGGTATGATATTTGGTGGTGTTTTTACAATTAGGTGGTTTGTGATTTACATGTATGATAGTCATGGTTTACACCAACAGTATTTTGGGTAATCTATAATAGGTTTGAAGTCATGCTACAATTGGATATTTATTGGATTCTATGACCCTAGTTTGGGGGTGGACACCCCACCCCCTAATATAGCCCCCCACCCCACCCCATCTCACCCCCTAGACACCCCCTAGACACCCCTACCCACAAGGACAACCCCCACCCCCTAGACAGCCCCCGCCCCCTAGACACCCCACCCCCTTGGAAACCCCCCCTGGACACCACCACACCCCCCTGGACACCTGCCCACCCCCCTGGACACCCCCACCCCTGCTGGATAGCCCCCACCCCAGGAAATCCCCCCTGGACACCACCCCACCCCTGGACACCCCCACCCCCTGGACAGCCCCACCCCCGGGGCACCCTACCCCCTGGACAACCCCACCCCCTTGGATAGCCCCCACCATCGGGAAAACACCCTGGACACCCCCCTTGGACACCCCCTACCCCCACGGACACCACCCCACCCCCCTGGACCCCCACCCTACCCCTGGACACCCCTACCCCCTGGACAGCCCCCCACCCCCCGGGACAACCCCCACCCCAAGACACCCCACCCCCTTAGGTAGTGTAAGTGATCACTCAAATAATCTACTAAAATATAAAATTTCATCAATTTAAAATTTAATCAACTTCTGAATAATTCTCCTCCATAATTGAACATGGTATTTTACACTCATGTATAGTTCTCCTAGGATATTTTGTTATAAATATAGTATTTTTTGTCTTTTATATTATGATTCTCATATAGAGTGGTGTGGTAGTTATGGTTTCATATAAATTGAAAAATTATCATTTATTTAAATATATTTTTGATGAATCTTCAATCTTATTGAATTTATTTTGAAGAAATAGCTCATAAAAATTTCTTTTTACATAAATTATATAACTTGGATGTATTAAACCAATCAGATCTCAACTGATTTTCATAACAATTTGGAGAGATTTTTAGACATTTAATTTCACAATGATTCAAATTGTCATCACATACATAGCCTATGTTACAATTGCATTTGAAGGCCTTGGTTGTGCCCTGAAGAAGTCATATACCACATAACCAAATATGGTTTTCAAGAAAACTACTATGTGTGGTATCACAATGGGGATAACATGAAATATCAAATTGATGATGATCCAAATGAGAGGACTAGATTGGAGAATTTTTTATATGACTGGTTCTTGTTTATTCCTCATCATATAAAAGAAATGATTTTTACCTAATAAGACTTCTATATGAGAACACATGATGCCTCTAATCAAAATAATGATGTTGTTAGGGTGAAAAAATTCAATGATGCTTCCACGACTCACGTATATCGATAATGTGATAAAATGAAAATGCAGGAATTTTTAATCTTATTTTTTCATGTAAAAACTATGTATGGTATTTCTAATACTTCCATATATTACATTCTTACTTTTTTGAAGGACTTACTGCCAGATGATGCAGATATTCCCTCAAACCACTATATGGATTGTAAGTTAGTTGGGGAACTTTGATTTCCAAGAAAAAAAATTCATGCTTTCCTAAAATAATGTAGTTTATTATATGAGGAAATTTCTAAATGAAATTATAGTATAAAATGTAGCACATTGTGCTGGAATCCAAAAGCTAATGGAACACCATCCCATGTGCCATAGAAAGTAATGTGGAACTTTCGATTGATCCCCAGACACTATAATATTTTTATGTCGGATGAAATAATAAAAAAATGAGATGGAATTATACTAAGATAAAGAAGACTAATGATGAGTTGGTTTAAAATGGAGATAGATTTTCATGGAAGAGAGTTGATGCACTATATCCTAAATTTGCAGCTAACGTGCGTAATGTGGGGCTGAGTCTTTCATGTGACAATTTTAATTCATTTAGGTATATTCTTACCTCACACAGCATATGGCTGATATTTATACACATTTATAACCTTCCCCTAAAGTTGTGTATGACAAAACCATTCACTTTCATGATTATACTCATATATATCCTTTCAGATACCGGCAATGATATAGACATATACATGTAACCTTTAATAAAATAGTTGAAACTTCATCGAGAAGTGGGTGTGCGCACATACAATGCATGCTTGAAAGACATATTTCAGATGTGTGTTGCACTTATGTTGATGATCAATGATTTTCCTTCTTATGAAATGATTTATGGATAGAGCATGAATGGAAAACTATCATGTTCTATTTGTGTGAAGAATACACGATCCAAAAGACTAAAACATCGATGTAGTTTCATTTTTTTAGGATATCGGTGATTCTTTTCAATCGACCATCTATATAGAAATAATCATTGAAAATTGGATAATACCATAGAGTGTGATGATCCACCATAGTGTATGTATTAAACTTATGTCCTTAATTAATTGAAATATTTCATTTTTTCATTCAGGAAGGGTCAAATGAAATCTGGAGAGAGAAAGAAAGTTTCCACTGAAACCAATTTCAATTTGAGGAAGAGAGGAATCTTCTTTGATTTTATTAAGTTGTCAGCCAATTTGTTACCAAATTTCTGAGATATAATGTACATTGAAAAATATATGTGTGAATTTTTTCTTTCGATTCTTCTAAATGTTAATTGAAAGAAAAAAGATGATTTACGCTCTCAGTGTTACTTGGTGGATTGGGGCATCAGACCACAATCGCATCCTTTGCATATCAGTGAAAATAAATGGATAGTTCCATGTGCCTCTTATGTGATAAAAACTATATGAAAAAATATATCTGGAAGTACTAGAGACTATTAATGTTCCTGATGGATATTCAAGAATCATATCTAAATGGGTCAATAGAAGATAGTTGAAGTTAAAATCATTTAAGACTCATGATTATCACATCCTTCTGCATGAGTTGATTCCAATAGAAAATCATCATATTTTTTCAAATTATGTAAGGGTGGATGTTGTTTGGTTGTTACATTTGTTTAGATATCTTTGTGCTAAGAAGTTTTCTAATAATTTCTTGCAAAAAATGTTGGCAGAAGTGCCATTAATTTTGTGTGACTTAAAGAAAATATTTCCTGCATCATTATTCACATGCATTTTGCATTTGAAAATCCATATTCTAACTAAAATACTTCTCAAGGAAATATTTCTTTTTTTATGTATCCAACTGAAATAAATTTTTACACATTAGTGTCTTTTTTCCAAAACAGTTATCATCCTGAAGGTTCTATCATGAACGGTTACTTGGCTCAATAATGTATGGATGTCTACTATATGTATTATTCTGATCATACTACAAGAATGAACAGGCCAATGAGAAATGAAGAAGAATAGTATGGGAAAATTGAACCCATTTTTCCATTACTTCATCTAATAAGAGGAATTCCTAGATCATATACATTAACGACATTAAGACTTGAAGAGTGTGATATGGCACATCGCACAATTTTTTGAACTGTGATTTGTTCGATGACTACATCAGGTAAGAAAATTGAATATATTTATATCTTATATATATATATATATATCTGTTAAACTATTCCTATTTTTATATATAGGGAACATAAAGCAGTGGTAAATTTAAATCATCTTTCTTTATATTTGAAAAGGAGGGAAACTTTGCGTAGCAAAGAGTTTTATGCTTGGTTAAAATTGATGGTAAAAATATTACTCTTTAAAACAATTAAATAAAATATTTATTTATGTTTAATATTCATTTATATTTCTGGTATTGAGTTTTCCTACTATCTCTGTCTCTGTGGATATAAGTGCTTTTGTTTTTGGTCTTAATATCGTGGTTCATGACTATAAATCAATTATTATCAATGGGTATAGATTTATTATCACTGAACGAGAAAAGAAAATGAGAACACAACATGATGGTGTTATGGTTACATCAACAATAGACTATTATGGAAGTGCATTAGATAGTAGGCCATGATTTTAAAAAGTATGTTAGTATGAAATCATTAAAAAGATAGTAAAATTGGATTATTATTCTCATGGATGAGTCACGGTGATAAAATTTTAGTGGTTTGATTCGATGACGAGGCAGGGAACATTTATTGATGATTATGGATTTTGAGTAATTGATATGACTTTCACTCTTTCCATCGATGAACCATATGTATTTGCATTAATGTAGAAACAATTTTTTTATTTTAAAGAGCATTTTCGACCTGAATTTGGTGTCATTATTGAATTAATTCCAAGAAATATTTTTGATGATGGTGATTATGGAATTGACACCATCCCTATTACCATTGGAAAGGATCCATTTATAACTTTTGATGACTCCAATTGTTCAACTGTCAGAGTTGAATATGAACCTGAAGTTGTGGTGGGAAATATATAAAATCATCCATTTTCTCAATTATTTTTGTTTTTCTCGACTTGGGATGTTAAGGTTTGAACTATTCAAATGGATTTAACATTGATTACAAATACGTTGTATCTGACTTGATCGTTATTTGAATTTTAAATATTTATTGGTTGCAATTTTATTTTAATTTCATTTTTTAATTTGGAATTGAACAGTATTCAAACCTACAAAACCAAAATTTCTAACTTTGTGAACATTTAAATTCATTATTTCCCATGTATAAAATTATTATAACTCTAAGACCCCCATTTGAAATTACTGCAGATAATGAACATTATGGTTTGTCTTCTTCTGAAAAACATGCATAGAAACCTACATCATCTACCTAGGCTAAAGAACCATCCTAATAAGTAACTAATTTCTCAATTACATATTGTACAATTTATTGAATTCATTATATATCTATTCAAGATCACCTAAAACAAAGTTAGTTAAATATTCCATGAATACCCCTATTCCCTGTCATTTATTTTGTTTTTTAGGTTACACATTAGTTATAACTTTATAATTACTTCCATATTAGTTTTCAAATCCAGGAAATAAAATCAATTGAAGAGAGGAAATTAAAAAAGCTTATGGAAAACCATCGTCGCATGGATACATGGGCTTTCCACCACTAGTGCCTATAGTAAGTATTTTATTTAAAATATATTTATTTAAATAATATATAATGTCGTGTAATTAAATTTTTTTTAATAATTTTTGCAAGATCCACCTCTTACGCAAAAATTATTTGATGACCAGCCTAGTAGTGGTCTCAGTACTTAGGGTGTTTGTACCGGGGGGGGGGGGGGGTACGGGAGCTAGGTGATCTAGTCGGCGTACCAAATTAGACCCTGCCCCTACCACTAACATACCATTTATCCGACATTCTGATCCCAATTTGTCATTAGGGACACATGAGATATTTAGTCCTCCCATGTTTTCACCACCCTTTACATTTGAGTCACCTCACCCATCTTTATTATATCTAATGATGATTCCCACTCCCCATCCAGCATTCATCCAGTCATCCGGGCCTTCTTCATTTACTTCCACTTCTTTCCTTATAATCTTCTATATTACATCTTCTTCGAATATTGCTCCACTAGAGTTTGTCCATGCGGAGCATACATTAAGACCCACTCCACCTACATAGGGTGTTCCTTATGTTTCTGCAGATCCAACAGCGCCCATTGATTAGACTGCCACAAGTATATTTATAGAACCCTAAAAAAATATGCTATTATTTATTTTCATTATATGATGTATTAATAAAATATTAGTTTTTATTTTATAACAGATACATCTACTGATAGGAGGCTGGGGATGGGGCGTACACACATGTGTGCAACGTGGAACCGTCACATGTAGTTGATGGTGGAATATAATGAAGATGGTCAAATGATTGAAAAAACTGGGCAGCAAGGTTGGAGTTTTTTTAAAACATTTTCCAAATACTCCGACATCATTCCTGTCAGCCTGCTCTCGTGCAGAATGTTTATTAATGAATCAAGGATAATGATATGGTAGAGATATAGGTAAATAAATATGTTGTATTTAATGAAATATATTATTTTTGGTATTTATATGAACTGATATTTTGGTGTCAACTTCGATTTAATTTCCCTGATGGTGAGGGTTCACGACTAGCATGTCTAAAGGATTTTGGTGATCTTTAAGAAGAATATAAGAGTGTTTTTTATATTGACTATTGTGAAAGATTTGGAACATTGTTAGAGGTATTCCCTATTGTGGATGAGTGTATGATAGAACCGAATTGGAAGATGATTACTCATTAGATGAAAATCCAGTTTAAGGTGTTGATAACATTTGAGATATTTAAATGAGAAATTTAATGCTTTGCATTAATACTATATTTTTTATTTTTGAATTTTATTTAGGAATCATCTGGAAGAAATAAAAAAATTGATGATAAGAAATACCTCCACACATTGGGACGTACTACGATTCTAGATTATGAGATGAAGCAAGTATGACCGTTGTATATAATTTTCCTTTACAACTTTAACTTTATATTTTTTTCTACATAATTTAAAATTGCTAAATTTGTTATATAATTTTTTTTATGAAATTAATTTTTGGTAATCTATTTTTAATTAAGGTTTCCTACATTCAATTTCATTGTAGAGGTAAAAATTGAATATTGAAGGACGTGTCCCTCAAGTAAAACTATTTTGCTTGAGTCGAAGGATGAAAGATGGAAGTGCGGTTAATTAACCGATTCCGCAGAATATTGTATGTTTTACATTATTGATTTAAAATTTTAATTTTTATTTTGTAACTTAACAATATATTTATATTTGTAACAAGATTATTTAGTGGCCCTTGATGCCCAGAAACCTAACAATTTTGGTATAAACGATCACTTACATTAGGCCTTGGGAGATGCGCACCCTGGAAGAGTATGCTATCGAATTGGGAAGAGTATAGTCCAAAAGTTCCATTGGACCTCCTCAGGTATTAGTTGTAGTGCCACCGAGTTCAAATAGGTTAAGGCACAAGCAGAAAAGGTGAAAAAATGGGCCATAGAGATGGAAAAATAGTCTAGTAGAGAAAACACTTTATTAATGAAACAGATAGAAGTTTTATATCCAACACATCCACCAGAGGCCTGCACAGCTTGTGATGAATGTATGTTGTTGTTGTGTTCTATATATGGTGCCCCAGGTGGTAGTTCTAGTGGTGTTCGAGACTATGTCAAGGAGGAGGCCAGGAGGAGGAGGAGGAGGAGGGTGAGGATGCTGCTAAGGCAGAGGCAATGGGAGAAGAGAGGACTGAGGCAGAGGAGGAGAGAGAGTAGGAGGCCGAGGAAAAGTACAAGGGAGAGGAGGAGGGTGTCGAGGAGGGCGGGGATGGTGAAGGGGATGATGATGAGGATGGGGGTGAGGCTAATGAAAATGGTGATGATAATGATGGTGATAAGGGATAGATTGATCTGCTACATTTTTAACTAATATTACTAGCATTTGATGTTTGATGATTTGTTGTGCTGGAATATATGTGTGATTAGGTAGGTCACATGACCTTTATTTATTTATCTATAAATAATAATACTTGACTTGATTATTTTTTGTGAATGATTCACCCCACCCATGGACACCCCCACCCCTTGGACACCCCCACCCCCTTGGACAGCACCCACACCCCTTGAAATCCCCCCACCCCCAAGACACCCCTACCCTCTTTGATAGTCCCCCCAACCCCTAGACCCCCCTATACATCACCCCACCCGAACACCTGGACACCCCACCACCCCGTTGGACACCCATACCCCGTTGGACAGCCCCCAACTACCTAGCCAACCTCCCAACCCCCTGGACACCCCCAACCCCATGGATAGCCCCTCACCCCCTGAACACCCCCTCCCACCAGGACACACCCTACCCCCTTGGACAGAAACCCCAATCCCCTAGGTTTCCCCCCACCCCTTGACACCACCCCACATCCTGGACACCCCCATACCCCTAGACACCCCTACCCCCTTGGACATCCCCCACCCCGCCTGGACACCACTCCACCCCCTTGGACACCCCTACCCCCTAGACACCCCCACCCCCATAGACAACCCCCACACCCCTAGACAGCCCCCCTAGACACCCCCCTCCCCCGAACACCCCCACCCCTGGAAACCCCCTACCCCATTGGACAACCCCTGGACATCCCCTACCCCCTTGGATAGACCCCACCCACTGGATAGCCCCCCACCCCCTAGACACCCCACCCCCTGAAAAACCCCCACTAGACACCCCCCTGGACACGCCCTACCCCCTTGGATAGCCCCCCCCCCCCCCCCCCAAACCCCTGGGATAGCCCCACCCCACTAGACACCACCCAACCACCTGGACCCCCTACCCCCTAGACACCCCCACCCCTCTGGATAGCCCCCACCCTCCGGACAGCCCCCCACCCCCAGGACACCCCCACCCCCTAGACACCTCCTACCCATAAGATATCCCCCAACCCCCTAGACAACACTGACCCCCTAGACACCACCCCACCACCTAGACACACCCCTACCCCTAGAAACCCCACCCATATAGACAGCCCCCACCCCTGAACACCCCCACCCCCTTGGACACCCCCTACCCCCGTGGATAGACCCCCAACCCCCTGGACAGCCCCCACCCCCTGGACGTCACTGCACCACCTGAACACCTCCCACCCCTTGGACACTCCACCCACATGGATTACCCCCCCCCCCCCCGGATAGCCCCCACCCCCTTAGACAGCACCCCCAACCCCTTGGACAGCCCCCACCCCATGGACACCAACCCACCCCCTGGACACCCCCACCCCCTGGACGCATCATACCCCCTTGGATAGCCCCCGACCCCTTGGACGTCCCTCTAACACCTGGAAACCACCCCACCCCCTAGACACCCCCACCCCCATGGACAGCCCCCCACCCCCTGGACCCCCCCCCCCAGACACCCCCAAACCACCTGGACACCCCCTACCCCCTTGAACAACCCCCTTGGACACCCCCTACCCCCTTGAATAGCCCCCAACCCCTGGAGAACCCCCACTTTATAGACACCCCCACATCCCTAGAAACATCCAACCCCATGGATAGCCCCACACCTCCCCCCCCATACACATGGACACCCCCAACCCCCTGGACACCCCCACCCCCTGGACACCACCCCCAACCTGAACACCCCCACCCCCTGAACACCCCCACCCCATGGAAGACCCCATGGACACCCCTACCCCCTTAGAAAGCACCCCCAACACCCTGGATAGCCCCCACCCCTTGGACACTACCGCACCTCCTGGAAACTCCCTCCCACTGGACACCCCCTACCCCTTGGACAGCACCCGGAACACCCTGGATATCCCCCTCCCTAGAAACCCTCTTTTTCCACTACTACATGAAAAATGGGGGATTCTAAACATAAAATGGTTATCCCCCCCCCCCTTTAAAAGGACTATTTATGTGAAAAATGCATAGTGACACTAAGTGTCATGGGGAAATACTTGTAGGTAATTTCTATATGTGTATGAATTCTATATGTATGTTTGGTTTTGTATGGGTGCACATATAGAATTTTGTATTAATTCTGTATGTGTGGTTTGATACAGGTGCACAGGGTGGAGGCAGGACTACTGGTGGAAGTGCATTGTTGTAGGTGCACAAGGGGGAGGATGCAGGTGCTTAAAGCCTATGCCAATGGTTGTAAATTGTTGGCCTATGTGTGAAAAGGAAATATATACCAACAGTTTCATTTAAACCGTTGTCAAACATATATACCAATGGTTTACAAACTGTTGGTATAAAACCTTTTATTTAATTTTTCTATGCTTTTTGAGGAACAATTGGTACAATACTATACTAACTATTTATAAACTCTTGGTATATAAATGAATTTTGATATTTCCAATGATTTTAAAACATTGTTAAAGATCAATACCAACGGTTACAAGAAAATGTTGGTATATAATCCATTATTCACCCATATCACAATGGTTCATAGGGAACCATTGGGATATGTCTATCCCCATGGCTCTGTAGCCAATGGTTTGGACAACCTTTGGTATGGTTTATACCAACAATTGTTTGGCCTTTACCAACGGTTTCAAACCATTGGTAAAGGCTATGTTTCTAGTAGTGTACGGTGTATATAATTCACATGAATGTATTTTATGATTATTATAATAAAATATATTGTTTATTACGTATCCATTTTAGGATCTATCTTTCATGGGGTTTACAGTTCAAAAGTTACAAAATTGGTAAGGGAATTTTGTCTCAATTTTTCTTCTTTGATACATACATTATGTTGTGAACCTATATTCCATTAATAGGTGTATATATAGCCCCTTTGACGTGTAATATCATGAATTTATTAATAGTCATGATATTTTATGTTTCATTATATTTTATTCCTTCATGGTTCTTATAATTCAATGTTACAAAAGTGGTAAAGATTTTATGTTTCAATATTTTCGTTTATCGAGATTATTTATGATTAAGTAACAAGTGTTGAAATATCCTGATCTAACTCCCAATAATTCTCATTAATTTTATTATAATTTAGTTATTACGTATATATTTGAGTATTAGTACCATTTTTTCACTTTGGTACTTAAGATAATTAATAAAAAATTTAATAAAATCTGACCTTATTTCTCTCTTTGGTCAAAAATCAATTTTCTTTTAAAAAATTTATTCTAAAAAAGGTTTAAATGATGTTTTTGGCTCATTTTCATGTAAATGAATTTATAAAATTGTTTATTGTTTAAAAATAAATTATTTATTTTTTAAAATATTCCATTATAATTTTAAATTTTTATTTTCTAAGAAAAGGATTTCAAAAAAAATTTATAATTAAAAAGTGTTTTAAATGATTTTCAAAGATTCCTTTTTATGTTTTAAAAGGTTATTTTTAGATAAAATTATTTAAAAAAAATATTTTTAAATGGTTTTTTAAATGATTTTAAAATATTCCTTTATTATTTTTCTTGTTTATTTTCAAAGAAAAAGTTTCTCAAAATGTGTTATGTTTTAAAAGTAAATTTTCAAATCAGAAAGGATATTTTACTCAAGAAATTTTTTAAATGGCCTTTAAAAATTATTTTCAAACTAAGATAACACCTGTTGGTGTTACATATGTTTACTAGGGATATAATCCAATGATACCACTTATATTCTTTCTATGAATAGTTTATGTTCTAATGGAATAATGTTTATGAAACCCACTTCTATTCAATGAGTTATACCTTGATAAAACAATTATGAAATGTGCTTATTTTCAAGGGTTATGGTTTGATGAAATGATTATAAAACCTATATCTTTATCACATTTTATGATATTATTACATATTTATGATACCCATTTCATTTGATGGGTTAGGATATGATAAATTTTAATGATCTTGCGGAACACATAAATATAGTTTTAATTATGAGATGGGTTGGACCTATACCAAACTCAAATGCATTGGGTAATGATTTATATATCTCATGAGATAGATAGGGATGAAACTAGAAGTGAACCCTATTCAATAATATCAGGCTAGAATGGGAAGTAAACCCAGTTCAGTAATACAAGGATGGAATGAGAAGTGAGCTCGGTTCAAAAATTCATGGCTAGAATGAGAAGATAACTTGGTTCAGTAATACAAGGCTAGAATAGGATGTGGACCCGGTTTAGTAATATAGAGATAGAATGGGGAGTGAACCCATTTCAGTAAAGGAATTTTTCCACTATGATGGTCTGAGAAGTAATCCTTGACTAATATATAAATTATTTTCTATACTTATGTGTACGTGACAAATTTAATGTCTTATGATATCATGGATCATGTCGTTTTATTCCAGTATGACTCGTGTCTTAAGAAATACCCATATTTATGTCATGACTTATTATGATTATTGTTTATATGCAGGGTACGATATTCAAATGTTATTCTCATGTTATCATAGGCTTATGTTCATGTTATTCTTATATATCTTATTTATTTACCCTTACTGAGCATCTAATATCACCCTTTATTTGGTTTACTTTCCCAATGTTATGAAGAATGTATTTATGTAGTATTAATAAGTAGGAAGATATGTTTAGGAAACGTTGATGATATTTCACATGATTAGATTATTGTGTTCCAATTTTCCATAGAAACTAAGCTATTATGGTTATAAGGAATGTGTGTAGGTAATTTAATGAATGTTCATAAATAATGATGAAATATCCCTGTATGTTAATAAATGTTTTTTATTTTTTATGTAAATACCATGCTACATAAAGGAAACCTTATGGTATGTGTTTTCTATATTATATGTAAAGACCATTCTACTTAAAGGAAACCTTATTAGAGGTGTCTATATGACCAGAGCGAAACATTTGGTGACATCAAGTAATACCAATATGAGATATAATTCTCAAGGATGCATCTATGAATCATACCAAATGTAATGATCATAGGAAATTCATTTTAATTAAATGTGTGGCTAGGTATCTATAAGAGTTTAGTGGGAGTTCCATAATTTCTGAGGATAATATGTTTAAATGAATATAAAAACAAGTTATTATTATTATGGTTAATTAATATTGAAATTAATTTCTCCAATATGACTTAAAAAGAATTTTTTTTAAAGAACACAATATACCATCTTAGATGATGAGATTCATAATTAAAGTCATTACACATCACTAAAATGGTATTAAGAATAAATATAGAAAAATACACCTAAATTATTCTATTTTCATATGGTATTTGTTTGATTGTTAGAATACATGTACCATAGTGTAATTTTGAAATCTATCTCACATACCAAGACATTTAAACATTTTTGATCTTATATATAAAAAAAATCATAAAATTAATATATCAAATGATACCACGAGAACTTTATCCTCTAGAAGTTAGAACTATTTGATAGTTCGTGATGATGAAAAACTGGATGTGTTCTTAAATATTAGTGAAACGGGAATACTATTTTTCATGATATATAAAACTAATTTTCATTAAGATCACATATATCCAAAATTAAAATAACTATGAGATAATATGCAATGGTAAAACCATTTTTAACTATTTTATGTCATATCTACATTCAACCGAGTACATTGAGGTATATGATGCGTCTTAGAAAATGATTTTAGAAACATTTGTTCATGATTTGAGAGTTATACCTAAAAAGTAAAATTAAACTATATAATGATTTAATTTTGACTATTGTATTACCCAATATGTCATGGATGATAGAGGAAAATAGTAAATACTTGATTATATCATCTCTTCAGGGATTTTATCAGAGAAATGAGGTCATAATAAGAAAATAAGCCTTGAGTATCGTGGTGGGATCAAAAACTATCCATATATCAGTAGAAACATGTTTATCATGTGAGGATAACTAGTTGAGTTGTTAGAAATTGACATTAGATAAAGTGGGACTTTATTGGAGTTGGTGTGATAATTATAACTACGATGTACATTCAATTAATAGAATATTCATGGCGTTTGATATTAATTAATATCTTATCAAATGAAGATTTTTATTCTATGTGATAATGTCCAAGGGTACTCTTCGCACTAAAAGAGCATATTAGTTCCCCTCTACGATGATAACCTTGAGGTTCCGGGAAATTATTCTTAAATATACACTCTATATACAAATGGTATCATTTGAGGAGACTCAAATAATACAGGCTATCAAAGACAGAGAATCCTAGTACATTGAGAAACTTTATCAAGGGAAACAACCTTTATAATCATTATATTAGGATATTATAAGAGAACTACATGCCATATGGAAATCCACATTTATATGTGTCATTGGATGTTTCTATATGAAGATGTGTGTGATGATCCATAGACATTAAAAATACTATTAATTCATATCATAAGTCATGTAATTTGATGTATATATGAAAACCATGATAGAATCTTCTCACGGTTGGTATGATATGTTAGGTGCATCACGATTGATATCGCATTAATGAACAATGAAAATAAGGATGTTTTCCCAAATGTTATTTAATGAATCTTGATACCTTAGCCCCTTTGATGGGAATGGAATTGTCATATTAAGTCAATGGGAATAGATGTTTTTTCAGCATTTTTTTAGAAATCCAAATAAAGATTCATAAAATACATAGGTTGGTGATACTAGCAAGAAATATGTTTGATTTGAGATATCCTAATAAAGGGATTAAATTTCACAACATGTGTTCATATGTGATTATTATAATTGCAGCATCTAACTTCTTTATCTATAGTTGCATTAACATGTTTAGAGATAATAAATTTAGACTTTATGATCTTCTATTAATGCCACAAAGAAAGGGGCATAGAGGCTTACACACTAAGAATATTTAGAACCTTAGTTCAATTTTATTTGAATTTAACATGTTATACACATATTATTTCTTCGATGTTCTAATAATTAGTCATGTTTGGGAGATCACATATATTTTGTCTCAGGTTATTCAAGATAATATTACGTGAGTTGAATATTAAATTGATATTTATTCACCAGTTAATTATTAATTATATGAATATATTAAAAAAAATTCACATAGAAAACAATTTTTTATTTCAAAAATACAAAAATATTTAATAAATAATTTTTCACTTATTTTGTGAATGTAATATTTATTTATATATCAGTTATTAATGTGGTGATATTTATTTATTTAAATAAATCATATTTATTTAAGCTTCAGTAAATATTAAAGAGGATTGGTGGACAGAGTTTAATGATTCAACGAGAAATGATATATTAAATATAATTTTAATAAGTATTAATTTATTAATTCAAGGAAATAACATTTATTTATCCCATAGTATAGTAGATGTAATTTATATAATACTATTATTATTATTTAGCCATTGGTTTCTCCAAGGATTTATAAAATAATAAGGGCTTGTGTGCAATTATTATATTTGTAATCCAAGCTATATATAAACCAAATTATGTTAATTCTAAATTTAATGGTCTTTGGACACAATGAAAGTCCATAGAGAATTCCCTCTAACCATAGAGAGCTTCTTTCCTTGAATGATTTAAAGAAAAGATATCAGTCATCCACCATTTTCTCAACTCTAGAGAAAACCAGAGAAATTATTTCACACCTAAAAGGATTATATTACGATCAATGATGAATAAAGAATGTGTTTGTATCATCTATAATAACACTCAAGGATTTTTATGGATATGTTTTATGGTTTATAGAGAACATATACATCATCCCTAGTTGGATTTTACCTTTGAATCCAATCACTATAATAAAAATAAACCTAGAATAGGTCCACCAATACATCAATGAAGAAATAATTCTAGAATGTGGTAATTATAAATCTATTTAAATTAATTATTAATTATATTTGATGATCCTGTATTCTTGATTTTGATATAATATTTAATTAATATATGATTTAATTTCATTGTTCATGAGGTTCTTCATCATGTGCATCCTGAATTATTCATTTATTAAAACGAAAAAACAATTTTTTCTACAAATTAAGGGTGATTTTTATGTGTACAAAACCTTCATATAATGTATTCAAATATGTATGAATAAAATTGAATTCTATTTTTGGGTGATTAGCACAAATAAAGGGTTGTGTAAAGAGTTAAACATCATTATAGTTTAAACATATTGGTTTTTTGAAAAAAGTATTCCAAAACTAAAATTTCTAGAATAATGCATTCGTAAGGTAATAAAAATGAGATAATATGGTGGGATTAAAACCATTTCAAATAATAAGTATTATATTCCTTCCAAAGTGTCACTATTAAAGACCTTGATCATACAACTGGGTATTACTGAGCTAAACATGATTACCCCTAGATTATATTATGTAAGGAAAGAAAGGATGGGTGACATTGGATCATCCATGGGTAGGTCATTCCATAAATAGGTGTCCCTAGATGGTCCATTGTCATCCAGTTTGTAGAACTTGTTTTGGGTTACACTAGCTGGGAGACCTGAATAGGATTATATTATTGGAGGAATAGTGTTGGTTTTATCCATATGATGGACTAGAAAATTATTTTTCCTATTTACTATCCAAGTGTCATATATGTTATGATATCCATGATGTCATAGCTAAATCAATAAGTGGTGAAAGAAATTCCATAACAGGCTCATTACTTATTGAAATATGAATCCAGAGACACAAATGGGTTTGATTATATTTAAAAGGGGTGACCATTTTTGTGGGAACACATTTAATATAATTACTTATTAATGGATATAATAAATGAGACTAATATGACAAAATCTTATGTTGTAGATTAATAATATCATCATCATTATCACTATCATAATCAAAATGTGATCTATAAAGTAATCCTTGGAAAGGAAAAGCTTAATGTAAGTTATTCTTAGGATGGGTAACCTAAGAAAATTTATAATGAAAAACTGGTGATATGAGAATAGTTTTTAAGGAAAAGTATATGTGTTAGAAATGTTAATTTTAGAGTAACCAAGTATTGAAATTTTTGAACAGGTGAATCTAGATTCTTATGAAAGTGTAAAATGATTTATTTATTATTCCAAATGTATTACTTGTGAAATGAATAAAGAACCTGAGTACCCACTAATATATTCAAAGGGGGGGAAACCTATCATAATATGTGTATTTGTATATATTTTTTATATTGAGAGTATAGTGTAAACTCTTTCTTTAATAAAATGTGATGGGTGTTTTTAATACACATCTTTTATGATTTGTTTAATTCTATGACATGGTTTAACAGAGGTGGTTTTACATGGATTGTTTTGGTACGTGAATTCATACTATTTTTTTTATGGTAACATTTTAAAATTTTGAATGAATTTAAGAAAATTTTTCCAGATATTCTAAAAAATGATGAAAATATATTTATTGGGTGTATGCTATTTAGGTTCTAAGTGATTTTAATACACAAAAGGTGGTTAAAAGTTCAAACAAAAAGAAGAAAATTTTATTTAAAATTTGAATAATTTTTCTTTAGGGATCTAATCATGGTCATTGAACCCCAATATTAATATGAATGAATAACAATAATTATCTTTAATTGGATTATTATGAATAATAAAATGATTATAGGAAACTTCATGGAATGTCTATGTCAGTTATAAGTGTTAAATAAATCAATTCATTAATTTTTAAGGGAATGTGATACTAAATGTATATTTTAAAAATGTTTTAAATATATTGGAGTTCAAAATAAAAGGGATGAATTAAATATTATTGTATTTTATATTCATGTGATGAAGTAATATAGTTATTATATTAGCTATTTGGGTATAAATGAATCTATCAAGATAATATAGATCTATTTAAATGATGTGTAACATCATCTTATTTATATTATATGGTATGATAATTTCTAAGCTAACAAAAAGATTTTATAAACAATACTAAAATGATAAATTTTGTACACTTTTTTGATGATTCAATGAATTATATAACAAACTTTTAAATAGATAAAAAATAAATTCTTTTATCAAGTATAAAGTGTTTATCCTGATGTTTGTTAAAATATGAGGGAATGTGTTATTGCTACCCATTATAAGTTTATATAAATAATTTTTTCTTTTTAATTTTTTTCGAAACACTTATAATACCATATATGATATAGAAATAATATTTTATTTGTTAAAAGTGTCTACTAAATAAGAAATAAATGTTATTTCCTATCACAAAAAGGATATGTGTATCTTTCCAATATATTCAGAGAATAATATAGTAACTATGAGGCTATTATGAGAACTATTTAACTTATAAAAGCTCAATGTTAATTAATAAATTATTTTACTAGTATAATATTAAAATGTTTTTTCACTTAATATCTTAATGAATTTCAGATATATGATGACAGAAAAAAAATTGAAGGAGTTAAATTTAGTTATCATGAATGGTGAATATGAATATTTATAGATAGATCCTGCCAATTAAATTACATATTTAATTACACTTGATATTATAATTTTTTTAGGGTTTGATGATAAAGAGAAATTTATAGAGTAACATTAGTAACCATAAAAAATGAATATCACTTTGTCTTTAAATAATTCAAGATGTGATGGTAAAGAAATAATGATGATGATGATGAAATTACAAAGATTTATAATTAGATAATAGAAATTGACATCGTAACATTATAGGTTGGAAATTTTAGATTTTTTAATATGCTAAAAGAGTATAAATCTAGGAATATACTCCTTAAATATACCCTTATTCAAATATGTTTCTTCATAGATGTTACTCACTAAAAATTTAGGGGATGGGTTTTAATAGATGTCCACACAGAGACATGACATAAATTAAAAATGATGTAATGAGTTTAAAAAATCCTTGATAGTGTAATATACATAAGGATTATTTGGAATTTTTTCATATATTATGTGATAGATAGGGGATTTTTTTGGGTTTATTAAATATTCTTAATAAATTATACACAAATAAAATCAATCATATTAGAGACAATTAATAATTTATTATTATTTTACATTGGCCTCATATATATATATATATATGTACGATTTTTTATGTATAATGATAATTGACCTATTAAATTTTGACTGTGAGTTATCTCCAACCAATGATCATCATGTAGTATTAATGTTTATAAATAAAATTTATGTTTAGTATTAATGGAATTATAATATAGATATATAGAAGATGATCATGAGTTAAAAAGGGGTTTTTATGCACTGGATGAACCACTAATTATAACACATGGAGTGTCATACAGATTTAATTTGCATACTAGATGTGTATGAGTAATAATTGAGTCCCCATTTCCTATGGTTGGAAATATACCTAGAATATAAAAATACATAATTTGATACCCAAATTAAAAATTTCTACATGTTGACATAGATAATTAGGGTGTGTTTGGTTATGTTCCTAATGATGTCATTGGTTGGAGCTTAATTTATATGATAATTTTCCTCATATATGATGAGTAAGACAATATGGACCTGTGGTGAGATAGAGTGTGTGAGTGTGTGTCCACACATATATATTTTAAATATATTCATACAAGTGACATGTTATGTTCTTATCCATAAAACGGAATTAAATGTGATGTATTCATTGACTATGATAGTATATACTTGGATAATCTAGAATGTATTAGTTGACTATATTTGATTCACTTGATTTGTGTACCATTGTCACTCTATTATCAGTGGGTTCCCTAGACCAGAATCTTGTATGTACTTTGATTACCATTATATGTATATATTATTATATATACATGTAACACCACAAGCTTCCATGGTACGCTTTCCTTTGAATAATACAGTAGCGTGTGTTGTACGCAACTTCGAGTTCTAACACACACACCACAACCAATCAAACTAGCCGTTATGAATAGTAATACCCTCCTTTTGAAATTTTATAAATTTTATTTTTCAAAATGTACTTCTTTTTTGGATTCAGAATATCAAAATTAGCCTAGGGTGAAATTTTGGTATTTTTCAGAAAACTTACAATTTTTGATGAATACTGAAAAACACTAAGTTATAGTTTAAAACCGAATTTTTATATAAATAATTATTTAATTTATTTAAATTTAATTAAGGTCAAAATAGATACATAATACCTATATAAGTTCAATGTAATTCATTGGAGTTAGTTTAGAATAATTTTAGATATATAAAAATTTTATTGAACTTTTCAACGTCTTTTACCCACCTCCTAGGAGAATTTGGAAATTCACATAAAACATAATTTTACCACTTTTGTGAGTGGAATTTATAAAATCCAAGAGACATGGTTAATATCATGGAGTAAAATGTGGCTCAATGAGCTGAAAATAATTTTTTTGTGAATAGTAACTTTTTACTTTTATTTACCACAGTTAAAAGTAAATAGGGTAATTATGGGTAAAAATGATATTAATATTACCCTAACACATTTCTTAATTTTATTGGAAAAGTGTATCTCGACCAAAAACAACCTTAGGAATAAAATATTATCATTTAGGTCCACTTGGATTAGATTAGGACATTTATTATTATTTAATTCAAAGAAGAGTTAAAAGAGGTAAAATCAATGTTTATTTACTAAAACATTTTTAATATAGGGTTATAAATAAGTTAAATTAAATTTTAAATATTAATTATAAATATAAAAATATTTCCTACATAATTATATTTTATTTATAATTTTTAGACATTAAATATTTTAATTTATTTATGACACAATGGTAATACAGTAATTACTTAATTAATGAAATATTAAAATAATTGATATTATAAATATCAAAATAAATGTAAATTGAGGCTTTGTATGAATTCCACAAATTTTCTAGTTTAATATGACATATTAGGATTTATTATATAAATTTTTTTCTAAGTAATAATTCTGTTATGAATTTATCAAATACAAAATACCCAATAGTGTCAAAATTGACATATAAGAGTTTTTAAAACAAATATTATATTATTAATTTATATTCAATTCTTAAAAATCTAAGGATCGGCCAAGAGACTTATATCATGATAGGTGTATCATTAATGGACCACTTGGGGGTATATTTGAGGTATATAGTATGTTAATTAACTATATAATATAAAAATAAAAAGTGACATGGTAAGTGTCAAACTAATTAACTAAGAGTTAAAACTAAAAGAGAAGGTTAATATAATGACCCAAAACTTTCTAAATTCTATTGGATGAGTGGTTTTTGACACATAACCACATTAACCTTTAAATAATCCACTTTCGAGCCATTAGAAACCCAATATTAATTTATTATAAAATAATATTTCTAGCTTTTCCAAAGGTGCCCCTCACCCCTCTTATAAAAAAGAACTCCCCCTTCTCACTAATTCACACATTCAAAGCCTTTTGGCACGGCCAAACCCTGACCAAATACCCTCTCAACTTTCCTCACTTCAAACTAGAGGCCTTAGTTTGATCATAAATCCATCCTAAGGAGCCCTTTTTATCAAATCAAAAGGAAGAACCCGAAGAAGAGGTAATGTTTTCACCACCCTCTTTCAAGTTCCTTTCTACTTAAACTTCTTCTTTCTTTGTTTTCCCCATTCTAAAATAATAAATCAAGTATCTTATATATACTGTGATGTTATTATAAATATGGTACAACCATATTCAGTATTATATCCATCCTTTGAATGACATGTCACAATACGTGCGTACGTACGACTTACCGTCTCCACGTCGTGGTGTAATTGTTATTCAAAAAATTATTATTTGGATGGGTATAATAATGATGTGTAATTCAGGTAAATAATAAATATAAAATTATATTTATTATGTATATATGATATACCATCCAATTATATATTATTTTAATATCAAAAGAATGATATTGTCGCTCGTGCGTACGTACGGACTACCGTCTCCACGAACGGGATAAGATTCATTCTTCATCGTATCCATTCAAGTATAATTATCATTTGATGATTTAAAAATAATGTTTAAGGACTTGATATCATTCTGGATATCAATAATATAAAACCTATCCCTGAAAAACACGGTTTACGTAACAAAACATATAAAAGAAAATAAATAAGTTAACACGTGAAACGACGATAATACTAAGATATTATTAACAAAGCGATAGTAAAAGATCATATATGATATCATATTAATGTATATGATTCTTTTATAATTAAATAACAATTATTTCACCATTATACAGGAGGTTAAACTACCCCCAACCAAGGAAAACTATAAGGTAAGGGTTTATTTTACAATCTCTTCATTATCCGAGGTTGTTTATACGTAATTATCTACTGGGACCTCTTTATCATCCACATCTATGTTTCATAAAAATGTATTACAAATCATTCTTAATATTTTACATACTATGTAACAAATTCATTTATAACCTTTTTGACTTTTTATAAGAAGTTTATTAAGGAATCTTTATGTCGTTTTCCAAACAAGGTCCTTTTTAACCTTTTTGACAGAATTAAGGTAAGAATGTTTTTTTAACTTATACGGAGGGTGCGACTATTTTACACCATTATAAAATCGTCGAAGCTTCCCTTAAAAGGTTATAATTATATTTTCAAAGAAAATTCTTTATTTTATAAATATATTACTCTTAAATTATTTCAAAATAGAAAGAAAAATTTCTCTAAAAATAGTTTTGATTTCATCTATGTCAACATCCTTTGATGGATTTTAAGTTTATTTAGAGTTTATTTATTATGATAATGAAATTCCATATTGTATTGATGGTTTTTTGATATGATTGACTACGGATGTGTTATTTTTATACCATTCATGGTTTATGACGAAAGTATTGACATTTCTTATGCTAGTTTTAATATGAATGTTTATGTTATGTTTAAACCTGTTCATATGAGGAATGCATTGGAATTAATAAGTGATGGGTGGAGCCTACTATAGTTCCTCGATGCATCGGTAGTTCTCATGAGACACACTAGTTTATTGGCGCAAGGACTTGAAAAAATCTTATTTGTATTCTTGGCATGAGGCCTTGGCTATGTGGTTATGATAGTCTGGCATTATGCATTCCATCATTATGAAAGTGGTTATTGATATTGCATGTGATTATTCTACTAGTACAATATACATGTGAATAAGTATATGGATTTATTTCATTTTATTTCTGCCATATTATTCTGAAGTTCAAGTTTTAAAAGGCTTTTGTTTTAGTTATACATTGCCTTAAATGTTTATGCTTATTTATTAAAGTTTCCTCTATATTGTTATCCTTACTGGGCATTTGAGCTCACCCCTTTCTATGTTTTATTTTTCCCAGGATGTGAAAAATTATTTTATGAATGACCTGTAGGGATAGTATGAGGGGATAAGAGTGTAGACTATGGAGACTATATTGTTGTAGTTTTTCATTTTATGATGTAATGTAAACTTTATTAATGTATCTCGTTATTCCAAGGCTACTAAACTAATCAGTCTTTCGAGACTTGATCTTTCTTGTCATCATGCCAATGTTATGTAATAATGCACCGAATCTGGGTAACTAGGGTCGAGGCGTTATAGTTGGTATCAGAGGAAGTTTAGTACAAACCTTGGAAGCTAGATTTAGATAAACTCTGATTAGATCACATAGATTTAAGATGGAATTTTAGGAATAGTATAGAAGAACTTCCTAGAATTTTGGTATTGTAGAGATTTTGTGAGTTTTTCGAGAAATACATCCCTGTTTGGATACGAGCAGGTAGAGTCGGCTCTGGCACAGATGTACCTAGGTGTAAAACCCCAAAAAAACCGCTTTGAGCTAGACTTGAATGGGAACTGGTGCATGACAACGGGCCTTGCTGCACTCTTGGTTATGACACTCCCGAGGGATATGCTTAGGATAACTCTAATTTTCTTTACAAATCATTATTAAGGGTTTATGAGTATATACGTCATCAAATAAAACATTTTTATGATTATGGATTATATCCATAAATAGTTCAATTTATTTTATGTGTTTTATAAGTATGGAATTATGTATTTTGATTCATAAAATGATCTAGTTTATTCCATTGTTTAGAAATGGCACATAGTGGAAGAAATGGAAACCATATCAATGCACGCACTCCATTTAGGGATTTCCCTCCTGCTCAAGAAAATTATAGTGGATATGGAGATGAAATTGGTATTGATAAACTAATCACCATACTGGGACAAGTCACTCAGGTTATGAATAATAACCTTACTCGTATGGAGCACCCTGATCCACAGTGTGGAGGATCAATGTTAGATCACTTCATGAGGTAGAAAACACCAACATTCAATGTGTGTAAAAATCCATTAGTAGCTGAGAAAAGGATAAGTTCCCTAGAGAAAATATTTCAGGCTTTGGAGAGTAGTGAAAGGGAAAAAGTTGTCATGGTAGTTTATCGCCTCATTGGAGATGCCGATCAATAGTGTTAATTGATTCAAAACACGAAGGAAGATGATGAAGTATCAAATATGGAATGGAGGGATTTCAAAGATCTGTTTTTAGAAAAATACTTTCCTTATGACCATCGAGCAGATATGGAACGGAAATTTCTGAGTCTGAGACAAAAGGAGGATGAGAATGTCGCAAAGTATGAGGTTAACTTTACAAGGTTAGAAAGGTATGCTAGAGATTATATACATAACCCAAGAAGTAAGATTGATCATTTCTTTGATGGGTTAAAACCATTTCTTCGTCGATCATTAGTCTCACAATCAATCTCGTCGTACAAAGACATTGTCTCATGTGCTATCAAGACAGAAAAGGAATTATTTAAGTCTTATGACTTTAAAGCAAAGAAAGAGAAGAATAGATCTACTGATAAATCTAGGAATGGAAATAAGGGGAAGAAGGGAAAATTTGAATATCCATCCTGGAGTAAATTTGGGAAGAAACACCCCAGTACTTGCTTAAAAGGAATGGAGTCTTTTACAAGTGTGGTGAAAAAGGCCACCAAGCTCGTGATTGCAAGGGGAAGAAGGAAGCTATCGATGACCAATTCTAAAATTGCAGGGAGATGGGACATTATGAAAATGAATGTCCTAAGATTCAGGGGAACTTACCTCAAAAAAGACCAAGGGATCAAGGCCAACCTTATGCTATCACTATTGCTGAGGTAGAAGCTCCGAAAGATGTGGTGGCAGGTAATTTAATGGTTTTCTCATGTTTAGAAAATGCATTATTTGATTCTGGATCATCGCATTGTTTCATATCTTCCCAGTTTTCTAAGAAAATTAGATATTTCTAATTTGATTTAACAAGGGATTTTTCAGTTAATACTCTTAAGGGAAGTATCATTGCAACAATTTTTTGTGAATCAGTTCCCATTAGAGCACATAAATGTTCTTTATCCACTGATCTCATCGTCATACCTATGATTGAGTTTGATATAATCCTCGGTATGGATTGGCTTTCGGACCATGATGCTAAGATTTATTGTAAGAAGAAGGGGGTTATGATTTTTGATGATGATGATAAGTAACACTTTATCTTTAGAGCATAATCGTCACCACCCAATTCTTATCTAGATCCACCCCCAGTAGCTCAACTAAATTCAATTATTGGAAAGGAAGAAAATAAAATGACTATGGGTGAGGAAAGTAATGTTCAATTAGAGGATGTATATATTATGAAAGAATATGTAGATGTGTTTCCTAAAGATTTACCTGGACATCCTCCAGAACGAGAAGTTGAGTTTTCCATTGATTTATTTCCTGGATCAAGGCCTATATCGAAGACCCCTTATAGAATGGCCACTGTGGAATTAGTTTAACTAAAGAAACAACTAGAGGAATTGAGTAATAAGGGATTTTTTCTCCCCAGTGTTTCTCCATGGGGAGCCATTGTTCTTTTTGTCAAAAATAATGATGGATCTATGAGGTTATGTATCGACTACAGGGAGATCAATGCTATAACAATAAATAACAAGTATCCCCTACCTCGCATTGATGATTTATTTTACCAACTTCATGGAGCTCAATACTTTTCAAAGATTGACCTTCGATCTGGATACCATCAGTTGTGTGTGAAGAAGGAATACATTCCGAAGACAGTATTTCGAACAAGGTAAGAGCATTACGATTTTACGGTAATGCCTTTTGGGATGACTAATGCACCTTCTGTATTCATGGATCTAATGAATAGAGTTTTCAAGGAATATCTCGATGATTTTGTGGTGGTATTTATTGATGATATCTTTGTATACTCAAAAATCTATGAAGATCATGAAAATCACTTGCACATTATCCTGAAGACTCTGAGAAGACATTAATTATATGGGAAGTTTAGTAAGTGTGAATTCTGGCTTCAAGAGATTTCTATTCTTGGCCATATTGTCTCTAAAGATGGAATCTATGTTGATCCTTCTAAGATCAAGTCAATCCAAGAATGGAAAGCACCTACGAGTATAACTGAGGTACGTAGTTCTATTGGTTTAGTAGGTTATTATCGACATTTCGTCCAGAATTTTGCCTGATTGGCTAACCCATTAACAAAGCTCACACGTAAGGGGGTAAAAAAATTTTGGACAAAATAGTGTGAAGAATTTTTTGAATAAATGAAGATAAGATTAGTCAATTCTTCTATATTGACTCTACCATCGGGGAATGATGGGTTCGTTATTTATAGTGATTCATCAAATAAAGGACTTGGTTGTGTCTTTATGCAGAATGATAGGGTTATTTCCTATGCATCATGATAGTTGAAATTTCATGAGAAAAACTATCCTACTCATGATCTCAAGTTAGCAGCTGTGATATTTGCTTTGAAGATATGGATGAACTACCTCTATGGTGAAAATGTGAGATTTATACTGATCACAAGAGTTTGAAGTATATTTTCTCACAGAAAGAACTCAACATGAGGCAAAGGAGATGGCTTTAATTACTCAAGTATTATGATTGTACGATATAATACCACCCAAGGGAGGAAAATAAGGTGGCAGATTCTTTGAGCAGAAAAGATCATGGATTTTTGAACAATATGATAATTGAAAGGGATCCAATTTTCATGGATCTAGTGAATATGGACATGGAAATAACCATGGAAGGTGAAACATCAGTACATTTTAAAATAGTTTCCAAACCATCTTTACTAGAAAGGATTAAGAGTTCTCGGACCGATGATGAAGAATTTCAAAAGAAGATTAATGCTGTGAATGATGGGAGATTGAATAACTTTGGGTATGAAGATGGAATTTTGAAATTTGGGAAGAGACTTTGTGTTCCCAATATACCTGATCTAAAAAGGGAATTGTTGGACGATGCTCATAGTTCCAATTTCTCTATACACCCTGGGAGCACCAAAATGTATAGAGACTTGAAGGAACATTTTTGGTGGGACAACATGAAGAGGGAGATTGCTGATTTTGTATCAAGATGTATGGTTTGTCAATAAGTTAAAGATGAAAGGCAATAGCCTGGAGGAGTCATGCAACCTCTTCCCATACCAGAGTGGAAATGGGACAATATTACGATGGACTTTGTTATGGGGATACCAAAGAATCTTAGAAGGAATGATGCAATATGGGTTATTGTTGATCGTCTTACCAAGTCAGCACATTCCCTTGCAATAAGATAAGATCTACCACTAGAATGTCTAGCAAGACTATATATTAATGAAGTTGTGAGACTTCATGGAGTACCCCTATCGATTGTTTATGATTGTGATCCCCATTTTACTTCAAGATTCTGGAAGAGTCTTCAGAAGGCCTTGGATACTAAACATAATTTGAGCACTGCCTACCACCCTCAAACAGATGGACAATCGGAACGGAATATTCAAACCTTAAAAGAAATGTTGAGATCCTACTCGCTTGACTTTTAGGGTATGTGGGATCAATATTTACCTCTGGTAGAATTTTCCTATAATAATAGCTTCCATTAGTGTATTCAGATGGCACCATATGAAGCGTTATATGGAAAGAAATGTCGCACACCAACCTGTTGGGATGATAATGGTGAAAGAAAACTTGTAGGCCCAGAACTAGTGGAGGAAACAATAGAAAAGGTAAAGGTAATCCAAAACCACATCAAAGCATCTCAAAGTAGGCATAAGAAATATGCCGATAACCGAAGGAAGGATTTGGAATTTCATGTAGGAGATCATGTTTTCTTGAAGGTATCTCTATGGAAGGGAGTTATACGTTTCAGTAAGAAGGGTAAATTGAGTCCTAGGTACATCGGACCTTTCTAAATTCTAGAACGAATTGGGGCTCTAGCTTACCGTTTGGTAGTGCCGCCAAGTCTCACCAAAGTTCACGATGTGCTCCACATATCACTGTTGAGGAAATACATACCTGACCCAACGCATGTACTCACCTATGAGGAATTAGAACTGGAACCCGATCTGCCTTATTGTGAAGAGCCCGTCAGGATTCTTGATACGAGAGAACAAGTACTGAGAAACCGGACGACTCGTCTAATAAAAGTTTTGTGGAGAAACCATAAGATGGAAGAGGCAACGTGGGAACCCGAGGAACTTATGATGAAGAACCTCCCAAGTCATTTCATGCGGTAGTATTCTAGAAATTTTGAGGACAAAATTATTTGAAGGAGGGGAGAATGTAACACCCCAAGCTTCCATGGTATGCTTTCCTTTTAATAATACAGTAGTGTGTGTTGTACGCAACCTTGAGTTCTAACACACACACCACAACCAATCAAACTAGCCGTTATGAACAGTAATACCCACTTTTTGAAATTCTATAAATTTTAACATTCAAAATGGACTTCATTTTTGGATTCGGAATATCGAAATTATCCTAGGGTGAAATTTTGGTATTTTTCTAAAAACATTCAATTTTTGATGAATAGTGAAAAAACACTAAGTTATAGTTTAAAACCGAATTTTTATTTAAATAATCATTTATTTTATTTAAATTTATTTAAGGTAAAAATAGATACATAATTCCTTTATAAGTTCAATGTAATTCATTGGAGTTAGTTTAGACTAATTTTAGATATATAAAAATTTTATTGAACTTTTCACCGTCTTTTACCCACCTCCTAGGAGAATTTGGAAATTCACATAAAACTTAATTTTACCACTTATGTGAGTGGAATTTCGAAAATCCAAGAGACCCGGTTAATATCAAGGAGTAAAATGTGGTTCAATGAGATGAAAATAATTTTTGGTGAATAGTAACATTTTACTTTTATTTACCATGATTAAAAGTAAATAGGGTAATTGAGGGTAAAAATGATATTAATATTACCCTAAAACATGTCCTAATTATATTGGACAAGTGTACCTCGACCAAAAACAACCTTAGGAATAAAATATTATCATTTAGGTTCACATGGATTAGATTAGGACATTTATTATTATTTAATTCAAAGAAGAGTTAAAAGAGTTAAAATAAAAGTTTATTTACTAAAACATTTTTAATATAGGGTTATACATAAGATAAATTCGATTGTAAATATTAATTAGAAACATAAAAATATTTACTAAATAATGGTATTTTATTTATAATTTTTAGACATTAAATAATTTAATTTATTTATGACACAATGGTGATGCTGTAATTACCTTATTAATGAATTATTAAAATAATTGATATTATAAATATCAAAATAAATATAAATTGGGACTTTTTATTAATTAAACTAATTTTCTAGGATAATATGACATATTAGGATTGATTATATAAATTTATTTCTAAGTAATAATGTTTTTATGAATATATCAAAAACAAAATACCCAATAGTGTCAAAATTGACATAAAAGAGTTTTTAAAATAAATATTATATTATTAATTTATATTCAATTCCTAAAAATCTAACTTTAGTCCAAGAGACATATATCATGATAGTTGTATCATTAATGGACCACTTGGGGGTCGCTTGGAGGTATATATTATGTTTATTAACTATATAATATAAAAATACAAAGTGACATGGTAACTATCAAATTAATTAATTAAGAGTTAAAACTAAAAGATAAGGTTAATATAAAGACCCAAACCTCTATAAATTATTTTGGTTGAGTGGTTTTCGACCCATCCCTACCTTAACCTTTAAATAATCCACTTTGGAGCCATTATAAACCGAATATGATTTTATTATAAAATAATATTTCTAGTTTTTCCAAAGGTGCCCCTCACCCCTCTTATAAAATGGAAGTCCCCCTTCTCACTAATTCACACATTCAAAGCCTTTTGGCTCGGCCAACCCCTGACCAAATACTATCTCAACTTTCCTCACATCAACCTAGAGGCCTTAGTTTGATCATAAAGCCAAACTAAGGAGCCATTTTGATCAACTCAAAAGGAAGAACCCGAAAACGAGGTAATGTTTTCACCACCCTCTTTCAAGTTCCTTTCTTCTTCAACTTCTTCTTTCTTTGTTATTACCATTTTAAAATAATAACTCCATTATATTATATATAATGTGATGTTATTATAAATATGGTACAACCATATTCAGTATTCTATCCATCCTTTGAATGACATGTCACCATACGTGCGTACGTACGTCTTACCGTCTCCACGTCGTGGTGTAATTGTTATTCAATAAATTATTATTTGGATGGGTATAATAATGATGTTTAATTCATGTAAATAATAAATATACCATGATAAGTATTCTTTATATATGATATACCATCCAATTATATATTATTTTAATATAAAAAGAAGGATATTTTCGCTCGTGCGTACGTACGGACTACCGTCTCCACGAACGCGATGAGATTCATTCTCCATCGTATCCATTCAAGTATAATTATCATTTTATGATTTTAAAATAATGTTTAAGGACTTGATATCAGTATGTATATGAATAAGATACAATCTATACATGAAAAACATGGCTTACATAACAAAACATATAAAAGAAAACAAGTAAGTTAACACCCGAAACGATGATAATACTAAGATATTATTAACAAAGCGATATTAAAAGATCATATATGATATCATATTAATGTATAAGATTCTTGTATAATTTAATAAAAATTATTTCACAATTATACAGGAGGTTAAACTACCCCCAACCAAGGAAAAGTACAAGGTAAGGGTTTATTTCACAATCTCTTCATTATCCGAGGTTGTTTATACGTAATTATCTACTGGGACCTCTTTATCATCCACATCCATGTTTCTTAAAAATGTATTAAAAATAATTCTTACTATTTTAAATACTATGGGATAAAGTCATTTATACCCTTGTTTACTTTTTATAATAATTTTATTAAGTAATCTTTCTGTCGTTTTCCAAATAAGGTCATTTTTAACCTCTTCGACAAAATTAAGGTAAGATTGTTTTTTTAACTTATACGTCGGGTGCGGCTATTTTCCGCCGTTATAAAAGTGTCGAAGCTTCCCTTACAATCTTATAAGAATATTTTCAATGAAAATGTTTTATTTTATAAATATATTACTCTTAAATGATTTAAAATATAAAGAGATATTTCTCTAAAAAGAGTTTTGATTTCATCTATGTCAACATCCTTTGATGGATTTTAAGTTTATTTGGAGTTGATTTATTATGATACAAAACATCCATATTGTATTGATGGTTTTTTAATATGTTTGACTATTTATGTGTTATTTTTATACCATTCATGGTTTATTAATAAATTATTGACATTTCGTATGCTAGTTTTAATACGAATGTTTATGTTATGTTTAAACCTGTTCATATGAGGAATGCATTGGAATTAATTAGTGACAGGTGGACCTGCTATAGCTCCTCGGTGCATCGGTAGGTCTCATGAGACAAAATAGTTTCTTGGAACAAGGCCTTGACAAAATCTTATTTTTAGTCTTGGCACGAGGCCCTCTCTATGTGGTTATGATAGTCTGTAATTATGCATTCCATCATTATGAATGTGGTTATTGATATTGCATGTGATTATTCTACTAGTAGAATATCCATGTGAATAAGTATATGGAATTATTTCATTTTATTTCTGCCATATTATGTTGAGGTTCGAGTTTTAAAAGGATTTTGTTTTAGTTATACATTTCCTTAAATGTTTATGCTTATTTATGAAAGTTTCCGCTATATTGTTATCCTTACTGGGAATTTGAGCTCACCCCTTTCTATGTTTTATTTTTCCCAGGATGTGAAGAAATATTTTATGAATGACCTTCAGGGATAGTATGAGGGGATAAGAGTGTGGACTATGGAGACTATATTGTTGTAGTTTTTCATTTTATGATGTAATGTAAACTTTATTAATGTATCTAGTTATTCAAAGGCTACTAAACTAATTGGTATTTCGAGACTTGATCTTTCATGTGATCATGCCAATATTATGTAATAATGCACCGACTCTGGGTAACTGGGGTTGGGGAGTTATAATACCTGTGTATTTTCTTACCATAATAGACTAAAATACTTATGTGTCCACTTTTTACATAGTAACATACTTAGATTACATGTTTTATCATAACATTATAACAGGTCCCAACTATAATGAGAACCTCAAGATACTATGAAAATGGTCTTAAATATATTTCATATTGTTTAGATACATTATACTAATGGGACATATATGATTTCTAACTATAGGGTGTTGGGGTATCATAAGCATTAAGACTTCTTCTCATGAAGTTCTCACTTGGTGATCTTGAGTAGATGAGATTATAATGGCTGACTTGGCAATAGTAACACCACATGTTTTTGGTGTCATTGGTTAATTCATTCTATGAATTGTACTCCTTAATTGAGATAATTATCAATGTGTACCATTCCATCATTTACTTTTCTACAATTAAAAAATCATGACATTGAAGTTATGATGAGGTAGCTTGTGTTGGGTGCATCATTAGAGGCATGAAATTTCTTGAATGATCAAGATTTACTTTTTTTTGAATTCGATTCAAGGAAGAGATATATTGGGCCTATATGACCAGGATGTTAATGACTTTATAATTAAATGTAAATGGTGATTATTGGTAATTCCATATAGTAAGGTTAATGAATATATAATCCAATAAAGGATGATGACATAAAATGTATATCTTTATTTATGAGATATCATCAAACAAAGAGATTATATTACATAGGCCATTTTTGTAGGAGGTAATAATAGATATGACATTATTTATATCCTTAGGGGACATGATGTGTTTCTATATACCACTCCTGGTCAATGGGTATGACTTAATAATATTAAGATAAGGACCTAGAGGGTAACACACTATGTGTATCCATATGTTCCACCTATTCGGATGGATAAGTGATTCAGGCGATGTGAGACCCACGTGTTGGGGAAGGTGAACATCTGAGTGTGAATGATTTTAAGTAAAATTACTAAATTATAATATTAAATTTTAAAATAATTATTCTTGATTATATTTTTAAATCTATTGACATGTTTTTTGATCATAAAATTGAATATGAGAAAATATAATTTATTGAATAAAAATTACAAATTAATGGTTCATTAAATTATTTGGGGAGATTATGAGCTCGGTTAATGTTTTTTATTTTATCACATAACATGTTAAATTTTTAAAAGTGAGTGATGAAATGTTCATTTCATTTATTACAAGTTTAATCAATTCATAATTGTCCACAAGGGTAAAAATGAAGGTTATAAATTCCTAGGGACCAAAGTGAAAATTTTGGAAGTATGACATAAGTATAAAAGATTATTTTTTCATATTGAATATGAGACACACCATTTTCATGAATTTTAGACCTCTTAACATATCTCTATAAATATTTAGAGTGAGAATATTAAGGATGAAAAAGGTCTTATTGATCTCTCTTTCTTGATAGAGTCTATGTTTTTCATGCGATCGAAATGACATTGTAATGGACTTCCATTTCCCATGCTATCACTAGAGAATAGAAGATCATTGATAAAGGAGTTGAGGTAAAAAAATTTATTAATTATAGGATTAATTTATTGGATCCTTTAATAAATGACATGTTAATTGAGATATAATTAAATTGGTGACATCAATCGAACAAGGCACTCTTTATGGTTTCATTTAATTTATTCATTGTTCTTAAATGGAATTTCACGTGATCCTTTGAGAAATATGGAAGAGGTTTTTGTGGTTTCAATATTTTTAACATGAATCCAAACCAAAAATTTTAAATTAAATAATTTTCATGATTTTTCAAAGCTTTGGCTTACTTGAATTATTATCAAAGAGAACATGCAATTATTTAAGTTGGAAAATTCAAAATTTTGATTAAATTTTCTAATATTTTAAAATAGGGTTTTGATATGGTTCTAACACAATTGAATGTTCACATATCTGATTTCATATGGAAATTTTATATTTGATCTAATATAAATGGGTTTAAAAGAACCATTGTGATGATATTTACATGTTTAATTCTTGTTCCTCTTTTATAGCTATCAGTGAGAAGGTTTTTTGGAATGGGTGTGATGCGAGCACATTGTTTGTTGGTTAGAGATTCAGGTAGCAAGGTGGGGTAGTCCATTGGGAAGATGGTTTCTTGTGTAATTATTGTGGATTATATCAAAAAAATATACAATTCTTAGAAAATACGTGCATGGGTCAAGGATTATATTTGACATAAAATAATAATAATAAAGGGGGTTTTAGTGGTGGAAAAAATGCAACATGTATTGAATTCTTTACCACCGCATTAATTGGGTTTCCCTCATTATTTAATATATTTTATATTATATATTATTATTATAATATATAATATTATATATATAATATATAATATATTAGTTATATTAATCAAATGTTCCCACCATACTTGGGATGAATTGAGTTAATCCAGGTCTAACCTGCCTGGTCCGTTAAACCCGCCGCAAGCCCTAAATTATTATCCAAGAGTTTTATTAGGTTAAGATAGACCAAAAAATTTTAAATATGTTTTAGATATTAAATTTTATTTTCAATAATTTAATAAAATTATATTTTGCACCATGAGACGTATCAATAATTAATTAAAATTATTTTAATACAAGCTAAAGCACTAAAAATACCCTCAAGTTAAATTTTAGAAGTTTTAATTTTATAATGAAATAAAATTGCATGTATAATGATCATGAGCTAGGATTGACACATGTATTTTATTATTATTTATTTAACTTAATTCGAGCATTTATGTTTTAAAATGCGATAATTATTTTTACCTTAATGATCTGCATATTATCCCAACCTATTTAAAATGAATAAAGTCATGTGTGTCCACAATCATGTAAAAAAAATTAAATACAAACCCTAAGATATCCTATTATTTGTGTTAATATAAATTTTGAAGACCAGAGGAGTTCATGGTGACATGGATTGAGTTGAGAGTCATTGTAAACCAAACCAGTGAAGTGCAAGAGAGTTGTGGGAACTGAAATTCAAATCAGTAATTCAATCAAAACATTTTCCTAGGGTCACAGTTAATCCATTATTCACTAAATTTATTAAACTACAATTAACTTCTAATGATCACATAATAATTATTATTATTTTTATTCATATGTGTGGTTTATTATTTTTTGAATGTGTATTTATTACCTGTGATCACATAGTATAATAATAAATAAGTATGCATATATTAAATAAACATGCACTATGATTGTTTTATATTTAAATCATGGTTATTCTGTGATTTAGATAACATATAATAATCATGATGAATAGAAAAGGATTTCATTCATCGAGATAAATTATTAAATACATGAAATCTAATGTTAATTCATTAAATTTGTTCCATTTCTTAAATTTAGACACAACTGATTATTTGAGCTGCCTGGAAGCCCTAGCTTAGGGTACCTCCTACCATGTAACATCCCAAACTAAGAAGACACTAAACTATTCCACAATATGGGTCATCACATGACCTCAAGCATGCCTAGCCTTATGCTTGAGGGTACTGACTAGCATCAAGGGTATATTAAGTCGCATGATGAGACTATATTTTTTTTCCTAGAGTAATGAGAAATAAATAAATAAAAGAAATAGTGAAAAAAATACTAACTAAAAACCATGTATAACCAATAATCTCAAAAAAAATGGTAACAAATATATCCAAGTGTAGAATATGTCGTGTCATGCTAAACAATACTAGTGTGAACAAAAACCCAAAATAAAGGCATCCCATAAGATTCCCCAAATCGTTCATGAATACAAGTCCTAAACCTCTTCCATCCACATAACTTCCCCATATCAACTCCCTAGAATAATTATTTTTTCCTTATCCTCACCTATAATCATGAAATATGGTTGGGTACCCAATGATGCCTAATAGGGTGTGAGTGAAACTCAGTAGGCCCGCACCAATGTTGTCTACAAAATATCTACTAAATCGATACTACATGCAAGTTATAAATAGAAAATGGAAAATAAATACAACTCGAGTTACATTAGTTAACAAGGTTCATTTAATCCATTCATTAAATTATTACCAATTTTAATACTTATAACATATTCGTTACTTAGTTCTCATTCACAACGCGTTCAATGGATTAGGCATATTCTTCAATCTTAATGAATAAGGGGAGTAAATAAAGTTCCCTACCTCACTTGGTATAAACACATCATCACATATAAAACACACTCACCATGAAGCCTCAATCTAGGTGGTCTCATTGAATGAAACCATTAGGGGAATATAACTCCATTCCCTTCCATAACCTATGCATTGTGGGGTGGTGTCTATAGCCTCTATCTAACTTGACCTGGGGGCATAGATCATTATGTCAATACCCCACTCTACCAATCCATGTTGACATGTTTGATTTTCCATTCACCATATATATACCATATCACATCCAAACATAATCAATAATAATAGAAAACAGGAACCATAACCATCAACAAGGGAATTAACATTATGCCATAACCCATTAACACACTTTCCATTTATGCTAGATAGTCATTTACCCAAAATCCCATTTCATAGACCTAAGTCCCTAATCATGTTCACTAGTTCCCATATGTTAACCCACTTTGAATATTCCGAAATTATTCCACGTTAATTCACTTAAACCATTCATCTTTCCCCATGAATTAACTCACTTATGGGTTTCATGTACAATACACATTCCATCGACACATTAATATTAATCCCATTTAACCATTTTCATTTCATGAAAAACAATCACTTATCCATTAAACACATCTAGACATAAATATTAATTTCCCTTCTAAATCAACAAATTAACCATACTTCATGTCTATCATGGGTCTTATTTAATCACGAGTCAATTTCACACATAATATTTCTATTAATCATGTTCAGGAAAGTCGGTGCACCCTATGGGTGGACCAAAATAAGTAAAATCGTCTTATATACATCCCAAGGGGATCATGGGGTGTTTAATTCACAATTTATACACCCAATTTACCGAAAATCACTAATGAACCAAAGAACACAACATGGGAATGCAAGAACACAAGCTTATATGCACAAAACCTTATATAAACTATGGGATATGATATGTTGATCACCTAAATCGAATCTGATAATAAATGAAATCATAATCGAGGACTTAGATCTAGATTCAAACACCCCTTGATACTTTAAACTAAAAAAACACAGGAGAAATATAATGTTGGGCTTGGGAAGAAGATCTCCCAAGATACAAGCCCTAGTCTAGAAAAGTGAAGAAAAAATATGATTAGACTAAACTGGATCATTGATTTGTAAAAAATGGTGATACAAATGGACTAGAAATGAAGGAGATTGATCTTGTGTATTATTGGTGGTTTAGGTTCATTAATAGGTTTTATAGGAGGAGAAATGAGTGTAAAATCGGGTGAGAATTAAAAATCTCAATGTGAATTTTTTTTAAATTTTTCATCTTTTAAAGGGGTTCATGGTTTACTAGAACGGTTTGACAAAGCATGTGAAAACCATTCCCAAGCCATAATTTAAGGGGACTTGGGTTGCATAGTTACCTGGTACATCCTACATAGTTTACAAATATTTCACCAACCATGCAGAATGCCATTGTCTCAAGCTATACGGTTTGGACTCCTCTCCCCCAAAAAAAATTTTCCCTAACCATTGGTGAATCATGCAACATTCTCAGAAAGCTCTCTTTTCTTTTTCTTTTATGTCCCAAATCCCTAAAACACCCTTGAGCCACCTCATGAACATATGAAACCATTATTTATCCAAATACAATTGTCTTAAACCAAATCTTAAACAAAAACATACCTTATGAAAATATAGGATCTTACAACCTCTCCACCGTATAACGAATCAACCTTAGGCCATGCACTTTAACATCAATGAGAATCTGAGGTGAAGAGATTGGGCCACTGAGCCCTTATATAAAACTCTTACTCCTATGTTTGTTCTTTAACTTTACCATGCTTCCAAAGAACTACAACCAAGCGGACAGTCATTCCCTGCATGTATTTCTCACCACCATCCATAATATGAACTGGATGCTCCTCAAAGGACGCATCAGCCACAAGCTCTACTTCATCAACATCTATCACATGAGATGGGTCAGGGTGATACCATTGAAGCTTTAAAACATGAAAACATCAGGCATACCACTATACAACTGTGGAGGATCCAATCAGTATTCCACTAGTCCAATTCTCTCCACAGTCTCAAATGGCCCCTTTTACCATAGAGCTAACTTACACTATTTCTAAATCTAATGGTAAACCATCCTTAGCAACAATGTATGAAACAAACTATCAACCACCAAATACTCAATAGGTCTATGATGATGATTTTCATATGAGTTATTATTACAGTGAGTCGTTTCCATGCATTTCTTCAACTGGACCTTTTTCGATGTATCCTGGATGAGATTTGGTTCTAAAAACTCTGATTCCCCTACCTTTAACCAACACAATAGATATTTTCACGAGATACCATAGAGCACCTCAAATTGTTCCCTCTGGACCGTATCCTGGTAACTATTTTTGTAGGAAAACTCAACAAGTGTAATGTGTTTTCCCATGATCCATCAAAATTTAGGACAGAAGCCGTCAATATGTCCTCTAACACCTAGATTGTACACTTTGATTTCCCACCCATCAATAGGTAAAAACCCATAGCAAAAAACACCTAGGTACCATGTTACCTCTGTAATCCCTACCAGAAGCACAATGTAAATCATGGATCATGATCCAAAATTATAGTACATGGTACACCCTGAAACCACACAATCTCTCAAACATACAACTCACCCAACTAATCAATAGTAAATGCCTCTCATATTGGTATGAAATGATCCATATTAGTCAAATGATCCAAAACTACCTAGATTTCATCATTATTCCAAGGAATCCTTGGAAGACCCACTAAAAAGTCCATCATTACATCATCCAAATTTCATTATAGAATAGGAAATGCATGTAACAAACCACATGGGAGTTGATGCTGGTCCTTCACCTGCAGACAAGTAAGGTATCACTCCACCAAACTCAAAACTAATTTCTTCATTCCCGAACATCAATACTACCAATTAAGATCACAATACATCATAGTCAAACTAGGATTAACATCGATGCATGGAAATCACACACAAACTCTTCCTGCATACACACAGACACAACCACATGGCCACAAACATTACCAATCCCATCATCATCAACAACCCATCTAGGTGGTGTCTCCCCTCATTTAAGACTTTCTTTAATATCCAAACACTTTGGATCCTCAATATGACACTCTTTGACCCTACTCAAAAGTGTAGAATCAATGTCTTTGGATGCAAGGGGAATCTTCCCATGCCCATCTTGAATCTTCAAGTGTATCTCATCAAACAAGACTATCATTCTCTACATAGAGTTGGATTCCTGAACCACCTAATCCAATGTCTTTTAGTTTAGAGCATCCCCAACATTATTCCACTTTCAAAGTGTGTAGACCAACTCAAAGACAAAATATAGAATTCAGTCAACCAATATTCACTAAGAAATATTCAAAACATGCTGAGAGATGATATACTTGAATATTTTATTGTTGGTAAACACAGTAAACTGATCTCCCAAAAATTAATGCGTCCAACAATTTAAGGAGTAAAACACGATGACCAACTCAAGATCCTGAGTAGTGTAATTTATTTCATGATGCCTCAATTATCATGACCCATATGTTAAACCCTAGTCATCTTGCTTTAACAATTCCCCAATTACAACACTGGATGCATCACAAAACAAGGTGCACCTATTGCATTGATCATGAAATATCATGATCAGTGTGGTCATTAGCAGCTTCTTTGAATCTTAAAAATCATTCTCCCATGTCCAAGACCACTCAAACATAAATAAATTTTTGGTTAAGCCCGAGTATGGAACATCCAAATGGGAGAAATCATTAATGAACCTTCAGTAATAATCGACCAATCCTCAAAAACTCTACATATCTGAAACACTCTCGGGCTGCTCCCAATACAAAATATCCTACACCTTCTCGGCATCTACTAACAAAACTAACACATAGATGGTTTGACCTAAGAAATGCACATTATCATTATAGAAATGTCATTTGGATTGCTTAGTGTAAATTCTATGATCTCTTACTATACTTACGATGATTTCATGATGTTGGTAATGATCGTCATGAGTTTTGGAGTACCCCAAGATGTCCTCCACAAAGACAACTAAGAAATAATCATGATAGGGGTGAAATATTCGGTTCATCAAGGCCATGAACACCACCAAAACATTGGTTAACCTGAATGACATCACCACAAATTCATGTAACATGTACCTATTCCTGAAAGAAGTTTACAATACATTAGAAGGCCTTACCGTAAACTGGTGGTATTCTAATCTCAAATCGATATTGGATAACACCACTGAACCCATTAGTTGGTAAAAAAAATTGATTCTAGGAAGTGGGTATCAGTTCTTAGCCATCATCTGATTCAACTTCCTATAGTTGACAGATAACCTCAACAATTCATTAGCCTTCTTGGAAAACATCATGGGATATCACAAAGGTGATGTAATAGGAAAAATGAACCCCTTATGCTCCAACACTTCCAATTGAACCTTATGTTCTTGGAGTTCTAACAGTGCTATTCAATATGGCAGAATGGAAACTAGTTTTTTCCTTGGAAACAAATCGATCATAAACTCAACATATCTCTTAGGTGGAATCACAAAGAAGTCCTCCAAAAACACATCCTGAAATTGATCCAAAATAGGAGGGAAATTTGGCTACTTTATTCTTCCATCACCATGCTCAATATATGACACTTTGGAAATGAGTTCTCCCAACTGTTGAAAAATTGTCCTTGTATGTCATTATCTAATGTCCCACTAACCATGATGGACATATATTTATCCATAAAGAGATATTAACATTACCATATGATGGTAATAGTCTATATGGTCTCAGTACAACACTAATGAATCGATTCCCTAAATCAGGTCAAAACCTGACATCTCGAGGACGAACAAGAACCATAGAAAATGGTACCCACCAACATTTAGAGAAAAACCCTTACATTTCCAGATATCCTCAGATTTCACCCCTCAAAAAATTTCAATTGACATAACCCCCACACACACATTCCACTAGAAGGCCCAACACAGCTACAAACTGAGTAGAGATAAAAGTGTGTGGTGCCTGTGTCGGATAAATCATTAGGAACAATGAAAGATAAAAGAATCATACCTCAAACTATAGATAGTCCAGGCTTTCCACCTCAAGGTTCATACTGAAATGCATGATGATGACCTGTCCATCTACCCTCCGCTACTATCTTAGTACATGGTACTTCACTACCCTACTGGTATGGATGCTCTCTCCCTGGAGTTCCACATCCTCCAATCCTACTGTTATGACCCTTGGAACTCCAAATTCCTCCCTCATATGGGGTAACCGACTCCATTACTACATTCAGAACATTTCACTAACCTCTATCCATTATCGACTATTGAGGGATTCTGTAGAACCTCTATACATACTCTATTATGCCATGCGACTGACACTCCACTGGTGGTCAGGGACATTAATTATGCATTTTCCCCGACCTACCACATTGATAAAAAAAACACCTGATCTCCACCCTGATAGGATGACCCTTTCTTCTAATTGCCCTATACACTTTCATCCTGATAAAAAATCCCAAAACAACACTTCATATCCTTGGATGTCATACCACTCGCCTATCTAACTGGTGCCACAAGTCCACTACCAAAATATCCCTTCAGGTTCCTTTCTCAGATAAGGGCCTATTACACTACCTCTACAAACCATTTCAAATGGAAAATATTCACATAGTACCTTATCTCATGCCTAAGAACATCTTTGAAATGTTTCTCCATAGCTACCTCATCCTCTACTGTTTCTAGAACAAAGCATCACAAATTAGTGAAACAACTAGCATAATCCATCACCAAAATGTACCCTTGGTTCAAACTAAAAAAATCCACCTCCTTCTCTTCACTCAAGGTCTCTAGATAGAAGTTTCCCAAAAAAATTATATTAAATCTTTCTATAAAATTATTTCATCATGCTCGGTCTTCACCATGATGTCCCACAAATACTTTTCCTGAAATCTCAAAATATATGTCACCAACAAGAATTTCTTCTCAGAAAGAGTCTCCAAATAGTCTAAAATCATTTATACGGACTCTATCCAGAACTCATCTTATTCTGATCCACCCTCTCAGGTAAATGTTAGAGGGTAATGCAGCTAAAACTCCCTGGTCAACTCAAACATGCTCGACGCAACCCACCTTGGGTCCCATTATGTCATTTACATAAATTGAATAAGGTTATCATGAAACTTATCATATTTATTATCCTATATAACCATGTACTCTTGCTCCACTATTGGAGGTTCGTTTTTGGAAACATCCTCTTATCTCCCAACAAACATGTTCCTTTTTGTGGCATTTCTCTATAATGCCAAACATTTTTTTAAATACATAACAAAAAGCTTCCATAGTTCATATAAAAGAAGTCTCTCTACTATACATAAACAATTCCATTAATATAAATCATCTCAAATTCATCATCAATTCCCAAACACTACCCTCGACAGTCCCTAAAATAGTTCATGACTAACATGGGAAACCAATTTAAATGGTTACAAGTATTATTATGGACACCATTTTAAAATAATTTCTATACATAAAACATGAACCCTTTCTTCCTAGGCACATTTCTTATTCTAAAAAAATTATGAAAATAAACATCTCAACTCACTTAAAACCCTTAGTTAGATACAATTCTTAAAACATTATTCAATATTTTTATTCCCCTTTTACCAATTTTCATCATTTTATTATACATCATTTCTTCAAGTTTTTCAGGAAGGTCAAGTGCATCCTACACATCATATCTCACAATCTCGTCTTGTGTGTGTACTTATCATGATACATGACACCTATATACCTAGGTTCATAAAATTATTACTAAAAGGACAATCTCTTGCCATTCTGGCCATGATATAAACATCATAAAAATATCATGTCAAACAAAAATTGCATCACCGAATGGTGAAATATCATAACTTTTTACTACACATAATAAGAACAACAATTCCCACCATGGGTGACTTTGGTTTTCCCTCAAACATGGGTTAGATACTCCTAAGAATGAGCTCATTACCAGGGCCTGAAACATCCTATTCTCTATTATACCATCCGAAAAAATAAGACCACAGAAAAGAACCTCTCTAATACCACTTTGTGACATCAACAACCTGGAATCCACTAAACGGTGCCCATATATGGGTCCCCACATGACATAAAACATGCCTCCCCATATTCAAGAGGGTTGCAAATAGTAGTGAGGGTCTATTAATTCATGTGGGGATATGATACCCTTTTAACAAGAGTAATTCACAATAGATAAATAAATTAAATACTAGAAAAACATGTAATAACTAGAAACCATGAAAAAAAAGAATCTACCATTTCTGGTTAAAACCATAACAAACAATAGAATATATCATGTAATTCTAAATAGTGCTAGCCTAATAAAATTCCAAAATAAAGACAACCATTGGAATACCTAAATTGGTCTTAAATCCAAGTACGGAACCTCTTCCATGAACATCCCATTCCCAGCTCAACTCCCTAGCATAGGGCCTTGGCCCTTATTCTGACCTACAAATTTGGAATCTACTTAGGTACCAAATAGTGCATGAGTAGTGTGTGAGTACAACTCTGTAGGCCACCACTAATAGTGTCTAAAAAATATCCAGTCAATAGATAGTTCATCAAATTGCAAAATAAAAACATGGTAAATAATGATATCCCGAGTTCCATTAGTTAACATGGTTCACTTAATCCATTCCAAGCATTATTCCCAATTTCAATACTTATACCATATTCTTTACATAGTTAACTTTCATCACATGTTCAATGGATTAGCAATATTATTCAGTATTAATGCATTAGGAGAGTAAATAATCTTCCATATCTCACAAGAGATAAACATATCATCACATATACAACACACTCACCATTAAGCCTCTATCTAGTTGGTCTCATCGAATACTGCCATTATGGTGACCAAACTCCAGCCCCTTCCCCAACCCATGCATTGTGGGGTGGAGTTCAGAGCCTCAATATAAATTTAACCATGTGTGCGGAACCTCTTTTCAATACCACACTCTACCAAGCCACGTGTGCATGATTATTTATACATTCACTAAACACATTCTATATAATAACTAAACATAACCAATGCCAATAAGAAACATGGACCATAATAATCAACATTGGAATTAACATTATTCCATAACACACTTACCATTTACGGTATATAGTCATTTAGCCCAATTCCATTTTCTTATGCCTAACTCACTAAGCATATTCACTAGTTCACCTATATTAACCCAATTAACATATTCCACAATTATACGATCATAATTATCTAAACCCATTCATCTTTCCCCATGAATTTACCCACTTATTATTTTCATGTACAATACACATTCATATTATTCCCATTTAACAATTTTCAAGTCAAGGAAAACAATCCCTTATCCATTAACCACATTTAGACATAACTATCATTTTTTACTTATTAATTAGAAAATTAACCATTCTACATGTCTATCATGGGATCTATTTAATCATGAGTCAATTTCATACATATATTTTACATTAACCATGTTTTGGAAGGTTGGTGTACCCCATGGGTGCCTCTAAATAAGTCAAATAATTCTCCATGAATCCCATGGGGATCATGAGGTGTTCAATTTACTATTTATACACCCATTTTACAAAAAATCACTAATGAACCCATGAAAACAACATGGGAAATCAAGAACACATGATTATTTTCTCAAAACCTCATAAAAACTATGGGATATGACATGTAGACCACATACCTCAAATCTGATGATGAACAGACTCCAAATTGAGGCCTTAGATCTTGATTTAAACACCACATAATTCTTAAACCTAAAAACCACTAGATAAATATATTTTTAGGGAGTTTTAATAGTATCACCCAAGATACAATCCCTAATCCATAAAAGAGAAGAAATGAGGGGATTATACTGACCTAGATCTTCGATTCAAAACCAATGATGGTCCAAACAACCTAGAAATGAAATATATTGATCAATTAGAATCATGGGATGTTTAGGGTCATCACTAGGGATTATGGGAGGAGAAATGGGAGGAACATCGGGTGAGTCTTAAAAATCCTAATGTGGAAATTTTGTTAAATTTTTATCTTTTAAAGGGGCATAGGGTTTACTTGCATGGTTTTCAAAACTATCTACAACCCATGCACAATCCACTATACAAGGGGAGTTGGGTTTCATTGTTACATAGGGTGTCCCAAATGTTTTTCAATCCATGTGCCAACTATGAAAAATTTCACTGTCTCAAGATGCACGATTTGGGCTTCTACCCCATACAGGTTGCACTAACAATGTGAAAACTATGAAACATTCCCAAAAAAACTCTTTTTTCCTTCTCTTTCATTTCCAAAATCCCCATAGCACTCCCATGCCTCATCATGAACATGGGAAACATTTATTTATCCAAATAAAAGAGACTTAAACTGAAAATAAAATAACACCTTAAGAAAATGTGGGATCTTACATACCACCAGAGTGTTCTTATGAGAGTGGAGGATCAACAAAACTAATTTTGGAAGAAAATAAGATTACCTAGTGATCTTGATGAAAATTTAGAGGAATGAAATTTTGAAATGAAATTTATTCCTTTATTAGAGATGATTCTTCACACAACGGATCAAGGAGCCATGGGTTAATGTGGTTGGCCAACCAAAATCTTACCTTTGACTCTCAGAGTAGTGGAGATGCCTTATCTTAGGCTGTGAATAGAGGTTTGAGGATACTTTACACTTGAATACTTATGAAATAGAGAATTCTAAATCTATTAGTTTATGGATACTAATTTTTGATAAAACAGTGGCATACATTTAAAGTTTATAATATTGAAAATATAATTTGGTAATCAAGATAATGTAATATTATATAAATTTAGTTATTTTTTATCATATGAAAACCTTAACTGATTTAATTTTATTATGTTCAATATTATATAATGAAAATATCCTGACCAACAATAACTTCTAGGAGCGGTGTAGTTGTTTGTGCATAATACTATGCTAAGAAAGGAAGCATTGTGTGATAAAATCTCAACATCCCATTAAGACACCTCAGAAAGAATTATAAGTGGAAAATGATAAATATAAGAATCATGTGGATGATTTACTAGATGTCCATTTTGTCATATTATTATATATTTCAATTGAGTTATAGAAAATGAACAAGGATGGTGATTCCTATAAGATATTATCTCATATCCAAGAGTTATACGAGGATTGATCTTGAAAATAATGATATGAGATATCTACTACACTATATAAGAGTATGATATTAGAAGGGACTCTATAAAGTCCTCAGGTACTCAAGATGATTGGGTAAATCGAGATACTAGAGTCCCTTGGGTTCAAATTGAACCAATAACTAGAAACTAATCTCACTATTTCAAAATTAACACCCATATTATTGACATTCATCATTAATTATAATATGAATAACATTCATAAGTCACTATAAGAATTGTTTTCTTTAGTTCACCAATATGATAAGGATATTAAGAATTCCAAATATTCTGTCCTTATGGTGAATAATAGATGTAATGAAAAGGATATTATTTTAAATACTATGTATATGTCTGAGGCACTGCCCCTCCATTAATCTAAAGATTTAGAGGGAGATAAATAAGTATGATGTAGTCTTCTTTTCATGTGGCAATAAGGGACACTATAAGAATAATTACATAGTCAGTAAGAATAATAAATGTGAACCATCTGTATCAGGTATATTTTTCAATAAATATATATATACATATATATTAATATCTATAAGTAGGGTATTGGATAATTCTTGTGTCTTTCACATTTTTATTCAAATACAAGAACCAAGTAGATTTAATAAATTTTAAAAGGTTGATGTTTTTCTATGAATAATAAAATGGTGCGAGACTAGAATCATTAGTAGTATGATATTATCATTTAACTTTTCTTAGTGTTTTGGTTATTGTGTTAAATATTTGTTATTATATACCATCTATTACAAGTAACATAATCTTAGTGTCTAGTTTAGATACTATGGAATTATACTTCAAGATCAGAAAGAAATGTTTTCATTTTTATGAGGAAAACATATGGTATGGTGTATAGTATCTTAAAAATTAGTTGAATACTTCAACATGAAAATATTATTTTGGAAATCAATGACAAAACATATGATGACTCATATCATCACGAGTTATGAAAATTTGGGAAAATTTTTATTTTTTTCTCCTAGATGTTTTATGGATAAAAATGGTAATTTCATCTACTAGGTGATCTCATATTATTTTTATGATCTATCTGTTGGTCCAGTAATTTGGTGTTTACACTAAGGTAAGAGTTTGGTTGAAATTTAATTCATTCCAATATTTAAAGAATATTTAATATCTAACTAATTATAAATTAATTAATCTAAGTGAGTTCATTTGGTGATATATTATAAAAAGGTAATTATATTGTGATTCTATTTCCATGGTTGTGTATGGAATGGGTATTTTTTCTTAGGTGAGGCATAACCATTTTCCAAGCATCGAGGATGGTCCCGAGCACCATTTATTTTCTCTTTCCCTTTCATATTTTCTTCTTCCAAATTATCTCCATTTATATTTTACCTTCCTCATTTGTCTTGTTGTGAACATAGATCCCCCTATGGGTGTCATTCTGATGAGATAGAGAGAGGGAGAGAAGAGGGAGAGCAAAAGATAATAGGGAGAGGTAATGAGGAGGCAATTCCTGAGACCTCATCTGTTGGTATATCGAGGCTCATGGGGATGCGTGGTGAAGATCCAATGAAACTCTTCTATGGTTTCCACCATTATCTTGGGCTGTTTTTATGTTTCAACAAGAAATATGAATAATGTATACTTTTTTATGTTTAAAATCCTTTTTGGGTTACTACGGAGCCCTTGAGGGTCAATCTAGTCTTAATTACAGAGAAACATGTGTTTTAGTCAATTTTGGGTGTTTTTTGTTATAAAAAACACATGTATATAGTGTGTAGTTCTACAAAAAACAAGACTTGGGTTATTCTTATTTAAGAAAAATGAATTTTTATCACAACACTTTGTGTACTTGGGGAACACACCACAGAGTGGTGACACTGGGTTTGCTGGGGGAACATGGCCATGCAGGGTGCCCAACCAGAAGTCATGTGAGGTACACGACTAGTATCTGTGTACAACACTTTTCCTAACCCCATGTCAGGGTATATTTCATGGTATATTGATAGGGACCTTTAGTGAGGTATACACCATGTATGAGTGGTACACACAATTTATTTTGGTGATGTACACACTATGTAAGGTTGAGGTACATAGGTTGGTCCCCTCATGGGTGTACATTACATTTATCAAGAACAAAACACCATCTAATTTGTAATGTAAATACCGAGTGGACTATGACTCATGGTTTTGGAAGAACATTTATGTTACATTCCATGTACCCCCAATGTACACACCGTTTACTTTTCCTACCTTGGATCGTTTTGCCAAATTTTCACCCTAACTTTTGAACTGGGATTGTGAGTAGTACATTCAAAGAATTTTTCTTTTTGATCAAGATGGTGGAATAATTTCTGTGTCTAGAGGGTCCATGGATAGTGTTTTAGAATGAGATATTTTAGTAGGATGATTTATTTACGTTTTGGTTTTAGAATACTCCTCCTGAGGGTTAGGTTTTGAGCTACAAGGCTCGAGTGAGGGTTATGAGCTCAGTGATCATATTTGATTGAGTGTGCCATGGAAATATATTTGAGGTTCTTTGGATAGATTCTAGAAGACACGATGGTGTATTATCACTAAGGGTATCCTGGGTTTTCCTTGCATGCTGGGATGAGATGATCAATGTCAGAGATGTTGAGGTTTAATGTTTTTGTTTGAGGATTGGTGTTGTTGGAACCTTTGGACTGGGTTGATGAAATGGGATGGCGGTTATAGATGGGTTGCATTAAGATATTTAGATAAGTTTGAGGGAATATTTAGGATCCCATTGTGGTCTAGTATCCAATAATGTGATTATAGGTTGTCGTAGTTTGCTGTTGAAAATTCCAATGTGGAAAGGTGTTTCATTGGATGATATTTTGGGATCGTTGGAAACCATTGATGGTACATTAATCTGGAAGGAATAATAAGTTTTTCTTACACAGTAATTTCCCAAAGGTTCAACTTATTTAATGGATCCCCTATGGAGGGTCCTTTTTTATGTGTCCATATGGTTCGTTGAGAATTCTCTTATTCGCAACATGTTCTTTGGATCCCATTTAGAAACATTGTTGATCAGGAATTAGTTGGAGGAAATTGAGGACCCTTTGAGATATGGAGAACATAGAATTTTCTATGATTTTGGATGATCTAGAGGATCCCCTCGTAAGGTTCCATACTTTTTTTGTCCTTTTGGTCATTTGATAATGCATTTGTGGGCATGACTTGAGAGCTTGGGTGAAACAAAGGTTTCCCTATAATGAAATCACCTTTGTGTTATGATATTGGGTGATGAAACTGGCCTATTTATTTTTGGACAAAGTGGACTGACGCTTCCAGTATAGCTATTTGGATAGTGGGTTCATGGTTGGATCATCCCACATTCAGTTGTCCTTTGACTGTGATGTTTTAGGAAGTTTTTTATGAGGACATTGGTTTGAGGATACCATTGATATCTTGAATTGGTAATTGGACCTAAGTTTGATATGGGTCACTCCTCCATTGGATAGGTGTGTTTACAAGATATTAGAGAGTTAATTAATGATTTGGATGACTTAAATAATCAAGTGGAGTATTCTCCCTCGATTGAGTTTTTCTTCCATGCTTGCGGTGGGATATCAGTTGCTTGAGTGGCTCCCTAGAGAAAATTTATTTTTTAGGATTGTGGGGTGGAAGAGATTCCCTATAATAGTTCACATGTTGGGTCCATAGTTTGGTATTTCCTTGGTATAGTTTTTACTATCAAACCCTCATTTAGATCCCAATTTTTTTAGCTGAAATTTTAGGACATGATGGTCTCTAGGATGTGTGGAGTTGAAATCTATCACCAATTCAATCATAACATTCAATCCCTGGAGCCTGATAGATGTTCTTTGTCATGTTGAATCTATTGGTTATTCCATGGGGAATGAAATTAATTCCCTTTTCATTTATATGTCTTGCAAATCCTATATATATTATCTTGATGCATCGATTTTTCAAGTGGTAGGGTGATCCACGTGTTAAAAATCCTATAGAGTGGGCCATACCAGGGGTATATTTACCTTGGGAGTTAGGATAGAACCCATAGTTGGATTCTTTCCTTGCTTCTGTCTAGATATTTTTTATTACTATGTATTTATTTTATGCTTTCTATTATTAGTCGTTTGTTAGGACAGACATATCATGTGTGCATACACTTTTTATGGAAGAAGATTATAGGTTAACCATTGTGGGTGGCCAACTCAGATTTATTTCCCACCTCCTGTACAAAATACTGAATGTGTGTGCAGAACCGATGTACTGTATTAGGTTGGAACAAATGTTTCACAGCACATGAGGTCGAGGCCCAGTGTTGGTTGATCAAGAAGAGCTGCTCATGTGGTGTCTCATGATTATTATGGTGTAGATAGAGTATTCTAGAGACTAGGAATGTTGTTTGGATCAGATATGGAAGTAGATCATATTGTATTTATTTTCAATTTTTTATCTTCTATATGTGGGTGTACCGGTGTGTGACCATCTATTGTATGTTCTTCATTCTTAAAAGTATTCATGTCTATATATTGTATTCCAATAAATATTGCATGATTTTATTTTAGTTATTTATTATGTTTACTTTGATTTTTATCATTGTTGATGTTTTGGTTACATTCAGGTATTATTCAACTCTAATAAGAGGGTATAATCACCTAACTATATCTTTTTGACCCTTTCTTATATTCATCTTCCCCTATCATTCAGTGAGGAATGCTTGAGGCCTTGTAAAAACCAAATCGGGTGACATGTTGGGTCAAACCAGGATTATTCATTAGAAAAAGGTATGTGAGGTGTTTGGATTTATGATTTGGGGAGTTTTTAGATACGTGGTCTAGGAGTGTGTCAAAACTTGTGATGGATATCATACTGGTGTGCTGTGATCACCTTTGTCAATTGGGTTCCTATGTTTCTAGAGCACATGATTTCTATTTTGGATTCTTTTTTTATGGTTATGTTATTTCACGTAGTGTGATGCACTTGAGTTTGTGGATTTTTGGTTTATATTGACTTTTTTCTATTGTCTAATGGGTAGGATTCTAGTGTTTATTCATCATTCTAGGAATGTAGTATTCACAAGACATATGCCTATTTTTGGTGTTTTTAATGTTGTCATAGGTTCATTTTTTTAATGTGAAAGAAATATCCCATATTATTATTTATCGTATAAGTACTAGGTGGATTTTTTCTCAACTAAACCATAAAAACACACACACACACAAACACACAAATATATATTATTCTAATGAATGGTCATGTGTGTCTTGTGGTGAGAGGTTCAATGATGATGGAGATACAGTCCCTTCATTGAGGGATGCATTGAATCCCTTGTGGAATGGTGGGGGATCTATGTGCCATATTGGTGGCTCAATGAGGGAAAGGATACCAAAGAGATCATTTGTTTGGGATTGAGTTTACCTAATGTGGTGGTTCCTTATAATTCACAATTTCTTATTTCATGGGAGGGATCCATTCAAGGAACATGTTTTCTATTAGGTCATGCAGTGGGGACTATGTGCCTACTATCACGGATGGCTTGGGTGGGCATGAATATTATTCCTTGGTGGGTCCATTAAGGTATCCCTTCACCAGGGTGTGGTTTGGAATGAGGATCCCTAGTGTTTGAGAAGAAGAGCACTAAGATTGCTCCCTGTCTTATTCAAATATTAAGAGGGAAGATTTGGGAGGTTTCCTAGCCCTTATCAATTTTTATGGTAATTGGATAACAGACTGAGAGAGTGGTTAAATGATTGTTATTTTGGATCAACACACATTTGGATAGTGGTTATGTGGCTAAAACTGGTAAGAGTTATATATCTAGTTTATAAATATTGGTTTAGAGGGAGCTTCAGTTTATTAGAACTAGTCTCCCTGAGGAGAATGGTTAGTGGTTTTTGGAATGTTATCCTAGTTTCAATGGGGATTATCCTATGAATGTGACAGTCCTATTTCTCTTTTGAGATATTTTTAAGGAAATAATCTTTTTGGGGAGTGAACCATATGATATTTGAGGTAGTCAAACTCATTTTAAGTGGTTTTTGAGCGAAAAGGTTATTATTCTTCGTGGTTCGAGAATGTGTAGTTTTTTTCATAAAAGTGATTTTTTTAGTAGTTCTAAAACATCTATATATCACATCCAATGATGGAAATAATGTGGGATGTGTTGTGTTATATTTGGGAAGTTGAGTAATGATAATGATACTCCTATGTTGGGGAGTGTTAGATTGGTCACAATTAAATGTCTATCATGTTTGTATATAGTTATGGATGTTTTAAGACTAGTTATTAGATGGTTGAGTCAATATCATCTAGGCTAGTTCTTGGGGGATATAAAAGATTCTACTTTTACACCGAGAATTTTCAAGGGTGAAAAGCATTTTGGGTGGGGAGTTTGTGACAAATCACATCATAATGGGTATTGAAAATCAAGATAAATTTGAAATTATGGTTCCTAAAAGTGTTTTAGGGAATAAATGATAATTATCCTATAATATGATCTTGGATATTTTTTATTACCACTCTGTTGGCATTATAATATAGTGTTTACACTTGGATGTGAGTTATTTAGAAATAAGAGTCATTTAAATTTTCATATAATATTTAAAATTTAATTAATTAAATATTTATTTATTTGCATAAGTTTATTTAGTAATATCATTTAAAAATATTGATGTATTGAGTATCCATACCTACTGTTGATTCCATTGTGGGAGGTTTTTCATAGGTTACATAAAATCTTGCATCGAGCACTGGGGCCAGGACCATGCCCATTTTATCTTATTCCCCCTTTTCTCCTTTTCTTTTTCCCTTCCTACAATGTCTTATTACATATTCGGATCCCCAATATGGGTGTCACTTAGATAAAATATAGATAGGGAGAGAAATGGTAGAGGGATGGAGGAAGATCTATCTAGGAGTTTGTTCAGAGGTAGATCGAGGCTCAACATGTGCGTGTTGTGGATCAATTATAAATCGTGAGATGTTTTTTCTTAGAGGTAGTAATGTTTTTTTTGTTTTTCCCAAAAATACCCATCCAATAGTTTTTTTATATATTAAATCCATGTATGGTTAGTTGGGGACCCTTTGAGGGTAGATCGTTGATTACTCAAGGAGAAATGGGCGGGGGTTCAGGTTTTTTTGGGGGTTTTTTTGGGAAAAACCATGTTCACGATGTGTAGTTGAGATAAAAAATGTAGTGTATTTTTTTTATTTAGAGAATATGAATTTTTGGTACTACAGGATATGTACATAGGGTACAATCCTTATAGTGGGGACTCAGGGTACACCAGAGGGAACATAGTCATGTAGAATATACGGCCAAAAACGGCCTAAGGTTATGCCCAATGGCTATATACTGTGCTTAGCCAGTTCCTATGTGGGAGTGCATGGCCATTTATATGGATGGGGAACCCATGTGGGGTATAAACCATGTATGTGTGGTATATTATATGTATTTAAACATTGTACATATTGAATGGGGTTGAGGTACATGGGTTGGTCTGCATGTGGGGGTACATGCCATGTACGGGGAGGCACATGTTGTGTACTTTGGAAAGCACACACTGAGTGTCCTGAGGCACATGGAAAGGGAGGACCTTTGGGGATAAATTTTATGTATCCCCAAATACAGATCATGTACTTTTCATAACATGGCGCATTTTACCTATTTTTCACCCTCATTTCATAACTGGACTTCTAAGTAGTATATTTTGAGCATTTTTCATTGAATCCTATCAGAGATTAGTGGAAATCTAGATAGTATTTTTTAATGAGAGATTTCAGTATGAGGAATTCTTTGAGATTTGGCTTTATAATCCTCATGGGGGATAGGTTGTGAGCTGTGAGGATCAGATGAGGGTTGTGATAATTGTGGTAGACCAAGCTCGAGTGTGCCATAGATATATATTTGTGGTTCTCTGGACAGGTTTCGAAAGACATGGTCATGTAGTATCTTGTAAGAGATCTTGGGTGGCCCAGCATGTCTGGATGGGTTGATCGAGGTCTCATACATAAACCAAAGTCCTGAGAAAAAAAATCCTCAAACATCACGGTCAAAGGCTAACTAAATGTGGGATGATCCAACCTCAAACCCTCCATATAAAAAAATCAAACTAGCATTTTTGATACACTCTAGAACAATAAATAATGGGGCCTCTTTCATCACACTATATCACATTAAAATGTTAAATTCATACTAGGAGATCTATCGGTTCACCAAATCTCTCAAGCCACATTTATAGAATCATCCTCAAACATATGAAAATCCACATAAAGAGTTGAAACCCATAGGAGGGGTTCCACTTGCTCATCCATAATCATAGAACACAAAAAATTAGGAACATGTCAAATAGAACACAATGGACTCCAACTGATTTTTGACCAACAATATGACCAAAGGGCATCTAAAACACAATCCATCCAATAGAGGAATTCTAAAAGGGCATCATAACCAACTCAAAACTAGTCCCTTAATAAGGTATTATCATCACAAGATGAACCTTATGGAAGTGAAAACATAATAAAACCTTATACACATTTCACAACAAACAACCCATCCATGGGTAACTACTCTCCCCTAAGGGTATCCAGAAAAACACTATACCACCCAGGCATCCTCAATAGCCAAATATTTCGCCTTCTGATCACATTATCAATAATATGGTTCTTCCTCAATTGGATAGATGTGGTTAGATATGATTATAGAGAAAATGTATGATCTATATGAGTGCACCCCTTTGGTTGACTATTTTCTCTAGCTAGAGGTTTTATAACAGGGATGTGGTGGGATCCCAACTACTTGATAGGGTCCCATAGGATAGTTTACCTGTCAGAATGATGGGGTGGACTAGATTCCCTTGGTTAGTTCACATTTTTATCCCACAGTATGTTATTCCCTAGGGATGGTGTTTCCCATAGGTCCATCATTTAGATCTTGTTTTTTCTGTGGTATGGTATTAATTCCCTTTTCATTTAGATAACTTGGATCTTCTATGTAGATATAGTGGATGCATAAATATTCATGTGGTAGGGTGAGACATAGGTTATAAATCCTCTGGTGCAAGCTAGACCAGGGGTATATTTACCAAAATTGTCAATCTAGAACCCATGGTTAGATATTTTCCATATTTTTGTTTAGAACCCTTTTTATTGATGTGTATCTATTTTAGTCCAGAATTTATTAGTCTATAGATAGTTTGGGTATATCACATGTGCATGCACTTTTTATGACAAAAGGTTATAGTTTTACAATTGGGTGAGTCCTACTAATATTTATTTCTCAACCTTTGTACATGAATCTTGATTGTTTATAGACACAATGTATGATTTTTTGGTTATATCACATTTATCATAGATTATGGGGCCAAGGCCCAATTTTTCTTGATCGAGTGGAGCTACTCAGGTGGAGTCTTTGGATTGAACTAGCAGTGCTTGATCATCTAGGAGACCAGAAATACTGCTGAAATCTGATTTAGAAGTAAATCTTATTGTATTTCATTTATGTTATTTATTTTTTATATGTGGTCGACCCAATAGGGGATCATATATAGCTTTTTTTATTCTTGTGAGTCTTAATGATCCCATGTTGTGTTACATTTATTATAGCATTCTTATGAATCAATTATTTATTATGCATGATATGACATTAATCCATGTGGATGTTTTGGTTATTTTTTTCTTTTATTCAATATTTAATAGAGGTTATAGTCTCTCCACTATATCTTTTAGACCCTCACCACTGGTTGGAATCCTACGGAGTTTGGGATGTCACACTTGAGGCCTTGTGGTGATCTAGATCCAGTGATGTTTTGGGTCTACCTAGGATGGTTCTTTACCAATCTAATGAGAATTAATCGTATCATACCCACCTATAAAAGTTTATTTTAGTTCATGTAAATGAAAATAATTTGACAAAAATACATCAAGAAGGTTTGTAAGTCACTATCTAGTTAAAACCCTTGGATCTATTCCATGGTTTTGTAAAAGTTAAAATGATTGAATCACCTTTTAGTGGGAAAGGAGGATGAGTCGCATAGCTACTAGAGTAGATTCTTACTTATGTATGTGATTCATTTAAAATAGATGAATTGGATGAGTCCTATTATTTTATTGTTTTTACTTTTGAATTTAATAGTTATATTTATATCTACAAAATGATGTATAATTCATATTTATATTATATATGTAAGGAATATCAAAATAAAGTGGAGAATAATATTTGAAAAAACATTATAAATCCCCACATAGACTATGGTGGGAAATATCTAAACCAAGAATTTATCGATCACTTTAAGAAGTATGGGATAATATCCTAACTCACTCATCTTTATAAGCCTTAGTGAAATGGTATTAGTGAAAGGAGGAATCATACCTTTCTTGATATCGTAAGATCAATGATTAGTCATGGAACTCTACTATTATTTTTTGGGGGATATTAACTGCAATATGCGACATATACACTAAATCAAGTACCAATTAATTTGGTAGATGGGATTTCATAGAAGTTGTGGTATGACAAGAATCCCATTTTGTCACAAAAACATGTATTCGGATGTGAGGTTTTATTCAAGACTATACCTAGTGATAAATTATCATCTCATAGCATGATGTGTATATTTATAGTTTTTTCTATGGAGACTAAATGATATTACATAGATAACACTTCATATAAGAAGGTTATTATGGAAATAAATGATATATTTTTTGAAAGGGAACATTGTTGATGCTCATTTTCATCACATTTTCTATAGGAATGGAAAAGGAAATGAATTAGCACAAATTGATTCATCCTTTGAAGAAAACATCAAAAATCGATAAAGGGATGAATAAGGAGAAAACCGCCCATAGGTCGCACAAGTTCCAGCATGGTCATGCAAGTATACTTGCACGCTGCCCAAATGGTCATGCAAGTGACTTGCACGCCTTCTTTGATAACATCCCAGGGTCTTCTCAAGCCTATAAATACCCCCAATGGGCCCCGCATTTTGGGGAGAAATTTTTCCAGAATTCAGATACAGATCTCTGAATGCCCAAGTCTCTTCTTTATGTCTTCTAAACAATTCTAAGGTATTTATTTACCTAGAATGGAAGGTCTAAACAAGAGGAATAAGGTCTACGTGTTAGAATTCACTAACACTTGTGTGCCTATGTGTTTTACCCTTAAGGGAAATGGACACACTTGCATGCCTCCTTACCTACTCATTGAAACTTGTGCGCCCATCTTCTGGAAGTACCTTGGGATATTTCTAAAGGCTTTGGTCAAGGATCTCCCAAGTATTACCCTATTGGTTAACAATTGCACAAGTACTCATGTGTCGTGCAGGTATACCTGAGCGCCTAGGACTTGCGCGCCCATGCAGTACCTGCACGCCAGCCAGGACTTGCACGCCCTTCTATTTTTTGGGTGCCCCTACTGCCCATTTAACCTCTCTTATTCCATTACACCTCTTCTATTCAAGATTCATTCTTCAAGAAACTCTTCAAAGCTATTTATGGCATCTTTTCTTGATTGATTTCCTTATCTGAAAGGAGTTCCGTGGAATATATCTCCAAACCTAGTGATTTTCACATCTTTATATCACTAAAGTTAGAGAGTTTATTCATTCTACCTCATCCTTTAAGATGAGAGAATCCTTAATTTGGGCCTTCTTCTCAGGAGTATGACCCAAGTCCTCATGGATTTGGGACTCCTTTTCAGGAGTAAGTCCCAAATCCTCATTGATTTGGGCCTCCTTTTCAGGAGTAATCCCCAGTCATAACTTCTCAATATGGGCATCCTCCTTAGGAGTAAGCCCCAAACCTTAATTCCCTAAACCTAGGTTTCCTTTTCAAGAGTAAGCCCCAGTCTCAAATATGGGCATCCTCTTTAGGAGTAAGCCACAAACCTTAATTCCCTTAACCTGGGTTTCCTTTTCAGGAGTAATCCCCAGTCTCAAATATGGGAATCCTCCTCAGGAGTAAGCCCCAAACCTTAATTCCCTTAACCTGGGTTTCCTTTTCAGGAGTAAGCCCCAGTATCAAATATGGGCATCCTCTTTAGGAGTAAGCCCCAAACCTTAATTCCCTAAACCTGGGTTTCCATTTCAGGTGTAAGCCCCAGTCTCAAATATGGGAATCCTCTTTAGGAGTAAGCACCAAAACTTAATTCCCTAAACCCGGGTTTCCTTTTCAGGAGTAATCCCCAGTCTCAAATATGGGCATCCTCCTTAGGAGTAATCCACAAACCTTAATTCCCTTAACCTAGATTTCCTTTTCCAAAGTAAGCCCCATTCTCAAATATGGGCATCCTCCTTATAAGTAATCCCCAAACCTTAATTCCCTTAACCTGGGTTTCCTTTTTAGGAGTATGTCCCAGTCTCAAAAATGGGCATCCTCCTCAAGAGTAAGCCCCAACCATATTCCCTTAACCTGGAATTACTTTTCAGAAGTAAGCCCTAGTCTCAAATATGGGCATCCTTCATAGGAGTAAGCACCAAACCTTAATTCCCTTAACCTGGGTTTCCTTTTTAGGAGTAACCTCGGTCTCAAATATGGGCATCCTCCTTAGGAGTAAGCCCCAAGTCCCTTAATTTTCAAATCCCTTTAACCTGGGCCTCCTTCTTAGGAGTAATCCCCAGTCTTAATTTCTCTTAACTAGTCTTAATTTACTTTTGATCTGGGCTTCCTTCTTAGGAGTAAAACCCAATTATGAGTCCCCTTCTAATTTGGGCATCTTCCTCAGGAGTAAGCCCCAAGTTAGAGTACCTAAATCTCCATAAAGTACATATACCTTTATGGACCTTGTTCATAGATTTCTTCCCTGAAGTAAATCTTAATCCTCATCTATTTTGGGAAGTCATACACACATAATCCCCACATCATTTCATCTTTCATGGTAAAATTTTTTGGTTTCACCAATACCTCTTGTTTCTCACACTGATCATGACTCACGTGAGCTTAGAGTGTAAAATTAATCATGACGTCTTTCTTTGAGCCATCAATTATGCATCAACATCATACTCCCTTACTCAAACTATGTGGGTTATGATTCCTTTTCCAAACCAAAGGATACATAGGTATCCCATCAGTGGGTATGATCCCAACTCTAAAATAATCTATGTCCTTCTAAATGACAATAAACTTCAAGTACCCCACTGAGTGGCTTTAAAACCAGTATGGTTATCATAATGACCAAGAGACTTTTACATATTGAAGGATACCATTGACTAAGAATATCTAAAAAATACAAATGATTCTCTATCGATGAAGAACCTCAAATACATATAAAATATTCTCAAAATTTTCTACATACTCAATCATTGATTGTTAGATCAAAAGGAAATCTCATTTTATACTTGGTAATGTAATAAGGATTCACGAATATAACTTAAATCTATAAAGAGAGTCCCAGAGTAGAAAATAATTCCTCTCAAAAAGGTGTGATAAGTCCGACCTCCCATCCTCTCGACCAATAAAAATTACTAATCCTCATCAGTCCATAACTAATGAGCGCCTACCTTTGGAAAGTAAGTCCAAATGGATACGGAATCATTGGATGTTTCCGGTTCTACGAACAAACCTGTTAGAAACCGATTGGAATGTTTGAAACTTAAATCAATGAGGTCATCCCCAATTCCAGAGGAAATAAAAAATGGTGAACCCGACGTGAATCCTTAACCATGTTAAAATAATGCTTCTCTTATTTGTTAGGACCCTATTTTAACTCAATAAGAGGGCCAACAAATAAATCAATAACACATTTTCTAATCCAAAAGTTGTAGTGGATGAATGTATCTTGATTATGTCTATTATATCAAACATGTAATCTTTTCAAAGATCTTCTGCATTACGAAAATGGATTCTCTCAAGTTTACAGCCGTGAATACGTCTGGTGTGAAACCTTCTGCTGCAAATGCCACTGCTGCTGCTCCTGTTGTATCATTGTCCGCTCTCAGGATGACATCACCTACTCAGCGTCTTCAACGCTGGGTATCAAATGCGCTGGTTAAGGAGTGTCGTCAACACGGTACCATTCCAACTCTGGAGGTTGCTCGACAAGCCCTCCAAGTGAACAATTAAACCTGGTCTTCCGGACAACAACGACCATCGATCAAGAAGCAGGCGGTGTTAACCATCGTCTCCAACCATTTCGGGTCGTTATCCTCAGAACGCAATCACTATTCACTCCCATATTCTGAGGAGGGGAATGATCAGGTCCATCATGGTCATAATTCAAGGAGATAGAAGTCCTTCCTAAGGGCTCCCATCAACAATCGCCGCCAGACTCGTGCGACAGTGCGCCCTCAACATGATGAGGGTATCGACTCCAGGCGTTCGGCTCAGGTTCCTCGAACCCGAGCAGGCAAGACGAATCGCCAGAGGCAAAATCCGGTCAACAGTGAGCAGGTTCTCATCTCTGCCATCTCCGGAGAAGTCCACCAACCTAACTTGGTGGAAAACAACGAGCGGGCACACACACCCGTCCGTTTTAATTCTGCTGTCTAGAAGACTCGTCTGGCAGCATCACACGAATCCTGACAGGCAATTCCGGCAGAGTACTATAGGCAGGAACAAACACCTATTGATACATCATCATCTAGTCAGCAGGCTAGTCTGACTACATATGATGGATCTTTTCAACCACGTTCGGCAAAGTATCATCAGCAGGCACATACACCTGCTAGTATTGACCAAGCCTACCAACAGTCTCGCTTGGTAGCACTCGGAGAAGTCAGTCGGAAAGCTCCGGCGACAAATATGAGGTAGTCTCAACTCTCTACCCCCACACTTGATTACTATCAGGATTCACTGATAGGAAAAGGAGGACAAGAGCAGGCACACACACCTACTCTAATCACGGAATGGACATATATCACCATTCCGGCATCTGAAGTCACCAAGCATATTCTATCAATGGTGAAAGAGCATAATCAAATCCCTACTCATATTCTAGATGCTTTCCATGATATTATAACAGCTTCAGTAGCATCTCAAGGAAAGACACATAAATATATCCCTACCAGTGGAGTGACACATCAACAGTTCACTCCGGAACAGACACACACATATGTTCCAGTGCAAGAGGGTTGTGGGGCGTACTCCCCCATATCATATGGACAACCAGGTCAGGAACATACACATGATTTGAATGGAGATTGTCAGCCTAACCTGGCCATCTCTTCTGATCAGGAACATACACCTACTCAGAGTAGCCACTTTCGTCAACAATTGGTTTCCAAGGCGAGTAAGAAGTCTTCTAAGAAGAAGACCCATCCAACACAGTTAAGAGATCAAGAGCCAATCTGTAACAAGGACTCGCTTGATGCTGGAGTTATTGTAGCCCTCAGATAGTTATCTGTTGGAATCCAAGATTCTACTCCCTCATTTCCCAATAATGGGAACATTAATTCTGAAGGTCTTCAACAAACACTTCCTCATGAAGGCTTGCTTCATGACAGTTTTCTCGATCTCAAAGTTTCATCTTCATATGAGAGCCACAGGAACACTCTATGTGGTCAGAAGACCAAGGAGCAAGAGATCTCATATTTTTCTATAACCCACCATGGTGTTCCTCCCCATGATGATGAATTTCGCTGTGAAAGTCCTCTCCGCAGTAGTGATGCACATTGTCCAGAAAATTCTCCAGTGGACAATGTAGTGCCAAGAAAGCCCTCTTATCTTGAGGAACTTGAAAATGCAAAACCAGTCATGTTTGATGCTTCATCACTAGCAGGTGAAATACTTTCTCAATCAGAAGATAGCCCAGGGTGTAGTTAAATCTTTGAACCACCCCTAAGTCATGCATATTCTAGTTTAATCAGTGATTTCTCTACCAATATTGTTGAATCTGATGAAGAAACAAGGAACCACCATCTCTGGTCAAATCAGGTAGAAGAATCTTCATGGAATGTTAAAGAGGAAATGATGAATATGAGAAAACCACTGGCAAAAAGTGAAGTGCCTGTCATGTTTTGGCCTCTGGTTGACTCTCAATATGACATTCCAGAGATGTTGATGGAATATGGAATTCATGATATTTGTCTCAACATTTGGAAAACTCTTTATCAGTTGAAAAATAAAGTATTATCTTATGAAGAATATGAAAATAATGTTAAGATAATAGAAGGGTTACAATGTCAGATTTATTTGGCATCTCTATCAGTCTCTCGATATCTGAAGGCTGAAAAGTGGAAGAGATCCCTTCAGCGTTCATGCCTTGGCGCACTAAGAAGATTGCGCCAGTTAATTTTCAATGCCCCATCTGGTATTCAAATCAGGGGATGGGGGTGTTCATGGAGCACTACATTTCACTGTACTCTACATTCAGCAATACCCTCCGAAAATGGTCTTAGGCAATGTTATTGCATGTGGCCGGCCACAGTCAATGGGTTTTGTTTGTAATCAAAAGATTGACCAAGAACAGGCCTCAACTAGTTCTTCTCAAAATAATGAATACAGAGAACAAGTTATTGAATTACTCCTGCATCAAGCAAACGAGAATATTGAACATGCCTCTCATATGGAGCAAGCACATCATCAAGTGACAGAGGTGTCAGAAATCATCCAATGGTCTTTTGAACTGGGTGATAAAAGTGGATGTCGATTGATGCATCCAGCTAATTTCCGGACTATGGTCCGCAAAATCAGAAGAGCTTTTAAGAAAGTCTCAAACATAGGATGTCAAGATCCACCCCAGCTTGCCAGACTAGGGACTCTTTTAACCCAACCCTCAGAATCAACAAATAGGATTCAAGGATTTGAGCAAAGACAACAGGAACAGCCCCAGTCCACCGTACTGGGGACTTTCTCAAATCATCAATCCCCTCCTCAGCGAAATTTGGTCTTCTCTCAATTGGGGAAGAAGCCAAAAGAGGAACGAAGAGCCAAATTACTAGGATATTATCTCCAAATTATGGTTTTCTAAGAAGTTCCTGAGGGATCAATTCAACAATTGGCAATGTCTCGTCAGGGTCATGGCAGAAGACAATATCACAAAAATGTTGATAGAAGGGATACGATGTGTTATGCATCAATTAATTTCATTAATGTCGTTGTTGCTGATCCTCTAGAACATGAGGCTCACTCAAGGGACTCAGATGAAGAGGTTCTTGCTCTAGAATTTGTACGCACATACACAAATGAATAAGGTTTGCATACACGAAATCAAAGGATTAACCGGAATCTAGTTAATCCATCAAGTATCCCACATCCCCCTCTCTGAAAGGGGGCTAACAAGGAGAAAGGAAAGAATCAAGTTACATACCCTTCCTCTGGAGAAGTCCAATCTCTCTCACTAGAGCAATGATTTTCACAACAGGAGGAATAAATGAAGGAATTGAGGAGGATGAATGCAGAATTACTTCAAGATAGTCTTCCTCCTAAGCATGCTGGAGTCAGTCTTCTAAGGGAGTTTGTTGCAGCTACTGAGATGGATCAAGAATATCCTCCTCTATCAGTACACCCTCACAGGTCTAATCCTACAGGTCAAGTACAACAACAATTGGCAGTGCTGCCATCAGTTGCAGTACCGGCCACCACATCTATACCAGCTCCAGTTATTACAACCTGCCCAAGTCCAAGTTCAACCGGATGTTTCTCAAAATTTAATAACTACCATTGAGTCATTAACATCTTGGTTAGAGACTATGGAAGGGAAGTGTGCGTAGGTTCAACCATGAAAGAGAGCTTACCCTGAATGGGTAGATTCAATCCTTCCCCCGTCAATTTTTGGGAACCATATATTCCCTATTTTCAATGGATCAGGTGATCATGAACAACATTTGACGCATTACGTGTCTTTTTGCGATCCTATGATGGGAACTCCAGAATAGAAAGAAGTAGTGAAAATCAGATGCTTCATGTTAACCTTTCAAGGACCATCTTTTGTTTGGTATACAATCTTGCAATCTCGGTCAATTACCGGGAGGGAAGATCTTCGCCAAAAATTCTTTATTCAGTTCAAATCAACGTTGCCAAAGACAATAGTTTTTGATCTTACAAACTGTATGCAAAGGGAGAATGAAAGGGTCTCATATTTCATTGCTCGCTGGAAGGGATTAACATATTCCTTAAGCTTAGCACTCCCTCAATAATAACTATTGCCAATATGTGTGGTGAATTTACGTGATGAGTTGCGCACACCGCTGATCCCTGTGAAATACACGAGAGGGTTTCAAGACCTTACTTCAATCGCTCAACAGATTGAAGATTATCTTATAAATACTATGGATAAATCTCATGTAATTCCATCAGCTCTAGGAAGGATAATGGGTAAAGCAGAGACTGCTACAGTTATGCTTAAAAAAGCACATGTACATGCTTCTACTTCAAAACCTTCATCTTCTCGTAGGGCTCCACCTCCTGAGCGTCAACAACAGAGGACGTTTCATCAAGATGATCAAAGAGATCAAATACGAAAACAATTTGAGGATCTAAAGAGAAAAATATACTCTTTCTGAAATGAACAAGTTCCTGGTTACTTCATTTCTGCTCGGGAAAATAATTTGGTTCAATTCCCAAGGCCCAAGAGGACAAATAAGGAAGGAGATGAATACCTTACCAACTATTTCCCCTTTTATAAAATGTTGGGGCATCCCATACATGAGTGTTTTGTCTTCAAAGACCTCCTACAAAATATGGTTGACTCGGGACAAGTCAAATTAAATGGTTCTTCAGCTCAGGAAGCATGTGTTACTGCTATAGTTCCAGAGGAGGAAGGAGAGTGGCAAGAAGTTAAGAACAAAATTGCACAAAAATATGATGATTGGATGGTCAGAAAGACGATCAACTGAACTCCTGCTATTTTGGGAACATAATTGAAGAAACCAATTTTTCCTTCTTCCATAAATGCCGCAACAAAACCCTCTTCATTAGAGAAAAAAATCCTCAAAGAAATGGCATGATTCAAAGAAATAAAAAGAATCAGGAGAAGATGAGTATGTGTCAAAGCCTAAACTGTCTTTGACTCTAGCAGACTACATGCCATCTACATCAAATTCATGGGTACCACCCCACCAAACGACACAGCATAAATAGGCTAATCAGGCAGAGTCTTCATCAGATGAAGAGTTGATTTTTGGTTCTGTTAATATGATTCAATTAACAGATCCATATTCCAGTCGCAGTTTCGATTTTGATGAGCCCGAACTCCCTATATCAAATAGAGTAATTAGAGTAAGTTCCATAGGCTCAGGATACAGGGGAAGACGTGGATCTTTCAGAGGCCACTATTCCAATTCTACCCCTTCTAGAACTGTGTATGAGGCAGAAACTCATGGTAGAGCACTTCAACGAGCTCAACAAGAACAAACAAGTTCTTCTACACAAGGCAGACTCAGACCTAGCACAATTATTATGGAAGATCGGTTGAAGGTTCCATATTCTTCCTCTCAACAAGTAAACATACCTAATAGGTCTAATATTCCAAATCCATGACTATTACCAACTCCTATCCCGGTACAAGATGCATCAAATTCCAAAGCATCAACTTCCAAGGCACCTACTAAACGTCATGTTCCTGTTGGGAAACATAGACCTTTGGATCAAAAGTATGATATATTGAAACACCTAGCCCATGTACCAGCCGATTTATCAATTCTGGATGCCTTGAATTTGTCAAAGGATCTTTGGGAGACACTCATTTAGGATTTGTCAAGTCCTTAGAAGTTTGAGACTGAAATTGTTGCACATGAAGTCTACCATATAGAGAATAATCCTGAAGAATTCCATGCAATGATATCTTTCACAGATGAAGATGAAGATGATGTCATGCATGGACATATTAGACCTTTGTACTTATCTGGAAAGTTCAATGGCATAGACATTCAAAGAGATTTCATTGATAATGATTCAGGAGTCAACCTCATGCCCATTCGTACACTTCATCGATTGGGCCTCACAGAATCTGATTTATCTCCTTCAACTATGATGTTACAAGGATATGATAAATATGAACAAGAACCACTGGGAGAGATTACACTGAGAACTCAGTTTGGAGATCTTGTGTCTAATTCATATTTCATGGTTTTTGATCAAGACTCATCCTTCAACATCTTTCTTAGAAGACCCTAGCTATATCGACATGCGGTTATCCCTTCATCATACCATCAATGTCTCAGGTTTTGTTTTAATGGTAAATTTGGGACATTATATGGTCATAAGTCCCCATTCAAAACATGTGAATCTCAATACATTGAGGCAGAATTCTACCACATGAATGGAAAGGAGGAATCCACAACAACGGAGAATAACAAAGTTAATGCTCTGTATGGTTTGGAAAAGATTCCAGTAAACCCATTAGAACATGTGAGTACAGACTATGTGTTTCCTATCAGTAAAATTGATAGGATATACCCAAATCAAAATACTCTTATGAAAAGATCTGTAATGTCAATTACGGAAATCGAGCCAGACAACATGGAAGAAATTGGTGATCCACCAAGAAATGATGAAAGCTCAAATGGAGATGTCTTCATTTCATCTGATGAAATCCAGCAAGTCAATACTTCACCAACCAGGACAAAAAAATTTATAGAAATGTTAGAGGTTAACGATGATGTCGATTCTCAATCCATCATCTCCTGTTTATTACCCAAAAAAGACCCTTCATCATCAATCGGGTTGGAAATGGAAGCTTCTTCTTCATGATGTGCAAATTTTGACATCTCTTCTGATTATGGAAATTATGCTTCATCATCTACTATGCAAGTAGAAACAGAAGAAGTAACACATGCTGAAGAAGAAGAGGAAGATCTCAGGGATTCTCCTCCAGCATTTGAAGAGGGTATCTCTACCACTGTGGATGAACTCAGAGAAATCAATATGGGTATAAAAGAATATCCACACCCCACTTTAATCATTGCGGCCATGAATCTTGAAGAAAAAGAGATGTATATTTCATTTTTAAAGAAAAATCGAGATATATTTGCTTGGAACTATACAGAGATGCCAGGGATTGATCCTGATGTTGTCACTCATTGTTTGGGTTTTCCAGAAGAACATCGAGGATTCAAACAAGCTGCTAAAAGAAAACACCCAACCTATGCTTCAAAAATTGAGGTTGAAGTGGATAATATTATCAAAGATAACTTCATCAGAGAAGATGAATATCCCAATTGATTGGCTAATATTGTCCCAGGGAAACAGAAGAATGGGAAAATTAGAGTTTCTATTGATTTCAGAGATCTTAATCGGCATTTTCCTAAGGATGATTTTCTAGTTCTGATTACAGAACTTTTAATTGATGAAACAGCTGGTTATGAATCAATTTCATTCGTGGATGGATATTCTGGATATAATCAAATCTGAATGGCTCCAGAAGATGAGGAATCTACAGCCTTCAGAGCCCCTTAGGGTGTGTTTTGCTATCGGATAATTCCCTTTGGCCTAATGAATGTAGGCGCAACATATCAGCATGCTATGCATCATATCTTTAAACCCTTTTTAGGGAAGTTTTCTGAATTTTATGAGGAAGATTTGGTGGTCAAATCCAAACAACGTTCTAATCACTTGGCTGGTTTGGAAATCATATTCCACAAACTTCGGCAACATAATTTGAAGATGAAACCCTTAAAATATTCTTTTGGGGTAACCTTAGTAAAATTTCTCGGCTTTTTTGTACGCTATCATGGTATCTAAGTCGATCCTGAGAAGACCAAGTCAATCCTTGGTATGTCACCTCCTCGAAATTTTAAAATAATTGAGAGGAATTCAAGGACACTTAGCCTATATTCGGTGTTTCATCGCCAATTTGGAAGGCAAAAGTTTACCCTTCACCAAATTGATGAAGAAGGGAGTCACTTACCAATGGACTGAATAATGTCAAGAGGCATTTGATATTATCAAGAAATATATCTTGAGTCCACCGGTACTTATGCCACATGTTTAATGAATAAAAATTATCCTCTATGTGACAGCTTTAGAGTGGTCATTGGGTTCCTTTCTTGCTCAGAAAAATGATGATGGGAATGAGAATAGACTCTACTATCTCAGTCGGACTATTCATGAAGCAGAAACCTAATATTCAAGTATTGAGAAGTGTTTCCTGGCATTAATCTTTGCAGTTCAGAAGTTGAGACACTACATGAAACATCACGAGGTCCAATTGGTATCTCGCAATAACCTGCTCAAATTCATACTTTGGCGTCCAATGCTTACAGGACGTCTGGAAAGGTGGGCAGTTATCTTGCAGCAATTTGATATTCAATATGTGTCTCAAAAGGCAATAAAGTTCCAAGCTCTGGATGATTTCTTTGTTGAACACCCTTCAGTGGAAGATACATCTTCAGATATTGAACTCCCAGACGAGGAAGTCTTCTCTATTCAAGAAACTCCTCAAACATGGGAAATGTACTTTGATGGTGCTTCCAGAAGTCAAACAGGGAGGAAAATGGAAAATCCTAAATTCAACAAAGTTGGCTTAGGGATTGTACTCATTTATCCAGAAAAGACAGTGCTACCTTATTTCTTATTATTGTGGGAAGGTGGTACCAATAAAGAAGAAGAATACCATGCTCTCATTGCAAGCTTAGAGTTGGCGCTTCAAGCACAAGTGAATCACTTAAAGGTGAAAGGTGATTCAGACCTGGTAATAAAACAATTCAATGGGGATTATTCCATCAGAAAAGAAGAACTAATCCCTTTGTATGATTACATCAGAGAGTTAATGGCGGAGTTTCCATCAGAACCGACATTTTCTTATGTCCCAATATCATAAAATGCCCAAGATGATTCATTGGATAATATAGCCACAGCTCTGGAAGATCCAAATCAGGACGAGACAATCATCAGTATTGCCCACCATCATACAATTTCACCTTATGTTCAAATCAGAACAGAGGAAATCAATGAAATTAGTCCCATCTCTGAACCATATGGTCACACTACGGGATGGATGGCACCTATCAGGGAATACCTTCAAAATGGAACACTTCCACCTGATAGGTCCGGGAAAGAACAAATCTGGCGACATGTGGTCAATTTTACTCTTTATGATGGCCCAGATCACCTAGAGAAAATTCTCTACAAGCGTGGTTTTGATATAGTTCTCTTCAGATGCATTGATGGTGAAGAGACAATGGCTGTTATGAAAGAAGTGCATACAGGAGTCTGTGGTGACCACCAGTTTGGACATAGACTGTCTGATCAGATTTGAAGGCGTGGATACTTTTGGCCTTCAATGATACAAGATTGTGTTGATTTCACAAATAAGTGTCATTCATGCCAAGTACAAGCCAACTTCATTCATCAACCTCAAGAGTTGCTTCATATACCTAAATACTCGTGGCCATTCGCCACATGGGGAATGGATGTGGTGGGACCTTACCCTTCAGCTACGGCCAAGCAGCTTAAGTATATTCTTACTGCTACTGACTTTTTTCCAAATGGGTAGAGACAATACCCCTCAAAGAATTCAGTTCTAAATGAATTTTTAGCTTCATCAAGTTTAACATCATTACCAGATTTAGTGTCCTTTATACTATATTGACAGACAATGGTACCAACTTCTGTTCATCCGAGGTGAAGAAGTTGTATCAAGAATACAACATCAAACCCAATCATTCATCTCAGTATCATGCAGCAGCCAATGGCCAGATAGAAGATTTCAACAAGACTCTGTCAAATATACATCAAAAGATGGTGGATAATGATAAGAAGTCGTGGCCCGATAAACTCTTTCATGCTTTATGGGCTTATCAGACCACCACCCGCACTACAACGCGGTCAAATCCATATTCACTAGTATATGGAACAAAAGCAGTCTTGCCTATTGAAGTTCAACTACTTTCTCTTAGAGTATCCATTTGTGATCAATCATCTATAGATGAACAATCTCAAAAGTGATTGAATGAATTGGAACGGTTAGATGAGAAAATATTGTGCACTCTGCACCACTTGGAAGTCTATCAGAAACGAATAGCACGAGCATTCAACAAAAATGTTCTTCTTCGTTCATTCATTCAGGGAGAATTGTATTAGTTCTCAGAACTCCAATGATACCAGAAAATAAACCTCCCAAGCTTGAACCAAAGTGGGAAGGACCTTATTCAATACATATGGTATATTCCAATGGAGCTTATTCTTTAATCTCAATGGATGGAGGAATCATCACTACTCCAACCAATGCCAGATTTATGAAGAGGTATTTTGTATAAACACAAAATACACCATCCACGGTCCATGCATATGACCTTAAACTATTTTCATGTCCCTTACGTCCAGCATGACATTAAACTGCACCATCCAGAGTCCATGCATATGACTTTAAACTATTTTCATTTCTTTCACCCCACATGATGTTAAACTATGGCATCCTAAATACATGATGCTAAACTGTACATAAGTCTCTTACGTCCAGCAAGACGCTAAACTGCATAATCAACGGTCCATGCATATGACCTTAAACTATTTGCACTTTTATCCAATATGACGTTAAACTGTATCATCCCTTTTTCATCCAACATGAGGTTAAACTGTGAAAAAGTCCCTAATACGTCCAACAAGACGTTAAAATGTGTTCTATTTTGTCCTTACAACATGACATTAAACTGCACAATCCCCCTTTTTGTCCAACATGATGTTAAACTATATTGTACCCATCGTCCTAGAAACATGATGCTAAACTATACAAATGTCCAATTATATGTCCTACATGACATTAAACTGTACTTTTCCCCTGCTACATGACATTAAACTGTGCAGCACCAATACTCCTAACTGCAAGACTTTAAACTGTATAGTCCCTTCATATGTCCTACATGACATTAAACTGTGCATCGTTAAGGTTGTTGTTACCTCTTGTTTCTCACACCGAGTATGACTCACATGATCTTAGAGAAAATTTCAACCATAACACCCTCTCTGGGCCGCTAACCATGCGTAAGTTCCAACATCATTTTTTTAGGTCATTGTTGCCAAGAACAACTTGATCACTAATTCATTCTTTAATTGAACTACGCGGACTTTGATCCTTGCCTTCCAGGCTGGGTACGTAGGCAACCTCCCAAGGTTCAAGCCCAAAACCAGTATCTTCACATCGGTTCACCTCCATCTCATATGATGTTGATTCGTGAAACCACCCCCAGAATCAATATCTCTACATTGGTTCACCTTCGTCCTTGCTATACGACGTTAAACTGTACAACACTTTTGTCCTGTACGATAATAAACTAAAATATTCTTTGATACCCTCACTTGAAAGTGAATCATTATTTACATTGATTTTCAATCATGTTATATTCAAAAAAAATTATGTGCATACATGGAAATACCTAAACCTTTTATCTTGGGTTAAACCATCATTGCCCTAATGTCCCCTTTCACCCTTCACATGTACGAACCAAATTTGTACAGAGGGTATTTATAAGAACTACGTGGGCTTAATTCCCATCCTTATGGGATACATAAGAACATTTGAGTGTCCCTCGAATCCAGCCCCAAGTATTTTGGGCCTAACCCCAAATTCCACTTTCAGTCCCTTGTTTGAAAAGTCCCCATGAAAACACACACTGGGTATTTATTATAATGGTCCAAGCTCTATGACCCTAAACTAAGATCTCCTATATTTTTGTCCCACAAGACGTTAAACTGTAGTTTAAGAACTATGTATAACTTGATTCCCATCATTATGGGATACGTAGTTAAGTCCAACATTTCAATTCAGGACCCAGCCACAACATAATTATGGTTAGCATTTATCTGTGCATCCCTGTACACATTGGATAACACCCATATTTGTGTGTCATAATCTTAACCTTAAATATTTTCAAATCTTCATAACCCTTTTCTTGACTTCTAGTCACAAAAATGTCAAATTTATGAGAGTTCTTTTTCTGGACTATGCAGCATGTGCCCTTAGGCGGCCTTGCATAAATAGTCTCTATAACTGACTTGTCAGCCAAAAGATACTATTATTTGACTATGTAGCCAATTCCCTTAGGCGGATCTGCATAATTTAACCCCCTAACGGGTTTTTCAGATACTGGTAACTTCATTCATGGGAAGAAAGACTCTTTTTTCCTTATTGGTCTTATCAAAAATATGTAAGGATCCGTAAAAAATAGATATCCTTAACATATTTATTTCATGTTATTTTTCATGATCTGAAAGTATTCAAGTCTACGGTTTATATTTTCCTTCCCTACGTTTGGGACAGACCTTCATAGGAGTATCATTCATTCAATTCTTAGACAAACCTATTTTTAAATATCTTCTCTATATTCAAGTACCTCTCTCCATATAGAAAACTCTATGCTTTGGGAAATTTGAATCCTCATAAACTTCCATTGGATTTTTAGCAGTAGAAAAGTAAATTTTTGAGAGTTCTTTTTCCTGACTATGCAGCACGTTCCCTTAGGCGGTATTGCATAAACAGTCTACATAACAAACCTATCAGCCAAAAGATGTTATTATTTGACTATGCAGCCAATGCCCTTAGGTGGCCCTGTATAATTCAACCCCCTAACGGGTTTGTTAAATATTGGTAACTTCATTCTTGGGAACTACTTCTGCTAATGCCTTTTAGCACTTTTTTATAACATTCCTCTGATTCAAATTTTCTTAAGTCATAGTTTACATTTTTTCCCTCATACTTGATTATGGTGATATGTTTTCAGATAAATTGCCACAAAATTGAGTCAATTATAATTCATTTGGTCAAAGCTATTTCGACCTTAAACATTAGCCTTTTTTATGTCTGACATGCATGACTTTAAACTGCCCACAAAAGACAAGGGAACTCTGAATAAAAGTCAAGTTCTAGTTCCCTAAACATACATTTTGTATGATTTAGGTAATATTTCAAAATTAAAAGATTCAAATATTTTATGGTTATTTATAATAATCCTAGTAAAAATCAAACTATGCTTAGTAGGCCCATTGGCTTAGGTAAAATTTGATGTTGGTAGCAGGAGAATACATTCACAAGTGATTGAAGATGAAAGCATTCTTTCCATTTGATGCACAAGAATTTGAAGGACATCGACAGATTGGAGTCTCTTCTATTTTCTAATAAATTAACAGAGGCTGTCAACATAAGTCTTCACTTGACGAACAGCATCCCGAGATTCATCAGAAGCTACTTGAATCTCATGCACCCGACCAACTTCACTATTTTCTTCCTGGTGGAGTGCTTTCTTGGCATTCACGATGGACTTCATACCATTCGTTTGAGCTCCCTCTAATTAATTATTGAGTTGGCCAAGTTCCCCAGTAATGGCGTCTAACTGTTTCTGAAGGTGCATCTGCTGGATGACTTTATCTTTGATCTTATGCTTCATCACCTTCATCTTGGCAGCATAGTCAGCCTCAGATCGGGATACCGTAGCCTCAAATTCACTAATATTGGCTGACAGCTTCACCCTGGTCAGATATTCACAACACTTTTTCCCCTGTTCCCTTCTTAAAATCTCTTGTTTCACCGCGGCATGGATCTTTTCATATCCAAAACTGCCAAGTCCTAGCATGACGAACATGGATGACAATCGGGAAATCATTGATGGCGGCTCTTTAAGAGGCACTTCAGATATGATTTTCCATATGTTGTTCCATGCCTTGAATCATGAAAATCTGAGCGCCTTAATCACCTCTGGGTATGATTCGACATCATCATCACAGGGGGGCATGTATTCTGGGATTAATGCACTTAAAGAAGTGCCCTGTTATGCTCCTTCCCCTGGCCCTGGTTGCGTCGTCTTCTACTGTTGTTTGGGTGTAAGTTGAGACTTCACCTCCAGATCTAGCCATTGATGTTGATAGCTCTGTTTGATCTATTAAAAGTATGGTTAGTTTCATAGAACAATGAAAGTTGGTTGTTTATCTTGAAAACTCAGTATAATCATTACCTAACAGTAGATCAACAGCTTGAGAAGACTCCTTTCCATCTTTCCCAATTTCAACAGGATCTTTAAGATGGGACTTAGGAGGGTTTACTGGGTTTAGTTCCACTTGAGATAATGTTTCTACAATGTTAGGGTTGACATCAATGTCCACACCCTCTTTAGGCATTGTGAGTTCAGTAGTTTCTTTGGATGGAAATGCATATTATTTTTAGTCATGATTAGAATTGTAAATTATAAGAAAAATTTACCGGACGAAGGATAACACTCACGCCCAAGATATTATAAATCACATGATAACATAGAATGGTCAATGAATTATTCGAAAGACATTCAATGATTCATCATTTCATCCAATGATATTTCAGAATCCTGGTTAGTCTCACCAGTGGTAGCATTTGATGTTTCTTCTTGGCGACCCTTATTCTGCGGCCACTGACCCTGGACAGCTTCTTCGGGAAGGATGGTAGATTTAGTTGTTGTGGCCGCCAATGATTCTGGTGTAGGTGTTATACCTAAAATATCACAGAATGGAAGTCAGTCTATGTTTCAATCAAAATTTTATGATTCATTGTTAACTTACCAGAAGCTGGTTCTTCCCTTCTTTCAACAGTAGTAGGAGGGATATTGGGAATAGATGCTGGCTCTTCTCTAGGATCAAGAAAGTCAGCCTGAATTTGCAATTGCTCCACAGCACCCTTTGTGGTCCTCAAAGGAGGATCAGTCCTTTCCCTCAGAAGAGAAATTGAAGAAGCCCCTGCAATCCCCAGAAATATGAGCAAACTTTTCATGGGTATAGATTCATGATTATCCAAAGGACTTACCGCTACTAATGAAGCGTTTAGCTGTGGACTTATTCCTCTGATTCCTTTGGTTATTTGGTTTTTTTGGAGTGTCGGTAGTCTCCCTTATTGGCACTTGAATTGGTGAATGGAAGGCCATGTCCAACTCCTCATTCATGGCCTGCTGTCCTGGAGATATCTCACCCGAATCGCGAGCAGATTCAGTATCAGCCCTGATGGCAGTACCACTAGGGATATACTGTGGTGAAGGAACTTTAGTAGTTCCTTTCCTTGAAAGCTGTAAGATAAAGAAAGTAATTTCCTTGAGTAATAAAGCTTTTACTGAAATCGAGTTGCAAGGTAAACAAGGAAAGAAAACTTACATCTTCAGGAGCCACGTACTCATGAAACTCCTCATCAGTGGCATCGTGATCCATCATTTCCTTCACCCTCTTGGTGATAGGAATGGAATCATTGGTGGCATAAATATAGGTCCTCAACTCTTTTTCATAGGCTCTTACTTCCTCAGGGTTATCCTTGAAATGAATATTTGTAGGATTCTGAAGAGTCCCTATTCCAGGAAGATGTATCCCTTCACATAGCTCCAGCCAGATAGTTTTAGTATCGTAGTATACATACCTCCATGTCTGGATGGCCTTTGGTCGTAGATATGTAGGTGTACTAGAAGGCTGTGAAGAGGGTCCTACAACCTAGGATTTTAATTTCTTTCTAGCTCCTGCAACTACAAAAAGATAATGAAAACTTGTTTCTCTATCAAGTTACTATCAATTAAATTGTCTCAATAAAGTAACTCACTAGGAGTTGATGGTGTGGCTCTCTTGATTCTGACAGGAGGATTATATATGTCACGTGGCCGCTTTGACACATGTGGTATCTCCTAAGAATCTCATGAATCAGCCTCTGTTGAAGATCATGGTGAACCAGCTTCAGGAGTGGAAGAATCACTTGCCTACTGAATTGTTTCTTTCTCAATGGTTCTCTTCTTCTTCCCCACCCGATAAACAGGTTTATTCAATATTGCCTCAGGATATGATGCTACCCAGTTTTTAGCATACCATATGGCCATGTTACTTATATCTTCAGCATCTGATAAGTAAAAAACTTCCCCAGTCCTTTTCATAGCCATTAGCAACCATAGTTGTCGGGAAACCATTGGATACTGCTCTAACCTGACATGCACTGGAGGAGATACAACAGTTGTCTCTAGACACTTGAATTGGCGTGAAAATCGATATGGAGCATACGCCTCACATATAACTTCCCCATCAATTCTGGTGGCCAGTACACCATCTCTGTAGGCCAGCATGTAAGACCTCTGTTCCAAGATGGCTGATCCATCATCAACAAATCGCCCTGTTGGTGGATTTCCATAGGGAAATAAGTGGAATTCATTATGCATACCCATCCTTGGCCTAATATCATAGGCACTGAGGGACAAAGGACAAACTCCCGAGAAGGCCTGAACAGAAGACCTGAATGAACTTTTGGGAATCTGTATTCCGTTCTAAATAGCATATGTCCAGAAGTGAGTGGCGATCCATCCCCCTAAAACTTGTAATGGTCCCAATAATATCAAAGGATACTTACCCATATAGACATGGAGTATGATCCTGTGAATCTTTGCCAAAACCAGGGTAGCCAACCCCACCATCTTCCTCTCAGCCAACATGGCTGTGATAACTAAGGTCCTTGGCCTAACGCCTCCCTTCGAATCTCTGACGGGCAAGAGATATACACTGATCCATAGGGCTAAAAATCCTACCAGACGGGTCTTCTCTGGGATTTAATGATTCACTTCATACCCCCATTTCTCAAACTCTCCTGCTTCCAGAGTCAGCTAGAATGTGCCAGGAGGACCTCTCTTATCCACTCTAGGGCAGCTAGTAGGATGAGTACAGGTGGGCCCCTTTTCCCTCTTCTTCTTGAGAAACACATCCATCCATTCCTTTGGATGAATATCCCATCTAGAATGAGTCTTTGAAGTCTTTGAGATTTTTAGATTATGATAAATCTTCAATAATTATCGAACCAAATGCGGAGTCTTCTCCAGATCATTCAAGGTTTCATTTGGAGGGATGAATTCATCATACATATCACCCAAAATTGTAACCCCTAAGATCTTGTAGACATCCCACAAACTAATTCCTACTTCTCCATGGGTCAGATGGAACTAATTAGTTTCTGGGCTCCAGCGGCTAAGCAACTCCGGTGCAAAATTATCATTCCTATAAACATACGTCTGCCCAGCCCATATGGCTTTATAAATTGAAGCTCCCTTTAGATCCTCGACAAAATATTCACAAGTTTTTCGCAACCAATAAGCCCACATCAAAGTTAGATTCACCCCTCCTCCAGAACGGAATTCCCATTTCTCCTTCCAGCCTTTGGATTGATCCATCTAAGAATTATGAAAGATTGAGCGATAACAATGTGGTTGTAGCTCAGGTTTGTGAGGTTTTAGATCTGGTGCACATGATCTATAATGAATTATATTGGCTTTCTTTACTATTACAACATTATAAAATGTTCCTACGATTGAGACATTTTCTGAAGAAAATTTGTTATATGATTGAAACCAGGAATGCGGAAGATAGTTCTTTGCCTTTGGAATATTGACATCTTGCAGATGACCATGGCCATACAGAGGCAGATAGATATTGTGCGGGAAATTAATATGATTCTTCTTCAAGTACTTGGATAATTCTGGGAGAGTACTTTCACAGACGGTATCATAATCATGGCCAACGATGTCCATCATATCATCAATTCTTTTTCTTGCTAGTTCATCAGCTGTACCGATTCTCTTCGGAGCCATTGGATCTGCACAAAAGTTTAATAATTAACTCTTAAAGTAAGTTAATTTTTTATATAAAATTTGTGAAGGAGTTTGAAAAAATTGGCTAAGTCATTAAGGCGTGCAAGTTTCATAGTTGGCGTGCAAGTCTCCTTCAGTCGCGCAAGTGTTGGGCGCGCAGGTATCACTGCGCAAGTCCAAATACTTTAACAGAAGCGCAACGCAAGAAACAAAGAAGCGCATACGAGCGAGAGCCAGGAGTCCACCTGCACGCCAAGATAAAAAGAAGACGAGCGAGAGTTGGGTGCTTTCCGTAGGGTGAGGCCATCTATTTATAGACGAGGTCGTACCCCTGCGTGCTGGACCCTGCGCGCCCGAAGTCCACCTGCGCGCCATACCTTGCACGCCTCTTTCCCTTTGGTTTTATTCTTTTCCTCAGAGTCACATCCTTATTCTTCTGAATCCAACTCTGAGGGAGGAATTTTGTTGATGCTCCTTTTCATCACATTGTCTAAAGGAATGGAAAGGGAAATGAATTAACACAAATTGATTCATCCTTTGAAGAAAAATCAAAAATTGACAAAGGGATAAACAAGGAGAAAACCGCCCATAGATCGCACAAGTTCCAGCATGGTCGCGCATGTATACTTGCACGCCGCCCAAATGGTCACGCAAGTGACTTTCTCACCATCTTTGAAAACCGCCCAGGTTTTTCTCCAGCCTATAAATAGCCTCGGTGGGCCCCCCATTTCGAGGAGGAATTTTTCCAGAATTCAGATACAGAGCTCTGAACGCCCAAGTCTCTTCTTCAAGTCTTCCGAACACTTCTAATGTAATTCTTTACCTAGAATGGAAGGTCTAAACAATAATAATAAGGTCTAAGTGTTAGAATTAACTAACACTTGCACGCCTAAGTATTTTACCCTTAAAGGAAATGGACACACTTGCACGCCTCCTTACCTACTCATTGAAACTTGTGCGCCAATCATCTGGAAGTGCCACGGGATAATTCTAAAGGATTTGGTCAAGGATCACCCAAGTATTACCCTACTGGTTAACAATCGTGCAAGTACCCATGTGCCGCGTAGGTATACCTGAGCGCCCAGGACTTGCGCGCCCACGCAGTACCTGCGCTCCAGCCAGGACTTGCGCGCCCTTCTATTTTTTGGGTGCCCCTCTTGCCCATTTAACCCCTTTTATGACATTCCACCTCTCCTATTCAAGATTCATTCTTCAAGATACTATTCAAATCCATTTATGGCATGTTTTCTTGATTGACTTCCTTATCTGAAAGGAGTTCCGTGGAATATCTCTCAAAACCTAGTGATTTTCACATCTTTATATCACTAAATTTAGAGAGTTTATTCATTCAACCTCATAATTTAAGATAAGAGAATCCTTGATTTGGGCCTCCTTCTCAAGAGTAAGCCCCAAGTCCTCATTGATTTGGGCCTCATTTTTAGGAGTAAGTCCCAAATCCTCATTGATTTGGGCATCCTTTTCAAGAGTAATCCCCATTCATAATTTCCCAATATGGGAATCCTTCTTAGGATTAAGCCCCAAACCTTAATTCCCTTAACTTGGGTTACCTTTTCAGGAGTAATCCCCAGTCTCAAATATGGGCATCCTCCTTAGGAGTAAGCCCCAAACCTTAATTCCCTTTAACCTGGGTTTTCATTTACTGGAGTAATCCCCAGTCTCAAATATGGGCATTCTCTTCAGGAGTAAGCCCCAAACCTTAATTCCCTTAACTTGGGTTTCCTTTTTAGGAGTAAGCCCCAGTCTCAAATATGGGAATCCTCCTTAGGAGTAAGCCCCAAACCTTATTTCCCTTAACATGAGTTTCTTTTTCAGGAGTAAGCCCTAGTCTCAAATATGGGCATCCTCCTTAGGAGTAAGCCCCAAACATTAATTCCCTTAACCTGGGTTTCCTTTTCAAGAGTAAGCCCCAGTCTCAAATATGGGCATCCTCATCAGGAGTAAGCCCCAAACCTTAATTCCCTCAACTTGGTTTTCCTTTTCAGGAGTAAGCCCCAGTCTCAAATATGGGCATCCTTCTTAGGAGTAAGCCCCAAACCTTAATTCACTTAACCTGGGTTTCCTTTTCCGGGGTAATCCTCAGTCTCAAATATGGGCATCCTCCTTAAGTGTAAGCCCCAAACATTAATTCCCTTAACCTGTGTTTCCTTTTCAATAGTAATCCCCAGTCTCAAATATGGGAATCCTCCTCGGGAGTAATCCCCAACCATTTTTCCTTAACCTAGGTTTCCTTTTCCGGAGTAATCCCCAGTCTCAAATATGGGCATCCTCCTTAGGAGTAAGCCCCAAACCTTAATTCCCTTAACCTGGTTTTCCTTTTCAAGAGTAAGCCCCAGTCTCAAATATGGGCATCCTCCTTAGGAGTAAGCCCCAAGTCCCTTAATTTTAAAATCCCTTTAACCTGGGCCTCCTTCTCAGGAGTAATCCCCAGTCTTAATTTCTCTAAACCAGTCTTAATTTACTTTTGATCTGGGCTTCCTTCTCAGGAGTAAAACCCAATCATGAGTCCCCTTCTAATTTGGGCATCTTCCTCAAGAGTAATCCCCAAGTTAGAGTTCCTAAATATCCATGATGTACATATACCTTTATGGACCTTGTTCCTGGATTTCTTCCCTGAAGTAAATCTTAATCCTCATCTATTTTGGGAGTTTATACATACAAAATCCCCACATCATTTCATCTTTCATGGCACAATTGTCTGGTTTCACTAATACCTCTTGTTTCTCACACCGAGCATGACTCACGTGAGCTTAGAGTGTAAAAGTAATCATGATATCTTTCTTTGAGCCATCAATTATTCATAAAAATCATACTCCCTTACTCAAACTACCTGGGTTCTTATTCCTTTTCCAATACAAAGGATACGTAGGTATCCCATCAGCGGGTATGATCCCAACTCTGAAATAATCCATGTCCTTCTGAATTACAATAAACTTCAAGTTCCCCACTGAGTGGCTTTAAAACCAGTATGGTTATCATAATGACCAAGAGACTTTTATATATTGAAGGATACCATTTACTAAGAATCTCTAACAAATAAAAATGATTCTCTATCAATGAAGAACCTTAAATACATATAAAATATTCTCTAAATTTCCTACATATTCAATCACTGATTGACAGATCTAAAGGAAATATCATTTTATACTTGGTAATGTAATAAGGATTCACAACCATAACTTAAATCTATAATGATAGTCCCGAAGTAGACAATAATTCCCCTAAAAAATGTGTGATGAGTCCGACCTCCCATACTCTCGACCAATGCAAATTCATAAGCCTCATTAGTCCACAACTAATGAGTGCCTACCTTTGGAAAGTAGGTCCAAATGGATATGGAATCATTGGATGTTTCCGGTTCTACGAAAAAACCTGTTATAAACCGATTGGAATTTTTGAACCTTCAATCCATGAGGTCATCTCCAATTCCAGAGGAAACAAACACATTTTAAATGGAAATTGTGGGAGAAAGATTAAATTTAATATATTTTATGCTTCATATTCACATGAATTCATACATGAATAATATGTATAAGATCCAATGGGAGATAAAGATATTCTTGAGAAACAAATAATTCATAGGTTTACTCGAGATCTTGGACAACCAGATAGGTGTGTTTATCTTATCACCGATTCAGGTGAAAAATTACTCCTGGGGAATGATGTAACTCTAAACTACAAGGAATCAATAGATATAAAGGTTGATTCTAAATAGAAAAAATGCATACCATCTGAAATGGAGTCCATGTAGCAAAATAAAGATTGTATTTTGTTAGACCCACAATATGATGTAAACCCTATTGTGTGTAAATGGGTATTTAAGAAAAATATATAAATGAATGTTCAAGTGAGAACCTATAAGGAATTACTAGATATAAAGGGTTTTAGACAACATTAAAGAATAGACTATAAGTAAACCTTCTCACCAGTTGCAATGCTAAAATCTATTAGAATATCACTTGCAATAGAATCATTCCATGATTATGTAATTTAAAAATTGGATTTCCAAACCACTTTTCTAAATGGGAATTTGATTTAATATATCCATATGAAACAAACTAAAGGGTTTATTATGTCAAATAGTTTCAATATAATATGAATATACAGATATCCATTTATGTATTGAAGTAGACATCACGATCATGGAATTTTTATTTTGACGAGGCCATAAGATGATTTGGGTTCATTAAGAATGAATAATATTCATTTGTCAATAAGAATAATAGTGGGAATTATATTATTTTCCTAGTATTATATATTTATTACAAATTAATATTGGGATACCAAATACCAGTCTTATAGTCAATCATGACTTGGTTAAATGAATTTTCTCTATTAAAGACTTAGGTGAAATAACCTAATTTCTATGGATAAATATATATAGAGATAGATATTATAGTATTATTTGGATAATTCAAAGTAAATAAATTAACAAGGTATTAAAAATGTATAATAAGGAATAATCCAAGAGAGTATTGTTTCTGATGCCACTTGGTATTAATCTCTATAAGAAATTGTGTCCACATACATAGGGAGAGATTGAAATGATGAGTCAAATCCATTATGATTTAATAGTGTGTTCTATTATGTATGTTATGTTATGTACTAGTGTTTATGTTTCGCTTTCTTTAATCATGGTGTGAAGATATCAATACAATCTAGTAGAGATATATTGAGTAGCAGTAAGAACTATTCTGAAGTACTTGAGATATAAAAAATTCATATTACTGATGTATGGAAGAGATGAGGATTTAGTTGTAAGGGGATACACTAATGCTATCTTCCATATATATCAATATGATTGAAAATAATAGTTAGGATTTTTTTTTCTGAATGGTCTTTTAGTGAGCTAGAGAAGCTCGAATCAGTTTATGGCCGCTAATTCTACAACATAATCCATGTAAATAGTGGTTTTTGTTGGAGTTAAGTAAGAAGTCTGGATACTCATCTTATTTTATGATATGATAATTTCACCTTGTTGTGATAACCCTATTAAATTTTATTACGATAATACTAAAACAATGGTACTTTCCAAGGAACCCAAGTTACACCATAGGAAGATGCATAGACTTCATAATTTTCATCTCTTGAGGGATTTAACTCTATGTGGCTAGGTCATAGTTATCCGAGTTTCTATAGAGGATAATATAGAAGATCCCCTGAGTAAATCCATATCTCAAGAGAAGTATGATTATCTAGTGAGATCTAATGGATTGAGAGTTGTTAGTAGTTGTCTCTAGTTCTTGTGGAGTGTTTTGAGTGGGTGCCCCGGATCCAAAACTTTTATGTAAATTAATTACCATTAAATATGTATAGTATCATAAATAAATAAATATATATAAATATATCTGTGTGTGTGTGTTATTACTGTAATAGTGTTGATACTCATGAATCCATGATTTATATGTCAATTTACATATATTACATGTAATATCAAAAGGTTATAGTAGTTCCCAACTATAATTAGAACTTCAAGATACCATGATAGTAATCTTAAATATATGTCCTATAGTCTAGATAAATCATATTGAGAGGATAAAAATTATGATTGAAATTTTTTTGTTGGGGGATCATACACATTGACACTTCTTCTCATGAAGATCACACTTTGTGATCTTGAGTAGATGAGATCATGTGGACTGGCTCTCCAATGAGAACATCACATGATTTTTGTATCATTGGTTACTCTTATCCACGAACAAGTGTATTGGTATCTTGATTTGATATAAATATAAATTTATACTATTTGATAATATACTTTGATGAAATAAAAAAATTATTACATTGAATTTGTGATGTGGTAGCTTGTATTGGGTGCATTGTTGGTGGTATAACATTGGTTGAATGGTCAAGATTGAATATCTCACTTCTGAGTTGAGGAAGATATATCTTAGAAAAAGTTTACCAATATGGTAGTACCTTTTTTAAATAAATATCCATCATTATTGAATTTAATTCCATATAGTAAGTTTTAAAATTATAAAAAGCAATAAAGGATAATTAAAGAGTTTTCATCCTGTTTTATGAGATATCATGAGACAAATAGATTATATTACACATAGAAGGTTCTTAAGAGATTATTTTATAGTTTTGGAATTATTTTTATCATTAGGGTCTATTATGTGTTTCTATATACTACTCTTTGTCTATGGTTATCACTCACTTCTATCGATATAATGAACTAGAGGACCATACACTAAGTGTATCCATAAGTTCCACCAATTCAGATGAATATGAGTTTTGGAAAAAGTGGTTTCTATGTAAAGGGGATGGAGAATGTTAGAGTGTGTATAATTATATGTTAAATAATTCAATTATATTATTCAAATTTAGAAGATTTATTATTACATTTATTTCCCAAGGTATTCACAATTTTTTTATTATAAATGTTAATATGATAAAATATTATTTTTTTTAAAAACATAACAAATTCAAGGTTCTTTAAATTATTTATTTACATTAAAATATGAGTTAATGCTAAATATTTTATCACCTAACTTATTAAAGTGTGAAATGTGAATGATAAAATGTTTTTGACATTTATGATAAGTTTAATTATGTCAAATGTGCGCATAAGAATATGAAATGAAGGTTATAACTTTCCATGGGACAAAGTGTAATTTCGGGAAGTATAAACTATGTTTAAATGATCATTTTAGTCTCTTGAATATAGGAAATCTAATTTTAATTAATTTAATATCTCTTCCCATATCACTATAATTATTTATAGTGATAATATAATGAAATAAAAGGGCTGGATTGATCCCACTATCTTGATCAAGTCCATGTTCTTCAAACGATCTATGTGATGTTGTGAAGCACATCAATTTCTCATACTATCACTCTAGAATTTAATATCATTGATCTAGGAGTTACTGTTCACATTTGGATGATTTATAATCATCCTAGATTAAATTATTTTATCTAAAAAAATTATTGTGATTGAATCAATGTTATGATTTCAAATGAACCAGGTACCATTTATGGTTTTGTTTGATTTTTTTTTCATGATTAAATTTAATTTAATGTGATCCTTTTGGACATATGGTAAAGGATTTTTGTAGATTTAGTTTTTTTAATGTGAATCTTAACCCAAAATTTTAAATTACATATTTTTCATGCTTCAGATGGTCCATAGGTTCCTTTTCACTAAATGTTTTGGACAAAGGGAAATTATGAGAATAAAAATTTACATATGATGCTGATAGGTGGACACATGAATAGAGATACATTTTTTTGATAAAGATCACACAATATCTCTTTATATAATGATCATGATTTATTATTTACTATAATCCTCTATTATATTTCATTTATGGATTGAATGATTCGTATTTATTGTCAACTCTATAGAGGTACATGGGGTCACACTTTGTAGTTGGCTGAATGGGATTGAGTTTGACTTAGAGAGATCCTATAGAGTTATTCAAAAATGATTTTTTGATGGATATTCACTAGGCATTTCATATTTTGTGATATAATTTGATTTTGTTGTTAACTTTCCAAAAATGTTTGGGAAGATATCTAAATTTATTTTTGGATAAGATTTCCTAATTTAGTGCATATGATTCAATATAATGTGAAATGGAAAAAAATACTTTTAGGCTTTAGTGCATGTTAGATATTGAAGGAGAAAGTATTCCTTAATTTATATATATATATATATATATATTATAGTATACTATATTAAATGGTAGTATGAAAATATGATTTTCATGATACTAAATCTAATCATATGGTATGCATGAAATTAAATTTCATACCTAAAACATTTATTCAAGTCATTGACTCACATAAATTGTCATTAGCAGAAAATGTTTATAAGATAACACAATAGGTAGTTGAATTTATTCATACATATGATTCATGAGAAAGTTGAGGAATTAACTCATGTGTTATAACCCATGAGTTAATGAATGTATCATCAAGAAGTGTCCTTGAGCTTATATAAGTCCACTTACATGGGATAGTAGTGTGTGAGATTTTGAATGATCCATCAAGACTCCCTAAAACCCAAATCTCCCTTATTATTCATCCTTAACACATTTTGGTTCTGTCATAATGTGGGTGAAGGATAGTCCTATTCATATAAAAAATGATTCAGTTGGCCCATGGATACCTTAGGAGGAGGGGAGTTTATTTTTCCACTATAGGGATCATTCCAAAACCCATGTGATGAAAATAAAGATATTGTGTTGGATTATTCGGTGAATGGTACAGGATTTTACTGGTTTCTAATTTTTGTTTTTACTAATATTTTCTATAATCTTTCATTGCTATATTATATTTATAGTTTCTTTTTCTTTCACTACTATGATTAAGAATTAATCATACTCTTAGAAACCTAATATTTAGGAATATTTTGGTTCAATGTTTATTTTCTCTCTTCAAATCCTAGTCGAACTCAAACTCTCTTAGTGATCCTTAGTCATTTCTCTTGGAATTTTAAACCTCTTGTTATATCGATATTGAACTCTGCTGATTTAAGGTACTCTCTTCTCCTCTTTGCCTCTTACTCCTTCAACCATTCTATTATAAAGGATGTTGTGATGAGGATTAACTTTTTTTCATGATTTGATTGTGGTATGTGGGAGGTTCCATATGGATATGTTTCAATGTGGTACCTTTTAGGTTTTAAGGTGGTTAATTCTTTAGTCTTCTATTATTATGTGGTGATTAGGTGAAGTTTTGTATCAAGGTATGGGATTTGAAAACTTATCATCATTTTAATTGATAACGTGGGAGTATGATGAGTATGATTATTTTCGTAATTTATGGAATTGATTCAATCAATATTATAATTAGAAAATTATTAAATTAAGATATATGAAAGGGGTTCTGAAATTCACATGATGTTATGATATATTTTTATGATTCCTCTTGATAGATTTAAGAGTGTGTCCAACTTGATTTATTTGACTATTATTGTATTCTATTATATTTTACTATATGAAAGTAGATTAAACAATATAAATCTATTCATATGAAGTGGATAATGAATGTGTCATAGAATATGAGTTTATATTTCTTTATTAAAACCATTGAATAAGAAAGGGGCTACATTCTTTAGTTTATTATAACTATTGTTTCTGTTGTTTATATATTTCTCATTATTTGAAATATGTTAATAATAAATCAGTTACTAACAACATGGTAAAAAAATGTTTTTTTCTAAAATATGTGATTAGGGTTGTTTAAAAATCCAACCTTTACTTCTATGTCATCAATTCTTGATGTTATATCATTATTTTCTCCTTGAATTTTTTGTACTGAAAATATATTTCCTAGAATGTATATGCCTTCGGATTATAGATACCTTAGTGTGAATTATTGTGAAACATTTTATAACATGATGAATTATTGATGGATAATATATTATTCCTATGTTGTGGTAATATATTGATGACGTAAATTGTGTAATGGAATGTATGGTGTGGATAATTGATGGGATAAAACCAATATGATTGGTACAGGATAAAAGTTAGGCTTTCCTATTTTTTATTTCTTAATGGTAGTTTTGTATGATGGTCATCTACTGTGATTATTTATTTCTTAATGCACTAGAATTATTCTTTTTAGAATTATCTCTCCATTTGATGGTTTTTGTTTACTCATATAATTTTTTATAATAAGTAATGGTAATTAATTGTCTAAAAATTAGCAGAAATTATTTTTCATGACATTAATGATTTATTAAATAAAAACCATGGATTTGTTAGGATAAATTCTTAGAACTCATGGCATGAAATATGTAATGAAAATATTAATTTTAAAAACACATAGTATTTAAATTATTAAAGTAAATGGTTAAATTAAATTTAATGAATGGTTTAAATAAAAAAAATATTAATTTTAAAATTCTCAAATGATTCATGATGTTAAACCTTAATTATTGTGTTGTTAATTGAAAATTACCTTTCTAATATTAGATATGGATGTTGGGTTGTCATGTGGGACATTTTCTATACTAAATTATAAGGTAGCATAATTTCCCTTAAACTGGTCATGTAATATACTATCACTATTTTTTATTATTCTATATTCTCCACAACTCAACTTATTAGAGTTTTTGATACTGAAATGTTTTTTGTTGTGATTATTTTTTCCAATAACCAATTTATTAAGGGAATAGATGTATGAAAACTCATTATTTAATTCTCTCTGTTTAGACATAGTATGATGCGTAGAGGACATGATGGATAAAGGTACAAGGTATGTGATCACATAATATATGATTGATCTTTATTCTAAAATACATATATGCATGGGATAAAATGGAATGTGGTTATAAAATATAATTGTATTCAAGATATATAAATTGCGATTGATATATGTATACTTATGAATGGGATTTAATGGATTGAATTATATTGAATGAAACATGAGATATAATGTATTTCATAATTCTACATGGTTATTGATATGGTGGGATACATGAGGCCAAATAGAAGTAGATAAATTTTCTATTACATATTGAATATAATGATGAATTTTGGACCCTATGATAAGTGTGTTTAGGTAGGGTTGATTCCTTAACCACATCATATGTGACTTGATATAGTTAGATTTCATGGGTATAGAAGGTATTGAAGCAAATGATATTTTGAATTAGTGTGTGAGAGAGAAAAACCAGTGTGGAAGTGGATGTGGTGTACAATTATAATATATATGCTTTTAATATTATGTTACTAATTTTTTTGAATTACTTGGTGAGTGCGAGTTGGTGTGGTTGGGATGTATTTCACTTAATTTTGTAATGATTTGGTTTAATATATTTATCCACTGAGATTTAAAATAATTCATTCACATTTACATTCAAGGATTTATTGAGGATCTTACCATGTATGACTGTATAATCATCCCTATATGTACATATATATTTCATAGGTCTACAGGAAATGGTCAATAATTGAGTTAGATGTTATTAGATTATAGTATCCATTAAGAAGTTATTGGAGTTCACAATTTCTACCAAGGTTTGGTTCATAGTATATTTTCTATTATTTCTTCTTTGTAAAATGTTTCATTCATGTATTAGGATAGTTGTATATTTTTGATATGGATTTTTTTAGTTGTCCTTCTAATCACTTATCCCGGAGTTTACATATTGATGGTAATGCCTCTCATTTGTTCATATTGTATACCATCGATGCTAGTGTGTAACCCATGTCTTATTAGAGGTGGTATTTGGAGGTCACTCCTCCCACTATTTCTAGACTATGAGTGGTAGAATTTTAGGTGGGGGTCATGATAGAGTGTTATTATATATTTTGGTTGGGATATAGGATGAATTTTGGAGTTAGGCATTTGTGGGGATTGCATGGGATGGTAGGGAAAATATATCATTTGAACTTAGCATGTGATATAAGCAAGGGATACTAGCCAAGACATGGGATTTTAGGCCCAACTATTATTCAACACAATTACCTTAATTTTATTTAATATACATAGTGAAGTGACACTACTTTCTAGGTAGAGACCTTGGTAAGGATCACGAATCATAATATTCTTCACCTTTATTTAAACTAGGTAGAGAATGGGAATTAAGATGAATCAAATTTTTTAATCTTAATTATTTTATATTATGGGTTTATAATTATTTAAAAGATTATTATTTTATATGTATGAATCTATGTATACGTCCTCATCAGGTCTGGATTGATGATTTCGTAATGCCCCATGTCATTATGGGTTTGAAATTTCTAGAGGGAATTTGATTTTTTTTTGTGGATTATTTTTTATGTTGACATTCAAACTGAGGTTATGGGTGTTTTAACATCCCTAAATGTTGTTTTGGGATGGGGTTCAAGGGAATACAATTATCTTGGGTGTTTGGAGGGACACTAAGTTGAGTTCTGAGTGGTTGGGATGCTGAAAAAAAATATTTGGTAATTCACACCATGCATGTCACTCACGAGGTGTTTCAGGACATGAAAGAGGGTTGGCATAGGGATCTGATCGCCCAACCTAAAAAAGTCACAATGTATCCATATATTTCACTATATGACACATTACCACTTGGTTTTATTTTGATTTTAAATGGGGTCTCAACCCCATTTCCTCATAGTATGAACAAAACACATTAAAGGATATCATCTAGATCTTTCTCTCACTCTTTATTCACTATTTTTGGTAGTTTTGGGTGTTTTGTGATGAAATTTGAGGCAAGGTTCCTCCTACTCCTTTCCTTCTCCTTGTTTCCCTATATTGTTTCTAATTTTTTTGTGACCAAGTATAGGTTTTGGCATCGATTAAACCAGAGTATAGTTGAATCAACCATTTATGATGGGATTTTTCTTGTCCTATATAGAAGTGAACCTCAGATAAGGTGAACAAACCATCACATTTTTTTTCTACAATGGTATGTCACTGTATAAATTTTTAAGGATTTTTAGTGGTTATTGGTTAATGGTCCTTAAATCAGTGATGTTAATTTGGGATTTTTCAAGGAGTGGGTTCAGGTATATGTTGGGACTGGAACACACCCCTATTTTAAAGGTTTGTAAGAGTGGGTTTCTATAATTGATATTTGTTTCTGACTCTTTTACGTCGGGGCGCGCGCGCATGTCCATCACGCATGGGAGGACGTGCGGCTTGTTGCCCTTCATTCCCACTTTCCAAAGGTGGGTGGCATTTTTTCCTTGTTCAGGGACATCTGCTCCTTGATCGAAACCGGGATGATGGGATGTCGGTTCTTCCTTCCGTGGATTCCTCCTCGAAGCTCGTCACCTAGTCCGGGTCTCCCTCATAGATTTAAGATGGGTTCGTGAAGCTCGTTCCCGGTGCCATATCTGCATTGACGCCAGTTAATTATGCTGCTTCCATCGAGACGCTCCAAGGGTTCTTGTCTGGGTAGCAGCCTTCGGTGAGGATAATGGTCACGTTGGGGTGTCGTTGGCATGTCTTGACGCTGGGGATCGGCATGTCTGTCTCTTGTCCCTTATCACAGGGCTTCTTGAGGGCGTGGAAGCCCGAGGCATCCCACATCGAACACGAGGATTGTGTACCATATGAGGTTTTCCTCAGCTTCCCAAGTTTAACACGGGTTATGCCGCGAGTTTAAAATCTTGAGAGGATGGATCGGACTGAAGGACCCCCTATGCGGAACACCGATGTTGGGGCCAGCATGTGGGCGGCTTCCCGGATACCATGGAGTGGAATGGGGTGGCATGATCTCACCGGGATGTGGCGGCCTGGGTTAAGGATCTGGATGGGTGATGGAGTGACGGGCTTGAACCTCATGGAGGCTTCCTACGAATCCCCATGATATGGAATCAAAGTCCGCGTAGTTCAGTGATACGGTGGGACACCTGAAGAGGCGACCCATGAGAATGAATGCATGGATTGGAGCCTGGAATAAGTAAGATCTCCGGGCTAGGGCATGAGCTTCCCAAGGCACGTGGGATCGAGGGGGAGGTCAGAATGAGACGTGGGTGTGATGCATGGGGCTTACACTCTGAGGCGGCCCATAATGGTGCTGGTGAACTAACGCAAAGGGGTCGTAACAACTGAGCGATGGGCTTGAACCTCGTGGAGGCTTCCTACGTACCATGCTTAAGCATAGATCAAAGTCCACGTAGTTCAGGGCATACAGTTTAACGTCATGCGGGATGGGATACAGTTTAACGTCATGCAGGACGAGGGAATTTGGGGCTTACACTCTGAGGCAGCCCATGGTGGTCGGGGAACCGATGTGGGGAGGTTGGAACGACCGGGTGGTAGGCTTGAACCTCGTGGAGGCTTCCTACGTACCATGAGTTAGCACGGATCAAATTCCACGTAGTTCAGGGCATACAGTTTAACGTCATGCGGGATGGGATACAGTTTAACGTCATGCGGGATGAGGGCATTTTGGTCTTACGATCTGAGGCGGCCCATGGTGGTTGGGAAACCGACGTGGGGAGGTCGGAACGACCGGGTGGTGGGCTTGAACCTCGTGGAGGCTTCCTACGTACCATGCGTTAGCAAGGATCAAAGTCCATGTAGTTCGCTGGTGTGGGGCTTACGCATTGAGGCATCCCATAGGAGGATTTCATGGTCGATGCGCACTCAAAGCCCACGTGAGTCATGCTCGGTGTGAGAAACAAGAGGCAGCAGGGACCAGACTATCATGTCGCAAAGGGTGCGTCCATGAGAAGTGGAAAGGGGCTTACGCGTTGAGTGGCCCAAAGAGGAAACAGAGGCTTATGCGGGGTTAGAGACTCTAGGTGCTAGGGCTTACTCTAGGATGGAGGCCCGTGGTGCGACAAAGTGCAGTGGGACAGGGACTCCACTGACCTTGGCAGGGGGGAGTACAGAGGTTCATGGGTGCAACCTTCCATAAGAGAGGCTAGGGGCTTACGCGATGAGGCGGCCCTTCCCCCACGGACAAACTCCACTCCGACAAGGAGGATCTCATTCCATGTGAGGATGAATCCATTCCCGTGGAGACGAGTGGGCGTAAAGAATGTCCGAGCTGGGGGGACCATGCGTGCGAAACACGAGGTTAGACCACAGTTTAACGCCATGTGTTAAGGACGAGGTGCTTAGCAGTTTAACGTCCTGCAGCTTGGACGAGGTGGGTTCGCTCCACACCCCTAGGGCTTACATGCCCAATTCCCTCTACCTCTTGTGGGAGGGAAGGCATATGCAAGGCCGTAGTGAAGGGGGGATGTCGGGCGAACCGTTGAGGGGTCCACGTTAGTGTGGCTATGCAAAGAAGCAATAGCCATTATCATGCCTATACGGAGAAGCGTAAGGCAAAGCAACGCAACGGGAAACACCGCCACGGGACCTTGAGGTTACTTTGTACGAGCCTGGAAGGCCGTACGGGAAAACAACGCATGGAGCGCATGCCCGTCAGGGAAGACATCAGGTGTCGGCGCAGAGAGGCAGCCAAGGGGCATCAAGGTAAAGGGTCATGGGTGTTGCGCACAAAGAGAAGGTTTGTGCGCAAAACACTGGGATGGCGCGCAATAGGGCCAGAAGATTGTGAGGATAGGTGATTGTGCGCAAAGGATTGTGATTGCGCGCACAGAAGGGGATTGTGCGCATGGGGCAAGGATTGCACGCAAGGGAAGAACCCGGAGGAGTGGGTAAATTCACTTAAGCCAGTGGAGTTGCGCGCAACGGCGAACCCCGGGGCAAGGTTGCGCGAAAAGAGGAATTAGCTGGAAGTCATCTTGAGCGCGGGGGAGTCCAACTTGTGCGCACGGGAGCTGTTCTGAATTCCGCAACCCCAAACCTTTTGGGGTCGCCTTCTATTTATAGGCATCGTCCGGCGCGGAATCCAGGCAGCGCGTGAAATCTTCCTCACAGGGAACCGTCAGCGCGCAAAGCTTCACCGTGCGGAACCGGGGCGCGAAATATTGCGCGCACCACCAGCTCGATTACACGAATCCCAGGGATGCTTCGCGTGCACAACATTATTTCGCGCAAGTCCTCCTTTATTTCGCACACCACTTCCTGGGCCTCTGGACCGGGCCTCTGATTCCGAATATGAATTCGCTTTGTCATTTCGAAACTTCCACTGGGAGTTACGGACTTTTTCTACGTCTACAAATTCCCCCCCCCCCTCGGAATTGGATCGGAGAGAGGTCGTAATGGTCAGATTCCGAGGGAAACGCCGAAACGCCGAAGCAGGGCCTCTCCTGGGAACTTAGCGCACAAAAAAACCGACGCAGCGCGCAAAACGACGGATCTGTGCGGAATTCTCTTTCAGCGCGGCGTGGAACCCTGGTCTCACCTATAAAAAGGGCCACTGGGTCCTGAATCCATACTCAAGATTTTCCACGTGATAGGCTTACCACTCTCGTGCGCGAAATTGCTCCCGCGGATGTGCGTAAAAACGTTCTGGTATCCCGTAATTCCTTCTGAATTTTGGCCGCACTTGTGCGCCTACTCGGGATATTCCGTGCCTAGCATGCGGATTGCGCGCCCAACTCCTAGATTTCACGCCGCCACTTCAGATTTCGCACAGCACTCTCTGATTCCACGCACTACATCCGGATTTCGTGCAACTCCCGAAATATTCGAGATGGCCACAAACCAAGTTCATGAGGGGGAAGTCGCTGCTCGTAGGATCGAAATGACGACGAACGATGAGGTTTATGATGCTAAGGTGATAGTTTCCAACAACCTAACCTTGTTCAATCTACTAACTCCAGCCCAGAAGATGTAACCCCTTTCTAAAAACCTCTTGCTCTGGAACATTGGCATCCTGGAGGAGGTGACCCTCCCGGGCTTTGAGGTGGACACACCACCATCATGGGTGACCCGGGAGGATGAGCTTCCTCGCTACAACATCACCAACAATGGCCATCCTGCCCGAGAAACCAGACATGTGGACGTATATGTCCTGAACCCGAGAACCAGGACCATTACCGGGGATGAGACTGTCGCATAGAATTCTTCGGCCCTCTACGCAAGCACGTTCCGTCAGAGCGTCAAAGATGACACGAAGGGATGGCTGAAGGATTGGGACATGCGGTCCGGGGGAAACTTCACCAGCGAGTGGGCCTGGGAATTCTGGGTTCGCCATACTTGCGACTAGTTTGGGGATGAACTGCGGCATATTGGCCTGTTCGAGGCGGTATGGACGTCGCAGTTCCACTTCCACCGTCAACCTGAGCTCAGGCCGGAGCTATTCACCTGGGGGTCTCCTGATACCAACACATTCCTGCTTCACCATGGGGAAGTTGGCATCAGTCTCTGGAACGTTCACTGCATTGGGGGTATCCCACTGGAGGGCTACCAATACGACGAGTTCGTTCCTCCAAAGAACACCTAGGATGACAGGTCACGGACGCCCATGCTGATGTAGCACCTACTGGAGCTGTCCAAAGAGAGGTTGGGGGTCAAGGACTTCTTGAAGGACACTGCCTACAAGGGCTGGTTCAGCCAGTTCCTTGAGAAAGATCTGGAAATCAAGATGCCGGGATGGGGTAAACGGTGCCCAACTGTGACTCAGAGGATCAGGGATGGGTCATACTGGAGGACCCTGGAGGCGGGGCAATACCAATAATGGGGATACTGCATTATTGAGACCCAGGACCCAAACATCTGGTACGTCGGGTTCCTCACCGCCTTCCTGAGCAGGTGGCTCCTGCCGGTGCGGGTCGTGAGGATGGGCGTCCGTCCAGCAACACTGGTGATGGCGGGCACCATGGCTTCCAACAAACGGTTTAATATAGGGGTCTCCATTCGGGCCAATCTTTATGCCATCCTGGGACGCATCTCATGAGGGGGGTCGCCCTGGAGAGTATCTGGACCCTTCCAGATCTTCCACGGCTGGGTGGCAGCTCATCTCGGCGGGTACACTTTCCCAAACGCCATCTGTCCTCTGGGAAATGGCCTATGATCGTCCCTTCTGAACATCGTCGGGGTGGCGCCGATGATGCTCAATGAGGAGGGCGTGAGAATCCTCATTGTTAACCACACCAACTTCCACTTCAGCCTATTCCCCACCCCGGTCGGCCAGATGGTGGACAATGGGCGAGGCTCACTAGAGTAGCATGAGTATTTCCAGAGCATTCGAGGCGGGGTGCTCGTGGATTGGATCGACTTGAAGGTGATCTGTGAGCCTTACGTTCCATCCTGATTCTCCAGGAAATTCGGGTGCCTCCAATCAATGCCGAAGAAGGTATTCACAGATGTCGGGCAAGAGAAGAATCCCTACGTTCTGCACCAGATGTGGTCGATGTTTACCACTTTCATCTACGGCGACGTCATTAGTCTTCCTCCGACCAGGGTCGACACTAGCCTAGAAACTAAGTATGATGATCACTAGACCATTGCATACCCTGAGGGTCTTTTATGGAAGCCAGTCCAGTGGCTCGTGACTACCCTCATGGAAACCGGGCGACGAGGGAGCAAACAAGGTGTTGTTGGAAGGGGGAACCAGGGGTGCGTCAGGCAGCGAGGCCTACGCAGGCTGGTTCCTCAGCGGCGGTAACATCACACGGTGCCGCTGCGGCCTCGTTGCCCATGGGGGTGTCACATAAGGCGGCCAGGGAGCTGCCCTGGAAGCAGATAAGGTACCTTCTTGAACCATCCCAAGATGCAATTTTCCCAGCACTGTGGTCGACCTGGATGACCCTACGGCAATCCCTGAGTGTTGAAGTCGTCTGGCAGAAGATAGTGCAAAACGGGATCCAACTGCCAGAGGTCGGGCTCATTCAAGTTACCGACCGGGTAAACTTCCATCGGTGGCATGATTATCTGACGGCCATGGACACATACGCGCGCCAAAGGGGTCAGCGTGCGGAGCCACCATTCCTAATGAAAGTGATGCTCAGCTAGGAGCATGATCCGGAAGTGATTTCTCCGGGAGAAGGTGACAGGGACGAGGAGTCGGAGGGGGAGGAGGAGGCCGGAGAAGACGAAGGTGAAGGAGAAGATGAAGAATAAGGAGAACTTGAAGGTGAGGGGTCGCAGGGGGTGACCTACCAAGGGAGTCTCTGAGAGAGCGGCGAGATGGTCAGCTCTGATCTTGGCATAACCAAGATACTCGAGGTTTGTCTCTATCCTCATTCATTTCCCTTCTTCGTCCATTCTCTTTTTCAATTTCCAAACCATCACTCTACCTCACTCAGGAGCGCCTAAGTGTTAGTCAGGCGTCCCCACTAGAGGAGGGAGTAATGGAACCGATGGGACATGATGGGGATCTGACACCCATCATTGAATTGACAAGCGCAGAGGGGTCTCCCATCATGGTGGCTCCTACAGCGGCCGGAACACTGGAGGTCGGCGCTCTGGATTCCTGTAAGTCTCGTTCTTCACTATTGGCACTTGTTATCAAAATATCCCAACCAATCACCGTACGCCTTGCGCAGTGATCTCAACATTAGAGGCTCATCAGGCTGTGGAGCCTGGGCCATCCGTGAGCGGACCAGTGGCAGACATACCACCTCATCCAGAACATGCTCCCCGCACTGAGTCGGCCCTAGTAATTGGTGAACAGGGGATGACGGACATCAGCGAAGCTGTCCTTGAAGCGATACCAGAAGATGACGGAGGCACCGTTGCTATTGGGTCAAGAGAGGAAGGTCACCCGGACGTCGATGATCCTATTCCTCACGAATACATCCCTAAGGAAGATCCTGCCATCGACCTGCTGGCTGCCTTTCCTGTGTACCGGCCTGCTGACCCTGAGGAGATAGATGACTCAGACTCAGAAGCGGCTGAGGAGAGCCGGATGACTTGGTGTAAAGGGTGGAAGTGTATCCAGAACTTTCTCAGACAGCCCCAGTTGGATTGGCTGAGGCGGATGGAATCACTTCAGACCTGGTTGTGCTTCCTGTGCGCCAGAGGGGCTGACGCTCAGCGCCTTCATCTGAAGGTCCATGATTACATGGCCGAGAAGATATGCGAGAGTAGCCGGCGCACCAACGTTGCCCAATGTCGAGAAAGATCGGCGAACTCACGAGCGTTGCTAAGGGAGGAGCAGGAGGTCCAGCACCTCGAAGGGTAGGCGATAGATAAAGAGTCCTTCACTGCGACATGCTCTAAACTCGTGGAGCAACTGACGGCCCAGCTGGCTGACGCCCAAGAGAAACTGACGGAGGCAAGTCAACAGATGGTCGTACTTCAAACCAAGAGGGTGTAGACACATTCCAGAGTTGGCGAGCTGCGCTCTACGACTTCTGATGAAGAGAGATTCTTCAAGGATCAAGAAGCAGTCCTGGAGGCTACCAGCCAAAGGGTAGCAGTGTTGGAAGGATCGATCCAGCACGTTGATCCTTAAGGGCTTTGTTTCGGCCATCTCATGATCTTTTTGCTTGTACTTCTCATCATCTCAATCCAATACATGGATAAATCCATTCATTTGTACCCTTGGATTAATATGATCAACCATAATTCCGAAATGAATAACAACTCACCCCTAAGCTCCTGTGGGTTACACTGAATGCGAGAAGCAAAGGATACTCATGTTATCATTTCGACCTACTGTGGGGCATTAACCAAGCTTCAGGCATCTGAAATTGGGCCTGTATTTCAGAGGAGAAGAACTCAGACCGATTGATATATCACCTTCTCAATGTGCTCTGACACATGAGTGGGGCAATGTCGGGGCTTTGAAATCCATCCGAACATAGGGAGATGGAAAGGAAAGGTGAATCACGCTACCCGAATTCGGAACACTCTGGGGCGCGATGATGGAGGATAACTGTTAACCGTGGCGGAAACGCATCATCCATATCATGTTGGACTGGAATGGGGACAATAAATGAGGGCTGACCGCTGACCATGTTCGCAACACAGGGACTTACTCAAATATCGCCGGTCAGTCTTCCTGAACGTTGGCCCAGGACAGTAGGCGGACTATAGGCCTATCGTCCATACTACTACAATAGGCAGACCAATGGTCTATCATCCATATTGTGGTAGTAGGCAGACCAAAGTCTATCATCCATACTGTTAGGGGGTCCCGTCAAACATGACCAGTCCTCCAGAATGTTGGCCCGGGACAGTAGGCAGACCGTAGGTCTATCATCCATACTGTTAGGGGGTCCCATCGAATATGAAAGATAATGAGGATCTGAATAAAGGGGAATACAAAGCGTGGAAAGTGTAGGGGTGGTTTGTTCGAACAGAGTCCAACACTCCCGAAATTGTGTCGTCGTGGTGGAGGCGCATTAGGCAGATGTACCAACCTGATCACGGATCATTCCAATTTTCAGACAGGACCTCTCTGGCGAGAGAACTGCCACTTCCCATTATTACTATGGGGAATCTCAAACTTATTTGGGGTATATGTAAAGCTTACACCACTTCCCAAGAAGTCTAGCCGAGGGGCCGACAATAAGGAGGGACGGGATTTGGTAATCCCTGGGGTTGGACCCAAGATGAAATGTCTGGGCATTCCTACGTATCTCATTAGGATGAGAATGAAGTCGTGCGTAGTTCTAGAAGCACAGTTTAACGGCATGTAGGAATAAATACAGTTTAACATCGTGTGGGATGGGGGACACATCTCATCTGGAGATATGCATGGTACGGAGAGTTACCTGACGTGAATGAGGACATAATCCCGCATCACACCATACAATCCCACAAGAGAGACTGAGTCATGGAAATACAAGGAAAGGATCTTAGTTTTAGGTCTTAGAACTCGGACCAAAGGATAAGGGGAATGGGAGACACACGGTAAAGTGGTTGCAAAACCCAATGTGAATGGGGAAAATCCCTGCTTACTATGTGCTCCTAGGGACGCGTTTAGGCCGAGAGACCGAACATGAAAAGTTAGGCTGGGCCTGTGGGGAAGTTCCCAGGCGCTCTTACGTATCTCACAAGGATGAGAATCAAGCCATACGTAGTTCTTGAGAGGTAGCGTCTTAACGGCGCGTAGCCGGGACGATATCATCACAGTTTATGGTCATGTGTTTGGACCTGGCCGCACAGTTTAAGGTCGTATGGCTTGGACCTGGGAGCACAGTTTAAGGTCGTATGGCTTCGACCTGGCAGCACAGTTTAAGGTCGTATGGCTTGGACTAGGCAGCACAGTTTATGGTCGTATGGCTTGGACCTGGTAGCATAGTTTAAGGTCGTATGGCTTGGACCTGGCAGTATAGTTTAAGGTCGTATGTCTTGGACTAGGCAGCACAGTTTAAGGTCATATGGCTTAGACCTGGCAGCACATTTTAAGGTTGTATGGCTTGGACCAGGCGGTAGAGTTTATGGTCGTATGGCTTGGACCTGGCCACACAGTTTAAGGTCGTATGGCTTGGACCTGGCAGCACAGTTTAAGGTCGTATGGCTTGGACCTGGCAGCTGAGTTTAAGTTCGTATGGCTTGGAACTGGAAGCATAGTTTAAGGTCGTGTGGCTTGGACCTGGAAGCACAGTTTAAGGTCGTATGGCTTGGACCTGGCAACACAGTTTAAGGTCGTATGGCTTGGACCTGGCAGAACAGTTTAAGGTCGTATGGCTTAGACCTGGCAGCACAGTTTAAGGTCGTATGGATTGGACCTGGCGGCACAGTTTAAGGTCGTATGGCTTGGAACTGGCGGCACAGTTTAAGGTCATATGGCATGGACGTGGGGGAACACGCACGATGCAATAAAGCATACCTGATGCGGTTGAGGGCGTAATCCCATACCATCACCGCGCGCGATTCCGAGAGAGGATCCTCAGGCCAAAGGGGCCTACGAGGGTTCAACAATCAGGGGGGAAGAAGATGCTACCTCCCAGCTACGCTGGGCCCGAAACACAATGTCTGGGCAACTCATCATTCCCCATGGGGATGAGGTTCAAACAGCATAAAACCTATAAAGAAGAAACCCAATCACATACTCTAGCACTCAGATCATGGGATCCCCGAGAGACACCGTTATGCAACTTGGTATGTATGATGTGTGGGGGTGTACTGAGGGTTAGTACAAGGAGTATCGAGATTCCACCTAGACACGGTGGGGTGGAACATAATGTGAATCATGAAACCAACATTCAGGTCCCGAAGAAGCCAGTGTGACGACTGAGGATTACTGCTGACCATGTTCGCAACACAGCATCCTGTTGCGTTAGCCTAGAGGTAGGGGAAAACAAATGAGCATCAACCGCTGACCACATTCGCAACACGGGATTTGTATTAATTTGTTGCTTGATACCCTCAGGGTCGTTGGTCCATGATGGTAGGAGAGCACTTAGGCGTTGTATCTAGGATGTTCTTGGGGGTCCCTCCAGGTGTGAAAGATGGTGGGGCCCGAATGAAGGGGAACACGAAGCTTGACAAGCGGATGAAAACATGCCTAAGTCAAATCTGACACTCCAAGTCTAAGACCAGAGTACTCCAAACACATTAGCAGACCACTGTAAAGGGTCGATGGGCTCAGTCTGAAAGCGGCCAAAAGATGTCGGATTCCCGAGGGATGGGTATGCCAAAAGACCGGGGCAACCGGGAGATCGTGGGATCTCCTAAGAGATGGGGCTGGACCTGAAATCTAAGAGTTCAAGCGGTCCTATGTATCCCATAAAGATGGGAATCAAGACACACATAGTTCTAGAGACGTAGTTTAACATCATGTAGGATGAAATATAGTTTAACATCGTGTGGGACGGGGTAAGGATCTTAGTTTTAAGGTCTTAGAACTCGGACCAAGGAGCCCAGATGTAGGGAAAATTTAGTTTAAGGTCATGATGGACAGTGTAAGGATCTTGGTTTTAAGGTCATAGAACTCAGACCATGGAGCCCAGATGTAGGGAAAAATGTAGTTTAAGGTCATGCTGGACCGTGTAAGGATCTTAGTTTAAGGTCTTCGAACTCGGACCAAGGAGCCAAGATGTAGGGAAAGATGTAGTTTAAGGTCATGCTGGACCGTATAAGGATCTTAGTTTAAGGTCTTAGAAGTCGGACCAAGGAGCCCAGATGTAGGGAAAAATGTAGTTTAAGGTCATGATGGACCGTTTAAGGATCTTAGTTTAAGGTCTTAGAACTCAGACCAAGGAGCCCATATGTAGGGCAAAATGTAGTTTAAGGTCATGATAGACCGTGTAAGGATCTTAGTTTTAAGGTCTTAGAACTCGGACCAAGGAGTCAAGAAAAATACCGTTTAAGGAACCTGGCGTTGGTGGGAGGAGTGACATGCTCGCCATCTATAGTCACCAAGGAATACACACCATTGGGATAGACCTTATGGACAATGAAAGGCCCCTCCCATTTGGGATCCAACATGGGTGGTTTCCTGCGGGGAATCATTGGCGCTCTGAGAGCAAGCACCAAGTCACCTTGTAGGAAGGAGCGGAGGTGAACCTTCTTATTGAAAGCTCAATCCATCCTGCTCTGATGCCTTTCCATGTTATGTAAAGCGGGAAGCCTACTTTCGTCCAACGCTTCCAATTCAGCTAGACAGATTTCAGAAACTCTATCTAGCGCTTGCTGGTTGTAGACCGCCGTGCGCAATGAGGGAAACTGAATCTCGATGGACAGGACGGCCTCAGCTCTGTATAACAGGGAATATGGAGTCACCTAGGTGGAGTTACGAGTCGTCTTCCTATAAGCCGAGAGGGTGTTGGGGAGCTTGTCCGGACAACTTTTCTTGTTCTCACCAACCATATTTTGCAGAATTTTAGAGAGGGTTTTGTTAAATGCCTTGATCTATCCATTCACCTGTGCATGATAGCGGGAGGTGTTGTTAGAGCGAATGTTGTACTTGGTGTACAATTTCTTTAGCTCGGCTGCTCGGAAGTTTCTTCCGTTATCCGTGAGGATAGCCTGAGGTACTCCAAATTGATAGATGATATTGGAGCTCACGAATTCAGTGATAGAAAAGGATTTGACTTCCTTGAGCGGTATTGCCTCTGCCCACTTGGAGAATAAATCTATAGCTGTCAAGATGAACCAGCACTGGCGGGCCGTCGCCGGCGGGTAAGGTCCTACGACATCCTACCCCCAGGCTGCAAAGGTCCAAGAATACTTGGTAGTACGGAGAGGCTCTGGTGGCCGATGCACAAATTTATCATGAACTTATCACGCATGACACCTCTTGGCATACTCGATGCAGTCGTAGATCATGGAGGGCCAGAAGTATCCCAGCCTCCAAATCTGGTGGGACAACTTCGACCCGGCCTGGTGGGTGCCACAGGAACCAGCGTGCACTTCTTGCATGACCTGTGGTATCTCGACTCCTTGAAGGCAATGGAGGAGAACACCATCAAATCCGCGCATGTAAAGGAGATGCTCAAGGCTGGGACCGCTCTGAAGGGTGAACTGCAGCGCGCGGTGTTGGATTCGCTCTTGCTCGGCTCGGTCCGATGGAAGATTGTCGTGCTGGAGATATTCAACCAAGGGCGTCCTCTAGTCAGTAACTGTCTCGATTACCACACCTGAATCCCCCGGGGATCCTGACGTAGGGGCACCAGCGGTGAGATGGTTCACTCACGGGCCACGATCGCCCTCCATAATAACAGGAGCAATAAATCTCCGGTGTGCCACGTGGATAATTAGGTCATCCTGTTCGGGCTCCGCAAGTGATGTGGCCAGGCTGGCCAAAGCATCTGCTCGACTGTTCTGTGACCGTGGAATGTAAACGACCTCTGGTCGGGAGGGGAACTTAGCCATTAGACAGAGGGTGCACTCCATCAATGGCACGAGTTCTATCTTTCTGATAGCATAGTCACCATTGACCTGCTTGATGACTAGGTTGGAGTCCCCTTTTATATACAGATGGGGTACGTCAATCTCGAGAGCCAACTCGAGGCCAGTGATGAGGGCATGATACTCTGCCTCATTGTTGGTGCAGCCTTCTGACAACAGGAATGAATACAGCAGAACGACTTGCTCTAGGGTGATGAAGATGATACCCAGGACCACTCTGTTGATCCTAGGATCGTTGAGCCTTCTACCGGTGGGGCTCCGGGAGGCACCGTCAAAGTGCATCTGCCAGCATGGGATGGCGTGATCGACTGAGAGGATTGCCTCATCAGGAAAGCCTAGATCCAGTGGATGGTCTGTGGAGGTTGGGTGGGAAGCTAAGAAGTCTGCCAACGCCTGTCCTTTGACGACCTTATGAGGTACGAACCTAATGTCGAACTGCTGTAGGATCACCGTCCAGCGCACCAATCGGCCAGTCAACATAGGTCGGTTTAGGATGTATTTCAACGGGTCTACTCGAGAGACCACCTGCACCTCGTGGTGCTGCAAGTATTGCCGTAATTTTTGCATGGAAAATATGATTTCCAGGAAGCTCTTCTCGATGGGAGAATATCTAATTTCCGCATCTAGGAGCATGCAGATAAGGTAGTAGAGGCTATTCTCTATTACCTCATTGTTCTTCTGGGCGAGAAGTGCGCCAAGGGATCGCTCCAGGGCGGCCACGCAAAGGAACAGTAGATTTCTGAAAACAAGTGGCATCAAGACTGGAGGTTGGAGCATATATTTCTTTATTTCCTCAAAAGTGATCTGACACTCTTCTTCCCATTCATAGGCGGCACCATTCTTCATGATCCGAGAAAAGGTATTACACTTGCTGGCCATATTTGTAATGAATCGGCGTATATAGGCTAAGTTTCCTTAAAGGCCTCTCAGCTCCTGAATATTATTCAGGGCAGGCATCTGACTGATGGCCTTGATCTTCTCTGGGTCGATCTAGATGCCTCGATATCTAACAACGAAGCCAAGAAAATTTCCGGAGGTGACCCCGAAGGAACACTTCAATGGGTTCATCTTCAAGTGGTGAGAACGGAGGAAGCCGAACACTTTCTCAAGGTCATTGAGATGGTTTTGGTGCGGATGAGATTTAACCACCAGGTCGTCCACGTAGCACTCCACGAGTGTCCCGAGAATCGGCTTGAATATTTGATGCATAGCCCGTTGATAGGTGGAACCCACATTCTTCAGGCCTAAGGGAATAACCTGGTAGCAGAAAATACCATGGGGGGCCTTTAAGGTAGTGAACTCTTCATCCTCAGGTGCCATCCAGATCTGGTTGTACCTGGAGTACCCATCCATGAAGGAGAGGTTTTGGAACCCGGTCTTGGCATCAATCAACAACTCTGTCACGGGAAGGGGAAAATCATCCTTAGGATAGTGGAGATTGAGATCGCGGTAGTCGATACAGTCCCTGATCTGCCCGTTCTTCTTCCTGACTGGCACAATGTTGGCTAGCCACCTGGGGTACTGGACTTCCTTGATGAAGTTGGCTTTGATGAGCTTGTCAACTTCGGCCTCAACCATGGCACCGTGAGAGTGGTGCATCTTTCTGGGAGGCTGCTTGAACCCGCGATGGTTTGCTGGAAGGCCAAGGCGGTGGAAGACTACCTAGGGATCTAGTCCTAGCATCTCGTCATAACTCCAGGAAAACACATCACAGTGTTGTCTGAGGAAGTATATGTATCGTTGTCGTTCCTCGGGGGGCATAGCGGTGCTGAACAATGTGGGTCTCAGGTCCGCCTTGCTACTGAGGTTCACCTGTACTAACTCGTCGACCGTGGTAGGGAAGCCCTCCTCAAAGGCAGGAGGAGCATCTCCCATGTCCTCCTCTCCGATTGTGGAGGGATCATCCTCTAGGGGAGCCGTTTCGGGGCTGCCAGACCCTGATGGGAAGTCGGTGCTGGCTTGGGCGGTAGAGGTCGTCACGTCAGGAGACTCATGCACTGCGGAGACCATGGCGACAAAGGCGGTTGATCCAATCCCATTTGGCCTTCGTCCCAAGGGGCCATGCTTTATGACATCAAAGAAGTAGTGGCGCGTTTGCTTGAGCCGGTCGATTTCGGCCCGACGAAACAGACACGTATGACATATTGTCGTTTCCATGAGTCTAACGTACCGATATCGTACAGGGGTAGGGGGCTCGGGGATCACCTGAGCTTGGTTGGTGTAAGAGTACAAGGTGATTTCCCGCCGTCACTTGGACCAGAAAATATGCCTTCCTCTGGTACCCAAAACAAAAAAGAACTTCCCCGTGTCGGGAGTCGTGGACCCCAACCGATGGATTGGGAAGACATATGCATCGTCCAAGCCTGCCCAGCAATCACTCATGACAGTGGAGGGATCAACCTCACCTGTCAGGATCTGCTTGTCATTTCTCTTGTAATAGTTAGCGTCCAAATAACGGGATTTACAAGAGGAAAAAAGAGAGGCATCCCCTTTGAGCATGCCCACTCGACCCTTAAGGGAGTATTTTAGGCACTATTGATACGATGAGGGGACCGCTGCGTGAAGGTGGAGCCACGTCATGCCCATCAACACGTTGTAGGCGATGTCCTGAGAGACAACCATGAATCAGGTATTGGAAATTAGGCCGCTGAACTGGGTCTTCAAATGAATCTTGCTGAGTGGAGTTTTCTCGGTCCTGTCATACCCATGGATCCTGAGGTCGGAGAGAGTTAGATCATCCTCAGACAGGCCCAGCTTCCGCAACGTCCGAGTTGGGATTAGGTTAATCTCGGAACCCGTGTCAACAAGACAGTGGCGGACTTCCATGCCATTGAACTGGATGGTGATGTACAGTGGGCGAATGTGCCCCTTCATGGGAAGGTCTTCATCTTCACTAGAAAATGAGATAACCGCCTGACATTTGGCATCCTCAATTTCCTCGGTGTGGAAGGCTTTTGTGGCCGCCACCTCTGTCTCAAACTGTAGGGGGATCCTTAGAGCCTCGGTGAGCACCTCACGCATTTCAGACGACAGACGAAGAGCCTCAAGGATTGAAAGCCTTGCCGGAATTTCGGCAAACTGCTTCAAAAAATCATACTTTCGAGCCAAACGCGAGCTCCTGCTTATAGGAGGCCGCTCTGCGATTGGAGGCATGATGGGCCCTACCGGTGGGACCGGTGACTGACTGGTACTAGGCACATCTCACGGTTCACTAGTCGAATCCCGGGAGTTTGCTTCCATGTTAGGACTGGAATGCTGTAGTCGACTGATGGTAGGGCAGGGCTGGTTGCGGCACGGCCGAGGTAGCCCCGTATGATCCAGCAACACAAACGGTGGTGGAGGTGAACCTATCGACACCGGGTGAGGGGGTCGCATGTGCTGATCTCTGTATCGGTCCTGCTGCCTGGTCTCAGTAGCGTGCATGGCCTGACTAGAGGTGATGACTGTCATACCCCAGCGATTCATGTAGCCACGGCTCCACCGACATTGTCAACAACTGGGGACATTAGGGAGGTCCACCTAGCGTTCCTCATCGTCGGGGGTCAAAAAGGGATTTACCAACTCTACGGGGTTGACCGAAGCGTACCACGGGATTTCACTTGAGGAGTCATCCACTACCAGACAGAGTCTCGGATGGATCCCCATCTCTGGGGGCATAAAATCGCCAAGAGTGCGGGATGATGATGACATTGGTAGGGTGCGTTCTTTCTTCTTGCACTGCCGCTTGCTCTTCTAGGAAGAGGTAGGCTGGGACGATGATGCCAAAGCGGCGCTCGCATATTCTGAGGGCTCTGGCTGACTCAGGCGGGCACGGATGATGCCATAGGCACGGGTGACCATCCTGTGGGCCATCCAGTCATTATACTTCCAGGACCCACAGTTGGAAACCTGCTGCCACTCATCCTCGTTGCCACTGCTGCCATCTAATCTCACGATGACACCCGCCACTTGCGCCGGGGCTGGGCCCAACCTGACTATGTTGTTGTCAATATGTTCTTGGAGCCAGTCCTTGAACATATAGCATCCCTGGATGGTGTGCCCCAGGGTCTGGTGATAAGGGAAGTAGTTAGGGTGATCAGTGAGATGCGCCTCTTCTGGCTTCCGGCACTCAGGCAGCTGCACGATCCTCTACTCCAAGGTGCTAAGGAAATAACCGGGGACCTGGGCCTCGTCAAACGAGTAAGTCCGATTCATTCTCTCTGGAAAGGGGGATCTTGGAGGCTGACCATGACCAGGGGCCGGAGGAGCATGCCAAGGAGGTGGAGCCTGATTATCTCGCCTAGGTGGTGGTGGTGCGTTTTGCGAAGGCGCCTGCCGATTTTGAGGCGGTCGTTGTTGGGCCGGAGGCTATGCCCGTGGGGGTGGACCCCTATAGGGCTGCTGAGCTGGCCTTACTGGTAGTAACACTAGATGTCTGGGGGGCTCTATCTGGGCCACAACAGCGAGCTCGGCTCTAGCATATCTCCTTTCAGGGATTACATGAGGCAGCGGGTGTGCCTGACTGGCCTGTTGGAGGGCTTCTTCAAGGTGATGAGCCTTGTCTGAGAAGTCCCGGAACCCTCCAGGGTAATTCTGAGTGATCAGAGAAGGAACCAGCTCCGCCTTGACGTTCCCTACACACATTGTCAGTAATTTTTTCTGATTTAGTGTCATGTCAAGGGTGTACGTGAGCCCCTTCCACCGGGCGACGAAGTCCGCGACCTGCTCATCAGGCCTTTGTTTGAACCTGAAGAGGTCTGAGATGTTCGTCTTCCAGGTTGTGGAACTGAACTGGTAGATGAATTTCCAGTGAAGTTCCTCCCAGCTAGTCACAGATCCAACAGGGAACTGGCTGTACCAGACGAATGCTGGTCCTTCCAGTGTTTGAACGAAGCAACGGAGCTTGGCAGCCTCCTGCTGCGCCGGAGTCCCTAACATAGGCCCGCACCTCGAGTTAAAGTGGGACAGGTTCTGTGGCGAGTCTCCAGTCCTGTTAAAGGGGGAGAAAGTGTGGTTCCCAAATCCCGGCGGGGCCGGCATATCATCCACTCACGCTGGGTATGGCTTGCCATCCGGTGGGATTGCCACCTGCTGAGTTTACAGGGCCTCTAAGAGGGTGATGAGTACTTCCATTAGCCCGTATGGACGTGGATTCATGTCCTGAAGGGGATCTATAACTACAAGCACATTTCCAGGCTCTTTAATCCGGTAGTCAAGCTCAGCAGCTCGCGGGGCGGCTGGCGGAGCGACTCTCGGGGCAGCGGGAGAAAATTGAGCAGGGTCCCCCAGGTGATCCCGCCGCTCGGGAGGGTTCGGTGAGACGTATCGCGCCCTCTTTCCATAGCCTCCGGCCTCTCCCCTTTCGGCGAATGCAAAATCGTCGCGGTTGCCCAGGGGAATATCTCCATGGTTTAGGTGCTCCTACCCCTGCTGTCCTGGCCTAGGGTTACCATAGTCAGGCCGCCGCTCTGTAATGCGTTCGGCCAAGAGCTCATCAACCAGCCTCTTTTGCTCAGCAAGCTGTTGGCATAGAGTGGCCTTCTCGGGTCTTCCTCTGCCTTCTGTACTGAGGCAGATGGGTCGGTAAGCTTGACAGACCCGACGTTCTCTTTACCCTTGCTGATGTTTCGGCTCACTATTAGTGCCTTAGTGGGTGCAAGGAGAACTATGAGGCTCCTCTATTGGCGAGTAATCCTCCCGGATGGGTCCAGTAGTAGATTTTACTCAAGGGGAGAGTCTGCATTGAGGAGATCCACACCATTTCCCTCATCTAAAAGGTCAGCCATGTTGACCGCCACTTCCCTTGGTGACATTCCCTCAGGGCCGCCCAGTGAATCGGGTTGTCGGTGGATCTCACAGAAAATAAGTGCAGCGTACTTCCCCCATCCGCGGACGTGTGCGTGGGGGTGGCTTCCTAGATAACCTTGTGGAGTACTTGAAAACTCTGGACGCATTGTTGATGGAGGGCCCTGTGGTGGCCAAGTGACTCGGGGTGCCGAACCGCAGGGAGCGCAGCCAGGTCGACCCGACGGCACTACTCACCGATATCTTCGAGATGTGTTTGACTCCCATGATAAGGTGCTAGCTGATGGAGAAGACGAGAGTGAGTCACCCGAAGAGTATGACGGAAACATTCAAACTCTCCCGGGGTGAGTGACTCTGGCATATCAAAATCTGATCTTGTGACCGGCCAAAACTTCTCGGGGAAGTGGCCCACCGCGAGGACAGTCCAGAAGCTCCACGAATCTGGTTCGGGATCCGGCCTTTGCTGCCCCTGGTCATCAACCGAGAATGGCCGGGGAGCTGGAAACGGTGTCGAGGCAGACCGTCGGGCCAGTGGGCTGGCCTATGGGGAATACAGCGAATTGGTCGATTGGCCGCCGATCCCTGAGTTGTCCTCCATGGGTTTCAGTACCTTGGCTGCCACGTCACGATAGGATGGGCTGGCAAACAGGCATCATGTCACAGTATCGGTGCTCGTCAAGGGTGTGTAACATTGAAAATCTTCCGTCGGTCCCCAGAAAAGTTCCCCACCCTCCCTGATTGAGATGGAAGGTGCTTCCGGGGAGGCCAGTGGTAACTTCAGGTTTGATCCCTGGGGGTACGCCAAGTCCTCGTCCTCCTGGATATACCTTCGGAGGTAGGAAGGGATTCATATGGATCTTGCATTTGGGTAGTACGAGACTAACGCGCCGCATCCCCATCCCTTCCCACGACTTAAAGGGTTGGGGGGAAGGTTCCATCGTCGAGTCGTACTCCGCCTCAGAGTCCGAGAAACGGACTGGTCTAATTTCCATCCGGACTCCCCTGACATTCCTCTTACAGCGACGACACCCCGCCTTCCTACCCATGGGTGGCTCCTCAGGGTAAGGATGATTTCTGTCAAGGAGTCCCCTGGCCGCAATAGAGCTGGGGAAGAGGGGACTGAAGGTCGGGGTGTGAGAAGCATTGGGACAGATATCGAAAGGGACATGAGGAGGACCTCCTCGTGAGTGAGCGACCGGATACGCAACGACTCCACACTCGTAGCCAGCGGTAGGGGGAGTGACCTCATACCCCGTGTAGTGGGATATGGAAAGAGTCATACCTGGAGCGTATCTATTTCAAAGAATCCTTCGGCTTTCCAGATCAGTGGAACGGAATGAGCCTTCATGGTGGGTGGCACTACCGCGGATTGGTCCGCGGTGGCCATTACCTATGCCCGAGACTGGGAGAGTCTATCCAACCTGCCTGTAGGGAAATCAGGGCCTCGATCCGAGTCGAGCATGTGACTGCCCTTGCTCAATGTATGCGGAGGTCTGGTAACAGGAGTCAGCAGTGGCTCGGGCCACAATGGTTGCTGACGTTGGTGTCCCAGGACGGGCATTCTCTTCCACTCGCCCCCGACGCTGGCATCGGGTCAGATGGCTTGGAGCCGGTGGTGCGGGCATGAAGATTGCCTGCTCCTCAGCCCGGGGAGTCGGCCGGTGGCGTCGACGCAGCCTAGAGGGGGCTCATGCCATTAACCCCTGGGACGGGTCTCCGATCGGGCGGACCCAGACATCCCACACCTCATTGGCGTAGGGAAGGGATGTGTCAAGGTGCTCTGGGGATAGGCTCCCGAAGCGGTTGAATGTCAGAGTGGGGAGTGGCGGCTCCCTGCGCGGCCCTCGGGGGTAGCGACAATGGTGAGGCACAACTGCCTCTAGATCCAAACGGGCCATTCCCCTGGTTGGGATGATCCCTTCCTCATCGTACCTACAAACCAGGTCGTTTATCACCCTTCGCTGGATGATTTCTGACCGGGAGAGGGGGCGTGAGCGCCCCGTAGTCGTAGCAATCAGAAGTGGAGTGACTGTGGAAAAGGCGGGACCGCGTGGGGTAGCCGCGTCGATACTGCCCCTGCCCCTGTGCCAGTGGGCAGGTGGAGATCGAGCTCCGGATGTAGTGATCTGATTCCTAGAAGCAGGGAGATAAACCCATTAGTACTAACAGGAAATGAAATCGACAACCGATAGCCCAACATCATTACGTCTTCCGTGGTCGGTGAGATGGATCCATGCTGACGATGTCGTAGAACGGAGTGCTCAACTTCCTGACTGCCTCAACCCCTGGTGGGTTTCACGTCCCGGTGATAGGTACCCGGACCTGGTGACATGCTAATCTTCCGACACCCTGAACGTTACCCATCTCCATATTGAGGAGAAGAGCTTCATGTTAGGTTCACCATTTTCTGTTTCCGACGATTTTACGCTAGGGCGCCCACGCTTGTTCATCACGCATGGGAGGACGCGCGGCTTGTTGCCCCGCATTCCCATTTTCCAAAGGCGGGCGGCATCCGTTCCTTGTTCAGGGACGTCTGCTCCTTGATCGAAACCGGGATGATGGGATTTCGGTTCTTCCTTCCGTGGATTCCTCCTCAGAGCTCATCACCTAGTCTGGGTCTCCATCATAGATTTATGATGGGTTCTTGAAGCTCGTTCCCAGTGCCATATCTGCATGGACACCAGTTAATTACACTGCTTCCGTCGAGACGCTCAAAGGGTTCTGGTCGGGGCAGCAACTTTCAGTGAGGAGAATGGTCACGTTGGAGTGTCGTTGGCATGTCTTGACGCTGGGGATAGACATGTCTGTCTTCTGTCCCTTGTCACAGGGCTTCTCGAGGGCGTGGAAGCCCGAGGCATCCCACATCGAACGTGGGGATTGTGTACCATCTAAGGATTTCCTTAGATTCCCATGTTTAACACGGGGTATGCCGTGAGTTTAACGTCTTGCGAGGACAGATCAGACTGAAGGACCCCCTAGGGGGAACACCGATGTTGGGGCTAGCACATGGGCGGATTCTCGGATACCATGGAGTGGAATTGGGTGGCATGATCTCACCGGGATGTGGTGGCCTGGGTAAGGATCAGTATGGGTGATGGACTGACGGGCTTGAACCTCGTGGAGGCTTCCTATGTATCCCCATGGCAGGGAATCAAAGTTTGCATAGTTCGGTGATACGGTGGGACACCTGAAGAGGCGACCCGTGAGAATGAATGCATGGATTGGAGCCTGGAGGATGTAAGATCTCTGGGCTAGGGCATGAGCTTCCCAAGGAATATAGGCTTGAGGGGGAGTTCAGGATGAGACGTGGGTGTGAGGCATGGGGATTACGCTCTGTGGCGGCCCATAATGGTGCTGGTGAACTGACGTGAAGTGGTCAGAACAATTGAGTGATGGGCTTGAACCTCGTGGAGGATTCCTACGTACCATGCGATAGCACGGATCAAAGTCCACGTAGTTCAGGGCATACAGTTTAACGTCATGCGGGACGGGAAACAGTTTAACGTCATGCGGGACGAGGGAATTTCGGGCTTACGCTCTGAGGCGGCCCATGGTGGTCGGGGAACCAACGTGGGGAGGTCAGAACGATCGGGTGGTGGGATTTAACCTCGTGGAGGCTTCCTACGTACCATGCTTTAGCACAGATCAAATTCCACGTAGTTCAGGGCATACAGTTTAACGTCATGCGAGATGGTATACAGTTTAACGTCATGCGGGACGAGGTCATTTGGGGATTACGCTCTGAGGCGGCCCATGGTGGTTGGGGAACCGACGTGGGGAGGTCGGAACGACCAGGTGATGAGCTTGAACCTCATGAAGGATTCCTACGTACCATGTGTTAGCACGGATCAAAGCCCACGTAGTTCACTGGTGTGGGGCTTACGCGTTGAGGAGGCCCATAGAAGGATGTCATGGTCGATGCGCGCTCTAATCCCATGTGAGTCATGCTCGGTGTGAGAAACAAGAGGCAGCAGGGACCATATGATCACGTCTCAAAGGGTGCATCCGTGAGAAGCGGAAAGGGGCTTATACGTTGAGCGGACCAAAGAGGAAACAAGGGCTTACGTGTGGTTAGCGGCCCTGGGTGTCGGGGCTTACTCAATGATGGAGGCCCGTGGTGCGACAAGGCATAGTGGGAAAGGGACTCCACTGGCCTTGGCAGGGGGGAAGTATGGAGGTGTATGGGTGAAACCTTCCGTAAGAGAGGCTAGGGGATTACACGCTGAGGCAGCCCTTCTCCCATAGACAAACGCCACTCCGAAAAGGATGATCTCATTCCATGTGAGGAAGAATCCATTCCCGTGGAGACGAGTGGGCATAAAGAATGTCCGAGCTGGGGGGGCCCTGCGTGCGAAGCATGGGGTCGGACAATAGTTTAACGTCATGTGTTAAGGACGAGGTGATTAGCTGTTTAACCTCCTGCATCTTGGATGAGGTGGGTTTTCTCCACACCCCTAGGGCTTACATGCCCAATTCCCTCTACCCCTTGTGGGAGGGAAGGCATCGGCAAGGTTGTAGTGAAGGGGGGCCACAGGGTAAACCATTGAGGGGTCTAAATTAGCGTGGCTATGCGAAGAAGCAATAGCCGTTAGCGTGCCAATGTGGAGAAGCATAAGGCAAAGCAAAGCAACGGGAAACACCGCCTAATGGACCTTGAGGTTACTTCGTACGAGCCTGGAAGGCCATACGGGAAAACAACGCATGGAATGCATGCCCGGCAGGGAAGACATCAGGTGCCGGCGCGGAGAGACAGCCAAAGGGTGTCAAGGTAAGGGTCCTAGGTGTTGCGCGCAAGGAGAAGGTTTGCACGCAAAACACTGGGATGGCGCATAATAGGACCAGAGGATTGCGCAGATAGGTGATTACGCACAAAGGATTGGGATTGCGTGCACAGAAGGGGATTGCACGCATGGTGCAAGGATTGCGCGCAAGGGAAGAACCCGGAGGAGTGGGAGAATTCACTTAAGCCAGTGGAGTTGCGCGCAATGGCAAACCCTTGTTCAATGTTGCGTGAAAAGAGGAATTACCTGGAATTAATCTTGCGCGCGGGGGAGTCCGACTTGCGCGCACGGGAGCCGTTCTGAATTCTGCAACCCCAAACCATTTGGGGTCGCCTTCTATTTATAGGCATCGATCGGCGTGGAATCTAGGCGGCGCGCGAAATATTCCGCGCCAGGGAACCGTCGGTGTGCAAATCTTCACCGCGTGGAACCGGGGTGCGCAAAATTGCGCGCACCACCGGCTCGATTACGCGAATCCCGGGGATGCTTCATGCGCACATCATTATTTTGTGCAAGTCCTCCTTTATTTCGTGCACCACTTCCTGGGTCTCCAGACCTGGCCTCTAATTCCAAATATGACTTCACTTTGTCATTTCGAAACTTCCTCTGGGAGTTACGGACTTTTTTGGCGTCTACAATATTTTAGGCATTTAATACTATTTAAATTAAATAGTTTAATTTATTATAAATTTTTATAATTAAATATTTGGATGTTTTTTTCTTGAGTTAGGAGCTCTGTTTATTGAGACAATATCAGTTAGTCATGGACAAGGTTGGGGAATCTTTGGAAGTAGATTTCAGCCTCAACAAATAAATGGAAAATATTCTAATGTGGTAAGTGGTCCTTTTGATATACCTATTGAATTATAAATTTCATTGTATGAATGTGTGTGTATGGTCATTCCATTGAGTGTGTGAGATTTTTAATTTAATTACTAATAAATAATATAAATTATTGAATTTAAAATGAAAACCATGGAATGAACAAAGTGAAATGGCCATGTTGAATCAAAAGATTATACTTTCTAATTTTCATTTCCTTAATTTTTTCAAATTACAAACAATTTCTCACAAAATTATTTTACTAATATTGTTTTTAAAAAGTATTTTATATTGTTTTTGTTGAAAACCTCTTTTTATACCTATCATAAAAATAGTTCTTAACTAAACAAATATTAAATTTATTCTTAAAGTTGGATACATCAGGATAACTAAGATTTTTATTCCATAAAACAATCTAGCATCATGTCCATTGGATTGGCTTCTGTTATTTCCATAAGATGGATGGATATCATATCTAATGGACTGAATGTAGTTCAGTTCATCAGATTGTCAAAATTTTATAATCCTAATGTTAGAATTATTTCTATGAGATAGAATTTATAGCAACATTGTAATGGTTCCACCGAATGACTTCGAATGAAGATATACTTTTCTAAGCTATAAATTGAAGGAAATATGATGTCATTACAACATATTTTGATATTTATATAAAATATGATCATTGGAGGGATTCTTATAAATATGAATTCATTCTAAGAGATGGGAGATAATGAATTTTCAAATCAACATATCCGAGATTTGCTCTACCTTAATATCTCATTATTATTGATTGTAAATATTTAGAGAGTTTTTATTATAAGGAATCCATGTGAGGGTTTAAATTACATAGAACAGTTTTGTTTTGTATTCTCTGATTCTAATCTAGGTTTAGATCAAGGAATTATAAGGATCGGAAGATAGGTCATTATGAGTAGGTTGATCAAGGGCTTCCAGTGGAGTGGAACATAGAGTTCTTACAGATCTTCAGATCGAGGGATTTTTTGATACAGAAAGACAGAGCATTTATGATATTCATTTGAAGGGATTTCCTGGTGTGGTAAGAAATACCTTATAGTTAGGTTAAAAACCATGTATATCTTAAGTTTGGATTCCTTACTTCCATAACTGTTATGGATAAAGAGTATAATATATTTTATAATGATTAAAAGTTACTCTTACATTATAATAATCTTTCATATTAATTAATTTATCATGTTTTATATTCCACTATGTAATTAATAATTTATTTTATTTACTAAATATTTATTATATCTATTTAATCATATTATTTATAATTCCCTTTAGTAAATATGATTTATCAAATGAATTTTGAGTCCAATACTTACAAAAAATTATGTTTGGATTTTAAATTGTTTTAATTTTTTAAACTACAATTCAGCCATATTATCGCCATTTTATACTCTTATGATCCAACAATTTGTATCACATGAGCTTCTACTAATAACTTACAAGTTTTTTACTTTAGTTATTATAAAAAAAGTTTCTGATGTTTTTTTAAAATTTTTTATAAACTGGTTTCTTGTAAACTATTATTTCACTAACATGTAAATTGTAGAATGATTTTTGTTTCTATAATATTGTATATTTAAATGTTGTAACTCTCACAAATATGAATCTGAGCTAATCACTAATCTTCGACAGTGATGAATATAAATATTAGAGAGATATGATAAAAATGTTTATTATTAATACTCATGTGAATTTGTTTGGTTATTTTTACTGGCAATTATGAGATTCTAGAGAAATATTTCACTAATTTTATTAATCAAGAGATGTTGGAATATAAATTGAATTATCATGTTTGATATAACATTATTTTTTCAATAACTAAAAATATATATAGTAAAATTTTATCTAGTGAAGCTGTAAATAGTATTTGGAAAAATTTAGGGGTAGTATAATTTGAAACTTGAAAATTCATTAAAACAAGAAGAGAAATTATACATGCTTATTATCAAGAATTTTATTTTATACATGGAAGAAAATATTGAAAATATGAACCAAATATTTATGACTATTGTAAAAAATTTATAATTGCTTAGTGAAAAGGATCTTACATATAAAATATTAGTTGAAATGATTATTGAGATCATTCCTCTTGATTGGGAATATTATAGAACTACTTTAGATGATAATAAAAGAATTACTCCTCTTACTCTAGATTATTTGATAGTAAATCTTATGGAATATAAGGGAATTTTGAAAAGAGATTCTGAAAAAATGATGAAAAAGAATGGAGGAGTTGATTTTGCAACAACTTATATTGTTACATGTAAAGTTCATTCGGTTGAACATGTTTCAATGTATTATAAGAATAATAAAGTGTTAGTTGATTCAGATATTAGTTCATCCGAAAAATCTATAAATTAATTATAGAATATTGAGAAAAAGATGAATAATATTTTTGGAAAGAAGGATTTCCATTATATATATAATAAGAATCAAAAAGAGGGAAGTGATAAGAATGATTATTTAGAAGTTATAAGTTATAAATTTTATATAGTTATAAATATCAGAATAGATTTTACTAATCTAAAAAATGGAAAAGGAGGAAATACATTTTAATAGGAATTTCAAGAAGTACTACATACACAAAAATAATAGGAGTTTGACAGATTCGTATATTTGGAGTGCTAGTGGAGGATATAGTTCATTTGAAAATTCATCAGATAAGGAACATTCAAGAGAAAATAATATCAGATTCTACATAGAAATTCCCAAGTTTAAAAATTGGTTCAGGGATAATGTAACAACTATACCATTTAAAAATCCTACTCCAAATTTTATTTACCTTGATAGTGATATTGATGATAATATTTCTACATATCTTGATGAAAAATCTTAATAATCTAAAGAAAAAAATTATTTACCCTATTTTGAATAATTTTCTATATGTTCTTAATTATTAATAATTAAGAATTTAAAACATAACAAAAAAATTTATATTTCTCAAGAAAAAATTGTGAAAGAAAACTCAAAAATTCAACTTTAAATACTATGATTTCATATCTTTAAAAATAATTAAAAAAATTTAATATTGATAAAACTAATCTTTTTAATTAACTATATAAATATTATTTTGAGAAAATTAGATTACTAAATGATATAGAAAAAATTAATTCAAATAAAAATACTACAGAGGATAATAATATAGTTTCAAAACATAATTATGAAATTTATACTCTGAAAATTCTCCTAAATAAGATTACCACTAGTATTCATAACTTTGAAAAGACATATATTAAAATTTTAACTCTTTGTGATGTTTCTGGAATGGGTTTTAATAATATAAAACCTATTTTTAATAATAATTACATTATTCTGAAAAGTGCCCATTTTTTAGAAGTGTCAAAGTGGTGATCACTAGAAGAATAAGTTCTATTTGAATAAATTTAACTCTTTAGGTTTTCATGAATCTTATTTTTCAAAATTATTATCATTTCTCAACAAGGTTAAATTATACAAATGTGGATTCCAAAAATTTTACTTTACAATAATACTGAACCAAATAAAATGTGGGTTTTGAAATGGTAATGGTTTTGGTTTCAAATAAATAATAAATGTACCATAAATAATATTTGGTTCATGTATAGTGGTTTCTATAAACACATGACTGGAAAAAATAGTTCTTTAAGAATATTATAAATATGAAAGGTGGTAAAGACACATTTATAGATAATGCTCAAGTTGAAATTTTTAGAATAGGTAACATTTCTCTTCATGGTAAATCTTTAATTTAAAATGTTTTATTTTCTTAGGTCTTTATAACAACCTTATTTTCATAATTTAGTTATGTCATGAAGGATATTCTGTGAGCTTCAGGAATGAAAAATTTACTATTCATAATTCTAAAGCTGGATTTATTCTTTCTTCAAATCAGCATGGGAATGTTAACACACTAAATTGAAAAGACCTTAGGAGACTAGATGTACCTTATCATAGTGAAATAGAAGACCAATATTTGTTATGAAATAGAATATTTGGAGACTATAATGTTTAAACTTTAGCTAAAATATCTAAAAAGGAATAGTTAATGATAAATAAGAACATAGGTTTGATACATAAAAAATATACAATCCTTGTCAATTTAGAAATCAACATAAGTCAAGTTTTAAATATATTAGTGAAGTCTCAACTTATAATGGATTATAGTCAGTGCACATGGACTTGTTTGGTCCTACAAAAACAAGACGTATTGGTGTAAAATACTATTTATATGTTTTAATGGATGATTATACTAGATATACTTTTTTTATTTTTTAAAAAAATAAGTATGAATACTTTTTATAAAAAACATTTTTATCCTAGGTTAAAAATGAATAAAATATCACTTTGATAACTATTCATAGTGATAATGGTGGAGAATTTTTAAATTCAGACTTTGGAAGATTTTTTAGTAAAAAATGTACTTTACATAACTTTTTGACACCTATAAATCCATAGAAAAATGGTGTAGTCGAAATAAGAAATAGAATACCTCAAGAGATTTTGAGAACCATGATGAGTAAATACTTATATTCTAAATTTGTTTTGGGATGAAATAGTTAATACATTCTATTATAATATAAATATAGTTTTACTAAGACCTTTAATTAATAAAACTCATTATGAGTTGGGGATGATAAGGAAACCAAAATATTCTTACTTCAATGATTTTGGATCGAACGTATTCTTTTTTAACACCAACGATAACTTTCACAAGTTTTCTCCAAAATTCGATGAAGGAATATTTTTAGGTTATTCTAAAAGTAGTAAGGCATATAGAGTTTTTTACTGAAAAATAAGTACAATTTAATAAACAGTACTTGTTAAATTTGATGAAACTGGTCCCTTTGTTTTAAAAAAACCTCGACCCACATAATCATTTATTTTTTCTAAAGATGAATTTCAACCAATGTTATAAATTTCTACCCACGAGAGGAATATAGAAGAATATAATTCTAAAGTTATATCACAAGAATAATTTCAATATATTGTTGAAGAAAAATGTTTTTTAAATCTAATAAAGTAGTTTTTATTTGGTATCATCCTAGTGATAACATCAATAGTGATGTAAAACAACTAGTTGGAACTAGAGGTTCCATAAGAAATGAAGTTACATATTTTCAATTTTATCACAATTCAAACAAAAATATCTTGAAAATGATTTAGGTAATGAGTATTGGATAATATTTATGTAAGATGAACACAATGAATTTAAATGTAATCAAGTTTATAAATTCATTGAAAGAACTTAAGATACTTCTATAAATTATATTAAAATAGGGTTTTCTAAACAAATGTGATAGAAATAGTTTAATAGTTATAAATAAAGATACACTTTTTTTCAAGGGGTATAATCATCAAGATTTAATAGACTATAAAAAATGTATGTTTATGAAGCAATACTTGATACTGTTAATATACTTCTAGTATAAGCAACCTTTCTTAATTTCAAACTATTTCAAATGGATGTGTCGTGTTTAATTTTTAGTGGATATATTCTATAGGAATTTTTTGTATAATAACCACATGGTTATAAAAATAATAATTAAAACATGTTTTTAAGAATATTAAGGCACTTTACGGACTTAAAGAAGCCCCTAGAGCCTAGTATGGAAGATTAACTTGATTTTTTGTTACAAAACAACTTTGTTAAGGGAGATGTGAATCCAAATATTTTTATAAAAGAAGATTCTAAAAACATAATAATTTTTCAAATTTATTTGGATGAAAATATATTTGGATCAATTCAAAAATCATTAAGAGTTTCCATTTCAAATCATATGAAGTCTAGTTTTGAAATGAGCATGATAAGAGAATTTACATATTTTCTTTGTTTTCAAATCTGACAAAAAGTAAAAAAGAACATTTATATCTGGACATAAGTATATAAAATATCTTCATAATAAATTCATATTTGAAAATAATAAAATTATTAGTACTCCTATCAGAACCTCAAATACTTTAAATACTGATTAATCTATAAAACTAGTTGATCAATATATATTTATAGAAATTACTGGAATTATACTATACTTAATAGATATTCATATATATTTATTGTATTTTAGTTATATATTATAGATTTCATGACAATACAAAATATTTGGACCATAAATCTATTAAAAAAAATTTGTCATCTAAAGGGAACAATGGACTAAGGTTTATTTTACTCTTTTATAAATGATTTTGATTTTTTTTAGATACTGACTTTGGTGGATATAGAATTTATAGGAAAGTAAAATTTAGAACCTGTCATTTATTAGGATATGATTTAGTGTCTTGGTCTAGCAAGAAACAACGATTAGTATAAATATCCACTGCTCAAGCCAAATATATGGCTTATAGAAGTTGTCTTGCACAAGTGTTCTGGATGCAACACACACTTGCTGACAATGACATGAGTCCTTAATAAAACTCAAATATTGTGTGATAACATAAGTTCCACTACATTAAGTGAAATCCAAGAAAACCACTCACATGAAAAGAAATAGATATAAGACACCATTTCCACTGGGATCATTCAGAAAAAGAGATAAAATTTTACAATTTATCAAAAAAACAAGAATAACTTGATGATATCATTACAAAGCATATTATTTTGATATATTTTAATACATTAAAAAGACTCTAGGAAGGGTCAATATAAATTTATCATTCATATATACACATTTTCAAATCTCCTTGCATTAATGAATTCCTTTTTCAAATGGATATTACATAAGTTTTAATTTTCTTAAAACTATTGCCCTCTAAACATTTTAGTTTTTTAAAAAAATTGTTTTTGTATCTTTTTATGCTTCAGAATCAATTTTTTTATAGAATCAATTTTTTTCTGGGAATAAAATTTTTTAATAAAATGTTTCAAATTAAAAAAAATCTTACTAAATTTTTTCAGATGATCTTTTTGTTATAATGTTTATCAAAAAATTATTTTTGAAAAACCAAGAAGAACAAGTTACTGGATAAAACATCCATTACAAAAGTATATTTTTAATCCAATAGGTATTCTTCTAATCTTTTAGTTTGTTCAATTATCGATTACCTTTATATTTAAATTACATTTTTCTTATTCTCTACTTTTTTAAAAAATTCAATTTGTTAAAAATATTGATGGTTAAATAATCATAAAACCCATTTGTTCAATAATTGTTTTTCATATAGGAATACTAAAAACATTAAGATTTAAAAATACTTATTAAATCATTTGAGTACGTATCTCAACCATCAGATGAAAATATTTTTTGTTAATCTGAGTTGTTAGATCTCTGAAATCCTAGGTTTCACTCCCTAATACTATATATAAGGCCATGGACCATTCTATATAACATATATTCTTATAATCTTTTCTTGACTCTCAGTTCTCTTTTTTCTGCACATTCTGGAAATTTTGGAATCATTCTAATTAGTTATTCTCATCATCAGTCTTATTATGATGTAATATGCTAAATATTTTTATATCTGAGAAGTGGTATAGGAAATATTGATCGAGAAATCATGGTATGATAATTATTATTATCATTTTAAATGAGTTATAATGTTTAAGGGATGAGAAAAGGTTTTTGTTGAAAAATATATTTTCGATTTAAATTATTTAAAATTTGTTAAAAAATTATTTTCTTTTGTAAAATTATGTATGCTATATGATTTGGAAGTAATTTTTTCAATCATTTTAGTGATTGTTTTAAATTATCTATTCATAAAGTGGACTATTTAGTTGAAGTTTCTTTGAAATTATAGGCTTACCTTCCATATCACTATCTTCTAGAGAATCTTAGATCCTTTAAAAAAGTCAAATATGAATCATATTTTTTATCTTCCTATAAGAATGTTAGAAAGGTATATCATTTGACTCTAGTTTCTAGAGTTTTTACTTTGTGGATATAAGACTATCTTATTACAATAAAAAGTGATAGGGATACAATGAAATTTCTGGACATCTTAATATTATTTTTCCTTATCCATATGAGGAAGATAAACCTAGTAAAATTTATGTTTCTCTTGATTGAATATATAAATAAACAAATTCATTAAGTTGATAATTTTCATGTTTCTGTGTTTCATAAATGAAATGTTTGTTAATTTCATGGAAGTTATGAAAATAAATAATCAATATTATAATGTTCGAGAATATAATTTATTAATTGGAGAAGAAACCATAGAAATAATGAAGCTAGTTTTCATTCTAAAAATGAAAAATATTTTGGACAAATTGGATAAGGTAGCGTCCAATAATGAAGTAGTTAATTTGAAATAATCAGTAAAATAGAAAAGGAAAGTTGATTCGTATCCTATAAATTATCAAAATAAAATGAAAACTATGTTTGATGAGGAATTCAAGAAGTTTATAGAGCATAAGACTCAAAAAATATTGGAGATTCAGAGTTTATCCTGGTAAAAAATAAAATTTTGTGATTTAAAGAAAATGATTGATGAAGAAATGAAAGTGTAATATAAGAAGAAAACATAGAATAAAGTATTTGTTGAAGCAATGGTGATGGAAATGTTTATTAAAGGTATAGAAAAAGAATCAACCAATATAAATTATTCTATAAATCAATATTCAGTAGTTCAATAATTTATTTGTTTTAGAACACATTCTATTTTCGATCAGTCCTTTCTAGATTCATTAGTACTAGAAATGTTAAAAATTTCTGAAACATCTGTTGTTCCTATTAAATTTGTGAAGGGAAATGGAAAATAAGTGCAAGTTAAACATCAAGATAAAAAATTAGTTTAGAAAATAATGAATAAATAAAAATAGAAACACAAAAAATAGATGAAAGAGCAATAAATTATTTGTAAAAATAATTGGAATAAGGAAAAGGAGAAAAGTAAGAATAAGAAGAAGAAAAAGAGGAAGAATTATAAGAAAAATAAAAATTAAAACAAAGATCTATGGATTCATAATCCTACTCTACATCCTTATCAAACCAGTTTGATAAAAATAATTTCTTATATGTTTCATTGAAAAATGTTTGAAGCACGAGGAAAAAGAAGAAAAAAAATCCAAAACAAAAACTAAGACTGATATATAAGTTGATGTGGTTAAAGTTTTAGATAATGTAAATGTGATAGGGAAATAAATTAAAAAAGTTGTACGATCTCTCTAATATATTTATAAAGTCTCATTAAATTCATCTTATACAATATTTAACGAATCTCAAAAGATAATTTACTGTATTTTTTTAAACCTTGAAAAAAATTACATATTCAGTGACTTATTTTTTTAATATTGAATCCCAATGGAAGAAAATTCAAAATGGTGTGAATGAGAAATCAGATTCTTTAAATTTTCTGACTAAAACCATTATTCAAAATTATTTTTAGATAAAATGTTTCCAACATAAATAAAAGATATATAAAATCAGATTAAATCAAATTGTAAAATTGTTAAGATGGGTGTATAGAGATTTGAAAGGCCATGATGAACAATTTTAAGAAGTTAAGAATGTAACTTTTGATATTTCTATGTCTTTTGAGAAGTTTTTATTAGATATTTCTGATAGATTGATGTTTGGGTAATAGAAAAAATATTTTTTTAACTCTCAAAATAAATAAATCTTTAAACTCAAATAAGATATTAAAAAAATAAAAGATGATAATGCTAGAATCCAATATATTTAATATTACTTTTAGAGGATTAAATGAGAAAACAAAAATATCATAATTCTTGAAGAATAGGTAGTTAGTTTGAAGGGAAAAAATCAAAAGTTCATTGTCTTAGAGGAAGAGTTAGGGATTCTTGAGTCTATGGCTACAGATTCCAAGAAGCATTTGGAGAATTTTTTTAACATACAATATATAGTAAAGAAGTTGTACATGAAATAATGGAAATTTTCTTTCTAAATAATTGATGTATTTATAAATCCAAAAATTTGAATCAATTCTTATTTTATTTATTTATTATCCAAATACATTTTATTTGAATGATTACCAATTATATTTGGATTAATGTTCTTTCTTATTACCTTGGATGAGTAGTTATTCAAATACCAATTTTCTGTATTATAATTTCTATAATTTTAAGTAAATATTTTACGTTCCATTTTTATTTTGAAAGTCACACAGTGGAAGAATATATTAATGGGTAAAAATTATTAAGGGGGATAATTTACTGGAAAGAGGAGGATCATATAAAATGGGAGAATATGATAAGGGATATTTAATTATTATTCTTTCAAAGTAATAATATTTCTTAACAGATGAATAATGTTGAACAAAAGTAAGTTATAAATACAAGAGAGTTAGGATAAGAAAAAGGAAAATATTCATGAACCATCTAGGATACCATATTACCCTGATGCCCTATCTGATTCCAATATAGCATGACAGGTGTTTCATATCCCCATGGGTTGTCCACTAGCACCTGGCATCATAAAATATGAAAATGGAAATGAATTTTCCTCAAAAACTATATAAGACAATGATACATATCAGTATGCATAAAAACATCAAAAGAAACTATACCAAGAACCCTGGTCATTTTTTCTATGGTATGACAATTTCTTGTTATGGGATCCTCACATATATCATATCAGTGATCATGAAAACATGGCTCCACATGTCCCTTATGTTTATACCAAATAAGACTTATCAAAATTCCATCATGGATAATATCTCTCAGACTATGTATTTTTTATATTTTTCATCATCAATCCAGTTATAGAAAAATACCATCCTAGCATACTTGTCCCAAATAACCCACTAACTACCTAGGATCGCATGTTCTCAATCAATCAACCAATAATTGAAAAATATTTTCATATAAGATTAAAATATAATTTCCCCATTTGGGGTTTCAATATTCCAATTTTTTCTCAAAATTAGAACACGGGCTTTTAATTATTTCATACCTTTTAAAACCAAAACCATTCACAGATTTTTATCAATTGAATTTAAAACATTTTTCTCAAAATAAAATTCTCAAATCATTTCATAATTTTCCATCAATTTCATTTCATGCCACTAATCCCAATTATCATTGAAATGGGTTTTTTCAAAATTTAATTGAAATCAATTTTAAACAATAATAAATTCAAGGTTAAATCAATTTTTAAATCTTAAATGGAACAACCTACATTTTTCATGGAATCAAAATTCCCGCAACAGGACTCAAAAATTATAGAAAAAGATAAATAAGTTATATTATATCAACTTATAATCAAGATTCAACAACATTGAGTTTATATCCATCAATCCCAATATGATCTATCTAAATCAGAGGAGGAAAGAGAGAGATAGAGATAGAAGAGTCAAGAAGACCACTTACCAAGAAAGATGAACCACAACTAAAATAATGATCAATCACTGAACAAATGATCTGAAGGGATTAGAGGACTCAAAAATATCATATGGATGGATTTATCTTGTCATAGGGATGGTTGAAAATCAAGAGAAAATAAAATCATCCCATTAGTATAATTAAAAGTTCTTATCTCAATAAATAAATAGTGTGTAACCCCATTACATGTCATGTACTTGTCGAGTACATATACATTGCACAACTCATTTACTTTTATTAAATTCAAATTTTTTATATATACGTGGCATGTAATCTATGCATGGGATGTATAATTTCATGATGTGTACCAATTTCAGGGTCAATTCTAGGAGATGATTACACATCATGTATCCCTATTAAATGAAGTTTGAGCCCTTGATAGACTTTAGAAATTATAGGTTTTATGTTGAAAATTCCAAAAAAATACATGACTTCAACATTAAAGGTATCCACCTAACTCTTTATCAGAATCACCCAACCAATGAAAAAGGAACACCAAAACAAATGTTAAAATAAACCTGAGAGAAACGTAATGGGTCATTACAACCACCTCACCATAAAAAAAATTTCCCTAGAAATACTATCAATAATCTTTCATAACAAAAAGGTGAGGCCACTACTCTCTCATCAATGCCTCATGGTCCCACGTCTGAGGTGAAATAGAACTATGATGTCATAACACTCGGACCAAAGGTATATTCCACTCACAAATCACATTTTTCTCAGAATCAAATCTTTGGACTTGAGTCTCAGTCATGGTTAAATCAGTCTCAACATCAAAATCACTCCAGCTCAAAACATCAGAAGTATTAGAAAGATACTTTTTAACTATGATACATGGAAAATGATATGTATTGAAATCATGTTGGAACCATGTTCGTTCTATGCATGAATTTGAGCCTGGTTTTTTTTTTTGTCAATCATCAGTGGAAGTTCAAATTGTGTGCCAGTGAAGTGATCATACAGTTCATGCAGACAACAGTATTGAAGGTGGCACAGTTCTCTAGTGTTTGCCAAATTTTTGGACCTGAAAATCAGAAAATGAAGACATAGGTTGTTGGAAATATGAGGTGCACACAAAAATAAAGTGGTTCATGAAATAAGGGAGGCGTGCATGAAAAATAGCGTCGTGCGTGAAAAACAGGGGCATGCGCAAAAAACAGCTGTGTGCGTGAAAAACAGTGGCGTGCGTGAAAAACATTGTGGTGCGCGAAATAGTGGAGAGAGATTTTTTTCACAAGAGGTGTTTTGTAATAAGAACATCTAAAATGGAAAATGCATGGGCTTTAAGAAAAAATGGAGTTGTGCGCGAAAAACGGGTACCTGCGTGAAAAATTACGTGCCAAATGAGAGGTTTTTTGATCCATAGGGGGTTTTGCGCACGGGGGTCTGAGACACCTATAAATAATAGGTGACCCCCCTCATTTTGTATCATTGAAGGCTTATATAATATCCAAGGTTTGATGCGCATAAAAGGTTCGTGTAAACAGTGTTTCACAAAAAAGGTTGAGTTGCATGAAAAGGGTCCAGCTACGCGAAAACACAGACATTGCGTGAAAAATTTGAGGTTGAGAAAAAAACTCCGAGCTGTGTGAAAAAGGACAAGCTACACGAAAAAGGTGTGGCATGTAAAGCTGTTCATAAATGAGGTTATTGCATGAAATATTTTCCATGCAAAAATCATGTATTTCGCACCAAAGTGAGATATTTCGCGCAAAGGGTGGGAGTTGCGCGAAATCTTAAGTATAACCTGTTTGCGCATTTCTGATTATCCGGTTTAGTGGTTCAGTGCATTCAAGTGCACCATTTCTGGAATTTGATGTAAGAAGATTCTCATGCTAATAAGAGGAAAATACTTCAATACAAATCTATTGAAGAGACCTTCACATCTATAAACTGACTGGGACTTCACCAAAGGCAGTGATCCAGGGGGAGACAATGGGAGTGACCCGAGGGACGCAGTGGGCTATCCCTGAACAGTTGTAAAGGCATTGATCCTGGGACAGAGTGACTATACCCGAACCTTTTTAATCCACAACTATTGAAGAATAATGTAATTTGGTATGATCGTAAACCTGTCAGTGTATGCTCCATGGACGTAGCCCTTAGTGGTGAACAAAGTCAAAAGTGTTGTGTCATCTCTTTGCTTGTGAATGTTTGACTGCTTCTCATAACCATCATACAGGTTAAACAAGTTCCTACCAACGTGGGAATAAGATCCATTAGTTTAAAAGGAAAAGTTGACACCCTGATTCACCCCTCCCCTCTCAAGGTGTTCCGGGGTCCTACACATCATTTATGGTGGAAGTTCTAAATATTTATCTACTTTACCCACATACTCAAAAACCTCATATGGTCCCACAAAATAAAGAAAATTCTTCTCTTGACTCCCAATCAATCGATAGATTAAATGAGGTAAACATTTAAAGAACACATAATCACCAACTAAAAACTCCAATTTTCTATGCTAACAATCAACATATGATTTATACCAGATCAGTGACACCAACATCCTCTAAATAATCAACTAAATCATTGTTTTCATCTCTTAGACCGAGCTTGATCCAACCAAGGAACATTCTCCAATCCAAGCAACATACAAAATATTTCAAGGATTAACATACAAGGCATAAAAAGAGATATTATAATCATTTAATGTTAACAATTGTTATAGAAAATTTCAACCAATTTCAAATTGTCTTCCTATGATCCATCAAAATTGTGGATGTATACCCAACAAATATCCTAAAAAATATTTACATCCCTCTATATCTGGCTAACCATCTATGTATGGTACACCTTACTTAGAAAAGCCTAATATCCCAGTGATTTATGAAGGCCACTACAAAAGTAATAATTAATATGGGTATCCCTATTAGAGATTATATCATATGGTACTCTATAAAAATAAAAAATCTATTACATAGTGTTTTCCAATCTCCTAAACTTTGGTTGTATCTCGAATGGGTATAATGTGGGCCAATATTAACTAATAGAAAAATACCCTATACCAATGATTTATCACTATTGGTATATTTCTCCAAACTGTTGAAATATCATATACTAATGGTTTGGAGGATTGTTGGTATAGTTCTCCAAACCGAAGGTATAGCCGATACAAATAGATTGGGAAACTGTTGGCAGTTTGGCATTGGGACAGGTCTATACCAATGGTTTTGGGAAAACCATTGGTATACACCTCTACCAATTGTTTTCTCAAACTATTGGTATAAGTCATTTAAAAAACCTATACAAATGGTTTCATAAAACCATTGGGATAGGTAATTCAAAAAATAATACCCATCTTGGTTTTGATCCCTTCACCTTGTATTTATAATCGGATGAACTAACCACTAACCTAACATGACATTTTTTATCATAATTTCATAAATATATATGTATATTCATAATTATTTTAACATTTTATTTTTTTAATGTTATTTGAAAGTAGATTTAGTAAAAAATATGGGTACCTATACCAATAGTTTTGAGAACCATTGGTATATGTTCTTTGATTTTTTTTTTAAATACCAATGGTTTTGATGAAACCATTTGCATAGGGTGGTCCTATACCAATGGTTTTTACATAATCTTTGGTATAGTGTATCTATAATAGACATGTACCAACAGTTTTGGAAAAAACCATTGGTAGAGGTCTATATAAGTGACCTATACCAACTATTTTGGGAAAAACCATTGGTAGAGGTCTTAATTAGTGAACTATACCAATGTTTTCTTCGAAATTATTGGTATAATTCTCTCTTATGTACCTATGCCAATGGTTTTGTAAACACTATTTGTATAGGTCAGTTGGTATAGGTCCTATTTCTAGTAGTTTTGGTCATGATATTGATTAAAACACATATAAAATTCTTCGTTAACGAGGTACATGGAAACCCAACCACAAAGTCTATTGAAATATCAACCCCACTTCCAAGTTGGCAGTGGAAGTGGATGAAGAAAACCCAAAGGTCTTAGATTCTCATCCCGGAACTATTCAAAAGTATATTAGTGTGAAACAAATTCAATGATGTCTCATCTGATACCTGAACACTAGAATCATGACCACATGTCATAGAACATCTTTGTGGTTCCAGGGTGCATATCCCATTCAAGAATATGGAAACAACCCATAACATATTTTCTCTTGGAAATTGTACAATAAATTGTTTCAAAAAATATAGAACACCCTCCATGGATAATGACCTCTCAGAGACGGTCTCCACACAATAAATATATGTTCTAATGAAATGGAATCATCATCAATATTTTGTTCCAAAAGAACTATATCAAGAAGAGTAGAGGTCAATTGAACACTCGACAATACATCCTTGGACCCTATTACTAAAATATAATATTAATGTGTGGAAGAAGATCCATCAAGTTTCACTCTTCTAATGATTATTTCATGGCCCAGTTCAAAAGTTTCCTGATCAATGCATCATCAATGAAATTACCAATCCTTGGTATATAAGAAATTTTGAAATCAAAATATTGAAAGTACTCCATTGAATGCCTATGGTGGAGATTTAAATCTTTTTAAGAGAAGATATAAATCAAGTTCTTTGGTGAGAATACAAAGTAAACAATTATCTAAAAAGTAAATTCCATCAACTCTAAAGTACATGCATCATAGCTACAAATTCAAGCTCATGGGTTGGATAATTCTTCTCATGTAGCCTAAGATCTCAAGATCCATATTCAATAACATGATCACCCTTTATAAGAATGTAGCCCAAACCCAATTTTGATGCATCACAAAAGACCACATAGACCTAGGTATCCTCTGGGAATGTTAACACTAGTGTAGAAATAAAAAGACATTTTATCTCAACAAAAGAACAATGAAATTTCTCATCCAAAGAAAATTTCAATCTCTTTCAAGTTAGATAGGTAATTGGAGAATCCATCTTCTACAAATCCTTTATAAACTAGTAATAATATCCAGATAATCCCATGAAGCTATGAATATTTAAAATATTATGCAGTTTCTCCAGATCCTAGTCATATGTTGTTAAACTACATGACAACTTCCTCAACACATGACGTAAAAATGCAGTCTTACCCTAATTAATAAACAAAGGATTCCCCACATATGATTGGTATGGAATGATCGCAGACCTTCTCACATAGGGTATATTACATGTGTAAGACCTACACCTTTTCACTCAGGGTAGGTTTTACATGTAAGATCCATACCACTCCTCATTGATGTTCTTTTCATGACATAACATCCTTACCACAGGAAGTTAAAAATCATGGATTGATCCAGTCACATGAACTTAAACTAAGGCATTTTACTATATGGGTTTTGATCCCTATCTTCTACTCATGGTATTCAGTATGCATCCCTAAGTTTCAATCACAAAAATGATAAAATAATGGTGTTCCCTGCTAGAGAAAAACCTCCTAGATCCCCCTCTATGGGGTGTTATGAATCATTGAAATTTTTTTACTAGTGACATCTTCCATCCTAGAGACAGACCACCTAGATCCTCCTTCATAGGGTATTCTGATCCATCCACCCTATATCTTCCTCAAGGATAATTCTAATCCATCCATCTCATATCCTCCTTAAGGGGAGTTCTGATCTATCCATCCCAGATCCACCTTAAGGGGAATTTTGATGCACAACTCTATGTCCACCTCCATGGGGAATTCTTATCAAAACATCAAATCCCCAAAAAACAATAAAATTGTGCACATCTTTAAAAGATGTTAAAAATGCATCCTGATCCATCCCAACCAGACATTCTGATCTATCAGCACAAGATTTTGAAATTATGACCTGAACCACAACTACTACCCTATTCTATAAAAATGGGATTATCGAGGTAAAAATACTTTTAATATTTACACCCCTAGTGTTAATTATCCTATCATAAACACATGATGCCTTGGTTTCCATTCCTAAGATACCTTATATAAGATTCCCTCCCATTATGAATATTCATAGGTGACCAATGCACCCAATGTCTAGACATGTTCATAGATTCCCAATGTGACTACTCCCCTAACCTATGGTTTCTTACCCAACATAAATAAATAGTATAATTAACTGAAATCCATAAAGAGATGGAACTGAGAATGAGTTCCATGAACACGAATTAAATTTATGACCGAGACCCAAAATAGGATAAAATCTCTATGGAGGATTCCATGGAAGGAGGAACTGACATCCCAACATCCTATTTTGATCAAGAAGTATACATTGTAGATAAAAGTGATGAAATCCACCCACCACTAGAAAGTTGGAATGAGGGGAAATAGAATGCCATTGTACAATAACTAGCCAGTGGGCCCTATCAAAACCATAAAAAATATAAATATTTGAAAAAATTCAATGATTTCTCAACAATTATAGAACTTCTCCCAAATGATTCACATGATCCTCCTTGGGCTTAGAGTAAACTAGGATGCCATCCATAAATACCACCATAAACATATCAATATACTCATGGAAAATTTTGTTCATTAAAGCCATTAAGACCGTAGGATCATTATTTAGAACAAATGGCATGATAAGATACTCATAATGGCCATACTAGTTCTAAAAGGAAGTTTTATAAATTTTTGTAACCTGATAAAAAATAAATCTTTGAGAACCACTTCTCCCATTTTAAAACGTCAAACAGATCATCGATCCATGGTAATAAATAATTTTTATTTACTATTACATGGTTGATTTTCCAGTAATCAACAAATAGGCGAAGTGTTCCTTCAAATTTCATATCAATGAGAATATGTAATAAATCAATAGAAAATTAGACAACCCTCACTAATGGAAAACCCAATAATTCATAAGGATACACATCTAGAAACTCAATAATCCCTGGAGGGAGATCATCACTCAATGATTATATCTCTAGATAAATACAAAACACCAATATTACATTCCCCAACTATGTATAAGAAGGTATGGCTTGACTAGACCTTGGGTCCCACTCTCCGTGAATGAAACAGAACACCCTATCAGGTATAGAAAATAAGACTCATTAAAGGTAAAAATTAATTTAGATATTATTAGTAATGATCCAATCCATCCCAAAAATTTGATCAAGAGGTTTCTTGTCAAGAACCAGAAAATTCTAAGAAAACTCAATTTCTGATAATGAGAACATGAAAATAGGGAAATAAAGACCCTTAGCTATCATTATTTCAAGGGGCATTGTAATATCCATCACGTAAGAAAAAATTTATATAGGAATATTTAACAAGTTATCAATATGAGTTGAATTAAATGAGTGAGATTAACTAGTATCAAATGAAGAATATGTTAAATATGAATCTATAGTGATGTTATCTCTCACATTCACTAGACTCGTATCTGCTTCCTATGAAGACCCTTCCACTACGTGAAGAATATTTGTTCTGGATGCCTGCAGCTAGAATCCCATAGATCTTGAATCATCTAATTGAACCATATTACATTTTGGTGATAATGAGACCATTCCACTATGTGGATCATAATTGATATAACATAAATTCTTCAAGTGTTCTAAACATCCTCATGTATATATATCACGGGTGCCTTAATGGAAACATATTTCGAATGCCTATGATATTAACACTAGATGAATGACAAAATAACTCTTCCAGGAACCATATGAGTTCTATAAAGACCATGTTTTAGAAATCCTCCATGAGGCTCATCGTGATTTATCTTCCCCATATGGGAAATATCAAAACCACCACTAGGAGAAAACAAATCTACCATAAAACATGACTTACCATCAAGATAAAATTTGATCATTAACTCCCTATCCAATACATCAGTATAGGAGGATAGCTTCATCAAGAAAACATGAGAAGGAATATCAGATCGAAACCCCGTCCCAAATTTTGATGTCATCATATTCCCATTAGATACAATATCAAGTGCAAACCTCAAAATCTCACCAAACTAGTTCGCATATTCTATCACAGTCCTGTTATCCTACATGTGATTGAAAAACTCCAAAGACTTATCCATCATAATAGATTATAAATATAACAAATCAGTGAAAATATATCTAAAGTTATTCCTCTCAAAGCCCTTATGATTCTTCACCATCACCATTTAATTCCACTATATCCTTCTAAGTCCCTTGACCTTAATGTAGAACACTTTACCTTAATAGCTTCAAGAGTTTCTAGAAAATCAAAGAGAATAAATATATTTATTAGAAAATCCTCATCCTCTTGAAGATAATTAGAGCCTTGGAACACTGGTATATTTTAGTGAAGTAACTCTTGAACATGATTCTTGGATTAAACCCTTTACAGTCCTACAAATAAAAATTTAGTGGGTATAGTTGTCGGTGCCTGTCCTAGAGCTGGTATATTATGCACAACCACTTTAACCAAATTCTGGTCCATAAGAAGATTTTTTCAATATGGTTAATTAGTATATTTTATAGATCCTATTCACATGTATTCTTAGAGGAATTATGATACAAAAAATTAGAAAACATAATTGAAGATATCAGAATATTTCTCAGATTGACAACTCAAACAAGAGAAATAAGGATGTTAATCCCATCCGATAATGAAAAAATATTTTAATTTCCACCTATATAAATCTAAAGTATGGAAAGGACAAGAACTAATACTTAAGACACATTTCTCAAAACAACCATGGTTAATTAAGGGTCATTACTATGAGAGATGTCTAGAAAATCATTCTCAAATATCTCCTAAGTCCTAGAAATATTTCACAACTACATACTGACATCAAGGGAAGTTGCTCAACTTATACCCTTGATACCACTATCTCACTAACCATCAATAATACCCTGGTACCCTAATACCTAATCTAGAACTGACATAGCCTGAAAGAAATTCTCGATCACCATGGGTTAGAGACTAGCACCTATAATCATACAATAGAAAAGTGGGAAAAGATTTCCAAAAAAACAATGGAGGATAAAGGCACATACCAATATGCTCAAAACCTCCAATATGAGTCTATACCAGAAACAAAATAGGTATATCAAAAACCCAAATATTACATCATCAATGTACCATAAAATAGACAATATAAAACCAACATCCCAATGGACATGTCACAAAAATCCCCAAAGATTCATCAACATCCACCTCTTCTAAGAGGTGATTTCCCTTTACATGCATATGGCAGGAGAAAATCTATTAATGTCTGAAGAAAAAGGTAGAGTGTGAGTTAAAATACCCAATAGGATCTCACTAATTTTACATAATAAGAGTACATAATAATATTATATAATAATAAACCAAATCATGCTTTCAATTTCAATCAAGAGAGACAAGGTAGTAAATTTTCATTTTTAAAATAAAACATAGTTCAATTTAGTTTGATGGAAAACATTTCATACATGGATTAAATAAACACTTTATGTAAAATGGATCATATAAAACAAAAGGCATGAGTAAAATAGTTTTATATTAATGGAATATTTATCAAAATAGTCACAATAAGCACCATGGTCATCTTACTTGTAGTATGATAGTTTCTACTTATTGGATACTCACATATCTCATACCAGTGATCATGAAAATATGTGTACACACATCCCTTAGGTTCATTCCAAATATAACTCATAAAAATCCCATTGGCGATAAGATCTTTTGAACATGGTTTTTTTAGAGTTTTCATCATCAATCCACTACTAGGGAATTACCATCTTAGCATAATTTTTTCAAATAACCCACTAACTACCAAGGCTCACATTTGCTCAATCCATCAATACACAATAAGAAAATCATTTCAAAATAGTTTAAAATAAAATTTCCCCATTTTCAGTATCAATATACCTATTTCATCTCAAAACTAGAACATACGTTTTTCATCATTTCATGCCTTTTAAAAAAACCAATAATAGGTTCTTATCAATTCAATTTAAGCCATTTCTGTCCAAATAAAATGCTCAAATAATTTCACAATTTCCATCAATTTTAATTAAGGCCCCAAATTACAATTCTATTGTACTTTTGCAGTTTCCCAAAATTACATTCCAAATCAATTCCAATCCCAATTTACATTGAAATGGGTTATTCAAAATTCAATTGAAATAAAATTTAAACAATAAGAAATCCAAGGCTAAATCAATTGGACAATATTAAATGGAAGAACCTACCTTTTTCATCGAATCACAACATCCACAATAAAACTCGCCAATGAGAGATGAAGGTGGAGAAGATCTAGGAAGTCACCCTAGAATCAAGATTCAATAACATAGATTTCATATCTATAAATCCAATGAAAATCTAAAAAAATACATGGAGGAAATATAGAGATAGAGACATAAGATATAGTAAGACCACTTACCATGAGAGATTCATCATAACCAAAATGATGATCAATCACTAAACAGATGATGTGGAGGGATTAGAGGACTCCAAAATCGCATAGGTAAGGATTTAGGTTGCGAGAGGGAGGGATAAAATACAAGTGAAAAGAATATCATCCGAGTAGCATAATTAAAACCATTTGCCCTGATAATCACATAGCATGTAACTTCATTATATGTCACATACTTTTCAAGTCCCATATATGCCAAAAAACCCATAAAATTTTATTAACAAAAATATTATTAATATTTAAATGGTGTGTAAGTTGTTCATGATGTGTAACATTCCTCACGGTGTACGTATTTCAAGGAATATTCCATGTGGTGATTACACATTGTGTAACCCCATCATATGACATTTATATACCCAGCAGACAACATAATATGTAGGTTTTATTATGAAAACTCTATCAAATCAATGGCTTCACCATAATAGGTATCCTCCCAATTCTTTCTTGTCATTACCCAACCAAATAAAAGGAAAACCAAAAAAAGGTTAAAACATACCTAACAAAAAGGAAATGGGGAATTATAAGTATTATTTCTTATTAATATTTTCTTTGAGCATCATAATTTTATAAAGGGTTATATGTTTTTTCAAGTTGATAGTTTTTCATTTATAGTTTATTGTATTCTTTTAAAAAGGGGGGATATTTTTGAGTTAAAATTTCATACATTATATTTTTTCTTTCCTCAATTTTGAAAATCACAAACAATTTCTTAAAACTGTATTTTACTAAATTTTTTCCCTAAGTAGTTTAGAATATTTTTATAGAAAATATATTTTTTCTACCGAATGATGAAATAGATTTCTACTAAATTAATAAAAACTTAATTTTTAATATCTGATACTTTGAAAGTTTCAGGAACCAACCCAGATACACAAGTACCCTGATACCGAGCCGACACTATCATATCCAAAAACTTGTTCTTGATCGCCACAGTTTTGTAACTAGGACCTGGAATAATATAATAGAAAAGTGGGAATGAATTTTACACATAAATAGTGGAAGATAAAGATACATATATGTATGGTAAAAAACTATAAAAGGAGATAGTACATGAAAAAAAATAGGTATATCAAAAACCTAAATAGTATATCATCAAAGTACCAAAAAAATATGCAAGACAGACCCAACATCCTAATGGACACGTCACTCTAAGCCCCAAAGCATTAAGAACATCCACCTCTTTCAAGAGGTGCATTCCATTTATTCAGAACCGAAAGAAAAAAATCTACAAATACCTGAAGGGTATGTTAGGGTGTCAGATAAATATCCTAGTAAGGTCTCCCCATGTGTTCCATAATAAGATTCCAAACAAATAACTAAATAATACTTTTAATTTTAACACAACAAGACACAGCTGTACATTTAAAAATTTAAAACAAAACATGCTTCATTTTAGTTTGATGGAAAACATTTCAAATATGGAATAAATAAACACATTATATAATATAATTTATATAAAAAAATAAGAATGAGTAAAATATTTATATATCAATTGAATATATATGAAAACAGTAAAAATAATCACCATAGTCATATTCCCTATGGTATGATAGTTTCTAGTTATGGGATCCTCCCACATCTCAAATAAGTGATCATGGAAATATTTTTACACACATTCCTCATGCTCACACTGAATACGACTCATCAACATGCCATTAGGGATAATATCTTTCAAAATAAGTTTTTTAGAGTTTCATCATCTGTTCATCGTTAGGTAATTATGATCCTAGCATTCTTTTCCTACATAACCCACTAACTACCCATGCTTTCATGTGATCAATCAATCAATGAAAAATGGGGATATCATTTAAAATCAGTTTAAAAAAATAATTTCCCGATTTTCAGTTTGATTATACTAATTTAATCACAAAACCAGAACAAAGGTTTTTCATAATAACATACATTTTCTGATAAAAACTACTCATAGGTTTTTATCAATGCAATTTAAACCATTTTTCTCAAAATCAAGTTCTCAAATAATTTCACAACTTATATCAATTTCAATTCACACCCCAAATTCCAATTCCATTAGAATAAGGGGATTTTCCCCAAAATTCCATGATAAATAAATTTCAATCCTAATTTTTATCGAATCTGGTTTTTCACAATTCAATTGAAATAAATTTTAAACAAAAAAATATTTAATGTTAAATCAATTGGCCAAGCATAAATGAAACCACATACCTTTTTCATGGAAAATCAACACCCGTAACGAGACTCATCCATGAGAGATGAAGGAAAATAAGATATAGAGACTCGATGTAAAATAAATATTCAACAACATAGAGTTTTTATCCTTCAATACGAAGATGATTTATCAAACTCTAAGGAGGAATGATAGTGAGAGAGACTAAAGAGACAAGAATACTGCTTACCTGAAGAGATTAACTTTAACCAAAATGATGATCAATAACATAATGTATGATCTATATGGATTAGAGGACTCTACAATTACATAGGGATGGATTTATGTTATTAGTATGATGGTTGAAAATTGAGTGAAAATAAAATCTGATGAGATAAATAATTAAAATCATTAGTCTCAATAATTACCTGATGTGTACCACCATTACACATCATGTACTTGTTGATTCCCACATAAACTAAAAATACCAATGACTTTATTTTAAAAAAACAATTTTTAATATTTATTTGTCATGTAATCTAAACTCATTTTTAGCCTTGAATGGTATATACCCATTTCAAAAAATCTTCTACGTGCCAATTACATGTCATGTAACCCCATTAAACAGTGTGTAAATCCCCAACATACTATTAAAACAACATATATTTTGATGAAAATTTTAGAAAATTACAATATTTACCATTATTTATATCCTTCTAATTACTTCTCGGAATTACCCGACTAATGAAAAGGGAAAAACAAAACAATGGTTAATACATACCTAAAATAATGTTAATGGGGTGTTACAAACTCCCAACCATAAAAACATTATATCCCCAGAAATCATGTCAAAAAATTTCAATATCCAAAACTATGAGGCAACTGATCTCTCATAAATGCCTCATGATCCCATGTCTCATATGAAATATAACCGTGATTCTATAACACTCATACTATAATACTCTCATAAAGTACCTTGGTCTAAAAATAAAATATTCCAACTAGATTCTTAGTCACATATAAATCTGACTCAACCTCAAGATCACTCCAACTAAAAACATGTGATGGATAAAAAATATATTTTCATAACTATGATACATGGAAAATTTTATTTATCGATATCATTTATGGTGGGTGTTCTAAATGGTAAGACACTCTCCCCACCTTCTTAAAAACTCAAAAGATCCCACAAAAAGAGGAGAAAGCTTCCATTTCCCCACAAGATGTTGATGGCCTAAAGAGGTGAAACTTTAAAGAACTCATGATAACCTACTGAAAAATGCAATTGTCTACACTGATTATTAGTATAATAATTATATCGTATCTACATCGCCAATATCCTATAACGAATCAAATAAATATTTACAATTGTATCTTTGGATAAGATCTGTCGACCCAAGGAACCTTCACCGATCTTCGACCAACACAATTATGATTTAAAAGTACATCCATACAGGATCCAAAAAGATACATTTTGATCCTAGACCGGTAACTATTATTATAGAAAAACTCAACATGTCACAAATGGTCATCCCAAGCTCCACAAAAATTAAGGATTCAAGACCAAATCACATCCGAAAGAATTGGTATATCACTCTCTGCTTGGATATCCATTTGTGGAGAGTATTCCATTCTCAAATGAACCTAAGATCCCAGTGACTCTTAAAATCCTATCCATAAGTGGTAATTAAAATAGGGATCCCTATCAGATAATATATCATACGAGATTCCACAAAAATGAATAATATCTCTCATATATATATTTTATAGCTCATCAACTTTGGTTTTATCTTGAATGGGTATAAAGTTATCTTATTAAAGCCAGCCTATTGATTGAAAACCATATCACATTCTTCTTTCTATGTGTGTGTAAAAATCTATCCAAAATTTCCATAGAAATATCATTCCACATCCAAGTCATCACATGAAGTGGATGAAGCAAACCCAAAGGTCTTTGATGCTCAACCTTGAATTTTTGTAATGTATAGTAACATGAAACGAATTTAATGATGTCTCTTATCATACTCGGTCTCCACATTCATCACCAAATATCTTAAAACATCTTTTTGGTTCATGGGTGTACAACCCACTCAGAAAGTATTTCAATCCCCCATCACAACGTTTCTCTTAAGTAATGGTACAATGAACTATTTCTAAAAAAATACCACACCCTTCATAGGGAACAACCACTCATCAAAGGTATCCCCACTATAAAGAGAGTCTCTAATTATACATATTAAATTATGAAGATACTATTATTACGAATCCATAATGATAAGAGTGGATTTCAACTGAACACTACCCAAGACAACCTGTTCCCCTATTTCCTAAACTCCATCAAGAAATTGTTAAACAAGACCTACTAAGTTCCACACTTATGATTATTCTTTCATTTTTTGGGTCAAAAGTTTCCTTCTCAGCACATCAATAATGGAATTAACTTTACCCAATGTATAGTAAATATCAAAATAAAAATATGGTAGGTACTATACCCAACATCACTAGTGGTGATTCAAATATTTTTGAGAGAAGATACAACTCAATATATATTGATTGGAATACAATGTAAAACTTTATATGAAAATTTAATGACGACAAGTCTTAATAGCATGCATCAAAGATTAAAATAAAATATTATGTGTTGGATAATTATTTCCATGTGGCCTATGATTCGGAGATCCATACATAATTCCATGATCACCCTATTTAAGAATTCAACGTAAACTAAAATCTGATGCATCAAAAAATACAACATAGTCCTTCCTAACCTCTGGAAGATTCAACACTAGTGTAAAAGTACAAATCTGTTTTATCTAAACAAAAGAACTATGAAATTTCTCATCCAAAAAAATTTTTCTCCCTTTTGAGTTAGAGTGATCAGTAGATAATCCAACAACGATAAATTCTTTAAAACCCGAGAGTAATATTCACATAATCCCAAGAAGCTCTGAATCAAGAAATATTACACGGTTTCTCCCATATCATAAAATCTTTCACCTTATTAGGATAAACCAAAATACCATGTTCATAAGAGCACAAGTACTAAAAACATCACTTCTCAAATCTTGAAATCACATTTCGATAGCTTGACATAAAGTTGGTGATTTCTCAATAGTTCCAAAACTATTCTCAAATGATGCACATGATCCTCACCAAACATAGATTAAACTAGAATTTCATCCAAAACTAATATCACTTATATATTAGAATACTCATGGAATAAAAATCATCCAATTCATACAGACTATAGGAGAATTGGTAAGACAAAATGGAATGAAAAGATACTTGTAATGGCCATATATATTATAAAGGGCAGCTTTCGGAAAGTTAGATTCTTTTATTTACAACTAGTTGCATCCAGATCGATGATCAATATTTCAGAACCAATTCACCACCTATAAATATTCAAATGGATCATTGATCTATAGAAATAGATACTTCTTTTTTACTATTACTTATGTGTGTTTCTAATAATCAACACATAGGTGAAGTGTTCCATTATCTTTCTTTGAAAATAGAACAGGTTCTAACTAATGCGACACAGTTGGGCATAAAAATCATTTCTCTAACAAATCATTCAACCATGTATTACACTCATTAATTTAATTTTGTAACATATAGTATGAAGAAATGAATACTGGTTGAGTACCAGGTACAAAATCAATCGACAAATATACTTCCCTTATGTGTGAAAACCCAGATAATTCATAAGGAAACATGTTTGGAAACTCAACTATCACTGTTTGGTGGTCATCACTCAAATATTCTTACTCTAGATGAAAATAAAACACTGATATTACATTTCATAAATCAATATAATAATTCACGGATCAACTAGATATGGCATGACCCATTGGGAATATTTAAGGAGATCCATTGAAGATACCAATCAGTTTGGGATTTATTAGAAATAATCCAATCCATCCCAAAAATGATATCAATTTGTTTCATGTCAACAACTGGAAAATACCAAGAAATATCAATTTTTGATAAAGAGAGTACCTATATGGACAAATGATACATTTCTCTCCCTTTGTTCCAAGGGGTGTAGTAATATACGTCACATAAGAAAACAATATATAGGATGTTTTAACAATTTCACAATATTTGTTGATATAAATGAGTTAGATTCCCCATTAACAAATAAAGCAGTCAGAAAAGATGAATCTATAGTGATGTTACATCTCATTGTCATTGGAACAATATCTACTTTCTATGGATACACTTTTAATTCATGAAGAATCTTCATTCTGAATGCCTATGGATAGAACCCCTTAAATCTTGAAGTATCTGATTTCACTACAATACATTTTGAAAGTGATGATCCTAGGAAACTACATGGAGTATATGAGATATAAAATAACTTTAGTAAGTGTCCGAAACATCCATATAAACCACATATCTCAGGTGCCTCAGTGTAAACTAGTTTTATATGCCCAGGATCTACACACTATAATCATGTTAAAGGGCCTCTTACAGGCACTTTAAGAGTTATAGAAGAACCATTATATCAAGATTATCCATGAGATTAATCAATATTACTCTTCCATTTTTGAGAACTCAAAAAAAAATACACTAGGATTAAAAGGAACTCCCATCAACCCTTACTTACCAGCCAGATCAAGTTCTACCATCAACACCCTATCTAGAATGTCAATATAAGAGGATAGATCTTGTAAGAATACATAAGGATGAATATCAGATCAAAGTCTAATCTCAAACCATTAAGTCTTAATCTTATCATTCTATATAATCTTACTTGTAAACTAAACTAGCTTAGTGAATTGGTTCGCATATTCTATCATGGTCCTACCATCCTACTCAAGTTTGAAAAACTCAAAAGCCTTATCTAGTACCATATATTCTTGATTTCAAGGGTAAGTGAAAATAAATATAAAGTCATTCCATTATAAAACATCATGCTTCTTTTATAGCAAAATTGTATCCCATCATATATTTCTTGGTACCTCTCTCTTAAATGTAACACACATTACCTTAATATCATTGGGTGTTTCTAGAAAATCAAAGAGAATCTTTGTCTTTCACAGCCAATCCTTAGCCTCTTGAGGATTATTAAAGCATGGGAACATTGGTTGTTTTTGGTGAAGGAGCTCTTGAGCATGTTTTCTGGATTCATCCCACTAAGGTTCCACAGCTAGATCATGAGTGGGTACATTTGCAGGTACCTATCTCATAGCTTGGACAACACTCACAACAACCACAACCAAATTCTGGTCTATAGGAGTATTTGATCACTATGGTTCATCAGAAACATCCAATTGGATTATATTATGTTTCTTCTCAATTTTATGATGCTACAAAAAATCTTCAAAAAACATTAGAGACATCATAATATTACTCATATCAATAACTCAAACAAGAGAAACATGGACGTTAATACCATGAGATAAGAAAAAAAGATTTGGTTTCCAACTATCCAAATATAAATCAAGGAAAATACTAGAAATAATCCTCAAGACACCATTCCCAAAACAACCATGGTGAATTAAGGCTCATTACAATGATAGATGTCTAGGAACACACTCTTAATTACCACATAATTCCCAACAATATTTTTCAACATCATACTAACATCAAGGAAAAATTCTCAACCTTCACCTTTGATACCACTTTGTCACGAACCATCCTAGATACCTTGGTACTCAGATACTCAATGAAGAACTGACATAGCCCAAAGGTATTCCTAATCCCAATGGGTCAATGAAACGCACCTGACATAATACAATATTGAAGTGGGAAAGAATTTTTCACAAAAAATCTAGGAATATAGAGATACGTATCAGTATGCTCAAAAACTCTAAAAGGAGACTATACTAGAAACCAAATAGTTATATCAATATACAAAATAGTACATCATCAATGTATGAGAAAATAGACAAGATAAACCTAACATCCCAATGAACACATCACTCTAAGCCTCGATGGATTAAGAACATCCACCTCCTCTAACAGGTTCTTTCTATTTACTTAGACCGGGTAGGAGAAAATCTACAAATACCCAAAGTCAAAGGTAGGGTGTGAGAAAAAAACCCAGTAGGGTCTCACAAACTATTCAATAATGTGATTCCAAAAAATATCTAAATCATTATTTGAATTTTAATCAAAATAAGCATGGATGTACATTTTCATATTTAAAACAAAACATGCTTCCTTTCAGTTAGATAGAAACAATTTCAAACATGGATTAAATAAACAATTTATATAAAATAGTTTATATAAAACAATAGGAATGATTTAAATAGTTCTTTATCAGTGGAATATATATCAAAATAGTAATAATAAGAACCATGATCATCTGAATTTCAATAGGATAGGTTTAGTAATGCGAAACGGGTGGGTCGGGGCGGGGCGGGCCATGCCCGTATGGGTTTGAGCCCGCGCAGGTTTGTCCGCAAAAACCCGCATATAATGCGAACAAAAAATTTCAAGCCCACCCCACACCTTATAAACCCACGGGTTTCTCGCGGGCTTACCCCCTTTTAAAAAAATATTATTTATAATCATTAAAATTCTGTATTTTTATCATTCTTGAAGGAATTTGTGGGGAGAATTATGAATTTACAATAAATAGATTTTTAAAGGATGCGATGGAACATTTTTTATGGGTTAATGGTGGCATGTGGTAACACTGATGTGGTGGAAAACTGTTGCGATAGAAATTAGGTAACTCATCGATGATGGGCGATGAATGATAATGTTGGTTGTGTGGTGATGCGAAAAACTAAACCTGTGAATGAATGAAGTCTCTCCAGATAACGATCGGTTTCAGAGGAAGCTGTTAGTGTTTTCATGAGGTTCTATCCAATTCACTTAATAAAAAAATAAAATTTATAAAAACAAAATTAAATCGAGCTAAAAAATATTATGTTTATAATAAATCTTATAGAATTGAAACCATGCTCAGGGGATATGAGTTCCATTTTTCGAGAGATAGGTTGACACACCATGTGAATATGGTTAATAATTACTATATAAATAATATAATATCATATTAAAACAAAAAATATAGACCTATTTAAAATTCACATGTGAATTAATGGTGAATTAATATGACCATTGTGGTGAGAAATCATATGTCACCGTTTAACCATGAATTTTTTATTAAAAAAACATATATTGTAAAAATAATATATATATTTTTAAATCAGGCTCACGGGAAAGCCTACACCCGCGCGGGCTCAACCCGCATTGGCCTGCACCTGCTAGGGCTCAACCCCCATTGGCCCTCAATCTAAACGGTCAAAAAATTTAGGCCCACCCCGCCCCACATCCGCCCCATAGCCACAAAGCCCACGGGCCGCAAGCCCGCTTTGCATCTCTAGATCGTTTCTAGTTATGGGATCCTCACACATCTCATATCAGTGACCACATAAATATTTGTACACACATCCCTTAGTCTCACACTAGATATGTCTCACCAAAATCCCATTGGGGATAAGATCTACCAAAATAGGTTTTTATAGATTTTTCATCATAAATTCATTTCTTGGGAATTACCATCCCAACAATCTTGTCCTAAATAACCCACTAAAAACCCATGCTCACTTGTTCTCAATCAATCAATCAACAATAGAAAAATAATTTCAAATAAGTTTAAAATATTATTACTTCATTTTTTGTGTCAATATGCCAATTTTATATCAATACCACAACATAGGTTTTTTTATCATTTTATTATTTTTCAAATAAAAACCAATCATAGCTTTTTATCAAGTCAATTTAATCCATTTATCTCCAAATCAAATTCTCAAATATTTTCAAAATTTCCATCAATTTCAATTCACATCCCAAATTCCAATTCTATTGGAATTGGGGGGTTTCCCACAAAAATTCCATGAAAAATCAATTTCAATGTCAATTTGCATCAAATTGGATTTTTCCCAACTCAATTGAATGAAATTTAAAACAACAAGCCATTCATGTTTAAATCGATTCTCCAATCTGAAATAAAACCACCTACCTTTTTCACAAAAATACAACACTCAAAATGATACTTTTCCAATTAGAGGTAAATGAACATAAGATCTTATAAATCAACCTACAATCAAGATTGAACAACATGAAGTTTAGATCAATCAATCGAAATATGATATATTAAACTCCACGGGGGAAAGAGAGAGAGACTGAGGAGATTGGAAGACCGCTTACCCAATGATATGCATTGTAAACAATATGATGATCAATTGATAAACGTATGATATGGATGGATAAGAGGAGTCCAATTTTTTATAGGGATGTCTTTTGGTTGCAATATGGACGGGTAAAAATTCAGTGAAATGAAAATCATCCAACCAAAATAATTAAAATCTATGGTCTCGATAATTACATGACGTGTAACCCCATTAAAAGTCATGTACTAGTTGAGTCCCATATATGCGGAAAACCCCAATGCATTTTTTTAAAAAAAAATTAATATTTACATGGAATGTATAATGTACACAGTCTATAACTATGCACACTATGTACCAATTTCATGAAATCTTCTTGGTGATGATTACATGTTGTGTAACCCCATTGTACAGTGTGTACATTCCTATAAGACTATAGAAATTTCAATTCTTGTGCTAAGAATTCCAAAACCCCCCTAAATTAACCATTATAGGTAGCCTCTGAATTCCTTCTCAGAATTACCCAACCAAAAAATTGAAAACCAAAAACAATGTTAAAACATACTAGATAGAAAGGTAACATGGTGTTCCAAGAATACATACAAGTCTAGTCCCTCAGAATAACTAGTGTCTTGTCCATCAGATTGACTAATGTCATGTCCATCAGATTAACTGAGGTCATATCCATCAGGCTAACCATAGTTCACTTAATTGGAATTTCAAATTTTTATATTATGGTTATTGTAATTATTTATATATGATGGAATTTATAAAAACATTGTAACGGTGATACCAAATGACATTGGATGAAGATATAATTTACTGAGATGTCAAGTGAAGGAAATATGTGGCCATTGAAACAAACTCCTAGATTCATAAAAAATATGACCATTGGAGGGATTCATATAAATAGGTGTGCATTCAAGGTGCTAGGAGATGATGCATTTTCAACTCAACATGTATGACATTCACTCTTCCATAAAATATCAGTATTACTCATTGCAAGTATTTAGATAGTTTTTTATGGTATCAATATTTGGGTGGTAAATTCATCAGACCATTTTTCATTTGTATACAATTATTCTGTTATGGGTTTAGATTAGGGATTCCAAGGATATGAAGATAGATGATACTGATAAGTCTAACCGAGGGATTCCATGGTATTAGAATACAGAGTTGTTACTGATCTTCAAATCAAGGGATTTATTTTTCAAGAAACAAAAATCTATTTAGATATTCATATCATGGGATTTATTATCATAAAAATATAGATACTATAGTTAGGTTGTATGCTTTGTATATATTAAGTTAGGGTTTCTAACTTCCTTAAATCTTAGATTTTAAGAGTAAAATATCTTTTATAAATCTTGTAATCCATTCTTAATTTATTATAATATCCCATATTATTTATTTTAACAACATTTATCTTTCACTATGCAGTTTATATTAGATATTATTTTTACAAAATCTTTATAATATCTATTTAATTGTATTGTTTCTAATTTTCTTCTGTAACTGTGATTTACTACATGAATCTTGAGTCTGATATTTACAACAAAAGAGGTTGGGGTTTCATGTTATTTTAGTCCTTTAAAAAACAGTTCACCCTCCTATTGTAGCCATCATATAATCATACAATCAAATAGGCCATGTGGAACCTTTTGAACTATATTTATTCCTTAGAAACTATTTTCCAAGGCTTAGACTGATAGGATAACCAAACACCAAGACTCCTAGAAAAGGGGGGTGTGTGGTGACTTGATATTATGGCCCCAGTAGGTCGGGTGAGGGACCTTTAGACATTATAATCAAAGGTGGATAAACTATATTCTAGATTGAATTGAGAATATATATTGGCTATGTGTTTATGAAATCATACAATCATGGTTTATCTTTTTTATTGATGGGCCTGGTATACATCCATGGGGTGGTTTTGTTTTGAAAAGTAAAATTCCTATAGGGGAGTTCTCTTATTTTGGTTACAAAAAATTCTACCAGGGTTGATCTTTTACATTCATTATGGAAAACACATATAGGTGTAGCCTTTTATTTATGTTTGGGAAAATTCAAATAGGGTTCGTATTATATATATATATATACAGAAAATACTATTGTAGTGTTTTATGATATCTAGATGAGAAAAATCACATAGGGGAGGTTTATGTTACTACTGGATGAGAAAACATTCATATGGGAGGTATATCATACTTGTGGGGTACTACCTTCAGAAGGAGTGGTATATTATACTATTGACAGGGATTCTATGGATATTAAATTTGGTTTGATCCATTATACTTGGATGGATATTTCTAGGAGAATTCACTAGGTCTGTTATACATAAAGGATTATACATGACTTGAAAAACTATTATAGGGGAGGTCTATGATAATTATCTATATACTACGTAGATCCAAGTTAGTTATATTAGGAGGTTTGGTTATAACGATATGCTTAGAGACACCTCAGCACTGTCCAAAGTAGTTATAGTTGACCGAGGACACATACCTAAGGACCTACATGGTAGGTACATAGTACATGGGTTGGAATGATCCACATGACATGCTTATAAATATTTCAACAATAGGCTAAAGTATGTTTTGGGAGTGGTTTTATTTGTATTTTTGTAGTTTATTTATTCATTAATTCTGATCATGTATCATGCACATATCACTGAATTTGTGGTAGATTATGGGACTGCATTTCTGGTTACCTATAGAGTTATATATTCACACACTACTTTAGCTGCCATTGAATGTGGGTACCTGAACAACCTTCACTTGTTATTGGATTATATTGGGTTGAGGACCAATATTACATGAATGATCAAGAGTAGTTAACATATAATTCTGAGTTAGGGATGTGGTGAGGCTTGGGGGTCATAGTGGAGCCTCCTATCCATTTATTTTAGTTTATTTATTTTTATTCTATATATGGGATTGACTTATTGGGTGATAAATAGATATTGTATACATAAGGGTATGTATGTCTGTATTCAACATTATATTTTATTATAGCATGTTCCTTATAGTTATTTTTAGTAGGAATCCTATTCTTTTAGATGTTCTTTATGTTTGGTTTATAGATCTATGATTTTTCACTCTAATATAGGGGTATCGTTTCTATATAGTACTTTCTCAGACCCCTTTTTCTATTCATTAGTCTCTAGAAAATGGGGAGGTGATCCTAAGGTAAGTCGAGATCACTATTATGGATATTTATTAGTGGTATGGGGTAGTGTTATGTTATGATTTGTTATCATAGAATTTCATTTTATTTTGTTTTACTATTTTGGATATGTTATCCAGGAGATAAGAATGTGTCAGAGCCTATGATGGATATTGGGATGGTGCATCATGAGCACCTTTTATGGAAATAATTCAAGGTTACCATGGATGGGATTTAAGTTCTAGATTTTATATGTTATATTTGATATGAATATAACATTGTATGTAACACATAATATTTTAGATTAATGATTTATTCATCGATATTTTTCTCTTAGACCATTGTAAATAATATATTTATTATATTTTTATCTTGTATTGTAGAGGTAAGAGTTGTTTCATGAATTATTCTTGATATATAGGATTCACATGATATATAGGGTCCGGATAGTGTGATTTTTATCAATTATGATATTTGTATCAAGTTAATGTGTCAAAAATTTCTCATAAGACATTTTCCCTTATAATAACTTGGTGGAATTCTACTAAGTTAGAACAAAATTTATGTATATTTAATTCTGATTCTTGGTAATGTTGATCCATGATGAGATGTGTGATGAAAGGGTGTTGATGGGATAATACCTCCGATAGGTGCCACATTGACGTTTTGTTGATAGATATAAGCATTTTATTCCTTAAAAATGAATACTTTGGGAGATATTGTTACTAAAGGTTTAGTTATATGATGTGATTGTAAAAACTGCACAGTGTTTTCCCATATATATTGGAATGAAATTCAATCTAGCCAGACCTCATGTTGGTGGTTCCTTGGTATATATCATCTTGAATGATGTCGTCGGCTATGATAGTGATGACTGGTGGTTGTGAAATTCCCCATGAAGAATTTTTTATATGGATGCTTATGAAAATTATTTCCTTGTAGGAAGATGTTTTGGAATTCAATTCTTGATGTTTATTTATGTGAGACCCATGACTGGGTGATTGGGAATTGGGGATACTTTAGTTGTTCAAGACAGAAGAATGGATAATGTCCCATGAGTTTTTAACCTTCCCGAGACATGAATTTTGAGCTAAGTGGGAGACCTAGAGACCATTGGTTTTGAATCATAAATTCACGATTCAATTAATGGTATTTTTTAGGGAATACTATGAGAGGGTTTTTCCTATAATTATGAGTTTCTTAGTGATAAAAAGGCTCGGGTAGTTTCATTGAGTTCATAATAGTGCACTAGAGGTTCTACAAGGGACATTTCATAGGTATTATTATTCCATAGGGTTTTATAAATATGTCACCTTGGGATGTGAGGAACCTAGATTTTTCTTCTATAAAGGCTGGTTTAGAAGTAAAGGACCATTTTGGGGCATTAACCTATTGGTTTTGGATGCATTTTAGCAGTGTGGTAAGTGTCTGGTAGATGCCCTTGACTTGAAACCATTCTATATGGAAGCTAAGCATATGGTTGTCCACATCATGGATGAATATTGAGATTTTGGATAATAATATTTGATATGTACTTGTTTTATGAACTAAAATTTCATGGAGCATATCTAGTGGTTTTGGTGAGTTATTTTAGTTTGATGATGTGTGACTCATGGGATCAAGGATTGGGTTCTAGTGACATGGTGGTATGGGAGTGAGCACCCATTTCATTTGGATGGAAATCGAGGCGACACATGTTGTTCAGGCATTGAACACATTGATTTTTTAATGTATTATGCAGCCTTACACAAGACAAGGAATGATTAAATTCTATGTGACATTGATAGATGACTGATCCTAGTTTGAAGGTCATAATAAATGTTCCTCTATGGTAGAGGATACTTTGTAAATGAATTAGGTTTTGTATAATGGTTCATCCATGTGTGGTCTTAGTAGCTCATGGATTATAGTGGAAATTAAGTTGTCCTTGTGGTGATAGATGACACCATGACTAGATCTGGTGTAAACCACTTGTCAATCAGAGCTATACCTACAAGAAAGTATTAAAGTTTTATGTAGTTCTTGGTAATGTCATAGGAGGAGTGACACATACGTTGTGGTGGAACTTTTTTTGGCCACACTCAATTAGTGGTATGGGGTAAACCATATCGTGGGGTGGGGGGAGAACGAGAGGATGATAGAGGGTTATGACCCTCATGATGGGTTGGATTTCAGTGGGAGTTATAGATGATGTTACTATGGGATATGAAGTTTGGTTTTGATCTAGAAAAGTTATGATAATGGATATCCTATGGTAGAGAGCCTCATAAAGGTTATAAGAGATGTGGCCCTAAGTGGGTGGAGTCATGGGTGAATGTAACTGACCATTAGATGAACATTTTGCATTTGGATACTAGTGAGTAAATGGGAATGAATTATCTAGATTCCTCAGTGAATATCATGTGTGGCCTCAGTTGTGATGTTAGGTAGAGTTTGAGTGTTACCTCTAGCTTGGGATAATTATAGTGATCTGATCATGGTTGGATTAGAGGTGTGTTAGTTCTTATGGTATGATAAGGCATGAAGGATCATTTTGGTTGGTTTTTGTTTTAGCTATGGAATTTCACCAAGGTTTGGGTTTGGATATTTTTGTGGGAATAGGGAGATTCATGGGGTTAACTAGTTTCATTGCATGGTTCAGCAGGTGAAACCCTAGTTTTTAGTATGGTTCAAGTGGTGAAATCTTAGTTTGTAAAATGGATCGGGGTTGTAACCTTCCTTTTTAAACTAGTTTAAGGGGTTAATCATGAATAAAAACATATTAAAGTGTCTATTTTAGATGAAAATGATTAATAAATCTACGAATTCTTGTTTCATGATTTTGGTACATTGAATTTAGTATGGTGGGGGTGTTTTGTGGTTATTGTTGAGACTATTCAAGGAATGGATGGTATATGTGGGCCCTATTTATGGTTGGTTGAGTCATATATGATTTGTTAGAGAATCAAATATGAAATGGAATTCGAGATTATATTATGTTTTATATGCTTTGTGGTGCAGTAAGATGGAGACCACACCTAGTCGGACGTTTGATCACTAGAGGGTGGTGTTTCGATAAAAATTTCCAATTTGGGTGGGGAGTTACATAGGTTGAAATTATACTCCATTAGCTATGTATTATAATGGTGATCACTAAGATCCATGTGATAAATTAGAGAAAGAAACCTTGGGTGTCTCCCGATATATAGTCGTAGGTGATAACCGTATTAGTGTTTCAGTGATATTTTTGACTCACCACTTGTGTTTCGGTGCATTAAGTGGCTCAAATTAAAAGTGTCACTTCAGAGGTTTGTTTGAAATTTTAGGGTGGAAAGAGTCTATTTTAATAGGATTTGGATACCAATATATGATGATATATTTGTTTGGAGGACCACTGGGACTTCTCAGGGGAGAGATGTGTTATTTTGGGGATTTTGTAATAACCTACGTTGTAATAGATTAGAAATTCTTGATGGAATTTGAATTGTTTCATTTATTGGATGTTTTATCTTGGAAAATAGATATTAGACTAATGATATGAGTGTTTTAGTGACTGAAACTATGTCATGGTAGGGTTTTCAAGGGATTGTAGGTGTTTAGAGTGTTCGGAGGAATGCGAGGATGATTTTTGAGTGTCTAAGATACTGAAAATGGTGGCTTCAAGTTATTCATGGTTTGAATGGTTGACTCACATCATGAGTGAAAATCACAAGGTATTTCTTTATGTAAAAATGGGATACTGGATGGACCTTGGGGCACATCCTAAAATTTCATGGCATGACCATATGTTCCACTCTGTAACACATTCCAATCTGTATTTTTTAATTTAAAAGAGTTATTAATCCCATTTTTTTCTTCGAATGAACATGAAAAATGGGGAATCTTGGCCGAAGCATACTTATACCTCCTTCTCCTCTATTTTTATTAGTAATAAGTGTGTTGTAATGGTGTTATATGTAATGTTCCTCCTCCTCCTTCCCTTGTCATTTTTTTCCATTTGTGATTTCTAATTTCAATGCGACTCAATTTAAGGTCTGGTGATGATTCCACCACTGCATCGTTGAATTAGAAATTTATGATAGGAAGTTTCCTTAGCCTTTCTAGAGGAGAAACCAAGATTAGGTGTGCACTCTGGAACATTCCAATTGCGAAAAGTTCTGTCACCATATACATTTTATGGTTTAGTTAGTTTTCGGTAAATGACTATTGAATCGATAATGCTAATTGGGAATTTTTCCAGGAATAGTTTCATGTAATTATTGAGAGTGGACCATACACCTTTGTTAATGGTTCTTGTTAGATCGTGTCACTGGATGAGATTTTAGGAATTTATTTCTAATGAAATTAATTATTTTAATTATTTTAAATGTTAATAATTTGTTGTTTTGGATTATTTTTCTTGATTTAGGAGCTCAGGTCATTGATATAAGATTATTTGGTTAGGGATAAGGCTGAAAGAGCTTGGGATGTATCTACTAGACTTGGAAAATAAAATTAAAATCTTATATTGAGGACGTTGTTCTTTATACAAACCCTATGGTTTTATGAATTTCATTATAGGCATGTGGATTTTTGATCACATCATCACGGGTGTGACCTATTTAATTTAATTATTGATAATTAAATAAAATTTTTACCTTAAATTGAAAACCCCTAGAATAAAAAAAGTGACAAGGATATATTGGACCTTGTGCATAGGCTTGAAAACATAGTCACCAATGTATAATGCATGGATTGATAGGATACCCATACACTCAGACACCACCAAATGGGTGTGTGATTTTACTTGATATGATGACCCCGGTAAGTTAAGTGAGGACCCTTGAAATGTTCTTAGCACAGGTGGATGGGCTATATGTAAGATGGTATTGGGAATGTATAGTTTTTATAGGATTATCATTCATCCAACCATGATTTCAATTTTATATTTATGGTCTTGATATACACCCTTGATTTGATATTTTTGGGGAAAAAATATCATTGGAGTGGTCTCTTATTTTTTGTTTTGGAAAATTCCCATACGCGATGTCTTTTACATTCATTTTAAAAAATTATTGAAGGGTCTGTCTTCTATTATGTTTTGGTAAATTATCATAGGGTTGGAATTTTATTTATGTTTGGAAAACTTCCTTGGTGAGGTGTTCAATATATGGATGGTAAAACTGTAGTAGGGGAGGTCTTTGTTATTATTGGATGAGAAAACTCCCATAGGGGCGGTATGTAATACATGTGGACTATACCCTTGGTTGATAATACTCAAGTAAGGGAGGTTTATGATATATTTTTGGGGATGCCATGTATTTGGATTCAATGTTTATTTGGTATACAAGGATTTAGATTTATCAGATCATTCCCCAAGGTTGTGATATTTATAGCTTAATGTTTGGGTTTAGACAAATCCCATAAGGGAGGTCTATGAAACATATCTATAAACTAGGGTGATCCAGGTATGTTATATTGGGAGGAATAATCATCACTACATTCTCAAAGGCATTATTAAACTATCTAAAATTTATATATTCAACTAGGGTCACAATAATAAGTATTGACATGATTGTCACATGGTACATGGGTTGGCATAGTCCATGAAATGTGATTATAGACATTATGGGATTGGGATAAAGCATTCATTTTTGGTGATTTATTTATTTTATTCAATTATTTATTTTTTTATTTATTTTTATCATTTCACACACATGTATCACTGCATTTATGATATATTATGGAACCATATTGGTGGTTCCCTGTTATGTTATGCACTCACACCCTACATAGTATGCCATTGAACATGGGTACCCAAACAATCTTCTCTAATTGTGGGATTGGGATGGGAAAAGGCCTAGGATTTCATTATTGATCCAGAGTAGCTTGGATGGGATTTTGAGTTTGGGATGAGGTGATTATCGGGGGTATAGTGGAGCCTATTGTACTTTTATTTTGGTATTTTCCTTTACATTAATTCAACTCTATATATGGGATCAACCCTGTAGGTAATCAGTTGATGTTTTATTACTAAGGGTCTATATGTGTTCATGACACATTTTATTTTATAATAACATGTTCCATTTTAGTTATTGTATATATGTAATCTGATTTTATAGATGTGAATTATGTTTGGTTTATTTATCATTGATTTCACACTCTGATATAAGGGTTATAGTGTTCCCACAATACCTTCTCAATCCCAATATACTAGTCATAATCTTCTAGCATATGAGAAGGGATGTATGAAGTACATAGTGATCACTAGCATGGTCACTAATTAGTGGTGTGGGTAGGAATGATGATTCATATATCTAAGAGGATGTGTCAAAAAATCATCATAGATTTGATATAGGTTATGATGAATTCTATAAGAATATTCTTTCAGAGTTTAATCCCTAGAGACTACATAATTATGAGGGATCTATTTTATATTGAGAGATTGAGGGTTGGTTAGAGGAGTTATAGATTACATTCAATATTCTATATGCTCGAAGGGAGCACTAGATTCCATTACTTAATTATTTGTTTACTGTATGAAGCTGCTAAAAAATTCGGTGTTATGATTCTCAATGATCATTGGGTGTTAATCATTTCATAGGATAAGTTTCATGATCAATTTTTGTATGATTTTATTTCATCAACCTTGAGGGAAGCTTGTTATAATAATATTATTACTCTTTTTTGGGGTAATTCTAGCAGGTGAGAGTTTGGTATTTTATATAATAAATTTTTGCGTTATTCTGCATACCTTCTTCTAGATGATAAGGTTATGTAGAGGCATGTGGAGTAGGATTTATGTCCATAGATCCCACACTATGTCACCCCATTCATATTTCCAATGAATCTTGAGGTACTGGTGATGACCAAGGTTATTGATAGGATACTAGCTAAGATCAAATCATTACAGTATGGGAGTTTTCATAAATCTCTTTGCATTGTATCTATGACTGTAGATTCTATGTATCCAATTTAGAATAAGTCTTAGATAGTATGTATTCAAAAATAGCCTAATTTATCATGTTTCACAGGGGTTGACAGTTCTTAGATGCATGATAGAGAATTGAATTTGGTTTTATTTTTATATGGAGGTCGTGTCCATCAGTAGCTTGAGTACCCAACCATCCACGATAGTTAGGATGGGGTTGGAAACTCGCTTCCAGATCCATCATTATATTAGTACCCTACGAAGTAGTAGTAACATGGTGCTTTCAATTATAATCAAATAATAGGGGTGGGGAATGCATTAGATATCATCATGATGCCTGATGTCCTCAAAGATAGTGAGTATATCATTTCCTTTGAAGTGGTCTCTAATAGGGAGAGAGAGGACATAGAGATAGACTTAGTCAAATATAGGCCTTTCAGTTTCTAGCACAAGGATATCCACACATCATGTGAGGTATTATTATCTTATATTATACTCAAGAGTATGATTTTTTTTATTTAAGAGATGCACTATCCTTCATTTAACCCACCATATTCCATTCTTTGGGATTTGAGGCAGGGAGAATTCGTGTTCACTTGGAATTATGTATGAGATTTATAGGTGAATCTATCTTATAATATGTTGGTAGAGACTATGAGATGATGTTTGGTAAACATCTCTCTTAATCATATTTTCTATGTTTGTGAATATATCCATACATCATCATCATCATCTCCACCACAACATATTTTCTATATTGAGTGTAGGATATCATTGATTTATTTATTAGGTAATATACATTCTATAATATTAATGGGGATAATATCATGTTTTTTGGAGATCAAGACAATTATATAGGTTGTGGGAATATTGAGTGCTTATAATCTTTAATGGATGTGAAGATGTTGATCTTAGTGGAGGATCATCTGTTGGTGTTTCCCAGGATTTTAGAATAATACCCTAATGAAATTATATAAGTGGTTTCCTTTCTATCCCCTCAATGTGAGATTGATTTTAGAATAGATTTATAGTCGAGTGTCACTCTGATATCGATGAACTCGTATGGTATGGCACCTTAAAAGTTATAGGTGATCTATATTTAGATTGATGAAATTTTTTAGAGAGATTTCATTCATCTTAGAGTGTTTACATGGAGTGATATGATTCTATTTTTATAGATTAAAGATGAAATTTTTCTATTGTGCATCGATTATAATCATTTTAAGTAAGTGACATTAAAGAACCATTATCCCTTACAATATATTGATGACTTATTCCATTAGATAAATAGATCTAGTTGGTTCTTGAAAATAAATCATTGATTGAGATATCTTTATAATAGGGTGAATCCTAATGATATTCTAAAGGAATCCTTTAGATGTCATTATAAGAACAATGAGTTCATATTTATACCTTTCTATTTCAAAAATGAACCAGATGTGTTTGTGGTGGACTTCATCAATGATATCCTTGTCCATTTAGAGTTGGATGAGGAGAATGCAGAGCATCTAAAAGCTATTTTTTGGATCCTTCTATTCCATATTATATTTGTAAAGCTATCAAATTAAAATATATATACCCATGGGGTCCATTTCATGGGACTTACTATATATAAACATGGAGTGTCCTTGAATACTCTGAAAATTATGGTTGTATTTTCGTAGGTATCACATAAAAATTTTGTGAAGGTGTAGATTTACCTTGGCCTTATAAGATATTCCAAGAGTTTTCACCCGGAGTCTCTCATATTACAACTCCTCAGAAATATTTGACTATGAATGGTTTGGATTATGTGTGTACTAACTAGTGCCAAGATCCTTTTTATATTTTTATAGGATAAACTAGTCAGTGATCCTTTTCTTTACTTTTTATAGGAGTGTTTGAGCTATATTAAAACACATTGTGGCTTGTGGTAGTTTTTATATTGATACAATAGTGATCAGTAATCTTTAATGGGTCTTGGTAGTTACTGTCCTATGAACATAAATATTTTACCCAAGATCTTGATATTGCTATGATTGTGTGTGCTCTAAAGTTTTGGTGGAACCACCTAAATGGTGAGTGCTTTGTGGTCTTACAAATAAAAATATATTGAGATATATCTTCTCCCAACTCAATATAAATTTACAATAGTAATGGTAGATAAAATTATTATAGGATTAAGAATTCTAGATTTCTTATACAAAGGAAAGGGAGTTTTGTAGCTGATGCATTGAGAATAATGTTGTTTAGTGATGCCTTTGAAAGTTTGGTGATAGTTAGAGTGTAATGAAGGATTTATTAATGATGTACCTTTATATGGGAGATTTTTATGGTATAGGGTATCTCTTTCAAATGAAGTTACAATCATATTGGGTGAAACAAGGGGAGAAATATCTATTGATGGATTATGAGTTTGATTTTAGGTAAAATCTTGTTATTTGTTGTGATTCCCCTAAGGGATAATCTGAGGATGATTGATATAGGGTGGTCTTCTTGGGGAGGATAATTATTCCTTATGTGATGTGTGATGTGGTTCTCTGTGAGTTCCACATTTTTTGGGTGGTATATCCTAGTGTGTATAATATATATTGGGCCTTAGGAGATCATTTTTGGTGGTAGAGGATGGGAAGATACATTTTGTAGCTCATATATTATTTTTTATTCTAGTAGAGGGTGGAGGCTAAGAATCATGTTCCTGGTGGTCCATTTTATCCGCTTGATGATTCTGGTGGAAGTGCGAGGACATTTTGATGGACATCATCATTGGTCTACCTCTGGCTTATGGATGATATTATTCTATCTAGGTAATCATAGAATGTTTTATGATGTTTTCTCACTTATTGGAGATTAAGTAGTTGAGTGCAGTGGATATTTTTACAAGGTAGTATCTGGAGGAGGTGGTGAGGATATATGGTGGTCTGAAGTAGTTCATCTCTGATCATGATGGCAATTTTACCATTAAGGATAAAAGAGGTATCCAATAAGTTTTTGTCTCTTAGATATTCCTTAAAACCACTCTTCATCCACATAAGAAGATAATGTATAGTAAACTGTCCAAAATCTTAAGAAAATATTGTGAACCAGTGTTCTAGATTTTGGAGGTTCATGGGGGAGGCGTCTACACTTGGTCATATTTTCTTATAATAATGGTTATCAATCCACCATCATTATGTATTTTTTGAAATCATTGTATTGAAAAAAATTATTGTTCTCTATTTTGTTATAACGTGGTTGTGGAGTTATTGAATCTCATACCAGAATTAGTGTAGAGCATGATATAGAAGGTGTAGGTGGTTCCTGAGTGGATGAAGATATCTCTGGATTTACAAAAGTTCTATACCGATCATAGGAGGTGGAATTTATAGTTTGACATTAGATATAATTTATTCTTGAATATAGATCCTTCTCATGCATAATAAATGATTGATTCTGGGAATAATAATTCCCCTTGGGGATTTTTATCCATTCAAGGTGTTTGTGCATGTTGTATCTATTACATATTGGTTATAAATTTCCTCGTAGATGAATCAGATCCATGATGTCTTCCATACATCACAACTTTATTAATATCTTCGTGACGATTCTCATGTAATTGTCTAGATTGATATGAATGTAACAGATGATATTACCTTCTTGTAATAAACTATTGAGATTTAGGATTATTATGAGAAGGTGTTACATGACCATACGATTACATCAGTTTATATCATATGGTGGCACAATGTCTTAAAGTAGTGTACTTGGGTATGTGAGTCGTAGATGAACACTCAATTTCTCATGTTTCTCGAGGTTTTATTTTTTTGAGATAATATGTTTGAAATTAATTGATTTATGACATGATTTATGATATTTCATGTTTATGATTATTTTCCCCCAAATGTATTGTTTTTTTCTCATTATAGATATATCCTTGAGTGGTATCTCATGGGGTGGTTGTTTTGACCCCCATATATTTTTCTTTATGGGGTTTTGTTTTAATTCTCAAAGACAAAAATTGATTAAGAGATATCTGATGTAAGGGAATGATTTTTCTAAATCCCTATGCATTTTTATAGATTTGTAGATGTCCAGATGGAGTTTAGAGGGCTTCTAAGACTCGAGAGATGATTTTTTTGTCTCTATGAAGGTTCTCCATGCCGCGGTGGTAGGCATGGTGGTGGTCATGACGAGGCCGATTAAAAATCTATAGTTGTGGGAGAGGATCCTCGTGATTCTTAGTGAACCTGAGTAGTGAAATTCTCATTGAGAAGTTAGATTTCTAGTGGAATGAGTATAAAAACCCGGGGGTGAATAAGGTGTCATTCAATTTTTTAAGAAAAATATATTCTTCTTTTAATCATTTATCACCCCTTTGGTATTGAACATATGTTACTAGTTAGGACTATTGGAACTTTTTTATTTGACCTAAAACACACCAATATGAAATGAAATACAAGAATGTAAATAAAATATGAATTTTTATAATGTTCATCCCCTCCTAAGAATCATAATCCTTTTTGGTCTTAGGATTTCATAGTCATGAATTATCTTCTATAAACTTGTCATCAATACAAGTGTAGTTGGACATGTATTATCCAGTAACCATGCACTCCATTTACAAAGGTGTGAGATCACTATATTACACAATTGGTTTATGAAACCTCCCACTAATAATTTTTTATATTAGTATCCTACTAGTTTCTATCCATATTTTCATTCTCCTCTTTAAGTAGACCACATGTTTTTTAGGGATGTATCTACACCCATAAGTATTGACCATCTTCCTTGAACCTCAATTTCTTTGAAATCCTAATTATATTCTACAAGAAAACATGAAACTCAATATTTGTTATTCTTCATAGTTACCAATTATTCTAAATTATTTCACATACTTATGATAATCACATTCCAAGAACACAACCCATATAATAATCACCTTCTATTCTAAATTCTTAAACACTAAAAGGCTTAAAACTAACTGATAAGATTCATGAATAGTTGTTCAGTACTCATCTTAGTTCTTCATTCTTCTCTTTCTCACAACTTTGGATTAATCAATTGATTATGTAATGATGTATGGTTCCTTCTTAGTTTATATTTTATACCTAAATGATTTAACTCCCCAAAAAAGGCTCAAATTGGTCGGGTTATTATACTTCTTCATGATCTATAGTGGATTCTCTATTCTCCTTGGTCTTGAATTAACTTAAAAAAACAACTTATATCTCATAATTTTTATTTTGATACGTAGATTAGAAGGAATAATATTTCATAGATTTATAATATTTATAATATCATATGTGATTTAGTTCCAATGAACCTCATTCAATTCCGTACATGGTTTTCCCCTCTGATCACAATATTCTCCTCTCAAATTTTTTCGCCTTATAATTTATATTATCACCCTTCACATTTCCAATTATTCTATTTGTCTTATCTAAATTTTTACCAAACTCTTCCAACATGAATCGATTGTTTTCAGACTACTTATTTATTATTTCTTTCTCAATGAAAATACCCAAGGTCACCATTCATTATTTCCCTTGTCATAGTGATCTCATATTTCTAAGTCACTTATCTCGAGATTATTTTATTCAGACTCCTCTCAAAATGGTCATATAAAATACACAATGGAATCGTATATTCCATTTTGATTTTTAATCTTCAACTAAAAACACCACAACATTCTCTTTTTCATTATGATCCTCATGTAACATCTTTAGTGTTAAATGTTTCTCAAAACAATCAATGTTACGTCATAGTGTTCAATACATTCCAATGTTGAATCTCAAAAACTAAACACAACCTTTAGTATGATGTGGTATTATTTACATCACTAGTTTCATTCTTCTCTTGTGGAATAATCTCTATTTATTCCACCTCATTACAATTACATGATGAAAAGAACAGCCAATGAAAATACCCTACAACATGTTGAGAGTATTCTTCTAGTTTAACATGCATCACAATTCTCACCATGTCATAGAACACATATTAGAAAATAAATTTTTTTAAACTCGACTATATATATAAACTCATCTTCAATCACAATTTATTTCCAATGATCATGTTTGATTTATTTCATGAGGATCATCTTTAAATCATCATATAAAATAATTTTTTTTAAATGGTTGGGGTACTAAGCCCCAATTTATTGATTAAAAAAAGTACAATTAGATAGGCATTACATCAACAAAAAAATAGATTTGTCAAAGCCCCCTTCCTGGGGGTCCGAGTTTTTTCCAATGCTTTTCTCCAATTATCCACTCCTTTTCACGTAATTCATTCCAGAGTTGTATTTTGATGCGGCCGTGACCTCTTCCCCTTCCATATTGAGATTCAATCTCCCTGGCCTGTTGGAGTAATGTATCCGCGTCTTCATCAGATTCTGAATTTACATCCTGCTCCTCTTCATTTTTTATTTTCTCTTCAGCTTTTCTTTGACTTCTTGTTCTTGCTTGTTTCCAAGAGCCTTCATCCTTGTCCACCTATTCCTTCGGATTTTTATTTACTTGTGCACTAGAGGCATCACCAGAGGCAACAGAAAGTAAAGAGTCATGTTTAGACACTTCCTTTGTCCCACAGGCCTGCACCTATTAAGTCACTTCCATAGTGGGAGTAGCTTGATTAGTCCCACAGGTCTGCACCTCTTTGCTTGACTATCCAAGAGCAGAATGGATGTCCTGTTGCACCACTTCCCTTGGAGTGAAAGTGGACTGTTCTGAATTAAATCCACTGGGTTTCATATACATGCTATCATGTTCCTTCTTCTTCCTGGAATGATGTCTAGGTTCAGCTGAGTATGCCAAGTCCTACAAGTCAGCAGAAGTAGAGGAGTCCACCAAAACTGGTGGATTGGTACTAGCATTTGAAGATCCATTAGAAACACAGACAGATGTAGTATCAGTATTGTTATAAACACAAGAGGGTTCAGCTTTATAATGTAAATGCAAACCGTTTGGGGGGCATCTATTGTGGTATACCTGACCACAATATTAGCCCAGGAGCATTTCTGCCCTATAATAGTTTTGTTGTCCAACAGGGAGCCTTGAGAGTGGACATCATGTTCATGCTGAATTGTGTGTTTCTGCTGATTTTTCAAGCCAGGGGAGGTTTTTTGCTTCATATGGAATGAAGTGTGATCATGCCCCCTCCTTGAACAGAAACTGCATGTTAGGGCTCTTCTACAGCTTTCCTTATCATGTCCAACAATCCTACAATCCGGGAAGAATCTAGGTAGATTCCCATATTCAATTCTAAGTTCTAATTCCTCCTCTTCAGTTGATAGGAAAACCTTATTGGTCAGTGTAGCAGACAAGTCAATCTCAACTAAAAAACGAGCAAAGTGTCCATACCTGGCGATTTCGGTTTCCATATCCTTTCTGATAGGTATTCCAATTGCTACAGCTATATCATATAAGATGCGGGGGTACCAAAGAATCCAACTCAGACCATAAACTTTAAACCAGGCTTGTATTGAAGACTTACCAATTTCTAGATGGTTGAAGCGTCGATCCCATTCGCTAATGTGAAAAACCCCTGGCTTGAATGAGATAGAACCATACCCCTAGGCCTTCAATTTGAGTTCCTCAGTAGGGAAGAGAAGATGGAAGTACCCTCGGCCCAAATATATGCATCTCCAGTTGTCAAAGCCCCAAATGCTTGACAATTTCTGAGAAAGTTGCTCGATCCTCCATCGCACTGCACCTTCGGGAAGAACAAACCTACCGATAATTGAATGCTCACCCATTTGGAGCCTTTCCGAAACCGCAGCTAGATCTGCTTTCACATGAGCCACAGACCCCTTTCTTCTAATTCCTACATTCACGCCTTTGAAGGATGCAAAGGTGCTATGAGTACTAACATCTTTTAGGTTAACCTCCCGAGAGCTTCTGTTCGTTGCGGATCTGTCTCCCAAATCTGATTCTGCATGCTTGAATGCATCGAATCGACCATGTAATAGGAATTCTCTAGCCATTTTCGCTGAGTGAAGCCGAGGTCATAAACCCTAGCTTCCATATTCCCCCCGATGTCTCGCCGTTCTCACCTCACGCTCCATCCTTCTCTCTATGGATGGATAGGGAAATTGTGTTCCTCATCTAAAATCATTATTTAGTTTATGTAATTTCCCATTTATTTTACTATAAATAAATATTCTAAAGCTCATGTTATTTTATATTCATTGATTCAGCTTTGAATATTAGATCACACTTATTTGAAGCATTTATAACATGCATTTTTTGTTTTTTAATCTTTGAAGAAAAGTTCATGAATAATACTAGTCTATCATCTCCCTCAAAATATAAATAATATAATAATCATATTTTAGTATTCAACATTTCTAAAAATTACTCTAGGTATTGATGCTTACACAGAATAACCCTTTAGAAGGTTTAGACTATGTATCCTTATCCCTAATGTAGATGAGTTTTACACTGATTCACATGATGTTAGCCCGAATGGCCCAAAGGCCTTCCTTTTAATTTTATTATGGATTATCCCCCTTTTAAGGGTTGAAGGGGTACTCGTACATTATGTCACGACCCGTCCCCCGGGGCCCGTGTCGTAACTACCCCAAGCTCGCCTTCCATAGGCTAGGGGCTGACGACTAGCACCAAAGGCGTAAATCCTTATAACTGGGAAGACATGACCTTTATGAAACGTAAACACACACAACCAAAGTACAAGCGGAAACAAACACTAAGTAAGCAATATAACAAGTGTGCTGAAAGTACAAAGGGGACCGGAAATACAAGTCCAGCAGTAAAGTACAAGAAAAAGACAAAACAGCAGGAAGGTGTCAAGCTGCTCCTGGTTCGTCCTCCGGAGTCCCTACCTGAAGGGTAGGTACAGATGGTCACCTCATCTCTCCACGTCCGTCTGTCACCTCCGGGTACCATCTCGTCGTGAAGTCCACCTCCGGGTACCATCTCGTCCTGAAGTCCACCTCCGGGTACCATCTCGTCATCAAGTCCACCTCTGGGTACCGTCTCATCATAAAGTCCACATCCAGGTACCATCTCATCGTCACATCCACCTCTGGGTACCGTCTAGCTCTACAAGCCTCAACCACGATCAGTGATGTCCATCGTCTGCAACCAACACAACGTAGTGCGGGCGAAGCCCGTGCAGAGGTGAGTATACGATACACAGTAGGGACCCCGAGACCCCCGAAGGTCTCTCTGAATCCACAAGGATAAACCACGAAGAATGATAGAATCACGAAGTATCATCTAACACTACTTAGGTATATGCCCATACATATAACAAAGTCATAAAATCCAGTTTAGCTCCAACTCACGAGCTCAAGTTCAACCTAGTCCACATAGGAAAGTACAACCCAATCCACACAGGAAAGCACAAGTCAATCATATCGAAGATAATGATTGAAAGTCAAGACTCAGCTCACACATGTATACTACTCACAAAGAGGGGTGGAGATGATTAGATGTAGCATCTGAATCATCTCCTCTGCCGAACCCACGCAGGGTCCAAATTTAGCAGTCTTCATTGCCGAACCCACGGAGGATCCAAGTATAGTGGTCATCATCGTCGAACCCACGGAGGATCCCAGGACGGTATTCGAACCCACAGAGGATCCCAGTACAGTAGTCGTCCTTGTCGAACCCACGGAGGATCCCAGTACAGTAGTCGTCCTTGTCGAACCCACGGAGGATCCCAGTACGGTAGTCATCCTAGTCGAACCCACGGAGGATCCCAGTACGGTAGTCGTCCTCATCGAACCCACCGAGGATCCAGTACGGTAGTCTTCCTCGTCGAACCCACGAAGGATCCCAGTACAATCATCGTCGTCGTCACAGTCGCAGCCAGCTCTAGGGTTCCCACACACAGCATGCTCGATTTCAGGAGGGTCCGCTCCATGAGCCAAGGGGGGTCGATATATCAACTGACACGTAGTCCAGAGTTGATGTATCCCAAAGTTCTGTCTCAATAATAGGAACTCAACGCGACAGACGACGCGTCAATCGGATGCCCGGTCTGAGAATTATTGGCTTTTTCGTCTAGGGGCCTGGTTGGTTTTTAAGTCAAAACCAACCCGACCATACTCCAACTGCATCCAAACATCGAGTGGAGTAATCCAAAAGGTCCGTCTCACTAAGAGGAAACCAACAAAGTTGACGGCACGTCAATCGGACGTCCGGAGCTCAAGTTATAGGTGTTTCCGCTCCGAGGGCCCGGTTGGTTTCGTGTTCGAACCAACCCGGCCGTACCCAAAGTTCTCGGAAACCTTGAATGTAATATACGGAAACGACCTTCTCGATCCAAGGATCTCATCGCAACTGACGGTGCGTTGATCGGAGGTCCGTAGTCCAGGTTATGGGAATTTGAACGAACCCGTCTGATTTTAGGGGGGGTCGGGCCCTGACCGACCCGGCCCAGAACCCCCTGGGTCGGCCCGAACCTGGTCGACCTAACCCGGGTTCGGGTCCGGCCCATTAGGGTACAGCCCGACCCGGCTGGTGCGGCTTGGCTCGGTGCGTCTGGTCTGGCAAGGGCGGCTCGACGCTGGCCGAGCAGACGCGCAAAGGGGGGGCACGCTGCCCCCCTTGATTGAAGAAACGACCCCTATGGGGGGGGGGGCGCCTATTAACAGCCGGGGGTTATGACCGCCAGATTTTACGAAACCGACCAGCCGATTTTTCCGGCCGGTGTGCCACCGCGGGACCCCCGCAGGTCCCGCCTTCCATGCGCCGGCGGTCGGCGGTTCCGGCCGCCGCTCCCTGCACCGCTGCGGCCTTAAGCCACGGACTTGTCCGACCGGCGCGGCGCGATGGCACCGCGCCCCTCCGCTGTGGCCCCACTCCGGCTGCGACCTCTTCGTGGTTCTCTGGCACGGCGCGATGGCACCGCGCCCCTCCGCCGCGGCCCGACTCCGGCCGCGGCTTCTTTCGGCCTCAACGGCGCGACGCGACGACACCGCCCTCCTTCACCGCGTTCCTCCTCGTTCCCGCGCTGTGCCGTTGCACCGCACCGCCTTCGTTTGAGCCGCAACGAGTACAACAATAAAAGGGGGAGGAGGGTCGACCGTGTTTGTGTGGTCCAGCCCCCTCCCGTTAATCCAATATCAAGCGGCTAAAGAATTTAACGTTGGATGAAAAACGAATATTCACGAACACAAAACCAAACCCCTACCTCAAAGAAGGTGTTCGTCGGTGTCGCGGTAGATGGCGTCATTCCATAAACATCAGGAAGGATGAAGCCGAGGGTGGCATCGGCATTCTTCGTCCTTCATTGGAGGAAGAGGAAAACTCTCCAAGTGCTGGGCACCGTGCTTCGCTGCTAGCGTTCCGCTGCTTGAAGAAGCCGTCCGGAACTCCTCCCCCTGGACTCCTTTAAATAGGAGTGGTGGGTTCGTCATTGGGACGCAAGTCATAAATGGGGGACTTATGACATAGGGCCCCACTCACTTAATCCACTGTGGTGGAACACTAAAAAAGGAGGAAGGATCTTCATTAATTAAACACTTTGGCATTTAATTAAATAGAGGGAGGGAAGGTTCCTCAAAACCTTGAGGGGTTGACATGTATTAAAGAGGGAGAGGGTGTTTAATGGGGTGTTAGGAATTTCAAGGAGGTGGGGGCTCATGTGTGCCCCACCCCACTTCCTCAGAACTTCCTTTCCCATAACTCATAAACCACTAGAGGCGTAATAAAAGTATAATTGCAAAACAACTATATTTTTATTCCTCACATTTTTACCATCTCATCCCGATCAAATGCAACTCCAGAAAAAGTCTTCCTAAGCAATTACTGGCGCTGCAATTTTCTTCGATGCCCTTAGATTTAAATTCCGTGCACCAGATCAAAAGTTAGAAAAAACCTGCTCGCTCGTTCACTGAACGTACCAGGGCTAATCTTCGAAAATTGATTCCAGGCACAACGGGCCTTGGAATCAGGTGTCGTCAAAATCCACAGACTCGAAAAATTCAAAATAAATTAAGAAAAATATTTCCTTGAAATTTCCGGGTCTTTACATTACTCCCACCTTAGGGATTTACGTCCCCGTAAAGCTATAACACAAACTAGGGAAACAAAAGAGGGTACTGAGCACGCATCTGAGCCTCCCACTCCCAAGTGCTCTCTTTTAGGTCCCCGTGATGCCACCTGATGCGCACTATAGGAATTGACCACCCACGTAGGACCCGCTCCTGTCGATCCCCGATCTCCACCGGGACCTCCGCAAAAGTCACCCCGTCATCGATGTTCAGCTCCCCATGGTTGATGATATGTGTCGGGTCGTGCACGTATCTCCTCAGCTAAGACACATGGAAAACGTCGTGCACCTGGTGCAACTGAAGTGAATGGGTCAAGTGGTAATCCACCTCGCCTACCCTGTTGAGGACCTAGAAGGGTCCGATGAAGCGCGGAGATAACTTGCCGCCCCATCCAAATCTCCGTAATCCACATTGAGGTGAGACCCGTAGGAAAACGTGGTCACCATCCTCGAACTATGGTGGTCTCCGCCTCCTGTCAGAAAAAGACTTTTGCCGGCTCTGAGCTGTCCTCATCCGCTCTTGGATGACCTGGACTTTCTCTGGTCCTACAAGATCTGCTAATATTTCTTCTTTTCCGATAAGAGAAATCTGGTCTCATCCCCAGGATGAACCACGTTCTTTGCCTAATATAGTCAATCCCGAAATGGATGATACTAATCCATACCAAGGATGACGTCATAAGGCCTCGACGCTACTACCAAGAGATCAAACTGTTACTCTCGCCTCTAAGGGTTGAGTCACACTGTCGGCATCAGTGTGTGGTCACTGAGTCTCCTCTAGCAGGTATCTCAAAAGTGAGGGTCAAGTCAACAGTTTTAACCATAACCTCTTAGTACACAAAAAGAGAGGAAGAAAACGCCACAAGGAAAAGTGTCTTTTATTATTATAGCTCAAGTACAAAGACACACAACAATGACAACAATGAAACTAGAATCACCAAGATCAATGGTCCCGTGCTTGGAACTAGTCCCGCTCCTGTCCATCTGCTCCCGGAGCTCCATGGTCATAAGCCTCAGCTGCCTGAAGCTGAGCTCTCCCAAGTCCACCTGTTCCATGCGGTCGGGGGTGACCTCCGGGTGGTGGTGGTGGAAACACCTTGAAGCGTCATCCACCTCCAGCTACACGGCTAGCTCCCCTGCCTCGGTCTCCTACTCCTTGCGATCCGCCCCGATCGAACCTCTGTCTCTGCCTGGGAGGTCCTTTGTTTATCTACTGGTCATCTGTATGGCGGGTCGGACAGTCACGTGCCATGTGACCAACCCCACCGCAGGAGTAACACTGTCCGCTTTTGGTAAGTCGTTCTCCACCCCGGGTGACTCGCGCACATGATCATGTGTCATGCGATCGACCACCTGTAGGCCTGGTCCTCTTGGACCTCTGCGTCATCTGTCTACTGCCCGCTGTAGAAGACTCTGGCGCATGCCGGCTAGTGGTAGGTCCTGCTGCTGGAGACTGCTCAGCATGGAAACTCTCCAATAAGAGGGATCTCTCCAACACCCCTATCTACGTCGGGATGTTGTGAGAAACAAATGAAGCTCTAATCTCTCACCTGATCCCCTACTCGAAGGTTCGGGCCCTGAAGAACGGGTCCCGTACCATATATGTGGAGTAGTGAGAGAGATTGGTGAACCTCGCTGAATACTGCGCCACCGTCATGCTACCCTGCTGAAGATGAAGTATCTCCTGTATGCACACCGCTCGAAGGGTGAATGGTACAAACTCTGCCCAGAACAGGCTCTCGAAGTCTGCCCCCAGAAGTGATTCCACATCGTGCACCTGGAGCATCAGGCTCCACCATCTGCCTGCTGCTGCCTGATGGAGGCTGGCAGCAAGGATCACCATGAAGTCTGATGGCATCCCTACCAATCTAAAAAGTCAAACAACAGCCTCTAGCCAATCCTCGACTACCTGAGGGTCCGTCTCCCCGCGAAACCTGGGCAGTCTCTGACGCTGAAACTAGTGCAGTGCACTAAGGCGACGTGCACTCTCAGTGGATTGGGCTGGTGGCATTGGTGGATCGGCAAGTAGAGGTACCGCTGGTGCTTCCGCTGTAATGGGGCCCTACACTGAGGCCTCGTCGCTCGGTGGGCTGCCATCTCATACAACACTCGGAACCCTAGCTGGCAGCCATCATGGGGCCATCCTGAAAAGGAACAGGTGCTTCTTGGTCAAAACAGTATACTTGGTGAGCTGACACAAAGTAATCAAAAAGATAACTATTGAAACACACATGCAATCAATTTTTTCATGCACTGAGTCGGAAATCAGAAGTCAGGGTCCTGGTGTATGAATACGTCGGTCGCCGCACCAACACTGGACTCCCTGGACTGATAACCACACTCAATACCCTTAACACTATTGATTCACATAGAATAAAGATCAGAGTCCTGAGTTTTGTGGTAGGACCGAACACCTCTGATACCAATTTGTCACGACCCGTCCCCTGGGTCCCGTGTCGTAACTACCCCAAGCCCGCCTTCCATAGGCCAGGGGCTGACGACTAGCACCAAAGGCGTAAATCCCTATAACTGGGAAGGCATGGACTTTATGAAACGTAAACACACACACAACCAGAGTACAAGTGGAAGAAAACACTAAGTAATCAATATAACAAGTCTTCTGAAAGTACAATGGGGGCCGTAAATACAAGCCCAACAGTAAAGTACAAGAAAAAGACAAAACAACAGGAAGGTGTCAAGCTTCTCCTCGTTCATCCTCCGGAGTCCCTACCTGAAGGGTAGGTACAGATTGCCACCTCAGATCTCCACGTCCGTCTGTCACCTCCGGGTACCGTCTCATAGTGAAGTCCACCTCCAGGTACCCTCTCGTCGTGAAGTCTACCTCCGGGTACCATCTCATCGTCAAGTCCACCTCTGGGTACCGTCTCGTCATAAAGTCCACCTCCGGGTACCGTCTCGTCGTCACGTCCACCTCCGTATACCGTCTAGCTCTACAAGCCTCAACTATGATCATTGATGTCCGTCGTCTACGACCAACACAACGTAGTGCAGGCGAAGCCCGTGCAGGGGTGAGTATACGATACTCAGTAGGGACCACGAAACAACCAAAGGTCTTTCTGAATCCATAAGGATAAACCGCAAATAAAGATACAATCACAAAGTACCATCTAACACTACTTAGGTATATACCCATACATATACCTAAGTCATCAAATCCAGTTCACCTCCAACTCATGAGCTCAAGTTCAACCGAGTCCAAACAGGAAAGTGCAACCTAATCCACACAAGAAACCACAATTCAATCATATAGAATATAATAATCGAATGTCATGACTCAGCTCACACAGGTATACTACTCACAAAGAGGGGTGGAGATGATTAAATGTAGCCTCTGAATCATCTCCTCTGCCAAACCCACGTAGGGTCCAAATTTAGTAGTCGTCGCTGCCAAACCCACGGAGGATCCAAGTATAGTAGTCATTGTCATCGAACCCACGGAGGATCCCAGGACGGTAGTCGAACCCACGGAGGATCCCAGTACAGTATTCGTCCTCGTCGAACCCACGAAGGATCCTAGTACGGTAGTCATCCTCGTCGAACCAACGGAGGATCCCAGTACAGTATTCGTCCTCGTCAAAACCACTGAGGATCCAGTACGGTAGTCATCCTCGTCGAACCCATGGAGGATCCAGTATGGTAGTCGTCCTCGTCAAACCCACGGAGGATCCCATTACAATAATTGTCGTCGTCACAGTCGCAACCAGCTCTAGGGTTCCCGCACACAACATGCTCGATTCCGGTAGGGGCCACTCCACGAGCCAAGGGGGGTCGATACATCAACTAACACGTAGTCCGGATTTGATGTATCCCAAAGTTTTGTCTCGACAATAGGAACTCATCACGACAGACGGTGCGTTAATCGGACGCCTGGTCTGAGAGTTATTGAATTTTTCGTCCCTGGGGCCAGGTTGGTTTTTAAGTCAAAACCAACCTGACCATACTCCAACTGCGTCCAAAACTTTGAGAGGAGTAATACAAAAGGCCTGTCTCACTAAGATGAGACCAACAAAGTCGATGACACATCAATCAGACGTCCGGAGCTCAAGTTATAGGTGTTTCTGCTCCGAGGGCCTGGTTGGTTTCGTGTTCGAACCAACCCGGCTATACCTAAAGTTCTCTGAAACCTTGAGTGTAATATACCGAAATGACCATCTCAATCCAAGGATCTCATTGAAACTGATGGTGCGTCGATCGGAGGTCTGTAGCCCATGTTATGGGCATTTGAACGAACTAGTCTGATTTTAGGGGGGTTCGGGCCCGGACCGACCCAGCCCAGAACCCCCTGGGTCGGCCCGAAGCAGGTTGACCCGACCCGGGTCTGGGTCTGGAAAAATAGGGCGCGGCCCGGCCCGGCCCAGCCGGCGCAGCCCGGCCCGGCGCGGGTGGCCCGGCCCTCCGCGGGCGGCCCAACCCGGTGCGGCCGGTCCGGCCTGGGCGGCTCGGCGCTGGCCGAGCGGACGCGCAAAGGCGGGACACGCTGCCCCCCTTGATTGAAGAAATGACCCCCATGGGGGGGGGGTGCCTCTTGCCAGTTGGGGGTTACGACCCCTGGATTTTCTGAAACCGACCGACAGATTTGGCAGGCCTGTGTGCCACCGCGGGACCACCGTGGGTCCTGCCTTCCATACGCCGGTGGCCAGCGGTTCTGGCCACTGGTCCCTGTACTGTCGCCGCCTTAAGCTGCGGCCTTGTCCAACCAGCGCGGCGCCATCGTGCCGCGCCCCTCCGCCGCGGCCCGACTCCGGCCGCCGCTTCTTTCAGCCTCAACGGAGCGATGCGACGGTGCCGCGCTCCTTCGCCGTGTTCCTCCTCGTTCCGGCACGATTCCGTTGCACCGTGCCGCCTTTGTTCGAGCCGCAACGAGTACAACTACAAAAGGGGGAGGAGGTTCGGCCGTGTTCGTGCAGTCTGGCCCCTTCCCATTAATCCGATATCAAGCGGCTAAAGAATTTAACATTGGATGGAAAAAGAATATTCACGAACACAAAATCAAACCCCTACCTCGAAGAAAGCATTCGTCGGTGTCACGGTAGATGGCGTCGTTCCATCAACGTTGGGAAGGATGAAGCTGAGGGTGGTGTCGGCATTCTTCGTTCTTCATTGGAGGAAGAGGAAAACTCTCCAAGTGCTGGGTGCCGTGCTTCGCTGCTAGCATTCCGCCGCTTGAAGAAGCCGTCCAGAACTCCTCCCGATGGCCTCCCTTAAATAGGATTGGGGGGTTCGTCGTTGGAACGCAAGTCATAAATGGGGGATTTATGACATTGGGACCCACTCACGTAATCCGCTGTAGTGGAACATTAAAAAGGGAGGAAGGATCCTTATTAATTAAACACGTTGGCATTTAATTAAAGAGAGGGAGGGAAGGTTCCTCAAAAACTTGAGGGGTTGACATGTATTAAAGAGGGAGAGGTTGTTTAATGGGGTGTTAGGAATTTTAAGGAGGTGGGGGCTCATGTGGGCCCCACCCCACTTCCTCACAACTTCCTTTCCCATAACTCATAAACAACTAGAGGCGTAATAAAAATATAATTGTAAAACAACTATATTTTTATTCCTCACATTTTTAACATCTCATCTCAATCAAACGCAACTCCAGAAAACGTCTTCGTAAGAAATTATTGGCGCTGCAGTTTCATCGGTGCCCTCAGATTTCAATTCCGAGCACCGGATCAAAAGTTAGAAAAATCCCACTTGCTCGTTCACTGAACGTACCCAAGCTAAACTTAGAAAATTGATTTCGGGCACACCGGGCCTCAGAATTAGGTGATGTCAAAAGCCACAGACTTGCAAAATTCCAAATAAATTAGGAAAAAAATTTCCTTGAAATTTCTGGGTCTACACATGACCCGTAGGCCCAAGGAATAAGGCCCCACTGAACCGCAATACATGACCTGAAGACCCAGAGGCATACCATGCCCAATACATGACCCGTAGGCCCAGCCCACTTAAACTGCCCTCCCCAGATTTTGCATCATTGATCACCTAGATTCTCACCTTGCATTGCTGATTGGAAAGCATTCCCACATAAAAAGCTGCATAGTGCTTGGTCCTGATGGTGGCTGCAATACCCTGTCATTCTTCCAATCCAGTTAGCTCGGCTTCGGCTGGCTGCTACTCTTGTTGTTCTGATCCTTATCCGGGGCATGTTCTGTGTGAAATAGGCTACTCCATGGTCAACATGGACTAAAGTCCATGTGGCCCGATGTCCTTTGATGACCCGAAGGCCCTTGAGACCCTTAGGCCCAAGCCAGTGGCCCGAATGCCCAAACCGGGTGAATAGTTCAGAATGCTATAGTACCGAACAATAACTGCTACAGTACTACTATAGTACTTACTACAGCGCTGCTACAGTACTTCTATAGTGCTGCTACAGTACCAGAAATTTGCCTCCGCCCAATTTTGAACCTGGGTCTCTTGGATACCATGGAGGAGCCCTTACCACTTGGGTATTGGCTCATTGGTGATTCACATGATGTTTACATAGGTATTATTCATGCTTATGCACCTCAAATAATGTTTATGCATATTAGTATGATGTTTATGCAAAGTCTCTAAATGCATGTTTTCATATCCATCTTTAAGAAGATGATGAATAAATACTACATGTGATGGTTAAATAAGACGAAATCATGTTTACATTGAGTGAATATGTTTCTTTTTCACATAATTTTTCTTTAAGAAAATGGTTACACGAAATTCCAAACATAGACAAATTTTAATAGGAATATTCTAAAATCCAAATGTCTTTAATAAAAATCATGTTATATTTAAATAAACCTTTGAACTATTCAAATAACTTCAACATACCTTTGGGAATTTATAAGACATTCTTGATCTCTTTGGCTCCATTTACAAGAACTTATTCCATATATACACCCCTCCTTCAGTATTTCCATGATATTAAACTGTAATTCATTTCCAAAATCCAGATCAACATTTATAAAACATTATCCATGTGTTCTCAGAGACTAATTTTATCAGTAAATAATATCATCACACAAGAATGTCTTCTCCAAAAAAATATTCACTTCACTTATTGTTGGAATATTATATACTAATATTTCACACACCTATGTGCATGTCTTAAGCATGAGGTCCAGTTAAACGACCATATGAGTTATGGGGGTTCCCTTACAACCCATCTGGATAAAAGTTCTAAGGTAGCTGTTAACTCTTCCTTTTTTTACTTCCAATATAATAGTTGTTCTTTTTTATTTCCATTAAATCTAACTATATTATTCATTACCCATCATTCACATAAAACCTCTACTTTATGTAATGGGTTTGGTAATATAATCCATCATTCATACTTCTTAACAAATATGGACTTCAATTTTTTACATTGAAAATAAAATTGAATATAACCATAAAAAATCCACATAAGAAATTCAATCTCCCCATTTGTATTTATTGTCATTACCACTTTAACTCATCAAATAAATGTTTTTTGTCACCCCCTTATTGAAAATAAATGTAGAGGGAAAACTTTCTCCACATTATTATATAGGATACTTATAGGGTTGTTATTTATCTATCCCCTTTCTCAAAGAAATTTCCCCTTCAATTTGATTTTCTACTATATTAAGATAAGGAAGGCACCACAGTGATCTAAACAATGAGTAATGGGTAATTTAACTCTTATTCCATGTGGGATAACCCAATATAGAAAAAAAATATTGAGTTTACCAAATCATAAAAACTATATATGTATATCACTAAATGTAGTTATATTTTAGAACATAATTTCTCAATGGTTTTATAATCTTATTTTAAAGAAACAATTGATCCTACATATATCATACAAAAGAGATCATGTTAAAGATATATTACTCGCAATTTTTTTCACAATAAACCCCCATTAAAATAAGATTTAGAACAAGTCCTAATAAGTATATGATAGTGAGCAACACAAATCAATCATCAATATTTTATAAGAATTTATTTATTCTAGATTCATGTAAATGGTTTGTCTCTCAGGAATTCTGAATATATTAGATAGATCCTTCAGAAGGAGAACTATCCATACTACATCACCATGAAAACTTTTTGTTAGAAGTTTTTACTATGAATTTATGAAACAAGTTGAAATTTTATACCAATTTAATATTAATAAAACCTATAATTTTCTTAATATGGTTTATAAGTTTATTTTAGCTTCACTTTTAAATCCCTTTTTGAATAACTATTTCAATTGTTTGGGAATAAGGCGGTCTTTCAATGTTATTTTGTTATAGTACTGGGGATGATATTTTTTCTCAATCCTAATGTATCTTTATTTAATGATAGGAAATGTCTAATATTCTTCATGCTTGCATCCTATTTAAGTTTTCAAAAATTTATTCATCCTTGGTAAAAATTAAATTATTTTCTTTTATAGCTTTCTTCTTAGCCAGAATATATTTATTTTCTTGAGTTTTTGTGATAATATAAATATTTTATTATTTCTCCAACATCTTCACTTCATCTAGTTGATCTATACATATGATAAATATACAATTAAGATCATACTCTACCTTCTCATTTTTTGTGGACTCCCTCTTTGTAGAAGATTTCTTAATAATAAGAGTCATATTTTATTTCCCCTTCTCACTGGAAAACTCCTTTTGAACAAGATTCAAAGACATACACTTATTAGAAGTGTATTAAACATGAATTCACCTTCCACACATCTCAAATTTATCTTCCCGGTTACCCTTTAGAGGATTCCTATTAGACTCATAACTAGTTTTGTTTTCCATCATGAAAATATTCTTGTACATATATTTGATTGACTTTTTCATTGTTTCCAAATTGATGCTAGTAGCTTTAATTTCCATGGATTGTTTATAAATTTCTATGTTGTGGCCAATATTATTAAATTAGAATCATTTTCTTCTCTCTTGTGTGGAACACTATTCCCATTATTAATTCAATGACTTCTTTGGAGTGGTTACTTCTATGTTATTTACTTTTTCACTCCTCGATGTTGATTTCATTTGTTTTTTGGTTTTCTTCTTAATTTTATGTTGTTAAATCTTCTTCTCATAAGAATAAGAGTTTTGGTTGTCTTGAAAATACTTGTATTCATTATATTAGTGGCCATAAATGTAGTAATAATCTGAGAACCTTTCCAACTTTTCAAATTTGTTTTTAGAAGATTGAATTTTATTTTCACTATGGTTTCCATTTAACAAGATCATTTTCACTTTTAACTTTTATCACCATTGATCCATGGATTCTAAAAATTGACCATACTGAAATGTTATAACATTAGTGTCCAAAAGTGTTTTAATAATTATAAATTCTTTCTAAATCATGAAATCTATTCTTAGAAGAAATAATTTTTTATGTGGATTATATTTACTGGTTTGTTAATATATTTAGATTTTATCCAACATGATTTAGGTATTCTAGAAATTTTACTTTATTACATATCATACTAGAAATAAATATCATTTCCCCCAAATCTACAAAAAAATATTATAATTAGAGTTTATTTTTTTTACTCTGGGTACAATCTATCCAGATTGACACCATTGCTATTTTTGGGAGAAAACCCAGATTTTTGTACTCATATTTTGGGGAAAAGTTTCTTGTGATTTCAAAAATAGACCCCTGATTTGTTGGATGGTTGTACCAAACTTTTACTCTTACACACTTGTACATAATTTTTCTTTTGTACAATACATCCAAAAAATATTAATTTAGTAATAACTGAATGAATTGAGTTGTGGGAGTCCTTTTTTAATATTCATAGGGAGGAGACTTATCCATATAATCTCATGAACTTAACTATCACATTTATAAAATAATTTTAAGCTATAAAAGTTTCTATGAATTTAGTTGAACGTGTTATTTTCACAACAGTCTTGGAGTATTTAGTTTGTGACACTTCCATATTCTCTATTTTTTACTTCCAAATCAAGATTTTTCAAATCGAGTATATTTTTTTTTCTTAAAATGATTTCAACCTATCTTACCTTCTCTCTTAATCATTCCAACTTTATAGACATGTATCCTTATAAATTATTATAATGAACTATCAACATCCTTCACTATTTTTTATTTTACTTCTAGCTATGCATTTTTTACCTTCATTGACACTTGAGAAAACTTATCCAATGCATGGATCACTTCCTTCAAAAAATTATTAAAAATAATTTATCACATAAATTTCATTAAAATTATTCACTAGAATGAGTGAAATTTTATTTGAAAATTGATGTATTTTTTTCTTTGACTTTCTATAGATTTATGAGAGTATTTTAGAAACTCATTTTCATTATTAATGCATCCTTCATTATATCAGATTTAACTTATATATGTGACTTCCCATCATAAATTTTCTAGATAAATATGAATATGTATAATACTAGTTTGGAATTCCATAAATAATTATTTACATAAATAATGAGATTTTTAGAAAATTCAATGAAATCACTATCATAGTTTGAACTTATTTCATCGTAGGAATAATAAAAAATATATAAAACTGCTAAATCATTACAGTTATGATTATATTATGCTAATGATTTTTTTCCAATTTATTATTTGAGTCTTTTATTTTATATTTTTCATGTTTTGTAGAATCATATTTGAAATTTAAAAATCTATTTTGATAGGGATAGATCCCTGATTATCCATTTGAGGATCTTTTTAAAACATTTGAAATTTAAACTTCATATATTTCAAATAAAAAACTATTGGGTGAACATAAATTTTAGAACTGGTCACATTGAACGTTTTGATTCTAATTTTTTCCATGATATAAATCCATATCCAATTCATAGGTAACCTATGTTCTTATACCTATTCAGATTCCTAGTGGACCATGTAGCCACACTGGGGGTGAATGAGGTGTTGTCTAATTTTACCTAATTCTAAATTCTACATTGAAAGTTTTTCCTCCCCTTTAGACATGAACGTATGATTCAAGTTAAGAATATTGGATATTTTTTTGTTTAACCTTTCATACAATTATATTAAATGTAATATATGATATTAAATATCAAATGTATTTTTACAAGTTTCAAACCCTCCTTGAAATCATACATCATTCAACACTTATAATGTCTATGTTGTGAATTATTCACTATAAATGTTTCATTAATACACGTGGATTTGGTTAGGTATTATTCGATAACCATGAACACCATTTATACACTTGTGAGATAACTATATTGAACTATAGGGGTACCTCTAAATCCCTAGGGGTAACATCAAGGGGGATATTATTGCGCCTAGGGTTGTGCAATTCTCCCCTTGGTGTATATGATCATGACTAATTTCTAGGTTTCCCATAGGTGCATCTATTATAAAGGCACAAATCCCAAATTAATGTGTGGGGAGGAACATGTACACCTAATAAGGAAGGTGAAATCCAACCCCAATCATATATCATTTTCCTTATTTAATGGGTGTAATTTCCTAGTGATTGAAAGTCTACACAGGTGGGATTCCCAATGTAGATAGTGTCATATAATTGGAGATTGATCATGGATGGAATCATGGGCATGAACCTAGTATCAGATCCCTAGGTATAGCTTTGGACAACTTTGGGAAATGTTGAAGGGGAATTTTTTGTGCCCATGTATTCTAAAAGTGGGTTCCCTATACCCAACATTAATAGTAATTTTTTTATTACCACTTCATGTATACAGTGATATATTCATGATGCACACTTAAAATTATAGTGTATATAATTTTTCCCACTATTTTAGTGGTAATATTCATATATTATTTATTATTTCAAAAGGTTATAGCAGTTCCCAGGCTATAATGAGAACCTTGTGATATTATGACATTAATCATAAACATATGTCCTATGGTCTAGATACATCATTTATATTAGATACGAATGATGTATGACTATCGGGTGATGGGGGATCATAATAATTGAGACATCTTTGGTTTATGTTCTCACATGGTGATATCTAGTAGGAGGTATCCTGAGGAAAGACTTACTAATAGGAACACCATATGTTTTAGGTGTCATTTGATATTCTTATCTACAAACTTGTGTATTGGTATCCTAACTTGACATAATTATCAATATGTACCATTTTATCATGTACTTTGAGGTAAGAAAAAAAACCATGATAATTAAGTCATGGTGAGGTAGCTTTTGTTGGGTGTGTCATTGGTGGTATGGTATTGGTTTCATGTTCAAGATATAATTTTTCACTTCTGAGTTGAGGAAGTTATATCATGGGCCAAGTTGATCAAGATTATAGTACCTTCATAAATCCTAGGACAAGGTAGTTGAAGGAAGTCTATCATGTTAGATAAACAAATAATAAAGCAATATTGTGTGTACACCCTACTTTATGATATATCATGATACAGAAATATTATATTACATAGTATGAGTTCATATGATGATTCTAGTTTATATGACTATTTGTTATCTCTATAGGGGCCTTGATGGGTTGCTGGAATCCACTTTTGAACTGTTAATAATATTCACTATTATCGAAATAAGGTCGTAGAGGTTCACACAAAATAGAGTATACAAGAATCTTCCCCAATATGGTGAATAAGTATATAGGAAATAGTGGGACCCACCATGAGGTCCAAGAGTGGTCCAAGTATTAACAATCATCAATGAATAAATACATTCATTATTATTAGAGTATATAATAATTGGGGTAAATTTAATTATTAAATTTATTCACAAGGTATTGAGTAAATATGTGGAAAATATTATACGAATGAATATTATTTAAATATTCAAGGTTTATTTAATATTATTAGGAATTTTGAGTCGAGTTAATGACTATAGTTTTATCTTGTAATTTATTTATTATATTAAATGGAGTTGATAAAATATAAATAATATTTATGAAATAGTTAGTTGGTCATAACCATTTATTTATTTATTGTTCAGTGGGTGTTTTGATTCTAGGGGGGTCTAGGAACCCCTTATGGGTATTTGAACCTCAAAGTATATAAGCAGGAGAGAAGCATTTACTCAGTGAGTATTAATTACAATGGAATGAGAACCACTCTCTACTCACTCTTCCTAGGTAGAGGAAGTATCTCACCAAGCTATCGATCCAGGAATTCCTTAGATGTATTGAAGGTATGGGATCGGGGTGATTGATGCGGCACTGAAGGATTTATCGGATCTCTTCACTAGCACCCGAAATTCGATGAATTGTGAGAGTAAAAATTCAAAGTGTGAGTGGAGGATGATGATAGGTATGAATTTAGATCATTTGATCCATGATCTCTGATGATGATCTGCAGTCCAACACACCACTGAATCAAACACGATACACATTTATTTATTTTTGTGATTATGAAATCCCCATGAGATCCTTAGACATCTATTGGTTATCAGATCGCCAGAGATGATAAATTTTCATTACTCTGGTGATGAAAATTTTTAAATACAAAGCCCACCAACTTCTTCTACATTCCCCATTACAAATATTTTTTATCTGAGGGATCGTATAATTTTCTAAAAAAAACTAAAATTAAAATAAATTATGTAGAGGGTTTTAATTTTGTGCCAACAAATCCAACCTCACTTTGATTTGATCTAGGATGGGCATGTTACGACCATCCAGAAAATAATTTATGGATAAAAAGTAATTATTTTTAATGTATTAAATTATTAAGAACATGTATATTAAATATATTTTATTTTTTATCCGTTTAATTTTCAGTAGTGATTTTGAGGTATTCTAATTGTATGATAAGAATCTGTTCACCATAATAATTTTTTCAGGTGGAAAAACATTCCACCAGCCATAGAATTACCAAAATTATAATAATATGTTTTATCATTATAATAAAAGTCTATTTTAACAGCCCATTACAATTTTTTATAAAGGGGGCGACCTAGGGTGGGTGACCGAACATCAATAGAAACAAAAAATAATTAAAATTATTTAAAATCGTCTTTTGACACTGGAAAAAAATGATTGTAACATTCAATGGTGGTGTTGGGCTTAGAAGGCATGGATTCCAAATGTCCCTCCCCCTCCCGTCAGAGCCTCCTCCACCCATATCCATCTGACCGCCCATCGACCTTTCGGTCGATCCACCATCACCTAGCCCCCCTACTGGTCACTTGCTACCATATCATTAAGGAGAACACCTCTTCCAACCAGTATCTCATTACAAAAATCTCATTTCATGACACTGTCATTGACTAGACAGATCCTAGCTACCATACCAGGTCAACGCCACTGTGATTCATGATCTCAGTAGGTGATGACCCTATTTTTTCCTTTACCTAGTATGGCTACCTGCTTGTTATTACCACATGGTAAGGGCCTGTATAAGCCTAGGTGGGTCTTCTCAACCTAAAAAAGGTCATGGTTGGTCATCCTAACCTAGAACACCCCTATACAGTGTCTTCCTTACATGGAATGAACCTTTGTGGGGTTTTCCCCAACCTCTTTGGCCCTGTGCAGGGTTTTTGGCAACAAAGAAAATTATTTTAAATATACAAAACATTAATTTATTAATTTGGGATTATAAAAATAATAATTTATATATTCTGAGGAATTAATTTAATTTTGGGTATAAGATTAAATTATTAAATTAATTTAATTTTCAAATAAATGTCTAATTAATAATTCGAATGAATTAAATTACATTATTTGAATTTAAATAATACATTTATTTAATTTTTAAATACCCTCATACTTAAATTATTCTCATTTCATTTCTATCATGGTTTACTTTTATGCGTAGACTAGTCTTAAGCATTGACCATCTTTTCATGTTGGTATTATTTTAATTAACAATTTTTTACAATTTCATATGATTATTATAATAATTAATTTGTTTTATTGACGGTCTATGCATCATTATTTTTATTAAATAAGTATAAGGGCATGCTTATCCATAATTATATCTATTTTTCTGTGCTTACCGAGACCCCCTCACTTGCGTGCAAGAATTGATTTACTGTTAAAAATGATGCTATAAGTCACGAACCATGCAAAGTCATGGCGAAATATAGATGAGAAGAAAAAAAACTTGCCCAGGGATGAGGTCCATCATGAGACAAGACACAACATTGGTAAGGAACCCCTAGGTCCAGTTTACCCATTTATTTTAAATGGGCAAACCAATATTAGAATCTAAAGACTAGTTGTGTAATTTTATTTTATTTATACATTGTTTATCATTTTATGAATTTTCTTGGCTATGGAAAACAACCTAAAATATTAAATAGGAAAAAATGAAGAAATAATGCATGAAATATTTTCTATTAATTTTTATTTGTGATCCTAACATCATAGTATAAACATAATAATATAAATGAATTACATTCATTGAAAAGTATTTAAAAACACCATCAATGAAATATTATGTTTCAAGCACCTTCAATCATTTGAATTTGAACAAAACCGGGTGTATGGGGAAATCTTCAGCCAAATTTGAGGGTGCCTCCTACTACCAAGGAGTTATTATGAGAGTTATCAGTTTAATTAACTGAATATGTAAGGAAATTATTTTTAATATACCGAGTTTTTGATTGGGTCAAAATTACCCAACCTGTTTGAATTTTTGAGTTTAGTTAGCATGCCAAACTTTCTATTGATATTATGAACCCAATTATAAGAGTATGATTGAACCATGTCCTTGTTTTTAGATGGATTTTAAGGATAAAAAATTAATTTAGGGTTTTAGGTAAGTTTTGTGTGTTTTGGGGCCCAAAACACAATTTTTGTAAAGCTTAGACAAAGATACCTAGATTGATTTAACTGTGTGGCCTCCTAGGAATAATCATGCGGCCCAATAACAAGGTTTTACAGGGGTTTTTAAACTGTGTAGGTGAGGGAAAATGACTGTGAAGTTCCAATGAAATATTTAGAATACTGAAATCACACTGTTTGTGCATGGTTTGGAAAAACATGCACCTAGCCTATGCACATGTAGTCCTTGGACAGTGTGAACCACACAATTGGTGCAGGGCTAGCCAAATGTTGTGGTCAAATAGTGGGAGTCATTTATTTGGGTGGAATGAAAAAATATTTCTCATTATCTCTTCCTTTCATCATTTTTTTTCTCCTCCATTCCAAACACAACACACGGGAGCTACCATTTTCTATTCCTCCCCATGGATTTGAGCCACCATCGTCATCTGTGCTTAAATCCATTATCTTTTGGTCTTATTATAAGAATAATGATAAGGTTTATATGTCACTATATTTGTTTCATCATATATCTATCCATGAAAAACTCTAAATTAGGGTGATATATTTTCCCCATTTTTGGGTTTTCATCTAAAACATTGATTTCTCTATTTTTTCATCGAGTTCGAGGTTAATATAAAATGAGAAAGCACCTACAAGAACAAGGTATATGTGTAACACCCCGACCCTAGATACCCAGATTTGGTACATTATTGCATAACATTGGCATGATCACATGAAAGATCAAGTCTCGAAAGACCAATTAGTTTAGTAGCCTTGGAAACACTAGATATATTCATAAAGTTTACATTACATCAATAAGTGAAAAACTTCAACAATATATTGTCTTCATATCCCATCATACTATCCCTACAGGTCATTCATAAAATACTTCTTCACATCCTGAGAAAAATAAAACACTGAAAGGGGTGAGCTCAGATGCTCAGTAAGGATAACAATATAGCGGCAACTTTCATAAATAAACATAAAAATTTAAGGCAATGTATAACTAAAACAAAAGCCTTTTAAACTTGAACTTCAGCATAATATGGCAAGGATAAAATGAAATAATTCCATTTACTTATTCACATGGATATTCTACTAGTCGAATAATCACATGAAAATATTAATATCCACTTTCATAATGACGAAATGCATAATTCCACACTATCATTACCACGTAGCCAAGGCCTCGTGCCAAGACTACAAATAAGATTTTGTCAATGCCTCGTGCTAAGACACTAGTTTATCTCATGAGACCTACCAATTCATCGAGGAGCTATAGTGGGCTCCACCCGTCACTTACTAAGTCCAATGCATTCCTCATATGAAAAGTTTTAAATATAACATAAACATTTCCTATTAAAACTAGCATACATAATGTCAATAATTTATCCACAAACCATGAATGGTATAAAAATAGCACATCCACAGTCAAAAATAACTCATTCAATACAATATGGAATATTTTATTGTATCATATTAACCTCAATCGAGAATGATGAAGGATATTGACATAGATGAAAATAATCATCAAAATAATTAGAGTGAAATATCCCGCTTTTTCTTGAAATCATTTAAAAGTCACACTATTTTTCAAGAATCCATTTAAAATATATTTTAGAATCAAAGTGTCCCATACCACTTTGAAACATTTAAAATGAATTTTTATTTGAAAACTTCAATGTCCATATAAATAAATCCTTAAACCCATTTTTAAAACATGGACATTAATGAGAAATATTTAGAATAATCAATCTTTAAAACATTTTAAAATGTCATTTTAGTTAGAGTTCCTAACAAAAAAAGAGACACTAGAATAAAAATAATTGAGGAAATAAAAACTTTGTAATATCATGAGAATAAATGGATTCATGATATATTATGTCAAAGTACATTATATACACCATATAAAAGTGATTTGGTGTATAACAATAAAGGAGTCTCAATGGAATGTAAATTGAGATGTTATCTCTCATAAAGGCCATATCCATAGGTTAAGGATAAATCAACGACATAATTATGAGTGAAAAATATAAATAAACTCAATATTATTGGATATTCAGTGTAAAACAATCAAAGGAAATTCACACATATTCTTGTAAAAACAACACCAATGAATTGGATGTTTAACTCAACAAATCGAGATTGAGTAAAAATTACTCTTATCAAGTTCATACCGATGACCTGATAATTTATAAATGGAGTGATTATGTGTATCAAAAGTATATCCATAGAAAGGGGAGTTCAATTTATAAAATAATCAAATTAATAGTGATTCTACACATAATCTTGGAGTAAAATAATCAATGAAGTATGCGTAAAGCCGAATGAGTGGAAATTGAAATTTCAAATTCCCTTATTGATTTGGTAACATACAAAACATACACCCATGAAAGAAGGATCATACAATGATGATGTAAATATACATTAATTAAAGTATATTACACAATGAATACAAACATGGGCATTACACACACCACATGTAATAAATAAGTGGTGAACAATGGAATTCTCACGGAATTAAAAGTGAGATAAGAAACCCCTTACTTTGTAATTTTTCCTTGGTCAAATGTAGGTTAACGTCCTATATAATGGTGAAATAATTGTTTTTGAATTATACAAGAATCATTTACATTAATATTATATCATATATGATCTTTTAACATTGATTTCTTAATAATATCTTAGTATTATCGTCATTTTGGGTGTTAACTTACTCATTTTCCTTTATATTATTTGTTACGTAAGCCGTGTTTGTTATGGATATGTTGTATCTTATTCATATCCAGAATTATATAAAGTCCTTAAAAATTATTTTTAATCATCAAATGAGAATTATACTTGAATGGATATGATGGAGAATGAATCTCATCGCGTTTGTGGAGACGGTAGTCCGTACGTACGCACGAGCGACAATATCATTCTTTTGATGTTAAAATAATATATAATTGGATGGTATATCATATAAAAAGAATAATTATCATGTTATATTTATTATTTACATGAATTTCACATCATTATTATACCCATACAAATAATAATTTATTGAATGAAAATTACACCATGATGTGGAGACGGTAAGCCGTACGTATGCACGTATGGTGACATGTCATTCAAAGGATGGATAGAATACTGAATATGGTTGTACCATATTTATAATAAAATCACAGTATATATAATATACTTTAGTTATTATTTTAGAATATAAATAACAAAAAAAAGAAGAAGTTGAAGAGAAAGGAACTTGAAAGAGGGCGGTGAAAACATTACCTCTTCTTCGGGTTCTTCCTTTTGATTTGATCAAAAGGGCTCCTTAGGTTGGCTTTCTGATCAAACTAAGGCCTCTATGTTGTAGTGAGTGAAGTTGAGAGAGTATTTTGGAAGGGTTTGGCTGAGCCAAAAGGCTTTGAATGTGTGAATTATTGATAATGGGGAGTTTCCTTTTATAAGAGGGGTGAGGGGCACCTTTGGAAAAGCTAAAAATATTATTTTATAATAAATTCATATTAGGTTTATAATGGATAAAAAGTGGATAATTTAAAGGTTAAGGTGGGGATGGGTCGAAAACCACTCAACCAATTTAATTTAGACATGTTTGAGTCATTATATTAACCTTATCTTTAAGTATTAACGCTTAGTTAATTAGTTTCACTTTTACAATGTCTCTTTGTATTTTTATATAATATGGTTAATAAACTTACTATATACATCCAAGAGACCCCCAAGAGGTCCATTAATGATACACCTATCCTGATATAAGTCTCTTGGCCGAACCATAGATTTTTAGGAATTGAATATAAATTAATAATATAATATTTGTTTTAAAAACTCTTTTATGTCAATTTTGACACTATTGGGTATTTTGTTTTTGATAAATTCATAACAGCATTATTACTTCGAAAAAAATTTATATAATCAATAATAATACGTCATATTAACCTATAAAACTATATGAATTCATAAAAAGTCTCAAATTACTTTTATTTTGATATTTATAATATAAATTATTTTAATATTTCATTAATTAGGTAATTACTGCATCACCATTATGTCATAAATAAATTAACTTATTTAATGTATAAAAATTATAAATAAAATACCATTATGTAGGAAATATATTTAGATTATTAATTAATATTTACAATATAATTTATCTTATTTATAACCCTATATTAAAAATGTTTTAGTAAATAAACTTTGATTTTAACTCTTTCAACTCTTCTTTGAATTAAATAATAATAAATGTCCTAATCTAATAAAAGTGGACCTAAATGATAATATTTTACTCCTAAGGTTGTTTTTGGTCTAGATACACTTATCCAATATAATAAGGACATGTGTTAGGTTAATATTACTATCATTTTTACCCTTAATTACCCTGTTTACTTTTAACCGTCGTAAATAAAAGTAAAAAGTTACTATTCAAAAAAAATTATTTTCATCTCATTGAACCAGATTTTACTCCTTGATATTAACCGTGTCTCTCAGATTTTCGAAATTCCACTTACAGAAGCGGTAAAATTAAGTTTTATGAAAAAATCATTTTTTTAACTACCACTAAGTGGTTTCACTATTCATCAAAAAATGAAAGTTTCCAGAAAAATACCAAAAATTAGGCCTAAGCTATATTTGATATTATGAATTCAAAAATGATGTCTATTTTAACAAATTCAAAACATATCAGTTGCATTAATTAATTTAAAAATTAATTCCCGTCGTCAAAACAAATAGTGTGTTTTTAATAGATAATAACTATCAAAAGATTGACACTTGTTTATGTCTGATTTAAATGTGAAATTACATACAATGACCAAAATTGTATTAAATAGTAAAAATATATTCTAAATATAAATTAAAACCACTCAAATTAATAATTTATCACTATTAATTATTTCGATTAAAAAAATGTTTTTAATTGAAATTTAGTAATTTTCACTGTTCATCAAAATATGAAAGTTATCCGAAAAGTACCAAAATTTCACCCTAAGCTAATTTCGATATTACGAATCCAAAAATGAAGTCCATTTTTAAAGATAAAATTTATAAAATTTTAAAAAGTAGGTATTACGATTCATAACAGCTAGTTTGATTGGTTGTGGTGTGTTAGAATCTCGAAGTTGTGTACAATGCACGCCATTGCATTATTCAAAGGGAAACGTACCGTGGAAGCTTGAGGTGTTACATTCTCCCCTCTTTCAATAAATTGCGTCCTCACAATTTTTTAAAATTGGGATTCAAAATATAATGGAAAGTCCCACATCGGAAAAAGAGTCAATAAAACTATCACTTTAAAAAAAGGAAGAGAGGTATAAAGGTCACCCAAGATAACCCATACTAGGATTCCATGTAGAAAAACATGGATATGGATGATAAAATAAGTGTTAAGTTCTGATGGAGAGGGATAGAAAACATGATCAGGAGAAAGTTAACAATAAGAAAATCACAAATTTGTGTTGGGACAAACGGTCATTAGCCTCCCAGTAGGAAAAGTAAACGAACATTTTTTGTTTTAAGTTACATTACATAAGGATGAGGAATTAATTTATGATATTGACTAAGAACATAAAGAGATATACTTACTTTTTAAGTAGAGTTTCATTCTTTAATAAATTTTTACCACTAACTCATTTTTTTTAACAATGAGTATTCAAGAAGACTTGGTCACAAGGGAAGAGCTAGAATAAACTTCTATAGAAATACATGATCCACGTAGGATAAACTATATATTTACCTTGTCTTTATATATTAATCAAAATAAAAATGGTTAGTATAATATATGATGATCCCCCAAATCGATATTCCATTAGGGAAAAAAACACTAATCTTAATTTCTAAAATTCAACCATCAATACCCCAAAGTTAAATAAATACCATTCAATAATAAATTCTCCTTAAAATCCTTCAATATAATCCCAACTAATATTGAAACCCAAAACTTATAATAATGCATTCTTCCACATTAAATTGTATCTCCAAATGACATTAATTACTCTTAAGGTCACATACTTAAAAGTAATTAACCTAATCATTTCCATAAATAGCCCAAATCACTATAAATACATAATAAAAACATAGATAAAAATCCACTATTACTCCTCAAATGAAATCCCATACTATTCTATTTTCCTTGGGCATATAGTGTTCACAAAAAAGAAAACAACTTCCAAAATAACATTTATCACTTAATCACCAAATCATTTTCCTATACTAAGGGTATTCATTTGATAAGACATAAGATACCAAATCAAATTATTATTGATCAAAAATATCATTTACCTAAAAATAATAGTCACACTAACCAGGGACTTCACGTAGTCCAGTGGTAGGTGATAAATCCCAATCGCACATTGGTTGTGGGTTCGATTCCCACAGCTTTGTCCGACGCGACGGGTTGTCACACGGTCTGCGTGTTGTCCTTTTTCAAAAACTATATTTTATAACATTACCAAAATGAGATAAATTACTCAAAATAACCGTAACATAATTTAACCACAAATCTTATCTCATACCTTACATTTTCATCCAAAATTATAATAACTTATAATTGCCTCAAACCCAATGATCATATAAAACCAAATGGTTATTTATAACTATATCCACAAGAGAAAAGATAATTCTTCCTCAAATATCATTCTCACATGGAAAACTGCAGGGTTAAAAATACAAGAGAAAATTATTCCAAAGTAAACCCATCAATAAGGAGCACTAATACATTTTAAACATTTCTTCAACCATTTATTCCCACATAGATTCTTCTTTGACCAAGAAAATATCCTATATAATTGTCCATTCACTCGGGTAATGGCCAGGTCCCCTACATTTACGGCAAATGATTGTAAATGGATTCTTGGGACCATTTTTATCTTCTTCCATAGTACTCTTCATTTTTCTTCGGAAATTCTTCACATTATGTCCTTCCTTCCCGCACATAGAGATTTCTTTGTCCTATTGAGACACTTTCCTGGGTGTCTCCTTCCACATTTCCTGCATGATGGAAATTAAGGATTCCTTTCTCCATGGTCTCCACTGCTGGAGCTCTTATCATTCATCACCTTTATCTTCTTTGTTGATTCAGGGAATTGGTTAATATATATATTGTTGATCATATTTTTGGAAAATTGATTTGGCATAAAGACGATATCTTTTACTCCTATCAACATTCCATTTTTTTGCTCATTTCCACCACCATTCCCACCTTGTACATCATTCTCAAAGTCACTATGACTTCCTTGGAATCCATCCATTGACTAAAACCAGAAAGCATTTTGTGAGTAACATTAGTAATAAAATAATTTAGAGATTAACATGTCACCATATTATCAATTTGAAACACATTAGGATTAACCAAGGTCATTTACTCTCATCTTATATATATAATACTTCAAATCGGTTTGTAAAGAAAATGTAAATTATCCCAAGTATATCTCTCAGGAATGTCGTAACCAAGAGTGCAGCAAGGCCCGTTGTCGTGCACCGGTTCCCATTCGAGTCTATCTCAAAGTGGTGTTTTCAGGTTTTACCCCTAGGTACATCTGTGCCAGAGCCGCCTCTACCTTCTCGTATCCAGACATGGATATATTGCTCAGAAAACTCACAAAATCTCTACAATACCAAAATTCTAAGAATTTCTTCTATACTAATCCTCAAAGTTCATCTTAGGTATACATGCTCTAATCAGAGTTTATCTAAATCTATCTTCCAAGGTTTGTAGTAAAATTTCTCTGATACCAACTGTAATGACCTGACCCTAGATACCCAGAGTCGGTGAATTATTACATAACATTGGCATGATCACAAGAAAGATCAATTTTCGAAAGACCGATTAGTTTAGTAGCCTTGGAAACAATAGATATATTCATAAAGTTTACATTACATCAATAAGTGAAAAACAACAACAACATATTGTCTTCATATCCCCTCATACTATCCATGCAGGTCATTCATAAAATACTTCTTCACATCCTGAGAAAAATAAAACATTTAAAGGGATGATCTCAGATGCTCAATAAGGATAACAATATAGCAGAAACATTCATAAATAAACATTAAAATTTAAGGCAATGTATAACAAAAAAAAGCCTTTTAAACTTGAACTTCAGAATAATATGGCAAGGATAAAATTAAATAATTCCATTTAATTATTTACATGGATAATCTACTAGTCAAATAATCACATGAAAATATTAATAACCACTTTCATAATGATGGAATGCATAATGCTAGACTATCATAACCACGCAGCCAAGGCCTCGTGCCAAGACTACAAATAAGATTTTGTCAAGGCCTCGTGCCAAGACACTTGTTTGTCTCATGATACCTACCGATTCATCGAGGAGCTATAGTGGGATCCACCCGTCACTTACTAAGTCCAATTCATTCCTCATATGAAAAGTTTTAAATATAACATAAACATTCATATTAAAAATATCATACGAAATTCCAATACTTTATCCACAAACCATGAATGGTATAAAAATTGCACATCCACAGTCAATCATAACTCATTCGATACAATATGGAAGATTGTATTGTATCATATTAACCTCAATCGATAATGATGAAGGATATTGACATAGATTAAAATAATCATCGAAACAATTAGAGTGAAATATCCCCCTTTTTCTTGAAATCATTTAAAAGTCACACTATTTGTCAAGAATCCATTTAAAATAGATTTTAGAATCAAAGTTTCCCATACCAATTTGAAACTTTTAAAAGGAATTTTTATTTGAAAACTTTAATGTCCATATAAATAAATCCTTAAATCCATTTTTAAAACATGGACATTAATGAGAAAGATTTAGAATAATCAATCTTTAAAACATTTTAAAATTTCATTTTAGTTAGAGTTCCTAACCAAAAGAGAGACACTTGAATAAAAATAATTGAGGAAATAAAAACTTTGTAATATCATGAGAATAAAGAGATTCATGATATATTATTTCAAAGTACATTATATACACCATATAAAAGTGATTTGGTGTATAACAATAAAGGAGTCTCAATGGAATGTAAATTGAGATGAAATCTCTCATAAAGGCTGTATCCTTAGGTTAAGGATAAATCAATGACATAATTATGAGTGACAAATATAAATACACTCAATATGATTGGATATTCATTGTAAAAGAATCAAAGGACACTCACACATATTCTTGTAAAAACAACACCAATGATTTGGATGTTTTACTCAACAAATCGAGATTGAGTAAAAATTACTCTTATCAAGTTCATACCGATGGCCTGATAATTTATCAATGGAGTGATTATTTGTATCAAAAGTATATCCACGGAATGGGGAGTGGAATTTATGACATAATCAAATGAATAGTGATTCTACACATAATCTTGGAGTAAAATAATCAATGAAGTATGCATAAATCCAAATGAGTGGAAATTGAAATTTCAAATTCCCTTATTGATTTGGTAACATAAAAAACATACACATGAAAGAAGGATAATACAATGATGATGTAAATATACATTAATTAAAGTATATTACACAATGAATACAAACATGGGAAGTACACACACCACATGTAATAAATAAGTGGCGAACAATAGAATTCTCACGGAATTAAAAGTGAGATAAGAAACCCCTTACTTTGTACTTTTTCCTTGGTCGACGGTAGGTTAACCTCATGTATAATGGTGAAATAATTTTTATTGAATTATACAATAATCATTTACATTAATATGATATCATATATGATCTTTTAACATTGATTTGTTAATAATATCTTAGTATTATCATCATTTCGGGTGTTAACTTACTCGTTTTCTTTTATATTCTTTGTTACGTAAGCCATGTTTTTTATGGATAGTTTGTATCTTATTCATATCCTGAATTATATCATGTCCTTAAACATTATTTTTAATCATCAAATGATAATTATACATGAATGGATACGATGGAGAATGAATCTCATCGCGTTCGTGGAGACGCTAGTCCGTACGTACCCACGAGCGACAATATCATTCTTTTGATGTTAAAATAATATATAATTGGATGTTATATCATATAGAAATAATAATTATCATGCTATATTTATTATTTACATGAATTACACATCATTATTATACCCATCCAAATAATAATTTATTGAATGACAATTACACCACGACGTGGAGACGGTAAGCCGTACGTACGCATGTATGGTGACATGCCATTCAATGGATGGATAGAATACTGAATATGGTTGTACCATATTTATAATAACATCACAATATATAGAAGATACTGGAGTTATTATTTTATAATAGAAATAACAATGAAAGAAGAAGTTGAAGAAGAATGGAACTTGAAAGAGGGTGGTGAAAACATTGCCTCTTCTTCGGGTTCTTCCTTTTGATTTGATCAAAAGGGATCCATAGGTTGGAATTCTGATCAAACTAAGGCATATAGGTTGTATTGAGGGAAGTTTAGATAGTATTTGGGAAGTTTTTGGCCGATCCAAAAGGATTTTAATGCTTTAATTAGTGAGAAGGGGGAGTGCCCTTTTATAAGAGGGGTGAGGGGCACATTTGGAAAAGCTAAAAATATTATTTTATAATAAATTCATATTCGGTTTATAATGACTCAAAAGTGTATTATTTAATGTTTAAGGTGGGTATTAGTCTAAAAACACTCAACCAATAAAATTTATACAGGTTTGGGTCATTATATTAACCTTATCTTTAAGTATTAACTCTTTGTTAATTAGTTTCACTTTTACAATGTCTCTTTGTATTTTTATATTATATGGTTAATAAACTTACTATATTCATCCAAGAGACCCCCAAGTGGTCCCTTAATGATACAAGTATCATTATATAAGTCTCTTGGACGAATCATATATTTTTAGGAATTGAATATAAATTAATAATATAATATTTGTTTTAAAAACTCTTTTATGTCAATTTTGACACTATTGGGTATTTTGTTTTTGATAAATTCATAACAGCATTATTTCTTCAAAAAAAATTTATATAATCAATAATAATATGACATATTAACCTATAAAATTAGTGAAATTCATAAAAATTCTCAAATTCCATTTATTTGGATATTTATAATATCAATTATTTCAATATTTCATTAATTAGGTAATTACTGCATCACCATTGTGTCATAAATAAATTAAATTATTTAATGTCTAAAAATTATAAATAAAATACTATTATGTAGAAAATCTTCTTATATTTCTAATTAATATTTACAATCGAATTTATCTTTTTCATAACCCTATATTAATAATGTTTTAGTAAATAAAATTTGATTTTAACTCTTTTAACTCTTCTTTGAATTAAATAATAATAAATGTCCTAATCTAATAAAATTGGACCTAAATGATAATATTTTACTCCTAATGTAGTTTTTGGTGGAGATACACTTGTCCAATAGAATTAGGACACGTGTTAGGGTAATATTAATATCATTTTTACCCTTAATTACCCTATTTACTTTTAACCGTGGTAAATAAAAGTAAAAAGTTACTATTCACCAAAAATTATTTTCATCTCATTGAACCAAATTTTACTCCTTGATATTAACCGTGTCTCTTGGATTTTCTAAATTCCACTCACAGAAGTGGTGAAATTACGTTTTATGAAAAATTCATTTTTTTAACTACCACTTAGTGGTTTCACTATTCATCAAAAAAAATGAAAGTTTCCAGAAAAATATGAAAAATTCGGCCTAAGCTATATTTAATATTATTAATTCAAAAATGATGTCTATTTTACCAAATTCAAAACATATCAGTTTCATTAATTAATTTAAAAATTAATTCCCGTCGTCAAAACAAATAGTGTGTTTTTAAGAGATAATAACTATCAAAATATTGACACTTGTTTATGTCTGGTTTAAATGTGAAATTACATCCAATGAACAACATTTTATTAAATGGTAAAAATATATTCTAAATATACTTTAAAACCACTCAAATTAATAATTTATCACTATTAATTATTTCGATTAAAAAAGTTGTTTTTAATTAAAATTTAGTAATTTTCACTATTCATCAAAATATGAAAGTTATCCGAAAATTACCAAAATTTCACCCTAAGCTAATTTCGATATTACGAATCCAAATATGAAGTTAATTTCGAAAGATAAAATTTATAAAATTTCAAAAAGTAGGTATTACTATTCATAACATCTAGTTTGATTGGTTGTGGTGTGTTAGAATCTCGAAGTTGCGTACAATGCACGCCATTGCATTATTCAAAGGGAAACGTACCGTGGAAGCTTGGGGTGTTACAATGTGGTTCCTTTGTTTCTCTTTGATTTTATGTGAATAATGAATGTGTTTTTAAATACTCATGAGGTGTGTGACTAATTGAGACTAATTATAATTAAATTTACTATTTTAAATTAGTGAATTGATATCATGGGATGTTTTTGGGTGTGACCTATTTCTATAATATATGATAAGTCTGGAAAGAAAATTTATACAATATGGGTAGTTTATGCTAGGTGTTTAATTTTGAGTTAATTAAATTTAATTATATATATTTATTTCTTGAGTTCCTTGGGAACATGACGATCTAGGCCCGAGGATTGAGGTGATGTTGATCACATAGACTAAGGTGACCTAGTTCATTGTTTTGTGCTTAGACCAAGATATATGGGGTGATATTGATCACCTATTTGAGGTGACATGGTCATTGAAATTTGAGGTGATGAGTTAGTCAAGATGATGGAATGGAACCTGAGAATTTGGATGGTGTTGAACATCTTGACTTAGAGACTTGGTCATAAGAGAATGATGTGGAGGATGATATGTATTATGTTAATTTTGGTGATTTTCTCTCATCGTTGTTGGTAAACATACCATTGAAGTCGTGTGCACAAATATATGACTCTATTGATGTGGTTTTGACCACTAATTATTTGTAGAACCCCCCATAGAATATGAGGCTTATGGTGTGGTTTTCACCATCGACTTTGTTGTGGGTGATCACTATTGAAAGCCACATGGATGTTGATGGACCATCAGGTGATGGTGTTGAGACCATCAGTTAGGGGCTAAGTCTCATCCTTACACTTGAGGCCATGGTGATGGAATTATGTGAGGATGGATATCTCTGTACCTCTAGAAATAAAATGATGAGTTGATGATAATTATTTATTATAGGATGAATATCATCATGCATCAAAACATTGTGTTTCAAGGAAACATTAATTTTGTAAGCTGAGGTATGACAGACTGTCAACTATATTTGGAATTCCATATGCATGTTGTGTATTTGATTGATGGCATGAGGTGAAAATGACATGATATTGGGTGGAACCTTAGGGTTAACTAGATATGATATTCTATAGGGTAAGCCTTGGGCACTTAGCCATGGGTTCTCACCACTGTAATTATATATACGAAGAAAGGTGTTGTCTTCCATATATATAATTTGGGGAATATATTCAGAGATATTACAATAATCGTCTAAGGAAGGTAAACACCCTCTTATGGTTTAGAATAAGGTAATTTGGTTAAATTATTAATAATGTGTGAATTAACTATTTATTATATTTTTCATACTTCATCATAATTATGGATATAATAAATGAACTCATTGGTTGTGGTTTACTAAGTTCATTCCCAAACCCTACACAATCCCTTTAGGGTGTGTCTAGACTTTATTTATTTGTCATTGGTTAATGGACCAGGCTTTTCAGCTGTACCTTAGAGATTATAGTTGTACATTTTTTCATGGGATGGATGGAAAGGGACAATGTTGGTTATTTCATCGAGCTAGAGTTCATTTTTTTTCTTTTACATTGTTAATATATGTGTGTACTGATAGTTGTCTATAGGTGGCCCTTCTTGTTTATCTATCATGTATGAACTATTATGGAATGTATTATATATAAATTGTATTCCTTGGGATCATTATTTATTACTAATAATATTTTTATTATTCTATTGTTGAGTTTCATTTTTTTCCACTAAGTTATGGTTAATTGTGTTATATATATATATGGACCACTACTATTATCACCATATGAGGGAATAGTCTCCCCATTATCACCTAATCAGACCCTCCCTGCCAGTTAGAAGTCATTTTCATATGAGGGCGCATGCTTATGTCCAAGTGTCCAATTGGCCCAGAGATCTATTTTTGTGGAAAACCAGGCCAGGTGGATACAAATGGTATCGTAGTTTTTTATTTTCTTTTTTGGTCTTTATATTTGAGAAATGGTAGACTGAAGATAGGGATATAGTCATAACTAGGTAAGGCTCTCATGTTTGGGTGCCTATAGACACATACACGTGGGACATACCATGTTTTTTTGGATGTTTATGTTCTTCTATGTGATGGTAAAATTAATATTATTTCCACCTTGAGTGGGGCACTTTGGTGTGATGGATGTCTTTTATGTGGTTTTAACCATAGCGTGGTATGGTAAGGGAGGATGTTTATGAATAATGAATGGAAATTAGTCTCATATGATCTATATTTTTATTTTTATAGTCATTGAGAACCTATAATGGTCTAAGAGGGTTTAGTATATTTAAAGTGAAAACAAAAAAGCTAAACAGTTAGTGGCATTCTACTCAACCAGCCCATGTATGTGGTTCCCAATGAGATTGATATATGATGTAATATGCATGTGATATATGGGAATAGACCTAATAATGATTGGTAAGGATGGTAAAAATTGGTTGAGTTGTTTAAAGTGTCCACAAATAAGCTAAATAGTGTATTCATGTATATCCTATTTGGTGAAATTCCACTCAACTACCTCAGATTGATATATATTATATATGATGTATGAATTTTTTACGGGAAGGTAAGGGTCCATGAGGATAGATTATATATGATGAAAAAACTTGTTATAGGAACGTATGGGGCCACATGGTTGGATTATAATTGATACATGACTCAAATATGGGTAGGAAAGGGCCCAAGAGGATGGATGTCATGTGCTGTGGAACACAAGGGGAGTGTATGTGTGGTGAGATGTGATGCCTATTTAAAATTTACCAATTTGTGATATATATATATATATATATATATTATTCATGAAATTTTTACCACGGTATTGGTAATCATCATGATTCCAACTAGATGGCTTCCGGTGGAGCATCAAGAGGGTAGTGATATGGTGCCAGATTAGTGTACACATGATAAGGCCCCTGATGGTTTGGATTACGCCCTAGAGGGATGGGATGATCATGAACCATAGGTACATTCCCTGGTATAGGTGTTTTAGCCATAGGGTTTGGCCAACATGGGGCCATGTATTGATAATTAGCTCAGGTGGGCCTGATACGGATCATATAGGGTATCGATAGAGGAACTCAGTGATCTGAGCCATTTTGGCATATCTGAATCATGAGTTCAAGTCTAATTACCCAACATTATATCGTGTTGATAGTGGACTATATGTGTCCAAGAGATTTATAGAGTTATTTTATAGTATTTTCAATCATCTTGAGACACCCCTAGGCCAGAAGGTGAAGTTGGTGACCTATATGTTTAGAGGATAGAAAAATTGATGGTTGGAGGTATTGGTATATGATGGAAAACATATGGGACTGGCTTGGAAGGATTTTGATTCCAGGTTCTTCGAGAAAATATTTATAGATACATTGATGGCAGATAGAGGCTATGCTATCTTGAATCTAGAGTAGGGCGATACATCTCCCATGGACTACAAAACAAACATCATAGACCAGTCCCATTTTACAACTGCTTTGGTGGGACACGACATCTCCAAGGTACGGTGTTTTGAGGATAGATTATAGCAATCCATTAATTTATAGGTAAAAATGTTCAATCTGACATAAATTTACGAGGTTCTTAGTCATTTACTAATATATAAGGTAAACTTGATAGACTGATCTTATTCAAGCTGGGTGATGAGGTCAGTTTAACTCATTGGTTATGCTTTAGGTAGTATGAAGTGAGGACATGAGGAGTCACATTAGGGAATTTTGGGAAGAGTTTTGTGTAGATCACTAAGGATTGGGTCATAAATAGTATAATTTCGGTGTGAAAAACTAGGGAATGTTTGAACCTAGTGTGATCAGGTTCCAAATGTGTGCCTTGCATGTGTACCGATGGGAAATATGGGGAGAAACTATACAAAGCCTTCTCAGATAGCAGGGATCCAAGGAATGGGTCTGACTAACTGATCTGAGGTAGGATTGAGAGTAATACCAAGATCTAGTAGCTAGAATTCAGTTACATGTGGAGGTTGTGGTAGAGATAGAGAGACCCAACGGTGGGGTAAGTGGTCGGTAGATAGTGAATCTATATAGGGAGGCTAATCATCAGGTAGTCAAACTTTAGGCTTGGTGTATGCCTTCAAACAACCAAGTCTAGAGTATGCTGGGGAACCCATGGAAATTAGGGGTATTCTTTGGGCATGACTGGGATATTTTTTTGTTTTAGAATGGTCAGTAATGTGCACGAGGTGCCTAGGTATTGTTTTTTTGAATAATCGGGCACTAGTTAGTAGGACAGAATCAATATGATTTGCGATATATATATGTGTGGTGGGTAGGAATCGAGATTTATTTTGGGAATCAACTCATATTCAAGGATTATATGAGGTGATTAGGCATCAAGAACATGATGGGGATGCATATATATATATATATATTCATGGTTATTTTTTGAACATCTTTTGAGGTGTAGGATCTTGGTAATATGAGGAGATGTGGGTTATTATGAGTTTTGTGTGGGGAATAGGTACTTATGGGAGTCTGAAGAGATGTGGGACTTAATGAATGTCATGTTTGACACGATCATGATTTGATAACCTAATGAGGTTTAGGAATGATGATGTGGCATGTGTGAAATTTTGATTCTAGGGATGGTTGGTATACCATCGTAAAATTTAGTTTGGTTTAGATGTGACCAGGTATGTAACTCTGTAGGTGGGGAGATCCTTGAGGAAATAGAACCTATAACTAATGAATGGGGTAGAATGGGTTGATATCGACGATATGGTTATGTTTGTACCATCTATGGGTAAATATGGATAGCAAGGGTATAAGTTATGTTCGGGTGGGGGACTGTAAGGTCTTTGGTTATTGAGGAGGTCGAAATTCGTCAACCTATTTGAAAATTTTAGAATAGTGAGTGTGATGAATTTTCTATCAATATTCATAACCTAGTTACAACAGTTAGATTAACCCAAGACCTTGTTTTTAGATGGGTTTTTATGGCTCGGTAAGTGGATTGAGGTTTAGGGTGTGGTGGGGCCTAAACTCTTAGTTTGGAGAAAGCATAAATAATGGAATATAATTAGATTTAACTGTGACTCCTCCTAGAAGCAACTGTGCGACACACCTATAAATTTGGATATAATTTTTCAAACTGTGTAGGTGGGGGTTGATAGCTATAAGGAACCTTAGTAGTTGTTAGGAGATGGGAATCATACTTTCTGCACATTTCTAGAAAAACGTGTGTATACCCTGTGCACGTGTGGTTCTTGGATATTGGGCATCACATGGTTGGTGCATTATTCAAAAATCATGTGGAAAAACTATGCACATAATTTATTAGGGTTAAATGACCAAAATATTCCCTTTATATTTAACTTTCCACTTCTTTCATTATCCTATATTCCACACAAAGGGAAAGGGAGCTCCCATTATATTTTCCTCTCTAAGGATATGTTTCACCTTCCTCATCTGAGCTATAATCCCAGATCTATTAGTCTGATTGAAAGCGTACCGATATGGCTTCAACTATGAAATACCCTTTCAGTTGTTAATGTTTCCATACATAATTCTAAATCCAAGCTATATTTTTTCCTATTTTTAGGTTGTTTTTATAAATCTCTGAGTTCTCTAATTTCAGTTTGAGTCATAGGCTGATATCAGATGAGCGAGTGCATACTAGAAAAAGGTAGGTGGTTCTTAGCTTTATCCATTATTTTATTGGAATAATACATGAATTCCAAAATTTTGATTAGGTGTGTGACTGAGTGAGACCCCAATTAATAAAATTGATTCTTCTAAATTAATCAATTGATTCAATGGGATATCATTGGGTATGACTTTGTTCTATTATGCATGATAAAAATGGTAAGGGGATTTGGAACAATTTTGGACATTAGACCAATTATGTAATTTTGAATTAATTAAATAGAATTATATATATTAATTTCAAGAGTTTATTGGGAATGTTATAGGATAATCCCAAGGATTGAGTTGGAGTAGATCACTTGGACGAAGGCAACTGGTTTATCATGATGTACTTGGACTGAGATTTATGGGTTGATGTTGAACACCAGTTTGAGGAGACATGTTTATTAAGATTTTAGGTGATGAGGTTTTTAAGATGAGGGAATTTATATCAGGAAATTAAATGGTATTGAACATCGGGATTTAGTGACATGGTCATAGGGGAAATAGGTACTAGATGATGTTTCATAAGTTATTTTTGGTGATTACTGCTCATCGTTGTTGGCCAATGCGTCATCGTAGTTGTGTGCACAAATATAGGACTTTGTCAAGGTGGTGTTGACCACTCATTTTTGGTGGATGCCCCTATATATTATAAAGATTATGGGATGGAGTTGACCATAAAATATGTTGGGGGTTCTCATCATTTAAATCCCCAAGGATGGTGATGGACCATCAGGTAATAGTGTGGAGTCCATTGATTGGGGGTGAGGCTATCCATTACAATTGAGGCTAAGGTGACAGAATTATTGGAGGAAGGATATCACCATACATTGGGATGTTAGTTGATGAGCTGATGGGGATTATTTTTTGGAGGATGAATATCACTATACCTTGGGATATTGGGCTTCAAGCTAACCATTATTTTCTAAGCTAAGGTATGAGGTACTAAGGACTTGATTAGATGTTTCATATAGATGTAGGGTATTTTATTGATTGAATGGGGTGTTGGTGACATGAATATAGGTGGAACCTGAGGGTTCACCATATAAGATATTATTTTGGAGATTACTTGGGTACTAATCCATGGGTCCTCACAATTACAATTATATATATGAAGATTGGTGTTTTATACTGTATATATATTTGATGGAATGTATACATGTGTTTAATGAGTTAGATAAAAACATCCTTGTGTCTTTTGATCATATGGGAATAAATTTTAATGATTAAACATGTGTGAATTTTCTATTTATTATATTTTTTATACACCTACATAATTATGGTTGTAAGATATGAACATGTTGGTGGTGGTCTATTAATTACATTATCACACCCTACATGGGCCCTTCAAGATGCGTGTAGAATATATGTATTTGAGATCAGGTATGGGATCAGTCTCGAGATCTGGGCCTTAGTGATCATAGATATACCTTTTTCAGGGGATGTATGGAAAGGGACCATGCTGGTTCTTTGATCGATCCACAATTCCTTTTTAGGTTTTTCACACTTAATATATGTATGTACTAATTTCCAACCATGGTAAACCCTGATTATTTAAATGTCAGGTATGGCCAATAATGGGATTTATTATCTATAAATGGTATTCCTTTGGCTCATTATTTATTATTTATTCTATTTCATTTATGCTTCCATTAATTTTCATGTGTTTCTTTCACTGAGTTATGGTCTTTCATGTTATATATATGTATAGGAAACTATTATTATCACCACCTGTGGGTATATTCTCTCCACTATCATCTAATTAGACCCTCACTTATAGTTTAAAGCCTTTAGCGTATGAGTAGATTCACACAATGCCTAGTGTCCAACATGCGCAGAGCACTTGTTCAGAGGAAAACTAGACCAAAACAGTAAATGAGTATCCATAGAAATTATATTATACCTTTATAGGAAATCATTGAGTATATCATTTTTATAGTTTTAAAAGATGGTACTTCACTCTATAGGTCAAAGAGACATGATTTAATATGGGTTTCTATTCAAATGGATAAATTGAACTCTCTCATTAGGGGTAGAGACATATAATTTAGAATATGAGGAATGGTTTGAAGGATTATTTCCACTAGAATACTCAAGTGAAAAAGTATTATGATTCTAGTATAGAGGTTATCTAGAGTTCTTTAAAATAGTGGGAGACATTTAATGAATAATATAATTGGTAATTTCTAACTAGCAATCAAGTTAAAAGTACTAATTTTTTAGATTTTTTTGTAAAACCTAACAACTAATAACACAAGTACACTATGATAACTATTAGGAATGGAAAATGTCAAAATTTGAACATGTTTACAAAAATATCACTGGTGCTTGCATAAAGTACTACGATAGATTAAATTAAAGTTGTTGGAGTCCCTAATACCAATCGATCCACCTCATGAAGAAAGGGTGAGAAATATTCTTACACGAGACACATGCATGATGCATATGATGGTTATGTAATAATTCCATAATTATATTCTAATGTGATTTGTGGATATAAAATTAGGAAATGGATGTTTTAACATGTATTCTAATCTCTGATAATCCTATAAATAGAGAGATAATAAATATACGTCTAAAATAATGTTTACATAGGTTATGTGTAAATTGAATGATAGATCACAATCTTTCAATAAATCCCATTATTATATCATTTTCACCCATATATAATAGTTTATTTTAATATTAAAAAAATGAAAATTATGGATAAAATATTTTGATAACATTTAGGTGAGGTTCACTAATTCAATAAGAACATACAACAAGTTTTAGTTCCCATGGTGAATAAGTTGTAAGACAAGATGAAGAGGCCAATGAAAATTATAACATCAAAGGATCCTTTGGAACATTCTTCAAATAAAAGAGGTTGGTTATCATATAAGTCGTTTTTTTATTTACATATTTTGAAATAAATCTCTCAAATTCTAAATGCAAAGAACTAAATTGAAGAAACATGTAGTTTTTTATTCTTCAGGTATATTCATTAGTTATAAGTAATGTTTCTGTTATAAATTTTTGGTATTAAAGAAAATATTCCTATTACATATGTGAATTTATATATAGTAACCAAATAAGTATAAAAATATATCTAGAAGTAAGGTGTATTATCCAACCAATTGAGAAATCTTGGTTCTGAATTTAGTATTGATAAACACACAACTTCTATACTGCCAAGTATATTGATTCTAGTCGAAAATTTTGAGTATCACCAACAAATTTATATCATGTGTCCTTTGGATACTAAGATACATTATTCCAGTTCAAGAATGAATATTTTTTGTGGTTTCTCATACTGAACTGATAGTTTAGTGATATTTGAATCACTGGGAATATATTATGAATATAGAATGTAAGATCTATATACCCCATTATGGAAAGAAAATACTTTTTCAAGAAAGAACTAAATAGTTTTCATGGATATACCTGTACTGTTTTATAATAATTGGAGTTATATACCATAGGTATTATTGACACACTTAATTATTTATTTTTTTTACAAAGAAACCTTTAGAAATAAAGGTACACCACATACATTTCAGAATTAGTTCATCTTGAGAGTGAAAACTACTATAAGGGTAAGCTTGTGATAAATATACTTCATTTTAATTTAAGTGTTTATTGAAGAATGTTAAAGTTATGTATGGAATATTAATCTTTTGAAGATAAGATATGCTTCGGTTTGGTGTGCCGAAAAATATATTAATCAAGCATTAATTGATCAATATGATATATTGTGATGTAATTCTTAAATGCACATTATCTTATCCTCATAAATCAATGATTATAATAAAAAATAATGATGGTGAGCCTTAAATATTAACATTGATCAATAAAATTAAGTGTGGAGCAATTCATAAATACACATTTCTTTATACACATTAGAGTCACAATGTATGTAAAATAAGAAATATGTTAATATTTATTTCCATTGTAGAAACATCCCTTATTTTTTTAAGACATGTATCATAAATCAAAATGATATTTCATATCCATACGCCAACAATAATGAGAAATAAATATCATATGAATTATAGTTTAATGAAAATACATTATGTTATAAGAACTTGTGTTTAGATTCAAAGAGTCAGTTATGATATAAAAATACATGCATCAAGAAAAACACAGTGTGCATCTAAATTAATTATCCAAAACATTTATTTAGATATTATAAAATCTATAAGATAGAAAATATATAATCAATTTATAAAATATATTTCTATAATGGGTTTATATCTATATTTTATATAGTGGAATAAATATTTACTTTGGTTTAATTAATATAAGAGATTCACAAATTGTTGACATAGGAACAGGTTCCATAGGAGAAAGTAGAAAAAGATAATGTTCTAGAGACACATACTATATAAGAAGGATAAAAACATTTTAATGATTTTATATTCACTACAACTGGTGAAAAATTATACATTGTAAATAATAATTCCTATATGTAATTATTATATGGAAATTATCTAAAATTTAAAAATTCAATTAAAATTCAATAATAGATTCCATGTATCAAAGAAAAAATGATCATATTATTTTGAATACTTCGGTGGGTATTTAAGTGAATGTATACATGGATTCTATAATCCTGGTACCAATGAGGATGATTACTAACACCAAGTTGTTACCCCAAAATCCATTATAATTTTACTTTTGATAGCTATGTTCTATTATCATTATTATGGAGAATTAGATTTTAGGACCACCAATCATGGAAGGGGTCTCTACGACACAACCATAAAGTGATGGATACATCATATAATGATAATAAGGCATGAAAGTTACTCAAATATAGTTAAGGATTAATTTTATAAAAATGATATTAAAATATTCATTTGCAATGAATCTTTTCCATGTGTCCACTAGAGGGTATTGGGAGCATCTCTATTTTCTAAGTAAAATACATTTAAAAGCATATGAAAAAAATTCTATTAGTCTTATAGTTAGTCAATATTAGAATGAAATAATATATCTTGAGATTGAATTAAATTGAAAACATATGTTTTTTAGATTTTATCAACAAAGTTAGTTATAAAAAATTCTTAGAACAATTCAAAGTACATATACTGACAAGGTATTGAAAAATACACGGTTGAACAATTTGACAGATAATTGTTGTCAGAGTCACATGGCATAAATCTATCCAAGAATATATGACTGGGCATAATATAAGTATAATATAGTGATTTGAATTCCATATGATTCTATGATGGATTAATCATTTATTCCATGATATGTACAAGAAATTATATTGACAACAAGAAATTTATGGTAGGAAAATATCAGTTATATCTTGGGGAACTATATGGAAGCAGTCAAAACTATTTAATTGTACTTGAGTAAGTAGACAACATTTATATATGGTATATAGAAATAAAGGGATACTAGTTTTAATAAGATAAAAAATATAATTCCTTTGAATCAATATTATCTAACATCATAGTTAGTCTAAGTTAATGATTAAGAGAAGCACATTCAAGCTAGTGGAATCCATTTCTACCAATATCAAATATGATTTAGCTTATGATGTAGCTAAAAATTAGTGTTTAAAATATGAAATGATTATTTCTTGTTATTGGAATCACACCTAGTATTTCTATTTTTGTCATTCTGAAAATTATATTACTAGTAATAGACAATATTTCATGTTCATACAGTGAACAAAATGGATATACTCACAGATATCATATCATGAGAAGTATTACATAGAAAGATAAAGTCATATATAGTTTAATATCGATGAAATATAGATGTATTAATGCCCATGATTAAATACATAACTTAACAGAAGTGTTATTTTATCATGTGATATATATCTAGGATTATTAGAAAGTTAGTTCAAGTGAAAGTGGGAGTGTTGCAAAAGTGGGTTCCCAATAACCAACATAAATAGCACTTTTCAATTACCATTTCATGTATATAGTGAGATTTTCATGATATATAATTACCATTATAGTATAGATATTTTATTCATTTACTTTTTAAATGGAAATTTCCATATATTATTTTTCATATCAAAAAGTTATAGTAGTTTCCAGGATATAATGATAACCTAGAGATATAATGACATTAATCATAAATATATGTCATATGGACTAAATATTTCATTTTGACTGGACACATATGATGTTTTACCAGTATGTGATGGGTGATCATAATTATTGAAATATTATCACATGAAGTTAACACTTGGTGATCTCTAGTAGGTGATATTATGAGGACAAACCCGCCAATAGAAACACCAAAAGCTTCTGGTGTCATTGGATGTTCCTATCTATGAACATGTGAATTACTCTTCTAAGTTGATATCATTATAAAAGTGTATAATTTGATCATGTAATTTTATTCATGGAAAAAACTATGAAAATGAATCCATAGTGAGGTATCAAGTGTTTGGTGAATCAATGGTGGTTCTACATTATTTGAATGGTAGGGATAGAATTTTCTTCGTCCGAGTTAAGGAAGTGATATATAAGTTCTGGTTGATTAGGATAGTAGTACCTTTATAAATAATACTCCAAGGTAGTCAAAGGTTTGTATATCTAGTTGTATTGACAAATAATAAATCTAGAATCGATGATGACACAAGTTTGCATCCATCATTACGATATATCACGAGATAAAGAGAGTATATTACAAATTTCATTTTCGTAGGATGGTTTTCATTGTTATGTCTATTACTTCTTTATTTAGGGGACTTTATTAGTTTCTATACTCCACTCTTTGTATATGAATACTATTCACTACTATCTAAATAAGGGACTAGAGGGTTACACACAATAGCATATTCATGAGTCTTCCTTATTCTGATGTAGGGCATGGTGAACCCCACCATGATGTTCAAGAGTCATCCAAGCATTAACAATCACTAAAGAATAAATAGATTCATTATTAATCTAGTATAGAATAATTGGGTTGGATTTATTTATTAAAATTATTCATAAGAAATTAAGTGAATATGTGGAAAATATTATATGATTTATTATTATTTTAATATTCACTTTTTTTAATATTAGTGGGAATTTTGAGTTGATTAAATGACTTATGTTTTATCTTAAATTATATTTATTTTATTACAAGGAGGTGATAATATATAAATAATATTTATGATGCTATTATTTTATAATACCTATTTATTTCTTTCTTATTTAGTAGGAATTTTTTGGGGGGATGGGAACCCTTTTCAAGTATTTGAACCTCCCACTGTATTAGAAGTAAAGATTTATTCATTCAAAGACTATTCGTTCAAATAGAATGAGAGCCACTCCCTCCTCCCACTTCATACATATAGAAATTATCAATCCAGGATATCAATCTATGAATGTTTTCGATGGATGAAAATGACATGATAAAGGTGATCATTGTAACATATATGGATTCATTTGAGCTCCATTATAGCACCCATAATTTGAAGAATGATGGGAATAATAAATGTTTAACCATATGTGGACAATCTAGAGGGGTTCAAATTCAGATATTTCAATCAATGATCATCGAAGAAGAGTTGTAGTCAAACGTGATACTGAATCAAATGAGGTATTGTTTATTTATTTACATTCTTATTAAATTAAAATGAGATTATTAGACCTCTACCAAGGATCATATTACAAAAGACAAAAAAATTTAATCTTTTTGATGATGAATTTTTTTAAATCCCTATCCCATTGGCTTCCACTTCACACTCTCATACCATCACCATGGTTATGTGGCACCACCTTAGATTTACCGAGAGTGTATTAACAATATAAATGGTGTAGGAACATGTATTATAAATAGTTCCCAATGATTTAAAATATGATCACTCACTTATCTCACTCAATTTATAAGAATTTATCCTAGATAATATTCAATGTATCTTCTCACTTCTTACTCCCTAAATAGATCGACACCAATTGATATAAATATTTCACAATAGGTAGGCCTTATTCCCAAATATTCATTCTTCCTCTCACTAATTTGGTTCAATCATACAATATATGAATAATGGAAAAATTATTCTTCCTTTATCTTCAATACCCATTTGACTTAACACCTCAACATAGGCTCATATTCTCTGGGATATTTTTCTTAATTGAGAGCTGTAGTATATTCTCTATTCTCCTCAGTCTCAGTTTAACTTAGGTACATTAATTTATCTAAACTCATATTTATTTTGATACATATATCATAAGTAATAATATTTCCTATGTTTAGAATTTTTAAAATCTCCCGTATCATTCTGTTTCAACGAAAAACATTTAATTTTGTATGTGGTTTCCCATTTTGGTCACAATATTCAATTTTTATCAAAACCATTATATCCTTAAAATATATCCTTATAATATACAAGAGTTTCATTTAATTTTTTTATCATTATCATTTTCTAAACTGAATGTATTCTATAATCTCCCATAATTCCTTAAATCTTATAAATCTACTCATCAATTCTTTCTATCTCATTGATCTACTCGAGGAAATAATTCATCATTTTTATCGTCCTACTCATCTCATCATTCTCAGTAAATTAGATTGAGTTTATTTTATTCATGAAACTCTCAAATAGTCATAGATAATATAAAACAACATGTTCTATTCCATTTATATCTCTAGGATTCAACTCAAAGCACCAAGACATCCACTACGACATAGTGCTCCCCATGTTGGACCTCCAATGTTTAATACATCTCAAAATGGTCAGCGTTACTGTATAGTTATAAAGACCCAAAGCTTTACATACATGGATATTACATTACTTTTGCGGAATACTTAATACATAACAAAAAAACCCACAAAGACTGTATTAGTTTAGTTTATTTGGAAACTTGGAACAAAATCTTCTAATCATGGTAAAAGATCTTCAAAATCTCCCACAAAGTTCTTCCCCTTTTTGTTTTACCTAAACCTTTTATTTATATCCTGTGGAAAAGAAAACATAAAAGGGGTGAGCTCAAATGTACATTAAGGGTAAACATGGAAAAGATAAATCAATCTATAAACATTTGAACAATCTAAACATGAAAATCTTGAGCAATGACATAAAACATGGCAGTACATAAGGAATAGATTATAATGGAACATTAATCATGATAAACTATCATGGGAATAAAAAATTTAATTATATAATTTATTAAGTAAATGATATCATTTACATAGTATCCAAGGCATTACTTCCAAGAACATCATAGTGGACAAATTCCATTACTGAACCGGGTTTACTTTCCGTTCCAGCCCTATATTACTGAACTGGAATTTACATGTTGTTCCAGCCATGTCTATCAAATGAGATATAAATCTTTAACCAATGAATTGGAGGGAGATATAGGTCCCACCCATCTCATAATGAAATCATTCTTACTTGTGGCACAAAATAAACATAAATCATTCATCATAACCCAAAGAATTAAATGGGTTTCATAAACACCATCCCATTATCAAATAATCCATACAAAACAAATGGATATCATTTCATCATAAGAAAAATCACACCATGTAAATAATATAGATATTATAATTGAAACATAAACATGCTAAATAATGTCATATTAGACGGAAAAGAGTTTTGATAAAACACATGAAATGAATTCTTGATGAAAATATCCTTTCTTCTTCAAAATCATTTACTTTTCACAAAATGCCACACAATTTTAAAAGAAAAGGATTTTTTTGAAAATAACCATGAAAACTTGTTGAGGGAGCTTCATGAAAATTAGGAATCATGAAACCCTAAAAATACGTTCATGCCGTATAAGTTCAAAAAAACATTCTCCTTGTACTTGCGCCGGAAAAGTAAAAAATTTCCTTTATGGTAAACAAAAGAAATATTCCTTCCATAAAACAATGTAAAAGTCAAATAGGGGTAAACATTACTTTAAACATACATAGAAGAATATTAAACACTTTATGAAAAATATTTTTATGGACATGGATGAAAAATATATCCCCAATAAATACTTACGTATAAACAATCTCGGATAAAAATGAGATTGCAAAATTATCCCTTACCTTAGGTCCAATTTCTTCCGTACATGTCCGAAACTCCTCTTCTTTGACGCGCCTCCTATAAACCTCATTTTAGGGAAATAAAGATGGTCTTTGAAGAAGACCAGGACCTCTAGTATGGTTCTAGGGAAGTGGAGAAGAGAAATTGGCAGGGGTTGGCCGAGCATGAAGGCTCAAAATTGTGTGTGGAGGAGATGGAGGAGGTTCCCTTTTATAAGGGAGAAGAGGGGCACTATTGGAAACATAAGAAATATTAATTTTCAATAAATTCCAGCCCCTCTTAAAACCATCCAAAAATGTCTTAATTCAAAAATGAGATGATATAGGTTTGTAATCACATCATCCAGTAAAATTTAGACATGTTTTAAATTTATTTTAAACCTTATCAAATTGATTTTTCCTTATTTAATCTATTTAATTTTATTTGTAGTAATAATATTCTAAATTTTAAACTATTATAAATAATTACTTATGTGTTGTGAATTGTCCATACTTTGATACTTTATGACATTTTAGACCATATAAATTTAAATTTATAATTTTTAAATATTTTTGTGATTTTTAAACAATTTTATAATATGTTATTTTTATAAAATAACACTAGTGTAAATTTTGACATTATTCATTTATTTGAATTTAAATAAATTCTAAACAGAGGATATATTCAAACCAAAATATTTAATATATTTTTAATATTTCATATTCATCTAGAAATCTCATGGATCACATTAAATAGTTTATATAATATTTATTTTACTATTTTTAAAATCATTTATTTGATATTTCAATAACTAAAATAATTTCAATATTACTATTGTGTCATAATTAATGATAATTATTTAATCCCAAAAAATTATAAATAAATTCACCTGATGTAGATAATTTTATTATATTTCTGTAGATTATTCATGTTCGATGTTTTATGTGGTTTATCATTAAATTTAAATTATTACACTTATAAGATATAAGAGAGTGACATGTTGTCACTTTCTTTGGTTTTATTTATAATTATATACTTTTAATGGTAAATAGTTCATTAAAAGAATCCATTCTGTCCCTTAGGTGATATGAGTCTACCTTTATTCATCCAATAGAATTTTGGCAAGCGTTAGGGTAATTTTATAATCTTATTTTTTCCCTTAATTACCCGATTTACCATTAACCGTAGTAAATAAAAATTACCGAAGTTAATATTCATAATGTCAGAAAAAATAAAAGTTATCTATTAACATAATTTGGACCCACTGAATCCAAATATGGAATCCATTTTTCAAAATTCAAAACACTGAATATGCCTTAATTAATTTAAAATTAATCTTGTTGTTTAAAAAAATAGGTTCTAAAAGTTAAAACATTGTCAAAGATTGAAATGTTTTACCTATGAATTCAATGTAAAATTAATGGTAATGACATGCATTATATTAAATGTTAAAAATATATTCTATTTATACTTTAAAACCATTAAATTTTTTCATTTTACCATCTAAATTATCTTGATGAAAAAAGTTGTTTTTAAGAAAAATATAGCCTATTTTTACTATTCATCAAAATGTGAATGTTATCAGAATAGTATCGAAAATATATCAAACGTAAATTTTTATATCCCGATTCAAAAGAAGAAGTTTATTTTGTAAAATTGAACTTATAAACTTGTCAAAAATTATATTTAAAATGAGTGCACCATCAAAAGGCGGTAAAACTTCTTTGTTTTGAAAAATAATTCTTTTATCCGAAAAATTGATTTTGTTTTCATATCTCATTCTAGAAAATGTGTAAGATGAATTATAATGTTATAAAATTCAAAATTCAGTTAGTAATATACATAACGGCTAGTTCATAATATTATAATAATATATCATTTTTTAGTGAAACTCGGTATTGCGTACAACGCAAGATATCGAGGAGGGTTGCACTTGTGTGTAACGCAAGCCAAGAATAGTGTTGCGTATACTACAAGCTAATACAGTGTTGTGTATAGCGCAATATAATCTTGGTGTAGCGTACAACACAATACATCAAAGAAATTAAAAATAATATTTGTCATAAAATCTCAGGGTGTTACATTCTACCCCCCTTAAAATGAATTTCGCCCTTTAAATTCGTCGGGTTATAAATGGTTTACTACATGAAAGTTTCATTCATAGAAACCCACATCGTAAAAAGTAATACTAAAACATAATTTTAAAATATAATGTATGAAACATAACAGTTACCCAAATTAACTCATCATAGTGATTCCACATAAAAGAACATAGGTGAAAATATGGATATGGAAGAGAAATATAACCATCATGTTCTGATGGAGAGTGGTATAGAACATGTCTATGAAAAATCCAATAATCACAAAGCCATAAATTTTTGATGATCTAAGGTACCATCGGATTCATCAGATATAAGGGCACTAGGAAAACATTTTTTGTTTTCAAGATCATTTCCCAAAATTTGAAGAATTTTTTAATTAAAAGAAATACTTACTTGATTTTGGTAAAATCTCACTATTGCTCGTGCCTTGAACAATTTACACTCCATCTCTTAAAGAAATGAAGTTGAATTTTTATTTCATGAAGTGTTAGCAGATCATGCGATAGAATGATAGGTCAATCCATCTGTCTCAAACATAAGGTTAGAAAAAGTTATATACATAAGTCCATCTTATGGTGAGATTAATCATATATGGTTCCAAAAATGGACTTATAATTCAACTATTATACCGTTTAATAAAATAAAACTAGTTTATACTAACCAGGGACTTCCTATAGGCCAGTGGTAGGCGATAAAGGCATGTCACACTTCGGTTGTGGGTTCCATTCCCACAACCTTGTCCGACATGACGGGTTGTCGCCCGTCCTATGAGTTGTCCTTTTTCTAAAACTATACTATTATAACATTCCGGAAATAATACCCTAAAACAATTTCTATCCTTAAATAATACTATCTGATGTCTAACTTAATCTGTTACAACATTTAGGCTTATCAAAAACACTTCTGTCTAATCTCATAGTAAAAAAAACAATTACCAGAAAGGTCATATAAAGAGCATGTGAATACCATCATTTATCCCCCATATATCATAATATATATCTTTTTGGTCACATTCCAAACATGTGAATACCTAAATCATGTATTATATTTAAACATGAATTACCGTAGAAGCTTAGTGAAAACTTCAATGCTATCAAAAGTTAACTCTTTCCACATACCAAAATCCCAAAATTTCGATATACTCCAACCATGATATTACTTTATCCTTATATCAGTCATGAGCTCATGAATACTATCATACATATTATCTTCTCCTTATCCCTTCATTATGCGAATTTCATCTGCTTTCCAGAAATATTTCAATCACTATTCATGGTTATCAGTACCATAAAATTATTGAATGCCACAATAGACCAATACATAAATACTCCATTATTCCATGATACTATATACAACATTATTTTTGAATCTCATTACATAAACACTTAATCACTCCACCACATCATTGTCATATTAAACATCACCAATAGTGAACGCATGTGACTTCCATTTTTTTTCCTTAAGAGGTTGTTGATTTCGATCATCATTAACCCTTGGATTGGGGAATTGGTTTTCATAATTCCCCATTTCCTTGCACTGGAAGCATTAAAGTGTTGGTGGTGCATTCTCTATAGTCTTTTCTCTATTCACATCATTAGCTACCTTCTTCCCATTACATCAGTACTCAACTGCTCGATGACCTTCTTTTCCACAACATTTTTTAGTCCCTTTAAGACAATCTCCACCATGCTTTATTCCACACATTGGCCATAAAGAAACATTCATCTTCTTTTCACCATTGTTTTGAGATTTTTCCTTGAACTTCATACTTCGTTTCTTGTCAAAACCATGAGATAGATATATAACACCAACTTCCAGTTCTACCTTGATAGCACAATGCACAATTTATTCATATCTAATGAGGACTTTTATAACTAATGCCCTTTGAAGACTTGGTTTTAAGCCACTGAAGAATCGACCAACTTTACTTTTAGATTGGATGATAAATACAGATGCATATCTTGCAAGCCTTGTAAAATCCACCTCGTATATACCAATATATTCATCATCATTTTTCTTAAGCTCAAGGAACTCCTTTTCCATATTTGTTCAAGGAATATTAGGGATTTAATTATTGAAAAAAAAGTTCTTGAACTCGTCCCATTCCATGGATTCAATTTTACCTTGGGGCCTTGTATTATAAATTAGAGTCCACCACTGGTCAGCTTCACCTTCTAAACGGTAAATAGCCAGAATGAATTTTTCATGTTCCGAACATCGATGTATGGAAAATATCTTTTCAATGGTACTGATATATTGTTTAGAAACAAGTGGATTAGAAGAGCCACTTAAAGAAGGTGGACGTTGCCTCATGAAGGATTCAATAGAATATTGTTCCCTTGTATGCTCATTCGGATGACCAGAATGATTCCTAGCTTGTGTAAGTATAGCAATAAATTTTTTCACTCCATCTCCCATAACATTGGTTTGTTCAAAGGACAATCATTGCATTTCCCATTACATTGATCAACACGGTTCCTTTGGGTTCCATCCATCGTCTAAAATCCAAAAAGAATAGTGTAAGAGGAAAAAATCATGCTAGGAAAACAACATAATAAAGGGGGAGTAATTTCAATATCTAACATCTTAGGTTTAATTCTTGTACTATAACCTATACTGATACTAAAACTTAGGGACATCCCTATACATACCTTAGAAATATCTCTAGGGATCTCACTAAAGTTTTTACATCCTATTTTACAAAGGTTGAATAAAACTTTGCTCTAATACCAACTTTAAAGACCCCAAGCATGACGTAAATGGATATTACATTAATTTTGTGGAATAATTAATACATAACAAAAAAACACCCAAAGACTGTATTAGTTTAGTGTCTTTGAAAACTTGGAACAAAATCTTCTAATCATGGTGAAAGATATTCAACATCTCCCATAAAGATGTTCCCCTTTTTGTTTTACCTAAAAATTTTATTTATATCCTGTGGAAAAGAAAACATAAAAGGGCTGAGATCAAATTCTTAGTAAGGGTAAACATGGAGAACATAAAAAAATTGATAAACATTTGAATGTAAAAACAGGAGCATAAATTCTAAACATCAAAAGCTTGAAAAATGACATAAAACATGGCAGTACATAAGGCATAGATCATAATGGAACATTAATCATGATAAACTAGCATGAGAATAAAACATGTAAATGTGGAATCTATTAAGCACATGATATGATTTTCATAGTAGCCAAGGCATTACTACCAAGACCATCATAGTGGACAAAGTCCATTACTGAACCTGGTTTACTTGTCGTTCCAGCCATGTATTACTGAACCGGATTTTACATTCCATTGCAACCATGTCTACCTCATGAGATATAAATATTTAACACTTTCATTGGAGGGAGATATAGGTCCCACCCATCTCATAATGAAATCATTCTCACTTGTGCCACAAAATAAACATGAATCATTCATCATAACCCGAAAAATAAAATGGGTTTCATAAGCATCATCCCATCTTCACATAATCCATATAAAACAAATGGATATCATTTCATGATAATAAAAATCACACCATGTAAATAATAGATACATTATACTTGAAACATAAACATGATAAATAATTTCATCTTATATGGAAAATAGTTTTGATAAAACACTTGAAATGAATTCTTGAGGAAAAAGTCCTTTCTTCTTCAAAATTATTTTCTTTTCACAAAATGCCACACAATTTTAAAATAAATGTATTTTATTGAAAATAAACATGAAAACTGGTAGAGGAATCTTCATAAAAATTAGGCATTATGAAACCATAAAAATCCATTCATTCTGTATAAGTTAAGAAAAACATTATCCTATTACTTTTTCTAGAAAAGTCAAAAAGTTCCCCGTATGGTAAACAAAAGAAAGATTCTTTCCATAACACAATGTAAAAGTCAAAGAGGGGTAAACATGACTTTAAACATACATGGATGAATATTAAACACTATATGAAAAAAAAATTATGTACATGGATGAAAAATATAACCCTAGTAAATACTTACATATAAGAAATCTCGGATAAAAATGAGATTGAAAAATTATCCCTTACCTTAGGTCCAATTTCTTCCGTACGTGTCTGAAACTCCTCTTCTTCGACGTGCCTCTTCTAATCCTCCTTTTAGGGCACTAACATTGGTATTTTAAAAAGGCCAAGACCACTAGTATGTTTCTAGGGAAGTGGAGAAGAGAAATTGGTAGGTGTTGGCCGAGCTTTAAGGCTCAAAATCATGTGTGGAGGAGAGATAGGAGGTGCCATTTTATAAGGGAGGAGAGGGGATCCTTTTGAAACATAAGAAATATTAATTTATAATATTTTACAAACCCACTTAAAACCCTCCAAAAATCACTCAATTCTAATATTAGATGAGATATAGTTCTAATATCATCAAAAAATAACATTTATACATGTTGTGAATTTATTTTAAACCTTATCAAATTGATTTATTCTTATTTAATCTATTAAATTTTATTTGTCGTAATAATATTCTAAATTTTAAATTATTATAAATAATTAATTATGTGTTGTGAATTGTCCATAATTGGATACTTTATGACATTTTAGAATATATAAATTTAAATTTATAATTTTCAAATATTTTTTTGATTTTTAAACAATTTTATAATATGTTATTTTTATAAAATAACAAAAGTGTCAATTTTGACACTATTCATTTATTTGAATTTAAATAAATTATACACATAGGATATATTTGAACAAAAAATATTTAATAGATTCTAATATGTCATATTCATCTAGAAAATTCATGGAAAACATTAAATAGTTCATATAATATTTATTTTAATATTTTTAAAACCATTTATTTGATATTTCAATAAATAAAATAATTTCAACATCACTATTGTGTCATCATTAATGATAATTATTTAATCCCTACAAATTATAAATAAATTAACATGATTTAGATAATTCTATTATATTTCTGTATACTATTCATGTTTGAAGATCTATGAGGTTTATCGTTAAATTAAAATTATTACACTTATAAGATATAAGAGAGTGACTTGTTGTCACTTTCTTTGGTTTTAATTATAATTATATCATTTTCATGGTCAATAGTCCATGAAATGAATCTATTCTGGCCCTTACGTGATATGGGTCTACTTTTATTCATCCAATATAATTCTTTCAGGATTTAAAGTAATTTTATAATCTTATTATTACACTTAATTACCCGATTTACCTTTAACTATAGTAAATAAAAATTACCATAGTTACTATTCATAATGTCAAAAAAATAAAATTAACATATTAACATAATTTGGAACCACTTAATTAAATATGGAATCCATTTTTCAAAATTCAAAACATATAATTTTCTGTAATTAATTTAAAATTAATCTCGTTGTTTAAAAAAAACGGGTTTTAAAAGTTAAAACATTGTCCAAAATTGAAATGTTTTTACATATGAATTGAATATAAAATTTATTGTAATGACATGAATTATATTAAATGGTAAAAATATATTCTATTTATACTTTAAAAACATTAAATTTTATCATTTAACCATCTAAATTATCTTGATGAAAAAAGTTGCTTTTATGAAAAATTTAGCGTATTTTTACTATTCATCAAAATATGAAAGTTATCAGAAAAGTATCAAAAATTTATCCAATATACATTTTTTATATCCTTATTCCAAAGAAGATGTTTATTTTGTAAAATTGAACTTATAAACTTGTCAAAATTTATATTTAAAATGGTCGCGCCATTAAAAGGTGGTAAAACTGCATTTTTTTGAAAAATACTTCTTTTATCCAAAAAATTGATTTTGTTTTCATATCTCATTATAGAAAATGTGTATGATTAATTATAATGTTATAAAATTTAAAATTCAGTTAATACTATTCATAACGGCTAGTTCATAATATTATAATAATATATCATTATTTAGTGAAACTCTGTATTGTGTACAACGCAAGCTATCGAGGAAGGTTTCTCATGCGTGTAATGCTAGACAAGAATAGTGTTGAGTATACTACAATCTAATATGATGTTTCATATCATGAAATATAATCTTGGTGTAGCATACAACACAAGACATCAAAGAAATTAAAAATAATATTTCTCATAAAATCTCGGGGTGTTACAGTAGTGTTCACTTTGTGCCCATTTTTAAATATTAGAGAGTACTCAAATACTTTACTAGGATGTGCTATTATTCTTATCTCTATTTTTCATTTATATCCTATAGTGTAGTCTCTATTTCTTTTAATTAATAACTCTTCTAGAATGACCAAAATAACCACATAAAAGAATCCATAACATGTTGAGAGCCTTCTTCCTATTTAAAATGAATCATGATTCTCATTACGGAATAGAAATCATCTCAAACTACAACTTCTTTAAATGAAAAATGATATAAAAACATAACTTGAATCATAATCATCTCTAGTTTACATGGATTACAATGCCATGAATATCAACAATAAAGCATCATCCAAATCCATTCTTATTTTTCAAGAATATTACATTTATTATGTTTTAATTAAATATCTTTGAACTCATCTACTTTGGTCTTCTTTGAATCTAATTTCATGATCATATCATACTAATTTGAATCATTTATCACTTGTATTTTGTGATTTTTTGATCCCTAAATAACACTTTAGGCATCATCACAATTAATAATATCCTTCAGAATATAAATCATGGAATTTTTACATTTTAGTCTATAATAGTTATCAAATTCCTCTAAGTAGTGATGATTATGACAACCCTGCTTTTTATTACAACTTAAACATGCTTTATTACATAAAACTTCACTTGATACAACAAAGAAGATCGAGAGGTTTAGTGTCTTTGGGGCTTAGGATCATTACATAAAAACTTTAAACTTTAAATACAACATCCTTATTGAAAACTTCCTTTACATGACCACTACATTCCTTCGTACTTAGCATTGCATGGGATAACCTGAGGACATGCATAAGAAAAGGGTGAGCTATAAAGCCCAGTAAGGGAGTAAACAATGAATAACATGAGGAGTGAAATACATGTTAGGCAATAGGCATATCAATAGAGCATAATAGAAACATGAAAATAAAGGCATGATAAAGCATGATAATCATAACATGGAAATGTGGCAACAACACTTAACATTGAATTAGCATGAGCCAAGGCTCATTGCACATGGAGCATGAGTAAACCCTCATTGCACTTGAAGCACGAGTAAACCCTCATTGCACTTGAATTAGCATGAGTCAACACTCATTGCACATGACGTATCATGATACTATACTTTACCCAATGCATTGGAGCGCTATCAGGGCGCACCCTTCTTAAACATTTCATTGCATGCATAAGTGTGCCACATGGATCATAAAACATGGATTCATAAAACATAATCATTTATTCCACGATAAAGGAATGTGGAATTCATACATGAAACTTTACAATCAATATGTAAATGTGCATAAAGGTGAATACCCTTGATGGAGAAATGGGCATGGTATTCACTACACAAAGACATTGGCTTAGAAAATCGGTGCGATTTCGGCAGCATAACGGCGTGACATAAGAATTCATAAAAAAAAGTTGATGAGAGATAAAGGGGTTCCTCATCATATTTACATGTAATGGACAGTAAGGAGGTCATATATATACATGTCCCAACAATTGAAATGGAATTTAGATTCATGATACAAAAGTATTGCTTGAATGTAAAAGAAGAGAGAGAAGTTCCTTTCGGAATTTCGGCATAGTAACGGGTGTACATGGGAGGAATTTAATGAGAGAGAAAGGGTTCTCCCATCATTCAAACAATAAGAGGGCAGTATGGGGGAGGTGCGAAACCATACCCCAACATTCATAATTGAAATAAAAAGGGCAATACGACTTAAAGAAAATTGACAAAAAATGAGAAAGGAAGAAAAAACCCTTACTTGGAAGTGTGCTTCCAAAGGCTAGAGAGAGGCTTGTGAGAGGCTTATTGGGAGCTTGGGGCACCTTGAGAGGATTCTAGAGAGAGTAGGGCAGAGGTTTGACGAACTTAAAGGGCTCTGAGTGAGGAGGAAGTGGAAGCTTGGGTGGGTTTATATAGGAAAGGTGAGAGAATTCTTTATTATTTAGGTTTGGGACCCCTTATATTAAAATAATCCAAACCACAAACCATCCCATGGTATTTGCCCATGGTTTCTGGAAAAGGAAAGAGGAAAAAAATATTTTACAAGGACAAGGTCCGAACTTATTAAAAAATTAGGGTTGCTTATGTGGAGGTGAGTCACACTCCCATGGAAATTAATTTAAAAAGGCAAAGTGTTGAATAAGTCTTGAGGGCTCCATTAATGCTTTGAAAAGTGAGTCAAACAAACCCAAAACATAATTATTTTAATGATAAAACACATATTGGCCGAACATAAGGATTATGGTATTTTATTACATCACCATTGGGTCATTATGATGTCATAAAACACATTATATATTTAAATGGTATTTAATTTTTACCCAAAAATTTGACTATCTCAGAAAATTATGAAAAATTCACCGTTGGATAATTTCGACGTCCTGATTCCAAAAATAATATTTATTTTATCTAAATAATTTTCTAAATATGTGAATTTTTACTTTTAAAATAAAAACCGACATTTATAAAAAATTCACGGGTTTTGACAGAAATGGCTTTCAAACCTTAATAAAAATTTTAATTGCATTCATAAAATTATAAGATCATTTATATTTAATAAAAATTAATTTAATATTAATAATAATATTTTATTAAAATATTATTTAATTCAAAAATCCTTTAATTTAATAAAATATAATTCTTAATTAAATAATAACTAAAAACACCGTTTGTACTTTAAAAACTAATTACAATGTATCAAAAATGACTAGAAATTATATTCATTATTATATACAAAAATAATGTACATGAACATGGTGCTACTTATTTGTTACATAACCCCTTAAAATAGCCGCATAAGACCTAAGGGTAAGGTGTGCGATGGTGACAGACTCTTGGGGTTGCTCGGATAACATTGCTCGAGTGGTAATCTCTATCAACTTCCATTTTTCCCGTAGATGATCACGTTCGAGCTTGACTTGATGAAGCTCAGCTTGGGCTTGGTCAAGGGAAAAGCCCAAAGATGCAACCTCCTTTCCAAGCTCCGACAAATGGGCTTCGTAAGGGGCAATTCTACTGGATGAGGCCATTGCTTCCTTTGTCTGAGTAGAAAATTGGTTCGTTAAAGCCTTGTATTTAAACTACCCAGATGATCATTGTTCAACGACTATAAAAGTAACGGTCACAAATCTTAACGTAAAACTAAAGAAGTTGAAATCTTATAAAAACATAAAGAAACATTTAACTGGATCAAGAGGGATTTTCCATTAATGAAATTTTGGGTCGTTACAACATTCCCCCCTTAAGAAATTTCACCCTCGAAATTTTCCTTTTCCCACACTAAAACAAATGTGGGTAACTTAGCTTCATCATATCCTCCGACTCCAAAGTTGCTTCTTCAAACTTGTGGTTTCTCCACAACACCTTGACGAGGGGCATTGTCTTATTTCGTAGAACTTTTTCTCTATGATCTAAGATCTTCACTGGTTGCTCCTCATAAGAAAGATCGTCTTCTAATTGTACCACCTCAGAAGAGAGTACATGTGAAGGGTCTGGTATGTACTTCCTTAAGAGGGATACATGGAAGACATCATGCACCTTGGCCATAGTAGGTGGAAGTGCTAGTCGATAGGCCATAGCCCCAACACGATCAAGAATCTCGAAGGGGCCGATGTACCTTGGACTTAACTTCCCTTTCTTTCCAAACCTCATGGCCTTCTTCCACGGAGATATGCGTAAAAACACCATGTCTCCGACTTTAAACTCAAGGTCTCGTCGACGATTATCTGCATAACTCTTCTGTCGACTTTGGGCTGCCTTGATATGCTGCTGAATGGTTTTCACCTTCTCCACCATTTCTTCGACCATTTCTGGTCCAAGCAGCTTACGTTCACCGACCTCATCCCAACATGCCGGTGTTCTACACCTTTTCCCATACAGGGCTTCATATGGTGCCATTTGGATGCTCGAGTGGAAACTATTATTATAAGAGAACTCAACTAGAGGAAGATGTTGATCCCATCCTCCTTTAAAGTCCATTGAGCACGCTCTCAACATATCCTCAAGTGTTTGGATAGTCCGCTCGGATTGGCCATCAGTTTGAGGATGATAGGCCATACTGAAGTTCAGTTCAGTATTCAGAGCATGTTGAAGACTCTTCCAAAACTTAGAGGTAAATCTTGGATCTCGGTCAGACACAATAGATAGTGGTACTCCATGCAACCGTACCACTTCCCTGATATATATCCGTGCCAGTTGATCCAAAGAGAAATCCTCTCGAATAGCAATGAAGTGTGCAGTCTTTGTAAGACGATCCACAATAACCCAGATTGCATTGTTGCTTTTGGATGTCCTTGGAAGTTCAGTGACGAAGTCCATGGTGATGTTCTCCCATTTCCATTCTGGTATGGGCAATGGTTGCATCATCCCCTTAGACTTCTGCCTCTCTGCCTTCACTTGCTGACACACCAGGCACTTTGATGTATATTCAGCGATCTCCTTCTTCATATTATCCCACCAAAAGTTTTCTCGGAGATCTCGATACATCTTTGTGCTCCCTGGGTGAATAGAGAAATTTGAACTATGTGTATCATCCAAAAGTTCCTTCTTCAGCTCCGAACTTGATGGGACACATAGTCTTTTCCCAAACCTCACAATTCCTTCTTCATTAACATTAAACTATGAGGATTTTCCCTTTTTGATAGCTTCCACTTTTTCTTGGATTCTCGCATCATCCTTTTGAGCATCCTTTAAACTTTCCAAAAGAGATGGTTGAGCAATCATTTGTGAAAGGATTGATGATGTTCCCTTCTTTATGATTCCCACGTCCATCTTCATCAAGTCTAAGAAGATTGGATCCTTCTCAATTCTCATCATTGATAGAATTGCTGGATCCTTTCTACTTAGGGCATCCGCCACCTTGTTCGCCTTCCCAGGGTGGTAATGTATTGAACAGTCATAATCCTTGATGAGATCTATCCATCTTCTCTGGCGCATATTAAGCTCTTTCTGTGTGAATATATATTTAAGACTTTTGTGGTCAGTATATATCTCACATTTCTCTCCATAGAGATAATGCCGCCAGATTTTCAAGGCAAAGATCACCGCCGCCAACTCCAGATCATGCGTTGGATAGTTTCGCTCATGGATTTTCAACTGCCTTGAGGCATAGGATATCACTTTATCATTCTGCATCAGCACACATCCTAAGCCCTTCTTCTAAGCATCACTGAATACCACAAAAAGATCCCCACTTGTGGGTTAAGTGAGCACGGGTGCAGTGATAAGCCTCCTTTTCAACTCCTTGAAGCTTTCTTCGCATTCATCACTCCAAGCAAACTTTACTCCCTTTCGAGTTAGCTTGGTAAGAGGGTTGGACAATCGTGAGAAGTTTCTCACAAATCGTCGATAACATCCAGCTAACCCCAAGAAGCTACGGATATCAGTTACCGATGTTGGCCTCGGCCATCCCTCAATTGCATCTGTTTTGGAGGGGTCCACAGATATCCCATTGCTTGTGATGATATGACCCAAGAATGAGACCTCCTTCAACCAGAACTCACACTTGCTGTACTTGGCATAGAGCTTCTCCTTGCGCAAAGTCTCCAGTACAGTTCTTAAATGCTCCTCATGGTCCTCCTTGGTTTTGGAGTATATTAGAATATCATCTATAAAGACTACCACAAATTTATCTAGGTAATCTCTAAAGACTCTATTCATCAAGTCCATGAATATTGCTGGAGCATTGGTGAGTCCAAAAGGCATTACTATGAATTCATAGTGCCCGTACCTTGTACGAAAAGCAGTCTTGGGGATATCTTCCTTCTTCACCCTTACTTGATAATATCCCGACCGCAAGTCGACCTTGGAGAAGTATTGTGCTCCACACAGCTGATCAAACAAGTCATCGATTCTTGGGAGAGGATACTTGTTCTTTATCGTGATTTTGTTAAGTTCACGATAATCGATGCAAAGCCGCATTGACCCATCCTTCTTCTTGACGAAGAGGACTGGTGCACCCCATGGTGATGCACTTGGGCGTATAAACCCTTTATCCAGATTCTCCTGTAGTTGTTTCTTCAGTTCTTCAAGCTCAACCACAGCCATTCTATATGGAGTCTTGGATATTGGTAGCACCCCAGGTATAAGTTCAATTGAGAACTCAACATCTCTTCTTGGAGGAAGACCAGGAAGTTCCTCGGGAAATACTTCAGCGAATTCCCTCACAATAGGCATTTCTTCAAGGGTGGTTTCTTCCTTGGACTCAATCATCTGAGCCAGATATGCGTGCTCATAAGGCAGTAATATCCATGCTTGAGATGATGGAGCTAAAGGAGATTCATCTTCCTCCTGACACTTGTAAAGAATCGGGGGTCGATTCTCCATATGGAGTGTGATTTCCCTCTCCCGACAATTTATGTTGGCTCTATATAAGGAAAGCCAATCCATGCCAAGAATTGCATCAAATTCCACCAAAGGGAGTATGACGAGGTTCGCCGGGAAATTCAATCCACAGATTATAACAGGGGAGGACTTATACTCATGGGATGCAATGATTGCCCCATTTGCCGTACTCACCGACATCTTTACTTCCATGATTTGTGGTGGTGCAGGTATTGTTCTACTAAACTTTTGAGATATAAAAGAATGCGTAGAACCTGAATCAAAAAGTACGTTCGCTATTCTTGAATGAATAACTAGAGTACCTGTTACCACTTCGTTGTCGGGGTTCACTTCGGTAGAAGTGATGGAAAAAGCTCTTCCTTGCTGTCTTGGAGGTTGTTGATTGCCTTCGATAACCCTTGGATTAGGGCACTGATTCGCAAAATGACCCGGTTCTTTGCATTTGAAGCATTGAACAACGCGTTGAGGTTCGAACGGAGCGTTCCTCCCCTCCGTCGCAGCCGCGGGTCCTTCTTGCTGACAGTTAACAGCTAGGTGCCCTTCTCTTCCACACTTGAAGCATTTTCTTGTCCCCCTAAGGCAATTTCCAGGGTGCTTCTTTCCACACTTTTGGCAAGTGGGGTGCTGGAATTTCTTAGCGCCGTTGGATTTATCCATCGGACCACCAGCATTGAAGTCCACCTTCCGCTTCTTGTCCCCATGATACCCCTGTGATTCTCCGATCTCCATTTCAACCTTGAGGGCACATCGGACAATTTCCTCATAGCTGTCGAAGTCACGGATCGCTAATGCTTTCCGCAAGCTAGGCTTCAGCCCACCAAAGAAGCGGTCAACCTTGCATTCAGGGGTAACGACAAAGCCGGAAGCGTATCGTGCAAGCCTTGTGAAGTTTGCCTCGTACGCTCCCACAGATTCCTCATCTTTCTGCTTGAGGGAAAGGAAGTCCCTTTCCATCTTAAGACAGAGGGTGTGTGGAAAATATTTATCGAAAAACATCTTCCGGAATACCTTCCATTCCAAAGCCTCGATCTCCTCCTCAGGCTTCGTATTTTTGATCAACGTCCACCATTGATCAGCTTCACCCTCCATACGATAAGCCGCCAGGAGAACCTTCTCTTTTTCAGAGCATTGGAGGATGGAGAATATCTTTTCAATGGAGTTGATCCATTGTTCAGCAATCGTGGGATCGGATGATCCACTAAAGGTAGGAGGCCTTTGTCTCATGAAGCTTTCAATAGCGACTTGTTCTTTCTTAGGGGGGGTTGAACATTCCTCTTGACCAGTGTTTCTATTCAAAACTTGAGTTAGCTGAGAGAGAAGCGTGACAAAGTTTGCAATTCCCGCTCCCATTGGATTGGGCATCTCATAAGTACAATCATCACACTGATCTTCACAACGGTTGTTAGCCCGAGTTCTCCTATTACCGGCCATTGGCTGGAATAAAAGGAAAGTTAGGGGTAACACATAGAGGTTAATCCAAAGACAAAAGTTGATGACTTATAAATAAACTTTAATCTCTTTAACTAATGAGTCTATAGGATTCAATCCAGGATTTTCATGATCTTCCTTCTAACATATATTCTTAGGGGCATTTTTCCCTTAATAAGGGTTCATACTAAGATTGTGAATTTATCAAAACATATCCCCCGGGAGTGTCGTAACCAAGAGTGCAGCAAGGCCCGTTTTCGTGCACCAGTTCCCGTTCGAGTCTAGCTCAAAGCAGCATTTTCGGGTTTTACCCCTAGGATACATCTGTGCCAGAGCCGCCTCTACCTGCTCGTATCCAGACAGGGATGTATTTGTTTGATAAACCACTTACTTAGTATTTACCAAAACTTAGGGATGTTTTTATTATGCTTAGTCTTGTATCTAAGGCTTTACTAGGGTCTCCTAATCCCAAAAATAACTAAACCTATCCTTTGATACCAACTATGACAACCCTACTTTTTATTACAACTTAAACATGCTTTATTACATAAAACTTCACTTGATACAAAAAAGAAGATCGAGAGGTTTAGTGTCTTTGGGGCTTAGGATCATTACATAAAAACTTTAAACTTGAAATACAACATCCTTATTGAAAACTTCCTTTACATGACCACTACATTCCTTCGTACTTAGCATTGCATGGGATAACCTGAGGACATGCATAAGAAAAGGGTGAGCTATAAAGCCCAGTAAGGGAGTAAACAATGAATAACATGAGGAGTGAAATACATGTTAGGAAATAGGCATATCAATAGAGCATAATAGAAACATGAACATAAAGGCATGATAAAGCATGATAATCATAACATGGAAATGTGGCAACAACACTTAACAATGAATTAGCATGAGCCAAGGCTCATTGCACATGGAGCATGAGTAAACCCTCATTGCACTTGAAGCACGAGTAAACCCTCGTTGCACTTGAATTAGCATGAGTCAACACTCATTGCACATGACGTATCATGATACTATACTTTACCCAATGCATTGGAGCGCTATCAGGGCGCACCCTTCTTAAACATTTCATTGCATGCATAAGTGTGCCACATGGATCATAAAACATGGATTCATAAAACATAATCATTTATTCCACGATAAAGGAATGTGGAATTCATACATGAAACTTTACAATCAATATGTAAATGTGCATAAAGGTGAATACCCTTGATGGAGAAATGGGCATGGTATTCACTACACAAAGACATTGGCTTAGAAAATCGGTGCGATTTCGGCAGCATAACGGCGTGACATAAGAATTCATAAAAAAAAGTTGATGAGAGATAAAGGGGTTCCTCATCATATTTACATGTAATGGACAGTAATGAGGTCATATATATACATGTCCCAACAATTTAAATGGAATTTAGATTCATGATACAAAAGTATTGCTTGAATGTAAAAGAAGAGAGAGAAGTTCCTTTCGGAATTTCGGCATAGTAACGGGTGTACATGGGAGGCATTTAATGAGAGAGAAAGGGTTCTCCCATCATTCAAACAATAAGAGGGCAGTATGGGGGAGGTGCTAAACCATACCCCAACATTCATAATTGAAATAAAAAGGGCAATACAACTTAAAGAAAATTGACAAAAAATGAGAAAGGAAGAAAAAACCCTTACTTGGAAGTGTGCTTCCAAAGGCTAGAGAGAGGCTTGTGAGAGGCTTCTTGGGAGCTTGGGGCACCTTGAGAGGATTCTAGAGAGAGTAGGGCAGAGGTTGGACGAACTTCAAGGGCTTTGAGTGAGGAGGAAGTGGAAGCTTGGGTGGGTTTATATAGGAAAGGTGAGAAAATTCTTTATTATTTAGGTTTGGGACCCCTTATATTAAAATAATCCAAACCACAAACCATCCCATGGTATTTGACCATGGTTTCTGGAAAAGGAAAGAGGAAAACAATATTTTACAAGGCCAAGGTCCGAACTTATTAAAAAATTAGGGTTGCTTATGTGGAGGTGAGTCACACTCCCATGAAAATTAATTTAAAAAGATAAAGTGTTGAATAAGTCTTGAGGGCTCCATTAATGCTTTGAAAAGTGAGTCAAACAAACCCAAAACCTCATTATTTTAATGATAAAACACATATTGGCCGAACATAAGGATTATGGTATTTTATTACATCACCATTGGGTCATTATGATGTCATAAAACACATTATATATTTAAATGGTATTTAATTTTTACCCAAAAATTTGACTGTCTCAGAAAATTATGAAAAATTCACCGTTGGATAATTTCGACGTCCTGATTCCAAAAATAATATTTATTTTATCTAAATAATTTTCTAAATATGTGAATTTTTACTTTTAAAATAAAAACCGACATTTATAAAAAATTCACGGGTTTTGACAGAAATGGCTTTCAAACCTTAATAAAAATTTTAATTGCATTCATAAAATTATAAGATCATTTATATTTAATAAAAATTAATTTAATATTAATAATAATATTTTATTAAAATATTATTTAATTCAAAAATCCTTTAATTTAATAAAATATAATTCTTAATTAAATAATAACTAAAAACACCGTTTGTACTTTAAAAACTAATTACAATGTATCAAAAATGACTAGAAATTATATTCATTATTATATACAAAAATAATGTACATGAACATGGTGCTACTTATTTGTTACATAACCCCTTAAAATAGCCGCATAAGACCTAAGGGTAAGGTGTGCGATGGTGACAGACTCTTGGGGTTGCTCGGATAACATTGCTCGAGTGGTAATCTCTATCAACTTCCATTTTTCCCGTAGACGATCACGTTCGAGCTTGACTTGATGAAGCTCAGCTTGGGCTTGGTCAAGGTAAAAGCCCAAAGACGCCACCTCCTTTCCGATCTCCGACAAATGGGCTTCGTAAGGGGCAATTCTACTGGATGAGGCCATCGCTTCCTTTGTCTGAGTAGAAAATTGGTTCGTTAAAGCCTTGTATTTAAACTACCCAGATGATCATTGTTCAACGGCTATAAAAGTAACGGTCACAAATCTTAACGTAAAACTAAAGAAGTTGACATCTTATAAAAACATAAAGAAACATTTAACTGGATCAAGAGGGATTTTCCATTAATGAAATTTTGGGTCGTTACAACGATTATATAGAATAACCCCTAATTTGGTGAGTTTTATGCAGCTTGATCCCACAGACAAAAGATTCTTACATAAATAAAAATTATTTTTACATAGTTAGGAATCATGTTTACACAACTGACATCATGTTTACATAATATAGAATGATGTTTACATAGAGGTTTTCAATTCATGTTTACACAACACATCTTCCAGAAGACGGTGCCTGCATAGTGAACATGATGGTCACACAACCCCAAATCACGTTTATGAAGTGTGAATATGATTCTTACACACATCATTTATCTCTATTATAATGGTTACATATAATTAAATACTTATCCAAATTTCAAGATGAAACTTCACAATCCAAATGTAATTCAATCAAACTAAAATTATATTTAAATCAACTATAAGAATCTTTAATAAATTCAAAATATCATTGGGAATTTATAAAAACTTCTTAAATTACTTATATTGATTATCAAGAAGTTATGAATCATATATACTCTTATTTGAGTACTTTCATGACATTACACTAAACTTCATTTATAATATCTAACATGGAATTTATAAATCACCATCAAAGTGTTATCAAACAATAATTTTAAAATTAAATCATAAGTATCACAATAGGATAGATTCTCCAACACATATTGATCTCACTTATTATGAGACTGTAGTATATAGATATTTTATGAACCTAATAACGTGTTTTGAACATGATGTCTACTTCAAAAATCTTCTATGATATGGGGGGTGCCCTTATAATCTATCTAGGTAGATTTTCTAAGGAATCCAGCATCTCTTCCTTTTCTCTACCAACATAATAATTGGACCTTTTTTATTTCCACGGTAAATGACTCCATTCTTATTTACCCATCATTCTTGAGCAACCTTTACTTCGTGTAATGGGTGAATACTCCAACTCATCACACATACTTCCCAACAAATACTGATTTACACTTTGTTCATTAACAAAAAATACAACATAATCATCACACATTCCATAAGGGAACTTCAAAAAGGATACAGTGTCTGGATAATTCCCATATGTAAAATGGAGACGAGATCCATACCTATGGTAAATGTTGTGGTTTCTTGTGGAATCTGGAGGATTTTCCCTTATAAATGTGTGGAGCACCACATATTTTGGATTTCCATTTTAGTGAGCATGATTATATGATATTTTACACTTTGAAATAGTTATAGCTAATAACATAAAGTTGATGGACATGGTGTTCAATTGAGGTGAGAGAGATCTAATTGAGGATTGGAAATGGTGAGAAAGGTCTCTGAATGTTGTGGTATTGCTTATGGTGAGTTGAAATGGTGAGGAAATTTACATAGTACTATAGTGATTATACATGGTGGACATCTGGGGATTGAAATGATGTATTCCATGCTATATTTCATGTCATAGTTTCCATCAAGGATATTTAATTTTTTTAAAAGTACTACAATTTTTACGGGGTTATGGTTGTTTCAAGTCCCTAAAAACTCAAACCTTATTTTAAGAAAGGAAACCACACCTGTGGTTGAAGTAACCACTACATGGTGGAGGAATATCCTGATTTCTCAATAAATAGAGGGCTATAACTCCTTTTTTTTAATTTTAATGTCTTTAATAAAATCCTAACCAACCCTAGGACCTCTTGATGCTCCTTTTTCATTTATCTTGGGGGTTTTAACCTCTTTGTTTATTGAGATAAAAGTAGCTTAATTCTATTTACTGTATTCTCATATTTCTATTTTATTCCTAAACCATTTTAATTATAGAGGATGTTTTGGTGAAGTTTATACTATTTTAGTTAGTTTATGAATGTGGTCCAATGATGGTTCCCTGTGCATAGGTTCTGATGTGTCCCCTTTCATGTTTATAGTTTCATGATTCCTTATTCTTTTGCTTTTGTGTGTTGATTCCTCAAAGAATTGATTCATGGTATGGAATTCATAAAATTATCCAAATTTTATGTGCTAATGTGGGAGTATCACATGTAATATTATTTGAGTAAGTGAATAGATCAACTTAATGTAGTTAATAATTCAAAAATTATAAATGGGTGAATGGTGAAAGGGGTGATGTGATTCAAATATAGTTATTTTTTGTTTTTATGATTCCACCTAATATTATTTAGATAGTGTAAAACTTTATTTCATTGAATTTTATTGTCTTACAAAATATATTATGTACTATAGATGGATTAAACAATATAAATATGGTAAAATTAAGTGGATAAAGAATAAGGAATATGGAATGAGATTATATTTCTATTTAAAAAATTATTAAATATGATAGGTGTTTCTTTACTTGGCCGATTGTTTCCTTTGTAGATTATATTTAAATATTTCATGGTTGATAAAAAAATTATAATGAATTTGTTAATACAAGATAGTAAAGGATAATTTTGTTTGATGAAATAACATTTATGGATGTTTTATATTCTAACCTTTATGATTATTTATTGCATTCTAGATATTATGGATGTCATTTTCCATTAATGTTTTTGTTGAAAATATATTTGCTTCCATGTATATGGGTTAGTATATTGATCCCTTGCTGTGAATTGATTTAAAACATGGTATAGTTGGATGAATTAGTGAGGGATGTGATATTTTTTACCCAGTTTTGTCAATGGATTGATTCCAATGTTATTGGAATAGAATGGATGGTGATAAAAGTTTATTATAATTACACCAGGATGGTTGGTATGGTTTGAGAGTTGGGATTTCCTTTTTTTTGTTGCTTGATGTTTTTTTCCTACAAGGTTTGATACTTGGATAATTTATTGCATGATGTATTTGTCAACTTCCTTCTATAATTATCTTTTTATTAGATGGGTTTAGATGATTCATAGAATACATGGGAATATATAATGGTATTTAATTATCAAATAGTTCATCGAAAATGGATATTAAGGATGGTTACAAACCATTAAATAAATCCATTGATTACTTGGGATAAACACTTGGAGAGCATGTATTTTTATATAAAATTTAAATATGAATTTTATAACCAACAAGGATTTTGTTGATTAATGTAATTGGTTATACCAAAATTGAAGAATGTTCCATATAATGTAAATGGTAATTTTTGAATTACTAGATGATTCAATATGGTGAATCATGAATCTAATGTACTTATTTGAGAATAATGTTTCTAATCAAATAGATGGTATCCAAGTTATCATGAGGGAAACTAACTATTGTAAAGTCCAGGGAAGTATAATTTCTATTAGACTAGTTGTGTTCTATACTATCATCATATTCTATTATTTTATATACTCCACCACCTTAGTTGGTAGGGTATCTGACCCTCAAATATTCTGGGTTACAATTGTTTTCCCCAAAATCTAGGTAGGTGAGGGAACAAATGACAGATTATTCCCTCTTCCCATATGTCCTTTTAAACATATTATGACGTTCAATCATCCTTATCCTATGATGAACTAAAGTATAGGGTATGTGCTCGCACAAGCTATGATGGATATCAGTTCTATTATTGATCTATGTACAAGCTATAATGCATTGAGTTTATAAAATATACATGTATTCTATCTATAGAGGTTATTGTTGATGAGGGTGTACCTGTGTATAGGATTTAATGGATTGAGGTATACTGAATAATGTAAGATATGTGATGGATTTCAGAATTCTCCTTAGTTATAGTTATATTGAGCTCTATGAGGTACATGATGGGGTGATGATGTGGTTGGCACAAATTGATACCAATGAAGAATGTTGGACCCTATGGTAGTTTGGGGTAGGTAGGGTTGATGATCAACACACATTATACAACACTTTATATGGTATAAATTCTTGATTATAGAAGGGATTGAAGCATGATATGTCTGGTGTTGGAGAATTAGAGTGAAAAAATAGTGTGTAAGTTCTTACGGGGTACCTTTCTCTTGTAAATGATTTTAATATTATACTACCTATTTTTTCATTATTTACTGAATGAGACTTACTAAAGAGGGGATGTATTTCACTAGATTGCAGTAATGATATTTTTTTTTCAGTTTATTCACAATGATTTAGCATGATTCTTTCACATTTTCATGAGATATTTTGAGAGGGATCATACTAATTATAACTATATTCTCACCCCTATATATACATATCTATTTTTTAGGTCTTTAGGAGATGGTAGTTGAACAAGATGTATATTAGTATTTCATTCTTGTTTTTAAAGGGCTATTGGAGTTCATGGTCGCCACATATGCCTATTAATGGATTATTTTCTATTTTTTTGCTTGGTATGGCATTATTTTCTATGTATTGGGATTATTATTTATTTAAGATATGTAATTTATTGGAGGATATTATCTATTATCATAGAATTTCCATATTTATGGTAATAACTCAAATTTATGTATGTTTTATACCATCACTTCTAGTCTCTAACCCATAACATATTTGAGGTGGTATTTCAGGGTCACTCCTCCCTTCACTTCCAACCTATTAAGGGTACTGGGGGGTGGGGCTTGTGACAAATGGGATTGTGAAACTATCTTTTGAGATACATTAAAAATATTATATTTAGATTAGTTTTTTAAATAAATATAACTTTCATTGTATGATTCACATTAATGACTAAGAAAGAAAAATTAATCCCATATCCATCAATTCAAATTTATTGTTAATTATATAATGGAATTATTAAAACATTAGTTCTAAATTACCTAAAAATAGTAATTAATTCACATAAAAACTAACTATAAAAATATAAACATTAGTGTTTTACTTGATATACAATGTATGATTGTAAGGTTATTTATTAAAGCCACGTCACAACATATTTGAGAAAATGTGTACATACAATGCATGAGGTGTCTATTTCAAACCATGAAATCTTTCTTTTGCTTGTAATCTTAACTTCTAGGACTTTTATCACATGTATGGGAGGTTATATTATGTATATATCATTTTCAAGAACACCATTCATGAAAGTTGATTTACATCCATATAGTGTATCCTCTATCATTTCTGAGTTGCATGAGCTATAATAATTCAGATGGTATCTATCCTTAAATCTTGTATAAATACCTCAAAATAACCAATCCTCATATTTTTCTTGTAACATTTAACAAATAGACAAGATTTGATATTGTCTATCCAAAAATTAGATTTGTACTTAATATTGTACCCCCCAATTTAAATTGATTTCCTTATATCCATATAATAAATAATATTTCTTTCATGTGTCATGTTTCTCAATGGAATGAATCACATTATCAATTTCTTAAATCCACAACTCATTTTCTACACCTTCATAGAAAATAAGACCACAATATAAAATTAAACACACATCAACAGATAAATCATTAGTTATAACATTATAATTATCATTATTAGTTATGTATTATAAATGATTTAGAATAAAACATGTCCTTTTTCAATGTTATAAAATCTATGAGGCTGATTGTTATGTTATATAAATTTTTTATATGACATGAACTACTTAGTAATGAACCATAACAACTATCTCATTTGTTTTTGTTATAAAAATGAAACCTTTTTCATCCATTCATTTCCATGTCCATGATTAATTTTTAATGAACTCGACATATATACTTATTATTAACTCTTATATTATAGGATTATATAATTCATAACCCTTAGTGAAATTATTGTAACTAATATAAATTAAATTTTTAATTTTATCATAATATTTATTTTGACGTGCATCTGGTATATAAGGACATATAACACACTAAAATATCCATGAAAAAGATACATTTGTCTTGTTTCCAGTCGATGATTCTTCTAGACTTTTACAAAAAAATATTTTATTAAAACACCAATTTATAAAAAATATATCATAAACAACTGTTTTGTTATCAGAAAGGTTATATAAGAAATTTACCTTTTATCATAATTCTTGTTATTTCAATAATTATTTAACTTATTTTTTCCTTTATACTATTCCATTGAACAGTATAAATGGTAGTTAAATATGAATTGACTCGATGAATTTTTTCAAAAAAAAATTAAATTTATTTAAAATAAATTCATTTCTATGATTTAATTTCAATGTATTGATATTAAATATGATTTTTCATTCAAAAAAGACATTAAAATATTTAAATTTCTCAAAATATTTAGATAATCTACTGATGTTTTGTGTAAATCATTAACAAATACTAAAATATACCATCTATTTATAAGTAATACCTTAACTAGGTCATTGATGTAGGTATGAACCAAATCCAAAGATTTTCTCACTCTTCTAGATCATACAATTAGAAATGTTTTTTGTGTTGTTTTTAAAGAATAAAACATCAGAAGGATGATCATGAGTATTTATCACTAGTAGCCTTATTACTATCTTCTTATGAGCCAATACCTTTAAACCTAATACATTTTAATTTCCAAACCAAATGTTCTATAAATAATTATCATCTTTCTATTTTTTTGAAAGAGTGAATGTAAATTTTGTTTAATGTTTAAATATGAACTTTCTATTTTTTCATCATTTTCAATTTTTTATCATCTTATTTTTTTTGTTTAATAATTCATATTCAATACAATACATATATTTTTATGCCTTTTTTAAAAGTTAACCAAAATTTAACAAAATTTAAAAAATTACAGTAATAATAAAATATCTATGATATTGATAGTTTTGATATATTTATATTGAATATTCATGTTTCCATTTTTTCAACATTTATAGAAACTATGGATTTATTCTCAAAATTAATCAGTAAAATAGATTTTTTCTAATTTTTAGAACAATTAATTTTTTCCATATATGTTATTACAACATCCACCATAAAGGTATTAAATATTTATTCAATGCATAGCCATATCAAATATGTTACATGAGAGCAACATATTTTTAGCAGTGTCAATGTTGATTTATTACCCCATCTATTCAAACAACATATTGTGTAATGTTCTCATTCTAGACATTTCCCATATATTAAATCCTATATATAATTGAGACTCAACTATTCAGTATAGGATCCTTGAACTTACTTGCATCATGAACCCTGAAGCATGATCGAGTACCAACAATCCCAAGAAGGGCGTGGATACAAAATTTTTTTCCACAAAAAATGGTTCCCATAAAAAGTCTTGTAAAGGAAAATTTATGATTGATATGAATTTATCATAAATAAATTAAAACAATAGTACATCACATTAAGTAATTATTAGTAGCTAAACCACATGGGACCATACATACTTCAAATAGTGATGAAATTGGAAGATATACCCATGTAATGAACACACCTAAAGGATAAATGATATATCATGGTGAAAAAGGTATCTCCACCAAATATCCTTTGATAAATGATGTTTCACCATCAAACACTATCTTGATGATTAATCAATCATCCTTGAGAAATCATCAATGAATGAGATATCACTTGATGAATAAGGAATCAAAAATTCTAGGTGGACTATACACCACAATTATGCATTATTAGGTGGAAGAATTACAACCGATGTACATCTCAGGTGAATGATACACTAAAAATAGGACACTCCATAGGTGGTAAAGGAACAAATAATATCAAATCCCTTGAGTTCCTAATATACCACCACTAGAAATATTTAGGTGGATGATGAAACGCAAACATATCTAGGGTAGATGATATACCAACACTAACAATTCCCAGGTGGATGATGCACTTCCAAAATATGATGGGTTGTTGATATACGACCACTGGAAAACTATGGGTGGATGGGAAAGCAACCATAAATCAAACTAATGGTGAAATGTACATAAAAAAATCAACTTAGGTGGATTATATACAAACAATTCAACTTAGAGTGGATTATATACCAAAAAACTATATCAAAAGGTGGATAAGATACAAACACCATAATAAAATTGAATGATGTACCACCAAGTAGTCACCATAGGGAATGATTTATAACTTATAACCAACAAATGACATTCAAATTATTCAATATATAAAGGCCCATTCTCTCAAACCCACTAACCCATTCAAGGAATCATTCCTAGGATGGAATATCCCTACCTTATCATGGTCCCATGATATTCTACATCATGGAATGGTCTAAGACATGAAAAAAATATTATAAGGTTATAATGTAAGCATAAATATCCTTTTGGGCTTTAGTTATCTATTTTATTAAACATTGCACATGGTGGATGGTCATTAATGACAATGGTGTTCACACACATCTATTTCAGGAACACTTATAGCCCAAACATATCTCAAATGTAAAAAAACATATAAAAACAATTTTAGATTTAAAATTAGGACTTCCACACATGGTTGGAGCATCCTATATTTCATATGACACATTCCATGCTTATAAAAACCAATGTGAACCCCAGGTACAGCCTATATCATCTTATAATATAGCTTCATATTGAATATTACTAATAAATTTAGCTTTAATCGAAAGACTTAACATAACTTGAAAAAATACCCAAATTAGGGAATAAAAATAGATACATACTGAAAAAAAAATAAAAATAGAGAAGAAATCTAAGTGAAGCATTTAGCCTTACCCAATTCAATATCATTTTATAGACTACTTGTGGTTCTAAGATTAAACTACAATGATCTATATCTTGGAAAAGAATAAATGAAGCTAAAAATGGGGGAGGTGTATGAAAGGGTGAAATAAATAATGGGGGAGGGTTTCTTATATTTATAATATTTTAGAAATTAATTAATTTAATAAATTATTTTGAAAAAATAGTAAGATTCCATTAAGAACATTCATAATATCCATAAGGAACACATGATAGGGGAATTGTCACTAAGTGACTACAAAAGAATCACCCCCTCCATGAGGGATGAATTGAGAACCTTGTACCAGAAAAATGGGTACATGGTGGAGTATATCTTAATGAGGAAATCACCCAAACCATATTTTATTTCACAAAATTGATCCATAATCCCCCACCAACACCTACAATACTCAAAAAACAGCCAAAATACCATATTTTTTTGTGAAAATGAGCTCAAATTCATACCTTTAAAACATTATGGGTGTTAAAAACTCACCACCATATAACATATCATCCTTAATATTCATCATCAGTCCTCACTGGTAAAAAGAATCATCCACTAAGCGTGAATATTAGACTCTTATTCATACATATCGTATTAGATACTTCTGTGTTTCCACTACAAGTGAACCAGTTAGACCTTCTTCCGTTAGAGAATCTTATCAATATAATTGACGATATAAATCTATCATTAATAAAATGATTCATCAAAAACCAACTCTATGTCATCAACACTAATCACATGAGAAGGGCTAGGATATTATTTCATGAGTTAAAATACATGAGATATAATATTAATGAAACTATATATCTATGAAAGCGCTAATAAATTTTACATTTTAATAACCCTCTCAGTAACCTTGAACAACCTCATGATCCTAGGAACCAACATTCTGTATCTCCAAATATGATGGTTCCCAATGGGAGGAAACACCCACGAGAAAACTGGGCCTCCCATCTCAAACTCATTCAGACTACATATTCGGTTAAAATATAATCTATTACTACTCAAAATGATATCTAAAATATTCATAATCAACTGAATATACTCATATATATCACGGATGAGGCTTAGACATAAAACAATAGAATCCCCTATATTTAACTAGGATACAAGTGATCAACAAAATCTATAATATATGGCCTCAAATAGATAAATTTGAATTAATTCATGATAATTTTTTTTGTATGTGAACTCTTCAAGTGTGAGATTTTCCTCCCATAAACCACTATAATCAACGACATATTCCTTCATCATTCCCTCCTTCACCTAAATGGTATAACCATACTACCCATCTTTCTAAGGATAATAGGTAGTTCTGAAATACAATTACGTATCATTTTCTTTAAGAAAAATCTTCCCAAAGAATGATATGAAATAGTTATCCAGATAAATTTTTTTCTCTTAGGCACCCAAAAGAAGAAAAAATATTTCATAGATATAATATTGGCCCAACTTATTGATGCAATTAGTCTCTTAGATCAATATGAATTTTGTGACCTTCATTAACTAGTCCATGATAAACCAAACTACCTCACGAATATGAGATAACCTCAAAAATTTTGTCATGAAGTCCACCATCACATCACCTAAATCTAACTTGGAAATGGGAAATGGTTTAAGAAGGCTTGTGGGTCATTAGTGCCTAGCATTCACAAGATTATAGGTGAGAAATCATAAAATAAACCCCACTATGTCCCTTTTTATCTTAGGCCACATATACTGTATGTGTATATTGTTATAAATCTTAGTAATTATTTTGTGAGATGTCCATCATGAGGCATTTGATTCCCACTTCAACTCCTCTTTCATTATCATCGGGACTACCATATAATACCATATATTAAGGATGCCCGAAAAATTTAGATATTAATCATGTGGTGTACTCCCACCATATATTTTATACCTAATCATAATATAATCTATGTAAGATAGAAAAATCTATTTCACCCTTTAGATGAGTGAAATGGAAACACAAAAGGATATTACGGTTTATTTACCCTAATACAATTGAGCCTTGAGGAATATCTCAATAAAGAGGCTCATAACATTTCAATTGGTATTTTCCACATGCCCCACCTACGTATGAGGCTTAATACTCATCACATCAGCCACACAATTTTATTTTTCTAGGTGTATATTCCATCTCAAAATCAAAATAGTATAGGTAATTGAACCTCCTCCTCTACAAAAAGTTTATTTCATGACGAGTGAATTTATAATTTAGGCTATTTTTTCCAATATACACAGTGATACTGACTTCAAATAGACAAATGACACAAAAATATTATCATGTACTATACCCTTCTAGATTCATATCATTCATCATGTAGTTCTTATTAGGAAACCTCTATTTCTTAGAAAAATAAGTGATTACTCAACCATACTATATTATAAAAAATCCAATACCAACTCCTAAATAATAAATATAAATTGCAGACCATTTACCCAAAACAGTTATGATTAGGATCAATATAGATGTTAACCACACTTTCAAAACCTAAAAGTATCTCTAACAACAATCTGACCACACGAACTCTACACCCTTCTTTGTCATGGCTATTATCGGTGTTTTCAAATGGGTGAAGTCCTAGTTAAACCACTGATAGTAACCTATAATTCCCAAGAAATAGTAAATCCTAAAAATATTATTGGGACACTCCCAATAAACAATAACCATAACTTTATCCTCATGATTAAATGATACTCAATACTTTACTATCAAATTCCCTATAAAGTTCAATTCCTTGATTCAGAACTAACACTTCATGATTTGGATATATAACCAATGATCTTTTAGTGTACTCAATACGACCTCTAAATGGGGAGAATGATCCTCTAATTATTTAGAGTATACCATAATTGTTTCAATGAATATGACCAAATATTAATCTAGATACAAATGAAATAACCTTCACCTACACCATAAATATATTCAACACATTCATAAACTTGTATTAAATCACAAGGTACTCATACATTCCGTATTTTCTCTTGAAACAAATATGATGAATACTAGAATACCTCACCCATAATTAAGGATAGACAAATCATATGTTAAACTTGGAGGACCACTCAAATCATCATAGGTTGGTAAATATGTCATCTATAAGAGGTAGAGTATTCCAATTATTAACCATCACTTGGATAAGACTCCAATAATTCACAAAAAATTGTAGTGATTCGCCCTCTTTTTTGGTAAATAACTTAAGGTCACCCTAAGGTTTTATTGTTGGGTGAATAAATCCCTTCACATCTAGATCCATTTTCTCAAACATCAACTCTATAATCTACATAGTATCCATCCTTTATAGAAAAATGTGTTTTTACTTATAAAATAGACATAAACATGATCTATAACTTCATCTCACACTTGGGTGGAAATCATAATAATCTCCTACAAAAAACATAAAAAACATGTCGAAAATATTAGGAAATACTATCTGATGTTTGTCCTCATATCTTAAAAAAATTCTAGCATTCTATGATAATATCACCTTAATATACCCATGGTCAACTCCAAAAAGGTATTCTTGATGGTGTGAAGCTGACTTGAACAACAAACTTGAGATCTCGATGCCCAAATCAGCTAAGTGGAATCAACCTATTTTCATTTCTACCCTACTATTGAGCACCAATATCTCCTCTATTTTCAACGTGACTAGAGGAAACCCAAATTATAGTCTTTTATTGTTCTTTATTCGGTGTTTTGGAACCCTATGTCTGACCAAATCCATGCCCACCATCCAAATGTGGTGCTATTACAAAAAATTATAAAGGTGACCCATCCAATGGAATTTATGGGACATCTCTTTTCCCATTTATAGTAGAAGAAATCATGAATTTCATACCCAAGATCCTATCATGATAAAAGGATAACAAAAAATGATAAAAATATAATCCCTATAAATATAATTTTATCATCTTGACCCTAGTAACACTATCTGATGCCCTAAGCAGGGTTGGCCACATGGACCCAAGCACATCTCCCCGAATGATAGTGTCTTTCGACTAGTCATGAGGGACTAGGGTGTGTCATTGGGTATACTATTCCCTCATGTAAGAGTTTAACACAATATAATGATAATAACCATCATATAGGGGAAGAAATATAAAAATTTAAAAATATTAGTAATATATATAAACAATTCTAAAAGGAACATCAAATAAAATGATGATCATGTCACGTGTCTAAAAAACATCCAAAATAGTTTTAAAGGAATCAGCATAGTAAATGTATCAAAATACCAAAAAGGCCAAAAAGGACTGTCTCTAAATAGCATCATGAACCTTCGCTCGCTCTTGTGCATCGTTTCTATTAAGCATGGAACAATTTCAAGCATCAAAATGTGGCCACTTTCCCCGATCCCTACCTGTATCCAAATATTCTACTCAAGTACCCAACATTGGCCTAAAAAGGGAGTGAGATACAATCCCAATAGGTCACCACCCATGATTTCTATAACAAATCGTGGATATGAAATTCATGCTAAATCAGATTTTATAATATAACATGTATGACAGTTCAAAAACTAAGGTGACCAAGAAAAAAGTAGCTAAAAAAGTGATATTTTACATCCATACAAGGCTCCCTAGAAATAATTTTCAAGATCCTATAACAAGGAAACATCAATATAAAATGAAGTAAACACCACATACAATCTATATACACAATATCTCATATCATCCATGACCAAAAAATATAAACTTTATTGTCATATCAACCACAACTGAACCATATAATCAAGCATATTACATTTACCATGACCATGATGTATAATAAAATATGTTATACCTCAAAAGGCTGAATCAAAGGTATGATGAACCAAGAAATCCTTATCATGTCCTAGGAGCATCTTGAGGGAAATTGGGTTAGACTTGGAATGGGGTCCAAGGATCATGTCAACATACCATGTCCACTACAAGTGTAAGAAAGCGAGATCCATGGGATATCACGACACAAGGAATCCCATAGAATCAGGACCCATAGAGTAATCCCATCCAAGGCCTCCACTACTGCTATTATTACCCATGGTGTATCACAACCATGACATCCTATACATTAATTCATCATTCAATTCAATTATCAATTCACATTTTCAAATCCATGAGATTACCCACAAATGTAATAGTTCCATATAAATAATTTAATCAAATGAATCAACCTAAAAAGGAGGTAAACCATCTCTTAAAAATTCAATTCAATTCAATTAATTTAAAACTAGGATTCCTATAACTAGGAAAGATCAAACACTCACCCCATGGGGAATAAAAATTGGACAACGGTAAGGTAAATCACACTGCACACCCCATGGGTGACCTAGGTTGGGTAAACAACCTCAAATAGTCACATGAACTAAATATAGTACCTAACATGTTCTAATACATCAAACATAATTATTCTATTCATTTTAGGGGAAACCCCAAAATGTTCGGTGATCCACACAATGGAAACTAGCTCTATAAATCACAAAACCATGTTAGAAAATTATTAAAAACCTACCATTGGTCCGTTGTAGAGTCCTCCTATAGTATCCATTTCTTATTCAACTTATATCGAGATAAAAACCAATAAATGTCTAAGAAATTGAAAATATGGAATATTATATTGCACATAAATAACTCCTTCGATAACAAGAATGAAGAATGATAGAAAAGGAAATGAGTAATCATCAATGTGAATACAATGAGATGATACATGTTTGATTCTGAGTTTAGATAGAGAATTAATGGTAAAGCCTATGTTTTACCAATGAATGGAGATCCCATGTTTGAGCTTCTATCCAATAGGGGTGAAGTGAATTATTTTTTAATTTTTAAAAAATTATAATGAAAAAATGGTTATATTTCCACAAAACACAAGGTTGAACATTTGGCCAAACTGGGCACCAACCATGCACCCATTACTATGCTAAGGGGAAATCACACAGTCCGTATACATAGTTTGACTAATTGTACACAAACTATTAATTATGAATCTACAAAAAACTATATGTTCCCCGAACATGTATGCACCTGCCTTCACATGGTTTCCTAAAACTACAGGGGATCCTTTTACCATTTACCCATGTCTCACAAGGTTAGTCCGACCATGTAGACTATCTCACAATATTTCTAATAACTGTGAAACCTATTTGTTTTTTTTTAAAAAAGTTCAGTTACAGGATCTGAACATTCCCCAGACACCCACGTTACCCCCATAAACTCAACGGGTATTTACATTAGGTCGTAAAAATCATTTAATCTTAAATTAAAGGGATCCATACATCATAGTAAAACCTAGGATATTATAATCTTCCCCTTTAAAATAATTCAACCCTGAATTTCTCTCTCAAGGGTTGTCAAGAAACACATAAGAAAATCTCTTGTCACTAATCTTCTATGGTGGCATACCACTCCCAAGTCTCATCTTGTAAACATATGTGCTACCATAACACCCATACTCAAGGAACTAACTATCCTAATAGAACCATTATGCTCATATCAAAGATATGAATCAGATGCTCCTAAAAAGACATATCTTCTTGTAACTCTACCTCATCATACTATAGAGTGTGAGAAGAGTCTGACTGATAGATCAATAGATGATATACATAGAAGACTTAATGCACGGACCAATACCTTCATGTTAAATACATTAATTGGATATCATCCCGAATATCTCTATAATATAAAATTATCTAACATATCTTTGTGAAATCATAAAATTTATCCTAATCCATTTGGGTCATAGACTTGGTGAGATATGAAAGAAGATCCAATCCCCAAACATGAACTATCGAGGTCAGATACAGTAATTGACATAAGTTTTCTATCAATACAATTCCGTAACTATTGACTTTATGATAAACTATAAATTCTCCAAATTCTCCACCAAGGAAAGTGGTACCAGTAAAGATGCTTGTAATACCTCTATCTATCATAGGAGATATCGACATGGCCTACCATAAAAACCATCCTATGGTTCCATATATATAGTCACCAGAGAACTATTACTATAGGATAACTCAACTAGTGGTATATGGCTCTCCCAAAAGGCCCCAAAATTCAGAATACATGCTCGTAGATTGTTCTCAAGAACTAGTATTGTACTATATTATTGGACATCAATTTGAGGGTGGTATGATGTGCTCAAAAGCACCTGTGTACCCCACATAGTCTTCCAACTCTGTTAAAAATAAGACAGATCCCATGATTCCCTATCTAGAATGGTAGTATGAGGGACAGTAGGAATTCATACTATCTCATGGATATACAACCTTGCAAGATCATTGTTTCGCCTCCGAGGTGGCATCTTTTTCGGGTGGTGCATAAATGGTACCCTGAGGATCATCACCTGTCCTTTTTCAAGAGATGGTTTCCTATCATATTCACTATTTCTTTTGTTTTAACCTATTATGCATCATTATTCTTTAAAATATTGTTGGATTAACCCTATGAGGACTGGGAAACTCACCCCTTTTTCATTGAGAAGGAGGTTCCCATGTTAGTCATTCCCAGCAGGCTATTGCTTGGGGTCAGATACATGTGTAATCAGTCCTCCTTGGATATAACTTCCTCATATGGTTTCCAATGGGTTTATTCATGGAGCCAGGTTTACCCAGTGGCGCTGGATCCATGATTCATAGACCTTTTTTCTAAAGGCAGGTGCTCTTTGATTGATGATTTATCCAATGACACTTGAAGACTCCATTGGTTGACAGAATGTGAATTCAGGTTCACTACACCCTTATGGGGGAGGTTTATTGCCTGTTCTGGGACACTATTATATATTTATTTTGTGCTTATATATTCGTGACTACTTGGTTCATTCACAATGATTGTGTCCACGAGATACCCTTATTTTGTAGGACCGTCGTAAGCATGCATATGGATTTGATGCTATAGAGGTGATGCTAACATGAGCCATACAATAAGATGCTTGAGAGTTTATCGCCATCTAGGGGGAAAAAAAGGTGATATGATGTTGTTATCAGACCTATATGATGGGTTTCGTATGTATCCTCAGGAGAGGAATCTGAACCCACATAGTTCGGATCTTCTGGGGCTTATGCACGAAAGCTTCTCATTTGGGGGAGATGGTTGGGTGGACCCTTTATGGTAGGGAACCCTTTTGAGCTTGGGCCTTTAGGTAGGTGTCTTACATATCCTGGTTTAATCAACAATCATAGTTCTCATAGTTCATTTTTTTCGGGCCTCTGTATAGAGGTTTTCCATTTGATAGACATGATTGAGTGGACCCTTTTTATAGGAACCCTATTGAGATCGAGCCTTTTGGTAGGAATACTAAGTATCCTGGTTTAACCAAGAATCAGAGATCACATAGTTCAGAACATGTGGATTTATTAATTATCACAATCATCTAAGCCCACATGATTCATGCTCGGTGTGAGAAATAAGAGGGTGTGAAATATTCAATAAATCACATGCTTCCTCTCATACTGGTGGGAGAGGGTGAGCCTAAGGCAGACAAGGCCGGGGAAACCATAGGGGAGGGTGAGGAGTGATAAACCATTCAATGTGAAATGAAATTCAAGGTCATATGGCTTGACATCAAAAGATTGGGGACTTACATCAATGGGAGGGCCCCAGAATACATTTTGGGAAAGGGGAGGAGTTTCTTCCCCATCAAAGGAGAATCAAACATAAATCCATCGACTGATCACTATTCCACATTGAATGGAAAAAAAGTGATCACCCTTAATCCCTAGAATGGGGAGGTTCACGTTGGCATCCCATGGTTAGACTCCGGGTTACCATGTGAATGTACACCTACATGCATTCTCAAAGCTTGAACCGTTGTGGAGAGAGTCTTCGTGACTCCACTTACCATGGGAATGTAGACTAAAAGGGGTGCACTGATGCACCTGATGGTATGATCATACGGGGATAGTGGATTTGGATGAGGCTTTGTCCGAATTTTGGAGTACTAATTCATGGAGGTATTATTGGGGATTGGACAGTAATGGAGGGGTGAGGTTGGAGTCAAAGGAAATAATAAATGAAAAAACCCTATCCCACATATTGGTTTCTTATATGGGATGGGGGAGGCTCTGCATACCATAGAGATATTAGGGCAGGGGTTCTGTCCACACACCACAATGGTATGCAAGCTTGGGTATAGACCACCACATACAATAGTGGTATGTGACCTATCACGCTGCTTTGGCTATCATCTGCATACTGATGCATTACGCGGTGCCAGGTTCTTTCTATGTAGTGGTACACTATGCGGAGCACCATATTGAAGGTGGTATCAGGGGATAATCTGTAACACCCCAGTTAAATAAAGAATATGACATTTTTATATTTATCTCTATTTTTGAATAAAATGTTAATATTAATTTAAAGGTAACGCTATGCTCGATGGATTACCCAATATGCAACAATGAGTTCCTTTGAAATATTACGTTGCAATCTAATAATAAAATAATTTTATTTTAAATGGTAGTTAACACCTATCCGTTGTAATGACAGGAATGAACATAACTAACTACAAAATTATTATATATGTTTGTCTAATATTTTTACTTTTTACAACAAATGTTATAGGATTAAAAATGCGAATGAATCCAATTTTAAGCGTAAACATTCTAATATTCGTTAAAAGGTCGATTAACCGCCTTTTGATGGTGAACCTATTTTAAATACTCTTTTTGAAAATTTTATGTGTTATATTTGACAAAATAAAATTCTTCTTTAGAATCGGGCATCAAAATTTACTTTTTGTATATTTTTGGTATTTTTCCGATAAAGATCATTTTTTAATGAATATTGAAAAATGTTGTATTTTAATTCAAAAAATCTTTTTAATCTAATTTATTTATATGATTATATTATCTTTTGAATTGGTTTTAAAGTGAAATTAGAATATATTTTTACCATTTAATCCAATAGTGGTCATTGGAATTTATTTCACTTTGAAATTGGACTTAAACTAGCGTCAATCTTTTAATAGATATTGTTTCTTAAAAACACGCTATTTGTTTTGACAGTGGGAATTAATTATTAAATTAATTAATGCAACTTATATGTTTTGAATTTTTTAAAATATAAATCAATTTTGAATTCGTAATATCAAATATATCTTAGGGTGAATTTTTGGTATTTTTATGAAAAACTTCAATTTTTGATGAATAGTGAAACCACTAAGTGGTAGTTTAAAAACTGATTTTTCGTTTAAATGAAACTTTACCACTTTTGTTATTTGAATTTCAAAAATCTGACATACATGTTTGTCATTAGGATTTAAAATTTGGTTCAATGAGATTAAAATAATATTTTTGGGAATAGTAACTTTTAAGTTTTAATTGCGATTAGAGGTAATTAGTGTAATTTAAGGTAAAAATAATGTTTTAATAATATGAAATGACCTTGACACATGTCCTGCCATTATTGGATGAGTCATGGCCGACCAATACAATCCATGGGTCAACTTGGGGACCCCATGGAGCCACTTTGGTAGGAAAATGACATTAATACCTTTTTATTTAATGTTAAAATTAAAATGTCACAAACATGTGTTGTTTTACTAAAACAATTTTTAAATGGGGTTATAAAAGTCATATTTTTGACTATAAATATTCATTAGAAATATACAAAAACTTCCTACATTATGATAGTTTTTTTATAATTTTT